>CM043005.1:6719490-7991216 GCA_023678885.1 Pogostemon cablin
ACCATCATTTTACCAACGAAAATTTACCAATGGATTTCATTGCTAATCCGTTGATAAATCAATTTAACAATAGAATTAAAAATTTTACCAACGAAATATTTCATTGGTTAAAAATACTCCCTCCGTCCCAAACTCGTTGTCTTACTTTCCGTTTTTATCCGTCCCAAACTAATTGTCTTATTCCAAAAAAGGAAATATCACATCAATCCCCACCCCTAAAAGTTCATCTTAATTACAACTTTATCACACTCACATAATACACATAATATACTTTATAATTTATTTATTACCTAAAAATACCACAATACTCCTAAAAAGTCAACTTTTCTTAAACTCCGTATCTACAGTAACGCAGACAACAACTATGGGACGGAGGGAGTAGTTATTTTGTAGTGTTATTAAATTAAAATTAATACAATTTGTCATGAAAAAAAAAAGGATGAATAGAAGTAATCTGTGCTAAAATGCACGGAATATCAACTTTATTTTTAAATAAATCGCAATTTGAAAGTCATCTGAATTTAATAAATGTAAAATTAATTGCTCTAATCATACTCAAATAAATAAATAAAAATAGTTATAATGCTTCTATGATGGAAAGCAAAATCGGTTTTGCTAGTTTTTAAGTCAACGTATACAAGTACATTTAAAATAATAAAATAAATAAATAAAAAGTTTGAATTTGGTTAATTGGAAGTCACTTAAAGTATATGCCCGACTTCCATTAATGCATGAATTAATCTAAGTTCATGATTCATGGATTGTGGGATGTCATGGACCCACCCAATATCATTGGGCTCAATTTTCTGTTCGTTTAGTTTTGCAAGGCCGGGCTTGGTTTGAATATTAATTATTTTTACTCGACTTTAATTGGTTTGAAAAATAATGTTTTCATGAATACTTCAACTTCGGATGAATAAAGCTTATTTTAATAAATTAAGCTCGAGCTCAGGTATTCTCTGTAATTCAATAAGAAATTATTAATAAAGTTGTTACTTTTAATTAATAGATGGGTGATGCTTGCGTGCACATGCCTTTATAATTTAGTATTATGGGTAAGAGTACATTATTTTGTTCTAAAGGATATATACACTTTAATTAGTAAGGGTACACCATTTTGTTCTAAAGGGTATACACTTTTTATTATTTTTTTATTTTTCTTCAGAAAATAAAGGATACACATCTTATACTAAAAGATATACAATTTAACACAAAATTCTAAAGGCGTACGTAGTGTGCCCGGACCGGGTGCACACAAGTTTTTGCCTTAATAAATTGTAAAGAGTGGGTGTTGTTTATATAATATTGTGATATTAATTATAAAGATGTTAATATTGTATAATTATCATTTTTAAAAGATGTGTAAAAATATTTGGGATTGTGATGGAATTTTTTTAAACTTATCTTTTAGAAATTTGAAACTACACAACAATAAATCTCACAATAAACAAGATTAATATTCTTACACAAGTTGCGCATCATTTACACAAAATCCAGATTACATAACTCACACAATAAACTCTACCCAGTTTTGGTTTAAAACTAGATTCAGTCATAAAGTGTTAATAATATAACTATAAAGCATAAAATAAAGTGTTTACTATTTAGATGTGAATTTTACTAAGTAATATATATCAAACTTTATAATTTATTTATTATCCAAAATTTTCAAATTGTCTAATTAACTTTTATTAATATTTGTATAAATAATAAATTTGAATTTGAATGTGAATTTAAAAAAAAGAGAGTACTAAATTTGAAAGCAATATTACGCGCAAGAGATAGAAGTATATTAAACTTGTGTGAATCGGTCCCTAAGGAACCCCCGAAAGGACTGCCGTCCGATGGGTACACGAAAGTGACGACTATTTCCTTACTCGAAGTGGACTTTCAATTCACTTTCAGTATACAATGAAATCATTATCTTATAGTGAAGGTCGAGATCACCTCGTGTTGTTTCCGAACTAGGAGAAGGTCGGAGCTCAAAATAACTCCGAATACAGGTCGTCATCGTTTGTACAGACAGACTTTTTGGGTGCTAAGATCCAAAGTCGAGAGGGAAACAACGCATATCGTAATAGTCACACACGCTTTCCACACCCTGACCAACTGTTTCACTTTCGAGTGATTCATCAATAGGGGACCATCCAATATGGAAGTTGCTCCATTGGGACTGATAAATAGGTACTTGAGTCAACCCACGGAACGTGGTATATCTGTTGAGGAAGAAAGCGGAGTTCCAGATCGATTCATAAGCCGATCTTTTCCATTAGTCTTGTTCCATGCCTCAGAAAGATCGATACCAGTTAAGATGGACTTTTGAGCCGAATCAACCCTAGAGGTAGGGATATTTAACTAGTTGTTTGGTCAAGGAGTCTTCAGATTTACCCGACTATTGACTACGAAATAGATTAAGAAAAGAAGTGAGGCGCTTTAAAGGGCCTACTCTCCCTCTGCTTCAATCCCTGATTGCCTTTCTCGCCGATGAGGATAGCTGCGGAGTTAGGTGCATTTTGTGGTGATACAAATACGTATGTCCCCTGCTCTCTCCATGTTTTTCCAGGATCTGTCCCGAACTTCTCCTTATCCACTCGTCCATCGAATTCACTTCAACTCGTGAATCAGATCAACTGGTGAATGCTCAGCTCCACACAACATAGGGATTGGCACACTTTCGGGAAGAACATCTAGCATGCAGAACACGGCGATCATTAGAAATTCACGAATTAGAGATGCTGTAATATACTCTTTCCCATAACTTCTCATACCAGACCAACCCACTAAAATGCAAATAAGGATCAGAAATGTGGGCCCCCACCCCCTCACGTGAGAGGGTCATGGGTGACCACGGGTCACCCAAGAATTACCCTAAACTTGTTAAATAAAATCATAATTTTAAAATTATGTGGGCCCCCACCCCCTCACGTGAGAGGGTCATGGGTGACCACGGGTCACCCAAGAATTACCCTAAACTTGTTAAATAAAATCATAATTTTAAAATTCATCCTAATAATTAGAGAGCGAAACTTAAACCCTCTTCCTATATCTAAAAGCAAACTGTCTTTAGATACTAATACTAGAATTTTGTTGTTGTTCTAGAATCTTTTCTTCTTGAGCTAAAAACAAAATAGGTAATATAAATAATTAAGAATAATGTTTAAAAAAAATATTACTATTATTTTAATTTTTTGTGTAAAAAATTGTACAAACTTTGGTTCCCAATTCTCTTTTTCGAAGATCCATTTCGAAAACGGATCCGGATTCAATCGAATCCATTCTTCCACTCTGTGGTGTTAAACAATGTGATTTAAAATGTACTCTCTCTCTCTCTCTTTTAGATTGCACTACAAAGGAGAGATGCAAACATAAATGGGACGGAGGGGTAGTTTCCTTTATTCATCGATCTGATCATAAAAGCAACATAACATCATTAATTATTATATGTGTCATCATTTCTTCATCTAATTAATTCCGAAAGGGATTCTTTGATTAGTTAATCATGAATCACGAGGGCCATCGAAAGATTGAGTCTTCCTCAAATTCCAGTGTAGACCATCATGAATGCTCTGAAGAAAATCACTCGTCGAATCAACTTGACAAGCTGTGGGGACGGGCCATGGAGCCATGCTGCACACCAGGGCGTCACCTGGGGCCAACTGCTTCCTGTCCTTCCCATCAAACGACACCCACGCATGGCTCCTGCTATTGAACGGCACAACCACTCTAAGTGTTACGTGCTCGGGCAATATCAGGGGTCTGAACGACAGAGAATGGGGACAGATTGGTGTAAAAAGAATCCCCGGTACCTGTGTAATGCACCAAATATTAGTAAGCCAATAAAGTATTGAACGATAACTTCAGTATGAGTCGTCGGCCATATGCTACCATCCTGCTCAGTCAAGACGTATTCTTTCAAACTTCGGAGCGCCCTAACAGCACTCGGTTTTTCTATATATATAATCACATTAAATTACCAAATGGGATTATACTTTTCATCCACAGTTCCATGCACCAAATCAAGACCACATGTAACTTCCATTTTATGTATTAAAGTCATATGCTTAGGGTTTTAATTATTCATTTTAGGGTATAAATTAATATCACATGTCATCCATCTGAAGAAAAGAAGGCATAATTCTGTAGTTGATGAAACATGTGACTGCAACAAGGATTGCACATTACAGACAAACATTATAGACAATAAAAGGAAAAAAAAATATATCGATTACATATTTTTATGGCAACTTTACAAGATGAATCCATCAACAAACAATTTATCAACTAATAACAAGACAAGTCAGCGTGAGATTTCTTCCCAATTTAAATTTTTATTAAAAGAATTTTTATTTTTTTTATATCAACTAATAACAAGATAGGTCAACGTGATATTTTTTTCCCAATTTTAAATTTTATTAAAATAATTGATAAAAAAAAAATTCAATACTGTAATAAGAATTCAATGTTAATTATCAATTGGGTCCATAGCTCAGTGGTAGAGCATTTGACTGCAGATCAAGAGGTCACCAGTTCAAACCGGTTGGGCCCTTTAAATTTTTTATAATTTTTTCCCCCTACCAGAATTTACCCACTTACCAGTCCTTTTTTATTTTAAACTCCCAAAATTTAATCTAAAATACTTACCAGTCCTTTTTTCTTTTAAACTCCCAAAATTTAATCACTTGCAACTCATTGTTCTTGGATCAAGGAAAATACAATTAAACTTTTAATTCATTATTATTCTCAGATCTAGGAAGTTTTTACTTTTTTATTTATTTCCTTCCAAAATTTACTCCCTCACCAGTCTAAAATTTTAATTAATCCTTATTCTCGCTTTCAAAAAATTAATCCTTATTCTCAGATCAAGGAAAATATAATTATTAAAACAATTATCAGATCTAAAAATCAACGATGTCCAACAAAAATAAATGAGCTTTTTTTTTTAAAGTTAATAAAACCACAGCAAATAATTGTATTTGTAAAAATAGCAGATTGTAGTTTATATAATCAATAAGAACTGTATTATATATGTGGGTTTTCGAGAAAATACTATCCGACATAATAATTTAACCAATGGCCATATAATTGTATGAAGAAACTATATAAACATACCTGTGGATGGACCATGGATCCTCCAGCAGCGAGAGAATAAGCAGTGCTCCCAGACGTCGTCGACAAGATCAGACCATCTCCTTGTACGCAGGTCACAAATGAGTTGTCGCAATAGCATTCCAGATTTGTTAGGAACGACGAAATCCCTCGATCAATTGTTACCTCATTCAAGACTATCATGGGGCCTTCATTCTCATATTCACTTTTGGCCTCATCCCGGATGATATGACACTGCAATCGATGCCTTAACGTGATACTCAAAGGACCATGAAGGATTGAAGTAAGATACTCGCGATAATGTTCACTATCTGATTGTGTTAAAGATAACTTGACATAAAAATGATAGGAGCTCACACAAGATATTTGCTATCATGCAAGTAATGAGGGGTGAGAAAGACAGTGCAAAAAATATGTAGTATGACTGAGGATACGAAATGGGGTCATGAAACCAAGAGAGCCTAAAGAAAACGGCACGATGGGAGGAACCGGACCTTTGAACATAGAGGCAGCCTGCAAAATGAATAAGCTTGCAATGTTGTGATAACCAAAATGTGACTAATAAGTTAAGATCTTAATTCCATCTTCACGGTTTCAATTCGTAAAATGTAAGTTCATATGAGCATTACACTGGCATAGCCAAACAAGAAAGCATCTTAAGTAGATTAAAAGGACACATACCCAAAGGACTGTTCCATCTCCACCCAGTGTCACAATGAGGTCAACTTTAGTATGAAGGGTTAGCACTTCATTTTCTGAGGAAGATAAATTATACACGTTAACGAGGGAAAGCACCCGGCATATAATTTCTCATACAGAAGAAAGACAAACGGATGTACCTTAGGTATTTTTAAAATTTTTAGAAAATTAAGAAAATAAGCAAAGAAGTAAACATTTTAATATTAAAATAACGAATCACCGCCAGCTATTCTGTTGATTGTTCTGTCTTTCCAAACTTATCAAAAGTAAATTTTCAACAAACTTGACGAGTTACTGGTCAATTATTCATATAAGACGGATACTAGTTCAGTTTTCAATGAACAGAAAGATTCAGTACATGAATATATTATTTATTCAATAACTCAACATATAAAAAGTTTAAAAGTGCCAATGTTATCTTCATCAATTGGTTAATACCGATGAATTATCCTGTCCATTCCTTCCTATTGCACAATTCTGACAGCTAACTCATAAATATATACTTCCAGTACCAACAATATTCTCTTCTTGAGCTACTTAACGTACTTAATGACCTAGTTACAGCTGAAGTATGATGTTTTATAAAACACCTTGATTTCTCTGGTATCAAGACAATTTTTTCCATTATGTATAGACTTTGAATTCACCAGCTTTTTCAAAACATAAACAAAACTGATCTTACCCACTTTAGAAGAGCAGATAAGAAATTTCAAGAGCCTCAATATGTTTCTCAAAGGCAATGCTAATCTATAATTATATAAATATAAATATATATATATATATATATATGTGTGTGTGTGTGTGTGTGTGTGTGTGTGTGTGTGTGTGTGACATAACATATCATATTATATACTTAATATCATCAAAACTGCATGAAGCGAAAAGGCTCCTGTTAGATTGTGTATTGAGAACAAATAGATCAGTGCAAGGTAAAAGTATTAAAAAAAGCATAAAATTTTATATGAACTTTAAAGGAAAAATTTAGCTGACCATCTAGCCAGGTTTGTACAAAGCTGTAGTATGAAGATTCTGTCAAAAGTTCCGACTTCACTCGTGGTTCCACAAAGATATTTAGTTTTTTCTGCTCTTTCAACCATCTGTGGAGGAGATCAAAATTAAATTAAACAAAATAAAAACAACAATTTTTACGCTTACGACTTAATAAGGTTATAACTTGGTGATAAGTCATGATGATGCAGCACATTTTATCGTCAAACTTCGCAATGCTACATTACAAAACTTAGAATCTCACAATAAAGTTCAACATAGAGTCTCAACATACTTACAGTTCCAAAAGGAAATTAACACAAAAATAACCCAACGCCTCAAAATTCTCAAACTATAGATATCTCCGTCAGATCATTAAATTTCGTTACAAACTAAGAACGAGAGAAGCATGGGACAAAATAGAAATCAGACTCCTACCTGACCATTTCAGAACATAGAATTCTAACAGAGTTAGAATTTGGTTTGGTCAATATAAGTACAGTCTGAGGAGGTGACTCCCACTTCAAGGAAATCTGAGACAAAATTATAAAAAAGAAGTTTGCAGACAGCACTTAGATTTGAAAGTAAAGAGTAAAATAGAATTCTAAACACTGAAAACAGAATGCAGAATGATAAATGAGAGATCAAATTAAACTGTACCTGTTTACTGCTGCGCTCTGCAGTTGTTATATTACCCTTCTCAAAAGACACGATGTCATGTTTGTGGCGATCTGATTTTTCTCCATTGCAGTACCATGATAGTTTAAATGATGCCTATACCAACATTCATACATATCATTTCTTTTTAACAAAAAAACCAAGTGTAGTAAACTGAAGTTTATTCTAAAAAAATTTATTGATCTATGAGATAAGTCTCCACCAAGAGGAAAGATGAAGCTAATAAAGCCAGAAAATAAATGGAATATGTTTATCTTTATGATCAAAATAAGAGGGATAAAAGGATAGTGTATAAATGTCATAAGTGAATGCACTAGCAAGGAAATAATGACGTTTAGAGACAACACAAGTCAATACCCAATAAATGCTCATGATGGTGGTACTTTGGAATATTGAGTGGTTTATTAGATTTCAATCACTGGTGACCAATGATCATACCAGAGGGTAAAGAAGCATAAATTTCAATCCGCTGACTTTCTTATGGTCAGATCTTTCAAAATCTCATGATTATAATTTATGCTTGCTTACATTCTCATTTCAGAGGAATATCAGTGCCATGGTGACTAAATAACCATCCTCAACACACTCTTCTATAAATATATTGGCAAAAAGGAATCAAATTCTAATAAAACTAGGATTCAGTGGCACACCTTTCTCATCATCTTTTTTGAAGTTGGAAAGGAGCCAGAATCAGGTTCGCCATCTCGAAGAACCTCAAGTGCACAAATGTCATCTTTTCCAATTCCACTGCATAACTCACATTGATCACTGTTTTTATTTGACTTCACAATCTGGCCTTCCAAGATTTTGTCAGTGTTATTATTTAATCCATTGCATTGATCTCCTAATGACAGCACTGTCAACCAAAAACAGACAATGTCTATCACATGAAGCCATAGCATAGAATTTATTATTTACTGAAAAAATCCCCTTTCCCACCGGAATAATACGTGTTCCTAGAAAATAAAAAAGTATAACAAATTCATACGATCTCTCAACTTGTAGGAAGGATACATCATTAATCAGTTCAGAAACTTTATATAACAGGGAATATATTTAATAAACATAAGGAGATTAACTAATGATAAGATATAAAAATTTATTATCAAGGGGACAATATCCAAAGCACCCAGTTTTAATTTTCTTGCTCCTGTTTTTATTGAAAGAAAAGCCAAAAATCAAAAAAAAAAAAATTTGAGCTCTTTATTAATTGATTATGAAACACCTTTAGAAAAATAAATACAAATTTATTTACTGCTCTAACCACATATTTTATGTTATAACCAATAATAAGGGGGCATTTCTGTAAAGACTAAAAGAAGTGGTTATTAGCAAATATTTCCCCTCACATCTATACCCCACCCCCCTCAAGCAAATACTTCCAAATTTGAAATTTCAGTCAATTGCATTTATATTTATTCTGAACTTTTTTTTCCGCAGAAATCGATTGAAATCTCTTAAAAGAAAAATCAACACACCCATTAAATGATCCCACCTGATTTTACTGCTCCATTTAGTACCATTTATAACCTCAAAAATCCACAAAGATTAACTTTTATTATAATATCAATTAGCTGGTAATGCAATTTGAAGTGTAAATTCTTTCGATTCTATAATAGACACATTGACATCTGTACATCGTCAAAGAAAAATGAGAATAGAAGCTTATGAGTAAAATACAAAATTCTGTACAGATGAATAAATACATGCAGAGGATTATAGACAAGCTAAACGTGTCCAAAGGAAAAGAGCAAATTAATTCAGAAATTTGGGCAACACTGAGGACCAACCATAGATCCACATGTACAGAAACTAAATTGTATCACAATGTGCTAAACTTTTTTTTTTAATTAGAACCATAATATAAAATGGGCTTTAAGAAATCAGTTCAACTGCCTATTGAATGAGGTAGAGATTCTAGAGAAAGAGTTGGACAAGTGTATGACTAAATTACAAAATTCTTAAAAGCAAAAGAAAACTATAAGGAAGATATAGTCATCATCAAAGTATTGCTGCTACTTTTGGCTTAGTTAAACAGATATCTTGCTCTATAACGTACATGATTTTACCTCACTCCATCACCTAATCCAAGATCCAAAATGTACTTTCAAGTCTTCAACAGCCTAATCCTCCTCCAATCTAAGATTTGAAGCCATGCATGCTCTTGTTTGGACATTACTAACTATGCTTCTCATATCTCTTTGATTTATTCTTTATGAGTTTATACCGAGATTGCAAGTAATCCAATGAGATATCCTTACGTGGTTTCCCAAATTCCAATATTCATCTATTCTAAAGATATGCACTTATATTGCCATATGAAAATGATGTCCAATAGTTTCCCGATGTCTGGGTAGATGATACAATGAAATAAATTGTATAGCAACATCAGATATCATTCAAAAACTACAAAAGGTAGAATCTTAAAGTACCATGGCGTGTTCTCTGGCATTTATCAATCATAAGAACATACAACTCAATCATATAAAAAAATAAACTAATTAGTAAATCATTTTTAAAAGTATAAACGTTAGGGGAATTATTCAAAATATTTGAGCAATTTTTAGCGTATGTCCATTTGAATGCCATAAGCAAAGAGAAATAACCATCTAAGTTTGTTTATTTAGCAGTTTCTACCTCAAACATGATCGGAATACGATATGAGTTAACAAAGGGAAAAGGATGGGTTTCCACAGAACATCTCTATATAATATGGAAATTGGTCAGTATTTAATGAGATTCTAATTGAAACAATATTCAAATTAATATGGATTAAATCCTATTTGCATCCTACTTTTATTTTAAAATTGAAGATAAAAGAATGCACACGAATGATTCAAGGACTCACACATCCAAAATCCCAATTATTGTTGCTTTTTGGGATTAACCATTCTACAAGATAAAGGTCAACTCAGAACAAAACCATAAAAATAGAGTTGAAATATTGCAAAGAGGTCACAACACCAGGCTCCAATTACAAAGAATATTAAAATCAATAGGGTAATATTTGCAATTTTTCCTGGTGTACAGATTCTCATGTTAGATGAATACAAAATATATACAGATTCCAATGTTAGATGAGACAATAAATTTGACATTAAGCACAGGACTAAAGAGCAAAAATAACCTTTTTGCTCCAACTGTAGATTACGTGCCCTTGCCAATTCATATTTCCGCTTCCACTCAGCAGCCTCAGCTTGAGCAGAGGCCTTGCCTTCGGTCACCCTCCTTAGTGCCTTTGCAACAGCTAAAGAACAGAATTATTCAAACCTTTAGTAACATTTTTTACCATAGTGTACAGATAAGGTAAAAAACTAAATACTCACTTCTCAAAGCCTCTGAGAACTCAATCAGATGATCATCAATTCCCAGGAGAAGAGGCTGTTGGATAAGTTCCTCTACCGATTGTTCAGTGCTCAGGACAGAGAAAGAATCAATAAAGTCATTCTCCGCGGGTGACACACTAACATTGACCTATTAACGGGGTAGGGGTTAAATTAATTATGTTATATGCAGAGAATCAAGAAATTTTAATACAAGGAACCTTTTGAACAAAAGATACAACACCATGATATGATTAAAAGGGTAAAAATTCACAACTTATACATACAGCATGATGCATAAGAGTGATTGACATGATGAATCATCAGAGATAACATCACTTTGTAAGTAAATAGATCACTGATCTTATAACAAATAGTCTCATTTACAGCAAGGTGCAATTAATTGAATAGCACCTTCATCGAACACAAAAATAGTGAATCGATACATCATGGACCTGTCATCAGCTATCAACCCAAAAGAGTATATGGAAATTCGATTAACAAGACGAGTCCTCAATATCAAGAACTGAAGTGAGCAAGGAAAAAACCGAGAATTCTAATTCTAAACAGAGAAAACAGTGAATTTAAAGATTTAAGAAAAATCAAGAAGTGATAGCGTACATGGGAGGAGTTGCTCGGAGACATGGGGTTCTGTCTATTATGCATAAAAATCTGAAGACGGAGACACAGCCTCCCAGGGAAAGAGAGAGGAGCAAAATCTGGTCAACAACACAAGTTGAAGGGGGAAGAAATGAGAATGAGAAAGAAACGAAGGTGAGGTTGTTTATGATATGAGTAGATAGCTGCACGATAGAAGATTTATTTCATGGAAGGGAATGGGATGATAAAAAGGAAGGTAGTCCGTAGTTATAACTTCGGTGGAGTTGGTTGTTAGTCTTTGAGAGAGAGAAAGAGAAAGGGAAAGGAAGGTGGGGTGGGTGGGACCCACTGACCCGACACGTGGAAATTCATCAGAATTGGTGTTCGGGTTCGAGCTCGGGTTTGATTGATTAGATTTAGACTCAGGCTTGAGATTTTTTTTTTTTTGTGAGGGTTTTGGAGAAGAGATGGCAGTGCGTGATCTCCCGCGGCGGCTTCGCATTCCTGTCGGCAAAGGGAGGAAGGTGGGGTGGGTGGGACCCCACTGACCCGACGCGTGGAAATTTCATCAGAATTGGTGTTCGGGTTCGGGCTTACTGCGCAGGGAATTCGGGTTTGATTGATTAGATTTAGACTCAAGCTTGAGATTTTTATTTTTTTTGTGAGGGTTTTGGAGGAGAGATGGCAGTGCGTGATCTCCCGCGGCGGCTTCGCATTCCTGTCGGCAAAATGGTGGCGGCGACTTGCAGCGGCGCGGCGGGCGACGAGGCGACGGGCAAGGCAGCTCCAGCGTGCTTCCGGCAGACGGTGATGGTGGCGATGGCGCGCGCAACGGTCGATCAGTGGTGGTGAGCGAGGAGTGTTGGCTGGCGTGGTCGCGATTCGCCGGAGGCAGCTGCGCGGATCCGAAGCGGCGACGGGCTCCGGTGCATGTGGCAGTCAGCGGTAAGCTTGGGCGACGACGGATACGCACCTTGGCGGTGCTGGCGTCGCAACGTTGATGACAGCGAAGCAGCAACGGGTCCGGATCGCGGCGGTGGAAATTCCGGTGGCCGTTTGCGGCGTTGCGGGCGTGATTCATGCGTGTTGAATTGCAGGGACGACAATTGCCGTCGAAAGAAGTTCTCTGCTTCTGAAGAGAGAAAGCCCTTTTCCAATTTTGACTCCAACATCTCAATTTTGACCCTTAATTGGGCTCACCACCTTTATTCCATTTAGCCCAATAAGCTTAACAATATTTGGGAACATTTTTGAAATAATTCACCTTGGGCTCATATTATTTTAAACTTGGGTCCAAATTCTTAATCATGGAATCGGGCTCATATTTTAAATGTTGGGCATAAATATACTTTGGGCTTAAACCAACTTAAGCTTTGTGCCACTATCTTCCATTTCTAGGTCCTAAATAAAATTAAATTCATGTTTGTAGGTTGAATTTTAAATTAATAAAACTTCCACATGAATTAATTTAATCACCCCTCATCATCATCATCTTTTCCCCTTCATCGTGTGTGTTTAATTTATAATCTCGAATTTAATAATTAATTGACCACATGAATTTATTTCAGGTCTTTTAATTAATTAAATTCATAAATTTTAAATTAACTTACACCCCTCCTCTCTTCCATGTTTTGATATTTATCCATATCTTTTGTAGTAAACTCAACTTCAAGATGGTCCAATTTACAAGTGAGAAGGCGTCCTCCACAACACGTGAATTAGTGATCTTTAACGCCGGGCACCAGCAAGACAAGACTCATCTCCTAATCGAAAGACCTCTCTTGGGTAAGCCTATAGAGAAACCCACTCATGAAAGCGAATTTGCAATGACAGGATGGACTAGAGATATGTACTTGGACAAGATCAAGGTTTCAATCTTGAGAGGAGCCCATCACATCAAAGAGAATCCAAGCGCAACTCATTTGCATACACTTGGGCGCCAGATAATCTCTAATAATGCAGCGTGGGGACAATCAGTCGAGTTCCTTGGTGACTTCCACTACATTAAATGGGACAATCAGTCGAGTTCCTTGGTGACTTCCACTACATTAAAGGGTACTGGGATTGGACTGAAGACGTCCTAAGTCGTTGCTACTCTGCTCTTTGGGACATAAAGCTCTACCATGCAGTCTTTGCGTCTCTGTTCACTTACGATTGCAGCTGTGAGATAATTAAAGCCTTCTGTGAGGAGTGGTGCCCTGCTACCAACACTTTGCTGACGTCCTTTAGGGAAATGTCAATCTCCTTATGGGATTTACATAGTGGGGCTGGACTACCATTGGCTGGTCACTTATACGAAGAGGTGGTGTCTGACAAGCCTGAACTCTTCAATGATTTGGATGCCAATCGTGTACGTATCTCGCCTAGCTGTCGACACTTACTACATGTTTATCATAAGCTTCGTAGTAATGCTGATAGTGAATCTGTCTCACTTACTGAATGGGTAGGGTTTTGGTTTCGCAAGACTGCAAAGCATAAACGACCTCCACCTCGTACCGAGAAGAAGAGCAAATCACGTCTTAAGAATACTCATAATCCGAAGGGAGCCATTGGGGATCATAAGAAATGGACTACAGCGGATATGGTTCCATTTACAGAACTTGGCATTGCTGAAGCACAACAAGAGAAGACGTACTTAGCTGCTCATCTAGCCTGTTGGCTTTGCTCCTTTGTCTTCCCTACTGACGAGGTAGATTTGATACGCCCCGGCACTTTCAAGGTAGCGAGCTTGCTGGCTACGAAAAGATCAGTTGGTCTTGCCGTTCCGATGTTGACAAGCATTTACAGGGGTTTGAATAAGATTTCAAATGCGCTGCGGCCCTCTGAATTAAATCAACATTCCTAGTACACTTTGTGTATGCTTGGTTGGCTCAATATTTCAACACTCATCATGTAGTTCCGCATGAGTTGACCAAACCCTCCATGGTGATGTATTCCGGGGAAAATTGAGCGAAGTATTTTGATGCGATCGATTCTCGTAAAAGGCTTCAAGTAGGAGATATCGCTACCCTATTCTGCAACGTTCGCCAAGCTCCACTGTCATTTGTTGATCATGATGACAAGACATCTTGGCGCGACTGGGGCTATTTTTTTGCCATCCGTACTAATTATCTTACTCAACGACATAACGGAGTTTTCCTTGTTGAGCCCTATAGTCTTCATCGGTTTAGTCACCAGTTTGGGTTTTATCAAGATATTCTAGGGAAGATGCAATCAGACCTCCGTGAAGTCTCTTTAGAACAAGGGCTTCGGTATTGGAGACAGTGCACATTACACAATTCTCGCTCTACGACCTCTCTTCCATCCGCTCCTCTAGGATTCTGGAGATTCTGCACACCCGAATATAAAGAGTGGTCATCCCGAGTACATGGTACTTATTTCATAGATCATGTAATAAGTTTAATCGAGGCTACTTCCGAACAAGCTTTAGAAAAAAAACCTAGATATTACTGGTACTGCGGACAATGCCGGGAGTGCTCGGGATGTTTTATTACCAGGAGCTCAACCTCTTCGAAATTCAATTGCAGGGAACTCCACAGAAGCCAGTAAAAGAAAAAACAGTGCTTCTCATTCAGTGGAGAGTATTGCTTCAGACCGTTGCTGGAAAAGGACCAAAAAGAGCAAATCTTCGGTTCATATGGAGAAGAGAAACGAGGTTTTGAACTCTTTCAACTATATCTTCATGTATGCATCCATAATTTTATATATATTCTTGACATATTTTCCTTTTTGTAGGCTTTTCTTGAAATCTTTGGCTCTAATCTTGAAGGACCTATACAAGATCAGTCAACCTCGATTGCGGCTCCAAAGAAAACTGCTGATGAGGACTTTAACAAACTTGACCTTTTCGTTGAGTCGTCATCTCGTCCACCTATCATGGGAGTTGAAGCTCAAGAACCCTCACGTTTTGTTGGTGAGGCATTCCTCAATAACTTTGATAAGAACTATGCTTCATTGATGTGGAAGCAGATTCGAGAAAAACTTATGAAGATTTCCCTAAAGTCGCTGTCTTCTATGAGGAGCGAAGTATCTGTAATGGTGGAGAGATGGAAGGAAAAAGTTCAAGGAATCAACTATTCGTTCATAGAGTCATCCTTGAATGAACTATTTGACAAAGCCGATGTTTATGATGCCATGCAGTCGAAGGCCGCTGATAGTATGCCCCAACAAGACGTGGATAGATACTTAATTGAAGCAATGGACTGCGCTCTTGGCTGCCAAGCCAAAGAGGTTGCAGGGGCAAAGTAACTGCAAGCCATCGACACCAAACTGGAAGAACTGGCCAGGGAGATTGCTGGATTACAGAAAACGAAGGATCAAGAACTCCAACTTCTTGAAGCAGCAAGACTTGATACTCAGGCTGCTAAAGACAGAGTTCGTAGACTTGAGAAGACTCCTATCCTGAGCGATTCTGCTATTGAAAAGTTGGATGATGCAAAACAAGCCCTGGAATCGGCGCGTGGAGAACTGCCACTTACCCATACCTTTTAATTTATTCTATGTTTCCCCTTGTATTGAATCTTTTAATGACTTTATCAATAAAGTTCATTCTTTCCTTTTCTTTACTCTTCTTTGCTTGTCACTATTGCGTTTCTTCTTCAACTCCTTACATTTCATGCTTTTACTTGCTGCATTTATGCTTCAACTCTTTTATTTCTCTCATAAACTTGATAGGAATACCTTGAATCATGATTGAACTTAGCGAGCTACTAAGCTGCCTACGTACCCCTTCGCAGAGAATCAAGTCATTACGTAGTTCAAAGGGACATGGTTTTGATTTGGGGGGGTGCTGTGCACAGTTTATACTCATGCGGGCTAGGAGTGTGTCGTACACAGTTTATACTCGTGCGGACCAGGAGTGTATCGTACACAGTTTATACTCGTGCGAAACAGGAGTAACATGCAGTTTAGGCTCATGCGTCATGGAGCGTTGTAGTGTATATATTTCTTTACGCGTAGTAGCGTTTCAAGAATTTTTCATTTATGGGGCCAATATTCACGCCATCTTCTGATCTCAGCTTGTAGGCGCCATTTGTGTAGACTTTTTTTACAACATGAGGGCCATCCCATTTTTGGAGAAATTTATTCCCAACTCGATGTGTGACCACAATTGGCCTTCTCACGGCAAGTACCAAATCGCCAACTTGAAAAGAACGTATTTTCACCCTTTTATTGAACGTTCTGGATAGGCGAGATTGATATCACTCAAGTCTTTGTTGCACCTCTAATCTCTTCTCATCTAATGCCTCTAACTCTTGAAGGCGGAACTTTGCATTTTTCTCTTCGGTTAAGCCTTCTTATATGGCCATTCTCAAAGAAGGAATCTGCTTTTCAAGAGGCACCACAGCTTCAACACCATAAACCAAAGAATACGGAGTAGCCTGAGTGGGCATTCTATAAGTAGTACGGTACGCCCATAGAGCTTCATTTATTCTTTCATGCCAATCCCGCTTCGACTTAGAGACCACCTTCTTCAACAGTCTGTACAAGGTTTTGTTGAATGCTTCGGCCAGACCATTGGCGGCTGCGTTGCACATTGACGACTTCCTTTGTTTGAAGTCGAACTTCTCGTACAACTTGTCGATCCAGCTGTTGCTGAATGGCTTTCCATTATCTGTAATGATATAGCAAGGAACATCGTATCTATAAATGATGTTGATTCGAATGAAATCAGCAACATTTTCCTTCTTGACTTCCCTCAAAGGCATAGCTTCAGCCCATTTGGAGAAGTAATCGGTGGCAGCAAGGATGTAAAGATGACCACCGGAAGATTTTGTGAGAGACATACCCAACGCATACTGGCAATCACCTTTGTTATCGAAGACACTTTTTTCATGAATCTCCACTGACGTATCTATATTGTTGTTGTCTTCAACTTCATTGTCCACATTACACTGTTCCAAGAACCCTGCAACAAAGGATTAGTTATTCTTCAATTGGTATTAGCATACAATAAGGTTCAGTAAATTACTGGGTACTATATTGAACACATACCTGGAATGCTCCATGGATGGCTGCAAGAACTATCTGTATCTTGACTAGGACGTACTGGTGTGGACATCTGCATGTGTGTCGTAACGGGGTCCAAGAAACTCATTCCTCCATTGGCTCTGATGTAGGAACATAACCTCTCGAATAGAGCAGTTTCAGGATCCTCATCTTCAGCGTTGAGTTGATCACCATCACACCCCTTATCTTGCGAAGCCTCAGCACCAACAGAATTCTCACGCTGCGGACCCTCAAATGAATCATACCCATCGCCTTGCGATCCATCAGACCCATCATCTTGAGAACCAGCAGAACCATCAAACCATCAACCTCTGAACCCTCAAACGCATTTCTTAGAGTACATTCATTTGAATTGTCCTCATCTTCATTTTCTTCAGAGAAGCACATGGCATATCCGTTCTCCACCTCTTCCTCAACCTGTTCTTCGACAACGTACTCACTGTTCAAATCAATATTTATTGTACGACTCGAAAGGTCCACACATGTACTCCTACTCGATCCGGCCAAATCTACGGGACTAGGAATATTGTCAGATGAAATTTGTGAACGAAGCAAGTCGGTCCAATAACTACTCCTGGACGGCGCCGTACTAGGGCAACAATTATCAACTGACTGCTATGCAATGGCCTTAACTGTGACAAATAGCATCGGCTCATCAACCTACTGATACAAGCCCCTAATATCCAGATCATCCTTCACCTTATATTTTGTTATATAACCACCGATGTCCACAAGTGTGTGTATAACATATTTACAATGATTCACATCGGCACGAACTAAACTGTGCACATGTCCAATAATAAAATCCAACTTCAACTGATTTGAATTTAAAACTAAGCCCGTGTGTTGGCCACGTACATACTCTAAACCTTGCCACCAGCCGCCCCAGCATATAAAATTTTTTTTCATTTCCAATCCAAAGCCTAAACCTTTCAACAAAAGGACAATTAATTGTTATATTGACAAATGATTCATTAAAGTCATTTTATGATACGCGTGTTTAATAGGTATCTAATTACAAAAAATCATAATCTTTTATGAATATGTAAGTACACACAAATTAAGCCTTAAATTATCAGCACACATGCAAGTTAAACATTGAGTCGTACGCGGACAAGCTCAATTATGCTCCATAAATCGACGGACAGGTCTATTAAACTAAAACAATAATGACTTACATGCTGAATTATGCTCAAACTTGACGGACATGCTCAATTAGCCAAATATAATCGGAGGACATGATATAATATGCTTAAAAAATGACAAAACATGCTCAATTATGCAATACAAATCGGCGGACATGTTCAAATACAGTAACAATTCGGCGGACATGCTCAATTTGGGTTAAATAATCAGTGGACATGCACAATTACGCTAGGATTATTGACGGACATACTCAATTACGGCCAAATAATCGGCGGACATGCTCAATAAGAGTGAAAAAATCAGCGAACATGATCAATTAGGGTCACAAAATTGGCGGACAGGACCAATTAGGGGAAAACATCGGCAGACATGCTCAATTAGGGTCAAATAATCGGCGGACAGGGTCAATTACGCTACAAAACCGATGGACATGCGCAACTATGGTCAAATTATCGGCGGACATGCTCATTTATGTCAAATTATCGGCGACGGTGTTCAATTATAGTCAAATATTCGGCGGACAGGCTCAACTGGGCTACAACTTTCGGCGGACAAGCTAATTTAGTCCAAAAAATCAGCGGATAACCTTAATTAGTGTCAAATAATAGGCGGACACACTCTATTAGGCTACAAAAATCGGCGGACATGTTCGATAAGGCTCAAATTATGGGCGGACAAGCACAATTAACTATGCATATTAGCGGACAAATCTACAGTGGGTGTAGTTTACCTTTTTCCTCAGCGGACATGCATATTACATGCATACTTCACCATTTTCTTCAGCGGACATGGATATATATAACTATTTTACTCAGCGGACATGCATTTTTAAAACCCTAAAACCGTAAAAACCCTAAAACCGATACATTATAACCCATAAATAAATAAACAGCAAGATTGAAAGAACAGTTTAACCATTAAATAAAATAAAATGCAAAACAGTGTTCGTATCTTACCTTTGGCTCTAACTATGGATCCATCGACAAAAACGATGGGTAAATAGGGGAGCCTATCACTTTTTTATGCTCAAAGTATTTGTGGAACAAAAGGAATGAAGTTTGAATCCACTGTGTCCAATTTTGTTGTTTGTTGGTGGTGTAGTTATTTGGTTGGTGGGGATAGGTGAGAGTTTAATGAGACAAAAATTTACATAAATGAACTGATTGTGAACAGTGCCTTAATTTTCACTCCATTAAATGAAGTGTGTTTGAGTGACAGTGGCAGAAAATTAATGCATGTGTTTAATCACCTAATTACTGCATTTGTTAATTAAATATGCCTATTATAATCTAACAATTTAAGGAATTTTAAAAATATATTTGGTGAATTTTAAATAGTTCGTGTCCGCTTAGAATTTTCCTTTTTCACTTAATTGAGCTTGTCCGCCGAGTTTATTTTTTGGAGGTAATAGATTTATTTATTTCTTTTTTACTTAAAGTGTCATCCCTTAAAAAATCTCTATATTCCCTGACACATCCAACTGTACTTCTCAACTCATCCCCAATACAAAAAGGTGGGTCATCCATGAGGGTATTCATGGCATTGCATGTATTTTTAGGGCAAATTAGATGTATTAAAAAAGATATGACAAATTAGATGTTGATCAATCCATCTAGAGCAACTTTTGGTATTTCCTAAATTGAATAGACCTGAACACTCCCTCAAAAACTTAGATGGCCCCTAAACAGTAGACTAAAACATATGTTTGTCTATAAATAAACTAAAATAGGCTCTCAACGCCTGACTAGAACATATTCTTGTTCATAGATAAACACGTGTAAATTCTTAGTATAATTTCATGAGTAATTGCATTAAAAATCTCCACCTTTATACCAATTGTAAATTAATCCAACCTTTTGAAATTTGAAAAAAAAAAAAAAAAAAACCATCACTTTTAACATTTGTTGCAAATTTTATTTATGAGCAGTCATCTCATTCCCAACTGATGACTTGGCAGCCACATCAACTAATAATAATAAATTAAAAAAAACCGGTTAATCCATGAGAACAACACTATGGCTCCTGCACCGATTTGCTTCCAGAAGTAAAAAACATTAGTCATGGGGAACATTGGGGAAATCTCAGCACACACACCCCGATCCCCCCAATTTCCCAGCAACCCCTGCAATTTGGGGCTTTGAATCGAAGGTAGCGGAAATCGAAAAATTGCTTGCAGGAGGAGGAGGGTGGCGGCGATAGGGATTGTTGGAAGATGTTGTTGCGGGAAAATGGCATTAGCCCAGAAGGTACTTGCCAGCAGCCGAATAAAAGCCAGAAATGTTTTCTCCGTGCGCTTGTCGATGATGCTGAAAGAGGTAAGCTCGGATCTGAGAGTGACGATTCTGAATTTCATTCTGCAAGAAATAGGAATAGGGCAAGAGCAGGGGCAGGAGGATGGTGATTACAGCTTTGCTAAACTCTGGAAAGGGTTCAGGTTGGATTAATGGAGAAGAGATATTTAATCGACGCGTGGCGGATGGACGACTGGTTCGCAGATCTGCCCGGCAAGGGCCGCCTCTACCGCGGAGTCGAGATTGTCGACGGCGGTAGGAGCTGATTTATAATCAGCCTGATTATACTCGACGAGAGGGCTTTGTACACGCCGACTCGCTGGGCGGAGGTGCCGAAAGGGGAGGAGAGCTCCGCGATTTCAGGGAGGAGCTGCCCGTCGTCGAGATTGTCGACGGCGACACACTCGGCGCATTGCAGGAAGAGGCCGAGGAGTCTAAGGCTACAGCGGTAGGGAGGGCGGCGGCAGAGGTGGAGGATCCTCCTACTCACATCCTCGGACAGTGGGTCTACGTTGGGGGAGAGATTGGAGGGACGGCGCTTGATGTGGTCAGAGGTGTTGGTTGAAGAAAGGTCAACGGGACGTTTCCCGGCCATGGAGGAGGAGGAGGTGTTGGAGGTGGAAGGAGGGTGGTTGTGCAGTAGAGGGTGGAGAATGTCTGCATTCTTCTTATTAGCTTTTGCTTCTGGAGGCGAGGGATAAATCAGTGCAGGAGGCAGGAGCCATAGTTTTCATCTCATGGATTAATCGATTTAAAAAAAAAAAATTATTGTTAGTTGATGTGGCTGCCAAGTTATCAGTTGGGCAGGGAATGACTGCCCATGAATTGAATTTGCAATAAATGTTGAAAGTAAAGGTTTTTTTTTTTTTTTTTTTTCCAAATTGGATTAATTTGCAATTGAAACAGAGGTGGGTATTTTTTATGTAATTAACCCTAATTTCATTACAATAAAACACAATATTTTTTACTATTAATCAAAACTTGAACATATTGCTACTGCATCATAATAATTAAAGGCCCTATAACAGCGAAATGAAACTCAATGCCTCAACCATTAATGCAAGGACAACTGTTGCCATCCAGCTGCATCATTGTTTATCAAGTGTAGAGTCTGTAATGTTATCAAGTAAACATAACCAATTTTACTCAAGTTTGTTCTTGATTTCTATTAAACTTAGAAAATGTTCCACATACGTAAATTAAAAATTCCTATTCAATTTTAACCAAGGAGAGGTGGTGGACTTTATACACGTGAGGTCAAGAAGAGAATTCTCATATGGAAAATGAGATAAAAAGGGTGGTTAATTTACTCAAAGTGGCTGAAGAAGGGGCATGTAAAAACCAGTAATTAAGATGTAAAATTAAATGCACAAATATGTTTAATTAATAAGTTTGTTCAGAATAGAGTTTAAAAAATGAGATTTGAACAATCTCCATCAAGAGAAACATTTTCTGTGTAAAACATTCTCCTTCCTCATATACAACACAACATCCTATTTTTGAGCTGGAGATCACAGGCTTCATTAAGAGTAGGCTTTGAGCCTTGAAGCAACAATCTATCTATGACTATTCATAAACTAAACTTTTCAATTTTCAGAAGGAAAGAATGAATTTTGTTGAGTCATCTATGGAGAAGAAGACGAGGGAAAAAGCCATGGTCACAAATTCAACTAAATTTACAAAAGCACACGTGTTCCCTTATTAGCCCATATTTAACATTTCTCTATGCAGGCTCAAGTTCTCTATAGTTATTTAAGTATTATAGTTGCACAATCTCTAATTCTTCAAATATGAGAGGAAGGTTAAAAAATATAAATTGGTAAATATAGAGTTCACCAATTTTACGGTGGGCTGCATGATAACATGATCTATTGACATTAACTGAGTATAATGTGCCATTTGCAGCTTTTAATTTTTGAGATAAATGAAAAGGGTAAAAAACTCAAATCTTTATGGCAGAACCAATGAGATCAACTTTTTTGTTGGTAACGAAGAATACATAGCCTTGGATAGTAATTTCTGTTATTGTGAATTCGTAATTTTGTTGTTGTTTCTTTCTTTCCTTTAGTTTATCCTTGAAGTTTTAATTATTGCCATTCCAAACTTCTGGAGTCATTCTTATGTGCAACTGTAAATGAGTCTACTTTCTTTATGAGAATTCTAATGTTTTAGGTTGTCCTATGCCACTATTCTCACATCCAAAAGCTAAGAGGTTCTCAATATCGATTTTAGTCAAATTTAATGAAATTCAATATCACAATAAAATATACTACGCGTCCAAAAGCTAAGAGGTTCCACATATTGTTCTGGTGCTAGAAGTTTTAATCAAATTCAATATCACTGTAAAATCTACTACGCTGTCTTTCCATGCCTTAATGCTAATCTGATTTCCAACATGCTGCCCGAGGGCACAAGTAAGGTTAAACAGAAATTAGAAATGAGAATTGGGAAAAGGGATTTATTTAACATATTGCATCTATTAGAAATCCTGGCTGTAAATATACAAATACATTTAAAATATTATGGCGTTCAAGCAATACAAGTTCAAAATTGAACAAAAAACTAATAAACGAGAGAACTACACCCAGTGGAGTCTTGGAGAGTACTAACTTAGTCAGTTAAGTCACAAATTTTGAGCATAATTAGTAGGTGAACAAAGCTCAATAAACTTATATGCATGTGGACTACCCCATTGTTATGGATGTGAGTAATGTCTCTGCCATGTAGGAAAAAAACACCATGTGGACTATGCTTCTTATTGGAGCATTTCATTCATCATCATTTTGAGTTAAAATATTAGAGCATTATACCTAGGACTGGTCTGACACTTTCTTAACATGTTGATACTGCATATGATTATTTTACTTTTGATGAAAGATTGATTTTTTAGTGACTCATTTTGTTCTTCGTTTATTTTTTTTTCTGGTTTGCATTAATTACTTGTTGGCAGATTTTGTCTAATTTAGAATGACCGATTCTAGAAATCTTTTTTCTTTAATCTTCTCAAAGCATGCATAGACAATTAAATTTTTTGGAGGATGGAAGTACATTCGTTCACATGATGTCATCTTGCTTCCTTCCCAATTTTGTAGCATTGTTCAGCCTGATGTTATAAGGTTTTTGACAACTTGGAATTTCGTCTGTTTGGGCTTGTTTATGTGGACTGCATTTAACTAGGTGAAGATGATTTTAATATGTTGAGATAAATGATAGTTCGACATGTACATTTACATTTCCAAATTGATCTTTTTGTAAGTCTCGGAATTTAAGCTAGCTCAAAGCTAGATACTTCACAGATATTGTTCTCATGTACAACATTTTGAATAGGTAAAATGGCAGGGCGAGTGGAGCGAACTTGCCAAGTGTGTGGTAGCAGTGTAGGCTTTTCAAGATCTGACGATGGCTTCTTCTATTGTGGTTATTGCAATTCACAAGCAGACGATATCTTTGATACTGGAATTGACGATGAGCAGATTTTCAGCCATTATTCTGTAAGTCAGAAAAGAGTCCGAACTACCAATGACATCCCTGCTGAAAATATCTCTGTGGTGAAACTCACCTCATCTCAGCTTCTAAACAATCCTTATATGGAAGATACCGAATGTGATGGAGTTGGGCCTACGGAGCCAAGTGATTTTGGTTCTGCACCGAAAGAGTATACATATGAAGAATATTATTCTAAAATTAGGTCCAGATACTTGACAGGTCTTCAGATTATGATCCAATTGCAATCCCAGGCTTTGGTTTAGAAGTTCAACATGAGCCAAAGAATTATTGGGCTTGTCGGGCCTCTCTGGTTTAGGTTTGTGGCTTCCACTCGGATTTCAGCTGATGATTGGGCAGACCAGGTTGTTCATGATTCTGAATCTCAGGCACCAGGTGCAATGCTCTTTTCTTCGTAATATTCTAATGAATCTTCTTTTTATTGCATTGGCTAAATTTTATCCGGCTCATTATTTTTCCATCTCATATTCAGGGGAAGCAGAAGAAATTCAGGCCAGCAATAAATATGGCAATGAACCTGTTACTATTCATGGGAGCGCTTAATATATATATGGCATAGATCTCTCAGAAGCACATTGCCAGTATCTTGTTCTTTGGCAATCTCCTTCCTCGTTTGTCATTTGGCTAGGGAACCTATTTTACCATCTGAGATGTTAAAGTGGACAGTTAAAGGAAAGCTTCCATATTTTTCTGCTTATGTTGAAATAGAGAAGCAGCTTGGACCTCACACCGGTGCATGCCCAATTCGTGTTAGTCTTATGTTCAGACCTATTCAAGTCATTTCATCGCAGAAGCTGGAAGCAATGGCCGCTGATATTGCTAAAAAAATTGGTTTGACTTTGCCTCCAGTGAATTTTTATGCCCTTGCTTCTCTCTACTTTAGACAGTTATCTCTTCCAATTGGGGAATTACTTCCTCTGTCATGCCGCATATGCGAATGGTTAGGTAATGAGTCTAGGTTTCCTACTCGTGTATGTGTCATGTCAATACTTATTGTAGCTACAAGGATTCTTTTTGACATAAATGGTTATGGAATGTGGGAAAGTAGTTTGTCAGATACTAGATGTTCCTCATCAGGAAATGAAGATAATGAGTCTCAGAGCCATTTGAATACAGCAGAGAATGGTGATGAAGACTTATCTTCCCCTAACTCTCAGTTTTTTTATTCTAATTCAAATAGTCTAAAGAATCTTGAAGCCAAATATTATGAACTTAATGATGTACCTGGTAATGGTTTACTAACTGTATATAATTTTCCATTTTCTTGGGTGTATTAGAAGATATGGCATAGCTAAGCTTGCATTTTGGCCACTGTTGACAGCGTATTCCTGTGACTTGCCTTCATACCTCCAATATTGCAAGGATGTAGTTTTTTCTGGATTACACCCACCAAATATGGATGTCGAAGAAAAGTTATTGGAGGAGTTGTGGGAGTTTTATCAGAATAACAAGGTACTTAGTGAAGTTGTTTGATGCAGCCCCCTTCCCACCACCCCACACACACTCAAGACACAAAGGAAGAGTCAGTGAGGCAGCCAAGTGTTGTCTTTCTCTTCGTTCGTGTATGATTGACTTGCAGATGACAATTTGGATGCCATCTCTTTACAGGGCACTGAAACATCAGACAAGAAGGAGAGGTGTGGAGATGAGGGCACAAAGAAGAGAGATGAAAAAGATGCAGACGGCATGGATGAAGATGAACATCGTATTCTCGAGAAGGCAATCAAGAAATTGAAGTTGGATATGGTAGAACACCAATTCAAGTATATTCCACCAAGGGTTAAGGTGAAGAACAGAGACTACGTGCACTACGCGAGGAGAAGAAAAGATGTGTATGTTTATGATGTTCATGCTGATTATTATATCCTACTACACTGTTGTGCTAAGCTTGCTCAAGTTGAAACTAGGATCATGCATATAGCTGTTTTGACTTTTGAGAGGAGATTGCATTGGCTGGAGAAAAAAATTGATTATTCATTGTATTTTAAACCAAATCTCACTAATGATATTTGTCAACTCTGTAAGGATGAGGATCATCTTCTCCACTCTAATACTCCTGTTTGACCTCTACTATCTCTCTCTCATTTAAATTTTGTATACACATTACATTTAATCTAATGCAAAATATGTTCGTTTTGGGTTTACGTATGGTTTGAAAATCATTAAAGAATGTTGTGTTTATTTTTTTAATTTTTGGTAGAGTAAACTTTATGTCAAATGAAGAATGAGTGAGATGGAAAAGTGTATTAATTGATACAAGAGATGAGATGAGGAAGAAATTGGAAACTTTAACGAAAAAAGAAAAAAAAATACACCATTTTGAAAGGTAAAAAATGGTGCAATACTTTGATCATCTTTATACTCCATTGAGAGAAATGGAATGATTTGTCTGCTTTTTCTTTTTATATTTTTTTCTTCTTTATTATGTGAGTTATTGTGTATTGCTGGTGTAACTGTATGAGTGTGTAAATTTACTGTGTGTTTTTGGTGTGGATGTACTAAATTAAAAAATATATATATTTTAATTTTTATAGTATATATAATAATGAATGAGTTGAGATTAAAAAAAAATAGAATGAGATTTTTTCACATATATATAATTTTTTTTTCCAAGCAAAATCTGGATACCAATTCGACAGGCCCAAGTCTCATGACCCATACCTTATGGCGGCCCAAAGCCCAACTCTGTGTATCCTATTTTAGATTTACAGCTTACTCGAACCCAAGTGCTAATAAATCCACGCAACACTTAATTCCTCTTTTCAATTCTACTCTCCCTCCAATGGACACCCTTCAGGCCACTTACAGAGACGATGTCGACGACGATACCAATGCCTCTCCTTCGCCGCTGTTAACCACTGCTCCTATCGATGGAGAAGCCTCCTCTGCCAATCTAATTTCAAAGACGAGGCCCGAGTTGACGGAAAGCAATCACGCCAATGGAATCAAAGGAGAGGTTGAACCCCTGCCTCAGAAGATGCTTCGTCGGAAGATGCCGACCATAGTAACCTTAATCGCCCCCTGAAGTAAATGGAAATGAAGAAGATGGAGAGGAGGAGGAGGATGAGCCTCCTATGAAGAAGCAAAAGTAGCTTCCCAATTCGCCCAAACCCTCTATTGCGCCACCTGAAATTACGAAAATACCCTCGCCGGCCGACGTTATCGTTCCGCCGCCGTTGAACGGGAAGACACCCACTGTCAAAAGCGGCAGCAAGTCGAAGAAGAAGAAGAATAAGGATGTGTGGACTACCACCTCCAGGAAGGGAAAGAAAAAGACCAAACACGCATTAAACAACAATCACAACTCCAAGAACGCTGTCGCTGGCGATGCTTCGACCGAAGATAAAGTGTTCATAACTCCAATTCCAAGATTTCCCGACAAAAATGATGATAGCCCCGATTTAAAAATCTGTCTTTCTAAGGTTTACAAGGCCGAAAAGGTTGAACTGAGCGAGGATAGATTGACTGCAGGAAGCACAAAGGGGTACCAGATGGTAATGGCAACAAGAGGAGTGATTGAGAGTGCGTGGTATTTCGAGATTAAAGTAGTGCATATGGGAGAGACGGGGCACTTGAGGTTGGGTTGGTTGACAGAGAAAGGTGGCTTACAGGCTCCAGTAGGTTATGATGGTAACAGTTACGGTTATAGGGATATTGATGGATGTAAAGTGCATAAGGCATTGAGAGAGAAGTATGGAGATGAAGGCTATAAAGAAGGTGATGTTATAGGATTTTATATCAATTTGCCTGGGGGAGGATCTTATGCTCATGATCCTCCACGCTTGGTTTGGCACAAGGGGCAACGATATGTTTGCGCTCCCAATGCTAAGGAGGATTCCCCAAAAGTTGTGCCTGGTAAGTATTTATATTTTTGCATCATATTGTCTTGAAAAGGATTGGTGACTGGTTTGGTTTAATTTCTGTACTTAGATGTCTGTAGAATTGATTTTGCTTTTTGTAAGGTGTGCTGTTGTTTCTTGTGTTTGATAGAATTTGCGACTTTATAGTTTATAGGTATAATAGTGGAGGATTGGACTTACGAGATGTATTGTCTTATGCATTGAACATCTGCGCATATTGACTGATGATTCATTCCTCTAAAGGTCAGGTTCATATACATGGGACTCTCTTAGATTTGTCGTGGAGATTATTATCTGGCTCATTTGTTGGGTCGATTCTTATTCTAGCAAATTAGTATTATGACTTTATGATCGATTAGGGGTATTTATCAATGTGTTTTCTTAATTGATTGATCAGTGAACAAATTCTCTTTTTACTACTGAATTGTTTCCATAGATTGATGTATACAAAAAGGTACCATCCTTACTACGTTCTTTCATAAGCTTCAGGAATGCTAGGACGGGGAGCTCAGTAGCTCCTATGCTCCCAAGCTGGTTCTCTTTATTCTTTTCCTTGCAGGAAAAGTAGGAGCATGAATGACTGGAGTGTTAGTGTGTGACAGTACCTGCTATGTGTGAGTCTATGTTTTAGAATGTTTTGGAAAGAGGACACTGATGATACTCCAGAGGAAGTCTGGCATAAGTATAAGTTTAGGGCTATCTCATAGGTTTCAAATTATGAGAATTTTAAACTTATCTTGCTGTCAGATATTGTTAGACATTGCAATAGTGTCCTTTGGTATGTTTCTGTGCTTTGTATGGGATTTCACCTCCCTATGTTTTTATAATTTATTTATATCAATTTTATAGAGAACAAGTATTTTATTTTGGAATGTAATCTCATCAACTATAAGGTTGACATTTTCCATGGCCATTGTCTCCATCACCCCTGTGGTATAGGAGGGCATGGGCCTTAACTTAAGCCTACCCTCACGTTCAGTGACTGCAGTCAAGGCTTGATCATTTATAGAGAAACCTACCTGGTCTATTAGATTTATTTATTTACCAATTACCATTCTCTTTTTAAGGTTGTCTTTTTAATAAAAGCCATAGAAGGGTCTCTATAGGTCAGGCTCAAACCTATGGCGTGGACCATGGGGGGTTTCCTTGACGAAAAACCTGAATGTTATCAGCAGCCTGAGCTGCGAAAAGCAATGAAATGTTGTCTGGGGAACAAGTCATCTGAAATCTTTAAAGCACAGAAAATTTGCCAAAGATAACTTTAGAACTAAATGCTTGTAATGCATTTTTATTCTTTTGATTCTCAAGTTTGCAGCTATAAATAATACTTTTTGGTTTAATTCTGTTTGTCATTAAATTTAATGTAGCCAGGAATACCTATTGCCTGCTCTTGCTGAAAGTGTTGCTCTCAGACCTCTTGTTCTTAACCACTTAACCTCTTATGCATAAGCTATATCTTGTTAGTTAGGGTCATTTGAACCATAGTAACATGGATCCTGTAATAAAAGCTTCAATCAATATATATAGAGTTAGTTAACTTAGTTTTCATCCCTTTTCTAAGTTAATGATCCTTATGGACCTTATGACAAAATATTCCTCTCAGAGAGTTCATTAATGAACTTTTTTTTGCAGAGTTTTTTCCTGGTTTGATATGGAGTATGTGATTCCTACTATATGTTAGTAAAGTTCATGCATGTGCCATCCCATTTTAGCTGGAATATGTTTGATTATTTTGTGTGTTAACATTCCCCAATTTTTTGGCATGTTTGATTTTCCTAGATTGCAGCCTATGCAAAGATTGTAAATTGGATGCACTGGGAGGCTACACTTGAAATTTTACCTGTCACAGCTGAACAAGAATTTTTATCTCAATTATTATATTTTTTTGGATAAAATCTTGTGCATGAAATAAATACTGCAATGATGAGTTCTTTCTCAAGCCTTGATTTTTTATTTATTTTTCCTTTTAAACTGATGTTTCATTTAAAATATTATAGTATATTTGTAACACATCTTATTCAACTTTTGGAAAATTTAAGTCTGTTGTCTATTAACTGTATACTTGTGGCATGCAGGGAGTGAGATATCATACTTAAAAAAATGGAATATGCCAAGGGGTTGCCTTCACGGACATTTATGGTGGTTGTTACCACTCTGCTGCTTTAATATACACTCTTCCGAACCAGCCAAATTGCGTTGTTAAGTTCAATTTTGGTCCTGATTTTGAAAGGTTTCCTGAAGACTTTGGCGATCGTCCTACCCCAAGATCAATGATTGAAGTTCCATATCAAAGTCTTGATGACAAAGTTGAGAATGATGTGTCCAGTGTGAAAGTTTAGCAGCTAAAAATATGCTTTTGTGTTTAAATCTTATAGTATAGTGATGTTATTTAATTTGGATTTCGTTGTATTTTGCTGTGATGATTCAACTGAAATTAGATGTCACTTTCTTGCCTTTCCGTATAAAGGGTGGACGAAGGAACAAAGTAGCTATAGGTGAATGGGATTAAGTGTTGCCATACTGCCCTCTACAGAGTGAAGAATAATGCTCTGTGATGTTTGATTTTAAATAATTTTGACGATTGACTATACAGACATTCGTGAAGCGTCGAGTTTGAGAAAATATTTGGTTCTCCGTTTTGACTTTATTAATCAATTAATGCGATTTCCTAAAGTATTCCTTTGATTTTTCATGATTTATCTGCATTCGTCTCCACTTGTGATTGTGATAATATGCTTCTTTTCTTCTGTGCAGAAATGACCTGATTTATCTGCATTCCCTTGATATTTTTCATCATTTATCCTATAAACACCTTTTCCCTTTGTAAAGGCATTCGAAGACCTTTTTGCCCTAAAGTATGGATGATTCCCTTATAGGAATAAATTTTAAAATAATAAGAATGTGAGAGGCTATAGATACTGTGGCTCAATATTTGGCTCTGTATTGCTTCAGTTTACCATTCTTATTCCCTTAGAGGAGAAGATGGGAGGGGGTTCTTCTCTAAGTGAACTCTACATGATAAAAATTTTCTTTTTCATGACAGGGAATACCTGGAATATTATTAGAATGAGCCCTATGTTCAAAGTGATAAAAGAGGAAAACAGTAACATTCCGAAAGCTGCTGAAATGGTCGGTTAAGCTTTGAGCATACACTCAGGTTGGTAGTGTTTCATTTATGAAAACTAATTGTATAGATGTCCTACTCTAATTTGTCATAATGTTGTTGTAGATTCCTAATAGATGAAGTTTAAGTAATACCTTTCTATTATTGCAAGGTCACTATTTGGTCTAATAGCAAATTATAGAGCCCAAACTTGTCATGAATATATATTTGTGGCTTGGTTGGGTCTTAAATTCAAAGAGTGGTGTTTTGTGGATCATGGCAAATTCTTATTTGTCTGTATATGATGTATTTCATTTTATTGTTTTCTAGCAAAATATGTTCTCAATCTAAGTGCAACTCCAAATTTGTCCTCTATTCGTCCAAGTTTTACACCATATCTTAACAGAATTTGGTGCAAATTTGCATTTGGAGGGTTATTCCAAAATAATTCCTCTTTTTTGTTTATTGATTTTTAATTTCATAAAAATTACTCTCTCCATCCTAAACTCAAGTTCAAACTTTCTGTTTTGATCTGTCCCCGGCTCAAGTTTACATCCCCATAAAAAGAATCACCACTTAACCAATAACCTTGGAATAAACTTTAATTTTGAAATTGTCATCCCCATGTAATACACGTGACATATTTTACAATTTATTTATTGCTTAAAAAGATAATAAACCCCAAAAGTCAAAAGTGACTTGTATTAATGTCCGTGTAAACTATAAATTTGAATTTTATGGATTTTCTTATTCAAATTTTCATATTTAAGTTCAATGTAAAACTAAAGCTCTCTCCATTTCTAAACAAGTGTCCTTTTGGTGATTAGATTTTTTTCAGGATAAGTGACATCCTAGGAATTCAACCAAGATTAGTGGCATTTTTTCCATTTTTACTCCTTGAATTCATTAGTAATGGAAGTGTATTAATCTGGTTCATTTAAACTAATACAATTTTGTTGGAAATGTGGTTCATTTATTTAGAAATGGAAGAGTATAATTGAATACTGTATATAAGTAGTATACAAACTCATAACCAAAAGAACATATAAGAAATTGAATAATAAATTTAAAAATTAAAATATAGTATTTGAGAATATTATTTTGATGAAGCATGGATTGCTTATTGATATTTGATAATCATTATATAGATGAATTGAAATTTTCTTCCCACAAATGATTAGTAAATGTATTTGTGATATGAGTCTCTGCATTGCTTTTAATACTATGTTAATTCTCTTCTAGTTCTAGTGATTGCTACAATTTACAACTTTGTCAAAGTATCTTTTGCTTAATTCTTTTATGATAATATTGTGAAGTTGTAGAAAAAACTAAAACAATTTCATAATATCATTTTGATAGAATCTCAAGTTACATATTGATAATTAATAGGGATAAATGCATAAATACCCACTTTCATTAATCTTAGTATATCTTTGCCAAGTGTCAACATTAAATTAAATTGTATTCAATTTTAACCAGTTTAATGTGTGTGGACATAAATACCCTTTGACCAAATAAAGTTGATATGTCAGTTTGATTGTCGGTTCCCCACCGACAACCTGACCAACATCCGTCGGTCCGTCGGGCCGGGTGTCGGTTTCAGTCGGTCCCCCACCAATATCCGTCGGTTCGGGTGTCCATAGATGTTGGTCCCTCAACGACATGCGTCGGTCGGTTAGGGTGTCGGTGGCTGTTGGTCCTCCACCAACAAGTCGATCGATATTAGTCGGTCCGATTGTCGGTGGTAGTCGGTCCCCCACCGACATGCGTCGTTCCGGGTGTCGGTAGATGTTAGTCCCTCACTGACATGTGTCGGTCGGTTAGGGTGTCGGTGGCTGTTGATCCTCCACCGACGAGTCGACCGACATTAGTCGATCCGATTGTCGGTGGTAGCCGGTCCTCACCGACGAGCCAATCAACATCAGTTGGTCCCCCACCGACGAGCCGATCGACATCAGTCGTCCCACCGACATGTGTCGGTTCGGGTGTCGGTGGTTATCGGTCCCCCATTGACGAGCCGACCGACATCAGTCAATATGTTGGTCCGGCTGTCGGTCCTCTACTGACATGTGTCGGCCAGGGTGTCAATGGCTGTTGGTCCAGGTGGGTAGGGTGTGGGGGTCAATTTTTAAATTTTAAAGAAGGGGGCATTTTTGTCCATGAATTGAAAATTGGTTAAAATTGATCACTTTTTATTTCATGGTTGGCAAAGATTTGTCTTAATGCAAAGGTGGTAAAATTGCATATTGGCTATATATCTGAATTAGAAAATTTTCCTATGAAAATAATTATAAATGTATTTCTAATGCAAGTGTGCAATTTTAATGTGTTAATGCTGACATTATTATTGCAAAATTGTCAAAACATCTTATGTTAACTTTTTTTTTCTTTCTAAAGTTCATGATAATAACATATACTTGTAAAGAATTGTAATAAAGAAGCATGCCAAATTGACCTTGAAGATTGGACTATAGTAATATACACATAGATATTGGTGTTGCAAGAATGCCATGAAAAGGTTGCACTGTAAAATCCTTTAATTTTATGCAGCATTTTAGATTGGAAGAAAGATTATATACCACTCATAGGTTGCAAAGGCACTGGACACTAAGACACATCACCATTAGGTTTAATTTGAGGCCATAGGCATAATTAAAGTACAAGCCGGACAAACCAAACCAAAAAGATGTGTACTTGTTCTTTCCTTCTAATTGAATACAATAATTATGAACAAATAATAAATCAAAATCGAAGTTATCTTGAGTTCATTTGCCCTCATTTCATTTTATCAATTACTTTAAGGTATTTCCTATGGATTTTATATTTTTTATTCCCATTTAAAATATGAATTAGTCTCTTGTAAACCGAGTTTACATCATAAACCCTTATAAACCCTGTGGTTCCCCTTAATTTAAATACCCTAACAATACATATGGTATATGAGATTGGAAGGGGGGACCGCAGGATTTACACCGTGAACCCGGTTTACACAAGTGTTTTGTGTTAAAATAATAGTTGTCAAAAGCGCATAAAAAAGTGAAAAATACTTATATGACAAGTTAAAGTTGTAATTTCGTAAACAAAGCATTTGGAACATCAATTATCAATAATGATTAAGCTATATTTTTTTTATTATTGGAATAATTATAGTAAAATACAAGTGTGTAGTGCATAACACAACAATGACAACTTGGTACTTATACTATTTCGTATTCCTCTCTACTTTGATTTGAATTTGGCATAGGATAATACTTTCTCCATCCGCTGCAAATGTATCAATTTCACTATTCCTGTCGTCCGCTTCAAAACTATCAATTTCCTCTATTTAGTAAAGAAAATACACAATATATTATGACCCACCATTTTCCTCTAATACAACTACCCACTTTACCTATAATAATAATACTCCTTAATCCATGTGCAAAAAATAAATAAAGATCTTAGAATTGTCCATGTCTAAACAACAAACGAGTACCTTTGCTCTGGACGGAGGGAGTATTAAATAAGAATGTATACAACAACTAAATTAAGAGAAATAATCATATACATTAACATTAAAAAAAAGGTCTAAACCTCACGATTATATATAAATATTAAACTTGTATATAATAAATTAATATTTACATTATAGATATACTTATTAAATAAATACTACATGATACTACATGAAAATGTTACATATAAATATTAAACTTGTTTAAAAGTGTTAGTTGGAAATGTTATTTATACAAAACTTTTACATAAGAAGTGTAACTAATGTAAAAGTGTTACATAGGAAGTGTAACACATGTAAAAGTGTTATATGCATGTGTTACGTATAAGAAAAATGTTATTCATACATGTTACTTATATAAAAAGTGTTACAAAAGTGTTAAATACTATAAAAATTTAAAAAATATTACCACTTTGTGTTACAAAAAGTAAAAGTGTTACTAAGACGGTGTTATGTAATATCACTTATGTTGTAGTGGATCCAGAGAGAGAGAGAGTGTGTTGCAGTGGAGAGAGAAAAGATAAGATTGAGGTCCATTTTAAATCTTTTTGACCCATTTCACTAAAAAGATCCGTCTTATGAATTTGAAAGATAAGTCAGGCCCATTCTAGTGGTTGTCTTAGAATTTTGTGTTAAATTTTATACCTTTTAGTATAAAGATGTGTACCCTTTATTTTTTGAAGAAAAATAAAAAATAATAAAAAGTGTATACCCTTTAGAACAAAATGGTGTACCCTTACTAATTAAAGTGTATACATTTTAAAACAAAATAATGTACCCTTACCCATAATACTAAATTCTAAAGGCGCACGGTGTGCTCCGGGTGCATGCAAGCCTCACTCATTTATCTAAAGTGATATAATAGTAAAGTAAAAAAGTCAATATTGAGCCAATTTTTAATCTACACCATTGGATTTGATTACTAATCCATTTTGAATCTCATTCATTCATCGCATTATTGAATAGCAATATTGAATATCATCCATTCAGCACAATTATGAGATTAGATCTTAGCCATTAATTTGATACCTTATTTAAAATGATACATTATTTAATTTTTGTCATAATGATACCATATTTATGGATTTTAATTTTAAAATTTTAAGTTTCCCTCTTATTTATTTCAACAAAATTTAATATATTATTTATAGTACTAACAATAAAGTTTATGTTATGATTTATAAATCAATATTAATTATTTTATTCATTGTTAACAAATTAAAATTTTCTTTATGAATTTTTTTAAAATATAATTCATTATAGTTTATATTTAAATGGATACGAGTACATAACAAATAATTCATTATTAAATTATTTTCTTTATTATTAATAATTTTGAATTAATATTATTGGTCCTAACATCTTAATAATTTTAAAGCGGTGTGTGTAATCAACGGGTATTGATAAACGGGTATGAGATGAGTATGAGTGGCATAATATATTTTTTTAATGAAACAGGTACGAATATGAGTAGTTTATATTTAAATGGATACGAGTACGTAACAATTAATTCATTATTAAATTATTATTTTTATTTATTAAGTTTATATTATTATTATTTATTTTTGTAATTATAATTAGAATGTAGTATTAATAATTATAAGTCATTATTAAATTATTTTATTGATTGTTAACAAAATAAAATTTTCGTTATGAATTTTTTTGAAACTATAATGTAGTTTGAAACTATAATTCATTATAGTTTATATTTAAATGGATACGAGTATGTAACAAATAATTCATTATTAAATTATTTTCTTCATTGTTAATAATTTTGAATTAATATGATTGGTCCTAACATCTTAATAATTTTAAAGCGGTATGTGTAATCAACGAGTATTGATAAACGAGTTTGGGACGAGTATGAGTAGTATAATATATTTTTTTTAATGAAACGGTTACGAAAATGAGTAGTTTATATTTAAATGGATACGAGCACGTAACAATTAATTCATTATTAAATTAAGTTTATATTATTATTTATTTTTGTAATTATAATTATAATGTAATATTAACAATTATAAGTCATTATTAAATTATTTTATTCATTGTTAACAAATTAAAATTTTCTTTACGAATTTTTTGAAACTATAATGTAGTTTGGGACGTGTATTACTATCATAATATTTTTTTTTAATGAAACGGGTATGAATATGAGTAGTTTATATAGATATGAGTACGTACAGATACCCTTATAGTGGATATCCTACCCGTTATCATCCCTAACAACTAACGATTGTAAATTAAAATATTATATCTCTCAAACTAATATATATTACAATAGTATATAGTATATTCTTTACTATTTGATTTGATTTCTTGGTATTACAAATATTTGGTTTGAGAAATTAATCATTGGTTTGATTACAACTAATTTATAAGAATATATATATATATATATATAAGGCTATAGGGAGTTTGATAATGAAGTTAAGATTAAGGAGTCAGGATCTTGGATGGGTGATGTTTGGGTATGGAACATAGAATGGAGAAGATCAATGTTTGATAGGGAGTTAGGTTCTCTTAACGAGTATTATAAATTGTAAAGTGATTGAGAAGTCCTTTATTATTTAGAACCCTTTGATAGAACATGTGATTAGTTAGATTGAGAAGTCAATTAATTATATGAAGGGATTCTTTAATTGAACTTAGTACCTAGTTGGAATAGTTTAATTGAGAACCAACCTTTGAGCTATTTGGAGATTATGCAAATGGTCTACATCCTATTCATTTCGAGATGAAGTTTAGGTGGTATATGTGTTGGCACTTAGTCTTAACCCTTGATACATATCAGTTTAATGCATGAGTACATGAGTTACCACTTTATTAGTGTTGTTAATCTCACTTCTACTCAATTTGGAAAATCACTCATTTCATCATTTATCTTGTTACTTGATAATTGCTTGTCAACTTGCATTGATTTTCATTTAATCACTTGTTTAATCAACCATCCCTCTATGATTCGTTTCTATAAAATCGTGATAAACGTGATCTCGCTTAAGTACTAGCATCGACCTTCCTGTGGTTCGATAAATTCTTGAATTGGTCAACCCGAATATAAGTTATGGCTAATCAAATGGCACCGTTGCCGGGGAGGTAACGGTTGCTAGAAACTTAAAGAAGGAACGTTTTGAGCGATCTTACTAGATACATTTTTTTTATTTATTATTTGTCTTTGTTTTGAAAATCTTGTTCTAACTTCTTTTATCTTGAAGGTGTATGCAAACAAGGTCAAAAGGGGAACAAGTTGAACCTAGTGATCTAGAGCTTGAGAACACTTTGAGGAGAAAGAGAAAGGAGAACATAACAAAAAAGAAGGACCGACACCCCGAGAATTTCGGAGTTGAGTTCATGGAATGGGAAAAGTATGCATTGAGATGGGAATACATCATCCCAAAGATTAGAGCAACTCGATTCTAGGATCAAGCAACCATGGAAGATCTCGGAATAGAAAGTGATCTGAGGACTCTATTCCGTCGAGTGGAAATGGAAGAGTTTTTCGACAAGAGACCTCCCACTTACCTCCATCTTACAGCCGAGTTTATGAGCACCCTGGAGGTTCATAAAGATAGGAACAAGTTTCCTATCGCAATCATATTTCAGTTGAACAATGAGATGTGGGAGAAGATTCCTGTGAATAAGTTAAATAGGTTCTTTGGGTGCCCAATTATGAGAGGTCATCAGAACTTTCTACCACAAGGGGGTTTCAATCAACAGACTTGGTGGAGAAAATTGGTTGAGGATGAGACTGAGCCTCCAGAGTACATTCCAAGTTCTTCCAAAGGGACAGCTATAAGGAACCCAGTCATGAGATACCTTGAGAAGATAGTATCCAATACCATTCTGGGTCGGTTTGAGAGTGGATCTGTGGGTGAAAAACAGTTGTACATCATGTACAGTATGTTCAAGGAGTTCAAAGTGAACATTGCAGCTTACTTCATTCAGCATGTTGAGAGAGTGGCGAAGAGAGAAAACACTCGAGGGATTATGATTGGAGGGATGGTGACAATGATTGCTCAAGGGTTAGGCATCGACCTCAGAGGGATGCAACACTCGATGGTTAGTGAGGGACTCACTTATAATCAACTCATAAGGATAGAGTTCCTATCGTTCATAGGAAACATGTATTGCTTGAAGCAAGATAAGGGAGCTCCATTTCCTCTACCTGCTCCTGAGCTCACCACATTGCGAGGACAAAGAAAGCAGCAGAATCTAGCAATGGCGAGTCCCAACCACTCAGTAGTTGTGAGAGCCTTCTACAGAGAAAATAGAGAAGGAGTGGAAGCAGTACTCCAGCAGATGAGAGTAGAGGAGAATCCTGAGCTAAGGAATTTGAGAGCTGAGGCAGTGGACATGGAAGTAGGAGAGGAAGAGAAACCTCATCAGGTGGAATTTGAAGAGCATGCACCAGAGCCTCCGACATTTGAACAAGAAGAAGAAGAACTCCAAGAGGAAAGAGATGGACCAGAAGAAGGGAATGCAAGATGGAATTTTCTAGAAGACGAACTCAGGGAGATAAGGCAGATGCAGCAGGTGCATAGAGATGAGATGAGAGAGTTCCGAGAGGAGCAGCAGAGACAGGGAGCGATGATTAGGGATATCCATGAGGGACAGCGTCGTAGGGAGTACTATGAAGAGAATACGCGAAAATGCTCGAACAACATGGAGGAAATGATCACGAGGATATTTAATTTTCAGTTCCCTACCATACCTCGTGCTTATAACCCTTGGGGATCATGGAAAAATCGTTCCCCTCCTCATCCGGATAACTAAGGGAGTACTTTTAGTGCTCGTCACTTCATTAGTTTATCTATTTTAGTTGGATTAATTTGTGTTGGATTTGAAACTTCTTATTGTTTTGTTTTGGGATGTTTAATTTTGTACTTTAGTTTTTATTTTCAATTAAGGATTGAGATGATTTTGATGTGTATTGATCATGGATGGGGTGATTTTCTTTGTGTCTTTTCTTGTAGTTTTGTCTTTGTGTTTTTGCTTTTGTCGTTGTGTTGTCTTTGGTTTATTTGTGTTTGTGTGTAGTTGTTTTTATTATTCGTGTTTAGGTTTTGATTTGGTGGTTTGTTTGGGAGGTTGTGAGTCGTTTTGAATATGAGTGATGATGCATTATGGTGATAAGGATGTCGAATCATGATTAAGAAACTCTACACTTTCGAATTGTGATATGCTTTATTTAACTAATTCAATTAAAAGATGAATGTGTTATAATAAGTCCTTTTAAATCGAGCATAAACTTGTGAGAATTTGAGCCTCGACCATGTATACATGGTATATCTTTTCATGAGAGGATCGGTTGAGTTTTGATAAACTAAATACTTGCTCAAAGACTTTAGGAATGAATCTGATTAGTGGAGATCGATGAAATGATCTAAGGTCATCCTTGTCATGTGTAGCCATTACCAAATATTTCCTTACCCTTACAATCATCCCTAGTCAACCACTTTGAGCCTATAAGCTTATTTATTGTGAATATAGCACATTACAAGCTTTAATTACCCATATGAGCCTAAGATATATACTTTTTGTGTGAGTAATAAAGAAGATGGTGGCTAGAAAGATTTGATGAGATAACAAAAGAGAAAGAGGAAAGGGTAAATAAGCAAGAAAAAGGATGAAAAGAGCAAAAAGAAAAATGCACATGCAACCTCAAAACAAGAAAATGAGCAAAGCAACAATAATATGCTCAAGTACTTAAAAATCAAAGAAAAGTGGCATGAATCTATAAGAAGCTCAAGAAATCCAAGGAAGTTGATGATTAGTGCTTGTGAGCAATAAAGAAAAGAAAGGAAGAAAAGGAATGTGAAGGAATGGAAGAAAGTAGCTACCTATTCGATTACTTACACTCGTTTAGTCACTTTTATCTAAATTCTTCCTACCCTACCAAAGAGCCTATCATTACATCCTTAATTAAAGACCTTTTTGATCATTGATTAAAATTTTGGTGGTTTGTGAAGAGTCTACGAGCAAGTATATGGTGATTTGAACCAATTGGTTGAGGAGTGTTGATTTACCTTATTTAAAGAGTGTCGAGTGAAATTGATAAACTTATGTGAGGCATAGACTAAAAGGGACTATATTGCACCTTATTCTCTTTTGATTGATTAAATTTTTTTTTTTGTGATTGTCGTTATTTTCACCTAGATTTTAGTGTCTTTTTGTGTGTATTTTCGTATTTTTTTATCCGTATTTTTGTTTTATTTGGTTGTGTTTTGTGTTTTCATGGAAATGTGATGATAAGGAAGACATAGGAAAAAGCGGATCTCAATTTAGAGTTGAAACGAGGGAGAATGAGCTAAAACAGTGAAGAAAACAGGGCACGACAAAGCACGACTCGTGTTATGAAGCTCGACCCGTGTTCTGTCGCACGACTCGTGTACCAGACGCGGGCCTGTAAGCGACGGCCGTGCGGAGCATTAGATTTGTCCAACACAACCACCATTTGGCCGTGCGACGCAGCTCGACTCGTGTTGCAGCACACGACCCGTGTAGCCAACACGGGCCTGTAAGGAGAAACCGTGCGGAGTCATCAATTCACGCAACACGGGCACCTTATGGTCGTGTTGTGTCACACGACTCGTATCGTGTCTGGAATTAGAAAAAAATTAGAATCCTTCTAGAAGGCCCACAAGGGTATAAATACCACTCCATTCAGATTTTGATGAGAGAGATCCGATTTTCCACCTTACCCACACACCTCACACACCATTCCTTTGATTTTACACCACATTTTTCATCCCACTCATCCATCTTTTGATCCTACATCATCTCTCCATAAATTCTACCATCCAAATCAAGTGAAGAAGCAAGGAAGAGTGGGTGATCACCAAAGGAAGAAAGGAGATTCAATTGGATCCATTTCCAAGGGAGTTTTCATTCCAATTTTGTGTTAACCCTTTAGTTTACTATGATTTGTAAGGTTTCTAATGTCTATATTATGGATCTTATGAAGATTGTAGGCTAATCTCCCTTATGAGATTAGCAACATGAAGGTTGTTGGTTAATTTGTGGATTTATGTAATTAAATTCATATGTTGATGGGGATGTTTGATTTTCTATCATTGGTGGTTAAATATCTTGAGATTTATGATGTTTTGTGTGTTTGATTATTCTAATTATATGATTAGATTGAGAGATCAATTATGTGCTTAGGATAATTGAGTGAATCATTTCATCAAACATCTCATGTGCATTATAAATTGTAAAGTGATTGAGAAGTCCTTTATTATTTAGAACCCTTTGATAGAACATGTGATTAGTTAGATTGAGAATTCAATTAATTATATGAAGGAATTCTTTAATTGAACTTAGTACCTAGTTGGAATAGTTTAATTGAGAACCAACCTTTGAGCTATTTGGAGATTGTGCAAATGGTCTACATCATATTCATTTCGAGAGGAAGTTTAGGTGGTATATGTGTTGGCCCTTAGTCTTAACCCTTGATACATATGAGTTTAATGCATGAGTCCATGAGTTACCACTTCATTAGTGTTGTTAATCTCACTTCTACTCAATTTGGAAAACCACTCATTTCATCATTTATCTTGTTACTTGATAATTGTTTGTCTACTTGCATTGATTTTCATTTAATTACTTGTTTAATCAACCATCCTTCTATGATTTGTTTCTATAAAATCGTGATAAACGTGATCTCGCTTAAGTGCTAGCATCAACCTCCCTGTGGTTCGATAAATTCTTGAATTGGTCAACCCGACTACAAGTTATGGCTAATCAAATGGCGCCGTTGCCGGAGAGGTAACGGTTGCTAGAAACTTGAAGAAGGAACGTTTTGAGCGATCTTACTAGAGATATTTTTCTTTTATTTATTATTTGTCTTTGTTTTGAAAATCTTGTTCTAACTTCTTTTAGCTTGAAGGTGTATGCAAACAAAGTCAAAAGGGGAACAAGTTGAACGTATTGATCTAGAGCTTGAGAACACTTTGAGGAGAAAGAGAAAGGAGAACATAACCAAAAAGAAGGACCAAATGGAAAACAATCAAGATGAATGTGGCAATGTTAGGAATGATGGAGGCGGAGTGCAAAATATGCAAGATCAAGCCAATGCCAATCTTCCTCAACAAGCTTATCAACAATTTGGGGAGTTTAATAATCAAGCTTTGATTCAACAAATGGTGCAACAAGCTATGATTCAACAAGGCTTTCAACAAGCTTATGCTCCTCCACAACAAGCATATGTACCACCACCTCTGGTGCAACATGGAATTCATAATGATCAAAGGGTGATCCGGGATTTCTTCATGCCGAGGACAATGCCACAAATGATGGGACCACCAATTCATGCCAACAACTTTGAATTTAAAATGGGCTTGATTTCATTGGTGAGAGAGCAACAATTTAGTGGAACTCCGAATGAAGATCCTAATGCTCATCTAGCTCAATTCATTGAGATTGCAAACACCGTGAAGATGAATGGGGTAAGCGAGGATTGCATCAAAATGAGGTTATTTTCATTTTCGTTGAGAGATCGTGCTCGCACATGGCTATCTACTCTTACTCCGGGAACGTGCAACACTTGGGAGGAACTTGCACAAATGTTCTTGAACAAGTATTTCCCACCTTCTAAAACGCTTCAAATGAAGAGCTTGATTACTCAATTCAAGCAATTTCCTCAAGAAAGCTTTTACGAAGCGTGGGAAAGATTTAAGGAAATGCTACGCAAGTGTCCTCAACGTGGACTCTCGGAGAATCAACAAGTGAGGTTTTTCTACCAAGGTTTGGTAAATGGTCAAAGAGTACTTGTTGATGCTTCGGCGGGTGGATCTGTACTTGGAGTGACTCCGGAAAGGGCTATAAGGATTTTTGATGAAATTGCTACAAATGTCTACCAATGACCATCGGAGAGGGTTAGTGGATGCTACGGATTTGAGAGCTATGATAAAGGGCAACAGTTTAGTGTGAAGAGTGTGAATGTTGAGCCACAAACGCCAAGCATGGAAATGATAGTAGCGGAGGTAATGAAGCAAATGAGTTTGAACCAAGGAGTGACTAATCAAGGAGTTAATATGGTTGATGGCCCAATGGATCAAAGTGTGCTTCCTCCAAATAGTGTTAGTGGGGAACAATGGGCTATGACAATGCCACGTGTGGAGGATGTGCAATATATGCAAGGAATGAATTATCAAGGTAATTATCAAAACAATTACCAAGGTAATTTCAACCACAATCAAGGAAATTACCCACAAAGGCAAGGAGGGTTCAATGGTCAAAGTAGTGGAAGCTCATACCCACAACAACAACAAAGGCAAGGTAACTTTTCCTACTCTAATCCAAGCAATGCGGTTGCTTATCATCCGGGGTATCATCCGAGAGCTAAGGCACCGAACAATGAAGGGAAGACAACCACCGAAGAACTTCTTGAAAAGTTGATTGCTTTCAACAAAGCTCAAGATGAAACCAGGATAAAGAGTGATGAAGCTAATGAAAGAAGATTCAAAGCTATTGAGGAAAATAATGAAAGAAGATTCAAAGCCATTGAGAAAAATAGTGATAGAAGATTCAAAGCTTTGGAGTACAATGTTGGACAAATGGCAAGTTCATTGAGTGCTCAACAAAAAAGAAAGTTTCCGGCCACAACCGAAGTTAATCCAAAGGCTCAATATTTGTTGGATGATATGAAAGAGGAACGAAAGGTTGAAGAAGGGTTGGTGGAAAGCAAGGTTATTGATGAAATGGAAGAGATAAGTAAGAAAGAAGAGAAGAGACCTAAATGGATACCTAAGTGGAAAAGGGTGCAAGAGGAAAAGAAAGTGGAAGAAAAGGTGAAAGAAGAGGAGTACAAGTGTGGCTATTGGGGTATTCCTATCACTCTATTCCCTATTCCCTATCCACAAATATTTGTAAATGAGGAGAAGAAAAAAGAGTTTGAAGAATATGTGAAAAATCTTAAGAAGAAGTGTGAGGAGAAAAGAAAAGAAGAGCAACTCGAAGTGAGTGAATCGATGCAAAAAGGGGGGCCTACGAAGGTTGGTGATCCGGGGAAGTTCATAATCCCGTGTGATTTTGAAGAAAAAGGCACTCTCGATGCATTATGTGACTTGGGGGCAAGTGTCAACGTGAAGTCTCATGCCACGTTTAAAGACCTTGAAATTGGAGAGCTAAAACCAACAACAATCCGTCTTGAAGTGGTGAATGGCGAGGTTGTGAAGCCACTTGGGATTGTTGAAGACGTGGAGGTGAAAGTGAAGGGATTAGCTTTCCCGGTGGATTTCATGGTGTTGGAAGTGAAGGCGGACCCTCGAGTGCCACTTATTTTGGGAAGACCGTTTCTATCTACTGGAAGAGCTAAAATTGATGTTGGTAGAGAGGAGTTATCCTTGAGCTCAAAATGAAAAAAGTGTCACATTCTTGTGCAAGAAAGATAAAGGGATCAAGCCTCATCATACAAGGCCTCCGGATGATTTCGATAATCATGATTCTCTTCTCTTTGACAATTTAAATTCATTTCTTCATGATTATATGAAATTTTCAAATGCTAACTTGTCTTCTTATGATGTTAATAGGATGAAAGAATCAGACTTCGATGGGAAACTTGACAAAGGAGAAAGAGGAAGTCCACTAGAATTATTTCTTGATGATGATTTGATGCTACTGAGCAAGAATGGAGAGGTTGGGCTAGTGGACAAGAAGAGGGCCAAGCTAATGTTCAAAGTGAGGATGCGAGGAGAAAGTAGGATGGACTATCCTTTAGTCCAATGATCTTGAAATTCCGTCCGGCTTGAAGACGTTAAACTTAACGATAAATGGGAGGCAACCCATTATTTTATTATTTTGATGCTTTTTGTTGATTTTGGTCTTGTAGGTGGATTGTGCTCGTGAGAAAAATGCATGTTGAAGAAATAAGAAGTGCTTCATGGATTTGAGTAGATATGTCACCAAATGTTGCAAACTTAATTCTCGACTCTTGTCTCGAGTCAAGTTTGGGAGGAAAGTGCATGGTGAACATAGCTTGAGTCGTGTGGATGCGTTTACTTCTCCACAAGAAGATCATCAATGGAAACTACAAGGGTAAGTCCCACCACTTTTTGCAAACTTAATTCTCACCTCTTAGTTCGATTTAAGTTTGGGGGGAGAGTGCGTAGTGTGACTCACCACTTAAGTGTTTGATATGATGATATTGATGATGATATGTCTTCTTGTAAAATTCAACCCAATTTTAAAATTTTTCTCATGAGTTTGGTTGGATTTTGGTATGATTGGTTGTGTTGAAGTGCATGTGAATCCATATTTTTAAGGCAATTGTTGAGCTAATGGTGTTGTATGAGTTTTGAGTATGAATGAAGGGTATTGGAAGCACGAATGGAGCTTGGAGCGAACACTTTTCTTACCAAATGCCTATTGAGGGAGTACTCTACACCTTATCACTTCTAATTGATTTTGATTTGGATTGAATGGATTAGCATGCTACTTCATGTGTTATATTTTTGGGATGTTTATTTTCGTAAGTTAGGATTTCCTTACAGACATTCGTGAAGCGTCGAGTTTGAGAAAATATTTAGTTCTCCGTTTCGACTTTATTAATCAATTAATGCGATTTCCTGAAGTATTCCCTTAATTTTCATGATTTATCAGCATTCGTCTCCACTTGTGATTGTGATAATATGCTTCTTTTCTTCTGTGCAGAAATGACCTGATTTATCTGCATTCCCTTGATATTTTTCATTATTTATCCTATAAACACCTTTTCCCTTTGTAAAGGCATTCGAAGACCTTTTTGCCCTAAAGTATGGATGATTCCCATATAGGAATAAATTTTGAAATAATAAGAATGTGAGAGGCTATAGATACTGTGGCTCAATATTTGGCTCTGTATTGCTTCAGTTTACCATTCTTATTCTCTTAAAGGAGAAGATGGGAGGGGGTTCTTCTCTAAGTGAACTCTACATGATAAAAATTTTATTTTTCATGACAGGGAATATCTGGAATATTACCAGAATGAGCCCTATGTTCAAAATGATAAAAGAGAAAAACTGTAATATTCCAAAAGCTGCAGAAATAGACGGTTAAGCTTGAGCATACACTCAGGTTGGTAGTGTTTCATTTATGAAAACTACTTGTATAGATGTCCTACTCTAATTTGTCATAATGTTGTTGTAGATTCCTAATAGATGAAGTTTAAGTAAGCCTTTCTATTATTGCAAGGTCACTATTTGGTCTAACTTGTCATGAATATCTATTTGTGGCTTGGTTGGGTCTTAAATTCAGAGAGTGGTGTTTTGTCACTGGATCATGGCAAATTCTTATTAGTCTGTGTATGATGTAATTCATTTTATTGTTTTCTAGCAAAATATGTTCTCAATCTAAGTGCAACTCCAAATTTGTCCTCTATTCGTCCAATTTTTACCCCATATCTTAACAGATTTGGTGCAAATTTGCATTTGGAGGGTTATTCCAAAATAATTCCTCTTTTTTGTTTATTAAATTTTTAATTTCATAAAAATTACTCTCTCCATCCTAAACTCAAGTTCAAACTTTCCGTTTTGATCTGTCCCTGGCTCAAGTTTACTTCCCATAAAAGAAATCACCACTTAACCAATAACCTTGGAATAAACTTTAATTTTAAAATTGTCATCACCATGTAATACACGTGATATATTTTACAATTTATTTATTTATTGTTTAAAAAAATAATATACCCCAAAAGTAAGTCAAAAAGTGACTTGTATTAATGTCCGTGTAAACTATAAATTTGACTTTTATGGATTTCCTTATTCAAATTTTCATATTTAAGTTCAATGTAAAACTAATGCTCTCTCCATTTTTAAACAAGTGTCCTTTTGGAGATTAGATTTTTTTCAGGATAAGTGACATCCTAGGAATTCAACCAAGATTTGTGGCATTTTTTCCATTTTTACTCCTTGAATTCATTAGTAATGGAAGTGTATTGATCTGGTTCATTTAAACTAATACAATTTTGTTGGAAATGTGGTTCATTTATTTAGAAATGGAAGAGTGTAATTGAATACTGTATATAAGTAGTATACAAACTCATAACCAAAAGAACATATAAGAAATTGAATGATAAATTTAAAAATTAAAATATAGTATTTGAGAATATTATTTTGATGAAGCATGGATTGCTTATTGATATTTGATAATCATTATATATCTGAATTGAAAAATTCTTCCCACAAATGATTAGTAAATGTATTTGTGATATGAGTCTCTACATTGCTTTTATTACTATGTTAATTCTCTTCTAGTTCTAGTGATTGCTACAATTTACAACTTTTTCAAAGTATCTTTTGCTGAATTCTTTTATGATAATATTGTGAAGTTGTAGAAAAAACTAAAACAATTTCATAATATCATTTTGATAGAATCTCAAGTTACTTATTGATAATTAATAGGGATAAATGCATAAATACCCACTTTCATTAATCTTAGTATATCTTTGCCAAGTGCCAACATTAAATTAAACTATATTCAATTTTAACCAGTTTAATGTGTGTGGACATAAATACCCTTTGACCAAATAGAGTTGATATGTTGGTTTGATTGTCAGTTCCCCACCGACAATGCTCAAATGTCGGTTCCGCACCGACAACCTGACCAACATCAATCGGTCCGTCGGGCCGGGTGTCGATTTCAGTCTGTCCCCCACCAACATCCGTCGGTCCGGGTGTCCATAGATGTTGGTCTCCTACCGACATGTGTCGGTCGGTTAGGATATCGGTGGCTGTTGGTCCTCCCCACCGACATGCGTCGGTTCGGGTGTCGATAGATGTTGGTCCCTCACTGACATGTGTCGGTCGGTTAGGGTGTCAGTGGCTGTTGATCCTCCACTGACGAGCTGACCGACATCAGCCGATATGTTGGTTTAACTGTCGGTCCTCTACTGACATGTGTCGGCCAGGGTGTCAATGGCTGCTGGTCCAGGTGAGTAGGGTGTGTGGGTCAATTTTTAAATTTTAAAGAAGGGGCATTTTTGTCAATGCATTGAAAATTGGTTAAAATTGATCACTTTTTATTTCATGGTTGGCAAAGATTTGTCTTAATGCAAAAGTGGTAAAATTGCCTATTGGCTATATATCTGAATTAGAAAATTTTCCTATGAAAATAATTATAAATATATTTCTAATGCAAGTGTGCAATTTTAATGTGTTAATGCTGACATTATTATTGCAAAATTGTCAAAACATCTTATGTTAACTTTTATTTTCTTTCTAAAGTTCATGATAATAATATATACTTGTAAAGAATTGTAATAAAGAAGCATGCCAAATTGACCTTAAAGATTGGACTATAGTAATATACACATAGATATTGGTGTTGCAAGAATGCCATGAAAAGGTATTAGCTGCACTCTAAAATCCTTTAATTTTATGCAGCATTTTAGATTGGAAAAAAGTTTATACCACTCATAGGTAGCAAAGGCGCTGGACACTAAGACACATTACCATTAGGTTTAATTTGAGGCCATGGGCACAATTAAAGTACAAGCCGGACAAACCAAACCAAAAAGATGTGTACCTGTTCTTTCCTTCTAATTGAATACAATAATTATGAACAAATAATAAATCAAAATCGAAGTTATCTTGAGTTCATTTGCTCTCATTTCATTTTATCAATTACTTTAAGGTATTTCTTATGGATTTTATATTTTTTATTTCCATTTAAAATATGAGTTAGTCTCTTGTAAACCGGGTTTACATCATAAATCTTTGTAAATCCTGTGGTTCCCCTTAATTTAAATACCCTAACAATACATATGGTATATGAGATTGGAAGGGGGGACCGCAGGGTTTACACCGTGAACCCGGTTTACACAAGTGTTTTGTGTTAAAATAATAGTTGTCAAAAGCGCATGCACAACAAGTCACAATGGCCTTCTATTTTCTGTGGTGCAAATTGCTGCAATATCCCACGGTTCCACATGAAAGTGTGGAATGACATATAAGTGGAGGCGATCATTTTCTGATCATGGTTTTGGATTAAGTTAGGGCTCACTAGCTTATATGCTTGATGTGAAGGTGCAACTTGAGTGCACTGATGAGCAAAGGGAGGTGCATAAATGTTAAAACATATAAATTACCTTAAATAGACAAAAATAATAGTGCAACTGTTCTTTCCTAATCATTAAACACAATGGCAATGAACAAACAAAGCATGACAATAAAAGATGCTTTGATCTGCATTTATTCTCACTTTTAAGTAAAGATTAAGGTTTTCCCTATTATTTTGTTATATTCATAGGGTCCCTATTAATTACAAATCAAACTAAGCCAACAACCCACACACACACAAAAAAAAGAAAAAAAAGAAAAAAAAGTGTGGCCCTAGGTCTTAGATGCCAAGCATATGTGTTGAGTTGAGGTCCACCAGTTTCTCCAAGCGCTCTACACTTGCATTGTTATGGCGTTCACCTCTTTGTCTAATATGGCTGCCTTTATCCCTTGATGACGAACTAAAAATCTGTTAAAGATGGCCTAAGATTTTCCCCCCTTGTAAAATGTTGTTTTTGGAAAGAGATTCTTAGGGTTTGTCTATTGTTGACTTTGTTTCATGTTCTTCAGTATGGATTTTATCTTTGATCTCGTACCATATATTCAATGCAAGAGTTGGAAATAATATAATCTTTATATTAAAAGATTTGACTAGATGTTTTTATGAAGTTTTATGCAGTGCTGAAGTGCTGTTTTCCTCTTCTTTTGAAAACTTATTGAGTTTTTTTAAGTGAGAAGTCAGAATTACTTGGTATTGATTAGATAATTAGAATTGTATCTGATATAATCCTTCATAGAGTTTCTGATCCTCGTCCGACCTGGAAATATTTTGGATATGGTATTGAATCTTTTATAAGTTGTATTTTCTTATGACTCTTATCTTCATAATTTGTACCATTCCAAACTTTAGTTTTTCGAGATAATTTGCAAAAAAGGGCTATGTATTTGTCTTTGAATTGTTTTTAGTCATTGGATAGTGAATATAAGCATATAATGTTGACATTCTGGGATGTCTTCAGAAATTTGTGTAGTGAAACCCACCTTTTAATTTAATTGAAACTGTTTTACTCTACCTTCATCTCTAATAAACTAAGTCCATTGTTTTTCTAATGTCGCGAGGTGTCACTTATGATATTAATACTTTATTGTTTTGTAGAGCGATAGATTACTCTACAAAATTCACATGTGCAGCATGGTATAATAATCTATCTTATGCCTATTAATATATTATAGTCGTGTTACTCATACTTTATACCCAGGCTTGGGTCCGACCTGATACAAACAGAATTTTGTCTGGTTCAGGTTGGATCAGATTGTGCACACAAGTTTGTGTGATGTATAGCAGTAATGGTATCTATTTATTCAAAAGTAGAAGATTTAATTTGGTTCCTAACAGATAGGTAAAAAAATCATTATCCTCTCTATTAGAAAACTAGAACATGAGATTAACCTTTAAAATTAGAGCAAAACTTCGACAGGACTTTTTTACTTTTTTTTAATGGTGCACTCTCTTGAGAGACGGTGTATGTGAGACTGGTGAACTCATTATTAAAGTATGATTATTATATGGAGTAGGTAAAATATGATTATTGAGTAGTTAAAATATGATTTACTAACGCATGATGAATAATGCATTAAAGTACGATTTTAAGGTATTATAGTATGAATATAATATACTTTAACAATGGGCCCACGTTAAATATGTTATCACTTTTCATTATATTTTGAATTATTCGTGAAATAGTTTACTTGAATGGTTATCGTTTTTCATCAATCGGGTATTACTTTTTATCAAAATGCTATAAATTTCTTATCCGTCTAACGGAATGAGTATGTGAGAGACGAGATCATAGACGTGTTTTCCTTAAAATTAGACAAATTAAATTTATCTTGTGTGAGTTTTTCTTCTGATTGACTGATGAATTTTGATCAATCTCATTTATTCACTATAAGAGTTACACATTTGACGGGTTTTATTTTATTTTCAATCTTCACTATAGTTATGAACATTCATTAAAAAGTTGTATTAATTGTTGATATTAAAACTGAAATTTGTTCAATCTGATTAGCCTAAAAATCACAACTTTCTCGACTTATTGATTACATCTAATTGAAGACTTTCCTGTAAATCTAGTCATGCGTGTTCCGTTCAAATTTAATTGACAACTGACATTATTGATAACTTATTTAAAACTCAGGTAAATATACAAATTATCAGAAATAAAGTTGTACGAAGAAGTTAATTTTGACAGAACTGCCAGTCGTATTTAATCTGTTTATGTATCACCATGTCAACATGGTTTCAAAATATATGGAGTATATATTTATATAGTAGTAATTTTTTTTTTAAGTATGACTAAATAAGCCTTGTATACAATATTAAACCACCAAAAAGATATTAAGAAAGAATGCCTTAAAAGGCATGTACAATAGTTAGGTGGCTAGTAGTGTAATGGAGAGTTGAGGCCCTCTTGAGAAGACAAGGAATGGACAACATGATGTCGCTTGGAAGGATAGGATGACGGGGCCTTTCGAAACGAAGGCCTCTTCTTGAGATGGTGAAGAGTTCGGTTTGTGTAATAGGTATGAAGTATTGGGAGAGCCCTTTCCTTGAACTTGAGAATGCTAAAGAACAGCAACCTGTAACCTATCAGAATGGCACCAACCACTGCTAAATCCCACCATTTTGAGTGATCTAGTGAGATGCCTATCAGTGATATTAGCACTACTTCGCCCTTCATCTTTGCTCCTCCAGGAAATGGTGAGTCTAATTCCATCCCAATCATGTCGTTTTTGTAGGCACCCTATAAATGTGTGTGCAGTGCAGGTTTAAGCATAAGTAGCATGTAGAACATCAAGGAAAATAAGACTTGAATCATCTTGAGATCATTTTGAGTCCTAGAGTTCGTTTACTCGGCACATATAATCAAACGTATGAGCGATTAATATTCTTATTTGTAAGCCCCACGCCATGTAGTTCAAGTAAGAAATGGGATACGTCCAAAATATCTTGGGATAGGCAAGGGTGGTACTTCACCATGAAGTAGGTGATGGATACTGAACTGAATGACATTAGAATCAAGAAAGGAAAGGCAGAGATAAAGTTAGACAGTATAAACACTCCAACACCATAATGTCCGTTGATCCTTTCTTTGTAAAATACCTGTTTATGAAAGAAAATTGGCATCAAAATCCTTAAAGCTGCTCAGAAGTCTTACAGAGTCGACTAGCTAGATATAAGGTGTTTGTGGAGATAGAGAGTGAGATACAGGGATGTGAGGGAAAACATAATATTATTTGTCAATACAATTGCAGCCATAGAGTCCAAGGTCCAAAAAACCAAATTACTTAAAATTACTTCTTCAGTATAAAATATGGAATTAGAATCACAATGTGACAACTTGCCTTTACTTAATTGTATGTGTAGTAGTTTAACTTTGTAGTGTATATAATATCATTACTAGTAGAGATAGAGAGAACTGATCACCTTAATTTCTTCTATGAATGATGGGAAGCCTCCAATTGTCATGAATGTCATGAAGCCAGATATAAATCCACCACAAGCTCCCCTAGCTAGAATCGCTTGGTAACCGGATCCAACATCATGAAATACAGAACCAAGACAAAGGGATACTATAATGTATATTAGGGTTCTTAGCCAGTAATACCCGAAATCCCTAGACATGTTTTTGAAGGATCTCTTTGTAAAAGCTAAAAGTTGCTTGAACCATATAGCTTGGCTCCCTCTAGTTTTCTCATAAAAAAATCCTTCCTGCAATGCATTATCTCATGAGATTGAAAACATGTAGAAGAATTTACATGTCATTGAATCGGAAAGTATCATTTATGAGAATGTAATTGGAATGTGTATTCTAATTTACAATTACAACTACATTTATAATACAGTTGAGCTATATCTACTGCATAAATTATGTCAATGAAATGAATGGAAATAAATGAAAATTATATACAGGAGTTACAAGAATATTTGATTAGGATATTATCTTCTATCATGCCCCCGCAAGATGGAGCTCGTGAGGAGATCCCTATCTTGATCAATAAACTTTGAAACCGTGCTCGAGATAAGGGTTTGGTGAGAGCATCTGCAAGTTGATCAATAGAAGAGACATGAGTTACACGAAGGATGCCATCTTGAACCAATTGTCGGATGAAATGAAAATCTAGAGCCACATGTTTCATCCTTGAATGGAAAACTGGATTTGAGCAGAGATTTGTTGCGCCCACATTATCACAATAAATGACAGGTGTGTGTGAAATTTTAGTGCCAAGTTCACTGAAGAGAGACTTGATCCAGCATAACTCAGCCGCTGTGGAGGCTACTGATCTATATTCAGCCTCCGTAGATGATCGCGCAACAGTGTTTTGCTTTTTCGAGCTCCAGGAGATTGGATTGCGTCCCAAATAAACAATGTATGCACTAGTAGAGGTGTAGTCATCTTTGTTCCCAGCCCAATCGGCATCCGAATAAGCATGTAAAGTTGCTGGCGAATCACGATGAAATGTGACACCATAGTGGATGGTACCACATAAGTATCGAAGAAGTCTCTTGGTTGCATTCCAGTGATCTGTAGTAGGGCGATGCATGAACTGAGAGAGCTTATTGACTGCGTATGCAATATCGGGCCGAGTAAGGGATAAATACTGGAGACTCCCTACGACCATGCGGAACTCAGAAGGATCAGATAAAGCTGTCCCGGAATGCAAAGTTAAAGGAGGCGAGTTGGCTAACGGGGTAGAAACAGGACGAGCATCTACCATCTTTGTGCGAGCCAATAGATCAGCAATGTAGCGTCTCTGAGATAGAATAAGGCCTTGTGGGCAAGGCACCACCTCAACACCCAAAAAATAGTGAAGATCACCAAGGTCTTTGAGTGAAAATCGTTGAGCCAATGTGTTGATGAAACCATGAACATAATCTCTCTGATTTCCTGTGACAATAATGTCATCAACGTATACTAAAATAATAACAATAATACCTCCATTGTTGTAGATAAACAATGATGTATCAGCCGTGGAGTTGATGAAGTCAGAGGCGACAAGAAATTGGCGAAGCTCCGTATACCAGGCTCGTGATGCCTGTTTGAGACCATAAATAGCTTTTCGAAGCTTGCAAACATGATTGGGACGATCCGGGTCAATGAAACCAGGAGGTTGGGCCATGTATACATCATCTGGAAGGAATCCTTGAAGGAATGCATTATTAACATCGAGTTGGCGTAACTGCCAACCACCACTGATTGCTAGAGAGAGTATGAGATGAACAGTGACCGGCTTCACTACCGGACTGAATGTCTCGTGATAATCAACTCCAGGACATTGATGGAAACCTTTAGCAACAAGGCGAGCTTTGTACCTATCAATAGAACCATTAGGATGTCGTTTAATTTTGAAAATCCACTTGCAACCAACTATGTTTGGAACGTTAGTTGAAGGTACAAGTTCCCAGGTTCCATTGCATATTATAGCATCAAATTCAGCAGACATTGTTTTTCTCCAATTGCTATCTTTTATGGCTTGTGAAACACAAGTTGGTTCTAGTAGGTGTGTGAGTTCTGCAGAGAGTGATATTTTGGGATTTGGTTTGAAAATATTATTTTGGGAACGGGTGACGATCGGGGAAGTGCGAGCGGCATGTGGATGGGGAATAGGTGCAGACTCATTGGCCAATGGTGAAGTGGGAGGGGAATGATGTGGTGGAGAGTGTGATGCAGATGGTGAAGAGGGTTGGGATAGAAGAGTTACCTGGGGCGGGTTGCGTGTTGGATTTCCTGAAAGAGGAGTCTCGGAAGTAGTCGGAGATGGAGTAGATGATGCAGATATGAGAAGGTGTTGGGGGAGCCATGTTGTGGTACTTGACTCACTAGGACGGTCAAATTGTTTTAGAAGATGAGACATGGGATAGTTACTCTCAACAAAGCGAACATGCCTTGAGACATATGATTTCTGTGAAGTCGGGTCGTAGCATATGTATGCACTTTGAGTGAGAGAGTATCCAAGGAAAATACAAGGAGTGGATTTAAGATCAAGTTTGTGTTGAGAGTACGGACGTAGCCAAGGATAGCATAGACAACCGAAAGTACGCAGTTTGTTGTAGTTGGGTGGTGACTTGAATAATTTTAGGTAAGGTGATGACATGTTTAAAGTTGGTGAAGGGAGGCGATTGATGAGATAAACAGCGGTTAGGAATGCATGTGGCCAAAAGATGAGTGGGATAGATGCATTTGTGAGGAGTGAAAGGCCAGTTTCAACTATGTGGCGATGCCTACGTTCAGAAAATCCATTATGTTCGGGAGTGTGAGGTGGAGAGGTGAGGTGTGTTATGCCATTGGTAGATAAGAAATTGGTTAAAGCCATATATTCACCACCATTGTCAGTATAGAGTGTCACAACTCTTGTTTTGAAAAAATTTTCGACAAGTGATTTAAAACGTGGAAAGACTTGAGCTACATCAGATTTCTTCTTGATTGGATAGAGCCAAATATAATGAGTATAATGGTCGATAAAAATCACATAATATTTGTATCCATCAATCGAGTGTAATGATGCAGTCCAGACATCAGAAAATATAACTTGGAGAGGAGACGTGGAAACAATTGTGGATTTAGAAAATGGTAGTTTATGGCTTTTATTGCAGAAACAAGCATTACAATGACTTGATGAAGATGCAAGCGAAACTGACTTTAAGTGATATATGGAAAGGATGTGGCGTTGAATGGCTTCAGATGGGTGACCAAGACGGTGGTGCCAGTTGATAGTGGGAATTTTTATACTGGTGAGAGCAGATGGAGGGGTGGGGAGTATTTTTGGCCATTCATATACTCCATCTTTAGACTTTCCTTCCAGAAGTCTCGCTCCTGTCAGTAGATCCTTCACATGAAAAGACGATGGTAAGAATTCAATAGAAGTTTGATTAGTTTTGCAAAACTGAGAAATAGAAATCAAGTTACGATGCATGTCAGGAACAAATAGAACATTATTGAGATGGAAATTGCGAGAAGGAGAGGGAATGGAGGCAGAACCAATTTTGGAGATGTGTAACCCCGTACCATCACCAATCACAATGTCATCTGGTCCATCATATGGAGTATGGAGTGAAAGATTGTTCAGATCTGTTGTAACATGATGAGATGCTCCACTATCTAGAAGCCATGCTGGTGGATTGACATCGCCTGACGTGGCCACATGAGCCGTTGGAGGCCACGGAGGACGAGTGGTAGGTGCTTGAGACATGTTGTTTGCAGGTACAAGTTTGAATCTCGGACAATTGGATGCGGTGTGACCAAGTTCACGACAACCTTGACATTTGCCCAAATATGGGCGTGGAGTACGCCCAACAGATGAAGATTGTTGGGGACGCAGATTGGATCGGTTGCTTTGTTGATGAGAGCGAAAATTTCCAGAGTTGCGAGTGGAAGCTGTGTTCGCGGTTGCTGGAAAGGAGAAAGAAAGAGATTGTGATTGCTGCAAGACAAGTTCACGATTGATTAATTTCTCATGGAGCTCATCAAAGGAAATGGGGGTGTCACATCCCTCAACAATGTCAACAATGTGACGATAATCATCACCAAGTCCGACAAGAATTGTTTCAATTAGATCTTCATGATCAAGTGGTTTTCCAAGTGCTGCAAGTTCATCAGCACGACTTTTGACAAACTGCATAAAATCAGAGATCGATCTGGAGCCTTTTGTGGATCGTTTGAGCTGATCTTTGATTTGTTTAATATGGCCACGAGAGGGTCGAGCATAGGTGTCGGCAAGAATTAGCCATGCTGCTCGAGATATGGTGGCTTGTTGGATTAGCGGGTTAAGAGGGGCAGATATCGATCCGATGAGAGCGCCGAAAAGAAGTTTATCTTGCCGGATCCAAGGTTGAAAGTCAGGATTTGGAACCTCTTCTGTGTCATTGCGTATTTTAGGAGAGGGACATGGATGGGAGCCATCTACATATTTGTAGAGATCATATCCAATTAAGAGTGCCTCAATTTGTAGTTTCCAGGCCAAATAATTGGTAGGAGTTAGTTTCATAATGTTTTGGTGAGAGATGTTGAGCAGTTGAGGGGAGGTGGTGGAATGGGTTTGATCAATAACTGTGTTGATTTGAGTGGTAATGGCCACTGGATCGGTGGAAGCCATTGAAGAAGTATAAGGAAAAGATTGAAGAAGAATAAGAAAAAGATAATCAGGATCGGCGGCTCGATACCATATGAGAATGTAATTGGAATGTGTATTCTAATTTACAATTACAACTACATTTATAATACAGTTGAGCTATATCTACTGCATAAATTATGTCAATGAAATGAATGGAAATAAATGAAAATTATATACAGGAGTTACAAAAATATTTGATTAGGATATTATCTTCTATCATCATTCTCGTGCCATCTTAATGCAACTGCTTAATAATGCCGTGATAATGACCTTATATAATTTTAGGTTGAAGATATGGATCAGAAATTGTGAAGCAGAAATTGCCTACTTGTAAGATGATTGGCATTTGTAAAATATCAATAGCTGGTCCGAAAGAAAAATACGTATAATACTCACATTAACTGAGAATTCTTTGATCTTGGCTCTTGCTCTTGCTATAAAGTGTGAATTTTGATATTTGTGAAGAAGCCTTGCTCTAATTTCTGCTGTTGGTAAGTCCACCATTGATCTATAGCTATCTTTTTTATTCTGCAAGATGATATAAACTATGGATTGTTGGTTCTAATGATCCGCCTCTACTATTGTGTATAGTGAGCCGAGTAAAAGCAAGCTTACTCTTATTCCCTGCGAATCCATCAAAGTGTTGTTTACATAATCGAAGTCCGTGTTTATACATCTAAGAAAATGATCAGAAGGGTTCCTTCTTTCAGGGCAGGGAAATCCCGCATCAGCGAAGAACTGTAAACATGTTGGGAGAGGAAAGAAATCCTCCATAAAATTACTCTCTCTTTAAGAAACCAAATTGTCTTGCTGCTGACATCGCACACCTGCTGACAATGCATGTCTGCAGGTACCCATGAGGGGCGTGTAACGCAGCATCTATATGCTGTTTTTTTGGTTTTTTTAGTCCGATCATTTTATTTATATTTAATTTATTATTTAATCATAGATTATTTGTGATACTTAATTTATTTGATTTATAAATTATATTTAAATAACTTAAATTTAAATATATAAAATAGTCATAAAAATAACTTTCTAAAATAGTTATAATCTTCGAATTATATATGAATTTTTTGTTTTACTTTGATATTTTAATTACTCTATGATAGAAATAAGGTTAAGGAGAAAGAAAATATATACATATATAAAATAGTGTGATAAGTTGTGTATGAAATTTAATATTGTATATGATAGAAATAAAGTTAAGGAGAAAGAAACAAAATATTTACTCTATAGAACGGAAAAAAATAATTGTGTATGAGATTTAATGTTGTTGAAATTTGTAAAGGTTGAATTTAAATTCCATTATATTATAATAATGAAATAAGTTGGATGCTAATAATATAATTTAATCACATAATAATCGTAATTATTGATGTTAAATAGCTACAATCCATAATTTAACAACTTAATAATACAATTGACCCCTAATAATAAATCCTAATTTATTTGATTTAAAATAATAATAATTAACTTGAAAGACGTAGGAAAAAGCGGATCTCAATTTGGAGTTAAACAAGGGAGAACGAGCCAAAACAGTGAAGGAATCAGGGCAGCAGCAACACGACTGGCCATGTCGGGTGCACAAGCCGTGTCGCAGTACACGACTCGTGTAGCTAACACGGGCCTGTCCACAATGGCCATGCGCGTACATCAATTCATCCAACACGACCACCACTTGGCCGTGTTGCGGAGCTCGACTCGTGTTGCAGCACACGACCCGTGTAGCCAACACGGGCCTGTAAGGAGAAGCCGTGCGGAGTCATCAATTCATGCAACACGGGCACCTTATGGCCGTGTTGCGTCACACGACTCGTGTCGTGTCTGGGGTCAGAAAAAAATCAGAATCCTTCTAGAAGCTTACCAAGGGGTATAAATACCCAACACTTCAATATTTTGAGAGGATATCCGAAATTTCACCTTCCACCTTCACCCATTCTTCATCCTTTGGATCTACCATCATCCAACCATCAAATCCTTCATCCAAGTAGCTAGAGAAGCAAGGAAGAGAGGAGGATTGTAAAGGGGAGAAGAAGATCACCATTGGAGACATCCAAGGGAGTTTTAATCTACACTTTGTATTGAATCCTAATGTTTATTATGTTTTGTAAGGATTTTAATGTCTATGTTAATTTTCTTATGAACATGAGAGGTTAATCTCCCTTGTGAGATTAGCAATATGAATTGTGTTGGATAATTTTGGGGATTTGTGTATTTGAATTCATATGTTGATTGGATCTATGATTTTCTATCATTGATTATTAATTGCTTGATTTGTACTGATGATTTGTGTGTTTAGTTGTTCTAAATATGTGATTAGATTGAGAAATCAATTATATGCTTAGGATAATTGAGTGAATCATTTCATCAAACACCTCATGTGCATTATAAATTGTAAAGAGATTGAGAAATTCTTTATTATTTAGAACCCTTTGATAGAACATGTGATTAGTTAGATTGAGAAGTCAATTGATTATGTGAAGGGATTCTTTAATTGAACTTAGTACCTAGTTGGAATAGTTTAATTGAGAACCAATTGTTTGAGCTATGTTTAGAACCATATCCTATTCATTCCGAGAGGGAGTTTAGGTGATCTTAGTGTTGGCCCTTAGTCTTCAATCCATGACACATATGAATTTTATACATGATACCTAGATTTTTCATGCTTTAAGTATTGCTAATTTCATCTCTACCTACTTGGCTCATTCATCCATCTCTCATTCATCTATCCATTTATTTTATTGTCATTTCTTGATTATCTCCCCTTCTTATTCATCTCTATAAAACTATGACAAACACGAGATCGCTTAAACCCTAGTATCTTCCTCCCTGTGGTTCGATAATTTCTTTAATTGGTCATGCCCACTATATTATGGCCAACCAAATGGCGCCGTTGCCGGGGAAATACCTCTCTTTACGAGAAGACACCTCTTTACTGATATACATACAACAATTGAATATCACGAAGGAATACAATTTTTCATGAATAGATGCATTTATTTCAGCATTGTTCAGTTTAACAAAAAAAAACATCTATAGGCTGCAAACATATAATAACCAATGAAATTATGAGGTTGGTTATACGTATTTGATTTGAAAAGGAAACCGCCCCTTTTGCAATAAGCCAGTTTACAACCGGTAAATTGCATGCAATTATCTTGTTTTATCTAAATATTATTTGTTTAACCAAATTAATTCTATCAACGGTTGCAACTTTTCAAATTATTAAAATAGTTTAATACATCAACCGTTAATTAATTATCAACCCTTGCATGCAATATTAACTCACTTCATATCAAAATAATAATAATTATTTCTAGGTGACAAAACAAACACTCATGACATGCAAATACATAAAGCTGCTTCATCATCGGCTTCTCTCTTCTGAAAATTCATTATCAATTAATTATGGGAAAATTTAACGTACATAATAAATCCACCGCATGCAGACTACTATACTCCATGGGTTAATATGATAATAATCATATATAAAAAAAATTATACTGCGTACCTTCATGTCTGTACACGCTCAAAATTTTTTCATAATGTTTTTCGTAGTCAATTAATATTATACTGGAGGCATGAACATAATTTCGTCTTAAAATTGTTGGGTATATTTGAGTTTCGGTATAATATGTTGACTAGAAAAATATGACAGAAAAATAAGAACGGAATTTGAGTCGAGTCAAGAGTTACACTCTTTCTCCTTAAAACGAAATTGCCCCGCTCTGGTGCTTACGGTTCGATGACAATCATCTCCAAGATAAAACGATTCACATCTTGTGATATTAGTAGCACTACAAATCACAAGATACGGCGAACCAACCGGTATTATGAACTCACCTTAGGAGTAGGACGACTTTGAATACACTATGACTCCACTCGACTAGTGTTTTGTGTTTAAGTAACTCAAGTGACATTCAAGTTCGGAGTTATTCGAGTGCTGAATTATGGAAATGAAGGGTTTATTTATAGATTTCAAGGCGTCTTTACGTGAAATAATGCGACCGTTGGATTAAATTTTAAATTCAAATTCATATGTCTTTTAATGAAAAGACACAACTTATTCAACAATCACAACATTTTATCGCACTTTTTCATAGACACACTTTAATCTAATAGACATCATTTTAAGGTTACTTTTTCATTCACCTTAAATTTTCAACATTAACTACTCCCTCCATCCCACAAAAGATTACACCCCCAATTCCAGCAAGATTAAGGAAGTGATAACTTTTAGGAATATAATGGTTTTTTTTTTAAATAAATAAATAATAAAATATGTTAGGTAGTGATTGTTTTTTAGTAAAAATAAAATGTATGAGAAGGGTGGTTGTTTTTTACTTTTTGCTTTTTTATGGAAATGTGCAAATTTTTGTGAGACAACCCAAAATAAAAAGTGTGTCATTTGAAATGAGACGGCGGGAGTATTTAATTTAATCAACACCAATTCTGATTTTTATCACTAGAGGATTGGATTATAGGTTTCCTGATCGTTATAATTTTTTTGTGTTCCTTACTATTATTTTTTTTTTGGCTCAAGTGCTTTTAAGTTGAGCGATATTCCTTGAGGTTTATTGATTTGGTTCTTCATGTGATGTAATTAGTTTTTTTTTCTTTAATGTCAACCGAAATGTTTTTTTTAAAAAATTTTTTTTAATGAACTCATGATTTTTTTTGTTTGAATTTGGGCTATTTATGGACTTGACGGATTCTGTTAGAAAATTAATAATAAGTAAATAAAATGCATAGTGTATTTTTACATTTAGTGGAATGTATTAAAATAAATAGTGTGATTAAATATCACGATGAAGGAAGTATTAAATTATTAGGATACATTTCAAGATTTCTAATTGTCGTGATGATCTAATTATAGAAAGATAATGTTTCTTTTATTTACGTCAACATGAAGATAGTATGGAGATTTGTGCTTTTTGCTAATCTAATTATAGAAAAATAATGTTTATTTTCTTTACGTCAACATGAAGATAGCCCGGAGATTTATGCTTACAAATAGCTTTGCTCATCTTATATTCGTTTCATGAGAAGATTTTTGTAAAACAAACAAATATAATACTAGCATCTTAATAAAAAGTTATAATAGTATTGCAGTAAATTGTTTCATTAAAAATTTGTAATATAAATAAATAATATTATTATTTTAAAGAAAAATCATAATAACTTTTAAAGAAAAACAATTAAAAAAAACGCAAGTTATTGACATTTGGCAGTCCACATATTTCAAGATCGCTAGGTAAGTTATTAAATTAGAGAATTGGAATTGGGAAGTGCATTAGATTTTGAATACACACTATGCTTTGTCAAAGGATTGAATGCCAACATTAATTAATGATGCTCCTCTTTCTCAATAACATTTCTCTATTTGAAGCGACTCTCAATGGATTAAAGGGGCAAGACTTCCCCTGAGATCATCTATACGACATTGTTTTTTGGATTTTAAAATAGATATAACTTTTTATTTAAAATATTACTATTTTTTATTTATAATACAAGTTATTCATAAAATAATTTATTGCACTATAATATCACTTTTTGTTAAAATCTTATAATCACTCTTTATCTATCCCATGAAAATCTTATTGTGAGATAATAAGTGTTTGCCTAAATTAAAAGCCAGACTCCGATTTTCTAATCCAAATTTTACATGAAAAAATATATTCCTTCCATCTTATTTAAATGTTTATGTTTGCCTTTTACACAAAGATTAAGAAATATGGTATTTTAATGTATAATAATGTGTTGAGAGATGTTGTGGCAAAAATTCCTGTGCGCCCTTTAGAATTTTGTGTTAAATTGTATTCTCTTTAGAATACAGATGTGTACCTTTTATTTTCTAAAGAAAATTATTATGTGTATCTGGGCGCATGGACAACACTCCGTGCGCTTTTAGAATTTTGTGTTAAATTGTATACCATTTAGCATAAAAATGTGTACCCTTTATTTTCTAAAGAAAAAAAATATTAATGAAAAGTGTATACCCTTTAGAACAAAATGGTGTACCTTTTATTAATTAAAGTGTATACTCTTTAGGCACCCTTGCCCATTATACTAAATTTCTAAAGGCATACGGAATGTGTTCCCGTGCGCCAAGCCTCACCCTATTAGAGTAGTGTGTGAGCCTTATAATAGTTTTGTGTGGAACCCATTTATTAGATTGGGATATACATAAAAGTTGAAATGGGACATCCAAATTAAAAATATGTAAAAATATTAAATGGGATGGAGAGAGTGTGTCATGTGTCTAAGGCGTTGGCAAATTTAAAATTAAATTATATTTTAAAGTTATTTGATTGAGTTGATATTAGGAGCACTCGGGTGCAAGGGTGCACTCATATGTGTATAACTTTTTATTCTATTTTGTATATATGTTATTCTATTTTATATACGTGTTTCTTAATAATTGCATACTTTTTTCACATTAAGTTTTTCATTAAAAAAATTAGCATACTGATTGATCGTTATAGTCCGGGCGACCAAGCAATAAAATATCGAACCCAAGGAAATTTAGGATTCATGGCCTTTAGGTATAGCATCGTGATTAGTTAGGGACGATCAAAAATGGGCTTAAAATTAAAAGAAAATACAATGCATGGAAAAATAAATATAATTACAATATTTTTTTAATTTTCAATGTCATGGTAGTTTTCATAATACACTCATATCATCAATCATCCAACATCTTTAATTGTTTTCCATTTTTAAGCAAATCATGGTAAGGGCGATCATGATTTCTACCTTTCCCCAATGGCCATGGTGAATAGGATGTAGATTGTATTCACAACCCCTAAAAAGCTCCTAGGATCGATCCTACTTGCAATTCCCTTCAAGGTACTATGTTCGTATGGATGGAATTCCTTTCACTAGTTTAATCCTCGGGAACAAGTGATCTCACTAGTGTTTATTTATGTTGTTCTAAACATAGGAAGGTTTTGGCCAAACTCCCCCCATATTAAACCCGCATGTAATAAATGGAAAAAATTCACATATGATAATCATGCAAAATAACCAAGAGTAAAGCAACAACAAGACATGCCGATACACAATACACAACTTAATCATAATGCACTAATACCAAAGACATAAATCCCATATTATTATAAGACATGTGAATTTCATAAATAAAATCTAATCAAAGCCGGAAATTCAATCAAGACATTTTCATAAATTAATCAATAATCATGCCATCAATCAACCACCAAAACATAGAAAATAGAAAGATAATAAATAGGATTAGATTTCACCTTAATGAAGTTTTACATTCATGAAGATCATCCACTCCTTGGTATCTCCACCTTCTTGGAAAGCAAATAAAATCCTAAACTAGAAAAATATTAAAACTACGGATCCCTCACCCCGAAAGGGGGAGGGATCTCAACTATGGAGATCTTTAATTAAAAAGCTCTTTAAACTATTTAATGGGGAATTCAATTGATGGAGAATTCTTTTCGAAAGGCTTCCAAATGAGGGTATTTATAGGTGTAGGGTGAGTGGATTTTTTAGAGAGTTTCCAATATGGGACAAGAATGGAAATGGATTTATTTTTCTCAAAATTCGGTTCCAGAAAGAGGGTTTAAGGCCAAATCGAACAAGAATTAATCACATGTGGTGGTCTGGCCAAGTGGTTGAAGGTGACCTTGTGCGTGCATGAGGTCATTGGTTCGAATCCCACCCTCCACAAATTTTCTTTTAGAATTGCATAAAAACACGGTCGTGTTTTTATGCATCTGCCCGTGTTTTCTTGCAAAATTTCAGCTCTTGTACATTTCTTGCACTTCTGAATAGACAACACTTTTTTGAATAGTGTTGTATTTTCTGTGTTGTCTTTGCTGAATTTTCTCCTTTTTTTGCCTTTTTCATCCCGACTTAATTCTCGTCTCCGTTTTTGTTCGTTTTAACTTCGAATTGAGCACCATTTTCTCCCACATCTTTATCTTCTTATCAATAATATAATTTTTGCCTCAAAATCACCCTTTTTCTGCAAAAATAAACATAAATACATTTCTCAAACTAATTAAGCAATTAATAGCATTTTCATTAAAATCATGCTTAATTATTGAATTGAAGCCAAATAAATCCAATTAAATTCATGCAATTAAGCCCATAATTTTAGGTGAATTTCACGCCGATCAAACCCCCCAAACTTAAAGTGTTGCTCGTCCCCGAGCAACAAAAGAAAAAAAAAACGAGAAGGGGAATTCACCTAGAATTGTATCAAGATATCAATAAAGATTGAGTCATTTCAAAACCATTTCAATTCAATTAAAACAAGTGACAAGAAATCAATTCAAATGCATACAAGTTAAATTTAGGAAATGGTAAAAAAAACTTATAAAAATTTCAAGGAAGAGCAACACTAATCATCATGTTCAGTGAAGATATTAGATTTCATATATCTACTCATTATTAAAACACATCTCAGTTGTTGAAATCCTAAATATTATAACAAACAGACATAGTTGAACTGAGTATGCTTTATTTATCATGCAGAAAAACATGGCAAAAGAAAAAAAGATACCAGTACTTAGCAATTCTTCACATCCATGTCAGATATGTATTCTCAAACTTTTGTTGGATAAATATTAAGGCTTTTCGTATTTTGGTATTATCTTCTCCAAATCAATGTATCTCAAGGATATCATAACACCCCTCAACAAAAAATTAATCAGTACATAATTCTTGATGGTGGTGTACAAAAAATAAATTTCATTCATGGAATAAAAAAGATTTAAAAAAGAAACAGCATACCTGGATTGGGTAAAAATATTCTTATACCACATATGAAGTTAGTAGAAACATATTATAAACAACAGCATAATTATAAAATGACCAGGTAATTCAGGAGGAGCAAGAATTTCATGGCCAAATCTTTCCTCTCCTCAGGATTATTTACAACTCCTCCATCATTGTCAATAAAAACCTCTTCATGCTTGCAATCATCAACTGAACAAAAATATTTAGAATTGTAATCTGTGTCAACAACGTATATCACCATATGAGATCTAATATAAATATGAGAAAGTATGAAAATCTTCATATTATCCCATTTAAAAAGGCTGTAAAAGATTTAAGCTTAAAATAAAGAGTGCTTAGTTTGAAAATCTTTATATTATTACTTTCGAAAAGGTTGTAAATGGCTTATATTTAGAGAAGCATTTCATATTATGATTTAGGAAAAAATCGACCCAATAGAAAAATTCCCACTATTTTTATGTATTTGATCTCACTGCAGCTTTCCTCATTTAAATAGATTGCGTGGATTATCAATTATAAGTTAAAGTAATAATTTAATAATAATTCTGCAATTTTGTTAGAATTGCTTTTCCTAACTTTGTGGATGGTTACGGCTTGACCCTGTCTCTCTCTATCTCTCTCTCTCTCTCTCGAGTTGTAACATAATTTACAAATCTTATTTCTAGCAATAGAGTTTTATTCTCCAAGTATAATCACCAACGTTACTGATTTTAAGGATCTTCTGGACTCATTAAAGGTATTCCCTCAATTTATTTATTGGAACATTCAATACATGTGTGAATTGGTGGTTTTTGAAGTTTTTTTTATTATTTGTTGAATAATTAATTAGGGTTTTGATTATTTAATTTCTAGTAAAGGGCAGATATTTGATTCTTAATTATATAATTCGCTTCTCTTTTAGGCTGGATGATGGAAGATAGAATTAATAGTTGGACCAGCCTCTTACAATCAACTTATATGTTAAGATCTAGTGATGAGTATGAAAAAGCCGTGGAGGATTACCTAAATCATGCATTTTCAAACCGAGCTGTAGGCGATCAGATCAGTTGCCCATGTAAAGAGTGTTATCATCGATTTTGGCTTAATAGAATTAAAGTGTATGATCATTTGATTGCCAATGGTATTAGTTCAGAGATTAAACAATGGTATTCTGATCAAAAAGGCATATCGGATTTGACCACTAAATCAAAAGATGAGTGGATGCCTGACATGCATGATGATATGAATAGTTTGTTATACAACACTCGCAAGAATTTGGTGGACAAGTTATCCAATCACCATCAAGGTATTCCTGAAAATATTTCTGAAGGTGCGAATTCCGAAGTGAAGAAGTTTTTTAAGTTAGTTGAAGATGGAAAACAGGAGGTTTTTCCGGGATGCAAATCTTTTTTAAATCTATCATTCATTGTTAGACTATATCTATTCAAGTGCGTAAATGGGGTCACAAATGCAGCATTTTCTGAGCTTCTCAAGATAATTCACGAATTGATTCCAGATGCTCAATTACCAAAATCTCATAATGAGTCTAGAAAGTTAGTGAAGGATTTGGGTCTTCATTACGAGAAGATTGATGTATGTAGGAATGACTGCATGCTTTTCTGGAAGGAAAATGAAGGTGCCACAACTTGCCATGTTTGTCATGAGTCAAGGTGGAAAGAGAGTGAGAACAATCAGCAAGGAAATAATGAGACTGATGGTTCATCTGTCTGCCGAATTCCAGCCAAAGTACTTTGGTATTTTCCATTAAAACCTAGGCTTCAAAGACTGTATATGTGTTCTGAAACAGCTAATTACATGAGGTGGCATGATGAGAAAAGGCCAAAAGATGGGAAATTAAGACACCCAGCTGACGGCACATCATGGATTAAAATTAATTCCTTGCACACAGAATTGGCTAAAGAGAAACGTAATGTGCGTTTGGGCCTAGCAAGTGATGGATTTAATCCATTTTGAACCATGAGCACGTCACACAGTACTTCGCCTGTGGTATTAATCAACTCAACCTACCACCATGGTTATTTATGAGACCCGAATATCTTATATTATCACTGCTTATTCCAGGGCCTATATCTCCCGGGAATGATATTGATGTTTACCTACAACCTTTGCTAGAAGAGCATAAAGATTTATGGGATTTTGGGGTGGCTACATATGATGTTTCAAGTAGCGAAACATTTCAAATGCGTGTTATTCTTCTATCAACAACTAGTGACTTTCCTGGTTACGCAATGTTATCCGGTTGGAGTACAAAAGGAAAATTTGGTTGTTCATCTTGTCACTACGAAACAAAATAGTTATACTTGAAATATAGTAAAAAGACCTGCTACTTGGGAGCCCGAATATTCTTAGAGGGTAATCATCATTGGCGTTACGACAAAAAGTCATTTAATGGAGAAATTGAAGCGATGGAAGCTCCAAAACCTTTGTCAGGTGATGAAATCCTTGAGTTGTTAGAAGACTTCGAAAATAAGTTTGGTAAGAAACAACCAAGGAAAAAAATTGAAGATTGTCCATTTAAGAAAAAGTCGGGATTTTTTAAATTGCCTTATTGGAAGGATGTTACATCTCGACATCATTTAGATCCCATGCACATAGAGAAAAATATTTGTGACAGTATTATTGGAACTTTGTTAGACATTCCTGGCAAGACGAAGGATCATCTTAAGGGCCGACTAGATCTAAAAGAAATGGGGATCAGAAAATCACTCCATCCCATTGAGACTGCTGATGGACGCCATATTTTGTTGCCTAAAGCTTCATTTTCAATGTCCGATGATAAGAAGAAATTATTTTGTGATGTTATCAAGAATGCTAAGCTACCTCATGGGTGTGCGTCAAATCTTACACGTCGTGTGCAAATGAGTGAAAGAAAAATATGTGGGTACAAAAGTCATGATGCACATATTTTGATGCAATATTTACTTCCAGTGGCTGTTTCAAAATCTCTACCGAAACAAATAGCTCTTGCCTTGATAAGGTTAAGTGCATTCTTCAGAGGCATTTGCAGTAAAGTTATTGATCCCCAAGACCTAGATCGATACAAACGTGATATTGTTGAGATTATATGCAAGTTAGAAACTATATTTCCCCCATCATTTTTTGACATCATGATCCACTTGCCTATCCATCTTGTGGATGAAGTCAGACTGAGTGGACCAGTAAATGGGTGGTGGATGTACCCAATAGAGAGGTATCTCGGAAAACTAAAATCATATGTTCGTAATCGAAGTCGTCCAGAGGCATCAATAGCAGAAGGATATTTAGCTGAGGAGTGTTTGATATTCTGCTCAAGATATTTGCAAGATGGTGTCAAAAAATGTTCTAAGAACTATAAAAGGAATGAAGAAGCTGCAGTCGATGATCACTCACCTATTTTTCCAAAGATAGGTTATCCACTAGGGAAAAAACGGAAGGAAAAAAGAGGACATGCGTTCTCTTTGGATGAACTGTCAAGGAAAATGGCACATCGATACGTGCTATTCAATTGCAATGATGTTCAAGTTGAGACATACATCACGTAAGCACATGGATTGTTTATTGCCTAATAATTTATTTATCTTCTTTGTTGAAGTTGATTCTTATGAGGATTTTATCTATTACAGGGAGCATGAAAATTTGATGAAAAATAACCCCAAAGATAAGAAAAGAAAAAGGTGGAGGCAAGCTCAACAACATAGCCAAGATGTTGCAGATTGGTTTAGAGAAAAAGTGGCATCAGATCAAGTTTCAGGTCATGTTAAGTGGTTATCATTGGGTCCTTGTAATCTTGCAAGAAGATACACAGGTTATTACGTTGCGGGATATAAGTTTTACACTAAAGAACGTGATGGAAGATGTAAAACACAGAATAGTGGGGTCAGCTTGGATGCTTTACTTTCAAGTTTTTCTAGCACTAAGGATGAAAATCTCATTGTGGACAATCTGACTTTTTATGGGAGTATAAGGGAAATCATTGAGCTTGATTATTGGAGTTGTTTTAATGTCATCTTATTTAGGTGTGATTGGTTTCATGTGGAAAAGGATATGTATGGTCTCACAAGAGTAAATTTCAACAAGCTGTGTTACGGAAATGATCCCTTCGTCCTGGCATCACAAGTTCAACAAGTCTTTTATGTGAAAGATCCTGTGGATGATGACTGGCACTACGCAATGAAGAAGTTACCAAATGAATTTTTCCATTTGGAAGACCAATCAGACTCGTATTTGGTTGAATCTACTAATGGTGTTGATGATGGAAGAGTTGATTTGGTTGATGATGATGCTACCAATTGGTGCAGAGATGATTTGCCCCATACGGTGCTTGAGAATAATGACAATGAAGTAAATGATGAAACTATCACCCATGAAGACGATTCAGATTTGGATGACACTGACATGGATTGGATGGACAATTGACATACTTCAGTTTGCAAGAGTAACAGGTATTTTGAGTCTTGCAGCTTTATGATGTCCACAACTTAATTCAAGAAGTTCTAAAGATTTTTTTAATCTTTACGTAGGAACCACTTGGTTTTGGTATTTTCTTATTTTGATTTTGTGACTTGACAGCTTGTAATTAGTTATATTTGGTGATACTAGCATTTGCTTATATGGCACTTATTTGACTTGGCGACTTTGTTTTTTATCTAATTTTTTATGAGATAATTTGAGGGCCTGATTAATTTTTTTTCTGCAATTCTGCTACTTGCTTGGTTGTGGTTTTTATTACTAGGAGTTATGTGTCTATTTCTTTTTTTATTTATTGTCTTTTAGAGAGATTTCTATTTTATTAGATTATATTATGTAAGTTATTGACATTCTGCAGTGAATATGTAGTATTCCCCAATTTAAAAATCAATGTAACTAAGTATTTTAGTTTGAACAGAATAATAGAAACACTACACATATTTTATGGAAAATAAAATGATGACGAATCTAACTAGCACAAGGAACTTGTTTAACATGATCAAAATAGTGTACCTGAGCATTTTACTCCCTAGTGAATAGGCTTGATATTTGGGTAGTATCTTCATAGGTTCCCAAAGTACTTTCAATGATGCAGGGATCATCCGAAAATGATTGTGCTGGTTGTTCCTCTACTAAAGGAAGTGTCTGCAGATGGAGAAAAGTGAACGACATGCTAACAGGTTCACCATTATATTCCAACCAATACTGACTACTCATAGAATTGTAATCTATGCTTTATAAATGAATCAATAAAATCTACCTAAATTAAGTAGCCATAGATGAAAACACTTAAACTTTTTCTTTATAACTAAATTCATGAAAACTTATATACAGAAGATCTGACAACATATGAAGTGTAGCTTCTATCAGAAAGTAGAAGTGTAGATAGTTATAGACAGCACCCTTTGATAGGCCACCAGCTATAATTAAACTTAATGCATATTAGTGCCCTTTGTGGATGCTGAGATCAACTAAGTCTAATTCTGAAATCAGCAGCCATGTATAACCAATAAGAAGTAGTTCTGATCAGAAATGCATCATGTCCAATTCATATGAAGGATTATTACCATCCATAGAGAACCCTCAGCAATGGAAAAAGAAAATAATGCATCAGAAAGATGAGTATCCAACAAACTTTCCTTTCCATCCTCATTTCTAGATATAAAAGAACCCCACGATTAACATGCATCAGTGATGTTGTTGACTAAATGCAATCACAATAATAACTTTGTGACAAAGAACCATTTCAAAATTATAACTGACTACTGCACTCTCATACATATGATTTAAAAAATTAGAATGGAAGAGCATACAACAGTTTCAGAGTAGCTTATCTAATTTTTTGCAGCTTTAGCGACAGATCTCAGGTAGATTGTGGTGTAACTTTGCAATAGAGAGACGATTGCTCCGGTTGAAACCATTCACAGCACTTGAACACCCAAAATTCAGCCTCCCCATCCCACTATTTCAACACAATACTTCCTGGTATCCTTCACGCAAATCACATTTTTGTGGCACTTCTCATTTTCAATTCAATATCATGTTTTATGCTCAAGTAGTTTTCCTCAATATGTAAAAATACCAATTTTAAGGCATTACCAACATAAAATAAAATGAACAAATTAAGCAAGGTGAAACTCTGTATGGCAAAATTTGGCAGTTTCAATTACAACAAAAAATTAATCCTTTTTCATGCGCAATTAATCCAAACAAAACTAATAACAAAATATATCATTATAAACAACAGCAATGTAGCATCTTTTTAGTTAATTCTGGCCACATTCATCCCTCCGGCCACCAGCGCCTCCAGCAGCTCAGGCTCACAAGTGGGGGTCCGATCGTGCAAATTAGCTTCTTCCGCCGCGTGGTCCGGAATCCATTCTCCTTGAGCTCCGCCTCCGTAACCGCATCGACCACAATCGAGCTGGAATCTGCTACCGCTACTCGTGAGGCCACAAATATGTGGAGAGTGGGCTCCTTTCCTGTTCCTTCCTTTAGAAAATGAAGTCGATTTACACTATGGGGAAATGAAATTTATGAATTTGGAGGGGAATCACAGAGTCTCAATTTTAAAAGATTTAAGGATGGGATTTATTTACGAAAATGTTTCTCTCTTTTTGTAATTTCACTTTTTCCAGCTGTCTTTTAATATTCCCTCCTTTTTAATTTAAATTTTCAATATTTTACCGCATTTCTTTAATAGCATTTCTTTAATAGAGTTGGAGGGAATTCAAATAAGAGTAATAAATAAAATAAGTTGTGTTTGTTAGTTAGATGTAGATAATGATATAAATGATTTTTTTTTTTTTTAAATAGAAATTGGATGATAGTATGATAACAAAATACATTGGCATATAAAAGTAACCACTTACAATACTGTAGATATTTTTAAAATCATTATAAAAATTTGTGAATATTCTTATTGCTTGAGTAATTTAACAAGAATGTGAATTTATTAGTATGTCATTGGTTTCTAATATATAATAATGCAATGATAAAGACTACGTAATATGTAATTTAATATTAATTTTATGAAATTACATAAATTGTAATAAATAGTAAATATTTCGAGTGTTTGAAAGTGTATTCTAGTGTTGTTCAAGTTATCTTTATAATTCTTACGGAGTGTGTGCATAAAACATTTTGATTTTTATTAGTCTAATTGTACCCGGAGCACTGATGAATCTTAATAATTTTAACCGTTATATTAGATTTTTATTTAAACCTCACCAATCAATATAATACAATAATTAATAATAAATTTAATAACTACCCACTACATCTTAAATTGTACACTATAAACTTTCAGTGCACCCAGATGAACTTTTTTTAATATATTCTTTTACATTATTTAATACTATTTGTTATAAAAATAGCATTATATTTAAAATAAAAATAATAATATTAACTCTCAAGAAAAATTAATAGTAATATAAATTTTCATTATAAAGGAAAACTTGTATATTTATGCTCTTATTGATCAATGTTTTCTAAAAAATAAAAATAAAATTAAAATTAAAGTATAATCGATTTTATATTTAATTAACAAGTGAATACTAGTTAGGAAAAACTTGTATGTAATAAATTTTCTGAAATAAATAAAAAATTATTCCCTCCGTCCCATCCTAATAGTTAGAAATTTTCATTTTGGGTGTCCTATCCTAATGGTTATGTTTCCCTTTTTAGCATATGAAATCCATACAAATTAATTATTTCTCTCTCCCTGGCCCCACACATAATGCACCTACCCACTTTACATTAAATTATTATTTCTCTCACCTCAATACATATTAAAATAAAATATTCATTAATTCCCGCTCAAAAAGCAAATGTAATTATAAGGACGGGACGAAGGGAGTATAATATTTATAAAAAAATTTGGTACGCAATTGATGAAAAGTGATAACACAATTTTATGAACAATTTATTGTATAAATAAAATAATAATAAACTTTTTAAAAGAAAAATAATATTATATTTAATAAAAATTGATAACTAATTACAAAAATGTGGAATGATGTCGCAAGTGAGATGATCTCACATAAAACTTCTCATATTAATTAATAACATTCAAATATTATTTAATAGTACTATAACTTAAAAAAATATATATATTATCAAAATACTTTTAGAATTCCAAGTATATGTACCTTGATTATTAGAATACTTATCATAGAACCTATGAATTTTGTATATGTACACATGCGTTGATTATTATTATTATTATTATTATTATTATTATTATTATTATTATTATTATTATTATTATTATTATTATTACTCCCTCCGTCCCACGTATTTTTACTCACTTTCCATTTTGGGGTGTCCCACGTATTTTTACCCATTCAATTTTTGGCAAAAATACATAATATTTTATTACCTACTTTTTACAATCCCAACAACTTTAATTATTTTTTTACACTTTATTCATTATTCTCAATAACTTTATTCACTTTTTCTTTTTAAATTACTAATTTATCCCTACTTTCTCTTACATTATATATTAAAAAAATAAAACGTCTTAATCTCCGTGCCCGTACAAACGGGTAAAAATACCCGGGACGGAGGGAGTATTATTATTATTATTATTATTATTATTATTATTATTATTATTATTATTATTATTATTATTATTATTATGAATGGTGCATTTCATTCTCAATTTGTTCAACTATATATGATATAGGAATATAACTCTATATATATTAAAGTACACAAATTAATATAGTGTGTTATTTTGTTAAAAAAAAACAATGCAAATATAAATAAAAAGCTTATATATTCACAAATTCTATATACAAGATATTATAATATATATATATATATATATATATATATTATAATATATATAATATTTTTTAAAAAATTTATATAAAAATCAAATTGTCCGTGCGTGCTTTTACACTAAATTAATGGATGTATGTGGTTTAATTAAAGCAGTTTAACCCTCAACGTGCTATTAAATAATTGTCATCCTGAAAAAAATAAAATTAAAAAGAAAATAAATTATAATCAAATTTATAAAGAAATGCTGCCAATGCCATCTAATCACCTTAAAATTAAATATAAAATCAAATTCAATATTCCATGTACTTAATTGGAGATAATAAAATAATAACGTAATATTCAAAAAGGTTAAAAAAAAATATAGAAATAAAAATTAATAAAATAATAAGCAGTAAGGGTTGGAAATTTGAATGAAGGGCAGACTCTCTCTCGTCACATCCACTTATTCTTGTCAGCGCGGAAATGAAAAATTAAAGCGCGGGTGACATCTTTGAAAAAAATTGAGCAGGTAACATTTTGAGATTTGAGGTTTGATTATTATCCTATAATGTGAAGAAGCCCTAGATTAATCAAACTCCCAATTATACGCTCCTGTTGCCGAAGACCAGCTATTCGTAGATTGATTATAGGGAGAAAGCTTCATAAATTGATGAGTTCGATCGATTAAGGTATGCAGAGTATCCATTACCGTGTTTTTCTCAATGCCAGATTATTGTACTGTCTGCTAATACAATCCTCTGTTCACTGCAAGTCTGCAAGGGTGCTTTGCAAAACCGGCGGCAAAGAGATCATCAGGCCTAGGGTATATTGTGGTTGAAGGCTCTGGTCGGAGTTTGCCCATAACGATCGGTATGACATTGAACGAACACAATTACAGTCAATTACTTTTTATTTTGTTTAATTCTGTTACTAGTTCATCATAGTCGATCGGGTTCTTATTCTTCTTTTTGGTCACGTTTTGTATAGTAGGACCATTCGACAACCTCGTAGAAATGGCTACTTTATAACTGTGATGCTTGTGGATTCAACCAATATATGTGTTGCTTTTGCATAATAGGAATTTTTATTATTCATAATGGCTATTTCAGTCTTTAATGCATCTATGAAGACCATCAATCATAGGAATATCTGACAATTAGATATTTCATTACTTCCTTTAACTTGAGTTTAACTTGCTTCTTTGATTTACATGACCAAAGAACATAAGAAAGCATATTCCTAAATAACTTGGTGTATAATTCAAGCATATTCAGTGTAGAGGAAAATAGTATGCAGCATCGGTTCATTAAATTGTATGCAGCATCCGTCCATTTTGTAATGATAAAACCATATGCAGCATTACCTTAATCAGATGTTTAGAGTAAAATTATCATAAAATGTGGTATTCACATGAACATTACAGAAATGCAAAAGTTAAGAACAGATTGCAAAACTCCCTCATTTTACCACTGTTCGCTATCTCATTCCAAGGATTTGATTATCATTTGCTTCTTTACCATGTAACCGAACTTAAGTGTTGTGCTTCAAATTCAAATTCGGGGATTTAATAGTCAATATGTGCATAAAAGTGATATTAGATAGTTAAGAGGGTAATTTATGTATCCAACCAATTGAAACCCCTTTAACACCCCATACTTCTAGTATGCTTTTAGTTTTTTATTAGCCTTAGTAACCATTCGCTAAGATATTTAAATACATATATATTTCTCATTAATTATGCGGCTATTTACCTATTTACCCAAATTAAGACTTTAATAGCCAAAATATTAGCACAAATGTGGTATGTAACAAAAAATTTCAGTACTTCAGTCAGGTTTTATGTTTAAATGTCATAAGCATGACTAGTTACATCTCTATATTATCATTTGTTGCGTGCAATTTTAGACAGACATACTTTCAACATTATATGTTGAAATTTTTTAAAACTTTTTCATTACATAACTAAATTGTTAGTGACATCTGGAAATGAAATTTTTATATATGTTGTGCATTATACTGGAATTAATTTTACATAACTCTTTGTTGATTTCAGAGTAGCATTGATCAACATGGAAGAATATGAGAACATGAGGTTGATAAATATTGAAAACAATAAAAGAATGATGAAGGAATTAGGGGTTAAACCCATTATCTATGGTGTAACACAATTCACAAATCCTAAGAGTCAAAAGATCAACAAGAAGAAGCAATTTGTTACAAATGATGCTGAGTTCCAACCCGAAGAAGAGAACGGTGATGTGCAAAAGTTAAATCAAGAGCATGATGACAATAAGCTAGTGACAACCACTAGAATTTTAAGGTCATCTCATTCAAAGAAGGTTATGCTCATCTACTTTATGACTTATTACATTAGTTAGTTAATTTCTTAATTAATTAGTAATAAATAGAGTTATGTTTCAGATTATGGCTAAACCGGTGCCTAATTTTATTCCCAAACAAAAATCGCCCTCCATGTCAATGTCGAGCTTCATAAATATGCACACTCAGGACGGTGATAAGCAATAGCAGCAGGGGAAAGGGAAAGGTGTTACCAAGAAGCATTCTCCAATAGGACACGGTCAAAAAGAATATTCAGCACAAGATAGGGAACAATTTTCACGTGCTGAATCACTGAAAAAGGCAACTACGTCGATAGCTCGAAATGAGAAGGAGAGTGAAAGGGACAGCCCAGCAAAGAAGAGGCAGAATATGGTTGCACCTGGATCACTCAAAAAGTATGTGATGATAAGAGACAAACCTAGACAAAAAGTGCAATCAACAAAACTTGCTGTCCTGGAAGACTCTATACATCTTAGGGAAAATTTATCAGTTGAACACCTGATGGAAAATTCAGCAAGGCAGCAGTCGAGCAGTTTAAGGCAGCACCTCCTTATGGAAAAAGGTGGCAGTATGCTAGGTTTGAATGATGAAGATGAGGATTGTGAAAGATTGGACAACTATGTTTTGGAAGAAGAAAGAGTTTTAACTTCAAAAGAGATTGGAAATATTTAACTACGAATGATGATGAATCAATTCTCATAGAGGGCCATATAAATGAAGAACTTGGTAAGGATCGTATATAATTTATTTAAAAGTAATTTTTTTCTGTCATTGTTTGCTGATTGCGACTTGTGGTAATATATTTTATTACTGGAATTAATGTTTAAAACATATTTTTCTAATTTTTTTGTGTTGATGATTGTAGTATTGCAGAAGAAAAAAAAACAAGAGGGCCTAGTCTTTGCAGAAATGTCCATGGAAGGTCAATAGATAATCGCAAGCTTATCATTTTGAATAAACTATATCAGCCAATTGGGCCAAACAAGGAAACTTTGGATGAATTCATTCGTTTCTTGGGGTCATTGGCTCGTGAATCTGGTCTTGCCCCTCTAAATATCATAAACTGGCACCAAGTTTCCACCAAGGATGAGATTTGGAAGTATGTAAAGGTATAGGCATTTTATAATTATACATGCAATTTCTAATTATTAAATTGCTCTTATAGTAAAACTAATTTCCTATGTAGTTTAGTATTTATTGAATACGCTAGCCAAGAAATAAAAATTAATGATATGATTTACTGTTTTGTTTACAAAAAATGTAATCAAAATATATACTTGAATCCTTGCATTCGGGAACTTTAAGCAACTTACTCATATGTTGCAGACGAAGTACATCATTGCAGAGGAAGGGAAGGCCCATGTATTGAAATCAGTTGCAGATCTATGGCGTAAATATAAGTGCAGAGTAAAAAACAAACACTACACGCCGTACAAAAATCAAACTGATAGATGGAACAATCGTCCGGCTTCAATTCCTGAGGACCATTTTGCAGACTTATTAAAATATTGGGACTTAGAAGTGGTGCAGGTAATTGTTGAGACTCTTGTTAACAAACACATATTTCTTTCACTTTCTCTTATTTTGTTATTAACATATATATATATTGTTGAACTATTACAAGATAAATTCTGATTCAGTTGATTACAAAATAAATTTATGTGTATTTAAAATTGAGTGTTTTTGCAATAAATAATTTACTAGAATTACATGCAGGAGATGAGTAAAAAGAAAAAGGATAGCAGAGAGGCTCAAAAGAACAGACGTACCTTAGGTCCTGTTTCCTTTGCAAGAAAGCGTAGTGAGCTGGTAATAACTTATATGTTATTCGTACATAATATGAGAAATATTACATAATGATTTCAAGAATGATAGTAAATATATTTTATGCACTACTTCATATATGAAGAGTTATTTACTTCGAACACATTATTATATGTCAATAGCTCGACACTTTGTGCAATAGGCACTCATGATGAGTATGGCAAATTATAGGGAAAAGGACAAGTGAATCTACAAGACTTCTATTATGAGTGAATATATATAGTAGCTATTATTATTGAGTTTATGTAATTGTTAGTGTTTTATCTTTTTAAGATGTTTTGTTGTTAATTTGCGGCAGGAACAAGCTGGAAAGATGTCAGTGACTGAAGCAACAATGTACAAAGAAACTCATAAAAGAAAAGAAGGAAAAGAATGCAAAACATCCAATCAACTCATGGAGGATGATACAGTAAACACGACTCTTTAATATTTTTTATATACATTGATATAGAATTTTATATTAATGTTTTATCAAAATTTGTTGAAGGAGGTGCTGAACCAAATACATGGTAGACTTACAGGCAGGTGCACTAAGAGGGTAAAGGGAGCATCCAATAACGCTGGTATGGTTATTCCGGATGAGTTTCTACAACCAATTAAAACTGAAGTAATGAAAGATACTGTCAGTGAGGTTTTGAACCTCTTACGACAAGTTCTTCCATCTGATATGCTTGCCCGCATCACCCCATCCCTCGAGGATCCATCAAACTATCAACACAATGGAGAATCTTCTGAAAATATGGATGATGTGGAGCCATGCCAGGTAATCGATTGTGGATAAGTCAAATTACAACTTTTATATTTTTTATTTTTACAGTTAACGAGACCAGAATTTTCCATATACGCTGCTGCAATTTACTTGTGAATTGTTTTATTTGGGGAGTTTACTTATTATGCGGCTGCAATTTATGTTTATGACTTAACTTATATATGTGGAGTTGAAATTGTAGTTTTCATTTTTGCTCATTTGTAAAGTATGTACTTGCATATATGATATCATAATGATATTGAATGACGTGTTGCTGAATTTTTTGTATATTAATGACTGTTACTGCATTAATTCTTAAGTTTATGAGTTACAGAATTTACGTGTTGTTGTGTATTACCTCAAATGTTGTTTTATAGGTCATTTGGTGTTCAAGTTAAAAAATTTTTGCTTTGTTGAGAACTAGATCGGCTGCTATTTAATTTCGTGGTATTAAGTCCTTTTTCGTATCTAATTATGTGTTGTGAACAAATCGTAGCTATTACTTGTGCTTGTTTAGGAAATTTATCACAGAATTGGACGTGATAACTACTGAATTGTGCTATTATTATACGGAATTTTGATCTTTGATTTTCTTCTGTGAATTGTATTTGGTAACATGGCATATGATACTTATGATTGTTTTGAACGGAGATAAATTAAGAAGAAATATTTTTGAATTGATTATCCTATATCTTATATAAGTGTTGGTGATCTTGTTTTCAGAGGAATGAAGACAAAGATGATGACGATGAAGATAGTTGAGAGGAAGACTTTAACAATGGTGATGTGTGATTTGGAAACAAAGATCAAGATGGGGACAACTTATTAGGCTTCATTTTATTTTCTTTTTTTTTTTGCGTTTTTGTCGAACTTAAATTTTGGTGTGTGGATATATAAGTACGTACCTCATTATAGTACATGAATCTAAATAATATTGCATATTTAACTTGTTTTGCCATTATTAAAAATTTTAATTATTTAGATTTTATTACTGATAATATCTTTTAATATATGTAATGAATTGAGTTTATTATAAATAATAATTAATTATTATTATAATTAAATTATTGGCATAATTTATTATTAAATAATAAATATAATTATTAATATTAAATAATTTTTTTTGATAAAAAATAATTAATTCAAATAAAAATAATTATTATTAATATTATTAAATATTGCATAAATACCTTAAGTGTTAACATATGTGTTACATAATTGTTTTGTAAAAGTGTTACATGTAATTATAAAAGTGATAAAATTATTATGTAATTAATGTTATATTATATTCATAAGTGTTAGCAAAACAATATAGTTAATGTTACATTACATTTAAAAGTGTTAGAAATATAATGTAGTTATTGTTACATTATATATATTAAAATGTTATCAAAACAATGTAATTAATGTTACATTTATATTTAAAAGTGTTAACAAAACAATGTACATAATGTTACATTTATATCAAAAGTGTTAACAAAATAATGTTACATTAGGATAAAAAAATGTTACGTAACAGTATACATAATATTTTTTAAAGTGTTACAATATAATGTTAAAATAGATATGAGGTGTTATCATAACTAAAAAAAAGTGTAATACTAGACTTTGGATAACAAGGGCAACAGCGACACGCAAAAAGTGTTATTTATGACCTATAATAACATTTTCTCATTGTTAAGTAACATATTTTAGGTGTTATTTAATGTCACTTATGTTGTAGTGATCTCGCAACACCTCCTTTCTTTTCGGCAAAATGAAATAAAAATATGAGAACTCAAGAATTCCTCCAAGAAGATGACATCTGCTGCTCCTTACTCCACCTCTCCACTGCCGCTGACCACCATTCCTTCACCTTCCTCCCATCCAAAACCACCGCCGAATTCACCTCGAGTGGCCGACCACTACTGGGCCGCCCTCTTCGCCACCGGTGCTTTCGGCATCTGGTAAATTGGGTCGCCCTCTTCGTCACCGGTGCTTTCGGCATCTAGTAAGTAAATCCTGGATCAAGAAAAGAAAATGGTAGTGATCAATTTGATTTTCTTTATTTATTTAATTAGTTGTTACTGTACTGTATTTATTGGATTGAAGGTCGGAGAAGACGACGATTGTGCATTGAGTGGGTCATTAGTTAGTATCTTGGTGGGTCTTGCTGCAAGTAATTTGGGCATCATTGGAAGTGAAGCACCTGCTTACAAGGTTGTAATGGAGTTTCTGCTTCCATTAGCTGTCCCTTTACTGTTCTGCACAGAGCTGATATGCGTCGGGTTGTTCGGTCAACGGGCACCCTTTGGCTTTCTTGCTTGGATCAGGTGATCTTTGTTTCCATTACTACTCAGATGAGATACCACTGATCTTTTAATCAATGGAATTGGAATTGAGAGTTCCCCTATGTCATGAGAAGATGATGGTGTAACGTGTCTCGCATTGAACCGCTACACCGATTGGCCAGAAGCAGTGGCTCCGAAAATGGGTCTAACAGTGAGTGGTGCTGGGGAGGAGAGCTATTTTGAGTTCCGGCAAAGAAGTCAATTTTGGCATTGGCTTGAGGGAGATGGAAGTTTGTGTTGGGTGGATTCGATCGTCCTCATCGTCGGAGCTACGCCGGAACACATCGCCGGAGGTGGAGGTGACGGGAGGTGCTCAGATTTCCGTTTCAAACTCACAAAGAGTATTCTGCTCCAACCCACGTATTGGGTTCACAATTGAGGTTAATAAGGGCCAGAAGTGTTAGCAATGGGCCAAGACCAATACTTGGAGGAATAAAGACTAGCAAATTGGGCCACAAGGCCCAACGGGCCAAACAAATCTCCACCTTGGCCCAAATCATCCACCTTGTGATCATTTATTTAGGAATTCATCATCACACCTTTTCCCGGACACCTGGAAAATGAAAAATACAAAGTTAGATGCAAGATCCAGAAAATTTGACAAACACAAAGTTAGTCAAAAAATGACGCAAAGTCACAAAAAGTTCACATAGTCATGTAATCACATAGATTAGAACTCACAGTTCTCATAACACACGAACAGTTCACACAGAAACAAAACTAAACACAATGCTAACATGAATATATAATTCATACATTTATCACACAGAATAGAATACACAATTCTAAAGACACATAGTCAAGTCACATAGACATACAAGTTATAGCATTTAAAAAAGTCACACAGATATAACAGTCACACAGACAAATAAGAGAAACAACATGCTCCACCTCACTAAGAGAAACAAATAAGCACGTAGACTAGGCACAAAAGTATAAAAAAACACATATGCAAATACTCCACCTCACTAAGAGCAGCATAAAACAAAGCAAGTTTAACACATAAACAAGCACACAATAAGAAAACACATTTCTAACAAGTTTCTCACACAAAGAAAATACATAATTCACAAAGAAGCACATAGATTCAAAGTGAAACAAGATAGGAAAATAAATTTTCTAATCACCTGTAGAATTAACTAGCCAATTAAAAACACACACAATATTTTTAAAAGGCACCAAATAATTCACACAAAATTATCTCTTAATCATAAGAGTCATTCACAGCTTTGAACAACCCCAAATACTTCATCTTCTGTTTCCAGATATTGAAGTCTCCTTGCCCAAATGCATTAGAAGAAGTTAGGTGCTTAAAGTTGAGTGAATCGACTCACATAGATTCAAGAAACAATACAATCACACACACAGGTGAGCAAATGCTATCTTAGGACCTGAAAGCGAACTCAATTTACACACATAGCAAAAAGAACAAAAAATTACAGAAAATCAGATTAGCAGTGAAAGCAAACCAGGATATCACACAGATAGAGAACTCACAATTTCAAGCAAATAAAAACTAGAGATACACAGAAATTGACCAATCCAAGCCACAAATCATAAAAAATCCCTAATTCTATAGCACAGAAATCACAAGCAGGGAGGACCAACCACCTCGGGGTATCACAAAGATATAACAAGAACAAATCAGTAAACGGGACACTCCCTATCCGAAAAAAAAAATAAAATAAATCTGAAAATTATTTTTGGATACAAAAGAACGAAGAGAGACATTCCTCTATCACCAATCTGATCAGACCGGAGGCGGCGATTGGCAGCTGGACGCGACGGCGGTGAGTTTCTGCAGATCCGACGGGCAAGCAGCTTCGGTGGCGGCGACACCAGGCTGGCATCGGACAGCAACCACAGACGACGAATGGTGGCATACAGCAACAATTTTCCTCTTCGCATCGATGGCGCCGTCAGCTGAGGCTGACAGCGGCTGGGCAGCGGGCTCGACGAGCAGTGGCGGCGAGCGATTCTACCTGGAACCATCGACGGACGGCGGCTGACGGACACAAGCAGCGGCAAACAGAGGCGGACAGCAACGGAGGATGACCGACGATCGATCAGACCAAGCTCTAATACCAATATTGGGTGGATGCGATAGTCCTCTTCGTCTAAGCTACGCCGGAACACATCGCCGGGGGTGGAGGCGACAGGAGGTGCTCAGATTCCTGTTTCAAACTCACGAAGAGTATTCTGCTCTAACCCACATATTGGGTTCACAATTGGGGATGATAAGGGCCAGAAGTGTTAGCAATGGGCCAAGCCCAATACTTGGAGGAATGAAGACCAACAAATTGGGCCACAAGGCCCAACGGGCCCAACAGTTTGAGAAAGCAAACTCAATTTTGAGGGTGTTGTTTGATCACTTTTGGAATGGGAGAATCACTCCCTCAATTTTGACTTTCACGAATTTCTATGTTGTGTTAAATTAATTATGCTACAACTGTATAAAAATTTATTCTGCTCTTACTTGAAAATTTAATATCCTTATTCTATCATTTATTATTGTTGTTTGCTACCAAAATAGTGTGTTGGATCTGTATACTAATACCTACGTATTTTAATAGTGTTGGATTGATTCCTTGCATTTCTTATTCTGTTAAACTCAATTCATTTCTATTAATTGGGTTACTCTTTATAACAAATTTGATTACTTTTAAAAATAAATTAGGTTACTCTTTGATTTGAAACTTTGATTTTTTAAAAATGGTGACCAAATTTCTTTTTTCTATTTTTTGGGTTACTCTTTATAATAAATTTGGCCACTCTTTAAAATAAATTAGGTTACTCTTCATTTGAAACTTTGATTTTCTGAGAATGAAGTCATTTTGGATTACTCTTTATAAAGAATTAGGTTACTTTTTAAAATGAATTAGGTTACTATTTGATTTGAGATTTTGATTCTAAAAATGAAGTAATTTATTCCCAAACCAAATGTGGCAATTTAACAATTTGCTATATTTCTAATCTGCAACTATGCCTCCAAGGATTACCAATACCAGGGATACATAATCTTTTGTCTAGTTGGAACTCCATCAGTTCATACAATTTTATTCTCATATCAAAACAATTAAGAACTCAAGGTAGGAGAAAAAAGAATGGAAAAGGAAATTAAACATAACCCATTTGTGCAACCATGGAGCTCAAGTTCTACTTCAGATTGGGATTTCACAAGCACTGGCCATCGTGCTACTTGCCCCCAACATTAGGTTTTCTACATTTGGTGGTAATCGAAAACCAAATCAATTACAGAATTTACAAGAGATTTACAAATTGGGTAATCAATAAATCTCAATTCGATTAAGGGATAATTTATCACAATCAAGAAAAAAAAATGTCAAGCTACGTGATGACCAAGGGGTGGAGCCACTCTGTCAAGGAGAAAAAGCTCGACGCCAATTTACAAATTGGGTAATCAATAAATCTCAATTCGATTAAGGGATAATTTATCACAATCAAGAAAAAAACGTCAGGTTACGTGATGACCAAAGGGTGGAGCCACTCTATCAAGGAGAAAAAGCTCGACACTGAAGATATCATATCCTTCCAACGAGGCGTTGGTGATTGGGGAAAGATCGCCTCTTCATCGACTAGCGGCGACGCCCAGACTCACCAGAGATATTGCTGCCTCTCTCGCTCCCCCACCACTTCTCCTTCCAGCAGTTCGCCCACCCATGGAGCCCTCCTCTTCACCCAAGAACTGTCCAAAAACTTTCCCAACCTATCCATTCTATCTACACAAATTACCTCTAATTAAATTCTGATTAATTCACACATGGTGTAGAAATTGAAGGATGGAAATTATATAAGAAGAAAGACATTCATTGTAGCAGTTAGAAGTAGAAGAAAAGAGAGAAAATTATGATATTGTTAATGAAAAAACTTCTGAGTGGTTACAAGTTTGCAAGTATGTATACAAATCAAGTACCAATAGAAAAATGTCAAGTGGCAACATTATTGAAAATATCTATTACTAAACATGTGCTATGCACATGTCTACACCCCCTCATCAAGTTGGACTGCAGTGAATGGAACAAAGCCCAACTTGGACAAGAATAAACAGCAGAAGGCCAAATCATGAGGCTTTCTTAGTAGATCTTTAAGAAACAAAACCATGATAGCAATAGCAAAATAGGCAACAAGAAGTAACCAACCCAAGAGTATACTAACCCATTAGAACCAAAGTACAAGATCAGGAAACAACAAAACCATATAGCAATAGAAATCAGAAATATGAGGCCATCAGCAGTAGTACCATTCGGCATGTAGCAATAGTAACCCATATATCAATAGTAACCCATCAGCATGTAGCAATAGTAACCCATATAGCAATAAAAGAATAGCAACATATCAAAGAACCGACAAAAGCAGCAACATATTAGCATGGCAGCTACATAGCAACCCAATCTTCAAGCGTAGGAAACAGGGCAGCAAACTTGAACAGAGGAGAGTCAGAGAACCAAAAGCAAACTAACTAGGAATCCAGAAACGAAGCAAACCATAAGCAAGATCTTCACAGCAAAGTCTTCAAAGGAATCAAGTGGAACAACAGTCTTGTAGCAATCGATTAGGAATAAACCATAGCAATAGAAGAATCATGAGTAGCAACACCCAAAAGAAATATGAGGTAACCAGCCAGCATCAACTCTATCAACCTATCAGTAGAAAGGACAAATAGCAATAGAAGTAGCTATCCATCGAAGCAATAGCAATAGAAGTAGCAATCCATCGTAGCAATAGCAATAGAAGTAGCAATCCATCGTAGCAATAACAATAGAAGTAGCAATAGAAATCAATCTAAGTAGCAATAGGAATAGAAGTAGCAATCCAAATAGCATTAGAAACCTAACAAAAATAGCAATTCAGGATTATAAGCAGGAGCAATCAGTAGCAAATTAGACCATAAGGAAGAACAATAATAGCAGACCAAACTAACAACAGTAGGAGAAACTCACAGCATCACCGTACCAATCCATCACCACTAAACTTAGAAAATCAGGAAGACCATGTAGCAATAGAAGGTCACACAACAGTAGGAGAATACATATTAACCAAAAGAACCAACTAAACCATGTAAAATACACAGCAACTAAAAAATCCATCAACAAAGCGTCAACACTTCTCAACCGGAACACAACCATAGCAACAGAAACTCAAGAGGCAGTGTCAAACGTAATACTGGGAGCAGAAGGAGAAAGGTAAAACGGAACGGTGATAGCAATTGCTGGAGAAACACTCCTTGCTGGAATAGAAGAGGTAACCGGCATCGTCGGTGCAGAAGAAGAAGCATAACCGTCGTCGATGCCAGCGCAGAAGGAAAAGCAATAACCGCCATTGTAGGTCATTAAATCGCCATGCGGAAGCCTGATGAATAGCAGTAAGAAAAATTATCAAAATCAAGGGAAACTCTAGCAATCAAATTGGAAATCTCCATATACAGAAAAAAAATCCCCAAAATCAAGGGTTTCTCATGTGAAAGGATCGAAGCTGGTAACTGATACCATGTAGAAATTGAAGGATTGAAATCATAGAAGAAGAAGTTTAAAGGCACACATCTTTCTTCTTCTATAATTTTCATCCTACAATTTCTACATGGTATCAGTTTAAAGGCACACATCTAGTTTCTAAAGAATTTTGAATTTTTAAATTTGGAGTTTTGAGTGATAAGTTATGATCAAAATACCAAAGAGTGGCAGTCTACTCGGGAATCTATCAAAGACAGCACAATGTCAGTCCTTAATTTGAAAAAATGTTTGCTCATGACTAAATTAAGCTTCATAGAATATATTATTAGAAAGCTACAGAAGTCTAGTTTCTATAAAGTTTTGAAATTTTGAATTTGGTGTTTTGAGTGAAAAGTTATTATCACAATACGAAAGAGTGGCAGTCTACTCGGTAATCTGTCAAAGACAGCACTATGTTAGTCTTTAAATCGAAAACTATTTTATTCGGGAATAAACTAGACTTTATGGAATATATCATTAGAAAGCTCTAGAAGTCTAGTTTCTATTAAATTTTGAATTTTTCAATTTGGAGTTTTGAGTAAAAAGTTATGATCAAAATGCCAATAAGTGGTAGTATACTTGGGAACCTCTCAAAGACAGCACAATGTCAGTCTTTGATTAAAAAACTGTTTTGTTTGGGAATAAATTAAGCTTCTTGACATGAATCATTAGAAATCTATATAAGTCTAGTTTCTATTAAATTTTGAACTTTTCGATTTGGACTTTTGAGTATAAAGTTACAATTAAATTACCAAAAAGTGACGCACTCCAGAATCTGTTAAATTTTATTTGAAATAATCTTCTTCGGCTATTTTTATTATTTTGCCACTCGTACTTTACCTTTTACTTTTTTTGAATTTAAGGTTGCAAAACAATAGGAAATAGAAAGTACATGGTTTAAGAAACATCTAAAACTTATAGAGTTCATAAGTAAAAGCACTAAAAGAAGTAGCAATTAAAGTGCATTGGACATATACTTTTTCCCTCAAATAAAACAATGATCTGAATGTTCCCTTGTCTATTAAAAGCAATTTCATAGAGGATGCATATGTATACATAAGTTGTAAGAATTGTTGTGAAAAAAAAACTTTTATGTAACATATTTGGAAAAGCAATTGTATGGTATAGTTATTCTTTGCTAGTTAAAACTCATAATTTCGAGTTTCTACAATTAATTTTGTACAAGGTGGAAATAAATGAAGAGGAGAGTCTGCTTCATCATAAATTGCTCTTGGAATCAGTTTCCTTTATTTCTCAAATTACTTGAAAGTTTTCAATCGAAGCAAACAAGGTATGAAATTCTAAACTCCACTTCAATTTAATTTATGCATTTTTTGTTGGTAGAAATTTATACATAGAATAATCTCTTGCATCGTTTCTGTTTGAATAAAGTGGAAGAACAATTTTGTTTGTGCTTGATTATTAACTTCTTGCAATTAGTTTTTATTTTTTTAGTACTTTATTTATGCTTTATGTTTTTAATAAATGATTGAATTGAAGTGAGAGTTACATTGTCGGTTTAGCTTGATAAAAAAATAAGAATAAATTGCATTGCAAATTTATATCATTCTTTTGTGTGTAGAATATGCATGCAAGGTGTTTGATAAAATGCCCAAATGAGAATATGCATGCCTAGTTAGAATTATTATATGTGTACCTGATACTCTTGGTTTTTTTTTCTTTATGATTTTGTTCAGGTTGGGAATAATTTGACTTTCAATGGTGTTGATTATTAAATAATTTGGTACCATGTCGAGCAATAGAGTTCATTGGGGCTGGTGCTAAAAGTTTCAGAGTAAGACTCTTCACGTTCATATATTGTGACTACAATTTTAATCTACATGTTCTTTTTTCATTTTTTTAGAGTGCTTTCTGAAAGGTGTTCTTTTAAGTTTCTTTTTAGTGTTTTTTCCTAGTGGCGTTCTATCCTCCACCCAAATTGCGTTTATGAATTCAGTCTCGTCTATCTCGATGGACCCTGAAGTGAGACCTATCTGATGCAAAGTATTTCACTGCGGCAATCCCGTAAAAATGTTACATTCCTTGCCAATTTATCATTCGTATATGCTGATAACTGGTCTTTGAAGGACTGCGAATACAATCTTAAGAAACCTAACCTCTCTAACCATTTCAGACAATGCTCTGCGTTTAAGGTCTTCTAATATTCTATTTCAATATCTTTTAAGTCATATTAATTTTTTTTCAAGACAAGATAAATATCTTCAAGTCTTATTATTAAGTGATAAACTTTTATTCTCAGGTAATTTTAGTGAGACGACAAGAAGATAAAGACATTATATAATACAATGCAAGAAGATACAGTGAATTCGAATCAATAGGTTGGGCATCTCTCAATCATGAGATTTTAGCTTATAAATTTAGGTTTTATTTATGTAAATTTGAAGTTTGGATTTAATTAGTTAGGATATTTTTGTACTTTTAGATTTGAAGGATGATTTTCCATGTATATTAAATTAAATATTTGAAATTCTTGTAAAATATTCATAATTTTTTAGTTATATAGTATGATTGGGTTTAATTTTATTTTAATAATAATTTAAATTTATGTATAAAATTAAATAAATAAAATAAAATAAAAAACATAATATAAAAACTTATGTGTATTGGTGTGGAACTAATGTCTATAATAGGAAAGACATCGGTGGAGAAACAATGTGTTTTGGTGCAAAGTTGATATCTTTTCTTAAAAGGACATCGGTGGAAAACCGATGTCTATTGGTACCTAACGATGTCTTTAAGTGGATAGACATCGGTTAATAATCGATGTCTAATGGGTAATGACCGATGACTTTTTTTAAAAGACATCGGTTTTCAACCGATGTCTTTTGGAACTATTAGATGTCTTTTCTTGGAAAGACATCGGTTAATAAATGATATCTTATAGGTGCCAACCGATGTCTTTCTGTTGAAAGACATCAGTGGATAACCGATGTCAAAGGGTGCAACCGATGTCTGTAAAATGGAAAGACATCGGTTAAAAATCGATGTCTATCAGCGCCCACTTTCAACATCGGGGGCTTCAACATCGGCTGCTTGGTGAAATAGACATCGGTTAAAAATTGATGTCTATCAGCATTTTTGGTGTAGTGGCAATCTATCGTAGCAATAGCAGTAGAAGTAGCAATCCATCGTAGCAATAACAATAGAAGCAGTAATAGAAGTCATTCTAAGTAGCAATCCAAATAGCAGTATAAACCCAACAAAAACAGCAATTCCGGATCATAAGCAGGAACAATCAGTAGCAAATCAGACGATAAGGAAGAACAACAGACCAAACTAACAACAGTAGAAGAAACTCGCTGCATCACCGTACCAATCCATCAACACCAAATTTAGAAAATCAGGAAGACCATGTAGCAATAGAAGGTCGTACAACAGTAGGAGAATACATATCAACCAACAGAACCAACTAAACCATGTAGAATACACAGCAACAGAAAAATCCATCAACAAAGCATCAACACTTCTCAGCCGGAACACAACCATAGCAACAGAAACTCCAGAGACAGTGTCAAGCGTAATACCGGGAGCAGAAGGAGAAAGGTAAAACGGAACGATGATAGCAATTGCCGGAGAAATACTCCTTGCCCGAATAGAAGAGGTAACCGGCGTTGCTGGTGCAGAAGGAGAAGCAATAACCGTCGTCGATGCCAGCGTAGAAGAAGAAACAATAACCGCCATTGTAGGTCATTAAATCGCCATGCGAAAGCCTGATGAATAGCAGTAAGAAAAATTCCCAGAATCAAGGAAAACTCGTAGCAATTAAATTGGAAATCTTCATATGCAGAAAGAAATCCCAAAAATCAAGGGTTTCTCATATAAAAGGATCGAAACTGGTGACTGATACCATGTAGAAATTGAAGGATGGAAATCATAGAAGAAGAAAGATGTGTGCCTTTAACTTATTGTATATTTTCTTCATGATTTTTTAAACTTATCTTTTAGAAATTTGAAACTACACAATAATAAATCTCACAATAAACCAGATTAATATTCTTACACAAGTGCACATCATTTACATAAAATCCAGATTAACACAATAAACTCTACCCAGTTTTGATTTAAAACTAGATTCGGTCATAAAGTGTTAATAATATAACTATATAGCATATAAAAACTATAAAATAAAGTGTTTATTATTTAGATGTGAATTTTACAAACTAATATATATCAAACTTTATAATTTATTTATTATCCAAAATTTTTAAATTGTCTAATTAACTTTTATCAATATTCGTATAAATAATAAATTTGAATTTGAATGTGGATTTGAAAAGAAGAGAGTAATAAATTTGAAAGCAATATTACACGCAAGAGATAGAAACTTGTTAAATAAAATCATAATTTTAAAATCCATCCTAATAATTAGAGAGCGAAACTTAAACCCTCCTCCGATATCTAAAAGCAAACTGTCTTTAGATACTAATACTAGAATTTTGTTGTTGTTCTAGAATCTTTTCTTCTTGAGCTAAAAAAAAATAGGTAATATAAATAATTAAGAATAATGTTTAAAAAAAATATTACTATTATTTTAATTTTTTGTGTAAAAAATTGTACAAACTTTGGTTCCCAATTCTCTTTTTCGAAGATCCATTTCGAAAACGGGTCCGGATTCAATCGAATCCATTATTCCACTCTGTCGTGTTAAACAATGTGATTTAAAATGTACTCTCTATCTCTCTCTTTTAGATTGCACTACAAAGGAGTGATGCAAACATAAATGGGACAGACCGACAGAGGGGGTAGTTTCCTTTATTCATCGATCTGATCATACACTATTATATGCTACTTCACCGGTAAAAAAGCAACATAACATCATTAATTATTATATCTGTGTCATCATTTCTTCATCTAATTAATTCCCAAAGGGATTCTTTGATTATTTAATCATGAATCACGAGGGCCATCGAAAGATTGAGTCTTCCTCAAATTCCAGTGTAGACCATCATGAATGCTCTGAAGAAAATCACTCGTTGAATCAACTTGACAAGCTGTGGGGACGGGCCATGGAGCCATGCTGCACACCAGGGCGTCGCATGGGGCCAACTGCTTCCTGTCCTTCCCGTCAAACGACACCCACGCATGGCTCCTGCTATTGAACAGCACAACCACTCTAAGTGTTACGTGCTCGGGCAATATCAGGGGTCTGAACGATAGAGAATGGGGACAGATTGGCGTAAAAAGAATCCCCGGTACCTGTGTAATGCACCAAATATTAGTAAGCCAATAAAGTATTGAACGATAACTTCAGTATGAGTCGTCGGCCATATGCTACCATCCTGCTCAGTCAAGACGTATTCTTTCAAACTTCGGAGCGCCATAACAGCACTCGGTTTTTCTATATATATATACTCACATTAAATTACCAAATGGGATTTTACTTTTCATCCACAGTTCCATGCACCAAATCAAGACCACATGTAACTTCCATTTTATGTATTAAAGTCATATGCTTAGGGTTTAATTATTCATTTTAGGGTATAAATTAATATCACATGTCATCCATCTGAAGAAAAGAAGGTATAATTCTGTAGTTGATGAAACATGTGAATGCAACAAGGATTGCACATTACAGACAAACATTACAGACAATAGAAGGAAAAAAATATATATCGATTATGTATTTTTATGGCAACTTTACGAGATGAATCCAAAAAAAATAATTTTTATCAGCTAATAACTAGACAAGTCAGCGTGAGATTTCTTCCCAATTTTAAATTTTATTAAAAGAATTGATAACAAGAATTCAATAGTGTGAAGATAAAAAGAATTCAATGTTATTATCAAATGGGTCCATAGCTCAGTGGTAGAGCATTTGACTGCAGATCAAGAGGTCACCGGTTGGGCCCTTTAAATTTTTTATAATTTACCCACTTACCAGACCTTTTTTATTTTAAACTCCCAACTTACCACTCCTTTTTTATTTTAAACTCCCAAAATTTAATCACTTGCAACTCATTGTTCTTGGATCAAGGAAAATACAATTAAACTTTTAATTCATTATTATTCTTAGATCTAGGAAGTTTTTACTTTTTTATTTATTTCCTTCCAAAATTTACTCCCTCACCAATCTAAAATTTTAATTAATCCTTATTCTCGCTTTCAAAAAATTAATCCTTATTCTCAGATCAAGGAAAATATAATTATTGAAACAGTTGTCAGATCTAAAAATCAACGATGTCCAACAAAAATAAATGAGCCTTTTTTTTAAGTTAACAAAATTACAGCAAATAATTGTATTTATAAAAATAGCAGATTGTAGTTTATATAATCAATAAGAATTGTATTATATATGTGGGGTTTCGAGAAAATACTATCCTTCCGACATTAATTTAACCAACGGCCATATAATTGTATGAAGAAACTATATAAACATACCTGTGGATGGACCATGGATCCTCCAGCAGCGAGAGAATAAGCAGTGCTCCCAGATGTCGTCGACAAGATCAGACCATCTCCTTGTACGCAGGTCACAAATGAGTTGTCGCAATAGCATTCCAGATTTGTTAGGAAGGACGAAATCCCTCGATCAATTGTTACCTCATTCAAGACTATCATGGGGCCTTCATTCTCATATTCACTTTTGGCTTCATCCCGGATGATATGACACTGCAGTCGATGCCTTAACGTGATACTCAAAGGACCATGAAGGATTGAAGTAAGATACTCGCGATAATGTTCACTATCTGATTGTGTTAAAGATAACTTGATATAAAAATGATAGGAGCTCACACAAGATATTTGTTATCAAGCAAGTAATGAGGGGTGAGAAAGACAGTGCAAAAAAAAATGTAGTATTTCTGAGGATACGAAATGGGGTCATGAAACCAAGAGAGCCTAAAGAAAACGGCACGATGGGAGGAACCGGACCTTTGAACATAGAGGCAGCCTGCAAAAATGAAGAAGCTTGCAATGTTGTGATACCAAAATGTGACTAATAAGTTAAGATCTTAATTCCATTTTTACGGTTTCAATTCGAAAAATGTAAGTTCATATGAGCATTACACTGGCATAGCCAAACAAGAAAGCATCTTAAGTAGATTAAAAGGGAACATACCCAAAGGATTGTTCCATCTCCACCCAGAGTCACAATGAGGTCAACTTTAGTATGAAGGGATAGCACTTCATTTTCTGTGGAAGATAAATTATACACGTCAACAAGGGAAAGCACCCGGCATATAATTTCTCATACAGAAAAAAGACAAACGGATGTAAAAGAAATTATTAACTTAGGTATTTTTAAAATTTTTAGAAAATTAAGAAAATAAGCAAAGAAGTAAACATTTTAATATTAAAATAAGAAATCACCGCCAGCTACTCTGTTGATTGTTCTTTGTCTTTCCAAACTTATCAAAAGTAAATTTTCAACAAACTTGACGAGTTACTGGTCAATTCTTCATATAAGACGGATACTACTTCAGTTTTCAATGAACAGAAAGATTCAGTACATGAATATATTATTTATTCAATAACTCAACATATAAAAAGTTTAAAAGTGCCAATGTTATCTTCATCAATTGGTTAATACCGATGAATTATCCCTGTCCATTCCTTCCTATTGCACAATTCTGACAGCTACCTCATAAATATATACTTCCAGTACCAATAATATTCTCTTCTTGAGCTACTTAACGTACTTAATGACCTAGTTACAGCTGAAGTATGATGTTTTATAAGACACCTTGAGTTCTCTGGTATCAAGACAATTTTTTCCATTATGTATAGACTTTGAATTCACCAGCTTTTTCAAAACGTAAACAAAACTTATCTTACCCACTTTAGAAGAGCAGATAAGAAATTTCAAGAGCCTCAATATGTTTCTCAAAGGCAATGCTAATCTATAATATATATATATATATGTAATGTGACATAACATATCATATTATATACTTAATATCATCAAAACTGCATGAAGCGAAAAGGCTCCTGCTAGATTGTGTATTGAGAACAGAATGCAAGGTAAAAGTATTAAAAAAAGCATAAAACTTTATATGAACTTCAAAGGAAAAATTTAACTGACCATCTAGCCAGGTTTGTACAAAGCTGTAGTATGAAGATTCTGTCAAAAGTTCCGACTTCACTCGTGGTTCCACAAAGATATTTAGTTTTTTCTGCTCTTTCAACCATCCGTGGAGGAGATCAAAATTAAATTAAACAAAATAAAAACAACAATTTTTACGCTTATGACTTAATAAGGTTATAACTTGGTGATAAGTCATGATGATGCAGCACATTTTATCGTCAAACTTCCCAATGCTACATTACAAAACTTAGAATCTCACAATAAAGTTCAACATAGAGTCTCAACATACTTACAGTTCCAAAATGAAATTAACACAAAAATAACCCAACGCCTCAAAATTCTCAAACTATAGATATCTCCCTCAGATCATTAAATTTCTTTACAAATTAAGAACGAAAGAAGCATGGGACAAAATAGAAATCAGACTCCTACCTGACCATTTCAGAACATAGAATTCTAACAGAGTTAGAATTTGGTTTGGTCAATATAAGTACAGTCTGAGGAGGTGACTCCCACTTCAAGGAAATCTGAGACAAAATTATAAAAAGAAGTTTGCAGACAGCACTTAAATTTGAAAGTAAAGAGTAAAATAGAATTCTAAACACTGAAAACAGAATGCAGAATGATAAAATGAGAGATCAAATTAAATTGTACCTGTTTACTGCTGCGCTCTGCAGTTGTTATATTACCCTTCTCAAAAGACACAATGTCATGTTTGTGGCGATCTGATTTTTCTCCATTGCAGTACCATGATAGTTTAAATGATGCCTATACCCACATTCATACATATCATTTCTTATTAACAAAAAAACCAAGTGTAGTAAACTGAAGTTTATTCTAAAAAAATTTATTGATCTATGAGATAAGTCTCCACCAAGAGGAAAGATGAAGCTAATAAAGCAAGAAAATAAATGGAATATGTTTATCTTTATGATCAAAATAAGAGGGAATAAAAGGATAGTGTATAAATGTCATAAGTGAATGCACTAGCAAGGAAATAATGGTGTTTAGAGACAACACAAGTCAATACCCAATAAATGCTCATGATGGTGGTACTTTGGAATATTGAGTGGTTTATTAGAGCTCAATCACTAGTGACTTATGATCATACCAGAGGGTAAAGCAGCATAAATTTCAATCCGCTGACTTTCTTATGGTCAGATCTTTCAAAATCTCATGATTATAATTTATGTTTGCTTCCATTCTCATTTCTGAGGAATATCAGTGCCATGGTGACTAAATAACCATCCTCAATACACTTTTCTATAAATATATTGGCAAAAAGGAATCAAATTCTAATAAAACTAGGATTCAGTAGCACACCTTTCTCATCATCTTTTTTGAAGTTGGAAAGGAGCCAGAATCAGGTTCGCCATCTCGAAGAACCTCAAGTGCACAAATGTCATCTTTTCCAATTCCACGGCATAACTCACATTGATCACTGTTTTTATTTGACTTCACAATCTGGCCTTCCAAGATTTTGTCTGTGTTATTATTTAATCCCATTGCATTGATCTCCTAATGACAGCACTGTCAACCAAAAACAGACAATGTCTATCACAATGAAGCCATAGCATAGAATTTATTATTTACTGAAAAAATCCCCTTTTCCACCGGAATAATACATGTTCCTAGAAAATAAAAAAGTATAACAAACTCATATGATCTCTCAACTTGTAGGAAGGATACATCATTAATCAGTTCAGAAACTTTATATAACAGGGAATATATTTAATAAACATAAGGAGATTAACTAATGATAAGATATAAAAATTTATTATCAAGGGGACAATATCCAAAGCTCCCAGTTTTAATTTTCTTGCTCCTGTTTTGAGCTCTTTTAGTGATTATGAAACACCTTTAGAAAATTAAATACAAATTTATTTACTGCTCTAACCACATATTTTATGTTATAACCAATAATAAGGGGGCATTTCTGTAAAGATGCTGAAAGAAGTGGTTATTAGCAAATACTTCCCCCTCACATCTATACCCCACCCCCCTCAAGCAAATACTTCCAAATTTGAAATTTCAGTCAATTGCATTTATATTTATTCTGAAGCTTTTTTTTCTTTCCGCAGAAATCGATTGAAATCACTTCTTTAAAAGAAAAATCAACACACCCATTAAATGATCCCACCTGATTTTGCTGCTCCATTTAGTACCATTTATAACCTCAAAAATCCACAAAGATTCTTTTATTATAATATCAATTAGCTGGTAATGCAATTTGAAGTATAAATTCTTTTGATTCTATAATAGACACATTGACATCTGTAGATCGTCAAAGAAAAATTCAAATAGAAGCTTATGACTAAAATACAAAATTCTTTATAGATGAATGAATACATGCAGAGGATATAGACAAGCTAAACGTGTCTAAAGGAAAAGAGCAAATTAATTCAGAAATTTGGGCAACACTAAGGACCAACCATAGATCCACATGTACAGTAACTGAATTGTATCACAATGTGCTAAACATTTTTTTTAATTAGAACCATAATATAAAATGGGCTTTAAGAAATCAGTTCAACTGCCTATTGAATGAGGTAGAGATTCTAGAGATCGAGTTGGACAAGTGTAAGACTAAATTACAAAATTCTTAAAGCAAAAGAAAACTATAAGGAAGATATCGTCATCATCAAAGTATTGTTGCTACTTTTGGCTTAGTTAAACAGATATCTTGTTCTCTAACGTACATGATTTTACCTCACTCCATCACCTAATCCAAGATCCAAAATGTACTTTCAAGTCTTCAACAGCCTAATCCTCCTCCAATCTAAGATTTGAAGCCATGCATGCTCTTGTTTGGACATTACTAATTATGCTTCTCATATCTCTTTGATTTATTCTTTATGAGTTTAAACCTAGATTGCTAATAATCCAATGAGATATCCTTACGTGGTTTCCCAAATTCCAATATTCATATATTCTAAAGATATGCAGTTATATTGCCATATGAAAATGTTGTACAATAGTTTCCTGATGTCTGGGTAGATGACACAATGAAATAAATCGTATAGCAACATCAGATATCATTCAAAAACTACAAAAGGTAGAATCTTAAAGTACCATGGCATGTTCTCTGGCATTTATCAGTCATAAGAATAAACAACTCAACCATATAAAATATAAACTAATTAGTAAATCATTTTTAAAAGTATGAATGTTAGGGGAATTATTCAAAATATTTGAGCAATTTTTAGTGTATGTCCATTTGAATGCCATAAGCAAAGAGAAATAACCATGAACATCTCTATATAATATGGAAATTGGTCAGTATTTAATGAGATTCTAATTGAAACAATATTCAAATTAATATGAATTAAATCCTATTTGCATCCTACTTTTATTTTAAAATTGAAGAAAAAGAATGCACACGAATGATTCAAGGACTCACACCTCCAAAATCCCAATTATTGTTGCTTTTTGGGATTAACCATTCTACAAGATAAAGGTCAACTCAGAACAAAACCATAAAAAAAGAGTTGAAATATTGCAAAGAGGTCACAACACCAGGCTCCAATTTACAAAGAATATTAAAATCAATAGGGTAATATTTGCAATTTTTCCTGGTGTACAGATTCTCATGTTAGATGAATACAAAATATATACAGATTCCCATGTTAGATGAGACAATAAACTTGACATTAAGCACAGGACTAAAGAGCAAAAATAACCTTTTTGCTCCAATTGTAGATTATGTGCCCTTGCAAATTCATATTTCCGCTTCCACTCAGCAGCCTCAGCTTGAGCAGAGGCCTTGCCTTCGGTCACCCTCCTTAGTGCCTTTGCAACAGCTAAGGAACAGAATTATTCAAACCTTTAGTAACATTTTTTACCATAGTGTACAGATAAGGTAAGAAACTAAATACTCACTTCTCAAAGCCTCAGAGAACTCAATCAGATGATCATCAATTCCCTGGAGAAGAGGCTGTTGGATAAGTTCCTCTCCGATTGTTCAGTGCTCAGGACAGAGAAAGAATCAATAAAGCCATTCTCTACGGGTGACACACTAACATTGACCTATTAACAGGGTAGGGTTAATTATGTTATATGCAGAGAATCAAGAAATTTTAATACAAGGAACCTTTTGAACAAAAGATACAACACCATGATATGATTAAAAGGGTAAAAATTCACAACTTATACATACAGCATGATGCATAAGAGTGATTGACATGATGAATCATCAGAGATAACATCACTTTGTAAGTAAATAGATCACTGATCTTATAACAAATAGTCTCATTTACAGCAAGGTGCAATTAATTGAATAGCACCTTCATCGAACACAAAAATAGTGAATCGATACATCATGGACCTGTCATCAGCTATCAACCCAAAAGAGTACTGAAAATAATCCAACACCCCCCCTCCCCCCAACAACAACTCTGAAAATGGAGATGCATTCGACAAACGTAATCTTCCAAGATTGAAGCCCCACATATAGAAATTCGATTAACAAGACAAGTCCTCAATATCAAGAACTGAAGTGAGCAAGGCAAAAACCGAGAATTCTAATTCTAAACAGAGAAAATAGTGAATTTAAAGATTTCAGAAAAATCAAGAAGTGATAGCGTACATGGGAGGAGTTGCTCGGAGACATGGGGTTCTGTCTATTATGCATAAAATTCTGTAGACGGAGACACAAAGCCTCGAGGGAAAGAGAGAGGAGCAAAATCTGGTCAACAACACAAGTTGGAGGGGGAAGAAATGAGAATGAGAAAGAAACGAAGGTGAGGTTGTTTATGATATGAGTAGATAGCTGCACGATAGAAGATTTATTTCATGGAAGGGAATGGGATGATAAAAAGGAAGGTAGTCCGTAGTTATAACTTCGGTGGAGTTGGTTGTTAGTCTTTGAGAGAGAGAGAGAGGGAGGAAGGAAGGTGGGGTGGGTGGGACCCACGGACCCGACACGTGAAAATTTCATCAGAACTGGTGTTCGGGTTTGGGCTTACTGCGGAGGGAATTCGAATTTGATTGATTAGATTTAGACTCAAGCTTGAGATTTTCTTTTTTATTCATGATATATCTACTAATACCAGAAGTTATCGTACACTAAGGCCTCGTTTGATAGCATATGGGCTATCCGCATCAGTTATATCACCATTTACAAAGTTTGATACCACATACTCCCTCTGTCCCACTACATCGTTTAACTGCATAAAGCTCTCACAAAAGGTACAGTAAATGCATCTTTTTGGGCGGGACGGGGTACTTTATTAATGAGGGACTCGGTAGAAAATTGGAACCCCGTTGAAAGCAACTGTTACTTTCACATCCAATAACGTAGTATAAAGATTAAGGTTTTAACATGAATCCAAATAAGAAAGGACAATTACGAAAAAATCCTTCATCTTCCTTATTAAATCTTCTCCCTATTTCTTTTCCTGTAAAAATCAATCATGCTCCTCTTCCAATCTACAGAATTTGTCTAGATATGAAAGTCACCCCGTGTTCACCCATTCTCTCTCAAAATTGTAGAACCTATAATTATATCTCTCAAATTCCCTAAATTAGTCAAAGATTTTAGTTCAAAAAATTGAAGAATCCTAGAATTCTTGTATGTCAAATCTGACACAGCTTCTACTTCCCATTGGTGAAATTGCATAGCCATATTTGTCTCCTGTTGTTGAGTGGAAAACAATTAATCGTTGCTTCTCAGAGTTGCCATCTATCGTCCACTATAGTCGAAGGCTAGAAGAAGACTTTGAGTGGAACCAGAAAACTTGCAGTTAATACACGAAGAGGAGAATTGGGGAATTACCTTCTTTAATTGGTTTTTAGATATTTAATTTTGATTTTTATACTCCCTCCATCCCATATTTGTATTCACAGTTACAGTAGACACGGATTTTAAGAAAAGTTACTTTTTGACCAACTTTATTGACTTTTGAAGGGTATTGTGGTATTTTTAAGTAATAAGTAAATTATAAAGTATGTTATGTGTGTTAGGTGAGGGTGGTATTTTTGAAATTAAGGTAACTTTTGAGGTTGTTGTTAATGTGAAGTTTCCTTTTTTGGGTGGTGAAAATAAATGTAGGACAGACGAAAACTGAAAGTGTGAAGATAAATATGGGACGAAGGGAGTAAATGATTAACTTTATTATTTTGACAAAGACCAATCCATAATTTTGTGATTTATTGTATTCATGGAGTATTTCCCAAAATAAGTAATTAATTAATAACAGTAATAATAATAAAACATATTCATTAATTTTTCTTATATATTGTCAAATTAATGACATAAAAAATAAATTTAAAAATACATCCATTATTATCATCTCTAAGAGAACATAATTTAAAATGTATTAAGGGTATTAAAGTAATTTACATTTGTATACACAACACTAATATTACCTATCAAATACTATATAATATTATTAACACTTTTTATACACTCTATCAAACAAACTCAATTCTTCATATTACCTCCTTATATTAACATACATAATGCTTACCTCAATAATACATCTTTATCTTATCTTATCTTATCTACCGAACGCCGTAGAGAAACCCTCATTTCAAACAAGAGTGGTGTGTATTGGAACCACAGTTGAGAATTTCATCACACCTCAAGTCATCACTACTAGGCAAAATCTAGGGGTCCAAGCTTTAACTTAATAGGAAATAGTTCTATTATTTTTATAATCAAATGGAGATTCAACCAATCGAGGTAACTATTAAATTAAAGGTTTAATTGCAAAAAAAACCACGAACTTTACTCATATTGCAAATTAATCCTCACTTTTAAGAAATTGAAAAAAAACCACAATATTTAAGTATTGTTACAAAACAAACCCAAATTTTGATTAAAAGTAGGATTTTTTTTTGTTTTTTTTGCAACAATACTTAAAGGTGGTGATTTTTTTTGTAATTTCTCAAAAGTGAGGATTAATTTGTAATAGTAATAAAGTTCGTGGTTTTTTTTGTAATTAACCCTAAATTAAATTGAAAAATATAACTGTTAACGCGGGATGAAGGGAGTGTAGATAGCGAGTTTGGTGATCACCCGATTGAAATATTAATGTGACTGTTAAAGATGATTTACTCAACTAAACTAACATAAATTGCAACGAGTAAAAGAAGAAGAACTAACGCACCCAAGACTTACCCCAGCTTTTGTTCTCTAAAAGGGTGAATATGATTCGCATTGAGCTTATAATATTTTTGTAGCTTTACAATGATGATTCCTTCCATTTTGGGAATACTGTTATTTATACATTTTCTATTTTTCTCTCTTCGTTAATGTTTGTCGGGCACTAATGACTTGTAATCTCGGGACATTAATGGTTGTCATCTTGAAGCATTTAATGCTCTCCCATATGATGGGAAAGGCATTAAATGACTAGATGCAGGCTCCTCATTCATTGAGTCATAGGGCGGCATGCAATCATACCTCTATAGTATTAGGGAGCAATTGAGGAGATGGAGCGTGGACCTAAGCCCTTTCTCAGGACTCGGAAAGGTGCGGGACCACGATGTGGATCTCGGCCCCTCGTCCGAGTGGAGCGAATTTCAAGGTCTTCTTATTCACTAAATTATCAAAGGGGTTGACTTTATCGCCCGAGAGATTATTGGACTGCAATGACAAAATGGTTGAACCTCTTTCTAGTCGGTTTAACTGAAGCTCGAAGAGGCTAGTTTTATCACAGGGTGTATATAAAAGTATACTCTTTCCATCCGCCCATAAAGTATTCATTTTATCCCGCTCATAAGGTATTCATTTTTTTATTTTGATTGTTCATTCTTAAAGTGTCCATTTTTCTTTTATAGAAAAAAGGGGTCTCACACATGGCCTATTACACTCATCACTAATACTTTTAATTCACGTTTAAAAAATAAATGAATATGTTATCAAAAAACGGATGAAGTATTAGAATTGTTAATGCTCGCTGAGATTTGTAAATCTTTTGGAATAAGGAGTTAATTTGAAGTGAGGTGTCAATGTTTACAAGTCAAGTCTAAGAGTTCCCTCTCTAATCAGTGTTGAATAAATAAAATAAATGCTAATTGGTCATCCAACTTACTAACTTAACTATGTTGTTGAATGGGTTGGTTAATTTTGTTATACATGACTGCTTCTTCCACACTACTTTTTACGTAGTTCTAGAGGAATGCACCGACTATTTTGTTCTCGTCAATTGGATCCGTTTACTTTGGAATTACATCCTGCCCAAAACCTTTCAACAACCACTACCGTACAACCATTTCTATTTTATTTTTATACAATATACTTTTTATTTCTCCAATTATTATTATTACTTTTTATTTTAGCCTTTATATATATATATATATATATATATATATATATATATATATAATTGGATCCGTTTACTTTGGAATTACATCCTGCTCAAAACCTTTCAACAACCACTATTGTACAACCATTTCTATTTTATTTTTATACAATATACTTTTTATTTCTCCAATTATTATTATTACTTTTTATTTTAGCATATATATATATATATACTAGGCAAAGTGCACCTCATTGATGAGGTGCTAGCCCAGTCAGTTAATGTACAATGATCATGTACATTAGATATGACAAAAAAAAAGCATTTAAAACAATTCATGTGCTAAAACTTTGTCCATTTGACTACGATCCTATAAGCTGCTAATAGATTTTGGTGGTTGGACCTTTTTATTTTTGCTTTGCAAGCTCATATTATGGGCTTCTTTTGCACTTGTGCTTCAAATGGTGATATGCTGTACCCAGACAACGTAGTCATTTCTGTTCACAACCATTTCATTAATTACTCAATTTGCAACCTGAATCAAGAAAAAGAGATTGGAAAAGGGATTTGTCGAAATCACATCAACTATAAAAAAGTTCACAAACCATCATCGTATAAAGAGCTTAATCACAGGACATGAAGTAGCATATGTAAAACACATGTTTACATATAAAAATCACTGCAACCAGCAAAAAGAAAAAACCAACAGCACAACAGTATATTTGTTGAAATTGATTGAGGACACGACCAACGATGAAAGAAAAAAACCAGCTTAGCAGAATCGACTGAAATTATCACTTAAAAATTTCCATCTTCGTATTGGTTATTCACAAGCCTAATAAGTTTTTGGTAATAACCAAGCACTATTTTTGTCCAACTACCATACAACAGCAAAGTAAAACTTCAAGCCAACCGTTAAATGGAAAATACCTTGTCATCCTATAAACCAAGATGTTCAAACTTTCTCATTCAAGTCGATCTTTACCATCATGATCAGATTAAATCATTTTCCAAATTTCAGGGCTAAGGGGAAATTATCATAGCAAAGCCTAAACTATAGACAATGTGATTTGTTTATTGTATAATGCCTTTTCCGTTATACATCAACACTAAACATGCAGAATATATCAGATTGATGAGAAAACTTCTCATTACAACAGTGAAGCTGTACCAAGCAATAGACAAAGATATCAAAATGCAGGAAAAATAAAGAGAGAAAATTCAGCAATGAGGAGGTTAAATAACAAGTGTCAAATTTTCGCAATAAAATTGTTTAATAATGAAATTACTGTATTACATACAGTAAATAAAGATTCACAGCTTCACATGTAATAAATTTAAGTACCTTCTTTAGTTCCACCTTTGGAGGTATGGGTTCCTGATAGAAGCTTGGCATTGGTGTTGCCTTGCATTTCAAACTCTTTCTCAGCATTTTAATCTCAACTTCCTGTGTTACAAAATAAAAAAAAAGTAGTTATCAAAGTCCTCCAGTTAATGCCTTTAATTTTTTACGACATTGAAATCACACTTTTGTTTTGGCTTGCAGGTCAGCCTTCTCCACTTCTTTGCATGAATCTTTTCCTCAAGTTACGAATAAAACTACCAAACAACATATAGAAAAATCACTGAGGTGTTGAACGCAAGAAATGTGAATTTGTAATAGAATTTACGCTAACTTACCTCTCTTCTTTTCTCAGCTCTCTCATCACACTAAAAGCTCAAATCATGGGCAGGAAGAGAGCCAATTAGCGAGGTTTCGCATCTTCAGCAGTTGATCTTTAACAAAGCACTTGAGGATAAACAGAACACAGCTTGTACATCACGTTGTCGAAAATAAATAGTATACAATTTCACTTTCAATATCGTAGGAGCAAAAGGATACACACATGACTGAGAAAACTCTCCAGCTTTACAGACTGTGCCTTTATTATGGGCATTCAGTTTTGTCTCACAACTGCAATCAGAAAATCAGAGCATGGAATCCATTATCGAAGGAATCAGGAAGTATGTTAACTTAATGGCAAGTGTATAACCAAATGAAAGGAGATGAAAGTTCAAATATTTGAACTGAAGATCTTTGTTGAGGTCCTTTTGTACAAAGAAAAGTAAATTCTTTCAGTTTTAGATTTCATGAGCAAGGGAATAAACCATCATAAAGAACATCATACATAAGTTCTTCAGATGGTGCTCCACTCATGGAAGATGATGTGGCATCAGGATGTCTGCTCTGCTAATTGAGATGATAGATGAATTATGTTAGTTTTCAAAAGCTAATAAAAGATAATATACAGTCCATGGAAATACAGCTATGTCACCGCTTGGTTTCGAGTTGTTCGCTGCTTGCTTCTTATCTAAGGATTCAGGCAATGCAACGTCTTTTGGGCTCTAAGGTTTCCCATTCTTGACCCTCCCTGAACTCTTTTGCGGTTTATAATTCTTAGAATAATCAGACTCTTCAACTCCGAGGCCTACACATATACAAAGATCTTGACATGAATCAAAAAAGGAATATTAAGCCAAGATGATAAGAGGAAAAAATCACAAATCTCGTACATTTGAATAACTTTGTGTTTGCAAGGCAATTTTCTCAGCAGTTTCTTTGTAAGGGACCAAAGAATGATCTCTCAGCTTCATGCCATCTTCCAAATTATCACTTAATTCTTCGACTCCCAAAATGACATTCAAATTCTCATTTGTCTTTTCAAAGGAGATAGGGAGTGAATCATGAACACCATTTTCAATCTCCATCACAGGAATAATGCTCTCAGCTCGTCACCCATAATCAAATACCATTTGCATTAAAAATATATTCATATTAGAAGCATCAAAAGGTGGCAAGTAAAAAGTAAAATTTGCATACACTATTAATGTGGTTTAAGTTCCATACAATGTCTTAACAAAGATATATTGTAAAGCAACTATAGTAATGATTGGAAAGATACAAAAAATTCTTCAACTTGGGCGAGCACTACGAGGTAATGACTGTTTTACACAACAAAACTATTTTGTTAAATGACAAATAATACTACGACATTGTTAAAAAAATTCTACAGATTAAATCCTTAACAAAGGAGGACAAAATCAGTACGAGTATCCCTTAATAATGGATGTACCTTAAACCTGCTGATTCATTTAGACTATTGTCAAATAAAACCCTAGTAAAGGAAATACAACAATCTAGACACACCAATATTATAAAGAGCATGCATGACGTGCATAAATTTGTTGCCTGTGTTGCTTTTGATATCTTATTTTCATGGAAAAGCTCTTCTTTGGATGGAAATTAGCCTCATCTAACAAAAACAAATAATAACATGCACAGTCAAAATAATAAGGCACACTTGCAGAAGATTATATTGTACTTGAAGAGATTGCAAAGAGAAACATAAAATGAAACTGGATTTTGAAAACAAATTATTAAATTTTAGGTGATCTCATTAGAATGTATGTGACTATGATAATGAAATTTTCTTCGTGGTTCATCAGAATCAAATAGAAGCAAAGTTCGTGGAGATCAAACTTTTGGAACGCTCACCACATCAGATTTTAAAGAAGAAATCTACTCTCGTTTATTTTGATTTGCTCCATATGTACAAATTGACTGCACTCCAGTAAACTTTCCAGCATAAAAAATAACATCTGAAATCTAACACAGTAAATGTCATCAGTTTATATCATTGATAAGGGCTTACCTTGGCAATATCTAAATAAATTATTTTAGGGAAGGCAGGAACTTTTAACTGCCCAAGTGTACGGATCAAGAATTGGAGTAATAACATTAGCATTATACATCATGAATAAAATGCAAACTTCCTGTGATAAAACTTAAAGTATAATTAATTTCATAATAATCATGAATCAAGTGTATGTGATAATTAGTTAGTTACTAAATACGAAAAATGGCATTACATACTTTTAAAAATAGCAAATAACTACAAATATAATTAAATATTTTATGCACGCACATCATGGCCCTATACTGTAAAGGTTTCGAAGTTCTAATTATCATGTCAGAAACATCGATTGTGCCCTAATGTTGTTAAAATAATTCTTTATAATTGTACTAATAAAAAAATTTTGAGTTGTAGTACTCTTTTATGTAATTGTCTCTAATCAAATCATGGGGTTTAAAGTTCCAATGTACAGTGAAAACCCAACTATAAACCTTACAAAACAAAGTTTGGTGAAATCAGCAATGTAATCAACTAATACAGCCATTCAGCTGCACAGCTTTACAACCATGTTAAGGCATTGAAAATGCAGGACAATCTATGAATGTTACCTAAAGGACTGCATCTACATCATAGCAATTAATCATCAATGGAAATCAAATGTGACCCTTAACCAAACAAGCTCAAAACCCCTTAACCAAACAAGCTCAAAACCACACATTTCACACATCCAAAAGATGAAAACAGTCAGATTGTCTCTCGGGATGTGTTTCTAATATTAATTGGAACAAAATAAACCATACAGAAACTACATCAAGTGTTATGCAAGAAAAATAAAGTCATCCGAATAACAAGAAATCTAATTCAACCATATAATGCAAGTCTGCAAATGAAGCTAACTATTCACCTCTATCCAGAACATTGCACCCAAAAAGCAATAAAATATAGATAGAAGGATCATACCCATTAGTGTACGACACTTCCTCCCGTGCAGGTGCACGATAAGGTGACCTGCTGTAGCTGCGAGCTTTGGGTGATGGGCTGCGGCGTCAAGGGGAAGACCACGTGGACTGTAACTCCTACACCAGTGTAGCCACAGAAGTAACTTTGTAAAAATGAAGTGATAATTACAGATAACTATATAGAGACAAAAATATTTTTTATTTTAAACAAAAAAACATATGACATTAATCTTACCTTTGACCATAACTCGGGCTTTGGCGATATCTAGGTGGACTACGACTCCTGTGCCTTCCTGAGCCTCCTATCATTTGACATTCACGGCAAAATGACCAGGTACGCTACATTCATATAATTTTAAATCTGAGCCAGGCTGTCCACGTGCACCACCGCCACCTCCACCTCTAGAGTTGTAAGAGAGCTCAACTCTCCATTCATTTATACCTGATTAAAAAATCATGGACTTTGAGTTAAGGCAACATCAATAATATTTATTATACTAAGAGAAAAATCTATAGTCTATGGCATGATACCACGCATGATTTCTCAGAAAAAAAGTTAGAAATACCCACATATTCAGCCAGGAAAAGAGATAACGGAACTACAACACTCCATCAAGAATCATCTTCTATTCATGCTACATAAATAAATAATACTTCACCTTCCAACACTCCATCAAGAGTGATCATCTTCTATTCATGCTACACAAAAAAAAAAATATTCCGCCTTCCACCAAAGATTTCAAGAAATATAGTCAAGAGTACTTCAAATTCAACTACACCATTCCTCAATTATTATTGAAGGATAATTCAAAGAACATTAAGGTGTATATCTTTGAAACATTGAGAAAGCAAATACAGCAGCAAAAAATAATACAACTGACACCATTAGTCGTTCATATGAACTTTGATAATAAGATTTCTAAATTGTTTTAACAATAAATGAATAAAATAATAAACAGCAGAAGCTCACAATCAATTTCTCTAATAGCATCTTGGGCATCTCTGCGGTCGTTGAAATCAATGAAAGCATACCAGGGGGTCTCCTGGCAACCCATACGCGACTGGAAAATTTCGAACAAATTTAAAAAACTGAGTTCTCCTGAACAAGGGATGCAGAGTAATTGAATGATAATATCTTCAGGCATTCTGCTAAACAAATAACAGAAAAAAAAATTGCTCAAAAGCATTTGCTAAATGCAGTTTTAAACTAATAATTAAATTGGTCATTCGTCGAACACCTCATGTTCACAAATTAGGCTAAATTGAAGACATAAAATACTTGTGTCAATTCTCAAATAAGTTTAGCCGACTCTAACAATTAGTTAAAGAAATCGACACAATTAACCTAGAAGATAACAATCTATTCCAGCAAAGCCACAACACCCATCATTCACAACACCTACAACCACCATTCAGGGAATGTTTCAGTTATTGGGTTCCAAATTGCATGCATTGAAATAGGAAATGTCATGACACAAATACGTATTCCGTCTCAGCAACGAAGAGAGAAATAAATATATGGATGGGAAACAAAGAAAGGAAGCAAAACAGAAAGGAATTAGAATTTCCTGAACTACAAGACAGGAGGCGGAGAGAAAGAAGAGGTCAATAATATACATAGGCGTGTAAATACCATCGATTTTGGGAGCACGGCGAAGAGTGAGTGTGAGAAGGAAGATGCTCTCAGGTGCAGTGGCAAGTTGATCAGAAAGAAGATGAAGTGAGGGTGAGTTAGCGTCGGGGTTGATCAATCAGATGTGTGAGGGAGTGAAAGGTACCCACATCCAGTGGAGTTATGATAAAATTACAGCTCTACCTACCAACCAATGAACACTTAACTCTTTAAAGACCTAGGAAATCTGAACTACAAGCTTAACATTCACATTCCTCCCACACCCACCACTGTATCCTAGAACACCACATAAACAACAAAATCTTACAAGAAAGAAAAAGAAATCTTGTCCTAATGTAATACAGCAATCCATTAGCAGCAGTATTAGTAGCATACACTGCAAAATAACCAAGAAATGTAAGCATAATCGATGAGAAAAAATATAGATTATTTTAACATCTCTAGATATAATCCACCATTACCAATACCTGAAGGCATTAGTGCCTCTGATCGCTGCCTGCATCTAAAGGAAGCTCCCTCCGACATTAACATCATTATAGAGATCGTATTCATCATCATCACCAATTTCATCCTCTACAAAGGCTGCTGGATCCATTAAAGCAATCTACTCCAACAAAGTGTATTTCCACCTTAAAGCAAGCTACATCTACAAAATTTATCACATCTTGGTAATAAGGCTTAAATAAACATTATTTACAAGAGCAAAATATGCAATTTATCAGCCCACTTTTAATGTGAAAAGAAAGTTTCGTAATGATCTTAAGTAACCTAAAACAACATAACGTATTGGATACCCAAGAAAAGAAACAATTAAGTCTATTTTTCTTCTCTTTATACAACTACTTAAAATAAAGTGATGAAATGTAAAACAAAATAGGATCATATCAACAATGAGATAACAAAATATCTAATTCTCCACAAGGCCAACACCAACCACAAAATATAAAATCCTACACAAAATCAATTGATGAGAAACCAATTGGCAATCCACATCACTTAAAATCTCTCAAATTCTTAGGTCCTCGTTTCTAAAAGTACAGAAGTTAATCAACTACTACTCATGTAACCAAATAAGCTTTGTGTGATAAATACGAACATGAATACAAATACAACGTAGAATTGACCAAAATAAACATAGTACTAACTACAAAAATTGTGATACCGTGTTCTCAGCATTAAGAATCAATTTAAGCTACCAAAGATAGAATCGAACATAGCATTCAGATAACCAAGCCGAAAATTATAAACAATCATAAAGAATATGACCCAACTTCGCAAATTAGGTTTTCAACGAATTACGATAACAGGATTTCTTCACTTGTATTGAAATTTCGTTAATTCAATAAAGCAAGCGAGAGGGAATCGAACAAAAAGCCCGAGGCGTCAAAAAAAAAGCAACGATGTGCAGGTGGTGGCTCCTGTATCTGCTGGTTACACTATGGGAATCTAGCGTTGCCGACTGTGTGAAGAATGGGGAAGCAGGGACGTGACTGAAACGGGGGATGTCGAAAGCACAAAAATTGCAAGGGGTGAGTGTCATACCAATTCAAAACAGAGAGAACAAAGGTGAAAGGAGAGGAGATATGTTGGCAGAAGGAAATGTAGCCACGTATAACACCCAAAGCATGAAAATTTTGACGCGTTGCATTTATGCTTACCAGTAACCGGCTTGAAACTGGCCACAAACCAGTTCAAGCCTCTTTATTAATAGTATATATATATAATTGGATCCGTTTACTTTGGAATTACATCCTGCCCAAAACCTTTCAACAACCACTATTGTACAACCATTTCTATTTTATTTTTATACAATATACTTTTTATTTCACCAATTATTATTATTACTTTTTATTTTAGCCTTTATTTATATATATATAAATGGAAATTACAATTATGACCTAACACTTAACATTAAATTATAGGAGTAAAAAATATACCACAAAATATAGGGTGGAATTAAATTATATTCTAAAAATTAATTATAAACCCTAAGATACTAAATTATAAGGGTAAAATTATAATTATATTAAAAATTTTAATCCCTAAAGATGAAATCTGTCTTGAATCATAAAGATAAAATTGCAATTACACTCTCAGAAGTTACACTAAATGTGAGCGTGTGATGTACATTGAGTTAATATTACTTTATAGGCCTTAAAAAATGGGTCAAAATAAGGTGTTTGCATATTAATTGCATTTATATAGGTTTATCTACTTTCTAAGTCAGTTAATAAAAAAGTAAGGTGTGTGATGAGATGATATCTAAGGGAAAAAAGGGGTTAAATATACATTTATTTATTGTGTTATATTAATATATACATTGATTGTTTTATTTTTAATTAATTATATTTGACACTTTTATTTCATTTATAATCAATATTATGATTTTTTATGGTTATTAATGAATTTGAGTAATTATTATTTTTATTTTAATTACTTAACTAATTATCATATTAATTACACTATTATTATGAGTAAATATTGTGTGCTCTTAAATTTGACCAAGTAGACAATAATAATTACAAGTAATAAATTATAAAACGTGAAATTATAATGGACCTTCTTGAAATAGTAATAATGCGTTCTTTACCTTCGTACTAATAAATTATAAATTGGGTAAAGAATTCATCTTAAATGACTAGATTGAAACACTAACAATGCACTTCTTAATGGAGTATGTGGATTGAATATACTCCCATTCAAAATATATTGATACACTTTTCTTTTTTGATTGTCCCATAGAAATTGATATATTTTTTCTTTTAAAGGATATGAGTCCCACACAAAAACAATTTAGTTATTTACATGGATCCACACACACATCACACTCACTACTGATACAACTACCTACCACACATTAAATATTATTTCTCTCACTTCACTTTACATTAATGTGTCAATTCTTTTGGGAAGGAGGAGTATAATATATCCATATCCATTCATATCCATATCCATACTATATATAATGCGTGGATGTTTAAGTTTCGGCCGGTATCTCCCCCGTAGCCGATCACCCTGCCTGCTGCGTGCACCGCTCTTTCCATCCACGTGTCCGCTGCAATAACGCCACAAATCACCGCCCTCCTTACACTTCTGCTTGTGTTTCTTTTTTTCTCTTCCGTCGTTTCCCCGCAATCTTTCCGGATTTTGAATTAAAACTACTTCGATTTATCCAAATTTTATTCCTGATTCGTTGGCCCTAATGTTTAGACGACATACGTAATTACTCTTCTCCTCTGCTACTTTGTCCCTGCTCTCAAGCACAAGTGCGTACGTTTTACGGGGGTTTATTATGAATTAGTTGTTCTCTAATTCTAATTTTTGGTTCGGAGTAGTTCTTCGAAAGAAAATTCTTTCAGTTGATTTGGGTGTTTTCATAAAGAGTTTCATTGTGGGTGTTATGGGTATTATATCCCTCATGAATTACTAAGCCCAAAAGGCCCAATAGATCCCATAAGCCCATGACACATGAGGAGAGAGGCCCAGCCCCTCGACGGCCCAATCGGGGGAACGGAAAGACGAAGAGAACTAAAGCAACCCAATAGGAAACGTGACATCTCAGAAGTCCAGCCCAGAACGAATAAGGATAAGCCCACCGAGCCAGTAAGAACAGTACGAAACCTGGGAGTGAGCCTCGGCTTCGGAGGAGCACCTCGGCGAGTACCTTCCCTCCTAGCCGAGACCTCAGAAGAGGCCCTCAGCAGCAAGAGCAACCTATCCGAAGGCCAAAGGAGGACGGCAAGAACAAGATAACAAAGGACAGATACCATAATGAGGGATTACAGACACTGCAGGCTAAAGGACATCGCTAACGGGAAGAGGAGATATCTTGGACAGCAATCATAGCTTGAAGACAACAATTGATTGGCAAGCCCTGCTCCAACAACCAATGGAAAACCAGCAAAGGACGGAGACACCCTGCAAACCTCCTGCAGTGCAACAAATGGCGTCCAGGTTCTTCCTGCAACTAGTCGGTGCACCAGACAAACCTCATTGAAGGCAAATTATCTTCGTCCAAGTGGCGTAAGGCTATTGGCCGGATGCTAGGGTTTTAGGGACGATATAAATAGCCTCTCTCGCAAGAGAGAGGTAGGACATTAGTACTCACTTTAGACATTACACTTGTAAGAATCTGGAAAAATGGGTGTTGTTCTAAAAGGAGAGTAATAAAATCGATTATGTTCTTTGGTGGAATTTGATCTTGAACGAGCTTTGATTATTTTGTTATACCTAAATTTATAGTTTGTTTGTATTTGATGGTATTCGTTCTTCGCGTCACTAATTAAAACTTTAAACTTTAATACACTTAATTAGTGATCCAAGAACAACCATCAACATCTGTCGCCGTCTGTGGGAACGCTAAGCTAAGTCATCTCTGTTTGTTCTTTTTTTTAAAATATTTGGGTTTTGTTTTTTATTGTGAGAGAAGTCTCTGAGCGTTGATTAGTACCTGAAACTAAAATGGGAGGTGAAGGTCTCCCGATTTACGGCCACGAAGAGAGAGGGAAATGTTCCAGGGCTCAGAGGAACATCACAAGGAGCGGTAACAATGTCCAAATTAGTGCCCAGTGCTGGAGATACCAACTCCGGCGAGGTCAATTTCGGTCCCAAATCTGGGTGATCCATTGAAGACGAAGGAAATGAACGAAAAAATTTGAAAAGTAATCGATGAGTATGCCGCAAAGACTCCCCCAGCTCCGCCGGCGAGGTTGAGTTTGAGCGGCCCTCAAGGAGTAAGTCATGGTGACTTGAGGGAAGATCTTGAAAAGAGAAAAGATGCCAGGAAGGAGCATAGCAGAGGCGATGCCAAAGAGACCATCAACTTCATACGGAGAAGGAATGTAGAAGAGAGGGAGAGTGTGAACGAAACTCCATTGGAAGGAAGGCACAGCGAATACTTTCGTTGCCCGGAAGCACGGACTCCACGACAACCCCACCATGGAGAAAATTCAGAAAGAGGAAACCCACCCCCGCCAGAGGTGCTGGCGGGTAACGGAGCTCGAGCACAACCGCGACCCGAAAGGGATCAGGAAGCTGAAGCAAGAGGAAGGTCCAGAGGGGGAAAGCCTCAACGACCTCGTTCACAGAACCAAAGAAGGGGCCGCCCTGCTACCCGGGAAAGGTCAGAGGAGAAGAAAGTTCTGCGGAGAACCCCGTCCGTTTCTCAGAGAGGTCATAACAGACGCAGAAGGACGAGGAACCCGAGATCTTGTTCATCCTCGGTACCTTATTCACAAGAGAGTCGAGATCCTTCGTGGGAGGATCTGCCCACAACTGAGCTATCCGTCCCTCGAAGCAGAAAGAACCAAAAGACTACCTCGCGAAGAGGAAGAGGACAGAGGGAGATCCGAACAGAGGCATGGATGGAGCACGGATGGGCGTTTCCGAATGCTCAAACTGGAGATCTTCAAGCCTTGATAAACAAGGAGGTGAACAAACATTTTACGGACATGGAAAGGAAAATGGCTGGAACGGGAGAAGCTCTTCTAGCCTCGGTAGCCCCATCGCCTTTCGCAATAGAGATCAGCAACGCTCCCCGGCAACAAGGGATCGAATTTCCTTCGAGCTTGATCTTTGATTGTGATTGCGACCCATACTCGCACATCGAAAAATACCTGATGTGGATGAGGGCTCAGGGGTCGAATGAAATCACACTGTGTCGAATGTTCCTGCTGACCTTGGGAAACAAAGCCCATGCCTGGTTTAGAGCAGTCCCGGCAGCTTCCATCAAAAGTTGGGAGGAATTAATGGAAGTATTCTTAATGCAGTACTCATATCTGGGGGCACCGAAGGAGCCAAAGCATAAACTGGCTAATATTCACCAAGGCTCAACAGAAAGCTTGCGAGACTTTCTGAAAAGATTCAATGAGCAAAGGTCAATGGGGGATGAGGCCTGCCTCATCACGGTCATGGGAGCACTTCATCCGGAAACAAGCTTGCGGAAGACAGTACAACTTAAACCGCCCATATCCTACGCAGCTTTTATGGTCATGGTGCATGAGCATATCCATGCCGAAGACATCTCTAAAATGGCAAAAAAGGTTTCCCATCAAAGCACTTTAGCAGAACCAGGCAAGAAGAGGACAAATACAGGGGGAACGAAGGAGTACAAAGCAACCCACACCTTCAAACCCTTCACAGAAGACACCGAGGTACAACAGATGTATGAGGAATTGAAGTCGGGAACCAACTTAAACATCGCCGAGATCTTTTACTACGTCAAGGATCAACAGGTCCTTCGGACGCCGAGGCCAGTCCTTCGAACCTCGGAACTCACCAACCCCAAGAAGTACTGCATGTATCACCTGACGTATGTACATAACACCGATCAATGTCGAGATCTCATCACGGAGCTATGGAAATTATTTAAGGAGGAAAGGTTGAGAGAAATGCTGCAAGCCCCGAAGCCAAGGGTGTACAGGAGGGACGCCAATCTTCCTCCTCCCCCGGGTCGACCGAGGTCCCTGTACAGAGGACGGAATGATAGAGCGATACCCTTACCCCCTCCGCCTCTAGGTCGGCAACCGGTATTTGACAGGATCGGAGAGCCAGCCCTGAGAGAAGATAGATTGGGTGAAATATATGTGATGGAGCCGGTAGAAGAAATCCCATATATTGGAACCTCCCAGGCATTGACAACAGCATCCAGGAGAAAGAGGAAGGCCGAGCTAAGGGACTTGGATCAACAGATCCCCCAAGTATGGTCATTGACCACAACATCAACAGGAATGACTGAGGTGGATATCATATTCACCGAAGCTAACTTCTATGGGGTAAGTACGCCTCACTCCGACCCTCTAGTCATTTCACCAATACTGTCGGGAATCAAGGTCCATAGGTGCTTAGTAGACACAGGAGCATATGCCAATATAATTTTCAAGGAAGTGTTTGAAAATTTGGGAGGAGAGCACCATCGCAGGGTGAGGTCTTGTGGCGACGAGAACGCATTGACAAGACCTACTATGGAGGTTGATTTGTCAGTTTAGTTAGAGGGATTGGATGGAAAAACCCGAATGCAGAAATAATTGACCTTCAAAGTAGTTGACCAAATCTCCACTTACAACTGCATACTGGGCCGCCCGCTGATACACACCTTCGGAGCTATCCCTTCTACCCTCCATCAATGCCTCAAATTCATCACGGCAGATGGCAGGGTAGTAATGGTGGTTGGAAGTCAGAGAAGAGCGAGAGAATGCTCGTTTGTCAAAAAGGTAGAAGTCTTGAGTTATCATGAGATGGGCTACGAGATGCTGAGCTTCGAGGATATCATTGAAGAGGATGCGCCTCCCGAAGCACTAGAGGATGAGACCCCGGAAGTAGTAACAGACCAGTAGGAGGCACATTTAATGAACCAAATCAACGAGGGGCCCGAGATGGTCTTGGCAATAACAGGAGAAAAGGAAGCAGAGGAACAAGTAAAGGAGGTGATGACAACGCCTGAAGAAGCACCCCCAGGGCTTAGTGTCCAAGTATCAAAAAGAAAGGAAACAGAAACAAAGGTAATAAGGAAGAAACAAGTAGTGCCTGATGAAGATCCGAGGACAAAACTAAAGGAGGGAGCCTCGGCAGCTGGAAAGACAGAAGTGGTGCAGTTGGATCCAAAAGATGTCGACACCAAGGTTAAGATCGGAACGGAATGGGAAAACCGTTTCAAGGAGAAACTGATCCAGTTGTTGATGGAGAACCTGGATGTTTTCGCCTGGAACCCAAATGAAACGCCAGAGGTGCATCCGAAATATGCCTGCCACAGACTGAAGATCGACCCCAGCATTCCACCTTTCCATCAAAGAAAGAGAAAGTTCAGCCCGGAGAAAAATGCAGCTATGGAACTAGAAGTGCATAAACTGTTGGCGAGCGGAAGAATCAGCGAATGCAAGTACCCAATAAGGATACAAAACCCGATGATGGTAAAGAAAAAAGAAGGAACGTGGAGGTTATACATCGACTTCACTGATCTGAATAAGGCATGCCCGAAGGACAGCTACCCCCTCCCGTCAATTGACCAAATGGTTGACGCAATGGTAGAGCATGAGATAATGAGCTTCATGGATACCTTCTCAGGGTACCATCAAATCCCCATGCATTCTGACGACAAGGCGAACATAGCATTCATTTATGAAAATAGGGTATACGAATGGAATAATATGTCGTTTGGTCTGAGAAACACTGGTGCCACATATCAAAGGCTGGTAAACAAGATGTTTGAAGAAGATATTGGGAAAATAGTAGAGGTATATGTGGATGACACTGTAGTAAAGAGTAGAGAAAGGATGGACCACTTCGATCATCTGAGGAAAGTTTTTGGAACATTCCGGCATTACGGAATGAAGCTGAATCTGAAAAAGTGCACTTTTGGAGTAAACAAAGGGAGCTTTCTCGGGTAGCTGGTCAGCTCAACAAGGATCGAGATGAACCCGGAGAAGGTAGAAGCAATCTTGAGGATGGTCCCACCGAGACACATGACGGAAGTTCAGAACCTAACCGGCAGGTTGGCTGCCTTGAACAGATTCATGTCAAAGACATCGGACAAATGCAAGCCATTTTTCGATGTTATCAAAAAGGCTAAGTTCGAATGGACTGAAGAATGCACAAGGGCATTCGAAGAAATCAAAAGGGAGCTATCTGATCCCAAGATCTTTTCTAAACCTTCGCCAGGTGAAACGCTTCAACTGTACCTAGCAGTGTCGGGAATCGCGATCAGTTCAGTACTGGTCAAAACGGAAGAGAAGAACCAGAAACTAGTATACTTTGTGAGCCAATCCTTGAGAGATGCGAAACTCAGATATCCGATAATAGAGAAGGTGGCATATGCATTGGTCATGAGTTTGAGAAAGCTGAGACCATACTTCATGGAGCATACTGTCGAGGTACTAACGACATTCCCTTTAAGATAAGTACTTCAAAGGCCAGATGCTGCAGGGAGGCTACTGAAGTGGTGGATTTCATAGTGGAACTAACCTTCCCAATCCCAACCGAAGAGGGAAAGAGGAAACCCTAGACCATGCACGTGGATGGCTCGGCTACAGCAACGGCATCGAGCGCAGAAGTCATCATTCGAACTCCATCTGGAGAAACCTTCTCTAGTGCAGTCCGGTTCAGCTTTTTAGCCATAAACAACGAGACGGAATACGAAGCCTTACTGAACGGTCTAAGGATGGCGCTATCCATGGGAGCCGATGAGCTGATGATATATAGTGACTCGCAGCTGGTGGTAAACCAATTGAAGGGGGAATATGAGGCTAAGGATGAAAAGATGAATCACTACAGAGGATTGACTGTAGGTATGTTGCAAAAGTTTAAACAGGTGTTTTTGGAATGTTTTGACAAAAGAGATAATATGAGAGCCGACGCATTGGCCAAGCTTGCCACAGCCTCGAAGGCCAGGATCTAAACAACATCAACATAGTGAGGCAGGAAAGACCCTCGGACACCGAAGTATGGGTTTTGGATAACCAACCGGAAGAAGAGTCATGGATGACCCCGATCAGGGCATACCTTTAAGAAGGAAAAGTACCTACGGACAAGGACAAGGCTAAGCAAATCCGGCTTCGATCAGCGAGGTACGTCCTGTTGGCAATTGGATCTTATGGTGAATGCGATTCAATAAGAAAAACAGATAATTAGATACAGCGGAAGCATAAAACAATTACCTGTCTTCTGGATTGGTGTAGAGGATGATGATCTGTGAAGAACACCTCTGACCTTCTATAGTATATCCCAAAGTTAACTCTCTGGTGTTGTGTGGTCAACAATCCCCATAGAGTTCTAAATCTGCTCCTAATCTGTTCTCTACATAAGTGGCGCAGACTTAGGTTATTAGGAACTGAGATAACTTATATACTTGGGCTACTGCAGGGACCAGGAGGAGAAATTGGGCTGGGCCTCAATCAGATTTAATTAACCAAGCTTAGCTCAAAGCTTTTAATTAAATCCAATAATAATAATATAGTCCACTAAAATATTATTATTGCACTACCCATCCAATCCCAAAATTACGTTCTGGGCTCCTTCTTATTATGAGCCCGATAGTCTCCCCATGTTTAAAATATACAATGCCCATTAATTAATTAAGTTACTGACAACTCAAATTAATTAATATCTCATCCGAGAGTAGTATCACTCAACCTTATTATCATGCCGGAAATTAATCCACTTGCAAGATTTACATGATAAACCTTATGAGCTCCTCAAGGGGACATCATCAACCTATGACGGACATGGATTCCTTCTACAATCAACAGCACACCATAGAGACAGCATCATTTCCCAACTCACCGAGTTTGTCGATTTAATACATTTAAATCTCACCCATTGATGAATCAAAAAAAATATATACTACCTTACATGTCGAGGTTATTGTATAGGGATTAAGAGCACGAACATCCATAATAACAGAGATCAAGTTCTTCTATATAGACAGTACAAGTCGAACGATCTCAGATGGTCCTACTCAATACACAAAGCAGTGTACTAATGTGGTTCTATAGTCAAGACAAACTAATACCAAACCACACTACAACCATACCGATAGATAGTCCCCGTCTATCTCGGTTGTGAGCATCTGTTTATACTTTATAAGAAAACTGATAATATGATCTTCCGCGTGTTGTCGCACAACATATTATCTACAGTATAAAGTAAATGGACTTTTGCACAAACATATAAATAAATAATTTATAATATGCAAAACAGTTTGATCATATGATTCTCATTTCAAATAAAATCGTTATTACATTGTTCAATACAAAAGCAAGGCTTTTAGTATACAAATCTAACAATCTCCCACTTATACTAAAAGACTACGCTGCCTTATCTGCTGACATGCATCTAATCCCCATTCCTTCTACATGCCCATCGAATGATTTCGCTGGAAGGCTCTTAGTAAAAGGATCAGCTAGGTTATCCTCAGATGCTATCTTAGCAACAACGACTTCCCCTCTTTTAACGATGTCTCGTATCAGGTGGTACTTGCGCTTAATGTGTTTACTTGCCTTATGGGCTCGTGGTTCCTTCGAGTTTGCTCTGCACCACTGTTATCACAATAAATTGTGATTGCTTTGGGCAAACCAGGAATCACATCCAAGTCCATTAAGAAGTTCCTGAGCCATACTGCTTCTTTAGCTGTCTCAGAGGCTGCTACATATTCAGCTTCCATGGTAGAGTCCGCAACGCATTTCTGCTTTATACTCCTCCATATTACGGCTCCTCCTCCAAGAGTATACACATAACCCAAGGTGGATTTACTAGCATCCCTATCTGACTGGAAATCCGAATCAGTATAACCCAAAGGTAACAAAGTATCTGCCCGGTAAACCAGCACATAATCCCTAGTCCTTCGCAGGTACTTCAAAATATGCTTTACCGCAGTCCAATGCCCTTGTCCTGGATTACTTTGATACCTACTGACCATGCCCACGGCATAACAGATATCTGGTCTCGTACATAGCATAGCATACATGAGACTTCCCACTGCCGAAGCATAAGGGACCAGCTTCATTGCCTCTATTTCATGTTGTGTCTTTGGACACATTTCCTTAGATAGAGGTATTCCATGTCTGAAAGGTAGAAAACCTTTCTTGGAATCTTGCATGCTAAAACGAGTCAGGATTGTATCAATATATGAAGCTTGGGATTGTTGGCAATTGGATCTTGTGGCTCAAACGTGATCGTTAGTCAAATAGGCAAACAAATAACAGCGGAAGCAATAAAATTGTTTACCGTACTTCAGGGTTGATGTAGAGTCTGAATCGCTGCAGAAGAACACCTCTTGATCTTCTGCTGTATGTCCCAAGTCAACTCTGGTGTTGGGTGGTCAACAATCCCCAGAGTTCTCTCAATCTGCTTCTCTCTAACTCACGTCAAAAGAGGCGCAGGAAGTTAGGTTTCCAGAAGCTGAGATGACTATATATATTGGGCTACAGCAGGGACCAGGAGGAGAAATTGGGCTGGGCCTCAATTGAACTTAATTAACCAAGCTTAGCCCAAAGCTTTTAATTAAATCCAATAATAATAATATAGTCCACTAAAATATTATTATTGCACTACCCGTCCAATCCCAAAAAAAATGTTCTGGGCTCCTTCTTATTATGAGCCCGAAAGTCTCCCCATGTTTAAGATATACAATGCCCATTAATTAATTAAGTTACTGACAACTCAAATTAATTAATATCTCATCCGAGAGTAGTACCACTCAACCTTTTTATCATGCCGGAAATTAATCCACTTGCAAGATTTACATGATAAACCTTATGAGCTCCTCAAGGGGACATCATCAACCTATGACGGACATGGATTCCTTCTACAATCAACAGCACACCATAGATACAGCACTACTTCCCAACTCACCGAGTTTGTTGACTTAATACTTATAAATCTCACCCATTGATGAATCAAAGAAATACATACTGTCCTACGTGTCGAGGTTATTGTATAGGGATTAAGAGCACGAACTTCCATAATAACAGAGATCAAGTTCTACTATATAGTCAGTATAAGACGAACGATCTCATGCGGTCCTACTCAATACACACAAGTGCACTAATATGATTCTATAGCCAAGACAAGCTAATACCAAACCACACTACAACCATACCGATAGAGAGTCCCCGTCTATCTCGGTTGTGAGCATCTGTTTATACTTTATAAGGAAACCGATAATATGATCTTCCGCGTGTTGTCGCACAACATATTATCTACAGTATAAAGTAAATGGACTATTGCATCATGCATATAAAATAAATTATAAGATGCAATCATTTGATCAATAATTCTCATTTCAAATATTGTTATGACATTGTTCATACTAAAGCTAGACTTTTAGTATACAATCCAACAATCTCCCACTTATACTAAAAGACTATGCTGTCATGTCTTCTGCCATACATCTGATTCCTACTCCCACTACACGACCATTAAAAGCTCTCGCCTTAAGATCCTTGTAAATGGTTTACTAGGTCATCATCCGATGCAATCTAGGCGACAACAACCTTCGCCTCATCATACGATTTCTCGTAGCAGGTGGTACTCGCGCTCCATGTGTTTAATTGCCTTATGGACTCGTGATTCCTTCAAGTTTGCAACTGCACCAATATCATCAATATAAATTGTGATATCCTTGGGCAAACTTAGAAACACTTCGAAGTCCATCTTGAAGTTTCTAGAGTCATATAGATACTTTGGCTGCCTCATAGGCTCCAATTCATCATCTTTCCATGATGGAGTCCGGAGTCTGAAATATATTTCTATATAACACTCCTCCACATTATGACTCTACTTCCTAAGATTAAACACATAACCTTTGAGGAGAATTTACTGCCGTCCAATCTGACTAAAAAATCTGAATCTACGTAATCCACAAGAAGCAGTGAATCTGTTTAGTAAATCCACATATAATTTCCAGTCCTTCTCAGGCACTTTATATATGTCTTACTACAGTTCATCATTCTTGTTCCGGGTTACGTTGATACCTTCTGTTCATGCGTTCAGCAACACAGATATCCAACTTCGTTCATAGCATTCTTTAGATTAAGCTTCCTTATTCGCCGAAGCATAAGGAACCACTTTCATCTACCATATCTTCTTCTCGTGTCTCAAAGACAAATTCACTTAGATAAATATACATGCTAAACGAGTATGGACTGTATCATTTTATGAAACTTGAGATAAGCATAACATCCTTTCTTGTGATCCGTATTACCGTGATCAAAAGGATGTATTTTGCCTTTCTTAAGTCCTTCATCACTACCGCTTTATTAACCGTACCCATACGCCCGATAATACTCTTTCATTGTCTCCAATGAGCAAGATACTATCTACGTATAGTACAAGAAACACCACCACGTTTCCGTCACTCTTTACAACACACAAGACTCATCCGCTCATTGATTTAAATCCATGCCACTGGATTACCTAATCAAAACAGATGCTTCACGATCTCAAAACTTGCTTTAGTCCATCGCTGGACAGTTTTAAGCTTACTATCAAAATGCTATTAGTACTTTGCAATGAATTACTCTGGTTGCTTCACATAGATGTTTTCCTCAAGACTTCCAATCAAGAAAGCTGTCTTGACATCTATTTGTTGTCCCTCATAATTTAATATGAGCAGTAATAAATAAAAGAATCCGGATCAATTTAAGCATAGCTACCAGCGAATATGTTCCCTCATAATCGAACCATTTCTTTCTGAGTACATCTTTTCGCAACAAGCTTTGCTTCCAAGATTTTCACCTTTCCATATGATCCTCTTTTATTTCCTTTGACCCTTGCAATGGCTTTTACACCATTTAGTGGTCTACTAAGCTCCCAGACTTAATTTAGAATCCGTAGATTCTATTTCAACATTCATTGCAACTTACTAAGATTCCGCATTTTTATCTTGTAGTGCTACGTCGTATCTGTGGGATAATGTCATGTTCACTAGGGATCAAGTCTCACGACTCTCCCAAAATATATATTTATGGGTTGTCACACAACCCTCCCACTACGACAAGGCACTACATGTAATTGTGTATCAGACTTGACACGCGTTGCAGTTTACCTTGTGGTATATCCTCTTGTACACTTGGTACTTATACTTAGTGTTTTCCTCTCACTTCCTTTAGAACAACTTATACATGGGTTTGTGATTTATTACATAGTCCTTTTTCAAAAATCTGGTGTTTGTGTTAACAGTCACCCTTCGATCTTTTGGACTAAATAAATCACTCTTCATTTTTATAGGATATCCCATATACAGACAAATGTTTCACGAATTACTGTATCTAGGGCATATCCATAAAATGAATTTAATTATTCCAAATAATTCATCATCTATCTAATCATAACCATAAGAGCCTTATACCTTCTACCCACCACACCATTCAGCTGGGGCAAGCCCGGTGTAGTCTACTTGAGATTTAATCTCTACTTCTGATTAATAGCTCCTAACTATCCCTTGAGGTATTCGCCATCATGATTAAATCGTAATGACGTAATATATTTTCCATGACGCTTCACTGTACCAGCCTTTCAATTCTTGAATTAATCCAAGAACTTAGACATGCAGTGCATCAAATAAATATATTGGTATCCAGAATAATCTTCGAATATTCTTAACCACCTCTTGTCTGGATAATATTAGGCCCGCTTGAATCAGAATGAACTAATTCCAACATATATATCTTTGGCTCTATACCCCAAAGCCTTGAAAAGGCAGTTAATCATTTTTACTTCCAAGTAAGACTCACAAGTCCGATAGTTTCCACTTCAGATAAACCTTACGGTCTATCGGCTATCAACTTTTGAATCCTACTCAAGTAAAATGAATTAATCTTAGACGCCAAATATATGTTTAGTTCATTTCCGAAGGTTCCTTTCTCTTACTTATATTAGAAGATGCATTATTTAATTACAATTTATTGCATCTGTGAGATGTGCATGATTCAAGAGTATAATTATTATCCACCAACGTACTATAACGGATTATAGCCTCATTCCTCATTACTATGACCATGTCATTTAAATGAAATGAAGTATCCATCCGTTAATGCATAGAAACCGAAATTAAATTCTTTCTATGAAACGTACGTAAAGACAATTTCTCATAATCAATCGTTTATTCTTATCATGAGATAAATAAACAACTCCCACTGCAATAGCCACTACCTTTGTAGTTTTACCCATGTTATTAACAATCTTATCCTTACTCAGTGATAAACATTTAGTGATTCCAGTATCTACATACTTCGTGTCAGTAGATGCCATCACTAATCATGTTTAAACCATTAGTAAATAAGATATTAACCTTGTTCAGTTCATGATGAAAATTGGTTTTCCTTTGCCACATGTTTTGTCAGAAGTCTCCCACCATATACATCCTCTAGTATTTCAGGTAGAACTTTCTCAAAACATCAAGGCTAAACATGGAGAATAAAATTGATCTAGGTTTCCCTTTCAATTTATACTCCAAGCTTTTCCAATTCATTCATCAAATTCTATCATGATCTTGCGCCTTTTAAATTATTCAAGTATCTGAAGAGTTACATGAGTTCATCATATTTCTATGATCCTCTCATCTCTTCACTAAAGACTTTAATAGGCATCATGAGCCGTCCTTTGAGAGAACACATGTATTTTCTTAAGCAGTAAATTTCAAAATTAAGATTCTTTTCTAATCAGTTAATTTGGACAAGTAAATATAATTTCTTTTAGTTAACAATTAGTGAGACTAAAACTATTCGAAATACAGAGAATCACGATAAAATTTACTGATCAAAACTTCGAATTTTATCCTTTTATATTGTTTCCCTCAAAACAATATAAAATAAAATTCACCGACATCTCAAGCACCGTGAGTCTGCAAGCCACGTTAGTGTGGACGTTTACAAACCCGAACATTTACAAGAGAAGGTTTTACCCATTAATTTCATTTGTCAACCTAACTTTATGACAAAATAATTAATAGTCGGTTACTTTTTAGCCATGCAAATAATAGCAGTGACTCCGTTGGGGAGGATACTACTTATTTACACCTAAGTGTACACCATTATTTGATCCCAAGTCCACTGCGCGAGCTTATGTGCCTTACAGTTGGAGAAGTACACACGCGTTCGGGTAGCTTCCTACAATCATCAATTATAAGTTTGTACCAGTGTACCGCACACAAACTCATCCGTTAGGGAGGAAGGCCTATGCCAACACGCAAGTTTATGTGCCACATTACAAACAATAATTATTTATGAAGTCTGTACCAGTGATCCGTGAATAAACTCATCCGTTAGGGAGGAAGGCCTATGCCAACACGCAAGTTTACTCACATCACTTACAAACCAATAATAGAGGCCGCGGGAATTTATTACCAATCCCCTCTCCCACTTAGTTATTTAATATCGAGGGTTTTAACATGTATATAATATTCAGAAATAAAATATACATCCTAGACATGCTTCTATTAACAGCAATTTTTAAATAAGTAAATCACATAGAGCATGCCTATCACATATATAACAATAATTGACAATTAAATCAATTAATCAGTTATATAACATTAATTAATTGCATAAAATGTTGGATCAATTAAATAGGTCCAGCTGACCCAAATATCATTAGCATAAAATGAGCAGCCCATTATTAAAATAATTAAGCCCATTTATTTTGCCAATTTCTGCATAAAGGTCTAGCCCAATATTTAACCTTGGCCCAACATCAAAATACCCACAAATAATTAAAATCAGCAATAAAATAATAGCCCAGCAGCCCATTACCATTTTAATTAAAATTTGGGCCCAACAGCCCAAAACCAAATTAAAAAAAATGTGCAGCCCACTATTATATTACTGAACTGGGATTTAAGGTCCAACAGCCCATATACATTTTAATTAAAATTTGGGCCCAGCAAACCAAGCCCAAAACAAATTAAAACAAGGCCTAGCTAAGACACCCAACACAACAAGCCCATTGCCAGCTCAAATAAATTTGGGCCCAACTACACACAGGCCCAAAACCATTGGCCAGCAATTAAAAATAGGCCCAGCCCATTTGCTTGCTGCCCTAATCCTTTCAGCCGCAGAAGGCCTGCTCCAACCATCACCCATCACCATGCTTCGTCGGAGGTTGTCGCTGCTCCCGGCGGCCATTCTGACAGCCATCAGAAACGAGCATCCAGCCGACGCCCGACACCCGTCACCTTGCCAGCCGTAGTCACACCGCCAGAGACAGCTGCCGGAGATAGCTGCAGCCTCTGTTGCCGGAGACAGTTGCCGCCCACGCCGCCCGCGCTCGCCCGCGCTCGCCTGGAAGCTGCCGAAGACAACTGCCGCCCGTCTACCATGGCCAGCCGCCGGTCGCGCATCAACTGTGTTCCCACCGACAGCAGGTTACGATCGCCACCAGCCGCCATGCATCTCTTCAGCGCCGCCACCTCGTTTCCACCGCCCAGCTATCACCAGCCACCAGATCCACGCCGATCTGATCACCGCCGTGCAGCTCCCAGCCGGTAGGAGTCGCGGTCGCTGCAACCATCAAGCCTTGCCGTCGCCGATCTTCTGGGTGGATCTGTTCTGATCCGATCTGAAACCGGTTGGATTCGCCCGGTCGCTCAGTTCATATCTGACGCCGCCCATCCGTACTCGTCAGTGAGCACCGCCGCTCATGTCCGATGTCACCCAGAATCCGCAGTCGACGATCGTGGCCCAAGTGACCAGTCGACGCCGCCGTCTGGTTCTGCAGCATCGCCACTCCTCCTTCTGCCTTTCGATTGCAGCCGTATATATCGCCCAATTCCAAGGACGCGGCCCTTGGGAGCATCGCCGCTGCCTGGTCGGTCCGTCGCCGATAACAGTCTCGCCCTGCCCCAGTCTCGCGTCGTTTTGGGTCGACCAATCTCCCTCGTTTGACTTTTCGTACTTTTGGGTTGCCGTCGTGCAGGGCGTGTGTGATAAGAAGGCAGATTTTGTTTCTCGATGTGTGTGTAATGAGTCCAGCAATTAACAGATGATAATCAATCACACATACCAAATTTCGAGTCATGGAAATAAGCAATACAGAATAAAACCCACAGAGATATTTATCAGATTATATCACATAATCAAATTATCCCATAACATAATATTCTGGGCTTACAAACATGCGATTATTCCAGATTAAAACAATTAATCATATAATCATAACCCACCTAACGAATCACGTTTCACCCCGAAACCAACGCTCTGATACCAATTGTTGGCAATTGGATCTTGTGGCTCAAACGTGATCGTTAGTCAAATAGGCAAACAAATAACAGCGGAAGCAATAAAATTGTTTACCGTACTTCAGGGTTGATGTAGAGTCTGAATCGCTGCAGAAGAACACCTCTTGATCTTCTGCTGTATGTCCCAAGTCAACTCTGGTGTTGGGTGGTCAACAATCCCCAGAGTTCTCTCAATCTGCTTCTCTCTAACTCACGTCAAAAGAGGCGCAGGAAGTTAGGTTTCCAGAAGCTGAGATGACTATATATATTGGGCTACAGCAGGGACCAGGAGGAGAAATTGGGCTGGGCCTCAATTGAACTTAATTAACCAAGCTTAGCCCAAAGCTTTTAATTAAATCCAATAATAATAATATAGTCCACTAAAATATTATTATTGCACTACCCGTCCAATCCCAAAAAAAATGTTCTGGGCTCCTTCTTATTATGAGCCCGAAAGTCTCCCCATGTTTAAGATATACAATGCCCATTAATTAATTAAGTTACTGACAACTCAAATTAATTAATATCTCATCCGAGAGTAGTACCACTCAACCTTTTTATCATGCCGGAAATTAATCCACTTGCAAGATTTACATGATAAACCTTATGAGCTCCTCAAGGGGACATCATCAACCTATGACGGACATGGATTCCTTCTACAATCAACAGCACACCATAGATACAGCACTACTTCCCAACTCACCGAGTTTGTTGATTTAATACTTATAAATCTCACCCATTGATGAATCAAAGAAATACATACTGTCCTACGTGTCGAGGTTATTGTATAGGGATTAAGAGCACGAACTTCCATAATAACAGAGATCAAGTTCTACTATATAGTCAGTATAAGACGAACGATCTCATGCGGTCCTACTCAATACACACAAGTGCACTAATGTGATTCTATAGCCAAGACAAGCTAATACCAAACCACACTACAACCATACCGATAGAGAGTCCCCGTCTATCTCGGTTGTGAGCATCTGTTTATACTTTATAAGGAAACCGATAATATGATCTTCCGCGTGTTGTCGCACAACATATTATCTACAGTATAAAGTAAATGGACTATTGCATCATGCATATAAAATAAATTATAAGATGCAATCATTTGATCAATAATTCTCATTTCAAATATTGTTATGACATTGTTCATACTAAAGCTAGACTTTTAGTATACAATCCAACAGGGATAAGCACAATATTCTTTTCTTGCGATCCCTTATTAATTTGATCCTAAGAATGTGTCCGACCTCTCCCAAGTTCTTCATCTTAAACTGCTTGGACAGCCATACCCTTACGCCCGACAATACCTTTACATTATTTCCAATGAGCAGAATATCATCCACGTAGAGTACAAGAAATACCACTACGTTTCCGTCACACTTCTTGTATACACATGATTCATCCGGACATTGAATAAATCCATATGACTGGATTACTTCATCAAAATGGATGTTCCATGATCTTGGAGCTTGTTTCAATCCATAAATGGACTTTTTAAGCTTACACACAAGATGCTCTTCGCCCTTTGCAATGAAACCCTCTGGTTGCTTCATATAGATGTTTTCCTTAAGACTTCCATTCAGGAAAGCTGTCTTGACATCCATCTGTCATACCTCATAATCCATATGAGCAGCAATAGACAAAAGAATCCTGATCGACTTAAGCATGGCCACGGGCGAGAAGGTTTCCTCATAATCGACTCCTTCTTTCTGAGTATATCCTTTAGCCACAAGCCATGCTTTAAAGATTTCCACCTTACCGTCAGATCCTCTTTTTCTCTTATAGATCCACTTGCATCCAATAGCTTTTACACCATTAGGTGGTTCTACAAGCTCCCAGACATGATTAGAATACATGGATTCTATCTTAGATTTCATTGCGTTTTGCCATAATAGAGTATCTTTATCTTGCAGTGCCATGTTGTAATTCCATGGGTCGATTTCATGTTCACCTGGGATTAAATCAGAAGACTCTCCCAATCCCATGAATCTATCTGGTTGTCTCGCAACCCTCCCACTACAACGAGGCTCCGCATGCAATTGTGTATCAGGTGTGACACGCGGTGCAGTGTCCTGTGGTATATCCTCTTGCACAGTTGGTATATTGTTTGGTGTTTCCCTTCTAACTTCTTCTAGAATAATTGTACTCTTGGGTTTGTGATTCATTACATAATCCTCTTCCAAAAATCTGGCGTTCGTACTCGCGATCACCTTTTGGTCATTAGGATCATAAAATAGACCACCCCTCGTTCCTTTAGGATATCCTATAAACAGACAAACATCCGTATGCGATTCTAACTTATCAGCATCTTGCTTCAACACATGTGCCGGAGCACCCCAAATCCTAAAGTGTTTGAGACTAGGCTTTCGCTTTGTCCACAATTCGATGGGTGTTGAAGCTACTGATTTAGAAGGTACTAAATTCAGGATATAAGCCGCTGTATCCAAGGCATATCCCCAAAACGAGCTGGGTAATTCCGAATAACTCATCATAGATCTTACCATTTCCATAAGAGTCCTATTCCTTCTTTCCGCTACACCATTCTGCTGGGGTGTGCCCGGTGCAGACAATTGGGATTCAATCCCATTTTCTGATAAATAATTCCTAAACTCTCCCAAGAGGTATTCGCCACCACGATCAGATCGTAGTGTCTTGATATATTTTCCAAGATGCTTTTCCACATCAGCCTTGTACTCTTTGAATTTATCAAAGCACTCAGACTTGCGGCGCATCAAATAAACATACCCGTATCTAGAATAATCGTCAATGAAAGTGACGAAATATTCATAACCACCTCTTGCCTGGACAGACATAGGACCACATAAATCTGAATGAACCAATTCTAACAAATCCTTGGCTCTATACCCCTTTGCCTTGAAAGGCCTCTTGGTCATTTTTCCTTCCAAGCAGGATTCGCAAGTTGGATAATTTTCCACTACTAATGAACTCAGAGGTCCATCAGCTATCAACCTTTGAATCCTACTTAAGTTAATATGACCTAGTCTTAGATGCCAAAGATATGTTTAGTTCATTTTAGAAGGTTCTTTTCTCTTATTAGTAGATGTATCATTCGCTTCAATTTGTTGCACTGTGGGAGAAATTGAATTAAGAGTATACAAGTTATCTATCAATGCACCATCACAGATAAAAATTCTATTCTTTCTTAAAACAACCTTGTCATTAAAAGAAACAGAATAACCATCCATAAATAATTTAGAAACCGAAATTAAATTCTTTCTAAAATTAGGTACATAAAGACAATTCCTCAAAATAAGAGTTTTATTCTTATTTAAAAATAAATAGACGTCTCCCATTGCAACAGCTGCTACTCTCGTAGTATTCCCCATGAGTATGGTAATCTCACCATCACTAAACTGTCGGGTTTGGTGGAACCCTTGCAAAGAATTACAAACATGGTCAGTGGCTCCCGTATCTACACACCAAGTGTTAGCAGATACAGCCGCTAAACATGATTCAACAACTAGTATATAAGACTTACCATTCCTGTTCCCCTTCAGAAGAGGGCAGTCTGCCTTGTAGTGTCCCGGCTGCTTGCATTTGAAGCACTTGCCTTTAGGCTTCTTGACTGCACCAGTCTTTGCTTTCACTTTATTCACCGGTGCTGAATTTTCTTGCTTCTTCTTCTTCCTTCCGCCTATCGGCCTAGGATGAGGAGCATTTTTAGCAACATGAACCTGAGGAGGTCTACGAAACAGTTTTTCCGCCGCCACAAGTTCTGTCAGAAGTTCCGCCAACGTATACATGCGTTTGTTCATACCATAGTTCAGGCGGAACTGCTCAAAACTCCTAGGCAAGCTTTGGAGTATGATATCAACCTGGGTTTCCCCATCGATTTCAGCTCCAAGAACTTCCAACTCGTTGAGTTGGCCCATCATCCTAAGGACATGTTCCCTTACGGGAGTGCCCTCAGCCATTTTGGTGTTCATTAAGACCGACATGCCCTTCGACCTAGCAGGACGACTCTGATGTCCGAAGAGTTCCCTAAGATTATGCATCATATCATAGGCAGTCTCCATAGCTTGATGCTGAGTCTGAAGCACATTTGACATTGAAGCCAAAATGTAACACTTAGCCATCCTATCAGCTTTGACCCACTTATTATAAGCAACTCTTTGCTCTTCGGTAGAGTCATCAGTAGGTGCCGGAGGACATTCCTCAGTGAGAACAAAGATATAATCTTCAGTAGTTAAAACAATGTCCATGTTTCGCTTCCAGTCAACATAGTTTGTGCCAGTAAGTTTATGCTTTTTAAGTATTACAAAAAGTGAGTTGAGTGCCATTTGAAAATCCTGAGAATCATAAATTAAATAAACAGATCAAACTCTTCGAATTTATCAATTTATATTGAATCCCTCAAAACAATATAAAATAAAATTCACCAACATCTCAAGCACCGTGGATTTGCATGCCACGTTAGGGTGGACGTATACAAACCCGAACATTTACAAGAGTAGGTTTTACCCATTAATTTCATTCGTCAACCTGACTTTATGACAAAATAATTAATAGTCGGTTACTTTTTAGCCATGCAAATAACAGCAGTGACTCCGTTGGGGAGGATACTTATTATTTACACCTAAGTGTATACCATTATTTGATTCCAAGCCCGCTGCTCAAGCTTATGTGCCTTCGGTTGGTGAAATCCACACGCGCACGGATAACTTTCTATAATCATCATGAAGAAGTTTGTACTAGTGAACCATGAATAAACTCATCCGTTAGGAAGGAAGGCTCTAATGCCAACGCGCAAGTTTACTCATATCACTTACAAACCAATAATGGAGGCCATGTGAATTTATTTATCAATCCCCTCTCCCACTTAGTTATTTAGCACAGAGGGTTTTTAACATGCATATAATATTTCATAATAAAATATACAACCTAGCATGCTTCTATTAAAGTAATTTAAATTAAATAAATCACATAGAACATGCCATTCACATATATAACAATTAATTGTCAAGCAAAACAATTAAATCAATTATATATAATAATTAATTGCTTAATAATGTAGGATCAATAATGGGCCCAGGTATCCAAACATAATTAGCATAAAATGAGTAGCTCCTTATTGTTCAATTAATAATACCCATTTACCCAGCCAATTTTATTATCATGGAACAAGCCCAAAACATATCATGGCCCAACATCACAAACAATTAAACAAATCCAGCAATAATAAGTGGCCCAGCAGCCCATTACAATTTAATTAAAACTGAGCCCAAAAAACAACTGAATTATTAAAAAAAACAACCCAGCAGGCCCAAAACCAAATTAAAAGGAATAGAGCCCATCAGCACAGCCCAATAACACTCCAATAAAATTTGGGCCATTAGCCCAAAACCAAATTAGAGAAATAGGGCCCAGGCAGCCCATTACCCAACTGATGCCCTAAAAAAACAGCCGCACAAGGCCTGCCTGCCGATTTTGGAACCGCCAGCAACCACCGGCGCAAATCCTCTCCGTTAGCCGCCAGAAGTAACCGCTGTAGCCGCTGGTTCGCACAGCCGAGAGTAATGCCGCCAACCTTATCACGCCGTCCGACCCGATTGAAGCACAGCATCGTCGACTACCGAGGAGCCCGACTGAAGCACATACTCATCCTGCACCGACGCTTCCGATCGCCGCGGCAGCCGGCGGCCGCGCCAGCATCCGCCGCTCGCTTAGTCGCCAAACTTATCACGCTTTCGTCAATCACCGGTAGTGCCGCCACCTGCCGCCGCGCAAGTACCGCAGTCGCCCACTGGTGATGCTCCCACCGACCCACAGTCGCACATGCAGACTAACCGGATCGATAATATGTTTTGCCTCCAGCGCCGCCCAGCCTCTGCAGTTCCAGATCGCCGCTGATTCTGTCGTGGAAACGTCGAAAAACATCAGACCCTCCAGGATCTGGTACGGTACCATCGATTCTGCTTAAGACCCGATCATATACGTGCCTTCATCTCCCTCTCTGACTGTCGTACGTCGTCGATCTACTGGGCAGATCAACTCCGATCTGATCGATAACGGGTTCGACTCACCTGGGATTATCGCTGTCCAGATCTGCCGCCGTGGTGGCTGCCCACTTCAGCACCGCTATGTACAAGCCAGCGTCCACTCCGTTGACCCACGCCAGAAGCGGCCGAGAAGTTGCCCGGGATTATCGCCGCTCCGTCTGACGCCGCCAGGAAGAACACCCATCGACAGGGTGCGCGTGTGTGATGTGGACGAAAGAAAGACAGTTTGTTTTGTATGAAATATGTGTGTACAGTGTATACAGTCAACTAAAAAAACACACACCATTCACATGAATGAATGACACACATCCAATCCCAAACACACAGCCAGTCTTTCTTGATAAGGAACACACAGAAGGATCAATTAACATGTGATTAAAGCCAGATTATAACAATTAATCAAATAATCACAAAAACATCCTTACAAATCACGTTTCACCAAGAAACCATGCTCTGATACCAATTGTTGGCAATTGGATCTTATGGTGAACGCGATTCAATAAAAAAACAGATAATTAGATACAGCGGAAGCATAAAATAATTACCTGTCTTCTGGATTGGTGTAGAGGATGATGATCTGTGAAGAACACCTCTGACCTTCTACAGTATATCCCAAAGTTAACTCTCTGGTGTTGTGTGGTCAACAATCCCCAGAGAGTTCTCAATCTGCTCCTAATCTGTTCTCTACGTAAGTGGCGCAGACTTAGGTTATTAGGAACTGAGATAACTTATATATTTGGGCTACTGCAGGGACCAGGAGGAGAAATTGGGCTGGGCCTCAATCAGATTTAATTAACCAAGCTTAGCCCAAAGCTTTTAATTAAATCCAATAATAATAATATAGTCCACTAAAATATTATTATTGCACTACCCATCCAATTCCAAAATTACGTTCAAGGCTCCTTCTTATTATGAGCCCGATAGTCTCCCCATGTTTAAAATATACAATGCCATTAATTAATTAAGTTACTGACAACTCAAATTAATTAATATCTCATCCAAGAGTAGTACCACTCAACCTTATTATCATGCCGGAAATTAATCCACTTGCAAGATTTACATGATAAACCTTATGAGCTCCTCAAGGGGACATCATCAACCTATGACGGACATGGATTCCTTCTACAATCAACAGCACACCATAGAGACAGTATTATTTCCCAACTCACCAAGTTTGTCGATTTAATACATTTAAATCTCACCCATTGATGAATCAAAGAAATATATACTGCCTTACGTGTCGAGGTTATTGTATAGGGATTAAGAGCACGAACATCCATAATAACAGAGATCTAGTTCTTCTATATAGACAGTACAAGTCGAACGATCTCAGACGGTCCTACTCAATACACAAAGCAGTGTACTAATGTGATTCTATAGTCAAGACAAACTAATACCAAACCACACTACAACCATACTGATAGATAGTCCCCGTCTATCTTGGTTGTGAGCATCTGTTTATACTTTATAAGGAAACTGATAATATGATCTTCCGCGTGTTGTCGCACAACATATTATCTACAGTATAAAGTAAATGGACTTTTGCACAAACATATAAATAAATAATTTATAATATGCAAAATAGTTTGATCATATGATTCTCATTTCAAATAAAATCGTTATTACATTGTTCAGTACAAAAGCAAGGCTTTTAGTATACAAATCTAACACGTCCTAGTAGAAGGGAAGTTGTACAAGAGAGAATACTCTACACCCCTCTTGAAATGCTTGTCCCCTGAAGAAGCTAATTATGTACTAGCGGAGATCCATGAAGGCATATGCGAAAATCATACTGGGGGATTGCCTTGGCCCACAAGGTAATCAGACAAGGATATTTCTGACCAACACTGAAGAAGGATGCTACCCAGTATGCTAGAGCATGTGCAACATGTCAGAGGCTAGCACCAATAGTGAGAGCACCCTCGGAGCAACTAACTTCGGTGTTTAGCCCATGGCCTTTCGCAAAATAATCGGACTGCTTCCAACCGGAAAATAAGAAAACAAATTTGTCATTGTAGCGGTAGATTATTTCACAAAGTGGGCAGAGGTTGAACCCTTTTCGACAATAACAGAGGCCAAAGTTGAGAAGTTCATATGGCAGAATATCGTGTGCCGATTTGGGATACCCTTCGCCATTGTGATAGACAATGGTAAGCAGTTCGACAATGACAAGCTGAGAGAGTTCTGTGAAGAGTATGGCATCAAGAAGTGGTCTTCGACACCGTATCACCCGCAATCCAACGGGCAAGTTGAAGCGGTAAACAAGATCATCAAACACACTCTGAAAGCCAAGTTAGAAAAATTGGATGGAAAATGGCCAGAGGAGCTGCCAAGAGTACTGTGGGCCTATAGAACGACCACAAGAACATCCACCAACGAGATCCCTTTCTCAATGGCCTTTGGTGCCGAGGCGGTGATACCAGTGGAAATATGAGAAACCAGCGCTAGGGTCACCTTCACCAAGAGGGAACAAATGATGGATTGATCCAAGAGAGTCTAGATCTGTTGGAAAAAAGAGATTGAACGCGGAATTACATAACGCGATCTACAAATAGAGAGCGGAGAGATTCTATAACTCCAAGATGAGGCTGAGGAGGTTCAAAGGTGGAGAGATGGTGTTGCGAAGAGTACTAAGTGCAACCACACCAAAGACGGGCCAAAACTGGGAAGGTCCATATGTGATCAAGAGAGTTCAGGAAGGCGGAGCATATGAATTGGAGGAGGTTGAGGTCAGAAGGGTACCCCATCCCTGGAATGCACAATATTTGAAGAAATATTACCAATGATGAAAACCAAGGACATGAGGAATGAGGTTGGTGGCACAACTACTTTACAAGCTTTTAATTAAGGCATTATGCTATACCATATAGAGACACGATTTGTATGGAAACATTTTCAATGATATAGGGTTAAGGAATTTTTTATGTCTATCACAAAAGGGTGAGGTGTTTGTTTATGGGAACATCACGGTTTTGGGGAACATCGGCAAGTCACATATGGTTAAAAGGGGCTAGGGCACTTATCACAAAGTGTAAAAATAGGGGTATATCGAAACACCACGACTACAGGGGATTTGATATATAAACATCAGACTCATAAACCAATAAAGGATATCGTGAGCACCAATGGAGGGATATCAATAGGAGGCAGTAAGAGAAGGGAATAGTATGGTAAGGGGAGATGGAAAGGCAGAATCAAACTGGAAATAAAAGAAAAATAGCTCGGTTCCTGGAAAAGGAAATAAAGATGTCTAGGCATCGGGTCGGGACATTGAAACCGGAGTACCAGCCAGAAAACCTCGATGCGGTATGGGGGATAAGCACAATGGTCGGAGCATCGAAGTGAGGATTAAGGTAACTCTCTCCTAAGGAGGACAGACGGGTTCGGAATACTGGAACAAGAATATGGGCGAACAATGTCGGAATATCACTCAAAGGTCGAGGTCGGAATGGAACCTCAGGTCAGCATACAACCAGACACAAACAGGAGGCACATCAAACCAGAAATTCAAACATCCATGTAAAGGATGCCTAAACAAGCAGGAACACATGGAAAATGGAGAACAGCCAAACGAAACACATCAAGAATCACGCGTCGGCAACAAACCAACATCAGTTATCAAATAGTAATGTCAGGAAGATAGTAAGAACCCAAAATACATAGTCAACCACAAACCAGGTGAGCAATCAAAGTTTCAAAATATACAACCAACCATAAAAGAAATGATAGATTCAAAATAAATTTAGCAAGCAAAGAAAGAAGATAGCATCAATCCTTCTTTCGGCTACTAAGAGAATGGAAAATACTCACCATCTTCTCTTCCATCTTCTTCAACTGAGCCTCGGCACAAGTGGCCCTCTCCTCCGCCGAACTTGGATGGGAAACGCGCTGCTCTAGAGCTCGAATGTGAGCCCCAGCCTCGGCTAGTCTGGCTTGCACATCGGCGGCCTCAAACCGCGCAGCATCACGAGCTATCTCTGTCTCGGCCAAACGCGTCTCCAAAGATTCCAGGATAGCCTGTCCCATGTTGACTTCAAACTCAGATGCGGCCAATCCTTCCTTGTGATACTCTATAAGGGAGGTCAGCCGAGCATTCTCAACCTCCAATGCATGTATCATATCCTCAAAACTTGCCGAGGATCCTTCGGAGCGATCAACTAGCCGACCAGCGAATGAGCAATACTAGTCTAGGGCATGCAGAGAGGAAGTAAGAGAAGCAATTGCGGCTCCAGCCATAATAGCCAAACCAGAGGAATCTTGAGCAACAGGATTGGGAACCACGGAAGAAGAAGCTTGACGGGACGCCCAGTAAGTATTATATATTCAACTAGATCTACTAGTCTCTCTTTAATTAACTACCTCTCTGTTTGCCTATTTTTGTGCACTCACGAGCAAGAATACTCGATCGTTGTAGTAGTATATCCCAAGAAAAATTATCAATCCAATAAAGAGTTATATTCGGACTAACAAAATACGTGAGCTCATGTTCATGTTGTTTTTGTAAAGATGATCGGGGGTTTTGAGACTAATTAACAACTAAAACAAGTAACAAGTAAATAAGAATAGCAAATAAGAGAAATGACAAGAATAGAAAATAGGTGCTAAAGTTCAAGTATGGAAAAACATGGGATTAGAAACATCCAAGCACACTCGATTCATATTATCATGCAAATGGAATTCAACTCGATTGATGTAGACTAAGGGTGATCACGATTGTATCCTAAGCTCTCTTTCGGGTTACAAAGGTTGTTGATCCATTTTAGACTCCCAAAAGCACTTAAGATCAAAGCCCAACATTAACCCCTTCCATCTAGGTACTAGTTAGATTAAACTCTCCCTTTTTGTGTACTAAGGCCAACGAATGGATTGGTTCCCCTCATTGAATTCAAATATCCTTTCGTTCAAACTCAAACTCAATGTTTATTCATGCCTTCCTAATACTATAGAGGGTCGTTTCCGTCTCACTCCAAGCAATACATACATGAACATCATGATAGCATTTAATTACCACAAATAATCCATTGATCAACAATCCATTAAACCAATAAACATTCATGAATAACAAACCATGCCATCACAACATCAAGACAATTAAACTCCATGAATAGAAATCAACATCAATTAAATCAAAAACTAATTTAATCCACATGATAATATAAATCTAATATGCTCTTCATATTCCTAATCCCACTAGAGGGATTAGCCTAACATGATAAAAGTAATAAAACAAATAAATGATTCATTACAATTACCCATAGTCTAAGATCTAAAGAAATACAAAATGAATGGATTCTTCCCTATCAATTTCTTGAAGAGAATCTTCTATTCTTCTTGATCTCCACCTCTAGCTCTTGATTTTGAAGTCTTTAGTACCAAAAATGGAAGATATGATGGGTGGATGAAGATGGATGAAGATGGATGAAGATGATGGTGGAAAATGGAAGAAATGGTGTGTGATGTGTGTGTAGATGATGGGATTTCGGATCTTTTGCCAATTGTTGAATAAAGGGGTATTTATACCCCTATGGAGGCTTCTAGAAGGATCTGGAAATTTCAGCAGGAAAATACACGGCACGAGTCGTGCTCCACAACACGGCCACCTACAAGGTGGCCGTGTTGTGTCTTCTGATGCTGCCGCACGGTCTTTCCTTATAGGGCCGTGTTGATGACACGGCTCGTGCTGCCAACACGAGTCGTGTGTTGTAACACGGGCACAGAGTGGTCGTGTTGGCTCTTTTGATGTCGGCACACGACCACTTCTTACAGGGCCGTGTTGATGACACGGCTCGTGCTCCCAACTCGACTCGTGCAACTGGACACGACCTGAGGTTGCCCGTGTTGAATGACTAGATGTCGCCGCACGGCCAACTCTTACAGGGCCGTGTTGGCTACACGGCCCGTGTTGGTGCTGGCTCCTGCATTTCTTCACTGTTTTGACTCGTTCTCCCTCGTTTCAACTCCGAATTGAGATTCGCTTTTTCCTACATCTTTCTTATCATGTTTAGCATCTAATAAAAAGTGAAAATCTTAAGTTTAAGCTCATTCACACACATTTCAATAAAAATACAAAACATAACTAAATAACACATAAAATACGGATAAAATCATACGAAAACATATATAAAAAGACACTAAAATATAGGTGAAAATAGCTCTAATCAACCCCCCAAACTTAAGGTGTTGCTCGTCCCCGAGCAACGAAAATGACAAATCAAAAGGAGAAATTTTCACCTAGAAAAGACTAAACGAATATAAACAGTAACACATCGTTAGCAATAATAACAACAAACTATGCTAAGTCATTCTACAACATTAAAATCATGACATGAGAAATTAACAAGTTCAATCACAAGAGAATAAAATGTAATATAGTCCCTTTTTTGGTCCAAGCCTCACATAAGTTATAAATGTCTCTCAACACTCTTTAAAGTAGGGTAAAGCAACACTCATCAACCGATTGGCTTGACTCGCTATAAGCTTGCTCGTGGACTACATTCACAAACCACCAAAGTTTCAATCAATGATCAAAAAGGTCTTTAATTAGGATGTAATGATAGGCTCTTTGGTAGGGTAGGAAGTATATGGATAAGAGTGACTAATCATGTGTAAGTAATCAAAGAGATGGTCAATTTCCTCAACTTCTTCACTTTCTTTTCTTCCTTGCTTATCTTTACAAATCTCAAGCACTATTCATTAACTTTCCTTGGATTGAGCTTCTTTTGATGCATGCTTCCTATCTTTGAATTTTGTTTACTTGAGCATTTTGATGTTGATTTGCTCCTTTTCTAACTTTGAGGTTGCATGTGCCTTCTTGTTTTTGCTCTTTTCATCCTTTTTCTTGCTTATTTACCATGTCCTTTTCTTCTTTTGATTCTTCAATCAATCCTTTCTAGCTATCATCTCCTCAATCACCCACATAAAGGTATATATAAGTTTGAATAGGTAATTAAGGCTTGTAATGTGCTAAATTCACAAGAAATAGGCTTATAGGCTCAAAGTGGTTGACTAAGGATGATGTTCAAGGTAGGGACATATATGGCAATGACTATAATAACAAGGATGGCCCTAGATCATTTCACCAATCTCCACTAATCAGGCTCGTTCCTATAGTCCTTGAGCAAGTTCTAACTTATCAAATACAACCGATCCACTCATGAAGAAATACTATGTATGCATGGTTGAGGCTCAAATGCTCACAAGCTTGTGCTCGGACCTTAAGGAACTTATTACACCACATTCATCTCAAAATTGAACAAGTTAAGTAAAACATGTCACAATTTGAAAGTGTAGAGATTCTTAATCATAATTTGTCATCACTTATCACCACAACATATCATCACTCACGTTCAAAAATGACTCACGACATCCCTAAACAAACCACCAAACATCCCAAGACAAGAATGAAAATACACAAAACATACAAATAAGGACTCAACAAACAAGACACAACAAAAACACCAAACATGCAAAAACACAAAATACCATCATCCATAAGAAAATTAAGCACACATTCATCCCAACCTTTATTGAAAAGGAAAACCTAATATACGAAAGTAAACCTCCCACAAACATAACAAATGAAGTATCATGCTAGTCACAACAATCCAAATCAAACTCAATTCATTTCAAGTAATAAAATGATAAGATGTAGAGTACTCCCTCGATAGGCATTTGGTAAGGAAAGCGTTAGCTCCAAGCTCCATCATGCTTCCAATACCTCTCATTCATGCTCAAACACTCAACAAACACCATTATTTCAACAATTTCATTATAAATATGGACTATCATGCACTTCAACACCACCAATCATGCCAAAATCAACCCAAACTCATTAGAAAATTTTTAAAATTTGTCCAATTTTACAAGAATCTTACTTAAGTGGTGAGTCACACCACACAATCTCCCCCCAAACTTAAATTGAAACAAGAGTTGAGACTTAAGTTTGCAAAAAGTGGTGAGACTTACCCTTGTAGTTTCCTTTGGTGATCTTCTTGTGGAGAAGCCTATGCATCCAAACGAATCAAGTTATGTCCACCACGCACTAGCACCCCCCAAACTTAACTCGAGACAAGAGTCACGAATTAAGTTTGCAACAAGTTGTGGAACATGTCAACTTGAATCCATGAAGTATTTCTCTTTTCTTCAATGTGCATTTTTCTCCATGAGCACAATCAACCTACAAGGCCAAAACAACCAAGCATCAAAAGATAAAAAGAATGGGTTGCCTCCCATTTAGCACTAAGTTTAACGTCTTCAAGCCAGACGGATTTAAACTCTTAACATTCGGAGAAATCCAAGACCCCATCGGGCCTCATATTCACTTTGAGAAATTTCTTAGCTCTTTTCTTTTCCATCAACATGATTTCTCCATTCTTGCTTATAATTATCAAATCATCACGAAGAATTGTAGATGGAAATGCTTCGTCTCCATAAGGCCAATGAAATTCTCCTTTATCAACCTTCCATTCGATGTCTGAGTCCTCATTCCTATACATATCAAGCAAAGACAAGTTAAGATTAAAATCTTCAATATAATCATGAAAACGAGAATTAGAATATTTAAAAGGGTAAGAATTTTCAAATCCATGAGGATCATCCGGAGGTAGGATTGGAGGCTTGAGGTAAGAATCATCCTTCTTTCTTGCCTTGTTACATGAAAATGTAACACTCTCTGTATTTGAACTCAAAGAAAGTTCTCCTCTTTCCACATCAATATGAGCTTTTCCCGTGGCTAAGAATGGTCTTCCCAAGATCATAGGTGTTTGAGGATCAACCTTCATCTCCAAGATAACAAAATCCACCGGAAAAGTCAACTTCTTCACTTCAACCACTACATCCTCCACCACCCCTAAGGGTTTAATAGTTGATCCATCCGCCACTTGAAGGCATGTAGTGGAAGGCTTGAGCTCTCCAATATCCAATTCTTCAAAAAGAGAATGAGGCATAACATTCACACTAGCTCCCAAGTCACACAATGCATTAACAACCTTCTTTCCTTCAACTTCACAAGGGATAACGAACTTCCCCGGATCACCAACTTTTATAGAAGGCTCCTCATGCAATGGTTCATTTGTTTCAACTAGCTTCGCTTTCTTTCTCTCTTCAAATTTCTTCTTCAAAGTTTCAACAAACTTTTGAAATTCCTCAATCTTTTCTTTTTTAACAAATCTTTTAGGATAAGGGAGTGGATAAGGAGTAATCGGAATTCCCCAATAATCACGTTCATACTCCACTTCTTTTTCCCTTTTCTCCTTAGCCTTTTTCCACTTAGGTACGTGCTCTTCTTTCCATTTCTTCCTCTTTTCTTCTAACTCAATTTCTATTCTCTTTGCTTCTTCTTCTTCTTCTTCATCCACCGTGCAATCCACCAACCCTTCTTCAACCAAACTATCCTCTTTCACCTTTATGCACATGCAATGCTCTTTTGGATTTATTTCCGTGGTAGATGGGAATTTTCCTTGTTGGTGTTGTGATCCCACGGAAGAAGCAATTTGACCCATTTGATGCTCAAACGCTCTCATCCTATTGTCGGATTTCCGTTCATTCTCCTCCATTCTAGCCTCAAGTTTTTTCATGAATGCTAGCAATGTCTCTTCCACCGATGACTTTCCTTCTCCATTGGGCGGCTTAGCACTCGGATCGAATCCCCGAGGAAATGACATGGCAGCTTGAGGATTAGAATAAGAAAGATTTTCATGCTTTCTCGGCGCTTGATAATTTTCTCCATGAAAATTTCCTTGATTAGAGGGAAAATTACCTTGGAAATTCCCTTGATGTTGAAAATTCCCTTGGTAATTTCTCCTATCCAAATAGGCAACATCCTCTACACTTTGCATCACATTACTCTTCTCGTTCAAGGTAGTACTCGTACTTTCCCCTTGACTCACTCCTTGAGTGATCAAATTCAATTGCTTAGTTAAAGCATTGATGCTTTCCTTAAATTCTTTCATGCCTTGCCTTTGAAACACATCGCTCTTCACTTTATGCACACTTTCCACTTGAGCTACCGTTCCAAATGCACAACTTCCCATTACTCGCTCGGAAGGCCATTGATAAGCATTCATTGCAATATCTTCAAAAATTTCCATTGCTTTCATAGCATCCACTCCAAATATAGACCCTCCGGATGAGGCATCTACATGCATCCGATGTTGTTGGCTCAACCCTTTATAGAAGAAAGCCACTTGTTGATTCTCATGAAAGTCATGTTGAGGGCACTTTCTTAGCATCTCCTTGTAGCGTTCCCATGCTTCATAAAAGCTTTCATCCGGAAGTTGCTTAAACTGAGTGATAAGGCTCTTCAATTGGAGTGTCTTTGAAGGAGGAAAGTATTTGTTTAGGAACCTTTGCTCAAGATCTTCCCATGTGTTACAACTTCCCAAAGGAATTGCATTATACCATGCCTTAGCCTTGTCTCTTAAAGAAAAAGAGAACAACCTCATCCGAATATCATCTTCCGATACTCCATTCATCTTAATGGTATTTGCAACCTCCAAGAAGCTAGCTAGATGCATGTTTGGATCCTCAAGAGGACCTCTCCCAAACTGATTTTCTTTGACCATGTTGATCAATCCGGTCTTGATTTCTAAATTATTGGCTTGAACCGGAGGAACCATGTTGTGTACGGCTCTCGGTTGAAAGTAATCCCGGATTGCTCTAGGCCTTGGCCTCTCTTGAGGTATTTGCACATTTCCTTGCATAGCTTGGTTATTGAACATATTAACCATCTCTTGGACATTTCTACGAACATGTGGTTGTGCCTCTTGTTGTTGGAGTATCCTTTGAGCTTCTTGATTGGCAAGCAATTGCATATATTCTTGATTTTGAGCAAAGAAATTCCTCATTATCTCCGCTTGATTCTCTTGCACTTCTTCTTGTACCCCCCTTTGATCTTGTAAAGGATCTTGGGGTGGGTCATAATTAACATTGTCTCCCCGTTGATTCTCCATTTTTGTTTCTTTTCTAGCTTTACGCCTCTCTCGTTTTCTTTGTCATGCGGTCCTTTCAATCTCCAAATTCAAATGAATGATCGATTGATTTCCCTTTGATCTTGTGATCATAAAACACCTACGAAAAAGCAAAGAGTGAGACCATAAACACAAATAATAAATAAAAGAAAATAAAAAGAATCCTTATCAAGAACAACTAAAACAATAACACAGTACTCGACTAGTCCGTCAAACTCCCCGGCAACGGTGCCATTTTCTTGTTTGCCTATTTTGTGCACTCACGAGCAAGAATACTCGATCATTGTAGTAGTATACCCCAAGAAAAATTATCAATCCAATAAGGAGTTATGTTCGGACTAACAAAATACGTGAGCTCATGTTCATGTTGTTTTTGTAAAGATGATCGGGGGTTTTGAGATTAATTAACAACTAAAACAAGTAACAAGTAAATAAGAATAGCAAATAAGAGAAATGACAAGAATAGAAAATGGGTGCTAAAGTTCAAGTATGGAAAAACATGGGATTAGAAACATCCAAGCACACTCGATTCATATTATCATGCAAACGGAATTCAACTCGATTGATGTAGACTAAGGGTGATCACGATTGTATCCTAAGCTCCCTTTCGGGTTACAAAGGTTGTTGATCCATTTTAGACTCCCAAAAGCACTTAAGATCAAAGCCCAACATTAACCCCTTCCATCTAGGTACTAGTTAGATTAAACTCTCATTTTTTGTGTGCTAAGGCCAACGAATGGATTGGTTCCCCTCATTGAATTCAAATATCCTTTCAGTCAAACCCAAACTCAATGTCTATTCATGCCTTCCTAATACTATAGAGGGTCGTTTCCGTCTCACTCCAAGCAATACATACATGAACATCATGATAGCATTTAATTACCACAAATAATCCATTGATCAACAATCCATTAAACCAATAAACATTCATGAATAACAAACCATGCCATCACAACATCAAGACAATTAAACTCCATGAATAGAAATCAACATCAATTAAATCAAAAACCAATTTAATCCACATGATAATGTAAATCTAATATGCTCTTCATATTCCTAATCCCACTAGAGGGATTAGCCTAACATGATAAAAGTAATAAAATAAATAAATGATTCATTACAAATACCCATAGTCTTAGATCTAAAGAAATACAAAATGAATGGATTCTTCCCTATCAATTTCTTGAAGAGAATCTTCTATTCTTCTTGATCTCCACCTCTAGCTCTTGATTCCTTGAGATCTCTCACACCCAATGGAAGGGATGAAGTTTTGATGGAGAATTAATGGAGATGATGAAGATGGATCAAAATGGATGAAAGTGGATGAAGATGATGGTGGAAAATGGAAGAAATGGTGTGTGGTGTGTGTGTAGATGATGGGATTTTCGGATCTTCTGCCAATTGTTGAATAAAGGGGTATTTATACCCCTATGGAGGCTTCTAGAAGGATCTGGAAATTTCAGCAGGAAAATACACGGCACGAGTTGTGTCTTCTGATGCTGCCGCACGGCCTTTCCTTACAGGGCCGTGTTGATGACATGGCTCATGCTGCCAACACGAGTCGTGTGTTGTAACACGGGCACAGGGTGGTCGTGTTGGCTCTTCTGATGTCGGCACACGGCCACTTCTTACAGGGCCGTGTTGATGACACGGCTCGTGCTCCCAACTCGACTCGTGCAACTGGACACGACCTGAGGTTGCCCGTGTTGAATGACTAGATGTCGCCACACGGCCAACTCTTACAGGGCCGTGTTGGCTACACGGCCCGTGTTGGTGCTGGCTCCTGCATTTCTTCACTGTTTTGGCTCGTTCTCCCTCGTTTCAACTCCGAATTGAGATCCGTTTTTTCCTACATCTTTCTTATCATGTTTAGCATCTAATAAAAAGTGAAAATCTTAAGTTTAAGCTCATTCACACACATTTCAATAAAAATACAAAACACAACCAAATAACACATAAAATACGGATAAAATCATACGAAAACACATATAAAAAGACACTAAAATATAGGTGAAAATAGCTCTAATCAAGAACCCACACCGAAAATGAAACCTCGGACCCCGAGATCCCATAGCTCGGAAAGATCAGGCTCATCTATTTCATCGGCTTTATCTTTGCCCCGCACACGAGCCCTTTCGGCAGCTAGCCTAACGGCTTCAGCATCGGTTATGGCGGGATCAGCAACCGCAACATCACCATCTAGGTTCGGACTGGGTAAAGGAACAACACGGACAACCTGGGGACGTGAAGGAATTGAATTGATATCCACCTCGGAAGTAATTCTCTCTTTCGGCCCCAACATCATATCGTAATCATCCGGCTCAGGGCCACCATCTATCCCCTCCATGGAACCCTCCATAATTCGATATCTTCTTTTGGATCCTCTTCAGGATCTTCCTTTGGGTCCTCCTCTAGATCCTCTCCGGATCTTCTTCAGAGTGCTTTACAGTCTCAGGCACGGGGAGAGGAGGATCTACAAAAGAGCACTGTGAATGAGAATGCAATGAACAGGACAAAATGAGAGAAGCTCGAGCAGAGACGATTATCTCCCTTAGTCTCTTAGCCAGAAGATCGAACTCACCTACAATAGGAGAAGAGCGGGGCACCAAGCTGATCCCAGTAGACCGGGAGGGTCCACCATACTCATAGACGCCTCTATTCATTTTCCCGAGTAAAGAAAGGAAAGTGGGCTCGGATCCATAAATGGGAACAAGAGCGGAAGGAACGACTCGAGAGCGGCGCAGATACTGGCGAGGAGGAGACATAGGAGCCAAAACCCTATTCTCGGCAAACAGAACAATCAACAGATCCTCACCAAGCTTCATGTCCTCGGATCCTATAGATAAATCATCCATCGCCTCTTCGTCATCGAGGGATGGAGAACGAGCGGGGTAATCAGGGTCAGTCTTCTCGTCAGAAAATCGGTAAACATGTTTGTAAGGGGTCAGTGACAGGCCAGCCACGGAACCAGTCAATCCCACGGGGGATAAGGCATTTTGGAGTTCACCTACAAGACAAGAAAGAAAGGTCAGCCATGAGATATGGGATCAGAAGAGATCGGAGAAGAGAGGCACCAAGGGTGGCACGGCGATCCAAGGTAGACAACCCTGCCGAAACTAAGATGGGCTCGGACAGCAGTGGGGAGACGCGGTAAGAATTTTCACCACGAGACAGGATTTCATACACTCGACGAAAGCCATCACTTAGCTGATCAAGAGGGCGAAACAAAGTACCTGCACAAAAATAACATCAGAAGGCGCAAGAAGCGTTTGAACCAAAGTAGGGGAACAAGAAAGGGTCATACACTTGTCCAGAGGCTGGAATCGGATAGAAAAAGTCACCGGGGCACCATTAACACGAACACGGTAGTCGCCACTCAGCCAAAACTAGGCTTGCTCCCAGCTCCGGCCGATTACATCGGAGGCCCCTTCGAAATTATGATGATTGCGATGCAGCAAGTGGTAAAAACTGCCAGATCGCCCAGACGGAACATAAAAGAAAAGAAACTCCAACTCACACGGATCTTGAATGGTATGGCCCAAAGCATGAAATAATGACATGGTAGAAATTAAACGCAACCAGGAGGAAGGCAACAACTGGCTTATCGCCATATCCCACCGCTGTAAGAGCAAACCAAGAACAGGAGGAAGGGGAAGCTGAAAACCTACGAGGAAAAGGGAATAACTAAACGCAGTACGATTCAAAGGAGGGTCGAAAATAGGCACTCCATCCATGGGAAGCTCGAACACAATGTTGGGGGCACCATACCTTCTATGGATCTCACTCAACTGCTCAGACGTCAACCTGGAGGGCGGCACCCAGTTAAGATGTTGAACTATCCCTCGCATGGCGGCCTCCAGATTATCGATATCTCGATGAGGGAGAAGGTAATCCCCGGTGTTAAGAGGAAGAACCCAAATCGGCATCGATGAGTAATGCCGCACCACCCGCACTCGCAGTAGGTACAGACAGAGCCGGCCGCATACTGGAAGAACCAATAGGGGTTGAATAGCCACCGAAAGAGGAGCACGTGGATAAATCCCTCAAATTGGGACGAGGCATCCGATGGAGTCGGTTGGAACTACGAACACCAGGTTGCACATGTCGCGGCGGCGTTTCATCGGAAGTGTTTACTTCCTGAACATCAACAGGAGGAGGAGTGCCCTCGCCAGACATTGACAGGAAATCGAACAAAAGATTGGAAGAACTAGGTTTTTGGGGCAAATTGGCAAACGGGAGTGAGCGGATTCTAGGGTTCACAAAAGTAGCGGAAACTCCAGGAATCGCAAGGAAATCGGAGGATTGGAACTAATAGAAATCAAGGGGGATACGAAAGATTTGAAATTCGAAAAACCAAAGAGGAAACTTCCCAATAAGATAAGGGGTAACAAGTGATCGTCGCTATTTTCACCTAGATTTTAATGTCTTTTTATATGTGTTTTCGTATTATTTTATCCGTATTTGTATTTTTATTTGGTTGTATTTTGTGTTTTTATTGAAATGTGTGTGAATGAGCTTAAACCTATGATTTTCACTTTTTATTGGATGCTAGATATGATAAGAAAGATGTAGGAAAAAGAGGATCTCAATTCGGAGTTGAAATGAGGGAGAACGAGCTAAAACAGTGAAGAAAAACAGGGGCTTGCACCAACACGGGCCATGTACAGAACACGGCCCTGTAAGAGGTGGCCGTGTGCCATCATCAATTCATCCAACATGATCAATCTGTGCCCGTGCTACAGCGCACGAGTCGTGTTGCAACACACAGCCCGTGTAGCCAACACGTGCCTATAAGAAGAGGCCGTGCAGGAGCATCAATTTACCCAACACGGCCACCTTATGGCCGTATTGCAGAGCACGACTCGTGCTATGTAAAATCCTATAAAAAAAATCAGAATCCTTCTAGAAGCTTCCCAAGGGGTCTAAATACCCAATACTTCAATATTTTTGAGGGGGATCCGAAATCCACACTTCCACACACATCTCACACACCATTTCCTCCATTTTACACCACCATCTTCATCCATTCTTTATTCACCCATCTACACTTCATCCCTTCCATCTTTGGTGTTAAAGACCTCAAGAATTCAAGAGCTAGAGGTGGAGATCAATGAGTGTTGAAGATTCTCTACAAGGAATTGCTAGGGAAGATTTACATCTCTTTTGTTTTTCATTTGGATTTAAGACTATGGATATGTGTAATGAATCATTCATGTGTTTTGTTATCATTATCATGTTAGTCTAATCCCTCTAGTGGGATTAGGGACATGAAGAGCATATTAGGTTTATATTATCATGTGGATTAAATTGGTTTTTGACTTAATTGATGTTGGTTTCTATTCATGGGTTTTAATTATTTTGATGTTGTGATGGCATGGTTTGTTATTCATAAATGATTATTGGTTTAATGGATTGTTGATCAATGGATTGATTTATGGTAATTAAATGCTATCATGATGTTCATGTGTATATTGCTTGGAGTGAGACGGAAACGACCTCTAAAGTATTAGAAAGGCATGAATAGACATCGAGTTTGGGTTTGACCGAAAGGATATTTGAATTCGATGAGGGGAACCAATCCATTCGTTAGCTCTAGTACACAAAAAGGGAAAATTAATATTAATTAGTATCTAGATGGAAGAGGTTAATGTTGGGCTTTGATTTTAAGTGCTTTTGGGAGTCTTTAGTGGATCAACAACCTTTGTAACCCGAAAGGGAGCTTAGGATGTAATAGTGATCACCCTTAATCTACATCAATTGAGTTGAATTCCCTTTGCATGATAATATGAATTGAGTGTGCTTGGATGTTTCTAATCCCATGTTTTTCCATACTTGAACTTTAGCACCTATTCTATTTTCTCATTAATCATATTTACTTGTCATTTCTCTTATTTACTATTTTATTTACTTGCTACTTGCTTTAATTGTTAATTTCAAACTCATAACCCCCATTCATCCTTACAAAAGTGACGTAAACAAGAGCTCACGTATTTTGCTAGTCCAAACTTAACTCCTTTGTGGATTGATAATTATTTCTTGGGATATACTACTACAACGATCGAGTATTCTTACTCGTGAGTATTAAAAATACGCAAACAACAGGTGCCATCATTAGAATTCAGGGAGCAAAAAAACGGACATGATCTAACGATTGAGAACGAGAGGCCTTACAACTCCCCAGGAAAAAGAAGGGCCCAGATTGAGCCGCGCAAAATCTGACCAAGGACGTGACATCCCACAACAGAAAAATGGCGGTTATGTTTGAAAGCAAAGGTAAAATACCAAAAATACCCTTACTGTATCCGTTCAGTGGAAAAGAAAAGCATTTCATTCATAAACAGAAGGGATACATCAATAATCGAAAAAGTATAAAGTCCTACCAACCAATAAATAAAAGAAATGTGAAAAGATACAAATGAACTAGAGGCTCAGGGACACTTCAGGGATCAATTAAAGGGGTCTCAGGGTTGCCTACTTCCGTGGACTGAGGACCCCCACTTCTCGGAGCCACATCTTCGGAAGCACCCAAGGTTGCCTCAGCAGCCATAGACTTTGGAGGTATGCCAACACTAGCAATGGTATCCGAGACAGAACCAACCTCCAGAATAGGTGAGATAGCAGGAACAGAAGTGGCCTCGGTAGGCGGGTCTTCGGAAACAACGGCCGCCACCTCAGAACTGGGTCCCTGGACATATCCGGCAATAGGGAGCTCGGTCTCCGCAAGGGTATCTTGAACCAGCACTACCCCAGACCCAACAGGGGGCACGACAGACGGCCCCCCAACCTCAGAATCACCCCCTGCAAGATCCAAAACACCTTCGGCGAACTCCTCATCGGACCCACCCTCCTCGAATTCATCGGATGACTCCCCGGGAACATCAGTGATAAAGTCAGAATACTCGCCGAGCACCCCAAAATCGAGATCTTCCTTCAGAGTTTCCCCAGGAGGCATTTTCTCCTCACTAAGGGCTTGATGAAGAATATTGTGCATATCGTCGAGGCAAGCAGGATAAGTTTTCTGAGCGGAAGCTTGAGCAAAGGTGGAAGCGCAGGAGCAGAAGCAGTGAATTCTATTCTTTGGGAGAAGAACATCTTTGTAATACAAATTGTCGGCCTCAGATAGAAGGAGGGCCTCCTTAGCCCGTCCTGCATCGGTTAAGGCCAAATCACGCTACTTTAAAACTTCGACAACTACTTCTTCAGACACCTTGATCTTCTGGGCGTAAAAAACTTCAGACGCCTCTTTCTCCCGCCGCACCTTCTCAAGTTCTAGTTTCGAGGATGCTAGGAAGGCTTGAAGGCTATTCTGAGCCCGAGTTAGCTTAGCCTGGAACTGATTCTCTTTTGTCGTAACCTCTTTCTGATGTTTAACCTTCAGCGTGACGATCTCATCCATGAGTACCTGGTTTTGACACTCTAGTGCACTTTCTCTTTCACAGATTTATCTAAGAGGCTATCGTATCGGACACGGAGGATGTCAAAAGTACCTTGGAGCTCGGCTCTCTTATCTTGCTCAACTCTCAACTGGCCCCTAACTGAAGCTTCAGCTTCACCAGCCGTTGAAGCCTTCCTCTTATAATCCGTCACCTTCTGAGCCAGTGAGGTGACTTTATCTTGCCAGCGAGAGTCACTTCTTTCCAGTTCGGAGATGCGATGCAAGGCATTAGCAGCATGGAGCGATAGTCGCCCCGCATGGCTAGAGATACTGTGAAGGGAATCCTTGGTAGACATATTATCCAGGTGTCCAAGGAGCTCTCGGGTACAACCCTTATACAGAAAGGTGGCAGCACAGGCCAAATAGGCATGAACGTCAAAGTCAAACAAAAGCTCTTGTTTCGGAGAAAAGTCTTCCCAGCTTCGTCCAAATGACCATACTTCGAGAAAAGCTCTCGATCGATTGTCGAATCTACATGGAGGAACGGAGTAGCATTATCCGACAAGGGCAGTACTAGAAGAACACCCTCGGAAGGAGAGCCACTGTGTGACCAGAACCTCAAAGGAGTCTTCCCGTAGTAGTACCGCCACATCTCAGGAGGGAAACAATCAAGCGCCGAATCACGGGAGGGACCACCAGGAGTTTGCTGAACCTTAGAGGGCGCGGCATCACCCGGGGACCCCAAGTTAACAAGAGGAGAATGGGTAAAAGCGTTAGGAGAGGGAGAGGAACTGATGTCACAAACTTCAACGGTATCCTGAGGAGCCATGGAGGAGCCCACAACAATAACACTTGTGCCTTCCTCCTTGGTCTTCTTTGAAGGTCGGGTGACCAAAACGGCACTATCGTGAGTATCCTCTTCGGAAACATCATCCGCCAGTTGGAGCTTTCGCTTCGGAATGAGAGTTTTGGGAACTGCAGTTTTGGATCCCTTTTTCTTGGACTTCGGGGCTCAAGGGGCTTTTTTGGAGCCCCTCTCCGAAAGATCTACGCCCGGCACCCGCATCAGATCGGATTCCAACCTTCGGGAGATAAGATCTGAAGCTTTCCCCACCCTAACCGAAGTAAGGGGTAGCACGGCGAGTGGGATCCCGGAAGTTTTTGGAGAGGAAGTCTGAGAAGTCTTTTTTTTCCCTTTGAAAAGTGCAACCCGTTGGCGAGCAGAAGGGAGAGTGCCCATGCGGGCATGGTCAGGCATAAGACGAGGACGCTTCTTATCCCCTAGACATGATAAAAAAGATGAAGGAAGAATCAGCGCAAGAGAGGGAAACAATATGACTAAAAAACCCCAACCAAAGAAGTAATCACAGATAAACTACCTAGCATGGCTATAGACGTGGTGGTGAAGCCGGTTTCAAAAAGATTGGACCCTCGGAGAACCCATTGATAACCGCGGAGTACCCACTGATAACCGTGATCCTCCTCGGAAAGTCTGCAGATGCGGCGCAAAACCTTTCGAAATCCAGTCGATAGAGTTTTAAGGTCACACGTACCGCCTACTGCATAGAGCGAAAGAAAGATGTGTTAGAGTGCCCCACGCAACATGAGAAATGAGCCACGGAAATATACACGCACTAAGTTCAGGCTTGTGGAAGGAACTCCGAGGAAGCACGCTGGGACTTTGAGAGTCCCCAAGATCATATACATCGTCTCCCCTCCAAGGCCCACGAACCCAGAACCAATGATCTTTCCATCCTTTAACTGAACTGGGTAAAGAAGAAATAAGGTTGGTACGACGCGACATCAAATAATAATACCCCTTTGTCCAGTTGTTTGGAATGAGTCGGTAGAGGAAATTGATCTCGGCAGTGGTCAAGAAGGAGTACTTCTTTTTGTGGAAAAGGACCAAAGTCCCCATTAACGCTGCCCAACCATTATGAGCCAACTGAGCAGGGGCTATACCCCAAAAGTCAAAAATATCTCGAAGGCAAGGGTGAAGGGGAAACCGAAGGCCAAGTTCGATTTGTAGCTCATAGGCCGCCACGGCATTTGACGGAGCGTAGCACATGCGTGTTTCATGAGAAGGGAGAAAGAAATCAATACCCTCCCCACACTTAAACTTACCAATAGCGATAACATGACTCTTCCGGAACCAAGAGTCATCGAGAATTGAAGGAACCTCGCCAGCATTGAAAGGAGTGTCCTTACCCCACAGTGGAAGTTGCCCAAGATGGCCCAGTAATCCAGGACCAGCGTCGACCATCTCAGGATTGGGTTCCAATTTAAAAGCAGAGACAAAATCCATGACCTGCTGATTGAAGGCAATCCGAGAGGGAGACGTGGGGTCCAAGGGCTCCCCTGAGGACGACGACAATGTTAAAGACAGGGATGACCCAATACTACCGAGCGAAGAATCGGTGGAATGGGAAGGAGACCTGGGGGATCTGGGGAAAGAGGAAGAACCTTCGCAAGCCATATTGAAACAGTCGTAAAGGGAAGCACGGAGAGAAGGAGAAACCCTAAGGCAGCGACAGTGACAAATTGGATAAAATCGAGAGAAGAAGGGTAAGAAGAAGAGGGGAGAATAATACCTGGAAAAGGAAGATGAGCGCACCAGATAAAGGAGTAATAACCACCTGCAGAACCAAGGGGAGAAGAAAGGGGAACGAGAAAAAGAAAACGGGCAGAAAGGATTCAAATTTTGAATTGGAATTGACAGTCACGCTTCCAAATACCAGAAATACCCTCCAACCAAGACGAGGATAGCCGGTGGCGACGCGGATAACCAAAGAAAGTGAGAAGGTAGCAAAGGAAAAGAACGAGGGAAAGCAACGAAGAACTGAGATGAAAAGAGCCCTAATATCGCAAGCGCTGACGCTTGAGGGATATAACTTAAGGAGTACGGTTCGACCCTGAACAATCTCAAATCATGAAATTATTCAGGCTCGAGGGGCTAATGTTATGGGTATTATATCCCTCATGAATTACTAAGCCCAAAAGGCCCAATAGATCCCATAAACCCATGACACATGAGGAGAGAGGTCCAGCCCCTCGACGGCCCAATCGGGGGAACGGAAAGACAAAGGGAACTAAAGTAGCCCAATAGGAAACGTGACATCTCAGAAGTCCAGCCCAGAACGAATAAGGATAAGCCCATTGAGCCAGTAAGAATATTATGAAACCAGGGAGTGAGCCTCGGCTTCGGAGGAGCAACTTGGCGAGTACCTTCCCTCCTAGCCGAGACCTCCGAAGGGGCCCTCAGCAGCAAGAGCAACCTATCCGAAGGCCAAAGGAGGATGACAAGAACAAGATAACAAAGGACAGACACCATAATGAGGGATTACAGGCACTGCAGGCTAAAGGACAGCGCTAACGGGAAGAGGAGATATCTTGGACAGCAACCCTAGCTAGAAGACAATAATTGACTGGCAAGTCCTGCTCCAACAACCAATGGGAAACCAGCAAAGGACGGAGACATCCTGCAAACCTCCTGCAGTGCAACAAACGGCGCCCAGGTTCTTCCTGCAATTGGTCGGCGCACCAGACAAAGCTCATTGAAGGCAAATTGTCTTCGTCCAGGTGGCGTAAGACTGTTGGCCGGATTCTAAGGTTTTAGGGACGATATAAATAGCCTCTCTCGCAAGAGAGATGTAGGACATTAGCACTCACTTTAGACATTACACTTGTAAGAATCTGGAAAAATGAGTGTTGTTCTAAAAGGAGAGTAATAAAATCGGTTATGTTCTTTGGTGGAATTGGATCTTGAGCGAGCTTTGATTATTTTGTTATACCTAAATTTATAGTTTGTATGTATTTGATGGTATTCGTTCTTGGCGTCACTAATTAAAACTTTAAACTTTAATACACTTAATTAGTGATCCAAGAACAGCCGTCAACCGTGTGTATTTTACTTTTTTACTTATTTTTTGGTTGCGTTGTACTGTAGAAATTTATATCTCTTGAGTAGTGTACTATGAATTTCTCTTTTCTCTTCCAATAAAAAAATCTTCATTGTAGTGAACAGGCAGTGAATCCAAGTTAGATTATTTTTATTTAATAATTACAACCAACTCTAAGCTCCACATTTCAAATGATCTTAAATAAGATTGATAATCGTCATTGTATGCTTTCATTTCATTAGTAAAACGTTTAATACCCGCTGTATCTTTCTCCCTTTTACTTTCCAAAAAAATTGATAAGGTTCTCTGCCCTGTTTTTATGTCATATATCTGTAAGATTATAGTACACTTGAACTTTACGTGTACCTATTTGTTTATTTTAGTGTAATGTAAGCATTCAGTATCTCTAGATTCACAAGTTTTCGCAATCTAATGTTTTCTTGATGTGTTGCGTTCGCTAACTAAAGTTAAGCTATTCTTATGACTTCTTTCTGCTTTGGCATAAAAGACTAAACAAGGAGTGGATGTGTGTGACTCAACCTTTTGTTTTAGATGCATACAGAGTCTTATGACTACTTCATCAACCCCCAGGTAACTCCAACTCTGAGATTTGTGATGGATGGTGAAATGCCTGATTATTTGCTTGCAAAAGATTTGATTATGCAAGTAAGACAGATTGACCTTAAAAATTTACTGTTGAATGTTTGACTGTAACTAAATGCTTTACATGGCCACTGGCCAGAAATCTGAACAATTTAGGAAGGCCTTGTATGTGTTTGACATCATATTAAGAGTTCACGCAGCAAAGCAATTAGCCATGTTTATATTTTATTGAAGTTATTATCACACATCTAACAATATTCTGAATATCAGGGGCTGCTTCTTAGTTTGTCAATCATTTTTTCGTAATGATTCAAAAAATTTTATGTTGTTGTACGTGGAGTTCTTGGTTGATGTGGATTTCATTCAAACTTCAGGATTACTCAAGGTAGCTTATTTTTAGACATTGGTGATGCTTTAAACACTGCCTTTAATTTACTAGCGTCGTTTTGCATTTGGCTTTCTGATCCCAGCTTTCATTAATCTACGATATTCTGCTAATCTACTACACATTAATATTGGCACACTAAAACGTGCGATTTACTTCCCAATTTAGGTGGATTGGAATTCATTTTTGTTCACATGTTTTTTTTAGTCAGCTATGTTCATTGTTGCCCCTACAGAGCTACACTAGAGCTCTTCCAAACTTCCAACTATTAGAATGCAATTAGAATGCTAAGCATTTGTTGGAAGCTTATGGTATCTATATTGGTAGTAACTATTAAATTGATTATTACACAATATTCTGTTTCCCTTTTGTTTCATACGTTTCTTTTTCTATTAATTAATTTTTTATTAATTAATTTTGTGTTTTTATTCTCTTTATTCTCTATATAGATCTAAGAAACAATGTTCTCTCTATTTATTTTTGTGCCTTCATTCTCTTTCTCTTCTTCAACCGTAAATTTGTCACCCATCCTTTGAAGAAAGGATAACTCTCTATTTCTTTACTTCAAATGTAGTTCTAAAGGACGATGTGCTTGACGAGATTAAGTGGCGTAACTCTCTCTTTCTCTCCTTCAACCGTAGATCTAAAGGATTATGTGTTTGATGAGATTGAGTGGTGAACAACGAAAGAGGACATATGTTAACATGAGCATAGGGTAAGAAAAATGTCTACATGCATTCATCTGTATTTCCTGCTTTCCCTTTAAAAAATTTCATTTGGTTTAATTTTTTGCTTTTATTATACATGCATTCATCTGTATTTCCTGCTTTTCCTTTAAAAAATTTCATTTGGTTTAATTTTTTGCTTTTATTATATAATTTTGTGGTTTAGGGCTTTGGTAGAGAGGTGATGGTGAGTTGTTCTTAGAATATGATCGTGACTCCAAAGAGAAAAGGAAATGGTTTTGCTTACACTTTGCAAATATTGGTGGGATTGTTTTAAAGATGAAGAAATATGATAAGAATCATAGGTTGATTAAATCCTTATTTTTGTAGTTTATTCGCTCGAGAAGCACTAATTAAAAATCTTAAATCATTGTAATTAGCTTTTTTAAATTGAAAATTAAAAATCTTAAATCATTATAATTAGCTTTGTAAATTAAAAATGAGTTGCTCTTTTATGTGTTTAGATGTCAAAATATATTTCTTTTTTATAATAAAGTAAATATTATTTTATAAAATATTCCTTAATTATTTCATGAAATATATTTTTTCTCTATCTAGCATATTGTAATATATTGAATAATGTAAATATTGATGATCATTTATACACTAAAATAAATTTCAATTCCCTATTTCCATAGTACATTATGAGATTAATTCTATCAATTATCTCCCTTATAAATAGCTATAAAATCAATTTTAATTTCAGAAATAATTACGCTCAATTCCTTTAAAACTCTCATCAATTAAATTACACTCCATATAAAATACTACATAATCAAATTTAATTTAAAATATAATTACTCATAATTCCTTTAGAATACTTTCCATATATATAAAGAGCTATATAATAAAATTGAATATTAGGAGTAGTTAACTCTCAATTCCTCATCTTTCATTACTTGATTTCATTACTTGATTTCATTTCATTATTACCTACCATATAAAATATTTAGATATGGATGAGTGATATATAAAGAGCTATATAATACAATTCAATTTTAAAAGTAGTTAATTCTCAATTCCTCGACTTCCTTACTTGATTTCATTTAACAATTACCTACCATATAAAATATTTAGAGATGGATGAATGATATAAATTATGATTGATGTTGTATACACATTAATTGATTATAATTTATCCAATATTTTATTAAATTTTAATTAATGAACTGCATTAAAATTTGATTTTCTATATTCACATCATTAATATTAATTCTGCCAATCTTGAATTAAAAAAAATATTCAGCTACCACACACATAAATCAAGCATAAACACTTATAATTATATTGTTATTGTTGAAAATGTGGGTGTTACACATACTAAGACATAAGTGTTAAGTGATTTATTGAGTTGTAATTTTATTTTATTTTTTAATTTCAAAATTTATGGATTAATATAATGAAATAAACTGTTTAAAATTATATCCAATGAATATTAAGTAAATTATTTATTAAATTTTGTGATCATATTCTCCTTATAATTGATACAAATTTCAATGGTTTTAAATGAAATAACTCATTATTTATATAAAAAATCAATTTTATATGGTAAATTGAAAAATAACCCCTACTATCTATAGTAATTATGTAAATATATCTAAAATATTTAATAAAAACATCATTAACTGAATAATTAAAATCAATTGGTAATGAAAAATATTATATATAACTCACCTAATTACCATTAACATTGACGAACAATTATTGAAATATTTATTTTAAACAATTTAAGATACCTAAAAAATAAATTGAGAATAAAATTTGATTAAATTTAATAATTTAAATTAATTCGAAAATGATAATTAATTAAATTAAATTAAATGTTAAAATATATTATAATTGTTTTCGTTAATTATGATAGACCATCTTTAATATATTTATTACTATTAAAATTGATAGATGATAATTAATTAATTAAATTGATTGACGATTAAAGTTTCCTTAACTAATGAATGAAGATTTTCAATCCACTAAAAAATTATTAATTTCAAAAAGATGATTAATTGCAATTTAAATTTAAAGATAATTTCATTATTATAATTTAATAACATTTAATTTTTGTATGTGTATATATATATTGAAATCAAATATGAGTTAAATTGTAATTTCATGTGTTAATTTATCATCCTCTCTATATATTATCTTTGCAGTTCAATATTTTTTTATTATTATTCTTAACATTTATTTAGTGATTTAATTTTATTATATGCTTTTTTTTAAGAATTATTTATATATGCTTAATCTAAACATCTCCACATGTTTATGTATTTTTAAGGAATTATTACTACCTAGTACAAAATATAGACTTATATTACTAGTAGATACATAGTATATATTATATTACTAGCAGGTACAAAAATATGTAATTAAAAGTCCTAATTACCCCCTCATAACTAGTTGAATACATAATTCATAATAGTTGATAGGATAGAAATTCACATTTACATGATTGTCAATCTTCACCTTCTTCATTTAAATTTCATCCGATGAACGCCATTGATCATCTTTCTAGAGAGAAAAAGGTTCAAGTCAATTTTCCGTGTTACTGTTTTCCATGAATGCATAATTACGTGTCAAATTTTCTTCTCAATTAATTCATGGCTTTGTTTCTGTCTCTTTCCCATTGTTTTAATCTTAATTGTTGGCAATAAAAACCCAGCCTCATCATTTTTTTTTGCGAAATTGCTTTGTAATCATAAGTATTCAGATTACTATTGTGATTATAATTAAGGTGCAAAACTATATTAAAAACAAATATTGTAAGGAGGCACAAAAAAATGGCGTATAATCTAGTCACTAACGCATATGTAATTAGAGTTTGTGCTAGTATATGAAGTGTCTATAAAATAAATTTGTATTCAATTTGAAGCAATACTCTGACACTTAATTTTTAGAACAATGAATGTATATATTAAGATCAATAAATGTATTCAGAAAAATATTACTCCCTCCGTTCCAAAATAATTGATACATTTTTTTGGGCACGGAGATTAAGGAGTATAATAATTTAATGTAAAGTGAAGTGAGAGAAATAATATTTAATGTGTAGTGGGTAGTTGTATTAGTGGTGAGTGTGATGTGTGTGTGGGTCCATGTAAATAAATAAATTATTTTTGTGTGGGTCTCATATCCTTAAAAAGGAAATATGTCAATTGTTGTGGGACAACCCAAAAAAAAGTGTGTCAATATATTTGGGACGGAGGGAGTACTATATGAATACCAATGAATTGGACACAAATGCACTGTTACACATAGTTATGTATTCAGAATTAATTGAATTCAAGTATTCAGATTCTAACTGAATCGCAGTTACATAAGTGGAGATTTTTATCTTTAACCGAATTTGTAGAGATTGAGTGATCTCCTACCTATTTTTGTGGAGAAATTAGTGGGACACTTATCTTTTTATTATTTTATTATACATCACACCTTTGAAATTAATATTTCAATACATAAAATAGGGATAAAAGTGATATTTTATGTATTCAATTTGTATTGATCAGTAATATAATTTAACTTTTGTATCTAATAGTAATATAGGTACATAAAATGTATCTAATAGTAATGAACCCTATTTTTAATTAATTTAATTAGAAAAGTCTTTATAAGACTGTTTGTGAGTTTTTTTTTTTAAGTTAATATGAAGTTTCTTGAGACCTGTTGATGACACGGCATTTTATAAATTTTTTCTTAAAGTTTCCTAAATTAATATGACAATTTTTTTCTTTATTGTGATCAATCAATAAATTAAAATCAAGTGATTAATTGGAATTTAAATTAAAAGTTTTTTTTATTATAATTTAACAGTATTTAATTGTTTTGTATACCTATTGAATCATATATAGGTTAAATTGCAATTTAGTATTTCATTTCTCATTCCCTCTCTCTACACATCATCATTGCATTTTTATCTCTTTTAATTTTTTATTTTTAACTTTTATGTAGTGATAGAATTTTACTATTTTAAAGAATTATTTTTATTTTCTTCATCTTATCATCTCCACGTTTTATATGGTTGATTAATTAGTAAATTATATATTGCTATTGTATAGAATTATTATTCTATAGAAATAAAAGCTCAAGTAGACAAGAAAGTGATAAAAGAAAAAAAGAACAAGTATAAGGAAAACTTAAAGTCAAAAACAAAAAGTCAAATACAAAATATTAGTCTTCAACTCAATTAATTGGTTCTAAAACTTTTACTTTTTTTTTATCATAATTGTGTAAAATTGTTATTTTTCTGTTAATAGTGATACATTTTTATTTTTAATATTTTTTCTCAAATTATTATTTAATACTCCAAATTTTTTAGGTAGGTATATATAGATTCACTCTACAATTTTCAATATATGAATTTTTATTTATGATTCATCATTTATTATAATTGAATTTTAATATTTGTGTTTATTATGCATAGTTATTTTAAATTTAATTACATGTAAATATTAAATAATTAAATTTATTGTACTCCCTTTATCCTGTTCACGTTTATACAGGTTCGGAGATTAAGAAATATTTTTTTAAATATATAATACAAGAAAAAGTAAGGATAAATTAATAATAATTTAAAGAGAAAAAGTAAATAAGTTATTGGGAATGATAAATAAAGTAAAAAAAAGGGGAAAGGTTGTTGGGAATGAAGAATAAGGTCTAAAAAGTAGGTAAGATGTATAATGTATTTTTTTTTAATAAAATGTCAATAAATATCCGGGACACCTCAAAATGAAAAGTGTGAATAAATAGGATAGAATTAGAGGGAGTATTTAAATTTATATTATATATTCTTAAATTAAAAAAATTTAATTTCTTTAATAAAAATTGAATAAATATAGGATACGTCTATTTAAATGTTTATTAAATTATTATAGAGAGATAGCATATTTAATTTATGTATCATTAAAATTAAATGATACGAAAGTTGAATACATTTTTAATAATTCATTTCAATTATATTGGTGCTTCGTATGAAATTTTATTTCGTATAATTAACCTCTACGTTTTATTTAGCACATTATTTGTTTATAGCAAACTGATTTTAATTTTATACTTTTGGAATGTGAGACTATAATGGTATGGTTATGTTGTGCATGTCAAACTTTTATTGTTGTTGATGTATTGTATTATATATTTATTGATCGTGCCTTTATTTGTTTATGATATATTGTTCCATATTTGATTTGGTTGTGTATTGATGTTTTCTTTTTTATTTTTTGATTTATATACATTACAATTATTTATATATGAAATTGACATCATATTTATTTTGCTGCCTTATTAGCTTGATTTTATGTGTTCTAGGATGATTTTAAGTTTTAACATGTGACCTAAATTAATTAACAACAATAATCAATACATATAATTGATTAGATATTTTGTTCATTTATTAGGTGATTAAAATTTTAATTAAAATTAACATTATTAGAACTTTTTTATTATTGTACATGATTATTTGAATTCTTTGACTTTAGATTTTCTATATCTTATGGAAATAATTTATAATTTTTTAATTTCTAATATGTATTTATTTTACTTTTACATGTCAATTTTTTTTTTAATCATTTCAATAAGGAACTTAGTTTGAATGAGAATCTCTTTTACTAATGACCAAGTTCAATGTTCACATAAAATAGGCTAACATCTAAGCGTCAATTTCACCCTATCTATCATTATTATATACATTATCCCTTCACCATAATCATGAGATGTAATATAAATCATATTGAGTGTGAGTATCGTATTATCGTTAAGGTACTTTTTCAATAATACGATTGATTTTGTGATGTGGACTTCTTATCGACGCTCCAAATAAGCACCAAAAATGCTTTGTGAAAGATGTGTTTTGTCCCAAATAAGAGTAATATAATTTTGACTTTAATTTAAAATTTTTAATCCTGTTATTACTTTTATATTACTTGAATATCAATTCCATTTAAAATACCAAATTATCATGATTTATTGGGGAACTTTTAACGAACTGAAAGTTTACTAATTTTGTCTACACTATTACTGTCGAACCAATTATAGCTGTAGTCGATTAAAGATAATCTAAAAGGACGGTATAATATAAATTTATGAAAATATAATAAATTATATGTAAAAATTTATAATGTATTAACTTATGAAAATTAATAAATAAAATAAATTTTAAATATAAATTTCACAATATATAAAATTATAATACAAATTTTAAATAAAAATTTTAAATGATTTAATACATCCCGTGCATCGCACGGTTCAATACTAGTGGTATCTATATTGGTAGTAACTTCATGGAGATGAAGGGCCTGTACTGCCAACCCCACAAAGGCAGGTTATACGTTATTTGTATTAAATGCTTTGGCTTATTTGCTTTCATGAATTTGACACTTTATTATCATTAACGTTGCTTATTATATTTTATTGCAAATTAAATAGGTAATGGGAAGATTTATTTGTTTGTAATGGGCGTTGAATTTTAATAATAAGCTTCTTGTGCTAACTTAATATCATTGACATGATTCATGATGCTCATGAAATATCTGTAATTTTTTGAGATTTTTTACATCTTTATCAAGAATGTACGGGCTAACACCTCACACAGTTAGGTGAGTGTATATATAAAGGGGGAATAGTCGGTTTTCGGTCTGTTTCTCCCCCGTAGCTAGGGGTGCAAACGGGTAGGGTATGGTACGGGTACGCCAAATCCATACCCTATCCTATATTTATTTCCTTCACCCATACCCTACCCTATTACCCTCAAATGTATCATCGGGTAGGGTACGGGTATTATCCATCGGATAATGAATAATATGCGGGTAAACGGATATCCACCTCTTTTAAGATGGCCACCCTAGTTGTCTTCACTATTCTCATTTATCCCTATGATGCCGATACTTCTCTTTATCTTATTCGCCTCAAATAAATACAAATGTCTAACATATAAATAAATCATCACTCTCAACCACACAAGAATCAAGAATCATGAATCAAACTACAAAATAAGGCTTCAAGTTATACTAATAACATTAAAAAACCCAAGTAGCACAATAAAAACTCATCAAACTAATCAAGCAATGTTTATAAAATCAACTTCAACTGTTGCATGGCTTCAAGTTTATACAGATTTGATAACTTCAAATGTAACAAAGATCTTCATAGTTCCATAATCTCAAATTTAATTAGCAACAGATTCATCATAAAAAAAAACATATATAAATATTAAAGGACATATTTTAATAACTATCATTATAATAAGTATAAAGAATTAAAAAAATATAAAGAAATATATATATATATATATATATATAAATAAAAGTATACGGATGATCGGGTAGAGTAGACGGATATTTTATAAAAACCATACCCTACCCCTACCCTTAACATTTTAAACGGATACGGGTAGTACCCTACCCGATATCCGATTATACTCTACCCTATCCGATAGGGTATTACCCGCCGGGTACCCGATCCCGAATAGGAATTCAGCCGCCTTCTCTTATCTTGCGCGTCGATCGTCTGCAATCTTTACCGTCTTCTCTCCCTCGACAAAGTTTATTTCTCGCACAGCCCATCTCTCATCCTCATCTGTCTGTTCCACTTTCTCCGTTGGTCGTCTTCGTCGTGCCTTCTTCTTTTATCGTCCAATTGGTATGTTGTTTTTTGGGATTTTTTGGGGCTTCCTTTTAATTAGCCCTCATTTCCCTTCAGATTTAACACACGTAGTGTTTTTGTTTTGTTTCAGGTATCTTCTCTGCGTTCAAGTCCCTCTCCTACCAGGTCAGCGACTCCTACTGCTTTTTCGTCTACACATTGTTCAGGTTCTTTATTTCTAGATAGGAACTCTGATTACGCTTTGTGTTCCCATTTCGCCCACGCTCATGGGGCCGAACCCGGCCTAATTTCAATCGCAATTACTGCTTCATTTCTGAGCTTTCATCTATCATGTCCATAAAATTCCTCCGTCGGCATTGACATTTTTAAACATATGTTTGTTGTAACGTTTTTCCTTTTCATGATGATGGGTCGGGGTCGAATATGAGAGAGGGCAGAAGTGTTTAAAGAGAGGGCAGAAGTGTTTAAAGGCCAGGGGGCAAATTAGGATGGGTTTCAGAACTTATATAGATATAGATTGTCTGTGGATTGAATTAAATGGTTCTAATAAATTTAGTTGTCTTAGGTTGATTGCTGAAGCAAGGCACAGCCATAAGAATACAATTATTTGCTCTCTAGAATAAAACGTTATAAAGAAGTATGAGTTTCGTGCCACTTTTGTAAATCATTTTTTTTTCTTGATTAGTGTTTTGGTGAATGTGTCTTGGGATTGGATTAATGATTTAGGGTTTTTATCTAAAATGGGGATGCGATTAAATATCTGATTAAAGACTACAATATCAAATTGGTTGGTTGGTGATACAGGGGAGTTAAATATTGGATTAGGGTTAGGTTTAGGGTGAGATCTGTAGAATCAGATTGCACAGGGGACTTCTTTTCACTATTGGTGATTTACACTTTTCTATAAATATTTTAAAAATAATTATAAAATAATTTTTTTTCAGATTTTTCTTGATCAGTTCCTTTTCTGATTGTCTTTTCTTTGGAAAATCTCATGCAGGGATTGCTGTTGGGCTGTGAAAGAGGGTTGAATCGTTGAATCAGGATATGTAAGTATTACAAGAATTGCACTCAGATATAGATAATTTTTTCCGCTCTGATTTAAAATTTTTTTTCCTTTCCCATCATTATATTAGATATCCGCTCTGATTTAAATATGTCGGGCTGTGCAGAAGCCCATTGACATCCAATTCGATTCAATCATGGAAAAAGGCCCAAAAGCTGAGGGTGGTCATCATACCCAGGCCAAACCTGATGCCTCTCTTCTTCAACGGTAATCCCACTGCCGGCCGCCGCATCATATCATAATTACTGCCCTGCCCTTCTCAACCCTCCTCTTCAATTTTTTTTTCTGCTTTCACTCTGTCTGATTTGCCTCCCTCTCTGCTACACGCCACAACAGAAAGCCCAGCTCTTTGACACGCGGATGATTGTTCCATCTCTTTTCAGTATGCGAGTTCTTAGCGTGTTTCTTCTACTGGTTTCTCTCCCTTAGCTCCTCTACAGTGAGAGAAAGAAAATCGTATTTTCCTTTTCCATCTTGGCTGCTTACTTATTTACCTCGGCACCCTGCTCATATTAGATGTTTTTGCTTATTAAATAAAGCACATAACCTTGTTATCTTTTTTTTTTTGAATTAATCACATGCATATATTACTTGAAATTATTATGAGTGAAATATTATGTGATGTGGCATCTTCAGTAGGAAAAAAACACCATGTGGACTATGCTTCTTATTGGGGAATTTCATTCATCATCATTTTGAGTTTAATATTAGAGCATTATGCCACTCTTTAATTTATGTTGTTTGGATTAATAGTGTGATTGCATGCATTCCACTAATTTTAGGACTGGTCTGACACCTTCTTAACATGTTGATACTGCATATGATTATTTTACTTTTGATGAAAGCTTGATTTTTTAGTGACTCATTTTGTTCTTCGTTTATTTTTAAAATGTTTTATTTTTTCTGGTTTGCATTAATTAATTGTGGGCAGTTTTTTGTCTAATTTAGAATGACCAATTCTAGAAATATTTTTTCTTTTATCTTCTCAAAGCATGTATAGACAATTAAATTTCTTGGAAGATGGAAATAAATTCGTTCACATGATGTCATCTTGCTTCCTTCCCAATTTTGTAGCATTGTTCACCCTGATGTTATAAGATTTTTGACAACTTGGAATTTGGTATGTTTGGACTTCTTTAAGTGGACTGCATTTAACTGGGTGAAGATGATTTTGATATGTTGAGATAAATGATAGTTCCACATGTACACTTATATTTCCAAATTGATCTTTTTGCAGGTCTCGGAATTTGAGCTCAAAGCTCAATACTTCACAGATACGGTTCTCATGTACAACATTTTGAATAGGTAAAATGGCAGAGCGAGTGGAGCGAACTTGCCAAGTGTGTGGTAGTAGTGTAGGCTTTTCCAGATCTAACGATGGCTTCTTCTATTGTGGTTATTGCAATTCACAAGCAGACGATATCTTTGATACTGGAATTGACGATGAGCAGATTTTCAGCCATTATACTGCAAGTCAGAAAAGAGTCCGAACTACCAATGACATCCCTGCTGAAAATATCTCTGTGGTGAAACTCACCTCATCTCAGCTTCTAGACAATCCTTATATGGAAGATACCGAATGTGATGGAGTTGGGCCTACGGAGCCAAGTGATTTTGGTTCTGCACCGAAAGAGTATACATATGAAGAATATTATTCTGAAATTAGGTCCAGATACTGGACAGGTATTCAGATTATGATCCAATTGCAATCCCAGGCTTTGGTTGAGAAGTTCAACGTGAGCCAAAGAATTATTGGGCTTGTCGGGCCTCTCTGGTTTAGGTTTGTGGCTTCCACTAGGATTTCAGCTGATGATTGGGCAGACCAGGTTGTTCATGATTCTGAATCTCAGGCACCAGGTGCAATGCTCTTTTCTTCATAATATTCTAATGAATCTGCTTTTTATTGCATTGGCTAAATTTTATGCGGCTCATTATTTTTCCATCTCATATTCAGGGGTAGCAGAAGAAATTCAGCCCAGCAATAAATATGGCAATGAACCTGTTACTATTCATGGGAAGCGCTTAATATATGTATGGCATAGATCTCTCAGAAGCACATTGCCGGTATCTTGTTCTTTGGCAATCTCCTTCCTTGTTTGTCATTTGGCTAGGGAGCCTATTTTGCCATCTGAGATGTTAAAGTGGACTGTTGAAGGAAAGCTTCCATATTTTGCTGCTTATGTTGAAATAGAGAAGCAGCTTGGACCTCACACCGGTGCATGCCCAATTCGTGTTAGTCTTATGTTCAGACCTATTCAAGTCATTTCATCGCAGAAGCTGGAAGCAATGGCCGCTGATATTGCTCAGAAAATTGGTTTGACGTTGCCTCCAGTGAATTTTTATGCCCTTGCTTCTCTCTACTTTAGACAGTTATCTCTTCCAATTGGGGAATTACTTCCTTTGTCATGCCGCATATTTTGTCATGCCGCATATGCGAATGGTCTACTCCACCAGGATTGTATCTATCACCTAATGAGTCTAGGTTTCCTACTCGTGTATGTGTCATGTCAATACTTATTGTAGCTATAAGGATTCTTTTTGACATAAATGGTTATGGAATGTGGGAAAGTAGTTTTTCAGATACCAGATGTTCCTCATCAGGGGTTGGAAATGAAGATACTGAGTCTCAGAGCCATTTGAATACAGAAGAGAATGGTGATGAAGACTTATCTTCCCCTAACTCTCAGTTTTTTTATTCTAATTCAGATAGTCTAGGTTCTAGATCGAGTGTTGTGAAACTTCTAAAGAGTCTTGAAGCCAAATATTATGAACTTAATGATGTACCTGGTAATGGTTTACTAACTGTATATAATTTTCCATTTTCTTGGGTGTATTAGAAGATATGGCATAGCTAAGCTTGCTTTTTGGTCACTGTTGACAGCGTATTCCCGTGACTTGCCTTCATACCTCCAATATTGCAAGGATGTACTCCCTCCGTCTCTAAAAAATTTGCACACCTCTTTTCGGCACGGAGATTAAGAAAGTGATAACTTTTAGGGGTATAATGGTATTTTTATGTAATATATAAATGATAAAGTATGGTAGGCAGAGATGGTTTTTTTGTAATTAAAGGGTATGGGGAAGGGTGATTGTTTTTTACTTTTTGCTTTTTTTGGGATGTGCAAACTTTTGTGGGACAGCCCAAAATGGAAAGTGTGCCAACTTTTTAGAGACGGAGGGAGTAGTTTTTTCTGGATTACACCCACCAAATATGGATGTCGAAGAAAAGTTATTGGAAGAGTTGTGGGAGTTTTATCAGAATAACAAGGTACTTAGTCAAGTTGTTTGATGCAGCCCCCTTCCCACCACCCCACACACACTCAAGACACAAAGGAAGAGTCAGTGAGGCAGCAAGTGTTGTCTTTCTCTTCGTTCGTGTATGATTGACTTGCAGATGACAATTTGGATGCCATCTCTTTACAGGGCACTGAAACATCAGACAAGGAGAGGTGTAGAGATGAGGGTACAAAGAAGAGAGATGACAAAGATGCAGGCAGCATGGATGAAGATGAACATTGTATTCGCGAGAAGGCAATCAAGAAATTGAAGTTGGATATGATAGAACACCAATTCAAGTATATTCCACCAAGGGTTAAGGTGAAGAACAGAGATTATGTGCACTACGCGAGGAGAAGGAAAGATGTGTATGTTTATGCTGTTCATGCTGATTATTATATCCTACTACGCTGTTGTGCTAAGCTTGCTCTAGTTGAAACTAGGATCATGCATATAGCTGTGTTGACTTTTGAGAGGAGATTGCATTGGCTGGAGAAAAAAATTGATTATTCATTGCATTTTAAACCAAATCTTACTGATGATTGTCAACTCTGTAAGGATGAGGATCATCTTCTCCACTCTAATACTCCTGTTTGAAATGGAATGATTTGTTTGCTTCTTCTTTTTTATATTTTTTTCTTCTTTATTATGTGAGTTAGTGTATTGCTGGTGTAAACTGTGTGTTTTTGGTGTGGATGTACTAAATTAAATTATATTCTGTCACACCCCAATTTTCTAAATAAAGAGATTTGCTTTGTTTTTTTTTTTTTTAGAGCATTAAATAGGGCGTGATAAAAATTTTCTTCTATAAATAAATAAGAAATTCTAGCAATTAAGAAGGTAAATAATTAAGTAAATAAGAATCTAATCTTATAAGTTTCAGAATTTTTAATGCAATTAATTCAAATAAGAAAAATTAAATAAAAAGCTGGTCCTGCAAGTTTCTGCAGGGCTAATTAAATGAATTTCTGCAAAACTTCAACCGCAAGGACAACAGTTTTTGAAGCCAAATTTCTAAACTATGCCGTACCGAACTTGAACAAAAACTAACACAATTGAATCCAACATACAGATAGTCATACTGTTATCCAAAAGAAAGCAACCAGGCGAAGACTCGGATGAGAGGAGAGGTGGACTTAATAAGGGTTAGTCCTATAAGTTTTATCTACTTGATCTCAAAAATTTAATACTCACGTCCATTGACAACAGTCAGCTCCTAAACAAAAATAAGCATCCCACATGCACCAAACTTCTTCTTATTAACTCATAAAAAAATATTCGGTAATTATATAGAAAGAAGAATCCGAATGAAGTTTACACCAATTTGTATTGTATTGCCAGCACATGACTCCACTACTACTTCCAACCTTACAACTAGGCTGACTAACTAAACAATTAAATTGTGATTTAACATGATTTCAGCAACTGTTCATTCATGCATAATTAAATTAAAGCTCATGGCAATATAGAATCAACTCACCCCATGTACTGTACGAATAACCCCACTACCCCACTACCACATATGGTAGACTATTTGGACTTTGCTTCTAATGTCATACCTAAGCATCCAACTAAATAAAAATTAAATATTATAAAATTTTGGAAACTGAGCAAGTCACGTCCGAGCATAGCAAAGCTCCACTACACCCGACAGTTGACTTACTTCACATTTTTTTTTAAAAAAATTTGACGGACACACAAATGGTTATTTCCAAGATCAGACACAATAAAATTCACAATTTCTAAATAAAACAGAAACGTACACAGCCCAGTACTGCATTAGACTGAAATTTTTATTATTTAGTCTCATCGCTCCCGCTTCCCGTTCGTACGCTATGCCACGCTTAACCTGAGATAAAATAATTATCGGGGTGAGCAACCACACGCTCAGTGAAGCTTTAAACATGCTTATATGTGTCAAATAAAATCATGTGCGAGTATTCAAATTTCACTTACAATCCTGTCATGTCAAAATATAGCACCTTACGGCCTATATTCGTGTAATGATACGACATCGCGATTCGTTCCGTGACAATAGTATGGCACCATTAAAGTCCATACCCGTGTATTAGTAAGGCACCCCTAAGATCCTTATCCGTATAATTTACAATTTCATAAACTTCAAGTATGATCACAAGGTGATGATAATCCTTCATTAAATTCTAACAATCACATATGGGATAAGTTAACACACATAAGATGAGAAAATCCCCACCTTAAATACTTGCGAAGTCTTAAGCTTGTATGCTAACGTCACGATCGGAGTCTCCTTCGAAACCTATAATTACACGATCGTCTGTTACTATTTTTAAAGCCGTAATACATTCATACATCAAAACTGAAATTTTTGGAAAGGATTGCAGGCTAGTACTACTATTAGGATTAGGGCTTAAAGAAGAAGCCGAAAGAAAAGAAAAAAAAAATGAAAAGGATAGGTTTCAGCCTTACGATGAACATAGGAAGAATAGGAAAAGAAAAGAGAAGAAAAGAAAGAAGAAGAATGAAGAACAGTGTTTTACCTTTTCTCCTGTAGCAGCGCACGAAAGAAAAATATTTAGAGAGGATGAGCGTAATATGAAGCTGCTCAATTATTTGAGGTTTATGATCGCAAGATCCTAGCGGATATTCTCCCTGCAGGGCTTTCAACGAACTATCCCTCAAAAAGGGGAGATGATAATAGGAAACATGTATTTTCCTAATGGATAAGGAAGATATCAGTATGATTCTTGGGGAGCAAGTAACATTCAAATTTCTGCTTCCTTATGATCTCACGGCTGATAAAAGAATGGGCTGAGTTTGGATGTGGGCTTCAAAGAGTTGGAATTGGTGGGCTTCGATGATTTGGGTTACGGCTAAAAACTTACGGGTGTTACATATTCTCCCTCCGTCCGATAAAAGTAGACACACTTTCCTTTTTCGCTTATCCATTAAAGTTGACACATTTCCTTTTTAATACAGGGACCCACACCAAAACAATTAATTTATTCTCATGGAGCTCACCTACTACCTCTAATACAACTACTCACTACGTATTAAATAGTATTTCTCTCACTTCACTTTACATTAAATTATTATACTTCTTAATCTTCGTGTCCAAAAAAAATGTGCTAACTTCTACGGGATAGAGGGAGTATTTTTTTAATTTTTATTATTAGTATAATAATGAATGAGTTGAGATTTAAAAAAAATAGAATGAGGTTTTTCATATATATATATATATATATATATATATATGTATATATAGTATTTTTTTTCCAAGCAAAATCTGGATAGCAATTTGACAGGCCCAAGTCTCAAGACCCATACCTTATGGCGGCCCAAGGCCCAATATATATATATATATATATATATATATAGTATTTTTTTTCCAAGCAAAATTTGGATAGCAATTTGACAGGCCCAAGTCTCAAGACCCATACCTTATGGCGGCCCAAGGCCCAATATATATATATATATATATAGTATTTTTTTTGGGCGGCACTATTGCCACCCGAAGTATTACTTAAGGCACCCGTATTGAAGACGAAAGACATGTGAAATATCATTTATATCCCTATTCATTTTAAAAAATCTAACCCACTTATTAAATAAAATAAAAATGAAAAATCTTTTGCTTTCCACACCCAACTTGGCCAACACCTAAAACACTCTCACACTACACACACGTCTCACACGAGCACTGAACACACGCACAAAACACACTTGCACCCAGGAAGAAAGCGGAAGAAGAACAGAAGAAAGAAGGAGAAAGAAGAAATGAAAGGAGAATAGAGAAGAGAAAAAGTGGACTTAATTTCCCACCCAAAATGGAAGAAGGAAATCAATTGATCAACGGTAAGTAGTTTTCCATTGCATTCTTTTCAAAATCGTACATGTTCGTGGTTTTTGAAATTGTGTAATTAGTTGTCAAATAATTCGTGGGTAAGTGAAATTCTAGATGAAATGTGAGTTTAATAGTTGGAAGCAACATGAATTTGAGTTGTATGTTGTTTGGGTGTTGAAATCGATGGTTAAAATTTTCAGGACTGGTGTGTCGAAATTTAATTTAAATTTTCGTTATACAGTGGCCGAAATTTTCGCAAAAAAGTTCGATGCTACATTGCCGAAATTTGTGTCAAAAAATTCAATTGGATGGTATTGAAAATTTGTCAAATTTCGTTGAGAATCAGCCGAATTTTAATTAATTTTTTCACTATTGATTGTTGAGTTCTAACAAACCTTAATGTTATCCGAACAAACCATATCTATACTTTTACTACTGCATTCTTTTACTCTCACCATGGTAATCCTACTTCCCTCAATTGATTTATCTACTGTTTGCATTAGCTGTGGTTTATGGAATTTTTAGTTCTCATTCATTTGAGATTGATTTGGATTTAGGTGGAGTTATTGCAAAGTGTACAGAGGAATAGTAATTTGAGTTACGATGAGGTGTCTTTTTGCGAATGCTTATGTATGCTGAGGTTAATGAGGAGGAAGAGGTTTTTTTTGAATTTGGGCGAATTTCTTAGTGGTGAATTATTGGTGTTGATTCTCTGATGAGGTGTCTCATGTTCCATTGAGGTGCTATATATTTGATGCTTAATTCATCCGATTAAAATCCATTTGTATGCCTTGAACTCACATAATAACATATGTAGGACCCAATGGAAACAGAAAAGAGTTTTACTAGGCGTATTTTGTCTAATTTGGTAAGTCATGCTCTTTGCATGTTGTACAGTTGATATCTATGATCTTGCCTCACTAAATTGTGAAATGGAGATTTATAGATAGTTTTCCTTGGAAAGTTTTTGCTCTTTTTAATTATTACATTCATTATGAAATAAAGTTCTTATGGTTTAATATTTATGATGGATAGACTGATCATATCTGGTTACTGCTACCTCCCAAAATCTATTTAATGTGAATACCTTAAGTAGTTTGCATGTAGTTGATGTCTGTTAATTTTGTAGTACTATGGTAGGTTTTCTGTTTATCATTAAGTTAGATGCATCTTGGTATTTAATCCAGTATAATAGTGGTTAAAAGTGAAAATATTTTAGCATGAAGTGTGGATTTGATTATAGCATCTTCTGAATAATTAATAAATGTCATTTCTTAAGTAAATCTTACCATATGAACTTTAAGGTTATTTTATTCGAAGGTATTCTCTTTATTTATGGAATCATTTGATGATCTTAATTAAAAAAAAGTAACACTGGATGTATTTATGAATTGTTCTACACAATTCATATTCATCAACATTAATTACACATCATATATATAAGCTGACATTTTTTTTTTAAATCATTAGCATGTTTTTATTATTTTACCTAAGTTTTGAACAACTAACATCAGTATAGCATACTGCAGGTAATGTTTATGTATAGTTGTTTACAAAATCATTCATCATGTTTTTTGATGAATTACAAATACTCGTTCGTAATTAATAAGCGAAAGTTAGAAAATTTAAATCTTGACCACACGAAAGAGAAGTTATCATCGAAAAAGGGCCCAACTTGGCAAGTTGCAAATTATGTCACATTTCAATATTCAAAGGTTTTCTGTTCTAATATTTTTCTCTTTATATTATAGTTGTTTACAAAAGGAAAAGACCTACAGCATCTGAACGTAAAAGGAGGGTAGAAGAGGTCCAACCTCAATCACATCCACCTCCCCCTATACATATGTGTCAAGATGAGCGACCTCACTTTGAAGAGCAACAATACCATCAAGAACCTGCTCAAATTTGTCCTGATAATAAAGGTGTATGTGACGATCAGGCCATGGATGATGGTGATGATGGTGAAAATGATGATGATTATGGCAACAATGATGAAGGTGATGCTGGTAATGATCAGGGATTGCTTTTATCTTGAATATAATTGTACACATTAATGTTTAGAAAAATAAATAAGTTGCAAACCTCTCTAGTACTTGTTCTAATAGTTTTCTTTCTATTATAGTTGTTTACAAAAGGAAAAGACCTACAGCATCCGAACGTAGAAGAAGGGTGGAAGAGGTCCAACCTCAATCACATCCACCTCAAGCTATTTATATGGGTCAAGATGAACAACCTCACTTTGAAGAGCAACAGTACCATCAAGAACCTATTCAAAATTGTCTAGATAATGAAGGTGTATGTGATGATGATCAGGCTATGGATGGTGGTGGTGATGGTTACAATAATGGTGATTGTGGTGATAATGATAAAGGTAATGATGGTGATGGTGATGGTGATGGTGGCCAAGCTATGGATGGTGGTGGTAATAGTGACAATGATGGTGATTGTGGTAATAATGGTAATAACGGTGATGGTGGTAATGGTGATGATCCTAGTAATAAAGATGAAGATGAAGATGAAGTAGAAATTCCTCCCCTTTTCCCTACCTTCAAAAACCATATTGCTTATGACATATGGCATGGGAAAGATGCTAGACTCCTTAAGATTCATAGTCACATACATAAGTTATTGGAGTGGGAGTATACAGGGGGGGCAGAAAATCGGGAGGTCAGGAGTTTTTTTCCATAAAACAGGCTTTTTGGGGATTAGGAATATTTCATATAGACACCCTAATAAGAACTTGATAGCGGCCTTTGTCTGGCTCGGCATAGGAGAACATGTACCAATACACATATTCTCTTCATACTCGAATGCACTTGGATCTCGTTTTGTACTTTTCAAGCTCTTCGACAAACCCGCCTTAGGACGGCCACGAGTAGATGTAATAGGTTGGGGCTCAAGCAGTGGTGTGGTGATTGGGTTCTTTACCTCCCTTATCCGCCTTAACATCAAATGTTTTTCAGATATAGACGCTGACACGAACATTTTCTCCAACCTATCCATGCACTCCCTCCACTGAGCAAGTATAGCTTCATCTTCATCAACACTACATTTCTCTCTTGGTGTCACCTCAATGTCAAGTTTTCGCCAAAATTTATCAACACACTCTAGTGGAATTGGCTTGCGGGACAAGACAAACATAGAGAGCTCATGTGCACATGGTAGGCCGCATGTTTTTCGCAATATACAACCACAATAAGCAGGATCCAAGGGTACATCAGCACTAACAATTTTCAACTCTTCCAAAATTCGATTTAAAGCGGTTTCCGACACAACACCGCAAAGAATTTTAAAGTGAATTGGACTATACTTGTGTTGCACAACATTTACACTCTTCTCCAACGAATTCTTGATCTCAGTGTGAGATGACTCCAATAGCGTATGTATTTCATTCCAACAATTCTCAAACGTACCCATACTCGTTCTGAGTTGTCTCTTTAGTGCTGCATGATGTCCCTCAGCCCTATAAAACTCATAAAAATATGAGTGACAAGTAAGATATGTGTTTACAAAATTTAAACAAAGTAAACATCTCTCATAATCAAATCCAAACCTGCTTGTGGTGACATTCTCGTAATGCATTATGTTATTTGTCCAACAACTTACAAACTTCTCTTTGTACGGTTCGATCCAGTTTTGAATGACATATGTCACAGCTGTCGGCCATTCAGAAAAGCTATCACGAAAATTTCTGAGCGAAACCTCAAAGGTTTGAACATCATTGGATGCAACCAACATGTTCCATGATGCTTGGAATGATTTCCAATGCTTCTTCTTGAAATATTTCTTGCAATTTGCAAGTATATTCTTGCTTATATGCCACCGACAAAGAAAGTGAGTTGTACCAGGAAAGATACATTGCACTGCATTTATCAAAGCAAGCTCTCTGTCTGTGATGATCACCGATGGATAACATGAGTTATCAAGCAATAATTTCAAAGTGCTTAATGCCCATGTATAGTTGTCTTCTTTCTCAGATTTCATGAATGCACATGCTATGCAAAACGTCATGTCTGTGCTAGTAACTCCAACTATCTCCAACAAGGGAAATCTGAACCTATTTGTCTTGTAGGTACAATCCATTAGCACCACGGATAGAAATGCACGAAGCAAGTCTATACTCTTATGGTGAGCAAAGAAAAGGTCTGTCACAACTTCACCACATCGCCGATCGAGAAAGTAATAATCGTGATCAAGTAGCTTGCCCTTCAAATATTGCATCTGAGACTGACCACCACGCTCATTGATCTTGTGTTTTGTACGAGCATTGTAGATAGTCTTCAGTTTAGATACATTCCCCTTGAAATTTTTCTTCAACTTTCGTAAAATTGTCTTGGGTTTCACATTACTCAACGATAGCTCTACTACGTAATCCTCCTCTGGAATAGTTAGACGACCGGCAAATGCATGACCCTCTAGGTAAGTAGCGGTAGGGTGGTTGTGTATTGCACAAACAACTTCCAAAACCCAATCTCCCATAAGCTCTAGCTGTTTAGCTTTCAATAGGAAAGGACATCCACATTTCTTTGTTCCAGTATCCCTCTTCCTTCCATCTTTATCTTTTTTCAAATTGATATCAAATTCATCCACTTCATCATTTGCTAAAACGATGGCCATTTTAGGCATTCTATCACGATATTCCCCTCCTCTTTCACAACCAAGGCATAAACGACCCTTGTATTTTTTATTCCCTACATCAGACCTATTAACAACAATAACCATCCCATTTTCGTTTCCAATTTTTCTAACCCAATTTAGAAGATCATCTCTAGTTTCAAATAAAGTATGATTTGTGAAGAGATCCGTAAAATCCATCACCATCTCATTCAAAGGAGATGCACCATCACCATCCTGAAAATAATAATTTAATGTATAAGGGGATAAATAAATACCAAAACTAGTAAAAATGAAAATTTGATTGCAGGCGTAAAAATTTCAATCAACATTGACCGAAATGTTACACAAAATTCGTTCAAAGGTTGCCGAAATTTTAAGATATATTTCATAGAGTATCAGCCGAATTTATTAGCATAAATTTCGGTCAGCACTTGCCGAAATTTATAAAAATTTTCGGCCAACCAGAGATGAATTTTCTTTGCGATTTTCAGAAAAAATGAACTTGGAAGAAAACGTAAAAATTGCACAATACACAATTTGTTTAGTATAAAATAGTCTAAAACTTACCATTTCTAGTGGGTAATCATCTTCATGCTCCATATTGCTAAGAAATAATCTCTTTCAAGCCCTAAACCAAAAATTAGGGCTTTCAAAATATAAATCATGAATCACATTATCATGAAAACAAATCTTTTGAGAATAAGCTAAAATTTTGTATACTTAGATTAACTCAATAAGTTTGAAAAGATTATAGGAATGAATGGGATTTAGTGTTAGTTCCTTCAAAACCTTTTCTCTTGATTCTTCTCTAGTATATCTTCATTTTCATTCATAGCGTGTGATGTGTGTGTGATCAGTGTGTGTTTTTGGTGTATTGTGTGTGAGTGTGTATTTTTAGTTTGTGTTTTGGGTGTTGGGTGTGGAAAGCAAAACCATTTTGATTTTTATTTTATTTAATAAATAAATAAATGGGTTGGGAGTTTTAAAATAGTGTAGGGATATAAATGATATTTCACATGTCTTTCGTCTTCAATACGGGTTCCTTAAGTAATACTACGGGTGGCAATAGCGCCGCCCATTTTTTTTTCCAAGCAAAATTTGGATAGCAATTTGACAGTCCCAATTCTCAAGACTCGTACCTTATGGCGGCCCAAGGCCCAACTCTGTGTATCCTATTTTAGATTTACAGCTTACTCGAACCCAAGTGCTTATAAATCTATGCAACACTTAATTCCTCTTTCCAATTCTACTCCCCTCCAATGGACACCCTTCAAGCCACTTACAGAGACGATATCGACGACGATACCAATGCCTCTCCTTCGCCGCTGTCAACCGCTGCTCCTATCGATGGAGGATCCTCCTCTGCCAATCTAATTTCAGAGACGAGGCCCGAGTTGCCGGAAAGCAATCACGCCAACGAAATCAAAGGAGAGGTTGAAACCCCCGCCTCAGAAGATGCTTCGTCGGAAGATGCCGACCAGAATAACCTTAATCGGCCCCCTGAAGTAAATGGCAATGAAGATGGAGAGGAGGAGGAGGATGAGCCTCCTATGAAGAAGCAAAAGCAGCTTTCCAATTCGCCCAAACCCTCTATTGTGCCACCTGAAATTACGGAAATAACCTCGCCGGCTGACGTTATCGCTCCGCCGCCGCTTAACGGGAAAACGCCCACTGTCAAAAGCGGCAGCAAGTCGAAGAAGAAGAAAAATAAGGATGTGTGGACTACCACCTCCAGGAAGGGAAAGAAAAAGACCAAACACGCATCAAACAACAATCACAACTCTAAGAACGCTGCCGCTGGCGGTGCTTCGACCGAAGATAAAGTGTTCATAACTCCAATTCCAAGATTTCCCGACAAAAATGACGATAGCCCCGATTTAAAAATCTATCTTTCTAAGGTTTACAAGGCCGAAAAGGTTGAACTGAGCGAGGATAGATTGACTGCAGGAAGCACAAAGGGGTACCGGATGGTAAGGGCAACAAGAGGAGTGATTGAGGGTGCGTGGTATTACGAGATTAAAGTAATGCATATGGGAGAGACGGGGCACTTGAGGTTGGGTTGGTCGACAGAGAAAGGGGACTTACAGGCTCCAGTAGGTTATGATGGTAACAGTTACGGTTATAGGGATATTGATGGATGTAAAGTGCACAAGGCATTGAGAGAGAAGTATGGAGATGAAGGGTATAAAGAAGGTGATGTTATAGGATTTTATATCAATTTACCTGGGGGAGGATCTTATGCTCCTGATCCTCCACGCTTGGTTTGGCACAAGGGGCAGCGATATGTTTGCGCTCCCAATGCTAAGGAGGATTCTCCAAAAGTTGTGCCTGGTAAGTATTTATATTTTTGCATCATATTGTCTTGAAAAGGATTGGTGACTAGTTTGGTTTAGTTTCTGTACTTAGATGTCTGTAGAATTGATTTTGCTTTTTGTAAGGTGTGTTGTTGTTTCTTGTGCTTGATAGAATTTGCGACTTTATAGTTTATAGGTATAATAGTGGAGGATTGGACTTACGAGATGTATTGTCTTGTGCATTGAACATCTGCGCATATTGACTGATGATTCATTCCTCTAAAGGTCAGGTTCATATACATGGGACTCTCTTAGATTTGTCGTGGAGATTGTTATCTGGCTCATTTTTTGGGTCGATTCTTATTCTAGCAAATTATTATTACGACTTTAGATCGATTAGGGATATTTATCAATGTGTTTTCTTAATTGATTGATTAGTGAACAATTTCTCTTTTTACTACTGAATTGTTTCCATAGATTGATGTATACAAAAAGGTACATCCTTACTGCGTTCTTTCATAAGCTTCAGGAATGCTAGGACAGGGAGCTTAGTAGCTCCTATGCTCCCAAGCTGGTTCTCTTTATTCTTTTCCTTGCAGGAAAAGTAGGAGCATGAATGACTGGAGTGTTAGTGTGTGGCTATGTGTGAGTCTATGTTTTAGAATGTTTTGGAAAGAGGACACTGATGATACTCCAGAGGAAGTCTGGCATAAGTATAAGTTTAGGGCTATCTCATAGGTTTCAAATTATGAGAATTTTAAACTTATCTTGATGTCAGATATTGTTAGACATTGCAATAGTGTCCTTTGGTATGTTTCTGTGCTTTGTATGGGATTTCACCTCCCTATGTTTTTTTAATTTTTTTATATCAATTTTATAGAGAACAAGTTGTGTTTTATTTTGGAATGTAATCTCATCAACTGTAAGGTTGACATGTTCCATGGCCATTGTCGCCACCACCCCTGTGGTATTGATACTTTATGTAATGTATTATAGTAAAAGGCGCAAGGTATAGGAGGGCATGGGCCTTAACTTAAGCCTACCCTCACGTTCAGTGACTGCAGTCAAGGCTTGATCATTTATAGAGAAACCTACCTGGTCTTTTAGATTTATTTATTTACCAATTACCATTCTCTTTTTAAGGTTGTCTTTTTAATAAAAGCCATATAAGGGTTTCTATAGGTCAAGTTCAAACCTATGGTGTGGACCATGGGGGGTTTCCTTGACGAAAAACCTGAATGTTATCAGCAGCCTGAGCTGCGAAAAGCAATGAAATGTTGCCTGGGGAACAAGTCATCTGAAATCTTTAAAGCACAGAAAATTTGCCAAAGATAACTTTAGAACTAAAATGTTTGTAATGCTTTTTTATTCTTTTGATTCTCAAGTTTGCAGCTATAAATAATACCTTTTGGTTTAATTCTTTTCGTCATTAAATTCAATGTAGCCAGGAATGCCTATTGCCTGCTCTTGCTGAAAGTGTTGCTCTCAGACCTCTTGTTCTTAACCACTTAACCTCTTATGCATAAGCTATATCTTGTTAGTTAGGGTCATTTGAACCATATTAACATGGATCCTGTAATAAAAGCTTCAATCAATATATATAGAGTTAGTTAACTTAGTTTTCATCCCTTTTCTAAGTTAATGATCCTTATGGACCTTATGACAAAATATTCCTCTCAGAGAGTTCATTAATGAACTTTTTTTGCCGAGTTTTTTCCTGGTTTGATATGGAGTATCTGATTCCTACTATATGTTAGTAAAGTTTATGCATGTGCCATCCCATTTTAGCTGGAATATGTTTGATTATTCTGTGTGTTAATATTCCCCAATTTTTTGGCATGTTTGATTTCCCTAGATTGCAGCCTATGCAAAGATTGTAAATTGGATGCACTGGGAGGCTACACTTGAAATTTTACCTGTCACAGCTGAACAAGAATTTTTATCTCAATTATTATATTTTTTGGATAAAATCTTGTGCATGAAATAAATACTGCAATGATGAGTTCTTGCTCAAGCCTTGATTTTTCATTTATTTTTCCTTTTAAACTGATGTTTCATTTGAAATGTTATAGTATATTTGTAACACATCTTATTCTACTTATGGAAAATTTTAAGTATGTTGTCTATTAACTGTATACTTGTGGCATGCAGGGAGTGAGATATCATACTTCAAAAATGGAATATGCCAAGGGGTTGCCTTCACGGACATTTATGGTGGTCGTTACCACCCTGCTGCTTCAATATACACTCTTCCGAACCAGCCAAATTGCGTTGTTAAGTTCAATTTTGGTCCTGATTTTGAAAGGTTTCCTGAAGACTTTGGCGATCGTCCTGCCCCAAGATCAATGATTGAAGTTCCATATCAAAGTCTTGATGACAAAGTTGAGAATGGTGTGTCCAGTGTGAAAGTTTAGCAGCTAAAAATATGCTTTCGTGTTTAAATCTTTTAGGATAGTGATGTTATTTAATTTGAATTTCGTTGTATTTTGCTGTGATGATTCAACTGAAACTAGATGTCACTTTCTTGCCTTTCCGTATAGAGGGTGGACGAAGGAACAAAGTAGCTATAGGTGAAGGGGATTAAGTGTTGTCATACTGCCCTCTACAGAGTGAAGAATAATGCTCTGTGATGTTTGATTTTAACTAATTTTGACGATTGACTATACAGATATTCGTGAAGTGTCGAGTTTGAGAAAATATTTGGTTCTCCATTTCGACTTTATTAATCAATTAATGCGATTTCCTGAAGTATTCCCTTGATTTTTCATGATTTATCTGCATTCGTCTCCACTTGTGATTGTGATAATATGCTTCTTTTCTTCTGTGCAGAAATGACCTGATTTATCTGCATTCCCTTGATATTTTTCATCATTTATCCTATAAACACTTTTTTCCCTTTGTAAAGGCATTCGAAGACCTTTTTGCCCTAAAGTATGGATGATTCCCGTATAGGAATAAATTTTGAAATAATAAGAATGTGAGAGGCTATAAATATTGTGGCTCAATATCAGGCTCTGTATTGCTTCAGTTTACCATTCTTATTCTCTTAGAGGAGAAGATGGGAGGGGGTTCTTCTCTAAGCAAACTCTACATGATAAAAAATTTCTTTTTCATGAAAGGGAATACCTGGAATATTACCAGAATGAGCCCTATGTTCAAAGTGATAAAAGAGGAAAACATTAATATTCCTAAAGCTGCTGAAATGGTCGGTTAAGCTTGACAGGGAATACCTGGAATATTACCAGAATGAGCCCCATGTTCAAAGTGATAAAAGAGGAAAACATTAATATTCCTAAAGCTGCTGAAATGGTCCGTTAAGCTTGAGCATACACACAGGTTGGTAGTGTTTCATTTATGAAAACTACTTGTATAGATGTCCTACTCTAATTTGTCATAATGTTGTTGTAGATTCCTAATAGATGAAGTTTAAGTAAGCCTTTCTATTATTGCAAGGTCAATATTTGGTCTAATAGCAAATTATAGAGCCCAAACTTGTCATGAATATCTATTTGTGGCTTGATTGGGTCTTAAATTCAGAGAGTGGTGTTTTGTCACTGGATCATGGCAAATTCTTATTAGTCTGTGTATGATGTATTTCATTTTATTGTTTTCTAGCAAAATATGTTCTCAATCCAAGTGCAACTCCAAATTTAGGCTGTCTGAACAGTCTCTAAAATGTATAGCATTGCACAAACACCGAACGACAATCTCGTACAAATTTGTGTCCACTCAGCATGCAGCAAAACAAAGCTAGAAAAAAATTAACCATGGACTTAAAGTACAATATCCCGCCAATCAAGAGCACACAGGAACCAGAAAATAGAGTACAAAAATCCAGCCAAACAAGAGGTACAAATAAGAACAAGCATGGATTCACTGCATTAGTATGTGTCATAAAACAGACTTCTCCTTCTGCCAAGAAAATCAGAATCTCCTCCTTGGACTCCTAGAGCGGTGTGAGCGGGGCGACCTGCCAGATAGATAAAAAAAAATGAACCATTAAATACATATCATAACCACGGAGGGATGCCATGCATGCAATAGGAAAAATGGTATAGCATTCAGCTGGATTTCTGTAAATTATCTTCTATTCCTACTCGACCATGTACAGTGTTCCAATCCAACGATATATCTCTACAATAGTCACCAAAAGTTCATAATGAGCATGAGATGTTTCAGATTTCTTTGTATAATAGAACACTTTCAAAAATCCCCTTTAACAGTATTTACCCTTGAGCGCCGAAACATGATACTCTACAAAATATTTTCTTCAATCAAAGCCAAAGCAATCTTTTTGTTATGATGGTCACAAGGTTTCATTAAATACTCCTGTTGTCCACTACATTCTGAATTTTGCCATTGTGAATGTTTATCACAATTTAACTTTGACCAATTGGCTTTGGAAACACCAATAAATTAATTACAGGGAAAGAAACAGAGAGAGAGAAACTCTGTGATTGCCTACCTCCTCCTGGCGTTCCTTCTCCTGAATGGGCCTTTGCTGAATGCCCAATCAACATTTATGGTCTGGGTCAGCAATTCACTCCCATCCATCCCATTTATAGCCTTGCTCGCTTCCTCAAACTTCTCGAATTCAATTAATGCATAACCCTAAAGAACAACATAACAGCTTTAGCATATAGCAGAGAAGTCCATGCCGATGCAAATTTTGCACAGCATAGTCCAAAGAAGGAGAAAAACTGAAAATGATATATATGGCAGGGCAACAAACTTGAGGAAAACGAATAAAATTGTAAGATTTCACATGTTTGGACAAATAAATAAGTTAACAAATAAAAAGTGTATGATAAGCAAGCCACATGTTCCACAAAACAGATTCGATGTAAAAAGTCCCTCCTAACCTGAACAACAAAGTTGAAATGGCTGAAAAGGAGATAAAGATGATTACAACATGAAGAGAACAGAAATCATATAACCACTTCAATCAATTTCAGCACGATTTTACCCTAATGAAGGAGGTAGGAAGTGGAAGCCTACACTCTCAAATAAATATGCAGCAATGGTATGTGATGAATTTATTATCTACTAATAAGTTCTTTATGATAACTATATATGGGTTGTACATTAGGACATTAAGTTACACTCAAAAACATCTCTATTCTCCCCCCAAATTTATGTATTTATGTATCTGTTAATTAAGCATAAGGTATTCCACATAGCAACTGACAATGTGCTAAGCTTGATTTAGTTGTTATTAATAGTATTAGAATTTTCTATAAGTGAAAGCTGACTCTCCGCTTTCTACTCATCACTATGTGGAAGAAAAAAAAAAGGCATCTGCCTTCTTTAAATAAGCATCTCAATTAGGTCAAATGTGGAAGTATGACACATGAAAATCTTTCTCATCCACCCAAAAGCAGTCAATTGAAAGTGAATAGCCAAAATTGAAATTTCTCAAAATTCACTAGTGGAAAAGTTACAAAGTGTAAAAGGCATGACTGATGACTAAATATTGTGACATAAAATGTAACTAACAACTATTTACATCCACATACAACCCACATGGAAGAAGCATATTAAATCTCAACATTGATCAAATTGCCTCAAAAAATGAAAAATAAACAAATCAGCATTCTCCTATCATTCAATTGTTATTAACACCCATTCTTGTGCAACTCACTGCTAACCAGAAAATCAAAAGAAGCCAATTTTCTATACCTTGACATATCCTGTACGTCGGTCAAGATTCAAGTGTAAATTCTTTATCTCCCCAAATTCACCAAATGCATTGTGCAAATCATCATCTTGAGCCTCTTCATGAACTCCAGTAACTAGAATAATCCATCCTTCAATAGCTGCAGAAATTTTTAAGAACCAGAAAACTATATCATTCAAATCTCTTGTTGCAATTTGGCTTGAAACTAGTTACTAATATATCACCTAGGTTAAAGTTATTCTATCATAAAACACAATTGAAATTTGAAAATGATACAAGTGCAAGGACACTCCCAGAGTTTGTCCTATACATATATAGAGGATATAAATTCTCCTCAGTGATTTAGGCTACATCAATTTGTAATTTACATGCGTTGAGACAACTTTTGCTAGATACAAATTATTCCTAGAGTTTCAGTTGTGCCTCCCACACTTTATCTTCATTTGACATGTTTAGTTGAAACAACTCCCAGGAAAAGATTAACATCGAGGGAACCTAATGGCTTTTAAAAGGAGAAATGGGGGTATCATTCCATTTACATTGCACTTGCTTTCTCTTCTTTCTCATTTTGTTTTTGATTCAGTTTTTTCTTTTCTCCACCAAACTTCCACAATCCAGGGAAGCATGTTTTTATCCCAAAAAATGAATTCAGTCAAAAACTAATTTAAAAAAACCTATATCAAACTGCATGTCTGATCAGCAGATGCATGATTCCAATAATTATTTCCAGCCAAAAAAAAACAAAACTCAATGCCTTAAAATTGTAAGTTTGTGTACCTAATTTTTTTGTAAAAAGGAAAGTGAGCTAAATTGACAACTCTTAAAAATACAGTTGTGATGAAAGCATCAAATGCAATCACCATCTATGACAAAAACGCTGCAGTAGGAATTGGTAAAACATGTGAGTTTTGTTATTAAGCAATGGAGTGGAAGTGGTTTATGCCCCCATTTGAGATGGGTACAACTGATCCCTCAAAAATAATCAAAGTCACAAAAAATATAACTCTAATTCCCATTCCTCACTTCACAAACCTTCCAACCAATCACACATATTCTTAAGCTTAAAAACCAATTACCAAAAGTTAAGAAGGGCGTTCAATGGGTTTGACTCAACCAGACAAACTAACTGTAGTTTGAAGAGCAATAATTGGGAAAATAATGTCAAGAAATTCTTCACCATCAGCTTATCATACCACATATCACATATCAAATGAAGCACAACCAAAAATAAATTAAGCACGAAATAAAAATAAATGAAACACCAAAAAGTCACAATTATTCATTAACACAATTATTCATTAAGGACAAAGAAGCAGAGGAAACATAAAAGTATAAGCATTTTAAAGTTAGGGTTAGGGTTCGGATACTGACATCGTTCGGGTCCAAGGCCGCCGTCAGAGTCTAGCGAGTAGAAGCGTGCAGTCATGCGAGCATTGCGATCGGCTTCAGCAGCGGCCTCATCACGGAAGCCGCGGCCCTTAGTCTTCTTTGCGGAGTCGCTACTGGCGATGGCGGACTTGAGGCGAGGCACGGAGGCGGCGGCTCGGTTAGGGGAGCCATCGCCGGCGTCCTCGTCCATGAGGTCGTCATCATCGGGCTCAAAATCAAGGGCTTCCACCTCGGCGTGCGCCATTGTTGCCCAAGTCAAGGACACGGTATGAGGTATTAACACAGAGGATTGACGCCAATGATTTATTATATACCACCTTCTTTTTATCTTGGGCTTTTGGGCTTTTTATGTTGGGCTTTTTATCTTGGTCAAGGGTTAATTTACGCTTCATTTTAAGGGTTAATTTACGCTTCATTTTAATCCTTAAAATCAAATAAACCCTTAATTTTATTATTTATACATTTAAACCCTTGAACTTTTAGGATTAGATCAATTGTGTCCCTTATCTTTTTAAATAAAAGAAAAGGTTCATAAAAACCCCCTCATCTTTTTTTTCTTTGATCAAATAAACCCCTCATATAATATATAGTTATATATTTTTAATCCTAACAACAACTTTTGTATTTTATTTAATACATTAAATATGATCCCCATTCTTAATAATTAATTCCTAATAATAATTAAACGTAAGTTGCGTTTTGACCATCATCCACACTGTTTCTTTTTTCTTTTTATTGTTAACTGGTTTTTTTTTAACTGGTTTTTTAAATTTAATTTTAATTACATTTTGTATTCACTTATTTCTTAATTATTTAAATTCATCATTCTTCACTTTAAAATATACACACTCAAAATTATTTTGTAAATACAATAATAAATGTGAGTTGAAGTTATTATTTAATATTTTTAAATAACAATTTAATATAAATATAATGTAAAATTAAAGTAATTCAAGTTAAATATATATTTTTGTAACGAAATATTGAAATATAAATGTATCATTTTTGTGAGGTGTTACGTAAACATAGAGGGTTTATGTGATATATTAAAGAAAGAAAGAAAGAAGAAGAGGGGGAGGTTGAATGGCTTAAAAAATAGATAGAAGGGTTTAGTTGTTTAATTGCTATAAAATGAAGGGCTGATTTTATTAAAAAAGATAAGGGTCTCAATCAATCCAATTCAATAAGTAGAGCTGTCAAAATGGGTTAAGTCCAACCATCTTAACTTACCAATTTTTTAACCCAAAATTAAGGGTGATACTATTGCCACCCAATACTTTACTTAAGGTACCCGAAAATCTAATTTATTTCTATAAAAATACAATATTACCCTTACTCAAATTTATATTCAAAATGTTTTTATTATTTTCCCACCCAGACATACTCAAGACCTCCTCTCTAAGTTGTTGCAGGTCGTCTTCCTCAACAATCTGTTAGTTGGGTGTCAACCAAAGTCCCACATCGGTTAGAAGTGTGGATGGCGATGGGTTTATAATTGAGGGATGGACTCTCCCTAGCATGAGGCCTTTTGGGTGTGATACCCAGAGTGGTAAAACTGTGCGGGCCAGTGGGCGGCCCAAAGCGGACAATATCATGCTAGTGGATTGAGTGGACCCAGCTCCCTGTGAGGATAAACCCAACAAGAGTTATCAGAGTCAGGCCCCAGACTTAACCGGCCCGGCCCGGGGTTGGTGGGATGTTCGGACCTCAAACTGGATAGTCTAGCTGCGGGACTTTGTTTGAGTGAGAAATGTTGGTTGGGTGTCAACCAAAGTCTCACATCTGTTAGAAGTGGGGATGGCGATGGGTTTATAAATGAGGAATGGACTCTCCCTAGTATGAGGTCTTTTGGGTGTGATACCCATAGTGGTAAAATCGTGCGGGCCAGTGGGCGGCTCAAAGCGGACAATATCATGTTAGTGGATTTAGTGGGCCCGGACTTAACCGGCCCAGCCCGGGATTGGTGAGATGTTCGGACCTCAAACTGGATGGTCTAGCTGCGGGACTTTGTTTGAGGGGAAAATGTTGGTTGGATGTCAACCAAAGTCCCACATCAGTTAGAAGTGGGGATGACGATGGGTTTATAATTGAGGGATTGACTCTCCCTAGCATAAGGTCTTTTGGGTGTGATACCCAAAGTGGTAAAACCGTGCGGGCCAGTAGGCGGCCCTAAGTGAACAATATCATGATAGTGGATTAAGTGGGACCGACTCCTTAGGCGGATAAACCCAACACAATCAACCCCTCCCCATCCCCCTCCCCTTCCCCTTCTCCACCAATGCTCAAAATCCATGCCATTAAAATGTTCCTCCAGCAAAAATTCTATAATTTGCAACCCTTAATTAAATTTAAGATTCTTCTTCACATCACCTCCAATTCTTCGTCCCAATTACCATGTCAAATTACAGCAAATTAGGTTCCACTTATGAATTCCGATCATGAAATCTTCACCATGTAATTTCTCTGTCTATTCTCAAGTTTATGTCCGCTCCCAGTAAAACAAGTCAAGTACAAGAACAATGGGTTCTGCCGCCGTCCTGGAAATTGATTCCTACCTGTAACATGCCTTGACCGACGCCACCGTCATTGCGCACTGGTAAAGGCTTGTAAATTGAATTATGCTTCTGCAATGTACCGAACTTCGTCCCTCCAGCACCATTTTTGTCGAATGCAAAGTATAAATCTTGGACGATGAGAGCTTCTCTGGCGACTGTAATAAATTTCATGATGAAGCCCTTGACACTACTTAGTCGCATTTGGTGGATGTGCAGGGAATTAGGGCATAAATGGTGGAGGTAATGTTATCACTGGTGAACCATAGGTGCTGCCTCCGAGGTCGACGACGGCGTTAATGGTGGATTTGGAATTTGGGTCATAGGTGCGATGGCGGCGTTAATGGTGGATTTGAAATTTGGGTCATTGGGTGCGTAGAGTAAAAAAGATTTAAAAAAATAAAAATTGAGATTGTGTTATTAATTTAAAACAAATTAAAGAAGGTTATTTTTATCTTTATCAATAACTTAATTAGAATCCTGGGTGTTTCAGCAAGAGGTGTGGTGGCAATAGTACCACCCCAAAATTAACCCGCTCCATAAAAGCTCGCCCCACTTCAAATTCACTAAAGTGTGGGTTAAACCGCACCGCCCCACCAACACAACATCAACTCACTTTTATAAATTAAAATTTAAAAAAGTGACATACAACTTTTAAATTTTAATATTTATAATAAAAATATTATCACTCAATCCTACCCCCACCCACCACCCACCCAAAAAAAAATAATAATTTTTTTTTTAGATTTTAATATTTAAATAATAAAAATATTATCACCCAACTCTACTCCCTATCCACCCACCACCCCAACCCACCAACCCCGGCAAATTTTTTTTAATTTTAGATTTTAATATTTAAATAATATAAATATTATCACCCAAACCCTAAGCCCTACCCACCCACCCACCCACCCCCCAAATTTATTTTTAATTTTAGATTTATTATAAATAATAAAAAAAATTGTGAGGTGGGTGGGGTGGGTAGGGGTAGGGTTGGGGTAGGGGTTGGGTGATAATATTGTTATTATTTAAATATTAAAATCTAAAATTTATTGAAATAAAATTTTTTGAGGGTGGGGTGGGTCATGGGTGATAATATTTTTATTATTTAAATATTAAAATATAAAATTTTTTTGGGGATGGGTGGGTGGGGGTGGGGGTGGGGGTGGGTAGAGGGTAGAGTTGGGTTATTTTTATTATTTAAATATTAAAATCTAAAAAAAAATAATTTTTTTTTGGAGGAGGTGGTGGGGTGGGTAGGGGGTAGGGTTGACTGATAATATTTTTATTATTTATATATTAAAATCTAAAATTTTAAAAAAAAATTGTGGGGTGAGTGGGGGTGGGTAGTGTAGGGTGATAATATTTTTATTATTTAAATATTAAAATCTAAAATATTTTTTTTTTTTAAAAAATTGGGTGAGTGGGGGGTGGGTGAGTGGTGGGTAGGTCATAAGTGGATAGGGGTAGAGTGTGTGGGCTAACTCGCAGCCCGCCCCACCAGTGGCCCGCTCCACTTGGGCTCATCATAAGGTTGTTTGTGGGCTAAACCATCTCACCAACCCATTCTGACAGCTCTACCAATAGGAATAAGGGTTTAAACGAATAAAAAATAAGTTCGGGAATTTATTTGATCTCACATGATAAGATGGAGGGTCAAATTGACCATTTGCTCTTTTATCTTTCGACTAACTTAAGTCTTGGGGAGAAAATATTGAAACACCCTTAAGAAAATATCTAAGCGTTTGAAGGCAAAGGTTTGTATGTCCGTGAGACCCGAATTGGCGCTCGGGTTCGAAACTGGCGAAGAGTCTTTTGCTTTTTTGCTCGTGGATTAAGGATTATTGTTATTTAATATATAGTGGATTGTTGTATTAGAGGGGTGTGTGGATTCCATGTGTGTAAAAAATGAAAGAGGACTCTTTGAGTGGGACGACCAAAATTGAAAAAGAACCCTCTTTAACTGGGACGGAGGGAGTAATTATTATTTTGTTTTAAGTCTAATAATTATTTATGTATTATTTAAAAATAAATTTAAATTAATTAGTTTTTGTTGTTTTAATTACCTATATACTATATTCTTTCTTTCTAGGGGTTGGTTACTATCCACTACACTCCCTAAGCATAATTAACTGATAGATACATTCTAAATTAACTCTTACTACTAACTACAAAATTTATGTATGTATTTCCCTTTTTGCCCTAATATCCAAATTTAGATTTTAAATGCAGATTTTTCTGCACGAAATGTAGATTTTAGTTTAAAATGCAAATTTGATTGGGGTTAAGTTGATTTTTTTTCACGAAATGCAAATTCCGGTTAAAAAAAATGCAATTTGAAGGAGGTTTAGTTGATTTTTTTTTTCACGAAATGCAGATTTTTTAATAGTTAATTTTCTGCATGAAATGCAGATTTTTTATGTAGTTAATTTTCTGCACAAAATTACACGAAATGCATATTTATCTTTCAATTCTCGCAATTAATGATATTTTTCTGCACGAAATGCAGATTTGTTTGGAGGTTTCTAACCACATGAATAGGAATTCATGGGAATTAATCATAATTCATTATGGCAAGTCAAGGGGTTTCTAACAACATGAATAGGAATTCATGGGAATTAATTATAATTCATTATGGCAAGTCAAGAAATCTTAAAGTGAAATACGTTGAGAGTGGAAGAGATATTATTGAGATATATTTTAATTAAGGATAAATTTGGAATTTTAACTCTAAAAATTGTACCTAATAATAATTTATTTTTATGGATGTATCTTAACATAATTATACATAGGAAGTTTGTACCTACAAGTAATTATTCCTTCTTTCTATCTACGGACCAATGTGGAAAAAGTAATCCTTTATTACAAAAATGATAAAATTTTAATAAAAATAAAAGTTAGTCTCTTGTCTCCCTAGGTGCACAAGATGTCTAAGGGTACAACATTTTGTTGTAAAGGGTATATACTTTAATTAGTAAGAGTATACTATTTTGTTCTAAAGGGTACACACTTTCATTAAATTTATTTTTTCAGAAAACAAATGATACACATTCTTATACTAAAAGGTATACAAATTAATACTAAAAGGTATTTGGGCGCATGGTGGGCGCACGTGCCCCATGGGCACACAAATTTTTGCCTAAAAATAATAATTATTTGAATGAAGAGTGAACTTGTTTATGAAAAATGATAATATTATCTTAATAAAAATTTGGTAATCGTATAAAAAAAATTAATAAAAATTATTCTCTTTCCATCTCATCCGAAGTTTAACACTTTCTTTTTAAATGTAGTAAATGAAGCGTCAACATTATGTAGTAGTAATTTGAATGAAAAGTGATATTAATTTATAAAAAGTGATAACATTAATTTAATAAAAATGATAATAATTTGAACAAAAAATGATAATTTATTGAGGAAAAGTGATATCACTTTAGAAACATTTCATTGACAAGGTATAAGTGGATAAAAAGTGATGACATATCTTATAAAAAGTGATATATTATAATATCATATCACATATCATAATATTATACTTGGATAAAAAGTGATGACATATTTTATAAAAAGTGATATATCATAATACCATATCATATATCATAATATCATAAAAAGTGCAAAGAGTTGAGAAACATTTTTGAACCTTTTTATCCCTTGCTTTTCTTATTATTTTCAGTTTTATATTTATCAATAATGATTTAATTTAATATTTATAGAGTTAAGTTCTATTAAATTACATATGTCCATCCAACTTCTTAATTAACTTGTGATTTAATAAAAGTACACTTTTAGGGAAAAATAATATTTATTTAAGAAATATTTCATTAACAGTTTGTCTATGATACATAATCAACAAAAGGTGACATTTGTCAATTAAATTATTTCATGAATTGTTAGTGCATGTGCTTGCTTGTTGTTCATTCTGTTGAGGTGTAGGTCAAGATGCACTGACACTCGGACTAACATTTGCAGCAGCAGTAAATCAGACAGGTGTCATTCCAAGTGCAGCAGCGCTCCGAATGACACTGAGCAGAAAACTTGTACAGCAACGGAAAATATCAGATAAAACCCAAGAACACATCAACATAACTCATCCACAAACTTACGTTTGTGGCGGCCCCATGGCTAAAACTTCATTAAACTTGAAAAATTAGTTAATACAAAAGTTCTCAATGATCAAATTCAATCTTTAGAATTTATCCTTTCAAACTCGTAAAAGTAAACCTATTACAACAAGAGCTAAAAACTACTCTAAAGACAAAAATTATAAAACAACAATTACAATATTCTAGAATATGAGAAGAGACCGCTCATCTTTTCAATGCTCCAAAAAGAGTAGACGGGATGCTGCTCGAAGTGTGGCAATATTTCGTGCAACACCCAAAATGGCACCCTCTTCTGATATGGATTTTCTGTACGAGGCGCACTTGAAATGAATGGCTTCGGATATATTTTATAGACTAAGATTATGCCTCTTCATTTCTGCAGCAGTTGTGAGACATGAAGTCTCTAACTTCTCTCCAATAAGTGTCTAACTTTCCACTTCCTTAGAAATAGGAAGTAGTTGGTTCTTCATTCTAAGTTCTTCTTGGAGAGAAATTAACATATTTTTGGTAGGTGAAATTTAAGCACCAACAAACTCCCCCAATTCTGCCTATCCAAACACAACATTCTCGCTTCAAAAATCTCCTCATAGCGTGTGTTTGATCTAATGACAATTTGAATGAGATGGGAGGAGAGAAAATGAACGTCTTGAGTTTTCCATAATGAGGACAACACGCAAGCAACAAGATCGTGAACTTAATAGAGTCAAGTTTTGGCTCTGATACCACTTGTTAGTTCATGTGTCTGCTTGTTGTTCATTCTGTTGAGGTGTTGGTCAAGATGCTCTGACACTCAGACCAACACTTGCAGCAGCAGTAAATCAGACAGGTGTCGTTCCAAGTACAGCAGTACTCCGAATGACACTGAGCAGAAAACTTGTACAGCAACGAAAAATATCAGAGAAAACTCAAGAGCACATCAACGTAACTCATCTACAAACTTACGTTTGTGGTCGCCTCATGGCTAAAACTTCACTAAACTTGGAAAATTAGTGAATACAAAAGTTCTCAATGATCAAATTCAATCTTTAGAATTTATCCTTTCAAACCCGTAAAAGTAGACCTATTACAACAAGATTTAAAAACTACTCTAAAGACGAAAATTGTAAAACAACAATTACAATCTTCTAGCATATGAGAAGAGACCGTTCATCTCTCCAACGCTCCAAAAAGAGTAGACGGGATGCTACTCGAAGTGTAGCAATATTTCGTGCAACACCCAAAATGACACCCTCTTCTGATATGTACGAGGCGCACTTGAAATGAATGGCTTCGGATATATTTTATAGACTAAGATTATGCATCTTCATTTCTGCAGCAGTTGTGATACATGAAATCTCTAACTTCTCTCCACTAAGTGTCCAATTTCCCACTTCCTTAGAAATAGGAAGTAGTTGGTTCTTCATTCTAAGTTCTTCTTGGAGAGAAATTAACGTATTTTTGGTAGGCGAAATTTAAGCACCAACATGAATAATTCGTAACAAATATATTTGATAATGCTTTTAATAAAAAGTGATACTACATGTTTAAGGGAAAAGTGATATTCATCAATTAAATTATTTTATAAATATTTTGTATGACAAATAAACAAGTAATAGCATTTTTAATAAAAAGTGATATTATATATTTAAGGAAAAAGTGATAGTATTCATTAATTAAATTATTTTTATGAATATTTTGTATAAAAAATAGCATTTTCAATAAAAAGTGATTCTACTAATTAAGGAAAAGTGATAAGCGTCAATTGAATTATTTAATACATGAATAACTTATATGAAAGATGAAATGTGATAACTTTTTTAATAATACATGATTTCTTATCATGAAAAAGTGATAATTGTCCAGTTAAATTATTATTTTATAAATAATTAGTAGGACGAATAAAAGTTAATAAAAAGAAATCTATACATACATATATAAAAACAAACATAAACTTCTACTTTTGTTTTTAATTTTTTATTTAAATTTTATTTTTTTATTTAACAATATAAATTTAGTAAATATGAGAGATATTTTTGGCATATTTAACTAATTTTTAATCAATATATGTTTAATTTAAATTAATATATCAATTAATATTCATATATTATAATTATAATTTAATTTAATATACATAGGACATATGATTTTCCTTTGATTTAATTTAATTATACTAATAATGAATTTAATTATTTAAATTTTACTTTTTTATTTATTTAATTTAACAATATCAATTTAATTAATTTTTAATCAATATATACTTAATTTTAATTAATATATCAATTTTATTTTCATATACAAATTTTCAGAAATGAAGTTGTATGAAGAAGTTAATTTTGACAGAAAGTTTTCTGTATCACCATGTGCACAATAGTTTAGTGGCTAGTAGTACTGTAATGGAGAGTTGAGACCCTCTTGAAGACAAGGAATGGACAACATGATGTCTCTTGGAAGGATAGGATGGTGGGACCTTTCGAAATGGAGGCCTCTTCTTGAGATGGCGAATGTTAGAGTTAGGATACTAACATTGTTCGAGTCCAAGGCCGCCGTTAGAGCCTAGCGAGTAGAAGCGTGAAGTCATGCGAGCATTGCGATCGGCTTAAGCAGCGGCCTAGTCACGGAAGCCGCAGCCCTTAGTCTTCTTTGTTGAGTCTCTATTGGCGATGGCGGAATTGAGGCGAGGCACAGAGGAGGGGGCTCGATTAGGGGAGCCACCGCCGGTGTTCTCGTCCATGAGGTCGTCATCATCGGGCTCAAAATCAAGGGCTTCCACTTCAGCGTGTGCCATTGTTGCCAAAGTCGAGGGCACGGGGAGATGAGGTATTAACACCAAGGATGCCATGCTTTAGAAATTTACAGTAACAGTGCAATCAATTTTGAGACGGAGGGAATAGTTTTTTTGTTGTTTTAAGTACATATACTATGTTCTTTCTTTTATCTACTGACCAATGTGGAAAAAGTAATCCTTTATTACAAAAATGATAAAATTTTAATAAAAATAATTATTATTTGAATGAATAGTGATTTTGTTTATAAAAAATGATAGCATTGTCTTAATAAAAATTTGGGCAAAAGGTTATATTGGACCTCCATCTTAACTCATCGGATCAAGTAAAAAAATGATAGCATTGTTCTTCAAAGTCCTTTTTCATTTCTAAATCAGATCATTTGGGCCCTAAATAAAACAAGTAAACATATTCACCCAAGAAACTTGTAACGGCGTTAATGGAGATATAAGCTGTAACAGCATTAATAGCGATGGAGTTGTCCAAACTGGCCAATGAAGCCGCCCAGAAGGCTATCAAGGAATGGGGGCAGCCTCTCTATCCTAAATCACTCACCTAATGTTTTGCAGCGCCGTCGCCGTTGAAACGTCCGGCGTTGAATACAACATCGGCCTCGTCAAATGCTACAAGACTGGTTACATATTCTAACCCGACGAACCCGATACTCTATTCATCACTGCTAAAAACCTCGAATTATGCCACTACACTGGTTCTCCCACTGTCCTCAATCACACATTCATCTCTATAACCCACCTTCATCTACTGATTCATCTTTTTCATCAACTTCATTTCGTAGCTTTTCTTTTTTGTCTGCTAAAATAGTTTGTGCTTGTTTTCAAAAATTTTGGGGAAAATTAAAATTAATGTAGTGAGTTAATTTTAAGATGATATCTGGAATTTTTATGTTGCCACAATAAGAATTAATAGACTGCTTCGACGGCGCCACCGTCCTTCCACTTGCCAAAGATCTCGTCGAGAACAATGCCCGTGCCAGAGTTCCAGCCGTTTGCTCTTGAGATGTTCAGCATCTTGGCTTTCAGCACGGTTGCAACGGCACCGTTTGAATTTTTCTGCCAGAGGTGTTTACTTCTTTTAAATGGAAAAGATTAGGGGCCCAAATGATCTCGTCTTGAAATAAAAAGGGTTTGGAAGATAAAAAATAAAATTTAGGGGCTTATTTGATCCGATAAAATAAGTTGGAGGTCCAATCCGACCTTTTGCCCTAAAAATTTAGTAATCGTTTATAAAAAAAAAAAATTAATAAAATTTATTCTCTTTCCATCTCATCCGAAGGTTGACGCTTTTTTTTTTAATGTAGTAAATGAAGCGTCAACATTATGCAGTAGTAATGTGAATGAAAAGTGATATTAGTTTATAAAAAGTGATAGCATTGTTTTAATAAAAATGTTAATAATTTGAACAAAAAGTGATAATTTACTGAGGAAAAGTGATATTCATTTTACAAACATTTCATTGACAATTTATCAATGGATAAAAAGTGATAACACATTTTATAAAAAGTGATATATCATAATCATATCATAATATCAAATCATATCATATCATAAAAAGTGAAAAGGAGTTGAGAAACATTTTTAAACCTTTTTATCCGTTACTTTTCTTATTATTTTCAATTTTATACTTATCAATAATGATTTAATATTTATAGAGTTACGTTTCTATTAAATTACATATGTCCATCCAACTTCTTAATTAACTCTAGTGATTTAATAAACGTACCCTTTCATTTCTAATTCCACCTCTTCAAGGTCATTAACCAAATAACTCTTCATATATTTTGAATTTGCCTGAGATGTTATGCTCCCATGCTTGGTTTGGCATCCAATGTCACGAAGGATTCTCCAAAAATTGTGCTTGGTAAGTACTTTATTGTTCTACATTGTATGTATATTGTCTTACAAATTAATTTATTTATTGATACTAGGAGAAACAATGATGAAAATAATAATTTGGATCCATCATATATTCTTAAAAAAGAGTTGGTCTCTTGTGCCCCAGTGCACAAAATGTGCAAGGGTACACTATTTTATTCTAAAGGATATACATTTTAATTAGTAAGGGTACATCATTTTGTTCTAAAAAGTATACACTTTTCATTAATATTTTTTATTTTTGTCAGAAAATAAAGGGTACACGTATTTATACTAAAAGGTATACAATTTAATACTGAAGGTATGGGCGCACGGCTTGCCCCAGGCACACAAATTTTTGCCCTTAAAAAATTGACAGAAAATCTTTAAAAAGTAATGTTGACCACAACTACAAGCAAGTGGAAGGTATCTATTTCTTATATCCGGCCATTACTAAACAATCAACTAAATCATAATATTATTCATTTTCTTCATACATTTAGAATGAGCTTCAAAACAAAAGCACCACAAATGCTTTACTTTTTTTGTTATTAATAAATTGAACTTCTATTAATCATGTTATTCTTTCCACTTAAATTATTTTAAAGAAAAATTTCAAATCTTTTTAATAATCAGTTCATGTTTTGACAACAACACATAAAAAATGCAAAAGACCCATATGAGATATGATTTATCTATAGCTCAACAAAAGAAGTGTGCTGAGGAGGCAATATTGGAGGCTGGATCATTGATATGTACCAAACCCTGCTAATTACTACTCCTAATTCTGGTTTTATTTTATTTTCTACCTAATCAACTCTCATTAATTAGTAAATCCGGAAGATGATTTAATGTAATATTTTGAATTTAAAGTTAAATCAATCTGTAGAAGATATCTAAGTAACCTTGAGAAGTAATTTTATTAAATTGACATGTAATAAGAGAATGTTAATAGGATAATTTTTTGGAGTGTATTTAGTTGAAAAAAATAGAAATTAAAATTAGTATGGGGAGCATTTATTATTTGAGATGTATAAAAAAATCACGTAGTGTTGATAGTCAGTTCAATTATTTGTGTTGATAGTTAGTTCCATGGAAATGAACGGCACCAGTCGCCTGATTCATATGAAGACGGTGCAGAGAAGCCATTCCTCCGCTAATAAATAGTTTCCTTACAAGTTTTTTCTCGAACAATCTTGCAATTAATTTCCAATCATATCAATATTAGTCCCCATTTTAAATAATATAAGAAGCAAATAGGAAGGTGAAGATCATCCAGACGAACTAGATTTTAGGTGAAGATATATAGTCTAAACATGTATATTAGATTGACTAATGTAGAAGGTATAAACTATAAATATAAGCATTACAGGAAAGCACCAAAAGTATTATTTTTATAATGTGAAGTGTTGATTATTGCAACATTTTATCATCATTTTTATTACTCCCCCGTCTCATATTAACCTTCACATTTTACTATTCTATTTTGTATAATTTTTTTATTAATTTTATTAACTTTTGAGGGTATTTTAACATTTATATGTAATAAAATAAAGCATAAAGTAATGTTATAAGTGTGAAAAATGAATGATAAATTTGATTAAAGTAATTTTTTAAGTTGTTGGATAACGTTTTGTTTCCTTTTATGGATGTGAAAGTTATTGTGAGACAAACAAATGAGAAAAATGTGTGAAAGTAGTTATGGGACGAGGAGAGTATATGGTACGTATGGGAAACTTTTAAGTGAATCAAGTTTATGATACATTATGATAATCATTATTATTCTTTAATATGAAAAATAACTTTTTAAAGATAGTATAAAATATTATTCTTTTGAATAAAAAAATATTAGTTTTTAAATTGTGATATGTTGTGATTTATTATATTTTTGTTGAGATGAATAACATTTCCACCCATAAAACCGTGACTAAGTCACATTACAAAGTATAACATGAATGCGACGTGCAGCGCACGTCTAAAATACTAGTAATCAATAAAATGATTATAATTTGAATGAAAAGTGACAATTTGCTAAGGAAAAGTAATATTCATTTAAGAAATATTTCATTAACAGTTTGTCGGTGGATACATAATCAACAAAAGGCAATATTTGTCAATTAAATTATTTCATGAATAATTCGTAACAAATAAAAAAGTGATAATAATTTTAATAAAATTTGATACTACATGTTTAAGGGAAAATTGATATTCATCAATTAAATTATTTTTATGAATATTTCATATCACAAATAAACAAGTGATAGCGTTTCTAATAAAAAGTTATTCTACCTAATTAAGGAAAAGTGATAAGCGTCAATTTAATTATTTAATACATGAATAATTTATATGAAAGATGAAATGTGATAACTTTTTTAATAATACATGATTTCTTATCATGGAAAAGTGATCATTGTCCAGTTAAATTATTATTTTATAAATAATTAGTAGGATGAATAAAAATATTAAATTTTAGTAATAAAAAGTAATGTCTAATAAAAGAAAAGTTATAGCCGTCAATTGAATTATTTTATACGTAAATAATTTATAAAATAAATAAAAAGTGATAATTTTTTAAGAAATAGTGATATTTGATTTTAAAAAAATATACTCATTTAATTGAATTATTTCATTAAAAATGTATTTGATTTTTTCCCTTTTATCTTATATTTAATTAAAAAAAATCACCTCATAATTAACATTATATTGAAATAATTTAAAATAATATATAGTTAAAAGAATTAATATAGTTTGTTAAAATAAATTGAAAAGAAAAGTAAAATTTCGAAACAAGCTACCAAGAAGAGAAATTCTCTTGTGAGACGATTGTGAGACGGGTCGACTCATTACTAAAGTATGCTTATTATATAGATAAAGTATGCTTATTTGTAATTAAAATATGTCAATAATGAATCATATTATAACACCCTAAATTATATTTTAATTCATCATTTATCATACTTTAAAAAACATACTTTAATAATGATTAAACATTCTTTATCTATATAATATGCATACTTTAAGGCGTCTCACAAACCGTCTCACATATCTAAATTATATTTTAATTCATCATTTATCATACTTTAAAAAACATACTTTAATAATGATTAAACATTCTTTATCTATATAATATGCATACTTTAAGGCGTCTCACAAACAGTCTCACATATGTACCTTCTCATAAGAGAATTTGTCTACCAAGAATTTTAAGGAAAGTAAATTTTTGAAAGAAGCGAGCAAGAATTTTCTAACATCATATCCATATTGATTAAATACTGCCGGTTTTTTAAATAGATAGAGGAGGAATGGGAATCGGAGCCGGATTAGGTTAAAAACCCTAAAAATTGATATTTGAGTTTGAACCAGATTGAATCATGTTTCTTTTTATTTTTTATTATTTTTAATAGAAAATTGCATTTCTAATCCCATACCGGATAGTCCATCTTAAAAATTGTCCTTTTACTTATATTTTTTATCCCGTAAAAATATTTGGACTTTTTTTGTTTTTCAATTCATAGAAGTTGCACGTTAAAATAGAGAGGTTGTGATTGAGAAAATCAAAAATTGAAAGGAAAAATAAATACATTACCCTATTCTTAAATTTCATTCCCCCACCTAATAACTCCCAATATCTCAGCCAAAATCCATTCCATTCATTAGAGGTATATACAATTTATGGCATGATTGGTAAGTGGTAATGGATTACGAATGGAATCGTTATTCCTAATTTTATTACTAATCTTATTATTGGTACAAATTTAGAATGAGAATCATCATTCCTTTGGTAATCACCATTTCTTTAAACAAAGGAATGGTGATTTATCTCAACCCCATGGTATTCCCCATTTTCATGTATGAAGGAATCAACCATTTTTTTTGTAGCATAATATAAACCATAAAAAATTATAAAAATATTCTCATAATTTATACCATATATATATATATATATATAGATATATAATTAAAAAATTATAAATAAATTATTTTTTTTATGTTTAACGTATAATATTAATAAAAAACTTTATTATTATATTATTTAATAAAAATAAAATATTAAATTATTTATAAATTTAAAAAAAATCATGCATTTTATATACCCAGTAAAATATATTATTTTAAATTTTATTCTTTAAATTTTTAATAAAAATTATATAATTAATTTGATATTTATTATAAATAAAAATTAATAAATTATAAATAAAAAATAATATAATTGATAAAATTAAATATATACATGTAATATTGAATATATAATTATTTTTTAGATATAATTTAATGTTTTTTAATATATGTAATTTCTTTATTTATATTTATTAAATATTAAGGTTTTATTTTATTTTTAATTTAACACTTTTAAATATAAAATCTTTACTGAAATTTTTTTAAATATATAAAATTTTAATTGAGATTATAATTAATTAAATATTTTATATATAAATTTAAATTTTAATGCTATAAAAATATATTATTAATGACATTAGAACCAGTTAAATAATACATTTTTTATTACTTGAGTTATTCTTAAATCATATCAATCACTGTAATCATCATTTTCATTAATTCCTTTCACATCTCTATTCCATTAATGAGTTCATTTCATTTCATTTCATCGTCACCCCATTCAATCATATCAATCTAGTCGTTAGTGAATTGTGTTATCGTCGGCCACCATCGCGGGAATGACTCCAATTTAGTATTATAACTTCAAGCAACTCCGATTATCTTTAAGCAGACTTCCCCCAATTTTACTGCTTAAAATTTTCTCGATTTCGATGTCCTATCTCTAGCGCAACTGGTGGAGGGTTTCCAATGCAAGCTGTTGTGCTTCTCAGCACAATGCCCACCTCCTTGCCCGACCCTCATTATACAAGTCATCTCCCCCGAGCTTAGGAGGTGAATGGAAACTATGTTAGAGTCACGTCTTGTGTACGCCTCATAAAGTATATACCAAATTTTAAGGGTGAAATAACAATTATACGCATAAATTAATTTGAAAAATAGAAGGAAAAAAAACTAATATCGGGAGGATTGTCTCAGCGAATTGGCGTGAGAGATGAAAGAATTGTCCCCATTGAAGTTATTGTCAAAAACTCCCTTCATCCCACAATTTACATATTTATATTTTTGGAGTGTTGTGCATTTTTTGTGCACACCATTAAAAATTCCCAAGTATAATGATGTATATCATAGCGGTAAGCAACCAAGTCTATATTGAACCCAATGGAATGTCAACTACCTATTCTTAGAATTATTAGAACAAATAAGATATGTAACCAAATATTCAATTGTTTGAAGATATTTAACAACTACTCAAGACTCTAATATTAATTATAAATTAATAAAGAAAAATATGAAGAATACAAGTGTGGAGAAATAGTAGCTCTAAGAACTCCAGTTCAAACCTATTAAATTCGTTTTCTCAATTTTGAAATCAGTCAATTAAATTTATGAAATCTGACCTTTTTGTCCATCGACCGGCTGTAGCGGGTAAGTCAGCCTGTTAATCTGACGTGGATTTTAATTTTTTTTAATTATAATGACGTGGCATATAATGCAAATAAAATATAAAAGAATTTTTTCCACCAACTTATCTTATTTATGAAATTAGTCCATACATTTTTCCGTTTTTTGAAATAAGTCCATCAAGTTCGTAAAATTTGACATTTTCATCATTGGATCGACTGATGGGAGTATAACATCCGGTTATACTTTAGTGGTTTTCATTTTTTATTTTCTTTTTAAAATATAATGCGTCACATGAAATTTGGCATTTGACTCAAATAAAATTTCATTCTAATTTTTTTTCTTAAATCCTTCACTTTCATTTGAGACTATGTGGAATTTCAATTTTAGGATACTTGCTATTTTTTAACCCCAATCTGCACCACCATTTCCGCCCAACTAACTTACAAATATAATCTCATTTATAACTCTATCTTTGCAGCGAGCTCTTCATGATGGTCCCCATTCATTCACTGGTCTAATAGTTGATTCGCAATCAAGATACCTAACTTACTTACAAATACAACCCTATTTACAGGCTCATCTAGACAGCAAGCTCTGAATAATAGTCTCCGCTCATCCGCCGGTCTAATAGCTGGTTCACAATTAGGACTCTACTTCACAACCAAGACCCATATCACCTCTGGCATTGTTAAACACGACGACTACGATATCTAATCACTGGATTAACCCTATTAATGAGACATGTGGAAACTGTCAATTTGCGAAATGTTCAGCAATAAAAACTTTCATTAGTCATACGCATTGCGGATTGATGAAGTGAGGCAACACTGAATACTCATATAGGAAAGAAAATTTAAATGGACTAAACGATGCTTTTATATTTAAGTAACAGAAATGCATGTGATAATGTCGTTGGTGAGGGAGAGAAGATTGAAGGGAAGGAGAGAGAGTTTGAGAATTGAGTTTTTGGAGAAGGTAATAAATTACGTTAATTTATTTGAAAGTTAAATAATTTAGATTTCTTTAAAAAAGAAAAAAGATTTGTCAAAATTAGGTGTTTAGGGTATGTCTAACAAAAAGATGAGTGTTATTTCTAAAATTAAAGAAACTCTTAAATTTTATAATTGATGAACAGTTAAAAATGATTGAGCTTGAGGAGTGAGATGCGTCAAACGTCACGTCTCATGTGACGTATTATAATTAAAAAAAATAAAAAAAGAAAACGCGCAAGTATGATCTAATAGTTTATCCGCAATAGTCGGTCAATGGTCAAAAATATCGAATTTCACAAATCTAATGGATTAAATTCAAAAGGAAAAAAAATTGTATGGACCAATTTTAGAAATAAAATAAGTTGGTGGATAAAAAAATTTAAACATGTCATTATGTGGTATGCAACGTATCATAATTTAAAAAAAAAATGAAATTCATGTCAGCATTATCGGGTGATTTATTTGCAAAAGCCGGTCAAAATATTAAATTGTCGAATATCAATTAAATTCAAAACGTGAAATATTTCAAAATAATGATAAATTAGGATCAAAATTTTAATTTTCCTTGAACTTTATATGGCGTTCGCGGCGAACTATATTCTAAAATTGAAGTATAATTAGTTGAAATAAAAAATAGTGGACACACCAACATTTCCTGCGACAGATCTGAATTCACTATCCCCAACTCACCCTTCTTTTGTCCAATTGTATTCGGACAATCCCCACAAATATACATACATAAATAAAGAAAGAAAGAAAGAAAAGAGAGACAGAGATGCAAGAGAGAGAAAACACAACAGAGAGAGAGAGAGTGAATTGACTAAAGCAGGAGAGAGAAACAAAGTTTTTACAGTCCCCAAGACCTGCAGCCTGCAGTGCCACCAAAAGCCACCCCTACTCACTAATAACACTCCACCCACCCACCCTCCCTCCCTCCCCCACCCACCACCCCAACGATATTCATTCATATTCTCCAACTCCAAAGCTTTGACCACCTCTTTACTGTAAAATATAACACCCCTTAATTCTCAAGTCCCATCAAACTTGAATGTCTAAATAATGGAGGATGGAAATTTGAAAAAAAATAAAAAAAAGGGTCTTTTCCAAATGTGTTGTTAATGAGTGATTAATATTAATTCTTCCAACTCTAAACACACTCACTTCGTTAACTGTACCTTGTGTAAAAGATTCTAATACATGGCAAATATAATAATCATCAATCTTTGTAGTGTAAGTGTGTAACACAATTAATTCTCAGACACCTCTGGCATAGTAGTTTTCCAAATCTTTACACTCCCCTATGGTGTCATCACTCTCTATGGATTCTCTCTCTACTAAGGTTTTGTGTTCTATCAACTCCTTAAACCCCTCTGAATCATAATTTTCACTTCTCTACTCAGTCTTCTGAAATGGAAAAAAAGCTAAATCTTTCATAGCTGAAGAAATCTTACTGGAATTTACTACTTACAATTCCTCTGTCTCTCTCTGTCTCTCTCCATGGATGCGTCTGAGGCTACTAGAATAGTGATGTCAAGGATCCAAGGGTTTGATCCAGAAAACGCTTCAAAAATCATGGGATATATATTGATACAAGAGCAAGGGGAGAAAGAGATGATAAGGCTTGCTTTTAGCCCTGATGCTCTCTTGCTTTCTTACATCAACCAAGCAAAAATGGGTTTGGGGTTTTCTTCTTCAAACCCCTTTATTAGGCCTGAAAACAACAACCCTTTCCCCCAAAGTTCACCAAGAATCATGATACCCAACAATGGCTTCCATTTGAGCAGCAGCCCATCTTCACCTGGGCCCCTTTTCCAGAGAAGTAGAACCCGACCCATTTCTTATGCTTCTGTGCTCGACCGGCCTAACATTGGCTCACCAAATTTGCATTTTGGCGATGAGTTCATGGGTGGGGGTGGGGTGGGGTATGATGAGTTGCCGTTTCTTGATGACCCATCAGGGGTGGATCCAGTGATGAGCCCAAGTGGGAATAGTGATTCTCTGGTTTTCCCTTATGGTGAGGATGTGAATGGGGTCCCTTCCCCCCACCCCCACCCGTTTCACAGGAGGAGCTGCTCTGTGAATGATGCTGCCTTTCTTGATGAGGGCAGTGGTGGGAATGAGCTCCTCTGGAGGCCTTGCATGTACTTTGCAAGAGGCTTTTGCAAGAATGGGGGTACTTGCAAGTTCTTGCACAGTGATTTTGAGGTTAATGATGGTGGACAAATGGGTTCTCCTAGTAAGATTGCTGGACTTGATGAGCTATTCAAACTCAAAGCGCTTCAACAGCAGAGGTTCTCTTTCATGATGAATGACTCTCCTAGGTAGTGATTCTTCCATTTCTTGCCTGTGTGAATGGGAATTGAGTGGTGTTCTATCATTTCTGCTGTTTTATTCTCTTAATTGTGCTGCATTATGGAGAATATTCTTGAAAACATGCTAAATGGTTTAGTAATTTAGATTTGAATATCATGAATTAGGGATTGTTCTTGTTTGATCTCTCCTATTAGCTTCAGTGACTAGAATGGTAAATTTGATTAATTTGGTTGGAATTGACCTCACAGGGGTGACTTTTCACCAGTGGGATTGAGTGGTGGTGCTAGCTCAAGCTCTAGGCAGATTTACTTGACATTTCCAGCTGATAGTACTTTCAAAGAAGATGATGTATCTAACTACTTTAGGTAAATTATTACTACAAGTTATTAGAAATTTATATTTTTGATCTTGATCATGATACTGAAATGGGCTCTGATTATACTTCTGTTATGCTTGATTTCAAGTATGTTTGGACCTGTGCAAGATGTTAGGATTCCTTATCAGCAGAAACGAATGTTCGGGTTCGTAACGTTCCTCTACCCAGAGACGGTTAAGCTTATTTTGGCCAAAGGGAACCCTCATTTTGTGTGTGATTCTAGAGTGCTTGTCAAACCATACAAAGAGAAAGGAAAAATCCGAGAAAAGTAACTGTTTCGAGCCTGTGTTGTTCTCTATTGTGTCTTTGTTAGGCTATGATGGTGGATTGTAACCTAACCATTTGTAGGAAACAACACATGGAGAGAGGGGGCTATTCAAGCCCTTCAGGAGTTGATTCTAGGGAGCATTTTGATCAACCTTTTGGTAAGCTTCATGAATGGATGATCATATTCCACCCATTTGTGAAATCATTTGATGAATCTTTATCTTGTGTTCCTCTTGCAGGCCCTAGAATGTTGATGAGCCCACAAGAGTTGATGCTCAAGAGGAAATTGGAACGAGAAGCTGAATTGCAGCATGCCATCGAACTTCAAGGGCAAAAGATGATGAGTTTACAACTAAGGGACATGAAAACTCAGAGCCCTAATCATCAAGGTCTTCCTACTGATGTCCCGTATTCCTCACCTCAGTCGTCTCAACTGCTCACGAATAAACATTTTGCTACAGCTCATTCAATCAATAAAGAAGATTCATCAGGTCTGCTCAGTTGGTAGCATGCTTTTTACTTGCATAAGATAATACTATATAGTACTGTATGTTAGCTCATGATGTTCCCTAACCAGCTGTTTATGTTTATGTTGCCTTTTCGTCGTATTCTTTTGACAGACTCAGATGGTGCTGATGAAAAGTTAGTGATCGATGGATCCAAATCTTCTGCTAGTGTGCTGAAACAGGGAAAATCCAATGACACTCTCCCCCGTGAAAGGTACAACCGATTGTGTCTTCATAGGAAATGCATTACCATTGATAGAATTCTTGGCCAATAATGTGTGTATATACTAATCAAACATTAGTTATTCCACCTCATTCTTGTAATCTTTATGTACTGATTAATCTGCTTGACATGAAAGCAGCTTGGAGGGCATACTCCCTGATAACCTTTTTGCGTCTCCTACGAAATCAGCTGCTGAAAACCAGCCCGTTTTAAGCCAGGGCGACGGCCTACCTGTGCTCACCAACAGTTCTCCCCTCACCATGGCTTCTCTAAAATCATGTTACCTCCAAATGCCTCGGTATACTATCTTCCCTACTCCCCTAAACTTGCAAGTAAATGAAATCAGACTAAACTGGTAAATCGACGTGCAGGTTTTCGTCTGCCCAAGAAGCCATCGAAATGTAGGCGTTGGAGCTGATAACGCGTAGCAAAGCAGGAGTTAAGCTTAGGTGAGTCTATTCTACACGAATGCATCGCGTCGATGAAGTTGTATTAATTAATGTGGGTGATGCAGATAGAAGGAAGTAAAAAGATGTATAGGTGTATGGCCAAAAAGCATAGGAAGAAAGCAGAAAAAGATGTGAAATGGAGGATGCTATCAATACCATACTACTCCAGTTTACAACAATACATAATGCTTGGGGTAGTCCAGGACAGATTGAGTTGTGTATGTGGGGCATCTTTCTTCATTTTGTATCCCCCCCTCTCTCACTCTTATCTCTCTCTTTCTCTCTCTAGTTGTTTGCTGGACCACCACACAGTCTAATTCTTATAACAAAGATCTAGCTATAATAGATTCAAAGTTTTACCTCCCCTTCTGTCTTTGGATACATATCACTTCTGATGTAATTATAAGTGAAAGGTAGTTATTTTATTTGTTGAAGTTGAACTATGTAAACATTTTGGCTACAAGTAAATGTGAGCTCCAAGGGTATGTCTTATGTTCTTAGACACACTCTACGTCATGTTAGTTTATGTTAGAAGGAATTGATCAAGTAATTGATACTATTTTTTTTGTTGGTAGTGATAGAGAGGAGAATCATTTAATTTTTAAGAGCATCTCCAAGAGCCTCTCTATAATTTAGAGAGTATTTTACATAATATAGAGAGTATTTAAAATATAGATGATCATATTTTCAATCATCTTCAACGCTAGACATGCACTAAAAAATCGGAACCGAAATCGTCGGTTCTTGAACGGGCAAAAAAATAAATCGAAACCGGTAAAGGAAGATTTGGTTTCGGTTCTTCATTCATTGGGGAAAAAATCGGCGGTTCCGGTTCGAACTGTTGATTTTTTCATTTTATTTATATTTTTTTACGCTAAAACTTAAAAAAAAATAAAAAATCGGAACCTGCGATTCCAAATCGAAATCGGAACCTTCGTTTCGAAACCAAAACCTTCCTACCTCGGTTCGGTTCTGGTTCCAAGGTACCTTGGAACCAGAACCGACGGTTTCGAACCGTGGTGCATGCCTATCCAACACCCTTTTTATAATTATTTAGTTTGTTCTATTTCCAATGCTTATTTATTATAATATATTCTTTCTTTTAATTTTTGTGTTTCCTCCTAATTTACTTTATTAAATATATGAAATAATAAATATTTTGATGTAAATTTTAAGAAAAAGAAGTATTGGAACTAATAAAATAATCAAGATATTTAATTTTAAAGAATGGTTATGGCTCTCTAAATTTGAAGAGCCAAAATGATTATATAAAAATTATTGTTAGTTTAAAGAAGTCGTTGGAGGTAACTTTTGTTGTATCACTCTTTAAATTATATATAATTTCTTATTTAAAGAGACTTTAGGAGATGTTCTAATTAGATCAAATTTTAGGGTTATTCTGGGGTGCACTTGGTGCACCGGTGCACTCCCAAATTTAAAGGTTAAAATGGGTTAGTGGGGTGGTTTTTATTTTTAAAAATTAATTATTTTATTTTATTTAACAGTGAAAATTGAATTAAAAATTGATCAAATGGTTATGATTGTCCAGGTGCACCCTAATCATACTCCAAATTTTAATATGCCACCTATTTAAAATTCTACGTGCAATGCTTGAAGTAAATTGATTCACCATTCATTTAAAGATTTATGCTCTCTGCCTAAGTAGTTGGTATGACAAAGAGGAGAATCATTTGATAGTAATAGAGAGGGTGCAATGCTTGAAGTAAATTGATTCACCATTCATTTAAAGATTTATGCTCTCTACCCTTTCTACAAGTAGTTGGTATGACAAAGAGGAGAATCATTTGATAGGAATAGAGAGGAGAATTATTTAATATTTAATTATATCACATTCTAATATGCCATCCATTTAAAATTCTATGTGAAAGGTTTGAAGTAAATTGATTCACCATTAATTTAAAGATTTATGTTCGTAGAGAGCAATTATTTAATATTTAATCCGCTTTCACTTTATAATCTCTTATGTCATTCGTTAGATGATTGATACGCACGATAGGAGAAAATTATACTCCCTTTGTTCTATGTATTTATTTACATTTTTTATTTTGAGGTGACTTATGTATTTATGCACGTTCCATTAATAGTAAAAATACATTAAATGTCTTACATATTTTTTATACTTTATTCACCAATCCAAATAACTTTATTTACTTTTTTACGCGTTATTCATAATTCCTAATAACTTTATTTATTTTTTCTCTTTAAATTACAAACTTACCCTTACTTTTTCTTACATTATATATTAAAAAAATAATACTTTTTGACAAAGACTTGTGTACAACCTCCAATTGGTACAACCACCGGTACAACCTTCTTCCTTCACCTTCAGTGTGTGTTTTCCGCTATTTTTTTAAAAGGCTTTATTACTGATGGATACACAATTTAGAGGATAATTACATCCCAATACAATAAAAAATAAAAGACACTCTCAAGTACACAAATTCATGTTAATCTTCATAAAATATCCCTTGCATTACCCTTTACAGGCGACGACGTGTACGGCTGAATCTTCAATGGATTTCCATTGCTTGTAGGCTTCCTCTTCCACCAGCAGGACGAACTGGTTGCGGATCTAGCGACGGCCCACCACCGTTGAGCACACCACCCATCGTTCACGAGTTGGTCGTTCACCTATTTTTCTACTGCCTAGGACAGTCTCCGCCGCCGCTGGATTAGGAGCCTTCTGCTTCCACCAACGGCGTGGCTTTCAGATTCAAACGCGGCACCCACGTTTTGCTATCGGCCGTGATATTCAAATCTGAACCTGACACTCGCGTTTGTTGCTATCGGTCGGGCTGATTTCTCTATTTTCCTCAGCCACAGCTTCGCGCTGCCCTCGTAGGCTCGGTCGCGGTTGCTGCTTCTGATTTCGTTGCCTAGAGCGCTGTATTCACTGCCATCGCTTCCATCGGTGTGCCTCCCAGTGCGAATGGCTGCCATCTCCACAGATCTGGGCGCCGCTGCCAGCCGCGCACCCTTCACACTGCTCCCATTTCTCACCGCTGGACGCCTGCCTTCAACCATAACCACCCGTCAACTACCATCGCGCTTCGAGAAATGGCATCTTGACAAGAAGAATGGTGAGGTGCCGCCACTTCAAATTTTCAAGACAGTGAAGCTTATCAGATTAATTGCTCTATTGATTTGATTGGATTATGTTTGTTTAATTAGGTTAATTGCTCGATTGATTTGATTGGGTTCTGTTTGTTTAATTGCATCTCCGGCTCCATTTGTGTATGTGTTTGGGGGAGAATGTGCCTTTTTTTATTAGAAGTTGAGAACTCAATTTGTGTATTATTGTATTAATGCAATCTGAGACGGGAGTATTTTTTGGTTGAAGTTATTATCTTGGTTTAAATACAAAACCAGAAATGCATGGAGAAATATGTTGAGAAATACTGAATTGGGTAGCAGATCAAATGGCCATCTTTGATAAGAGCAGTCACTGGCAGCTGATAGTGTTTCATTGCTGCCAGCTTTCTTGTAGCATTGGGTAGTTTATAATTTAGAATTATTAAAAGCAATTTATGGTAGATGTAGGCTTTGCAGTTTCGCTTTCCCTCAATTTATGGGGTTGCTTCTCTTTAGAGTATGTGCCAAATATCTTTAACTTATATTATGTTATATGGCATTGTAGTTCTGGTTATTGATGTTGTACTTCTGTTAAACAATAAATTTAAATTATAGATTTAAAAATTAAAGGTGTAGAGGCTTTTCCAGCATCTAAACAGTGGATTATAAAGAAATTTGGCTAGCCATGTTTCTCGTGGTTGTAATACGCCCTATACCCTATAGCTTCCGTCAATATAGTATCCATTATTTGTATTCCATACTTCCATTTGATTTAGATTTAATTGTGTTAAGTAGATGGAAGATACTGCCTTATATCCTATTGCAATCTGGTTTCAACTCTATGTTGATTCAACTATGTATTGTGTGCTATAAATTGCCGAGGAAAAAAATTATGTATACTCAAGTGCTATATTACTGTTTTAATCTTTGGTTTAATTTTTTAAACTTGGTGTTTTTCGAGGTCTTCTGCAAAAGTTGCATCTTACCATTGGAAAGAGGGATGTTTCACTACACGAGAATTAAATGAAATGTGTATTATTAGCATACTTCCTTTGTACTTTTAAGGGGTATTTTGAGTACAAAGAGTTGTATTTATTGGGCATTTGTATTGTTTGGATTTTTTATCATCAGTTTCTTAGATTAAAATGTACTGAAATATTATATAAGATAATTGTGCATAAAGTTAAAATGTACTGAAATATTATATAAGATAATTGTGCATAAAGTTAAAATGTGAAGAATAACTATACATAAAGTTAAACTATGTTGAAGTATGTTATTTAGATTAAAATGTACTGAAATATTATATAAGATAATTGTGCATAAAGTTAAAATGTGAAGAATAACTATGCATAGAGTTAAAATATGTAGTATGTTGTGAGGCAAATCTGCATAAAGCAAAAATGTAAAAATTAAATTTGTTGATTGTGTAAAATACATGTGTAAAGAAAAAAATGTGCAAAAATAAATGTGAAAAATAAAATATGCAAAAATATAAAAATTACAAAGCAAAATGTGCAAAAATAAAATGTGCAAAACAAAATGTGAAAAAAAATTCAAAAAAAAATGAAACAAAATGTGAAAAAAATATAAAAAAAAAGTGCAAAACAAAATTGTGCAAAATAAAATTTTGCAAAAACAAAATTGTGCAAACCAAATTGTGCAAAATAAAAACAAAATTTTGCAAACCAAATTGTGAAAAACAAAATTGTGCAAATACATAGGGGTATTTATGGTATCACAATCATAATTGTGTAGTTATGAGTATTAGTGCTTTGAGTTATGTAGTTTATAGTAATTATGCATTATTTTATGTATCCAATAGTAAGTGACCCTTTTTTTAAACTGTTGTTGTTACTATTTTTTTTATTATTTATTTAATTTTAGGGATATAATTACAATTTTACCCTTGTGGTTTAGGGTATAATTTATCCATACGGTTTAGGATATAATTGTAATTTTACCCTTGTGGTTTAGGGTATAATTTATCCTTAGGGTTTAGAATATATTTGAAATTTAATACTTGTGGTTTAGGGTATAATTTATCCTTAGGATTTAGGGTTTAAGGTATAATTGTAATTTTACCCTTGTGGTTTAGGGTATAATTTATCCCTAGGGTTTAGGGTATAATTGTAATTTTATCCTTGTGATTTCGGGTATAATTTATCCCTGGGATTTAGGGTATAATAGTCATTTAAATAAAGTAAATTTAAAAATAAAATAAAAAATAACATTAGTGAAAGAGCATGAATTAATTAAGAATGGTGGGGACCAAGGTTGTACCAATTCAATTGGTACAACCGGTTGTACCCTAATTCCTCTCATACTTTTTAATCTCCGTATCCATATAAATGGACATAAATACTTGGGACGAAGGAAGTGTCTTATATCAACATATAAATCCTAGGAGTAAAGGATTGGTCTCCACTTTGTCCATGTTAATTTATAAAATAATATCATTAAAAATATCAAATCAAAATGTCAAAATACATGTCGTGCTCGACTTATGTAGAAATTTGTACTCTATTTGAAAATCTATCTTAATTCTTTCTTTAATACGTAAAAAGAGTTATACCCATGCCCACCGCATTATATGAAAACAAAATTAGTATGGTACTGTGTTACGAAATGAATTTTATTTCATTCAACAGGGGATAATAGAAAGTGATAATGAGTACTTATAGCTTTATTTCATTTTCTCAAGAATGAAGACACACACGAACTGATCTGTTTGATTTGCTCTTTAAACTCTCACGTTGAATCAAAACTATTGAATCTAAATTTTCACCAAGTTGAATGAAAAAGATGAGTGTGTTGTGTGATTGAAAAACAAGAAGAAGAAGATGTATAGTGGTTCGCCTTATTAAACAAGCCTACGTCCACTTTGTGAGGATGATCGTTCTTATTGCTTTGAGTATGAGAGATTACAGCAATTATGTGCACAGATACATCATATATATACACTCCATGCATAAAACTGAAACTTATGGGATCATCACGTGTATGCTGCTTCAGGCGGTTATTTGAGTAACCAAACAGAATCTTTTTCTGTTACAACCGACTTGAGCTCACAGCCTGCACTTCAAGCTTTCCATCCGTGTATAGAACCTTCCAGAATGTTCTCTCACAAACTTCCTAAATCAGCCGCAATACACCCTGATCACACCCCTTCCACATGGCCTGATTTGATTGGTTTACTTTGCTAGTTACTTCCATGTTTAATCATGCACCTGTTGCATGAGTTGAAACTGATCAGACCTAGCTAAACCTTTAACTCAACCTCTTACTAATGGTGATCAGTCACTAATATGAGGTTTCCATCTCAAATCTCCACCTAAACCTCATACTTAAGCAACTCCTTACTCCACCTTCACCACTGTTTTTAAAAAATCAGCAAACTTCATATCCACTGCCTTGTTGGAGAGCAGCAAAACTCACATCACTACTTTTGAGAGAGTAGCAGAACTCCTTACTATTATCTTCAGCACATGTTGATAAGACTCTTGCACAACTCGAACTTCGAAGTAGGCAAGGCCTTAATAAGAAAATCTGATGGATTCTTAGCTGTTTCAATTTTCTTCACAACAACTCTTCCATCATCTATCAAATCTCTAATGAAATACAACCTGATATCAATGTGCTTTGTTCGTTCATGATATCCTTGATGCCTTGAGAGATGAATGGCACTAGAATTATCACAATACAGAACCACAGACTCTTGCATAATACCAAACTCAGACAGAATTCCCTTCAACCACAGACCTTCCTTGATTCCTCCTGTAAGTGAAATAAACTCAGCCTCTGTTGTAGATAATGCCACCACTGATTGGTGTGTAGATCTCCAACTGATGGATGTTCCAAATAGGCAGAATACATAGCCTGATAGAGACTTCCTTGTGTCCAAATTTGCTGCATAGTCTGCATCTACATAACCTGCAAGAAAATCAATGTTAGATGTAATCTTATTGAAATGCAAACCTGTTGTTAAGCTTCCTTTCAGGTATCTTTGAATCCATTTGACAGCTTCCCAATGCTCCCTTCCTGGATTTCCCATGAATCTGCTCACCAAGCTCATTGCATGAGCTAAGTCTGGCCTACAACAGACCATGGCATACATAAGACTCCCAACATCATTAGCATATGGAACCCTTTCCATTTCTGATATCTCTACCTCTGTCTTTGCTGATTGTTGACCTGATAAACTGATCCCTTGCTTAACTGGTGTGGCAACTGATTTACACATGTCCATGTTGTATCTTTTGAGCACTTTCTCTAGATAGATACTCTGATGCAACACAACTAACCCTGCTGACCTATTTCTCTCAATCTGCATCCCTAGAATCACAGTAGCTTCACCTAAGTCTTTCATGTCAAATTCTGATTTCAATATCTCTTTGACAGCTAAAATTCCATCCATAGATTTGCAGGCTATCAGTATGTCATCAACATACAATAATAAGAACACCTGCCAATCAGCATCACTTCTGATATACACACAGCTATCATACAAGCTTCTTTTGAAACCACAGCTGACAACATATTCATCAAACCTCAAGTACCATCTCCTTGGACTTTGCTTCTATCCATATAAGGATTTCAGAAGTAAACAAGCCCTTTTAGTGGTATCTTGAACTGCTACACCTTTTGAATGCTCATGTATATCTTTTCTTCCAAATTTCCATGAAGAAAAGCTGTTGTTACATCCATTTGATGTAACTCAAGATCAAACTGAGCAACTAGAGCTAGCATTACTCTGATTGAGCAATGTTTAACCACTGGGGAGAAGATTTCAGTGTAATCAATCCCCTCCCTCTGTGAGAAGCCTCTTGCAACCAACCTTACTTTGTATCTTATTCCACCTGCAATTTCTGGAGCTACCTTTTTCTTGTAAATCCATTTGCAACTAACCAACCTTTGATCTTTTGGCCTCTGAACTATCTTCCATGTTTGATTCTTCTCTAAGGACATCAATTTCTCTTGCATGGCAACACTCCATCTGTCACTTTCCTTGCAATTCATTGCATCTAGATAATTCTTAGGTTCATATGAGTCAATCTCTTCTACTGTATATAGTGCATAAGAGACTATATCAGCATTTGCATACCTAGCTGGTGGTTTGATAGACCTTCTCTGTCTGTCCCTAGTCAATTGGTAGCTATTCAATAGCTCATCAGTTTCTGATCTTCCTTGATCATTACCAGCAGCTATAATAGTATCATCTTGTACCATTTCTTCATTATCTGCCTCCTGATCATGTGCAAATTCCTTTGCATGCTCCACCTCAAGCTCAGTTTTATCATTCCCTTGAGTATTCTGAGCTTGCTGTGAACATAAAGGCATCACAGCCTCATTAAAAGTGACATCCCTGCTTACAATGAACTTCTTGCCTTCAATACTCCATAACTTGTAAGCTTTCACACCTTTAGGATATCCTATCATAACACACTTTACTGCCCTTGGTGCTAGTTTATCTTGCTTGATATGAGCATAGGATAAACAACCAATAACTCTAAGCATTGAGTAATCTGCTAGTTTCCCTGACCATACCTCTTGAGGTGTTTTAAACTTCAGTGCTGTTGATGGACTTCTATTTATAAGAAATGCCACTGTAGTGACCAGTTCACCCCAAAAATCCTTTGTCAAACCAGAATTACTCAGTATACACCTTACTCTCTCAAGTAAGGTTTGATTTAGCCTTTCTGCAACACCATTTTGTTGTGGTGTGCCTGGAACAGTTTTGTGTCTTATGATACCCCTGTCTCTACAGAACTTATTGAACTCCTCAGAACAATATTCAAGACCATTATCAGTTCTTAACACTTTAATCTTAGCATCACAGGTGTTCTCCACCTCAATTAGCCAATTCTTGAAAGTATTAAAAGCTGCATCCTTAGTTTTAAGAATATATATCCACACTTTCCTACTATAGTCATCAATAAAAGACATGAAGTACCTGCCACCTCCTTTGGTTTGAGTCCTTGCAGGTCCCCATAAGTCTGAATGAATATAATCCAACTTGGATTTACTTGTGTGACTACCAATTCCAAACTTGAGTCTCTTAGCCTTTCCAAAGATGTAGTGTTCACATTGCTTCAACTGATCTGATGGACTGATGCTAATAGCTTTCTGTCTTGACAGTTCTTGTAATCCTTTCTCACTAATGTGAGCTAATCTTCCATGCCATAAGTGTATATCATCACTTCCAGTTGTGACATTATTCTGTCCAATCACAGTATGACCATCAAGAATGTAGAGCTCCTTTTTCCTGATTCCTTTCATCACTTCATACTCATCTTTCTCAACAATGAGTACTCCTCCTTTTGTTCTAAATTCATAACCTGAAGCATCTAGAATACCTAATGAAATTAGATTTCTCTTAAGTTCTGGAATATACCTCACACCTGTCAAGGTTCTAATCACTCCATCATGCATCCTTAACCTGATAGAGCCAATTCCCCTTATCTGACATGTATGATCATTCCCTAGTAATACTGATCCTTCATTTTGATACTTAAGATCAGTAAACCACTGCTTCATAGGAGACATATGAAATGAACATCCTGAATCAAGGATCCAATCCATGGATCCTTTTGATGAACTGATCAATAATGCCTCAGGATAATCAATTTCCACCTGATTTTGATTATTTGCCACCTGATTTGCTTGCACTCTCTGTTGTCCATCTTTTCTAGCCTCTGCTTTCTTCTTCTTGGATGCTTTCCACTTGTAACAATTTTTCTTAATGTGACATGGTTCATGACAATGGAAGCATTTTCTTCCTTCCTTGTCACCTGCAGACTGATCTCCTTTACTATCTTGTTTCTTACCATCAGATCCACCTTTCTTGTTAGGTTTCTTATTCTGATTTCCCTTCCGGATCATCAATCCTTCACCTGATGATCCTTGTTCCTCACAACACTTCTGTAATTCTTTAGTTTTCAAAGCTAATTCAACTTCATCTAGACTAATTGAATCCTTGCTTCCAAATAACAGTGTATCTTTGAAATTTTCAAACGATTTTGGAAGTGAGGATAACAGAATCAGAGCCTTATCTTCATTCTCTAATTTAACCTCAACATTTTCTAAATTATCAAGCACTTTATTGAACTCATCAAGTTGAACTAAAATAGACTTATCCTCTGTCATCTTAAATGAGTATAACTTCTATTTCAGATATAATCGATTTGCAAGAGATTTTACCATATAGAGATCATCAAGCTTCTTCCATACTGCTCTTGCCGTGGTTTCCCTCTGAACTTCTCTGAGCACTTTGTCACCAAGACACAAGAAGATAGCACTCAGAGCTCTTTCTTGAAGATCTAATTCAGCAGCTGCAGCTTGTACATCCACTGTTGCCGCTTCATTCACTGGATTTTCTTTGATTGCTCCACCGAGACCTTGCTGCACCAAGATGGATCTCATCTTGATCTTCCACAGCCCAAAGTCTGACTTCTCGGTGAACCGCTCGATATCAAATTTGGTGACCATGTTGATTCCTTTTTTTTTCTTCAAGAAACCGTTTCCTTGATCTGCTTGCCTATGGAGATTCCCACAGACGGCGCCAATTCTCAAGAATGAAGACACACACGAACTGGTCTGTTTGATTTGCTCTTTAAACTCTCACGTTGAATCAAAACTATTGAATCTAAATTTTCACCAAGTTGAATGAAAAAGATGTGTGTGTTGTGTGATTGAAAAACAAGAAGAAGAAGATGTATAGTGGTTCGGCTTATTAACCAAGCCTACGTCCACTTTGTGAAGATGATCGTTCTTATTGCTTTGAGTATGAGAGATTACAGCAATTATGTGCACAGATACATCATATATATACACTCCATGCATAAAACTGAAACTTATGGGACCATCACGTGCATGCTACTTCAGGCGGTTATTTGAGTAACCAAACGGAATCTTTTTCTGTTACAACCGACTTGAGCTCACAGCCTGCACTTCAAGCTTTCCATCCATGTATAGAACCTTCCAGAATGTTCTCTCACAAACTTCCTAAATCAGCCGCAATACACCCTGATCACACCCCTTCCATATGGCCTGATTTGATTGGTTTACTTTGCTAGTTACTTCCATGTTTAATCATGCACCTGTTGCATGAGTTGAAACTGATCAGACCTAGCTAAACCTTTAACTCAACCTCTTACTAATGGTGATCAGTCACTAATATGAGGTTTCCATCTCACATTTTTTTTTATTTAAGAAGGGATAATTGAAAATGATTTGATCATTTTTTGTAGCTTTATTTCATTTTGCGAGACAATAAGTAGGGATAATAGAAAGTACTCTCAGATAATACTTTTCAATTCTACATTGTTTAAGAAAATTTGTGCTTTTTAATCAATTTTATTGATTTTAAAATAGTATTTTTAGGTAATAAAAAGGTATAAAGTAATGATATGTATGTGAAAGAGTGACAATTTTGAAATTAAAGTAACTTTGAAATTGTTAGATAAAATAATATTTACTTTTTTGAGGTGTGAAAGATTTTATGGAAAGACAAATGTTTGGTACACATAAGTTTAAGATAATATCTCAAATAATTTGGATCATTAAATTTAAGAAGAGCATTACCTCCCGAAAAACCTCCTCCTCCCGACGAAAACTCCGTGAATCCTCTTCATATTTATATTTGATTTGTTATGATACCAATCTTATCCATTTTTTTTTCATATGCTTGCTGAAAGTTCCATATCTTCCGTCATGCTTGCATTTATAAATGGTGCCACAATAGTTGTAACTTATTTTATAATCTTTTAAATTTTTTTTCAATTCATTCTTGAAGTGAATGGTGAATATATTCTAATGTAGAGTTTGTGGAGAACTTTGACTTGATGCACTGGGAGATGCTCCGCCTCCGATTCCACATCCACACTCTCCATCCAAACTTGATTGGCTACCACCCTCATTTTGTTGTCCTTGATTTTGAACATCGTCTTCATCACCGTTGGACTCGAAATCATCTCCAAGTATGTTTCAGAATTTAAATCATAGAAGTGAGGGGGGATATTTTCCTCTAAAGGAAAATTAGGATATTATGGTGGTGATGGAAGTTGTTGATTTGGTAATGGAGCCGGTGGTGGATAATTGACTATGTTGGCAACTATTCTTCCTTTACCTCTAAAAGATTGTGAGGAAAAACCGAAACCAGAAGAACTTCTCCTTGACATTTTTTTGGTTTTTTTTTTCTTTTTTTATAGTAATATTAGTCTGATAGAAGAAATGAAGAAGTAAAAACTAACAAGTAAGTAAGAAGTAAGAATGAAAATTATGAAACTAACACTAAGGGTAAAATAGTTGAAACTTGGAAATATTGAAACTAAGAGAAGGATGTGAAATTTGGACCTGAAAAAAAAACTTAAGAGCAAATATTGAGAGAGTTGTGTATTGAAAAGATGGAAAACGGAGTCGGGAGCAAAACGGAGAATGAAGTACATAGCACGCTCGGACACGGGCTGTGTACGGAACACAGGCCTGTCCGAGGTGGTCGTATACTGACATCAGAATGCCGAGCTCGCCCAGGACAAAGGTCGTGTTCTGGCGCACGAGCCGTGTACCAGCGCACGTCCCGTGTACAGAACACGGGCCTGTTAGAAAAAGTCGTACAATGTCGTCAGAAAACGATACACGCCAATGGGAGAGGCCGTGTGTGGGAGCACGAGCCGTGTCCGGTAGCACGCACAACATGCCGAACTAGGTGTGCACTACACGACCCGTGTAGGTGCAAAAGGCAGTGCAAAATTCAGAATGTTCCGGAAGCTTCTAGAAGGCCCCTAAGTAATATAAAGGATGACTTGTGTAAAAATTAGAGGGGGAGATCAGAATTAGAGTAGTTACACACACTCCACACCATATTTTCACACACTAGATCCATTTGATTCATCTCCATACATTCGATCCATCAATTCCACTTGATCTTCAACAATCAATCCATCCATCCACCACTTGAGAAGAGGAAAGCATCAAGGATTGAAGAAGTTAGCATTTTGAAGAGAAGGTAGGTTTCCTCCATGAAAGGGAAGTCAATCTACTTTTCAATTGTTGATTTTCTTCTTATTTTGGCTCAAATGGAGCAAGCCTTTGAATGTATTGATCTAAACACAATGTGTAGTGGCTAATCCTATAGTAGGGCTAATCATATGATTGGTTGAGAAGAATGCTAGATATGTAGGAATTGAGATGTTGAATTGAGTTAATTTTGGAATTCCTTTTATGATTAATGAATCATGTTTCATTTCAATACTTGTGTGATTGAATTTTATATTCATAGTGTTAGGATGGACATTCCAATGTTATGAGTGGATGTTTAATTGAATCATATATTAAAATGAGCATGCGTGTTAGTGTGAGGGCATCTCCAACGGCCAACGAATCCAACCATCCGTTTGAAATTTCAAATTTAATTTTGGAGGCAAAACCGCCGGTTCAGCCTCCAACGACTATTTTTTATTTGGCCGTTCATTTCAAACAATCACTTCATCTCGTCCGTTGATTTGAAATTCAAAAAATAATAATTAAAAACCACCTGATTTTCAATGGAACCGGCAGTTTCGATTTCCTCCTAGTTGGAACCAGAACCGAACCATGGAAATACCGATTTCGATTTAAAAAATTCGAATTTTGAATCGCCGGTTCCGATTAAAATCGGTAATTCTGGTTAAAACATGTATGTCTAGGATGGAGGGAGTATTAGAATGTAGTAGGGTGGGGTTTGAGTAAAAATTTAAAATTTCTTTCAAAATAATTAAATAAAATATTGAATTAAAATTTATTTATTCAAAATCATGAATATTCGATGTTTTCATGTTATAGTCAAAAATCATCTTGCATCCAAATATAAGAGAGACTTGGAGGGGTTATAAATCCCTCTCTCAAATGTAGAAAGTACAAACACAACTATAAGTTAAATAAGTTTATTGGATGGTTGATATGAGGTAATAATTTATATTATCTCTATGATAAACATTTCAGATTATATATATTAAGAAAATGGTGTGAGTTGCTCAATAATGATTAACCTAATTTCTGTACGTGCTAAAAATTTTTTTAAAATTTAAAAATAAGCAAGTCTTTGTTTACATTTTAAGTAATATAAATAAATTATAAAATAATTTATAGAAATTGGAAATTGATGTTAAATTTGAAATAATAATGTATTGAAAAGTTATAATATTATAGAGAGACATTTGGAATGCAAATATATTTAAACACGAAAAAAAGGAAAGTGTGAACATAAAAAAGGGACTAACACTCCCTCTATGCGATTAAAAGAGACTTATTTGCTTTAAAAGAGACTTATTTGCTTTTTGCACGTGGTTTAAAATATATTACTTCCTCCGTCCCAGGAAAGATTGCACCCCTTTCTTGGCACAGAGATTAATAAAGTAGTGACTTTTAGGGGTATTATGGTATTTTTTTGGTAATAAATAAATGATAAAGTATGTTATGTGTGTTAGGTATGATGGTTTTTTTTGTAAATAAAGTGTATGGAGAAGGGTAATTGTGTTTGACTTTTTACTTTTTTAAGAATGTGCAAACTTTTGTGGGACAATCCATGATGGAAAGTGTGTCATCTTTCCTGGGACGGAGGGAGTATTATTTAATGTGTAGTGGATATTTGTATTAGTAAGTATGTTGAACTCATATTTTAATTAATTTAGTAGGTGTATTAAGATCTCATGTGTGTATAACAGTAAATGAGACCCGTAGGGATGACGCCCAAAATGAAAAAAATAGGTCTCTATTAAACTGACGAAGGGAGTAATAAATTGTTCATATATACTACTCCCTCTGTCCCTGAAAACCATCACTCTTTCCTTATTTGTTCGTCCCACATAATCGTTCATCCCCCTAAAAAGGAAATATCATTCTAATCTAACACCTTAAAAGTACACATTAATTTCAAAAATGTCATCTCTTCTTTCCACACATAATATACTTTATATTATATTTATTACCTAAAAATACCACATTACTCCTAAAAGTTAATAAAATTAGTCAAAAAAATAATTTTTTTTAATATTTGTGGTACAGTAAAAGTGAACCGTTTTCGGGGACGGAGGGAGTATTAATCAATAATTTAAGTGTGATTGTGGAGTGTACTTGATACATCCGTATACCAAAAGATTTATAGACTAAATTTAGGGCATAATTATAATTGGGGAAATTACACTTTTGGTCCCGTGAGAATTGGTCAATGCTAAAACGGTTCCAAAACTGACAGATTTAGTCTCATAGGAATTTTTCATCAAAATTTATTAATAGTTAACGAAATATTCTGAACCGTAAGCAAGACCAAAATGGCAACTTGTAGATTTGATTCCATAATTTGCAAAAATAATCCCCAAAGAAAACTAATACAATGTTTATTGAAAAAGAAAACAGAGGGGAATTATCGTAATGGATTATGTCTGTGTTGAAAGACAGAAAATAATATAAATCTAGTAGTTTATAATAATATAAGTTAATTTGGGATGAAAATTTTCGAAAAATTATGGTTATAAAATTCTTATGGGACCAAAACCGCTAGCTATGAGACTAATGAATTTCTACGGAACTAAAATTGAATTGAAGGAATTCTTATGGGACCAAATGTGAAATTTTCCCAATTATAATAATACATTTTATTCTATAAATTTAAATCAAAGGATAAGATTCAATTGACTTAAAATTTTAAACTTAATTTTCATGGATGCAGTAAGACTAAGTTTCCGTTATTTTAAAGTCATTTTTCGAGGGTTTCTGTGTATTTTAAGTCATTTTTGTATTATTAAACTCCATTATTCATGTATTATCTTATTTACAACGGAAAGGGCGATTTTGTGTGATTTTTACAGGAAATGGGTATGAATATACTCAAATATTATGATGGCAAATGAGACGTGTTAGAATGACAAAAATTGAAATTCACAAAAATTTATGATTGAGCTTCAAAAATTCATGTCCAATTTTTGGATACCCAATTTTATAAATTGCAGAAAAGATTAATAAAAAATTGAGTTGTAGAGAAATGCAGGTTGAAATTTTCAGCTCAAATCCAAGAAATTTTGTGAACTCAATAGTGAACAGTAAAAGAAGCGTATAACAATTTCAAAAACATTACTTGAATTTTAGGCACGAGGGTCAAATTATTGCTAAATTTTAGTATTTTCTATAAGCCACTTGAGGATGGATTTGATCATTTACAAGCGGAATCAAATAGTGAACTCTTTATAAACCACTCGAGGCATAGGAGACACTTAACGGTAAGGTACACTAATATTTTTTAGAAGAGGTGCTCCAAAGTGATGCAACGTATGGATCCGAGGTAGATTCTTGAACTCAAGTATCATAGAAATAAATTTATGTCTCTAGGGTGAAGGGAATAAATGCACCATTTACATTGATCCTAGATGGGTGAGACTGTATGTACACTCCCCACGCTTTAACTTAGGTGGCGTCGAGTGAGAATTTTCCACGTGTTGGATTGTCAATGTCTGTTTGGCAAAATGCTCAAAATATCTACCATCATAGCATTGTCTAATTGGATTTATTGACGTACGATAAAGGCCTTCGCTAATAATCACCGAGGTTAGATATAGGAGTTTGGATACAACTTGGGACCTTTAAAAAAGGGCTGCCATGGGATGGATTTGCGGCTATGGACAAGTTGATAGTAAGTTACTCCACAGGCGTAAACGCAATTTCACATCTCTAGGCCAATACATTGAGCTCAAATTTATGGATCAATTAACAAATGTGAAACTTGAACTAATATAAAATAAACAGATTGAAAGTCTTAACGGTTGAATGATCTAATGGTGTGTTAAAACTAATAACTGAACTGGTTCATCGAATTTTAAAAGTTCGCAGGCGTTTGGTTTATTAGAAGGAATCAGAAGTGATAGTAGAAAGGAATGACAATGGAATTGTATTTCATATCAACGTTGTTTGTTTAATAATAGAGAATAACTATCATAGTTAAATCATTATTCAAGAATATAGTGAAATTTATTTTTTATAATGATGTTTTCAAGAAAATAATACTATGTTGATGTTCTTTGATTATAAATATTAAAAAAAATTCAGAAATAATTTTTATTTTTTTTTAAAAAATACAAATATGAAAAAGCAAGTAACATTTTGCTAGGGAGCGAGTGATTCCCTTGTTTTTGGGAATTAAATATTGTAGCATGTTATCATAACCATGAAACAAACACCCTAATCCATTCCATACCCATTCCACCTTTTTAACCCCCCTCCAAACAAACACACCCTTAATGTTTTCTCTCTATATGCAGATCCAACTTAGTGGCTTTATATGCACTACCATTTGCATTAAGCAATGAATGATCAATGACTAAATTTGTCAATAAAATCAGAAATCACATTCATTTGGAAGTACAACTAAATTCAAAAGCTATATGTGAGGAAAGCCCTACCAGCTCAAGGGGTCGGTTGACTGCTGAACTTTAGCAGCATAACGACTCTCTATCTCCTCCTGCAAAATTTGCCACAACTATTTAAACATGCTTGTATGTTTCTACTGAACTTTTCAAAATAAAAATAAATAATATTTTTATGTTTCACTTGTGTAATAATAGAAGGATATCGGAGGTAGAGCCTTCAAAACTTTTGGAACCAGAGCAAAGAGATTTGAGCAACTAAATAGATTCTCACTCAAACCAGATAAGCATTTCACCTAGCACTGATGTAATAACATACGCAAGATTTATTGATTTCTTTATACTAAAGAAAATAATAGGACAATTGAAACGGTGATCGACTGGAGAATAAGACTAGAGTGTAACAAAGAGGAGATTCTTGCATATTACCTTGCAGGATTTTAGCAGAGGATGCAGAAAAGATGATCTGAAGTATCGGATTGATCCTCCAAGCGATGTGTTTTCCAGCTCTGCCATCAAGTTTTAAGAAAATCAATCAGAATCATTAATGAGAGAGAGAGAGAGAGAGAGAGAGAGTTCTCAAACTTCAAATATCAGTAGTATACCACCAGCTTCGCCCCCACTTCGCAAAGCTCCCATATTCAGTTCTTTCAGAAGCTGCACATTGAAATAGGAAAGTGCATGAGCCATACAAACTCTTAAGTCTTAACATTAAATTGAGTTGAAAAAATCCGAGCTAATGCAAGTAGGTCATGAGCAGCTTCATTCAACTATATCCCTACTTCATAAGGACTAAACTTAGGACGATAGACACATTACTTTCATAAGTTATTAGCCTCCAAGAAGATCATGATAAAACCACGTCTATCATTCCAGCGTGCAGTATAGCAACTGAGATACTCAAAAACTATATATAGTATTTTAAGGATGATCCTTTCCAAGGGATCTATACAAGTGTAAACTGCAGCTAAATGAAACATCCCAAACTGCGTTCATATATCCAAGTGTCAATATACATTGCTATTGCGCAGTTGTTTTTAGAACTCTAGCTAAGCTATTGTTCTGCCTAAAAAGAAATGGGACAAAATTTCATGTGGCAGTATCCGGAAGATATATTTACAATTCGACAAAAGTAAAAATTATCTATCAATAAGGTAGTAACTTGTATTTTCTCAAAATTGATAGGCATCATATATGATGTGTTACTGGCTCACCCCAGAAAGAGTTGGCACAGAAGAAGGATCGAAATCTTCACACTTCTTCGGATCGATGGGAACACAAACACGGCCTGGGAGGAAAAGAAAAGGAAATGTGCAGAGAAATTCAGTTAATCTTGAGTCAGGAATTCACTAAGACGCTATACGTCAAATAAATACATACTCAAGATACAAGGTTATTCAATATATACCTGTTTTGGGATGTATGCAGAAGGGCGCCTTAAGCAAGTGATTTGTGTGTTTTGAAACCTAAGATTAAAAACAATAGGAAAACAATTCATTTCTACTATGCTTTAATGGAGAGCGGTGCATGTAACATGAGCACTTCTTATCGAAGACATCCAGGATTTGAGTGAGAAAATTTTAATTGAGAAAGTCAGGATATGGCATACCTCCAAATCCAATCTAGGATAGGTGAAGGTGAAAACAATCTCTTCAACACACCTACGGATGCCTTGCCCCTGACATCATATATGATCTCGACTTTCAATTTAATAGAAATTTTATTTTCCAGAAATGAGACTTTTGACTCACATTGTGTTCTTTCTTCAGCATAAAGAGGATATACGCTAGAAAAATAACTAGGATACAGAAAAGTCTTGAAATATTATCAAAACAACAGTGTGATGGAAAAATACAAAAAAAAATTACATTAATAAAAAAACAAAATGAGGACTTAGGTCATCTCATGTCACAGAAAGAAGAAAGTTTCAGACATAGTGATGGTCATAGTCAATAACTAAAATCACTTAGAGATGCAAATTTCCCATTTTTTTTCATATATAAGCCACAAATGTTACACTGGGAGCCATTACCTTCTGTTTTCCTGGTTGCACTAGATTTTTAAGTTGACCCCATCGCACAACATTGATATCCTCACGCGGGCGCTTCTTATCCTGCCACCTTCCCCGAAGGTCAGATGTAATGGCTGCCAAACTTATGAAAATGAGGAAGGATGTAAACAATTTCACAATAGAGAGTGATAACAAGGACAATAACTTGCATTCATCTGGAATCATTTCCAGTATCTTTAGATACTTTTCTTCATCAGAAAATAAATTCTGACTTAATATATATTTTTCCTCGAAGAAATCTTTTAAGACTTCATAAGATCTCCTACAGGATGAAAAATCACATAATGGTGAATTGAAGAACAAGAGAGAAATCTATTATATAAATAATTCCCTTACCCTATGAAAGGATGAAGCGTATTACCCACTAGACTAACTTTCCTAACGCTATTTTCATTTCCCTGAAGAAATTAGAAATTAGAAATTATAAATTGATTTAGGGAAAAGAATGTTGAAAGTAACTAATGCATAGAGCATGCTCAGGGAGGATAGAGAAAAGGAAAACCTTGTGGACGTGTAGATATTCAGTAATAGCAGACCTCTGTTCATTATTCAACCTAATGAGTAATATCAATAAACTATTCATTAGTCTAGATATATTTTGAATAGGGACCAAATCTTAATTACAGCATCATTACCTTCTTGCTTTTCCATCACAAACCCAAAAATGGACACCACGGCGACCACTGTAAACCCATAAAATGTGGTTGAATCCAAAGTCATCTGTGCGGAGCAGCATATAAGTTAGCATGCACATGCAACTTGATTATTAGCCATCAGATGCTCAAGAAACAGTAAGCAAACAATAAAGAATATCAAAATTAAGTAGAACATAAAGACCAAGAAAAGAAGAGAGTAAGTCCAACAAGCAGTCGGAAAAAATTCTCTTGCGTGAGTTTATCACCATCAAAAGAAGCCCATCTCAGGGAATTTATAACAGACAAACAAAGCAGCATAAAAATTAAGTTTATGGCTGCCAAAAACAAAATATTTTCAAAACAAAAGCTTTTCCATAGTTTTCTGTCCCAGGTAACATAAAGGAATCATATTACTGTGTTTTATATTTTTTATAGCTACGGATATAATTGATTAAGTGAAAGCCAATATAATTGATTAGGTGGATGCCTATACATGACCTGCATGCTAATCCATGGACCATTTCACTACCTTGTACACTATTTTGTACCTCGAAGCGATGAATCAATAATTTTTATAGCTACAGTAATTAGAGGCCAGCACTTCGCACAAACATCAGCTCCTGAGCAGCAAAATCTGACATCATCGTAATCTGAAATATCCTGAACAAACAAAAGAATAGGAATCAATATATGTATAACAGTATATTTATTTCGTCTGCCTTGATACAAGTCAACATGCTACCACTCTCAAAATACAAATCAGGAGAGAAAACGGCTACTCACTATATCAAATATAAGTTCTCTCTCCACTGGGTTGAAAGACTGTGCATAAGCATGTTTCTTCGCAGGCTGCACATTTTAAAATATATGTAGTGATGAAAAAGCAGATGACATATTGACAGGGTCATAAAATGTGCATGTTACCATATGAATAATGGTTCCATTGCATGCTATTAGCTATACGATTCAAGGTGATCTATATTACATCATCAGTAAACTATATGGGAAGAAATTAGATATTACGTTAGATTGTAGCTACATAAGTACACTTACATCCACATTGTAAACTATATGGAGAAGTACACTTACATCCACATTGTAAACTATATGGAGAAGTACACGCATCCACATTGTAAACAGGACCAATATCAATTTTAACAGGGCACTTTTCCTTGATGGCATTCTCAAGTTCAGTTACATTGTTGAAAGACTGAAACCGCAAATATATATCATTCTCCAAAGTGAACGAAAATTCTCTTCGACCAAAGTAAGATTGATCACAACCAGGATAATTTCCATCTAAAATTAATATAAAACAAAGAAATATAATTAATAAGTCAAGAAAGAAAAATAAAGTAATTAGTGAAACCAATGGCAAAGCTCTGAAATTACTAGGATTACCATTTCCATATGACATCCATTTATACATATCAGCATGTGGAAAAAAATTTCCTGCACAGATGAGATCAAAATGAAACAATAGTTAATAAACTGCGTAACAAATCAACTTAATTAGAAAACACCAATTTAAGTTGACTTTTAAGAATTCACTAACTTCCAGCAAACCAGCAACTATTTTCTCTGGATCCAAAACATTAATCAGAAGAATAGATTTAAGGAATATGCTTTCCGAGAAGGATCAGGTCATTCATCTCCTTTAATTAACATGATTGAGGTGTGATAGCAATTCATTAAAAAAAAAAGTTTGGAAGTTTTAATTATGTTTAACATGCTATTTGTTTATACAAGCAGAATAATCCTGGATTAAACTAGGCTAGAACATTCATTCTGAAATTTCAGAATAACAGTAGTAAACTACTCCATTAAAGCTTATTAACATATTCAATAATGAGACTATCCGCAATTCAAACAGGAGCATCACGAAATTTTTTTACGAAGAAATTAACTACATCAATTGGCTTGGACTTGAACATAATGAATTTCATTGGGAACCTCGGGGATACCGTAGTAAATTTTGAGGTAATTAGCGTTGAATCCATCAGGCACTTCGTGACTTGGATTATGCTCTCCGTCAATTACCATGTCCTCGCTAATGTTCTCAGTTTCGTCTCTGACCATTTTATAACAAACTAATCTTACCCTAAAAATAAGAAAGTCAAATTTTCATGATTAGAACAGAACAAAAAAAAAGAAAAAAAAAGGAACATGTACAGCACATTTATGTAGCAGGATTGGGCTAATTACAAATCAAATAGGTTAATCTTCTCCAGATCAAACTTCTAGCAAAAGGAATGCGATATACGGTAGAAAACACAGCATAATTCATAGCAGCACAGCGTGGAGACAGTATTCACACACAAACACACACACAAAGATAAGATAAGAGAAGGAGAAGAAGAAGAAGAAACCTAGAATAGCGAGCAGGAATGGCGGCGGTGCAGACGACGGAGGACGTCGGATTCTACTTGTGAGGTGTTGCGTCGGAGAGTAACCAAGATTCAGATGAAGGAGCAGTGTTCCTCTTCTGTACCATGTTTGGCATAACCCTAGGTAGAATTCAGCACTGAAAGGGAGTAACAGATCTGTTTAATTCTACCACTTGCTTTCTAAAATCTTCGATGGTAAAAGAAAAAAGAGAATGGAAAACTTGAAATTTTTTGGGTTTATATATTGAAATTGGGGGGGATTAGTTGGGTGACCCTTGTCACCCATGACCCAAATTTTCCGGTCAAAAGTTATTTCTTATTAAATTTTGTTTCATTATTTTCTAATTTATTGCCTTTTTTTTTTTTCTCCCTCCCAGCAACTCCGTTTATCCATACTTTCCTAATTATTCTCTTTACATTATAACTAGGAGAGCTGCACCTCACTTCGTGAGGTGTCAGCCTGTTTTTCATGTTTTTTATTTTTTGTGATTTTTTATGCACTTATGATTGCACTATAATTAAAATAGCTTTCAATGAGGTTAAGCTAAAAGCCTCTAAGATGATACACGTAAACCACGTGAAGGACCATCAGCGTCACAAGTTACTAAAGAATCTATTAATACAAAATATGAAAATAGGCGCACATCGATGTGGTAAACTTCGTGCAAACTATACCTGCGAGTAAGTCGACAAGCGATCCAAAACTTCCTATACAAAAGGCATTAAGTGAGCGTATGCAAAATATCAGGCAGCAGATTCGGCATTCACACTAACTAAGCAAGGGATTAGACTGGAGAAAAAATTTTGGATGGCAAAACATACACTTCTTCTTCTACCTTACAGGTGATATTTGTTTTCAGTGTTATAAATGGTTATTGGTAACAAATATGTACAAGGCTACTGTTTTTCCTAAACTTGGATTGATGCCTATATTTTAAATTGAGACTTATTGTTAATTAACTTAATCACAAAGGCCTGTATAACTTTGTGACTCAAGTTATTCCAGATTTCACAATGAAACATAAAATGATTATCTCATTCGTAGGACGGAACAATCGACCGAACCAACTAATCGGGGGTAAAATATTTGAACATCACTGTATAATCCCATAAGAGTGGCTGAACATCCGAAATTTCCAAAATAATAACTTATTAATACTATAGGTCAACATAAATCAAGAACCCAAACAACGAAAACTAACACCCAAATTAATCAGCGGGGGCTAGGCTACCAATTCTTTTTCTCTCACATGTCGAAACATACAAGGTCTCAATCTTTTAGTCGCCGTATATTCACGTCAATTCTATTCCCCAGATAATATGTGCTGAGCAAAGCTCCATGCATATACTGTAGGCATGTCAAAGTTTCCAGCTCTTATTCACTCCAACTATAGAACTTGCACTTGACTTTACAACAAAATATCTAACAACAGTTTTAACAAATGTACCAACCTTAAAAGGAGAGAATTTTAAAGCTTCTCCAACAAATAATGATTAGCCTATATTACTTTCACCCATGCCATGCAAATCTTAGAAGAAAATTAAAATTGTAGGGGAAAAATAATCACATAAGACACAAAACAGCAGTAAAATAAAGGAATAGCCCCACATTTTATTTCACCTAAGAAATGCTAATCTTGAAAAGAGCATAAGAATCATAAAGAAAAATAAATGTGAATACCTCTGCTGAATCTGCTTGCTATGCTGGCGGCTGGGGGAGTTTGGGACGGTGCGTTAGCTGGAATTTTGGGACAAAGGAAACCAATGTGAGAAGATGACATAGTTAGTCTCTTAAAAATAAGTGGTAGTTTACCTTTGCAAATGAGTCACAACAGAACAATGACTTGAGACAATGAGGATGACGCAATTCGGCTTTGGAGTGACATATAGGAGGAGTAAGATTTATCTTGTTTTGGAATGAAACAATTGAAAAAACATTACTTTATCATGCACATGGGACGGTGACATTAACAACCCATAGGAAACTGGCAACACAGTCTTTTCCCTCTTTATGATATTGTTGATACAAATCAGAACGTTGCAGTATGAAGAGCCACAAAGAATGCATAATTCTTTATTTTCCAAAATCTTTATTTAAGACTTAAATTGAAACCTGGTCGTTGCAATCAATTGCAAAACAAGAAAAAAAAATCATCTATGAATACTAATAATCAGTGTTTAATATGAACAGCATGAACAATTAAAGATATATACACACATTAAGAACATGTACATATGATCGAAACTGACCACCTTCAGACGCAGATGCTTGAGTGTGGCACAAAAAATTTCAAACTATAAGAAATAAACTAAATGATTGAGCAAATAGAGAGCTTTAGTAGATGGGGATATTTCCCTTTATTGAAAGTTCATTCAAGGACAATTAGTAAAAGAAAAACAAGCACCCAATTTTCAGGCTATGACAGCGCCAACAAAGCCCAACACACAAACAATATAATTCATTCATTTAAGCAGAACCACAATACCAAACACGGTACAGAAGGGCCTGTTCAGATGTAGGATTCCAACTCACATGCGGTGGAGTCGAAAACGTAATGTACACGAACAGAGCTTAAGGGAGAGGGGATATTACCTATGCTTCTGCAGTTGAAGAGCGATGAAAGAGAAGAGAACAGAATCAATACAGCAGCGACGAGAGGAGTGAAATCAGAGGGGGAAAACCTAATTGAACAAGGGCTGAGCGGAGTGAAAAGGGGGAAAACCAAGTTGATACAGCAGCTACGAGAGGAGTGAAATCAGAGGGGGAAACCCTAATTGAACAAGGGCTGAGCGGAGGGGGGAAACCAAATCGAGGAAGGAGTTGGAGAAGTGTAAGAATTTCCTTAGGAAAATCTAACTGCACCATACAATCAAACTGCACCATAAGAATTTTCAATCTATTAGTGTATCAAACTGCACCATACAATAAAATGGAAAATCTAAATATGCTTAACACTGTATTAGAATCAGTTTCAGAAAATTCAATTAAATTCTCACAGTTTCCCATTTTCATACCATGAGAGGCATTGTCCGTGTAGTCACCCATAAACTCCTCAAGCTTCTCCTCGACCTTCTCCTCGACGGCGTCGACGGCCCAAAACTCCTTCGCTGCGCCATTATGAAACGGGAAAAATTAGGAGAAAGAAATTAAATAATCCAAAGTGGGTTGAGAGAAGACTGCCGGTGGGGGAGGGTCACAGCAGAAGCTTTTCCGGCGAAGGAAGAGCGGCTATGGCCTATGGGTAGTGAGGAAGAAAATCCCAACACCTGTTTATGGTGCATTCAGGACCGCGGAGGCAAAAGAGATGCAGCAGAGTATGGAAAGGCACGAGGCCCTAGCCGTGGCGGCAGTGAAGCGACTAGCCGGCGTATCCGACGGCAAATGCAAGCAAAAAGGGTGGAGGGAAAAGGGTTGCACCACAGAAAATTTTTAAGAACACCACCAGTACATCGCTGTTCTACGTGGGAAGAGGTGATTTCACTGTCTTTACACGTGGCTGTGTATCAAAGGTGGGAGAGATGGGCAACGGGAGAGTTACTGGCACATCCACCGGCTATCAGACTTAATAGAAGTAATAGTAGTGATAGAAGTAATAGAAGTAAGATTCATGAAACAAATAGCAATGAAATTAATTTAAAATGGAGTACTCCGTAATAATTTTTATAAAATATTTTTTTAATTTGTTCAATATTTTAAATTAATTTTTCATATTCATATATTTAATATAGAAAACACATAAATATACCCGAATTCATATATGGTAATTGTCTGTATATATTTATTTATGTTTTTTTTTTTATTTTGATTATTTTAGTTCAATTTCAATAATTTTAGACAAAAGCTCCTGCGCCATGTCCCATGTGAACACAACACTCCCCTTTATTCTATTTAAATATATATACTACTAGGTGCAAAGGCGCACGGAACGTGACTCATAATTTTAGTTTAAAATTTTTAAATCTCGTTTGAAATTCAAAATTTGATAGAGTTAGTATCTTTTGTCCTGGGTGCACATGGTGTATAAAAGTATAACATTTTGTTATAAAATATATACACTTTAATTTATAAGTATAAATTTTTTTCATTAAAAAGCTTAAATATGAATAGTATAAATATTTTATTAAAAAATTAAAATTTTTCTTGAATAATTAAGTATAAATTCTTACTTCCTCTGTCTCGCGTTAAGATTTACGTTCCATTTTGTTTTGTATAATATTTTTGTCAAGTTAGACTCACATAAAATAATTAATTATTTGCTATAAGGCGTTCCATTTTGTTTTGTCTAAGATTTCCATTTTGTTTTGTCTAAGATTTTTGTCAAGTTAGACTCACATAAAACAATTAATTATTTCATATAAGACTTACACATAATACTAATAAATATAACTACCCAATTTACATTTAATGCGGGGACGGAGGGAGTATATTAAAGTGTATGAAATTAAATTCATATCTCTAAGTGCATGCATGTCTTTGTCTAATATTTTTTATTTTGGGTAGATACTGTGTAAGACCGTCTCACAAATCTTTTTATCTTATGTCAGACATATCCTATTCTATCCATTAATAGGAATTAAGAAAAAAAAAATGTCTTCTTTAATTTAATTAATTAAGATTAGTAAAACTATTTAACATGATTACCGCCGCTCCATCCACACTGCTATTTTAAATTAATAATTTTTCACTCTAATTTAATAAAAGTTATTTATCTTATTATTATTATTATTAGTTATTCAATAAAAATAATATTATTAATAATTATTCTTTACATAATTCAAATATTTTATTATCACTTTGTTTTAATGGGGTATTACTTTATATTTAATATATTATTACTTTTTATTCATCCTATCAATTATTCATAAAAACTTTTGAGATTGTTAGATAAAATGATATTTTCGTTTTTTGGGTGTGAAAAATTTTATGGGACAAACGAATGAGAAAAATGTGAAAGATTTTATGGAAGAGAATAAGTAATATGGTGAATACTAATGGAAGTGATAATTGTTTTACTAAATTATTTTAACGAAAAAGGACAATTGTTCTTATTTCATGAATAATTTGCAAAAATAAGAAAGAGATAATAGCTAGTAATTGATAATTGTATAAGAGTTAATATCTGTGTATCCAGGTGCACACGTGAATACATTCATATGTGTATAGATTTTTATTTAATAGTGTATATGTTTACTAATAATTATATAATTTTTTTATATTCAGTTTTTCATTTAAAAAAAATACATAAAATTAGCTAATAAAATATCTATATTTTTATTTATTAATGTATATATTTTTATTTATAAATGTATACATTTCTAAAAATGGGTGCATGGTGCACATAATAATTTTCTATTGTTTTATTAAATTATTTCAATAAAAATGATTTAAACTATTTCAAGATAGATTAAAAGTAACAATTTAAAATGTTTTACTTTCTAGATTTGTTCATTCAATAAACAATTTATGAGTCAATAAACAATTAATGAGTAATCATGTAGGAGAGGAGTGACAACAATTATTATTTTTTAGAATATAGCAGTTAACCAAAAGGTTAAATGATTCCATCTTTGGATGAATAATAACGTAGGAGGTGACCACTAAATCATCTAATTGAAAAGGACTTAATTTGTTAAATTTGTTATTTGTATTTCCAATATCCTAACATATTATATTATTCGGATTTCATGAAACTTTACAAATTTCATTTTAAATAAAATCTTCTAACTTTGTGGATGATCTATTCAATATTTTTATTCTTGTAATTTTTAATGAATGCATGATCGTTGATTAAAAAAAGAAAAAATTTATTTTTTCTTGAGATGTTATAAAATGAGTTATATTAAGATTTGGGGCACATAGGAAGTGAGATATTATGAATAGTAATGTGAGACTGGATATATGTTTTAAATAGAAAGAGAGGTTCTATGAAAGTAATATCCTAAATACATATCCTAAAGGGCCCGTCACATGAGATTTTGTAAGATAATATAAAACACGCAAATTTTGACTTTACTAATTAAGGATAGCAACTAGAGACATAAAAATTTTGGTGGGCAATAGAATGTACAAAATGTAACATTTAATTTATATCCAAAATAAAGTATATATATTACATAATAAAAAATTGTGTGCATATCGAATGTGAATTTGGATTCCATCTATCAAGATTCGAAACGAATCCGAATATAAATTATTGATAAAATGGAGTAACTACAAAGTATTACTCTATTTGTCTTGCAATAAGATTTATCTTTATTGTTACATATTATTAAGAGAATGTTATATTTTGATTAATTTTATTACTCCTTCCATCTCATAAAAATTTATAGTTACTATAAATACAAAGTTAAAAAAATTATTTTTGACTTGCTTTTTGGATAGTTTAATATATTTAGATAATAAATCAGTTATGAAGTAATTTATGTTATTTTAAATGGATGACAATTTTAAAATTAAAATATATTATGGAATTATTGTTTTTATGTGATATTTCTTATTTGGGGCATAAGACGGACAAAAATAATAAGTTTGTATTTGTTAATGAGACGAATGAAGTATTTTTTAAGGGTTATTTGATATTTTGATTATAATAAATAAAGTGTAAATTATGTTTGTAAATAAGAGATGATAAATTTGCTATTAATGTTTACTTTTTTGAGATTTGGATTAGAATGGATGGAAAAATTGAATTAATAAAGTATGGTATTTCCTTAAATTATTTGTATATGAACCATTTATGTGACAAATAAATGAGAAAATGATGAACGCTCTACGGGATATAGAGAATATTGAAAAATTCTATGAAAAATTCTATAATTAAGATAAGAAAATGTACTCCCTTCGTCTTTAAAAAAAAAAGATGTGTTTATTTTTTCATATAAATTAAAAAATATAATATGTAATGTATAGATGAAGAGAAAGATATACTCCTTATGTCCCTTGTTAACGTTGATATTTGCTTTAAGCACAGAGATTAAGAGATATAATATTTTAATGTGTAGTGAGGTGATAGAAATAATATTTAATGTAAAATGAGTAGTTATATTAGTGTTGTGTGTGGACCCTACATAAAATAATTAATTATTTTGTGTGGGCCCAAATTGACAAAAAAATAAATATATACATTAACGTGGGACAATCCAAAATGAAAAACGTAAATCTTAACATGTGAAGGAGGGAGTAATATTTTAACGTATAGTGGGTAGTTTTATAATTAATATTGTGTGTGATCCATGAATATATATTAATTGTTTTGTATGAATCTATTTACCAAAAAAAATGCACTCTTTATATTGGGATGAATTAAAAAAAAGCAAAATAAACCTCTTTCAAGATGAAGGGAGTATTATACTATGAAGATATAAATTTTGCAAAATAATATATATTACGCTGCAAATGTATGAATACTATAATTATAAAATATGAACTAAGAAGTAATAAAAAGTATTATATTATGTAATACATGATATAATACTTTATCCAATTTGTTTATAATTTAATACCATAATGTAAATATTGCATATTATAATACTTTATACTATGTAAATACAATGTTTATATCCTTACACGATACTGTCTCTCTATATAAATGTATACAAAATGATTTTAAGTTCTAACTAAGTGGGTTGTTACTTCGTCACTAGACTCCTCAGTGAATTAAGAAGATATAATTATTAATATTTACCAATAAAAAAAACAAGCATAAAATAAAATACTACTTCATTTATCAACCTAGATTTATCTTCGCATTTATTGTTTGTATGATGTTAATAAAATTTATTTATTTTTATTTAATAGTATATATATATTTTTAAATAATTATTTAGTCTTTTTACATTCCTTTTTTATTAAAAAAACTAAAAAAATTTATTTAACAAAGTGTACATTTTTTATTCATTAGTATATAGTAGTATATTTTTTTATAAGTGTATATATTTTAGAAATAGGTGCATTGGATGCACATGTGCCAGAAACTAATTGCAATTCATATTACTCCTACTCACAAATTTCAGTGTTTACTTAATTCTTAATAAATTAATATGTAAATTTGAAGTACTACATTAATTTCTTTTTTACACTCAAACATAATAAATTTCTAAATAAATGAATAGATAAATACTTTAAAATAATCTAATCAATATGCTCATGACCGAAGATATTACTCTATCACTCTATTTTTGCATTTATTTAGTTCTGTGTTTTTAGTAGTTCGGTATGAATTACCATGCATTTTGTTTTTTTTTTTAATTATTTTTTATACATAAAAAAATTACTACTATTTACATAAATATATTACTATTATTTAAATAAAAAAATATTACTCTTCAAATATTAATAAACAAATATATATATATATATATATATATATATATATATATATATATATTCATAAAATGAGAAATCGAAATTAAACCCTGAAAAAATCAAATTTCAATTTCATTTTGGTCGATTTGGATTAAAATGTTTACGTCTATAAAATTAAATGCAAAAGGAAAAGGGGAAGGCATCTGCAATTTAGACATGCATGCCGGTTCCAAACCGGCGGTTCCAGTTCCGAACCGCCGGTTCCGGTTCTGAAAAATGTGGAACCGGAATCGAACCGAGGGTAGGACGGTTTCGATTCCAGTTTGGAACCGCGCCGGTTCCGTTTTTTTTTTTTGCTTTTCAACATTAAAACGTAAAAAAATATAAAAAATAGAAAAACCGCGGTTCAAACCGTCGGTTTTAACCTGAACCGCCAGTTCCGGTTTCACGAAATGAAGAACCGGAACCGAACCGATATATAACCGGTTTCGGTTCGGTTTTCACCGGTTCCGGAACCGCCGGTTTTCAATTTTGAACCGACGATTCCGATTAAAATATGCATGTCTAGTCTACTCCTACTCTAAAGCAGGGGGCCGAAAAGAGGTACAAGAAAAAGTTGAAAGAAGTTACTGTAAAAATTGAGAGGGTAAAAGTAAGATTAATTTTACTGTGCTTCTTTCGTGCACTATTAATTGCTCCTGAAGATGTACAGCCTTTAAACATCACTTGAACCATCATTAATTAAAGAAAGAAAGCTGGAAAAAAAGTTTGAATCATTTATTTATTTTTAATTAATTGCTCCTGAAGTTTCTCTTATAACTTTCAAACATTATTTTTGCCCATCCAAACTATTTTTTTTTCCAGATCAATCTCATGTTCTATAGGATACACCCCATGGAATATGAGATGGAGTAAGAGGGGAAAAGACAATCCCAAATAATTTTCCCCCATATTATAACCATGCACCCTATCTACATGATAAGATTAGAAAAATAAGAAAAAGAAAATCAAACGGTAACATTGTTTTCCCAATCAAACGGAAAACTCTGTTTGCCCAAAAGCCTCCAACTCCTTAATCAAATAATAATTTGATGAAAAACCATAAACTCTAATGCACACCTTAAATACTACTCCATAATACAAAAAAGAAAAGAAATCAAAACCCAAAGAATTTAAACAAAAACATAATAAATAATCTCAATCCACGAACAATGGCTCAAGCCTTAAACATAAAGCTAATTAAAATAATTAAGATGAGCCCATGGATAGTGGACCTAAGCCCGCTTTCGTCGATGGTGAAACCTAATTTTGCTTTCTATCACTAACCTAAAACAAACCAACGGTCATGACAATTGCTAACAAAATGTTTCTTTCTTTCTTTCTTCTTCTTCCTTTTATTCTTTTTTCTTTTTTTCTTTTTTCCTGTTAAGATCTAGTATGGTAATGCATTATTATACTCTCTCCGTTCCACGATAGATATGCGTTTGTTTTTAAGAATATGATATTTTAACGAGTATTAAGTATATACATTTTGGTTGTTTTGTGTAGTCCCATTTATGGATATTAGTTGTTGTGTAGATCTCATCTAAAAATAAATAAAATATCTTATACTGAGACGAATAAAAATGAAAAAAAATGTATAAATGTTTTAGTGGTACGGAGGAGTATATTAAAATAGTTTTGATCCTCGATAATTCTGCAAAATTGAATAGCATTAGTAACAAAAATTATGAAGCTCAAGCATGTCAAGTAGAGAAGACTATAAAAAACTATGAAGCTCCTCATGTATGACATTTGTGCTTAATTATTTTTTTTTCGAGCATTCCCAACTGATCAGTCACACCCTCGATAATGAAATTTGGTTTTTTTACTTTCTTAAAAAAAAAAATAGTTTGTTATTATTTATGTCTTTTATACAAGTATATGATATGATTCCAAGATGTCATTTTCTGTATTTTAATTACGTTGTGGGGACATGTCTACATGTCGGAGCTAATCACCAAATTACTTAAATTCTAATTATGTTTTCCCATTCTGCAGTACCAACCCTAAATATGTCAATAGAAATATAAATTGATTGTGCCCTAAACTCCAATGTCCCGGGAGCATCGTGTACCTGTGTTGCATGCCCCGATCATGGCTGCTCATTTAGTGAGTCGATTGACTTAGATCCAAAAACAACGTCATTTTTTCTAGCAGAATCGGTTTTTTCTTAAATATAAATGTATAATAATTTGTAAATTTAATTGTGTTATTTGAGTGATTTCTATCATATATCAAAAATATTTCCCAATTAAATTCATTTAAAGAAATAAATATATGATTATTTAGAATGTTGTTCCTTAAATCTTAAAAACCCAATTGGTTGGGAAGGAGATATTGTAGTACCAATAATTGATTTAGGTTGTCCAAAAGCTATAAAACAGCCAAATTTGAACATGTGAAGCTGAATACAAATATAGAATTGCATGATGATTACTCTAGTTTTCAGCATAAATAATTTGAATATATACGTACTCAAATATTATGATTCATATCTGCAGAATAAATAGATATCGAATCTTTACGTATACTGATTATACATATGCCTACGTACACCATTCTTGTTTTCTTCTCTCCATCTTCCCATGCATGCACATGGATCTCGGATTTTCTGGTACATCATTTTCTGTGTTATACCATTGCATGGATTACACGTAAGAGAGAGAAGAAAACTATATCTTAAAAAGTAAAGCATAAACTAGGGGCAATATTAGAATTTTTTCTCCTTTTATGTGTCAATCATATAATGTGTGACACATAAAATAATGCACGAAAATGACTCAAAAGATCCAGTGTGAACACAGACCTTCTCTCTCCTTATATACACACACATGCACTTATGAATGATCATCTTTTAAACCAGGGCAGGAAGGAGCTAGCTAGCAGTAATGGAGAATGGCAGCTCACATGTGAATGGTGCATACTACATATATATATCTCTTTAAATACTGTTATTATTCATGAATTGCATTGCATGATGTTGAAATGAGAATGAATGGTTGCAGATGAGGTGGGAAGAATGCAGAGAGTGTACGAGGAGAAGGAGACGAGAGTGGAAGAGCTGAAGGGAAAAAAGAAAGGCATGGTGGTGGAGTTGGAAGCGAAGACGAAGGAGAATCCGGAGACGATGATCGGCTTCGACGAGTTAAGCCGGGCATATGACAACAAGAAACTTGAACTCGTCTCTGCTTTATTGACCAAAACTCCCAAGCAAGAATATTATCTGCTTTATTTATTTGCTTCTACTGCTATTGCTATATTATCTGCACTTTATTTAGTTAATAGTTAGTATATTTGAACATCCAGCAGTTATTAACTACTTTAATTAAGACTGGGTTATTGTAGATTGGCAGTTTGTGTTCTAGTGACATCGTTAATTTATTAATATCACCCTCATTAATCACTTGTTAGTTGATTTTGCAAGTCGAAGAATATTACTGATCATCTGTATTTTAATTATTTTTTGGTAGTTAAACATGAACGGTGACTATGTATTAAAATTATGTTATATATATATATATATATATATATATATATATTCTTCTTGTTGTTTTCATATTTACTTAGTAATAAGAAAGTCTAATGATTTTTATTGAATTATAGTCTGAATTCAGATGTCCAAAATCATACACATGCACACCATCTCTCATACTCCACTTTTTATCATCTTTCATATACAATGATAATATTTATAAGAAGACAGATGGCATCATTTAATGATACCGTTTTACTTTCCATTAACTAGTTATAACTTTCTATTGAAAATATTAATCACTTATTCATTAAATAATTTATTATATATACTATTATTACTTTTTATCATTTTAGTATTACTTAATATTAAAAAGTTATCATTTCTAATTCGTCTCACTAAAAACTTGACTTGAAGCAGTTCCACACAAGAATTTTGACTTTTTACAAAATCATGTGTAATAGTAGCCTGTGCAAGAGATTATGGGAGATGATTTGGAGGATAACTTATTAAACATGCATATTCCCTCCCATCCAAATGGTATTTTTTACTTTTTAACGTGGATTAAGGAATATTATTATTTAATGTATAGTGAATAGTTGTATTAGTAGAAGTGTGGGCCCATATTTTAATTGTATGTGTGGATCTCATATGTGTAAAAAATAAAATGTGACTCTTTGGGTGAGACGCCCAAAATGAAAAAAATGAACTCTTTTGATGAGACGGAAGGAGTATATATTTAAAAAATATATACTCCCACCTTCTCCTAGGTATTCATTTTGTCATTTTGATCAATTTATTTACAAAGTACTAGTATTTATTTATTTTTAATTGGTAGATGAGAAAAAAAATTATTACACTCAACTTACTTCACATAAACCATACACAACACTAATACAACTAATACTAGTACACTACACATTAAAAAATATTATATTCATCAAACTACTGTACATTATTTTATTATACTCTTTGATCTAAAAATCTAAACAATAGTTGAAATTTAGCAAAGCCTTGAATCAATAGTTGATAAATTATTCGAGTTATGAATCGAAAAATTTTCTATTAATTATTAAAATATAATTGTAACTTTGTCAATATAATTCATGACGTAACAAAATATAGTATGCCCTTTTTAACAAAGTAGAAAGACCCTTTTCACAAGACACACAGTCTCTTCTTCTATAGCGCATGACTTTATTCTTATTCACTAATGGTTTTAATTAGTTTTGAAAAAAAAAAAAATATTTACATATACTTGCAAACCTTATTAACTTCAAACCCACTTATTTTCCATGCATTTTCTTTCTGTAATTAATATTTTTTTCTCTTTATTTCTCGTCTCATATATCAATTAACACTATCTCATACACATATCACCATTCATCGATCTCTTACAATTTGATATAAAATTAAAATTAAATCCACCAAAACTCAAAGTAAATATAGGTTATTACTATTTATAGTTTTCAAATCCATGTAAACTCAAAATAAACATAATTGTTTGATTTATGTTTTAACCAACAAAATCCACACTTAAGTTTTAAAAATCAAATCTATATACAACGGTAAACTCTATAATCAACACACCCACATTTTATGCATGATTCACCTCTATTAACATTATTTATCTCTTTATTTCTCTTCTCTTATCTTTTCTTGCCCAAATTAATAACATCTATACATTGATTTGAATAAAATTAGAACCTACCCAAAAAAAATCCAACACAAATATATATCACACTATATTATTCATTTGATTTTCAAATCTTAGAAAACTCAAAACAAACACCACAAATTTTCAACACTAGTTTTGGCTGTAAATTGTCATTCCTCACTGTTATTCGCTTAAATCCAATTACAAATTACAAGTTTTTTTTTTTTTTTGCTACGACAAAGGTCTTTGCTAGTTAAATCTAAATCTTAAAATAATAATAATAATAATAATAATAAATAAAATAAAATAAAAGGCCCATTCCGTACTTATTCGACATTAGGAAAATCTATAAAATCGTAATTGTAAATAGGGGTGACTATTTGCAACCCCCAAAATTACTTTTATGTAATCACCCTTATAAATCTTATATTTGTTCGATTGCAACAATCGAACATAATCAGAATTGTGATTTTTTTATTTTTTTTTAAATCCATATCCTTATTCATCTATCTTATCCATAAAAGAAATCTTTGATCATGATGATGGTTAGACAATCACATTGTGAAAATCGGAAATAGTAATCCACAGAATAAACTGAAGTAGTCCAACTACAATTGGACGACAGTGTCAACAACACCCTCAAGAACATCGGACACGATCGGGCAAATTTGCCTGGTTGAGAGAGGGAGTTGAACAGTAACCCTGTAAGAATTACCAAGTGCTTTTTGGAGAAGCAATGCAACATTCGGAATAGATATGTTGAACCTTCCATTGAAATCAGTAGTAGTTTGGCTAGCAAATATTGAAACACCCAAAAGATTGGTGCAATTCACGCATACTCCCACATTAGGAATGTTGATCACCCTTAATTTTATATTTATTCGATTGTAACAACCGAACAGAACAGAACGAATATAAGATTTATAAGAAGTAATTATGTCTTATTAATTAAGAATGATTTATATTTTTTGAATATATAGTAATTTTGAGGGTGCAAATAACCGCCATTGTAAAAATTCAACCTCCCTATTATACGTGAATAGAAATTATAGAAGAGTGAAAATAAAATTTTGAAATTCTTTAATAGGTAGATTAATCCAATTGATGATTAGGATGTTAAATGGTGTTTTCCAGTCTTAATAAGTTGAGTTTGCTTTTCACTTAATTTGCTGTTTTGCTTTTACCAATCATCGTCGTTACCCTCTTTGCTGATGCCTACAAAATTCTTAGCTGTTTGTTGCATTTCGAAAAAGCTACCAACTTCTATCGAAACATTGATGGGTAACATACAAGTTTTTCAAAATTAAATGGCAAAAACTATGACCCCACAAAAAATATACTTACAAAGACCATGTCTTGTAATTTTAATTTAAGCAATGTTAAAATAAGTTTTCATATCAAATCTTGTAGTTATATAATAATAGTACGCCCCCGTTTTACACTATTATATTAATTAACAATAATTAACTAAATATATATTTAAATACAAATGTATAAAATAAGAAAAAAAAAAAGAAAGAAAGATGAAAGAATTTTAAAATTCTATCAAATGAAATGTATTTCTACAAATTAAGTTGAATATAGTAAGATTGATCCATTTTTGTTGATAAATGAATCAATTTTTAAAAAATCTTTATATATAATAAAACACACTTTTCAAAATTAGACCAAATTTTTCTCTCATTTTAACCTACCTAATTTAGCTTGGTAGTATTAAACATTGGCCCTTCATTAGTTATTATAACATTTCATCCCTTAATTGTGATTACTCATCTTTAACATCTCATCCATTTATTTTATTTCATCCATTCATTTTTTTGGCCTCCCATAATATATATACGTCAATTAATTATTTATATATCTAAGTGATTTTTTGTTTACGTGAATTCATAATATCGTTTGGACAATCTTTATCTATATTATTGTAATATTTTATTTATTTCTTTTATTTTTTTATTTTTTTATCATTTTATATATCTAAATGATTTTTTTAAAGGTAAATTTCTTTTTTTATTTTTTTAATTTTATTGTAATATTTTTTTGTTTTATTTTTAACGTGAATACATAACATCATTTACACAATCTTTATCTTTATTGTTGTAATATTTTATTTATTTTTGTATATTATTAATTTCATTATCCAATACGGGTACCTTATATTTAGTTATTAAAAGTATACTAATTTTTAATAAAATATTAATTTAAAATGAGACGGGTACGAATATAAGTAATTAATATTTAAACAGATATGAGTATAAGTATTCCAAATTTTTTAGGAATATAAAAATTATTATCTATTATTGGACCGGAAGTAGTATATATATATATATATATATATATATATATATATATATATATATATTGTTGTAATATTTTATGGCCATTTTTGGCCAACCACTGATCAGTCATGACCCTCTCACAAAATTAGACCAATTTTGTCCCTCCCATTTTAACTTATCTAATTTAGCTTGGTAATATTAAATGTTGGTCCTTCATTAGTTATTATAACATTTAATCCCTTAATTGTGATTATTAATCTTTAACAACATCTCATCCATTTATTTTGTTTTTCATTTTATCTCATCCATTTATTTTCTTGGCCTCCCATAATATATATACGCCAATTAATTATTTATATATTTAAGTAATTTTTTGTTTACGTGAATTCATAATATCATTTGTACAATCTTTATCTATATTGTTGTAATATTTTATTTATTTTATATATATTTTTATTTTATTGTCATTTTATATATCTAAATTATTTTTTTAAAGGTAAATTTCTTTTTTTATTATAATATTTTTTGTTTTATTTTTAACGTGAATACATAACATCATTTACACAATCTTTATTGTTATAATATTTTATTTATTTTTGTATATTATTAATTTCATTGTCCAATATGGGTACCTTATATTTAATTAATAAAAGTATACTAATTTTTTTATAAAATATTAATTTAAAATAAGACGGGTACGAATACGGGTAATTAATATTTAAACAAATATGAGTATGAATATCTCAAATTTTTTAGGAATCTAAAAATTATTATCGGACCGAAAGTAGTATATATATATTTTAATCTTATTATTGTAATATTTTAGGGCAATTATTAGCTAACCACGGGTCAGCCATAACCCTATCACATGGGGGTGCGCACTGCATACCCTCATGTGAGAGTGTCACCCGATGTCCCGTGCAGTGGCGGATCCAGAAAATCGAGGTGGGGTGGGCTAAGTTTATTGAAGAAAATAAAAAATAATAATAATAATTAAAAAATAATATATATATATATATATATATATATATATATATATATAAAATTTAAGAAGATATATTTATTTTTTAGCTTCATTTCGGTGGGCTTAAAATATTTTTGGGTTGGGCTAAACTTAAAAATACAAAGAAGAAAGAAGATATATTTATTTTTTAGCTTTATTTGGGTGGGCTGAAAATATTTTTGGGGTGAACTAAACTTAAAAATACAAATTATTTATAAATTATTTACATATGATATAATGGGCTTTTGGGGGACAGCCCTGGGCTTGAGCCCGGGGCTTCCCCCACATACATCCGCCACTGGTCCCGTGGTCAGCCAAGTTATTTTATTGTCTATTTATATATTTAGTTTTTTTAAAGGTAAAATTTATTATTCTTATTTTATTGTACTTTTAACGTGAATACATAACATCATTTACACATCTTTATCTTTATTATTTTAATATTTTATTTATTTTTGTAAATTATTAATTTCATTATTCAATACGGGTACCTTATATGAGTTGATATTAGGTGCACCCGAGTGCAAGGGTGCACCCCTATGTGTATAACTTTTTATTATATTTTGTATACATGCTATTCTATTTTATATACGTATTTCTTAATAATTGTATACTTTTTTCACACTAAATTTTTCATTAAAAAAACTAGCATCCATATGTGTATAACTTTTTATTCAATAGTGTATACTCCCTCCGTCCCAAAGATATTGACACACTTTTCTTTTTGGGTTGTCCCACAAAAATTGACATATTTCCTTTTTAAGGATATGGGACCCATACAAAAATAATTTATTTATTTACATGGACCCACACACACATCACACTCACAACTAATACAAGTACCCACTACACATTAAATATTATTTCTCTCACTTCACTTTACATTAAATTATTATACTCCTTAATCTCCGTGCTAAAAAAATGTGTCAATTGTTTGGGACGGAGGGAGTACATGTTTTTAATAACTGTATATCTTTTTACACTCAATTTTTCATTAAAAAAACTAACAATTAAATTGTATACATTTTTGTTCATAATTGTATATATTTTTATTTATATTTGTATACGTTTTTGAAAGTGGGTGCACCCTATCTTAAGGTGCACGCGGGTGCACATAATTAATAAAAGTATACTAATTTTTAATGAAATATTAATTTAAAATGAGACGGGTACGAATACGGGTAATTAAAATTTAAACGAATATAAGTATGTGTATCCCAAAATTTTTAGGAATGTAAAAATTATTATCGTACCTGAAGTAGTATATATATATTTTAATAAAAAAAATTTAAATTATTTAAATAAATTACAGACTATTTAAATAATTTAATCAATTTTCAAACCTCTTATCTAAAAAAAATTAGAATGTGATAATCCTTCCGTCTACTTTAAAGGTGATCATTATTTTTTTTCACGTGAATGAATGAGTATTATTATTTTTATGTGTAGTGGATAATTGTATATATCTAGTGAGTAGTGAGTCATATGTGGCACCATTTTACTAAAACAAGAAAATTGATACATTTGGAGTGAATACCCAAAATGGTAAAATAAAGACTTTTGGGATGGACGGAGAGGTATTGTAAAAAATAAATTAAAAAATAAATAAATTAAACATCAACCATGTTCGTGCAACGCACATGTCATGATTGCTAGTTTAAAAGTTAATAAATCAATTTAAAAAATTTGGAATATTATGAACTAATTTAAAAAAGCGACAAACTCAAAGAACTAAAAAATTCATTTTTCTTATCACGTCAGAAGTACCATGTGGTATCACCGGTTGGGTAACCTGTTACAGCCGGTAAATGGACTAAAAGTCGAATTTTAAAAATTTAACGGACCAATTTTAAAAATTCGAAAACAGATAAATTTATTGGATAGAAAATTTATTTATCCTAAATATAATGAAAAGTATGTTGTGTTTGTTAGATGCGAGTGACGATTCTTGACATTAAAGAGTTTTTGAGGTTATTGAAAAAAAGACATTATTATATTTTTTTAGGTGTGAATATTGTATTATATTGTGGAGAGAAAAAAAATTGTGTAAGACCGTCTCACATGCGATTATTTTATATTTTTTTAAATAGTTATAATTTTCGCTATGAAATGTAGTATCACTTTTCATTTATATTATAAATAAATTGTTCATGAAATAACATTATCACTTTTTATTAATTGAATATTAATTTTTATTACAAAAGTTATCACTTTTTATCCGTCTCATATAAGTCTTTGTCAAAAAAAAAATAATAGTTGGAAGGAATTTATGAATATTAGAGTAATTTTTTTTTACCTTCAGATTAACACTTTATATAAAAATATGGAGTACTATATTATTTTTTTAAGTTTATCATTTGTGTGAGACCGCTTACGTGATATGAATAAAAAATTATAACTTTTATAATGAGAAGTTATACTCAATTAATGAAAAATTATAACTTTTATAATGAGAAGTTATACTCAATTAATGAAAAGTTATAATGCTATTTTATAAACCATTTATAGTATAAATGAAAAGTGATAACATTTTATAGTAAAAGTGATAACATTTTATAGCAAAAGTGATAATTAGTTTAAAAAAAGTATAAAATGATCTCACGTGAGACGGTCTCACATAAGACTTGCCTTACATTGTACTATATTTTATCCAAATCACTTTTTAATACATAAATTTTTTTTGTAATGCATCATTAATCTTCTTAATAAAAAATATTAATCATCCTAATAAAAATATAAAAAAATCAAAAACTTAAAATTTGATTAGAAAAGTAATAGATCATTACTTATAAGATTAAATTTTCATTTATTCAACGTAAGTTGAATAGGGTGCAAAGAATATATATATTTTATGTAGTATATCAAATTCTCTTTGAAAATTTATAATTATCTTTTTATTTCATGATATTAAAATCGTTCATTCAACATTAATACATTATGAATTTCCTAACTTTAACTTAAACACGTTGAATTATAAATACAACTTTATATAATAATTTGAGTGAGGCTTGTGAGCGGCTTGACGCACGGGAACATATTCCGTGCGTCTTTAGAATTTTGTATTATAGATAAGGGTACATTGCTTTAATCTAAAATGTATACACTTTAATTAATAAAGGTACACCATTTTATTATAAAGGGTATACATTTTATTAATATTTTTTATTTTTATTCAGAAAATAAAGGGTACACATATTTATATTAAATACAATGTAACACAAAAGCACACACAAATTTTTGCCCTGATACAGATCTTTATGCTAAAAGATACACAATTTAACACAAAATTCTAAAGGCGCACGAAATATGTTCCCGTGTCTGGGCACACACAAGTTGTTGCCTAATAATTTATATTGTTTCTTTATATGCTATTGATCCATCTATAGAACTATTAAATTTACAAAATTATAATGACAGTATAATTGAAACAGCTTATTTTAGAGCGGATTGCATTATTTAATTACGAAGCGGAATACATTTGTAAACAGAGGATCGGATCGGATCGATGATCATTCATATCAATAAAGCAACATTCAACTAGACACATCATAATATGTTCTTACTTTTTAAATAAATTTCAACATTGTAATGATTTTAAAACTTCTTATAAAGTCAGTCAAATTGCATATTTTATGTAATTTTTACTTTACCTAATTAATATTTTTCTCTCATTTTTTATTTTTTATATCACATCAATTAATACTCTTTACACATATCAGTCTTTTAACATATTAATTTAAGAAAATTAAAATTTTATTCTATCAAAAACTACAAAAATAAATTATCACTATGATTTTCAAACCTTAATTAAATCTTAAACAAATATATAAATACCAAAAATAAATAAATAAATTTTACCATTTAATGGCATAGGTATTTATTTCTCTTATAAGAAAATGAGGGACCTATACATAATATTAGTGCTCTAATTTTTATTTTATTACTATATTATTTTATTACAACTTATGATATCCTCTTTACAATAAAAAAAAGGGATAAATATGTAAAAGTTTCCTAACATAATTACATCCAAATACGAAAAAATATAGTTTCTTCTTTTTTTGAGCAAAGAAGATAGTAATACTCTCTTTGCCCCTAGGTATCCATTTAATAAAAATTATTATATTTATAGGGAGTGGGTAAATTTTGAACGTATTTTAACCTTCTCTGATCCAAATTTTATGATATTTTTGTAGGTTCAAATCTTCTATTATATTTATACATTACATTCTTTTTTGTGGAACGTTGGATGATTAATAAGATAGTGTATATTCTATTCGTTCTATGATTATGGCTAATGACAGTGTATATTCACTCAGCCCCGGAAAACTTTTCACTTTTACTGTTTCACGTTGTTTAAGAAAAATTACACTTTTTGACCAGTTTTATTAACTTTGGAGAGTATTGTAGTAATTTTAGGTAATAAAAAAGTATAAAGTAATGATATGTGTGTGAAAAATGAGTGAAAAATTTGAAATTAAAGTAACTTTTGAGGTTATTAGATAAAGTGGTGTTTCATTTTGGGGGATGAAAGGTTTTGTGGGACAAACAAATGAGAAAAGTATTATGGGACGGAGGGAGTATTATATTCGTTCTATAATTATTGTTATATTTTATTGGAAAAGCATCCCACAAATAATATTATATTTTTCATTTTTAATAAATGAGACTCATACAAAATAATTAAATATTTTTATTTGGCCCACAACACAACACAACACTAATAAAATTACTCACTTACATTAAATATTAATTCTCTCGTCCTACCACACATTAAAATACATTATTGCTTAATTTAACTATTTCATCCCGTCACACATTAAAATACAATATTCATTAATCTCAAAAAACGGTAAATTAAACAATATTTATGATCCTCATTTATTTAAAAAAGGAATGGATTAAGATACAGATTAAAATGATAAAATAAATAATTCATTTAACCACTTTCCAAGGAGTATATTTTAATGTAAAAGTATTTAATAGGAGTGATTTTCAATAAAAGAAGCTAGGTCGGGTGTAATCAAGATGCTTTAAAACCGAGCATGTAAATATCTTTGATGAATGAATAAAAATGAAAAATATATTATTTTGTATGGATAAAGATTGGGAGAGAGTAATTAATTGTACAAATTAATTAGAGATTACAAAGTTTTTAGGAAGGTCTAATTACCAAATCAAACCCCTAATCACAAATCTTATTAATCGTCGAATTCGTAGACAAATTTAAATTCATTTTCTCAATTTTCTAATGCCCATAGTTCACAATTAATTATTGTGTATGATGTGTATGCATATATGTTATTAAGGGGAATGTAATCATTACCCAAATATAAACACCAACTCATCATTACCTTTTATAACATGGTTAAATCTTGGCCACCTCCCACCCTAATAATTCCCCAAATTTAACACCCCCTTCTCCCCCCCTCCCCACCCCCCACAAACCACCCCCCATTCACAATCTCTGTTCTTTTTCTCTCTCCACTGCTGCTTAAAGCCTTAAAATCCCACCCATTCCACTTCTCTCTCCCTCTCTCTCTCTCTTCATTTCTCCCTCCTCCAGAGGGGAAAGGGTAAAGGAAAAAGCCCCCTCGTGTGGAACAACTCTTACTAGTATTTTTTTTTTTTTTACTATCTCCCACCACCATTCTTGAATCTTGAGTCTGCAGTAGTAGAGTGAGAGTGAGAGAGAGTGAAGACTGAAGAGTGAAGAGTGAAGAGTGGTGACCCATCTGCCATGGATACATATGAGGCTACTAAAGTTGTGATGTCAAGAATCCAGAGTTTGGATCCAGATAACGCCTCCAAAATCATGGGCTATATACTGATTCAAGACCAGGGGGAGAAGGAGATTATAAGATTGGCCTTCATTTCTGATTCCCTTCTGCAATCTTACATCAACCAAGCAAAGGCCCGTTTGGGAATCACTTCTAATAACCCTTCTTCTCCCCTCTCTAACTCCGTCAGGCCAAACAACCCCTTTCCCCAAACCTCTCCGCGAATCTCCATACCCAACAACAATGGATTCCATTTCAGTAACCCTTCTTCCCCCGCTTTTCAGAGAACTAGTCCACGCCCTTTCTCGTACGCCGCCGCTCTCAACGGCGGCGGGAATAACAGTCCGAGTAACAGTTCGACTTCTTCGAGTATGCACTTTTATGGGGGGAACGATCAGTTGCCGTTTCTCGACGACTCGATGGTGGATCCGATAATGAGCCCTAGTGGGAGGAGCAACTCTCTGGTTTTCCCTTACGGCGACGACGGAAACGCCGTTCCGAGCCCACATCCCTTTCACCGGCGAAGCTGTTCCGTTAATGATGCTGTGCTTCTCTCTCATCTCGAGGAGGGGGCTGGGTTTGGGTGGAGGCCTTGCATGTACTTTGCTAGGGGGTTCTGCAAAAATGGGAGTGCTTGTAAGTTCTCACACAGTGATGTGGGTGGCGGCGGCGACTCCGTTGAAGTTGAATCTCCGAGCAAGAACGGCGGTTTCGAGGAGTTGCTCCGAATAAAGGCGTTGCAACAGCAGAGGCTCGCGCTAATGGCTACTCGAGGGCCCCACCAACCTTTTGGTTACAAGTGCATGGATTTTCTGAATGAGAATCCCAGGTAAAATTTCTTTGAGGAAATTTTTACCATTTCTCTTGTAATGTTTTTTCTTGCTGTTTTTAGATGATTTTTAATTTATTTTTTTACCATTTTTGAAAAAGATGAATGAAATTGTGGGGATATCTTAGTTCTGCATCATGTTTTTGTTTCTTGAGGTGTTGGGCATGTGAGGCAATAATCTGTAGCTGTCGTTATTCCAATTGAATATTACAGAATGTGTTCACATTTCTTGAATTTTACTGTGAATCCCCTTTCTGGTATGGTGATATCCTGGTAAATTTGTTAGAAATGTTGTGCTTACGCAGTCCATAATTTCTGAATGGGGGCATGTGGTTTGGGTGTGGCATTTTGTCAAACATCTAGAGGGCTTGTTGAATTGGGATGATTATTGATGAATTTCACAAACCCAATTGCTACCAGGAATGAGTTTTCCCCCTTGGGATTGGGTGGTGGTGCGAGCTCAAGCTCTCGGCAAATCTATTTGACATTTCCTGCAGATAGTACCTTCAAGGAAGAAGACGTTTCGGGCTATTTTGGGTGAGTGGTGTGAGTTAAGAGTTAGTTTGAACATTGATGGTGAATATTGTTCTCTATTAGAGACTGATGATGCTTCTGATAACCTTGTTTCAAGTATGTTTGGACCAGTCCAAGATGTTAGGATTCCGTATCAGCAGAAGCGAATGTTCGGGTTTGTGACCTTCATTTACCCGGAAACAGTTAAGCACATTCTAGCAAAAGGAAACCCTCATTTCGTCTGCGATTCTCGTGTGCTCGTCAAGCCTTACAAGGAGAAAGGAAAAATCCATGAGAAGTACTATAACCACTCTTTTCTTTCGAACATCATCGTCTTTGTTAAGCCTTTCCATTTCTCATCTGAACAGTGAGTCATTATTGTTGTAGGAAACTACAGCAGCAGCAACAACACTTGGATTTAGGCCCTTCTGGAATTGATTCTAGGGAACACATTGATCTATCATTCGGTGAGCTTTAGGGTGATCTTCATTCACTAGTGGAGTCGAGTTTGTTTTCTGATGTTCTTTTGCTTTACTATAGGATCGAGGATGCTAATCAGTACACAGGAGATGATGCTCAGGAGAAAACTGGAGCAGGAGGTGGAATTACAGCATGCTATTGAAATTCAAGGTCGCAGGATGATGAATTTACAGCTGATGGACCTAAAAAATCAGCACCAACATAATAATCATCTTCTCCAGAGCTTTAGATCTGGTGTCCATCTGTCGTCTCCAAGACAATCTCAGTTACAGATGAATCACAATTTTCTTGCTGCTTCGGAAGGCATAAATCTTGAGAAATCTGAAGGTATATTTTGTTTTTACAATGTATGTATACTATGCAATATTTGAAAGTTAACCGACTAATTGAACCTTCTGGCAGAGTTTGATGGTCGACAAGATACTGCTAAATCTCCCGGTGCAGATCAACAGTTCGCGATGGAAGGAACTGAATCTTCGAGTAACAACAATGCTCATGACAAGCAGTGGAGTGTAAATGGTGATGATTCTGATCTCCCTGTAAGGTAGGACATTTCTTCTGAAGATACAATGACTAGTGGAGGATGAATACACCATGTTTCTTGTGTGCTGATTCAAACATTTGTTTTGTTGGAAATTAAAAGCAGCTTGGAGCACATTCTTCCCGATAACCTTTTCGCCTCTCCTAAAAAATCGTCTGGCGAACACCTTTCTCTTTTCACCCAAGCATCAGGCTCGACTCCTGATATTATACCCGTAACAACATCATCCACTAACAACACCACCCCTACAGCGCCTGGAAGCTCTCCCCTCGGCATCTCGTCTCTCAAATCATGTTACGTTCAAATGCCAAGGTTTTTATCCTGTTCAACTATTTGGCTTCTTTTGTTACCCTTAATCAGAAGTGAGAAGTGGGGTTATTTTCTCCAGGTTTTCGACTAAGCAAGAAGCCATTGAAATGTAGGTGTTAGAGCTGAGAATGGCTGGCAAGCAGGGATTAACATAGTTTGGTAAGACCTTTATTAATAATTCATAAAGTTAAATGTATTTTTTTAATAATTTGAACTACTTTTGACGTTCTACCTTTTCTCTAAGTATTAAATTGGATGTTGCAGAAAGTTTGAGTAGCATATAAAAGGAAGTTACAAAGAAAGTGTAGCTGTATAGCCCAAACCATACCCCTCCACAGAAGAAAAAGAAAGAATGTGCAAGGATAGTCCGATGAAGATTATTTGCATCACCAATACCATACCATTTACTATTTACCTATTTACTACTTTTACTATTCGCTAGTGAGTAACTCAATACACAATGCAGTGGTATAGGACAGATGAGGTGATTAAATGGGAGTGGGGTCTCCCTCTCTCTCTCCCTCTCCCTCTCCCTCTTTCTCTCTCCTCATTTTGTACCCTCTCTTTGGTTATGTAAAGGGTCCACAATAGAACATAATTATATAACAAACAAAGCCTGGTAGGTTAGTAACAACTTAACTCTTACAATCATAGAATGGAAATCTACCTTTTAGTTCATTAATTTTCCTTTACAGTTTTAATCTATTGTTGATATGTACATATTTTGGATGTAGAGATTCTCTCTTCATATCTTGTGTAAATTTGGACACATATATAACACACACACACACGAGGGTGAGTGGATTAATGGGTGAGAATTCAACATATGCCCACATGGGTGGGTGAAATGCATTATGCATGCAAGTAAAGGGTGGGGCCCCCACTTGAGGAAATAAAATAAAGTAGTCCAAGAAAGTTAAATTTAATACTAAATGAAAAAAGTAAAAAAGAAAAGGTAAAAGAAAAAGGGTGGTGTTTTATGCTATAATTAAAGGGCCTTTAGTAGTGTTTTGTCTCATATTGTGGTGTTTCTTCAAGGTGGGTGAGGGCCAGAGTCTCACATGGGGGGTTGCTGACACAATTTTTAGGGGGGGGGGGGGGGGTGTACCATGATAGGGTCCTTTCACTTTCAGGCCACAAACTCACATGGGTGCTGCTGACACACCCTATCCCCCCTCTCTCTCTCCTCTCCCCCTCTCTCTCCACATGTGTTTGGCCTTTAGTTTAGATGGGTTCTTGAAGTAGTGATGGTCTCTTTTAATAATCAAGTCATCACCCAGCCATTGAATTGTTAAAAACCCAACATTATGGATATTTGGACAGCAAAAGGGTGTTGCATGTGTGGATCTTAGTATTACTTAATTATTGCATTTTGAGGATGGATAAAAGTGTTGTTCATTTTTCGAGCATTGAGAGTTGCGACAATCTCTGGATTGATTCTCTTGTTTTTCTGTCCCTTGCTTTATCTTCAACTTTTTATTCTAGTTATTCATATATGCTTTGATTACTAGTAATATCTATTTTTTTTTAATCAAAAAAACAATTATGTATTAATAATATGGGTCCTTGATGATTTATAATATAGACCTACTCCAAGATTAACTTGAAATTATTACAGGATAAATTTTGAACATTGTCTCAATTCCTCATAACAAATGATCAGCCATGTAGAGAACTTTCTAAAAATTCAACTTCACATACGAGCTTTAAGTTCTTCCACCACATTCTCATAACAAATGATCAGCCCTGTAGAGAAATTCCTAAAAATTCAATTTCACATATGAGTTTTAAGTTCTTCCACCACCTTATCCAACACGATCGATTCATTTTAAAAAATAATGACATTTCTACTTTTCCATAACAACCAAACCACACACTCCCACAAACAAATCATAAACATCTTCCCTTTTCTACTCGAATTAGTCTACTAAAATGTAGTAAACTAACAGAAGGATTCGAGGACATCATTCCTTGTACGCCAACCATTTGAAACATTCCATCCATAGAAGATAAAAAATTTGCATTCAAAGAATATGTGGCGTATCGTCTCTTGATCCTCGGAGCAAAAATGACATTTGACATTCACATTTTGGTTAAGAATCTTCCTTTGTTGGAGTTTCGTTGATAATGGTAGTTGTTCCCATAAAACTCTCCATGCATGAACTTTTACCTTTGGAAGAGCAATTTTGTTCCAAATTAGGACAAACTCTTCTTTAGGCTTTGATCCTTCTCCCTTTTTCAATTGCATGATCTTCTCGTATGCTCCTTTTGTTGTATATTTCTCTTTTATTCCATTAGTCCATCGCCAAGAGTCTTTGATGCCTTGCTTTGGAATGTACCTGTCAATCAATGAAATCAAATCATTAAGCATAACCAATTCCCCCTCCCTAAGTGGCCTCCTCCATCTCCAACTCCAATTCCACACCTCATCCCTTCAATCCCCCATATGTAAAACTCTCGAATTTTTATCTAAATTGAGACGAAATAATCTATGAAATTTATCCTTCAAACACTCCCCTGCCCACACTCCCTTCCAAAATGCGGTATCATCCCCGTCCCCTAATACCTTAACTAAGTTTGAGAAAAACCAACCTCCCTGAAAGACTTTAACTGCCTTTAAAATATCACCTCACCACCCCAAGTGCTTATTTCCTCTACCACTCGAAACATCAATATCTCTCACATCCTAAGAATCTCCCCATCTAGACCGAATCACCCTAGCCTATAATTTATCCCCTTAACTCTATTTACTTGTTTGTTTGATCAACAACCCTTTTGATGATTCGTCTCTATAAAATTATAAGAAACGTGAGATCGTTTAAGCACTAGCGCCTACCTCCCTGTGGTTTGATAAATTATTGAATTGGTCATCCCAACTACATAATGGCTAATCAAATAGCGCCGTTGCCGGAGAGGCAACAGTTACTAGTGGTTTAACGAAGGAGTGTTTTAATTAGTATTACTAGAGATATTTTTATTGCTTTTCATTATTTGCTTTGGAAATTTTTTTATCTTACTTGTTTGTTTTGATAGGTACTTCGAAAATACCTTGAGGGAAGGAGAAGGGGGATCAAAGCCAAAAATAGAAAGTTTGAAGAAGAATTGTAGTAAGCCCTGAGAAGAGCATTTAAATGGATGGTTGGAATCAATTCACAAATGTCTTTGGGGATCAAAGTGTAAGGGTTCCACCTCAACAATCAAGAGGCTACATAAATGAGAGCAACTATGATTACAATTTCCAAATGAATCAAGATAGCTCTCAATACTACAATCAAAGAAGAAATGGAGAATGACAACAACTTTACAATGCAAATACATTCCAATCTTATCAGCATGTGCTTATTCATCACCAAATCCCAACACCAATCCTCCGTTCCAAAATTACGCCTTACTTGAATTATATAGAAGAAGTGCTTAAGGAAGTGATGAAGGCCAAAATTCTCAATCAAGTTTATTGTTCAACGAATCCTCCGAGATAATTACACCCGCTACTCTTCAACCCGGAGCACTCTTCAGTTCTTATCTGTCTCTCACGGAATGAGTTCCTGAGACGTCTCACGCTGGTATGTGCCTTTAAATTATATTCATAACAAAAAGAAAATACAAATGAAAAGCGAGGTCATTGAACAATGTTACAATAGATTCCCATAAATGGAATCTTAAACTTCATTACATTGAATACAAAATCACCTCCACATCCATTTACCTAATAATGCAATATTAAAGGATTCAAGATCTTTCACCCCAAGACCCCAACAGTTTTTGGTTGGCATATGAATGACCATTTTACCCAAGAAATTTTGTTAACACTCTCCCCACCCCCCAGAAAAAATGAACGTTGAAGCTTTGTAATCTCTCTAATAATAGTTTTTGGTGCACGATAGATGGATATCACATAAGTATGTAGAGATGTAAGCACTGAATTAATGAGAGTAAGTCTGCCTCCGAAAGAAATTTTCATACCCTCCCATTTCTTCAATCTCTTTCTCACCTTCCTAATAACATAGCCCCAATCCGACACCTTATGATGAGCACATCCAACTCTTATCCCCATATAATCAAAAGGAAGTCTCCCCACTTGACAATTAAGACTCTTAGCTGCCCTATACACCCAAGCTTCCTCTGTATTCAATCCCAAGATTTGACATTTTTCTTTGTTAATTTTCAAGCCCCAAACTGATTTCAAGATCACCTAAAATCTTTTAAGAAATAAAACATTTTCCTCTCTTGCATCCCCTATAAAGATTGTATCATATGCGAACTGAAGGTGTGATAAGTGCACTAGATCATTACCAACCTCCATAGGAAAATAAAAATTATTATCCACCGCCTTGGATAGAAGAATACTCATTCCCTCCGCCGCCAGCAGAAATAAAAAGGGAGATAAAGGGTCCCCCTGTCTCAATCCTTTTTTCAATTTGAATTCTTCAGTAGGGCTGCCATTCACCAAGACCGATGCTCGTGCTGAAGATATACATTCCATTGCCCAACAAATCCATTTTTTGTTAAAGTTGAAAGCTTTCATCAATTCATCCAAATAATCCCATTCCACCGAATCATAAGCTTTAACAAAGCTAATTTTAAATAACATGATTTTCTTCTTCTTTAACTTTGCCTCTTCGATAGCTTCATTTAGAACCACCACACCATCCAAAATCTGTCTACCTTCTACGAATGCAGATTTTTGTTCTGAGATGATAGAGTCCAAAACTCTACTCAATCTGAAAGCCAGCACTTTTGAAATGGTCTTGTAGATGCCACCAATCAAAGAGATAGGTCTGAAATCACTAAGATTGACCACTTCCTCCTTCTTAGGGATTAAGACAATAAATGAGGGATTTATACCTTTAACTAGTCATCCATTTTGGTGAAATTCAATCATCATCCTCTCATGAAGTCCTCTTTGAACATGCTCCAATATTCTTTCAAAAATTTGAAATTAAAGCCATTTGGACCTGGACTTTTCAAACTTTCACAAGACTCAATTGCTCTTTTAACTTCTTTCTTCGAAAAGTCTGCCGTAAGACAAGTGTTATCTTCTTCTGATACTTTTTTGCAGCTGAAGTTTGTTCTCAGATTAGGCCTGATATGCTGAGCCAATTTGAAGTATTTGCTGAAGAATTCAAAAATACCTTGTTTCACTTCTATCACCTCTTCCTTCCAGCCCCCCAATATTAATGCCTGATATTTCATTGAACTTCAATCTCTTATTGATACACCTATGAAAAAAACTTGTGTTTGCATCACCTTCCTGTATCCATTTGGTTTTCGATTTCTGAAACAATAAGCTCTCTTTGTTTTTTAAATCATTGAAAATGATGGCTCTTTCTTTATTTCTTGTTTCAACTTCCATCTCATCGAGGCCTAGCACATCATCAATCATATCGAGTTCAAAAATCTTCATGCGTCTATTTTCAATCAGATTCTCCAAGTTCCCAAAAATCTTATCATTCCACGTCCTCAAATCTGATTTCAGTCTCTTGAATTCTTCCTTCAAAATATAACTCGCCCATCCTTCCACATTATAACTCCTCCACTTTTCTAAAATAAATTCTTTGAAGCCTAGATGAGTAAGCCACATATTGACGAAGCGGAAAGGTTTTGGCCCCCCAGTCTTTCACCTTAATGTCTAGGACAATCGGGCAATGATCAGCAGAGATCTCTGAAGGCCCATCTGATAAGAGCTCGGCCATTTTGTAAGCCAACCATTACTAATTAGGCACCTATCTAATCTATTCTTGCATGTTCCATCAGGTTCGACGTTCTGCGACAAATGCTTGTCAAAAAGAGTTTGTAACTAATCGTGTAGGGGATTTTGGTTTATTATTAGGAATTTTAGGTTTTTATTGGATAACAGGTAGTTTTGAATTTCGAGATTTATTTCAAATAATGAATAACTTGATTTATAATAATGAAGTCAGTTTTCCATTTGTTATTTTCTTTGCTGCTCTATTATTTGCCAGTGCAGTTGCTAAATCTGCACAATTTCCTCTTCATGTGTAGTTACCCGATGCTATGGAGGGCCCCACTCCTATTTCGGCTCTTATAGCAGCAAGTGAATAACCTACCATGAAGAGGTAGATCAATCAGCCCTGATTGATTGATGAAGTTGTCAAAAGCCTCAATATCTCTAGTAGCCGAACTAACTCTGTGTGAAGACCTTTCTGAAGTTTTTCTAACAGAATTAAAATCCCCCGCAACGCAAATGTAAGGTGAGGAGCTTTAAGATATAACTTGTAACAATCTATCCCACAGTGCTACTCTATCTGACAGAAAACAAGATGCATAAACGTTGACAATCATGCACTCTATTCTATCTATTCCCCATAGCCCATTAACAACAAGTGGATTACTAATCTCTAATTATATTGATATTTTGGGATAAAATTGTCTTTTTATTCTAATTTTGCATTATTTCGGATATATATACTTACTTCATCCCATCCAAAGGGTCTCTTTTTTCCATTTTGGGCGTTCCACTCAAAGAGTTCATTTTCCTTTTTTATACATATGGGACTCACACACAACCACTAATACAATTAAAATATGAGGCTCACACTCCCACTAATTCAAATATCACTACACATTAAATAATAATGGAGTGCTCTTAAGAGAGTATATATAGAATGACGACTTTTGAATGATGTTTTGTGATTTATATATATTAGAAAGATGACTTTAGAATGACAAGGTTACTCTATTCTACCTATCATATACAAAAGCAAGGCTATGTTTGCTTTTAGTTTTTAGTCTAAACAAGATTATGTAATTTATTTAGAATAATTGAGATTTAGTCAAACAAATTACATAAATCTTAGTATACTATATTTCTTACACACATCATTCTACTAGTATTATATTGCGATTTGATATAAAGATAAAATCTATCATATTTAAATTTCCAAAGCAAATATATGTGTCAATTGTAAAAAATAGCTAATTTGAATTGTTAAAAATAATTGTCATCTAACAATTTAACTTTTATTCTCTATGCTCAAATGATTATTTTTGGACAAAATGCCCCCACACTCATATTTTCAATAATTTAATTATTCAGTGTCGGTCCTCGACACAGAATATCGACATTATGTTCAATACAATCGTCATAACATCGAATGTCGAATTTGGATTCGGTCAAGGTGTCGGGGCCCAAATATCAAATCAAACATTCAGTGCTACGACAACGATGTCTGTATCTTATGTTGGAGTTCCAACACCTTGACCAAATCACATCCAATAATGTCGGACATGATGTCGATACCTTGTATCAGGTATCTGATACAATTAATGATATTGAATAATAAAATAATTTTAGAAAAAAGTGAATATTTTGTTCCAAAATTAGGTGTAATAAATTTATATGATCTTAAATTTATATTTCTTATTTTTGGTTAAACCCAAAGCAAATACTCCTAATACTTTGTAATTTTGAAGAGTATGAAAGGAGTCACGGTATATTTCGTTATTTGTCTTATTGATATTAATAGATTTGATTTGGGTTAATTTACATTGGGCTTAATTTGAATAGAGTGAATATAAAATATTCCCCCAGTTACTGTAGTTTGGTTATTCGACTATTGATATTTAGAGATTTGAGTTAGTTTTATGCGCAATGCGCTAATGGAATGGAGATATAGTATTCCCTCAATTTTGAATACATATATAAAGCACGAAAATTAAAAAGTGTTATAATTTTATTTTTAAATTTGAGATTGTTGATGGTCGTTTTTAGCGGGTTAGATTAAGATTAACGAATAACCGGACACTAAAACGGACACATCAAATAAGTAATTTTCTCCGTCACCCCATAAAATTGGTGCCCCTTTCCTTTATTATTGATGTTGATATTCCAAGTTCCATGAAGGAACGTTACACAGTAGAGAGAGGAGTACAAGTGAGTTTTTAGATAGATAAAGTAGAATGGAGAAGATGATGTTGAAGTGGAGTGCCAACCAAGTCTTGTGTCCTTCTTGCTGCAGATGCTTTATCTTTATAGGAGATATTTTGTGGATGGTCCCCCTTTGATTTGCCAACCGTTGCCACGTGTCCCTCCAAGGGAATCTTATCTGTAGGAAGGTACGATGAGATCCTGACATGTTGTCTCCATGCAGAACGTGTGTCTTTGTATGGTCGGAATATAATATTGAAGGGCCGATAGTATGCTGATTGGCTAATTAGCTGGTGGTCAATGGCTGATGGTACGGGGCCTATGCCGAGGTCGAGATCTGACCTTATCCTCGGTATCGGCTTCTGTCTCCTGCGTTCTGCCTCCTTATGCCTAGTCAGCTGAGACCTTATTCATGGTGTCGGCTTATGTTTTCTGCCTTCTTCTTATGCCCAGTCAGCACCGATATTCTTGAGTCAGTGTTCAAATCTCACTCTTATCCTTAGCCTTAGCTTATCTTCCGGGTTGGACCGCGCGTATAAGTCACGCTTTTTATGGGGTATAAACACCCATAGCATTAGCCCCCGAGGTTGCTTCTTGTGTGAAACTACAAGGAGCAATCCGAACCTGAGCTTTAAAATTCCGTCGGCCTCGTTAAAAACTTTCATACGAGAAAACCCAGTGAGAAAAACTCGTATGTAGGAAAAAGAGTATCGTAAGAACTTTAGAACTCTGATGCAGAATGAGCCCTCCTCTATCTGCTTATCCATCAGCGTGAATGTCGTACATGTGTAATAATAGAAAATCTTTTCCTCTTTCCGTTTCTATATTTTTTATCGTTGATTTCAACCTCGCGTCCGACCGAGGTTGACACATTATGTCATACTTTAATCTACCAAAATATTTGATTTCATTTTTTCTTCTTCAGCCTCCGACATGTAGGATCGGTCTTATGTTCAGCCCCCGAGTTCCTAAGATGGAGTGTCGGGTTCTGAAACTATCTTTGCAGTGTGATCTGCTTTTCACCTTCAGACATTGGTCTGATTTTTCTCTACGCTTTAACCGACCGAGCTATTTTTCTTCGAGGTGTTTCATCGGCTTTTCATCCAGAATATTTCTCCAGTTCAGTATCGGCATATGCATGATATGTTTTTTGTTTCTACTTTCCCAAATGCCTTTTCCCTCCCTACTTCTCTTTGAGTGTTTTGATCCTCTTCTAATTGATTTGAGATTTCATCCATGCTCTAAACAACTGAGCTTTTTCCTCCAATTTTTGTTGAAATCGGAACTTCAGCCCCCGAAGTGTACACACAGATTTTGATTTGGAAAGATCATGCCGATCTGATCCCATTTGATTTTAGCCACTCCATTTAGTCCCAACGTTTGAAGGGAGAAACCGTTCCATTTGAGATTATTCATATTGTGAGCCCCCGAGCTATTCCAGCCTTTGAAGGGATAACCGCTTCCCTTGAGTATTTTAGTAAAACGCTCTAACCAACCGAGCTCTCTCCCCTCATAGAGAGATTACTCCATTATGAGCCCCAAGCTACGTTTGTTATTCATATTGCGAGCCCCCGAGCTACATCTCCATTTGAGTATTTGAGCCAAACGCTCTATCCCACCGAACTATCTCTCTTCATAAAGAGATTATTCACATTGTGAGCCCCCGAGCTACATTTGTAAGCCCTGTCTTGCCTTTTTACTGATTCTTATGCCAGTGATGATGTTAATAATGAGTATGATGATGCATATGATAATTATGATGATATGATGATGATATGCTGATGTTGGTATGATGATGCTGATGAGTATGTTTTTGAGTCGTGACTTACCCTTTCATTGACACTTAGCCTTTTTTCTGAGTTGTGATTCGCCTTTTCCTAGATGCTTGGCCTTTTTTCCAAGTCATAACTTGCCTTTTCATTTGTGGGCTGAGAATTAATTTCATGAATACTGATACCAAAATTCCACCGATTCCCAAATACCGGTACCATAATTTCAGAAATACAAATACTGGAATTCCATCGACTTCCAAATACCGATACCATAATTTCAGAAATACTAATATCGAAATTCCACCGAATCTCCAATATCGATACCGAAATAAATATCGATATCATAATTTTTGTAAATACGATACCATAATTCCACAAATTCTCAAATACCGATATCATAATTTTAGAAATACCAATACCGAAATAAATATTGATACCATAATTTTCACAAATACCGATATCATAATTCCACCAATTCCAAATACCGACACCATAATTTCAGAAATATCGATACCGAAGTAAATTTCAATACAATGATTTTTTGCAAATACCGATATCATATTCCACCAATTCCAAATATCGACACCATAATTTCAGAAATATCGATACCGAAGTAAATTTCAATACCATGATTTTTGCAAATACCGATATCATAATTCCACCAATTCCAAATACCGACACCATAATTTTTACAAATACCGATACCAAAATAAATTCCAGTATCATAATTTTCACAAATACCGATATCATAATTTCCATGAATTTTCAAATACCGATACCATAATTTCACCAATTTCAATACCATAATTTTTCATAAATTTCGATACCGATACCATAATTTTTCATACCGTAATTTTCCTTACCGATACCATGATTCCACCAATTCTAATACCGATACCATAATTTTCCAAAAATTTTCGTTCATTATTTCCATAAAATTCCGATGTAAGATTGATATCGATATCAGTTTTTTTAACGCTCTAACCAACTGAGCTACTCCAACCAACCTTTTCGTTATAGCTTCTTTTAGCAGCATAAGGTGTTACTCAACTGTCTTGTAAGAAACTCAACCTTTTATATCTTTAAAGATTAAAACCGAGCCTAGGCTAGCAAGAGCCGACCCTTCATCTTTTTTTTATCGATTTTGATATTAAGTTCTTTCCTTAGCCTCCGAGCTATGTATTCTTCTCTCTTTTCTTCTGTTTACGCGCTAACCAATTGTGCCACCATCGAATAGGATTGCCCTTATTTTCTTTCTTTTCTTTTTCACGCTCCGAGGACAACGTATTCGAACATCTGATAGGTATGGGGATAGAATATCTGATCTCCAATTGATGAGGTCGGATTTTCATTTCAATCCATACTCTTGCTTTTACACGATCTTCGTTGACCTCCGAGGTAAGAGGGCAGAATATACGATCGCGATAGATGGATGAAGTTGGGTTTCTCTTTCCACCGGGATGGATGAGGTTGGATTTTCCTTTCAATCCGCGCTGTAACCGACCGAGCTAACTGTTTCTTTCTTGAAGAAGATTACGTGACCTCTAGCCGAGGTAAAAATTAGAACATGATGGATAGATGAGGTTGGATTTTCCTTTCAATCCGTGCTCTAACCGATTGCTGCTTTCTTCCTTGGAGTAAGAAGCAGAAAATTCGATCTACGATAGATGGATGAGGTTGGATTTTCTTACATCCTATCTTTCTTGCATGTATCTGTTGAGATCTTCTCGGCATAGGCTCTAGCCGACTGATCTAATCACTCGCACCATGCGATTTCTTTTCAGTTTGAATCTTATTAGTTAATAATCAACGCTCTAACCAACTGAGCTATATTTTCACAATCCTTTTCTTTTCTTCAATTCTTCTTTCTTAGATCATCCGTGCACCGCGCCCTTGGCCCTCGGCCTCTGCTTTGGGGTTTTTTTTAATTCAGCTTCTTCATTTCCCGTGACTTCTTTGTTTGCCAAATCTTGACAGTTAATAAGCAACACTCTAACCAACTGACCTATTTCTCATGCCTTCTTACATTCCTCCTTACACGGTATCCTGTAAGAATGGGATTCTCACGGTACCAACTGTTGAATTCTTTTCTTTCTTTCTTCCATTTGAAAATATGTGTTCTTTATACCCGAGCTGATGGAGACCTCGGCCTCTACATCTTCAGCTGATGGAGACCTCGGCCTCTACATCTTCAGCTGATGGAGACCTCAATCTCTACATCCTCAATTCAAATCTTTATTTCTCACGTGAGACTTCATCCACTACACGCTCTAACTAACTGAGCTATATACCGACCGATTTTTTTCTTTTTGTATTGACGAATCTCTATCCTCGTGCTCATGTATTTTGCTTCTCCTCGAGAATTTAATGTTAACTATTTTTCATAATGGATACTCCCCTTCAGCTGCCCACTTCAACCACGGTTGTTCAGTCGCCGGGTGTTTCAAAATCCATCTTCCCTATTTTTCTCATGAAGTTTACATCTTTCCTGCTAAACTGCTACGCTCTAACCAACTGAGCTACTTTTGCCAAGTATTATTCTTATTCGTATTTTTCTTCTTTCTTCTGATCTCGATCATGAAAGGAGTGTAAAAGGCTGATCTCAAATTCTTCTTTTAAGCCATGAATTTTCGAAAAAAATTACGGCATCTTCCTTTCCTTCTTTATTCTTGATAGATTCAACATTAGATCGGAATCCACTATTGAACTGTTTTTCTTTCTGCTTTGATATAGCCTCTGTTATCCTTGTTGGATTAACAGTTCTAACCAACTGAATGATAGAGGTTGGGTGGAACCGGGAAATTCAACCTGTCTTTTTTTCCTTTCCTTTCCTTTTTCTTCGCTGAAAGATACGATATCAGTCAGCTTACTCAAATTCTCAACATGCATTTAACCGATACGCTCTCCCAATCGGCTATTCCAGCCGAGCTATGTTAATTCTTTCCGACTTCTTCTCTCCTATTTAATTTCAAATATGGCTAATAGCAACGCTCTAATCAACGAAGCTACCCTTTTGTGCCAATATATCTTTAGGGCTAATAGCAATGTTCTAGTCAACGAAGCTACCCTTTGCCGATATGGATCTTTGATGGATGAGGTTCAGTCCACTCTCTAATCCACTGAGCTAACTTTTTCCTTTTATATGGATCTTCACTCCTTCATTCACGTTGGATTAGATTTAGACTTTTTTCTTTGTTGAATCGGCCATCAGACACTCTACCTTATGAGCTATCCCTTTTCCTTTCTTATTTCCTCATCTTCACTTCTTTGCCAATTTATCTCTTCATGAAAGGTCAGCCATCATCCGTTCTAACTGACTATGGTGGAGCATCAGTCCTACACCACAGGTGGAGCCTCAGCTTCTATACCTTGGGCGGAACATCGATTATGACACCTCATCTGGATGCTTCTACACTTTAGCTGGGTGGAGTCTTCGTTTCTACATCTCATATGGGTGGAGCCTCAACTTCTACACCTCATACGGATGGAACGTGCCTCTACACCTCAGCTGGTGAAGTCTCATTTTCTCATCCCATCTGTATGTAACCGAACTCCGCGCTCTAACCTATATCTCATTTCTCTTCTTAATTTCTCATCTTCCTTATTTTTTCTGACCAATTTCCTTTCTTATCGGTATTGAACACTGATCTTCTCTATTTTTTCGCACCAGTTTAGCTCGGCTGGATCTTCCTTCTTATCTGTACCCACGTGGGATTGGCCACATCATTCTTTTCTACCTTTCTCAATTTTTTTCTCATTCCGAAATGTTTACAGTTGATGAGAAGATCACGCTCTAACCAATTGAGCTACAAATCATATCCTCCATATCTTTCTTCAACTTCAGACCACTGGACATTCTTTCTTTCATACAGGCATCTCCATCTCGGCCTCGGTATCGATTTTTTTTACGCCTATTTTTGCTTTTCTCTCCATTTCCTTTCCCTTCACATGCTCTAACCGACTGAGCTACACATCACACGGCCTCTTCCCTCGGCCTCGGTATTGCAGGGTCGGCCTCTTCCCTCGGCCTCGGCATTGCAAGGTCGGCCTCTTTCCTCGGCCTCGGCCATTTTTTCCTTTTTTTTGCCACGCGGGATTTTTTTTTCTTATCTCATACAGATCTCATCCCGACAGTTGATGAGAAAAACATGCTCTAAGCTACAAATCAAATCATAGTTGAACCCAAACTTGCGATTCTTCTCGGCCTTGGCTTTCTTCACTGGATCTTCCGCCACGTGGGATTTTCTTTTTTTATCTCTTACAGATCTCATCCCGACAGTTGATGAGAAAAACACGCTCTAACCTACTGAGCTACACATCTTCTGCGCATTAGTTTTGCTCGGCTAATTCTTTTCCTCTTGACAGTTGGTGAAAACACCTCTAACCAACTGATCTCCAAACCCTTTTTCCGGCGATTTTTTTTAACGTCTTTCTACTTCTCTTCGCTTTCCTTTCTCTTTCCACGATCTAACCCACTGAGCTATACATCACATGGTGATGTCAGCTTCTTCCCAAACATCACCCACCTCGGCACTGCAAGTCCGCCTTTCCTTTCTCTTCATTCTCGGTCCTCGACCTCGGCCTCGGCATCTTTTTTTTGGATTTCCTTTCTAGCATAATCCCAACCTTTACCATTGATACGAAAACACGCTCTAATCCACTGAGCTACAAATCATATCTTGATTGAAGCTGAACCCTGAACTTATGCCTTCTTCTTTCACATTTAGCATCAAACATGAAAAATGTGTAAAACATGCTTTCTACTCCAGATTTAGCATAAAGCATACGCAAATCACGCTTTCGCTTCAGATTTAGCATAACGCAGTAAGAAAATATGTATGACATGCCATATTATGCTTATTTCATTTTTCTGTATTTTTTTATTTTGCAAATTTGAGGTTGGAGATTTTAACATTACCTCAAAGTCATCTCTTAAGATGAGTCTTTCCTCTTCTACCCGTGACTTCGGCCTCTCCATAATGAGCAACCCATGCTCTAACCAACCGAGACATACCCTGCCTTCTTTTTCTTTCCACACAGCGACACATATTCTTACTTCTTTGAGAAACAGTGGTACGCGCGCTAGCCAAATGCAACACGAAGATTTATCCTTCTTCGTCCGTAAGCTGAAATAAAATAACTTGTAAACATCTTCATGGAAGATGGATAATAGCTTCTAGATCTCCACCCACAAAGTATGGTTGGGGGAGTTAGCTTAGTTTTCAAGTGGATGAATGAAAGATGTTTGGAACTAGATAGTTAGATCTTTAGAACATGAGAGTTCTGTGACCAAATATCTCTAGTTTTAGAGAAAGAAATAATGAAAAACTTGGATTTTCTGGGTTCCTTTAGTTACAGGAAGAACAAAGAATGGTGCAAAACAGAAGAGCTCCAGATGTTGATGGTCGTTTTTAGCGGGTTAGATTAAGATTAGCGAATAACCAGACTCTAAAACGGATACATCAAACAAGTAATTTTCTCCGTCGCCCCATAAAATTAGTGCCCCTTTCCTTTATTATTGATGTTGATATTTCAAGTTCCATGAAGGAACGTTACACAGTAGAGAGGAGTACAAGTAGGTTTCTAGAGAGATAAATTAGAATTGAGAAGATGATGTTGAAGTGGAGTGCCAACCAAGTCTTGCGTCCTTCTTGCTGCAGATGCTTTGTCTGTATAGGAGATATTTTGTGGATGGTCCCCCTTTGATTTGCCAACCGATGCCATGTGTTCCTCCAAGGGAATCTTATCTGTAGGAAGGTACGATAAGATCCTGACATGTTGTCTCCATGCAGAACGTGTGTCTTTTTATGGTCGGAACATAATATTGAAGGGCCGATAGTATGCTGATGGGTTGATCAGCTGGTGGTCGATGGCTGATGATACGGGGCCGATGCCGAGGTCGAGATCTGACCTTATCCTCGATATCGACTTCTGTCTCCTGCGTTCTGCCTCCTTATGCCTAGTCAGTCGAGACCTTATCCATGGTGTCGGCTTATATTTTCTGCCTTCTTCTTATGCCCAGTCAGCACCGATATTCTTGAGCCTGTGTTCAAATCTCACTCTTATCCTTAGCCATAGCTTATCTTCTAGGTTGGACCGCGCGTATAAGTCACGCCTTATATGGGGTATAAACACCCATAATAGAGATATTTTATTTAATAAGGAGTAATTAATAGTTAAGCACACACCCTTACATTATATTAAAAAATATCCCAAAGAATTTTTTGTTGATGTTTGGTTTCGGGTTATGTGGGGTTTGAAAATCATGAATAGTGTGTTCTATTGTTTTGGATTTTGAGTAGGATAGGTTTTAACTTTATATGTCAAATCAATGTATTAATTTATTTAAAAAATTAAATGAGAGAAGAGAGATAAAGAGAGAGTGTATTAATTGAGTAAAGAGAATGTAGTAGGTATAAATAGGGGTGGTTTTTAAAATTTGAATGTGAATTTTAAAAATCAAAACCTGAGTTTGAAAACCGTAAACGAACATTGTCTTTATGTTTACTATTCCACGTTATTTAAAAAAGTTATTATTTTTGGCTAGCTTTATTAATTATAAAGGGTGTTGTAGTATTTTAAGTAATAAAAAAATAGAGTAATTATATGTATTAGGTGAGAGTGACAAATTTATAATTTAAGTAACTTTTGAGGTTGTGAATAAAAAAATTATTTCATTTTTTTATTTTTATTTTTTATGTGAAGGATGTTATGGAACGGATAAATGTATGAAGTGTGAAAGATTTTTTAGGAGTATAAAATTAAATTTACAAGAACTTGCGTAAGACCGTCTCACGTAAGAGCTAACATGAGAAAGATAAAAAGTGATAACTTTTATAAAGAAAAATGATACTGAATTAGTGAAAAGTGATAATGTTATTTCATGAACAAATTATAGTACTTACTGTAAATGAAAAATGATAACATTTTTATAACGAAAGTGATAACTAATTTAAAAATGTAAAATGGTCTCACGTGAGACGGTCTCACGCAAGACTCAGCCAATTAAATTTTATACACCCTCCGTCCCGTATATTCTTCACTGTTATTGTAGGCACGTAATTTAAGAAAAATTATCTTTTGACCAACTTTACTGACTTTGTTTAAGAAAACGTTATTTTTAACCAACTTTATTGAATTTTGTAGGGTAATGTAGTATATTTAGGTGATAAAATAAATTATAAAGTATGTTATGTGTGCTAGGTGGACGTGATAAATTTATAATTAGGATGTACATTTAAAATTAGGGATTGATGTGGTATTTTTCTTTTAATGGTGAAATATAATGTGGGATGTACTAAAATAAAAAAGTGAAATTTAAATTGAGACAAGGGAGAAATTGATATTGTACGTTTTTTTTTAAACTAAAAAAGTAAGGATAATGTATAATTTATTTTTTTCTCAAATTTTAATGAACTGATATTTTATGTACTCGGATATGAATTTTAAAATTTATGCATACAATTTCAATTTTCTTTCACAAAACCCCTACTATTCAAGAGATTGTGAAAAATGTCCAATTTAAGTAGTTGATTTTAAAAATTACCATTCACCATATTTAAAAAAAAAAAAAAAGACACCGTTTGACCTTTTTACCCTTTGCAATGTCACACATTTATTTAATAAAAAAAACTTATATCGTAATACAAAAAGTCGTTGAAAAAAATTATGCACGGAGTCGCAGGCGTTGTCGTAGCTGTAGTGGTGCGAAAGTTTCATAAAAATTAAGCCGAAGACATAATTGTAGATTGCAAGCGTAGTTTAAATTATTAATTATTAACAATAATGCACATACATGTATAAGAAAAACAAAAAATTTAACTTATTTAAATATTTCATTACGTAAAAATAATTAACAATTTAAAGAAATTACAATTTAATTAAGTAATATTTAAGAGATGATGAAAGTATATTATGCTTAAAAATATTAAGAAGGTATCAAAATTTTAATATTTCATGAATCTTCTAATTATTTTCTATAATTTATTTGAGAATGTTAAAAAAAATTAGGTATCCGATTGGATAATTCAAATATATTTGTAATACCCGAAATCCGACTGAGATTATAACTTTGGGTTCGAATTTTTCGAAATCTGATTATTTTTTTAAAAAAAAGTACCCGAACTGATCAAGTAGTTTTGATTAGGTTGGATCGGGTATTCAAAACCCAAAAATGACTGCACAACTCTAACAGTCGTTAGTTGGTGTTAGAGTGTCTTGATTAAGTATTAAACGACACTCCTCTCTATCAGCTTAAACTTTTAGATGAGATTGTCATTTAACATGGTATCAGAGCCCATGGTTAACAAAGGTTCAGGATTCGAATCTCACTGCCACCCATTTATGAGAAAATTCAATTAACCCCGCCTGAATGTGAGGAAGCATGTTAGAGTGTCTTGATTTAATAGTTGGAGGGGTGAAGTATGAACCCTTAACTTAACTCTTTAGTAAGTGTCAATTATTAAAGATATGGTTTAAAAGATGTCACACCATAAACAAGCAGGTCAAAGTAAGTGTCAATTACTTCATTAAAGATATGTTTAAGAGATGTCACACCATAAACAAGCAGGTCACAAGGCGCGTTCGATACGCACCTAGTTAGGCTCAAAAAGAAAGGCAGAGTAATATTGAGGTGCAATGCTCATAACCTCGGCCGAGTAACATCTTAGGCACACTTTAATAACTAACAAGCAATATTGAGGTGCAAGGCTCATAGCCTAGGCCAAAGCACATTTTAGGCACACTTTATTATATGAATAATTCGTAATCAGAATACAAGAATTTGAGAGGGTAATATATTTTATTAAAAAAAGAACAAGTAAAAGTTCTTAAACGAGGGTGTTTTTGGTGTTTATTTTCCAAATTAAATGCAGATTAATCGGAATATTAATTGCCTGCTCCAAATACAGATGCAGTGAGCGTCCGGAGAAAGACCACATCATCAGTAGGAGTACCGATAAGCTGATAACTCTCTCTCTCTCTCTCTCGCTCTGCGTTCCTGAGAGGAGAGAAATGGCGAGCTTTTGTTTGCAACTCAACACCAATCCCATCCATTTCACCATGGCTTTCGCACAAGAAACTCGCGAAAGAAAAAGCACCACTAGAATTGAGAAAGTCGAGCTCCCTGAAAACGTGAAAAGTTCCAGAATTCTGATTCTCGGGGGCACCGGAAGAGTTGGCGGTTCTACTGCCCTCGCCCTCTCCAAACTCTGCCCCGATCTTCGCCTCCTCATTGGTGGTCGGAACAGGTTTCAATTTGTGCGAGAACATCTCCTATTTCTGATCGTTCATTTCTTTAGGGTTTAAACTTCAACTGCATTATGCAACTTCTGGAAAGGATTGGAATTGGATTGTGTGTGAATATATCTCATCTCATCTTATGCGAAATTGTACTGAACTGTAATGTTTCATAATGGATTTGGAGCTCAGCTAGAGTGCTTTGATAATTAATGATTGATTAGATACCTCAAGGGGATATAAATAAGCATATGTTCTTAACTACTCCATGAGTTTTTACTTGTTGAAGACGATTCTTAGTTGGGCAAATCGACAGGGATAAAGGTGCTTCTATGGTGGCAAAGTTAGGCAACAGCACTGAATTTTGTGAAGTTGACATTAGTGATAGCAAATCGTTGGAAGCAGCTTTGCATGGTTTGTAATTCTTCCGAATGTCTTTCTAGTCAAGAACTTTGATTACTAGTGATGTCCTGATTCATTGTTTGTTATTATTACGCAACCCTTCAAGAGTTGCAAACTACTTCAGTTTACTAGTACTATTATTTATGGCCCTCCATTAACTAGCCATGTGTAGGCGTGGATCTTGTCGTTCATACCGCTGGGCCGTTTCAGCAAGCTGACAAGTGCTCTGTGCTTGAAGCTGCAATTCAGAACAAGGTGAGAGAAAGGTAATGAGCTAGCTTTAATTTCAGAAACCCTTTATAATCTTATATTCTACACGTGATTGGAACCTTGTTTCTTGGCATGAGTTTGATGGAATTCATACTCAGGTTGCATATCTCGATGTGTGTGATGACACGAGCTATTCATGGCGTGTGAAATCCTACATGAGCAGAGCGAGGGATGCGAATATTCCAGCAATAACAACTGGAGGAATTTACCCGGGAGTGAGCAACGGTTCTGTTGCATTATCCTTGTAAAGCTATTGAATTCAGAAACCTCATGTTGCATGTACACAGCTTTATCAATTTGACCTTTACCGAAATGGCTGCAACTTTTTTTGTTGTAATCATAGGGTTAACGTCGCAAGATACTTATAGATATGATTACATTCTGCTATGATTCCCCTGTTAGTTTTTGTAGTGGTTTTGTTAAATGTCATTGCTAAATGATATCTTTAGGTAGTTCATACTTTATTGATACCTAGTTCTAATTTTTCACCTCTGACAAAGGCTCGAATTTAATTTTTTTTCCCTTCGAAGTAGAGCTTACTATCTGAAATTTAAGTTGATTATCACCATAAGTTACCACCTTTTCGTTTGATATAGCATTAGCTTTAGGGAATTTATTCATATATTATTTCTGTGTATTGTTATTACAGTGATGGCAGCAGAGTTAGTTCGTGCAGCAAAAACTGAAGGCAATGGTGAACCAGAAAGGTTGAGGTAATTGTTTCTTGTTATTGTAAAATATAATCTCTGATTCGATATCCCTTGGAAAATCCACTGAAAGTTGATTAATGAAAAGATAATCGTTTAAGACTGAAAACTATGGAGAGCTTGATCATGATACCATGAAGGTTGGGCATAGTGCCTGTTCTTTCCTTGCATTAAGCTCCATTAAGGTTATCATATAATAAAAAAGCATTGACTACATCTTGTAACCACTGTATAATCTCAATAGATAAGGGGAAACAATATATTGACTTTTTTTTAGAAATCTATTATCATTCTTGTGCAATTAACATGCTAATTTCTTTCTCTTAGGTTCTACTACTATACTGCAGGTTCTGGTGGTGCTGGCCCGACCATATTATCAACTAGCTTCTTACTTCTTGGTGAGGAGGTAGTTGCTTATAACAAAGGTTAGCTGTAGGCAACTTCTCCCTCTCTCTCAGTGCATATCATATGTGTTTATTGGTATTGACTAGATTTGTTAAATATGACAGGAGAGAAAATCAAACTGAAGCCTTATAGTGGAATGCGCAACATTGATTTTGGGCAAGGAATCGGAAAAAAGGATGTTTTCCTCTTGTAAGTTTCTTGTAAACATAATTTGATCAGTATCAGCTATCTCACATAAAAGAATTTCCACGGGTTTCAGTGAGATATTACTTCTTGTCTATTAGGCAATTAGCTAGCCATGTTTCCGGTCTATATGTATCGTAACTTGAACTAGTACATAGTTGCAGATTGCATGCCAGTGTCAAGATAACCTCTAGCTCTTCTCCGCAGTCAGTATGCTAAAACAATCTTTCCTTCAGGAATTTACCGGAGGTGAGAAGCATACATGAGGTCCTTGGAGTACCATCTGTCAGTGCACGGTTCGGAACCTCACCATTCATCTGGAATTGGGGAATGCTAGCCATGACATACTTGTTTCCACCTGTACGTAGATTGAAATCTTGAAACTGAATCACATCTTTATTTGGTAGAATATGTTGATCCCATTATAGGATACAACTAATGGTCGCCTGCAAAATAGTTCAAATAGGTGAGAACACTAAATCTCATGCATCCTTTTTCTAGGTAATTGAGAAATGAATTGATCTATAGAAAATGAATCAACCCAAACAACCCCTAATAGATCTTCTATCATGCATTTCAAATTATTACATCCAAATGCAACCTAGAACCATCTACATTTAACACCCAAGGAAAGTCACTAATGTGTTTTGCTGATTCACAGCTTAAAAACTGATTTCGTTAACCCTTATGGGTTTTATTTATGATGTCTTGAATAGATTCTTAATATTCATACATCTCCAGGAAATCTTGAGAGACAGAAGTAAAGTTCAACAATTGGTAGACTTGTTTGACCCTCTGGTTAGGGCAGTTGATGGAATTGCTGGAGAAAAGGTGTCGATGAGGGTAAATTCACATTTTTATGCTGTCCAATCCTATTTAAAGCAAATGATCTTGTCTTCCGAATTTCAACATATTCATTCGAAACAGGTTGATTTGGATTGTTCGGATGGAAGGACTAGAATAGGAATATTCAGCCACAAAAAACTATCCGAGTAAGTTTTCACTCCAAACACAGTAACTCTGAATTGACCCACTGTGTTGCTAAATAGTTTCTTTCATTGTTATACATTCTACCAATTCATATTTTTCAGATCAGTGGGAATTTCGACAGCTGCATTTGTCCTGGCCATTCTTGAAGGAAGCACGAAACCAGGAGTTTGGTTTCCGGAAGAGGTTTCCATTTATGATGTTAAATTGAACCTTGAAATAATACTCACCTACAATAGGTCTTAAAATATCCACAAGCAAAGCTTTAAGAAGCCTACCTAAAACTTTTACTAAGACCATACTTCTCTCTAATCGTAAACTTTTAAATGAGCCAGTCATTCAGTGGCATCCATGGTAAGAGATCAACAATGTAAACGTTTCTATTCTACTACGTCTCTTTTAACTTGTTCCATCTCTACACTTTGTAGCCGGAAGGTATTGCCGTTGAGGCGAGGGAAACTCTTCTAAATCGTGCTGCACAAGGAACAATCAATTTTATCATGAACAAGTAAGCTTGGCTACATAACAGATTACTATCCATCCCTTCATCTTTTCAAATCAACTCTCGACTTAAATGTGGTTTCATCTGATAGGGCTCCCTGGATGGTTGAAACAGATCCTAAGGAATTGGGTTTTGGGATTTACGATTGAGATTCTATCATGGTTGGTAGAACAAAATGGTAATTCACACTTTTTTTTTCTCTGTAATGCATAACTGAAGTAAGAATCACACCCAACTGCTGAGAGTGTATTTTAATAGGAAATCGGTGATATTTGATTCAATTCATTATTCTTTGACACCTGAATGTTAGCTTTGATGAGAATTGTTAATTTACACTTTTTTATTGCTATTATTATTTTAAGAGATCACCTACATATTTTGAATTGTTTTGATATCGATTTTAAAATATGTAAAATTGTACTAATACCTATCTATTTCGTCTTTTAACAAATACTATATACTTTCATACAACCCATTGTAGGTGTTTTTTTTAGTTACTCTTTTATATTATAGACTAATAATCTTTACACATTTGTATGAAAAATTACTATACATATTTAAAGAGTAGTAGACTGTCAAGCAGAAAAATAAGTAGTTTCTCATATAGTAGAAAAATAAGATACTATAAGATTCCCCTCAAAACATACAAGTATTAGAAGCCATTTGGTACGAATTCCTCGATCGGATGACAATGGGTATCACTAAGGAATTAATGACAATGAGATTGAAGGGTGTTGAGTAGTTATTGAATCAATGAAAGTGATTGAGGAATTTTGATCCTGCTTCACCAACCAAGCATAAACAATGAAAATTAACATGTATCTATTCTAATTACCCCTCCACTACCCCAACCAAGCAGCTCCTAAGTCTTTATATTATTCCACCAGTCCCTAGTATTATTTTCATTGTCTCATCATTTAAGCACCTTTTTTAAAAAAGCAAACACTTGTGTGATAGTATTTCACGGTATGAGTTTCGTGAAACGAATAAAAAGTGATAATATTTTAATAGAAAATAATATTTAATTGATGAAGATAAAAACAGTGTAATGAATTATTTTATAAACAATTTATAATATAAATGGAAAGTTATATCATTTTTAATTTATAATGATAATATCTTTGAACAAAAGTGACATTTAATTAAAAATAAGTGTTGCAATTCTAAAACTGGTAACATAACACAATATTAATATGTTCATAATATCAATTTTATAAAATTATTACTACCCCTTCATTCCAAAATAATTACGCGCTTTTTTAGTTGTCATCTTCAAATAACTTGCAACCCTAAAGATAGAAGCAACACAATTTCAATGCCCTCACAATATTATAATATTAAAAAAATATCACATTTTTTTTACAAACGATTTTATTAAAATCAATTATATTACACTTTATTTAATTACATTACAAAAATAAAAATAAAAAGAATCCCTACTTTAGTTATATCATTTCACTAAAAATCATTTTTCTATTAACTTCCCTCTTCCTCCTAAAAAAAATTCTTAAGTTTCGTGCAAGTCTGTGCAAGTATTTTGAAGAGAGTGCTTTTTTAACAATAAGTGAATTATTTTATTAATTTTCTCATTGAATAACCCAATATTATTTTACATTATATATTTTAAAAATATACTTTTTCTATCTTCAAAATACATGCATATCTTTGGTAACACGAAGTTTAATAAAGTTATAACATTTTTTTATTATATAAAAAGAAAAAGAGTATTTTGAGTAATTTAATGGAATAAAGCGTATAATATAATTAATTTTGATTAAATTATAGTACATAAAAAGAATGTAATTTTTTTATAATATTGTTGATATTGTAATGGTGTAAACATTGTGTGCATCTTTTTTAGTGCCAGATGTGGAGGGAGATCGAAGGCGAACATTTGGTGAGTCAATCTTTTAGATCAAACCAACGGGATAGTGAATATAATTTTGAGTGTGCAAGTACAAGGATACTCATAATGTGATATCTGAATCGATGGTCAATTGGAATACAAGTAATGTTTTGTTAATAACATAATATTTTCACACTTCATTTGTTTTTCTTTTTAGATTGAAGTGACTCATTATTTTATTTTATTTAAATTTATTTACGGAAATAATGAATCATCTGCTAATATGGGTAAGAACTCTGAATTTTAAAATTCCATATTAAAGGTATATCATAGTTGTTAATGTGGTTTTTCTTTTCTATGTTCCTTTTGATATCCATCCATCATAAAAAAGAGTAGGTATGCATAGTCTAAAATCTAAATCCTACTCTTTATGAATTTGTTTGATAGTTTCTTGATCTCTATTTGTGGTTCTTAAGTGCGGCAGCAATCCAATCTTCCTTTGGATTTCTTTAATTTTAACAGATTTCATTGAGTTATTTTTCTTAATCCACTTCTCAGCATACGCATACAAAAACTCCCATACGAGTATTTTGTTGTCTAATTCGTACACATTTTCCAATCATTGAGTTATTAATTATATATATATATATATATATATATATATATAATTATACTCCCTCTACCATCCTTAACGTATCCATTTTATTATTTTGAGTCTTTATTTTAATGTATCAAATTTCCTTTATAGACATATAAGACTCACACAAATTACTAATACAATTAAAATATGGATCTCATCGGGAGCGGATCTAGAAATCCACAATGGGTGGGCTAAGTTTATTAAAAATATTATATATATATATATATATATATATTAATTAAAAAAATATACAATTAAAGGTGGATTGGTATGGGCTAAATTTTAATATTTATTGTAATGGGTGGGCTTAAAAATAATTTTGAAATTCTTTATGATGGACTTAAAATATTTTTGGAGTGAGATATACTTCGAAAAACCAAATTATTTACATATATTATAATGGGCTCTTGGTGGGCACTCATGGGCTTGAGTCCGGGGCTGCCTCCATGTAGATCCGCCTCTGGATCTAACACTATCCACTAATACAATTACCCACTACACATAAAATAATAATACTCCTTAATTCAGGTACAAAAAGTAAATTAGTACATTGACAATGGTCAGAGGGAGTATATATATACTTGGTACATCTAGCGTTAATGTATACGTTTGTTTTTTGCACGTAAATTAAGAGATACTCTCTCCATCCGCTTCTAAGGTGTCAATTTTACTATTTTTTGTGTCCGGTTCAAAGGTATCAATTTTTTATATTTAGTAAAAAAGTACAAATTTTACTATTTTTGGTGTCCGGTTCAAAAGTATCAATTTCCCCTATTTAGTAAAAAAGTACACAATATGGTCCACAACTTCCCTCTAATATCCACTTTACATATAATAATACTCCTTAATCCACGTGCAAAAATCAAACGGACACCTTAGAACCGGACGGAGGGAGTATAATATTTTACTTCCTCCGTCCCATAACACTTTTCACATTTATTGTTCTATGTTGTTTAAGAAAAACTGTACTTTTTGACCAACTTTATTAACTTTGGAGGGTATTGTAGTATTTTTAGGTAATAAAAAAATATAAAGTAATGATATGTGTTTGAAAAATGAGTGGTAATTTTGAAATTAAAGTAACTTTTGATGTTTATTTTTTGGGGTGTGAAAGGTTCTGTGGGACAAACAAATGAGAAAAGTGTGAAAAGTATTATGGAACGGCGGGAGTATTAGATAGTGGATTGAGAAATATAATAGTATAATATAATGTGTAGTGAGTAGTTGTATTTTATTATTGTGTGTGAGCCCTATGTGAAATAATTAATTATTTTGTATGGGTCCTAGTTGACAAAAAAGTGAAATATAAACCTTAATTTGATACAAACCAAAATGGAAAACATGAACCTTAACACGGAACGAAGAAAGTATTATAGTGTATACATATTAGAGATATTTCTTTTTAAGCAGTGAAAATATAATAAAATGAATTGAAAAAAGTTTGATCAAAAGAAAATAATAATTAATATGGGATAGTTAAATGAATTTAAATTAATATTAATAAATGTAAAATTATATTGCACAATACCGTATAACCTTGGTTTGAATAGATTTTCTATCCCATGAAAATCTCTCAAAAATCTCTATTTTTCTGCCAAACTAACGTAATACTACTAATTTTTTAATATTAATTAATCAGTTGTAAGATTTCTTGATTCCAAATCAATCTATTCCAAGAATTTATTTGTCGAAATATTTATTTGATATCAAGATTAATTTTGCACAATATAATTTTCTTTACATATTTTTCCATAAATAATTATGCACAATTAGTGAATGATTTTGCACAACATAAATTGTGTACATATTCTCCGATGAATGACGTGAATAAGTCTGCACAATGCATGATAAATTTAGCACAACCAGTGAATAATTTTGCAACAATGCACAATGTATGATTAATTCAACACAACCAGTAAAGAATTTTGCACAACATAATTTTATTTGTCTATTTCTCCGATGAACGATGGCGTGAATAATTCTAAACAACTACTCCGTATTAAATAATTTTGTACAACTAGTAAATAATTCTGCATAATTATAAATAATTTAGCACAATCAATGAATAAATCTGCACTGACATAACTTAATTAATTTTTATGATAATTGAAATACATTCAATAATCAAAATCCATGTTCTGTTTATTCCCCCTCTCTCTCTCAAACGTTGTCGTTTCTCTCTCCTTTGTTTGTTTCCATCTATCTCTGATAATGAGAATAACGGCAAGAATCAATTAAATTGCTTGATCGAAACCCTCACTCAGCAAGCAAACACCAAAATTACAGAATTCATTTTACGGCAAGATAATGTCTTCTGGATTCTCTGGCGGCAGCCCTGAATTCTTCACCGGTGGTGGGAGAATCACAGGAATTCTCCCTGACACGGGTGCGCAGATCCGGCAAACAGAATTGACACGGGAGCATGTTCGTAGCAGCAGTAGATCTGGGCGTCTTAGATGAGAAGAGAAAAGTTGGGACGAAGGGGGAGAGAAATTTATTATCGTTCCTTGACATAAAAATAGGAAGGTGGTTGAGCAATAGATAAAATCCAAATTTTCAATATTTAATTAATATTAAGGTTATTTTAGGTATGTCATTATAATGATAAATTTTAAGGTGCGAATCTCACGGTAATTTCACCTAATATTGTGTATTTGAAAGTAATTAATCCTAAAAAAGATCGATTAACCAAAATATCTAATCGAAATAATTCAGTTCGGTTTATATTGATTTTGTAAAAGATTGGTTCGATTTTTAATTTTTTAAAATATTTCAGTTCGGTTACCGAATTGCCCGATGCAATAACACCTTGAGTATGCGGCAGTCGAAGTAAGTAAAAAAAAATCTTTATGTCCATGAAAGTTAAAAAAAACTAAAATCATGACAAATCAAAAAATAACTTTTCCTGATATCCTTGAAAGTCAAACTGTGAACTTCAATCAGAAACGAATAGAGTATTTGTTGTGAGGGTTATATTTATTAAAATATAGAGTATTTGTTATGTGAGGGTTATATTTTTTAACATATAATGTATGGATAGATTATTCATTTTGAAATATTTACCATTTTTTTCAAATTTGAAGTGTAGTAAAATAAATAATTGAGAAAATATGATGAATGTAATGAGATGGCAGGTGATTTTCATCTCATGTAGGCTTTTGTCAACACAAAAGGAATATCCACTGCAAATGGTGCATTTGAATATAAGAGCATTGTTTTAACGGTTCATTCTCATAGTAGATAACAGCTTGAGTATGTGGTGGCAGGTAAACAGCACATCCCCACTAAGATAAATGAGAACATACTAATCCACCATCTCACATTATCAGCATTTCCAAAAAGGGGCACCAAATTCATATCTACATGCGCCATATCCAAAACGCTGTTCAACAGAGAACAAAGACAGATGGATTATCCCAAGTAGCAATCCATCTCAAAATGTTTTAGTCTACTTTGTCACCACGATTCTGGCTTCTTCCTGCAGCAGAGAGAGAGAGAGAGAGTCAGCTATCTACATTCTAGAATCCAGATAACATCCTCCAAATCATACATTTAACATGCTGCATAACTTGTACCAAAGTGTGTGTAGACAATACTTTGATTTATATTCACAAACACATACGTCCATAATGTGGATGCAATAAATTTTAAGCACAAAAGTAGTAATACGGGACAGATGAGCCGAGGCTGTGCACGGAGGTTTATCTCAGCCCCCGACAAAGGCGCAGATGTGCCTAAGCAGTGTGCATGGGAGCATGCCTCAGCATTCGATGGGAACATTGATTAAATTATTAATTCATAATTATGAATTACCAAATAGAGGTGTTAAGTTACCTCTTCAGAGGCTTGCGGTCTCTACAGAAATTGCTACCACAAAGGCACTGAAATTGCTTCACAGGATGATAGAAGTCAGTTCCATAGTCCTGCATTACATTTAATAAATGTTAATACAGCTAGTACATCTATGAGATTCCAAAAACAAAACAAAAAAAGAAAGAATAAATCAAACTTGTGTCGAGCATATAAGCTAGGGAGTCCTAACTTCACCCAAGACCATGGTCGAAGGTAAATGGTTAACCCCTACTTAAATCCCCTTCTACACTTTTGTGAGGAACAGATGTGGGATAGCATAATAATCCTTCCCCCTTCAAACATGACGACCGTGGCTATAATGGGCGGCAATCCACATGCGAAGGCCCACAACTACGGGTAGCAACCCCCCTCGAGCACACATTCGGGGTGACAACCCGTAAGCCCATCATTGGGCCCCTTTCTATAGCCCGTTTGGTAGATCGGATCAAATTGTTAGGCATATAAACTAGGGAGTCCTAATTTAGCCCAAAACCATGATCAAAAGTAAAGGATTGACCCCCACATAAATGTCTTTCCACACTTAAGTGAGCAATTGATCTGGTATATCATAACTATTAGTTTGTAATCAATATATTTCAACTTGTAGTCGATATAACAAATTCAAGGACATGTTTCAATAATGCATTAAATGAAAGGTGATGATAAACTAACCCAAGTTAACTCTTCAAAAGCATCAACTTTTCTAGTAGTGAAGAAAGCTAGCTGCAAAAAACAAATACTTACTGCACATATATCTTGATCAAACAATGAAAGGTAAAAGGATTGAGGGAAAAGATATCTGCTAATTAATGTGAACATTATTCTGACATACATGGTAATAACTATGATCAGGAGTCTCCACTTCAACAGGAATTTCCACCAAGTTAGCATCAAAACACCTAAGCAACAAAAGGGGTAGAATGTTCTATTAAATTCCTAATTATTTCTGAAACGATGCAGAGAACTCCATAGTCCAGGCAGCAATTTGTAAAGGAGTCAAAGGCCAAATGATTAAGATTTACTTCTTGCATCATCAGTTTGTAAATGAGTCGTGACATTTTAAAACTAATTGATAAACGGTGAAATACTTGCATCAGTATACAGTAGACAGTTCTAGCACCAACAAAGATATGAGAATCTTAATGAGCTACCATCAAAGATTACTTGGAAGAGAACTAAATTGAAGTCACTGAAAATAGAAGCAGTGTTCTGTTTTCCAAAAACTATAATAACCTAGTAAGATGTTATGTCAAAGCACATTATGTTAACATATGTGATATCTAATTGACTGAAATTATAAATTCACTATTGATAGTAGAGAACAATATTGAAATTACTTTGTTATCTATACCAAGCAGACGTCCAAGGCATGTTCGCAGACTCAACTAACAGGGTGAGGATCACTCTTATTTCAAACACTACCTCTAACAGCATTTAAAAAAAAAAGAAGAAAAAGAAGGGATTCTGCCTTTTTCATAGAGGTTGCAAACACCCCCTAAGCAAGCTTTCAAAAAAAAAAAACACCCTCTTAGCAAAAATATATGTTATATTAAAGTACCAACTAAATTATAGCAAATTTTTTTGAAAGCTATATAAAGAGATAAAATGATTAAACTATTTACATCAAATCAGACATAATGAAAGCCAAAATATAAATTCATTTATCCTTAATTTGGGTTCTTTAGAACAAACATCAAAGCCTACGATATAGATATAAGTAGAATATTCTTATCATCTTCAAAGGCAACCCTCCGTGTCACTACTACGATCATATTATATGAGCATGGTATCAATTCCAGTTTTAAACAAAATATTCAGCCACAACTGCAATAAATCATAATGAACTTAATTCTGAAATTGAAATGATGTCAAAAGAAAGTGTTGCATTTATGATACATCAAAAGACCACCTGTGATTAATGAACCTAGAAACATTTCCGTAAACTGTTGCATCCAGACAAAGTGCCTCTTCATCCTTCAAGACACCTTTAGAACTCCAATCTGCATCCAGTAGAACAGGGTAGGCAAGCTTCTCAGCAGAATTTTGCAAATTTCTTTTAAATGACTCCCTGCTGGTGATCACTTCTCCAACGTATTCACAGATAAAAGCACCTTTTGGTATATCTTCCAAGGTTCTAAGACCCCAACCCTTTTGTGAGGGAGTTCTAAACACCTGAAGCAAATGCAAGGGTATACCATTCTATCAGTATAATCATATCTCATTGTAGCTTCAAAAATACAGCTAAAACTACAAGGAAGATTTATAAATCTCATCTTATTTTTGCATTTTTCTCATATTTCTAACAGCATAAATAAGAAAGTAACATTAAAAATGAAATTTTAAATTGCTAGAGATTTTTTACCAATATTTTATCGCAAAAAGAGAAGTAAAAACTGGAAGAAATTAAAATACCTGCATCTTTGCTGTTATTCCTCGCTGAACAACACGATTTCCACAATTAATGCCGCAGCCACATTTATACCAGCACTCTCTTACGAAATTCCTCATTATGTGGCCCTTACATTTGCAAGATAAGACAGTACCTTTGCATCTTTCAATGGGGCAATCCTGACAATAGTAAAGATTGCGCCGTATAACAGAATAATTCTTTGATATGACATTATCCAGAAATTTTTCCTTCAGTAAGCTTCCTGTTGTATAAGCAAACTCATATACAGTTTTACCCACACAAGCACATGGGATTTTCAGAGATAAGCAGTCCCCAAATGAACAGCAATTTTCTGATATATGAGCAAGAAGAAACCTCGTATATGCGTTAGAGTATGTCATATTTCTTGGAATATAGTTAAATGGAGGAATCTGTTCTTCGTTTACTTCATTTATCAAAGAAATCTCATAAACTTCCTGACCTTCAGTGACATCTGTAATGAACTGATAATAGCACTTCTGGATTATCATCATTCTACTTGAAGGAAGCATACAATCTTTTATTTCAACTTTCTCCATCCCATCAATATGTTTTGGATCCACATTTAGATATATCCTGCAACGACTTAACTCCAACTTAATCGACCCAACAAACCTATGAATTTGAGGCCAAACTTTAAGAAGATTTTGAATTCCAAATGGATTATATGAAATAGTTGAACAAAGACTGAGTTCACTGTGGCCTTCATCTAGATCAGTTTCTAAATTGGTATCTTTAGAAATGTCAATAGATGACACCACATTGATGAGTCTTGCATCCTCAGTGTAAGTCAAGGCAGTACCTGCAGCCAAGAAGCATTCACACATCTCTTTCATCAGCGTAAACATAGAAAGACCCGTCTGAGGAAGTTTGTGTGACTTTAGACACTTCTCTTCCACCTGCTTCAACACTGCTTCTAAACTTGGAACATGAGCATCTGGTTTTGGTGAAGATTGATCCAATAGAAAAATTTTCACCTCACCTCCAGATGAGGAGGCAACATCCAGCTTCAAGGATCCCTGAGCATTGTTTTCATTTTTCTCTGCTTCAGATTGTTCATAATCCATAGGTTCTGGCTTATTTACTTCCAAATCTGACTCACTGCCAATAGAATGAATATCTCTGGGAAGTACAGGAGTTGATCCTAAGCAGAAAAGTCATTAATGAGGCGCACCCAAAATTTTGTACGAGAAAAATAAGATGTCATTCATCCAGTAAAAGAAAAAGAAAAGAAGTGTAGAACAAATTAGCTCATCTCTATAAATTAAGATTTAAAAAGTGAAAGGAAAAAAATAAAAGCAATGAGGAAAAGCCAGACTGTAATTTTATTGGCGAACATACATCCACAATTGAGAAGTTATCAATGCTAGCATATTCATATGTCTATCATATAGGAAAAGTTCATATGCATTGCAGAGGAACAATAGTGGATGGAACTTCTAATCTTGCACATTTCTCCATTGTGTTCAACATTTCAAGTCAGCTTTAAAGGACTGCCGCATTTAAGTACTCATTTCAAATTACGTGAACTACTCTCTCAGTTCCCACAGAAAGAGTCATGTTCTAAAAAAAAAAAAATCTGAACAAATTCATTTTTCTTATTAAAGGCATCATTCATTATTAATAGAGTTTTTTTATGACAACCTTCTGAAAGAAATTATTTAACAGTCAAATATGATTCGAAGAAATTAAACTAACAACTAAACGAAGGTACTCCCAAGAAAGAAAAAACAAAATAACACAACTAAATGTTGGATCAGATACAAATATTTCAGTGATTACTGTGGTAGTATGTGCTCATATTCACAACACATTTGAGTGAGAAAGCTTTCATATATATCATTGCCATATATATATATATATATATATATATATATATATATATATAAAACATTTCTCAGTTAATGAAAGCACACCTGGAGAAAACCCAACATATGGCAGGTCATAAGATTCATATTCAAGAGCTGGTTCATGCAGATGGCTGCCAAATTCCATCTCCTCCAATCCAATATCTTCATCGATCGGATGCAGCTTACTTGTCTTTATAGAGAAAGGTGTTCTATTCCCTCTTTCATAAGTTTCCAAACCATGATGTACATATGATTTATTTCCACTTTTTTCCAGGTGTGTCAAGGTTTCCAAGGGGTTACACTTTTCACTTTCATCATCGGAAACAAAATTAGCTTTCTTAGCCTGTTCCACTACTACAAGGGACAGTGTAGTACTGCTGCTCATCCCTTTGCCATGAGAATATTCAGGTACACATATTGCCCTGCATTCCATATCTTTGTCTTGGAGATTCTCATAAATGGATTCTGGTAGCTTTTGCTTGCCATGAGGTTGATTTCTTACCTCATCGCTACCATCCGGCATTGAAGCATGGAATGATGTTAAAGACTGTCTTCCATCTCTGGCTAATTTAGATTTTTTTGGATGTGGTTCATCTTCTTCAGCCTCATCTTTGGACAGCGTAATTAGGTCTTCTAACTCGTTGTCCCGCGCCTGATTATGAGAATCAAAGAAAGCAAGATGCACCTTACTTTTATAAGTACAAAATTTCTATCTAAAGTACAGAACTATCTCACGAGGCATACCGTGAAAAGCAGGACAATAAAAAATGAAAACATCATTTTGCTGATATCACTAAGAACATATATTAGCAACTAATGCTGAATTAAAGCAGAGAAAACAATTTTGGAATTAACAAAATATTTAACCCATATTCTGATCTTTCCAGAAGAGCAAAATCCCAGAAGTCAAGAGCTGGCTCACCTTCTGCTCCTCGCTGTCTAAAATTGCATCAAGGAGAACTTGATAGTTGTTATCTTCAATGAGCTCCCATTTTTTCTCATACAACTTCAGAAGCTTATGCAATATTGGTTTCACAACATTAACTTTATAGCCATAGGTCACCATTGCCTTGTAGGCCTTAACGAACTGATGGTTTGGAGGCATCTCTTCACATGGAGATAGATTAACAGCAAATTTGGAAAAGGTAAGTGCTGTCACCTTCAGTAGCAAACAAATTGTGTCATAAGAAGACCTAAAGACATTTATTTTGATTTAGATTCCATAAGAATCAAACGACTAAAATAGGAAACGTCTACAATTGTGGACAAAGGATATTATATGTTGGCTGTGAAGTAAACCATCAAAAATAGAAAAAATAAACACTATAGGCTCATGATTGACAAGCAAAAAAAATACCAACACCGAAGAATTGCTTGTCCAAGCAAGTAGCAATGAGAGAAAACATATTTTGTGAAGAATTGATTAAAACAAATCATTATGTAATTTTTTTGCACATGAAGGTGTGAGCCAACTTCTTAAAAGAGATGCAAACTTAAATAGAACTAAAATAAATTTTAATTATACAACAATAACCATGATTACGTAAATTAATAATACATGCAATAGTAAATTAAATTAGTAAATATTTATCATACAACCTGAATTATTTATTATCCAGGTCTAAAATATCTATGAATAAAACATGCCTAATACTACTGGATTCGTGGGAACATCAACAATTTATCAAATGAATGCATCAAATCCTATTTAGAAGCATATTCGTATATTGTGACTACATAAAACAACTAATATTTCTAGACCAAAATATATCGAAAAAAGATAGATTTTCTTCACATCTTGCATAGAGGTACAGTGTCCCTTCTCATGTAAATTATTCTTCACAGACCCCCACATGGTATTCCTAACTAAAAGTCCTTAGAATTCACTTGGTACATTTATATCCTTATAAATTTTTTAGCAGAAAATTTATCAAAACAGAACCAGATTCTTTATCCAGCTTAGGAGAAACAAGTGATGGATAGATTTTGCAACACAATGGAACAAAGAAAAAGTGCAGGCAACTATTAATTTGTCACATAAAAGATGCTGTGAAGATGTGGACATTATTAAACAGCAGGAAATGTCGGTAAACCTTGTCATTCAGAAAATTAAATGAATAACATCTCTCTCTGTTTTTCTTCAAACTTCTCCCCCCATCCAACCCAAGTTCCCCCCAACTTTTCTATTTTTTTCTGCTCTTCTACAATGGTTACAATTAAAACTGTAACTAGGACAAAGTAAGAAAAGAATAACCCAGAAAATCAAAATTATATCCTCTTGGTGCATCTGATGATTGTATTCTCCGAAGAAGTCTACAACTCTAAGGAACTCTGAACAATTCACACCTTTCTGTACAACTTTAATTTTCAGATGCACATTTCATGAAATACCACTGTTCATTATATACACTCGCCTTAATAACTTACAAATACCCTGTTTAAGTTTCAATCACAACATTATTTGAAAGATTTACACTGAAACAGTTAATAAGCAAACAAAACCCTCAATTTCTGCGTGTATTTTCTTAACTTAAACATTTACAAAATAAAAAATTATCCGAGTACATGAAAAGGAACGACTCATGAGAAACCAAACGACACACGATGGAATAACATCTGCAACCCAGAAATTAAATTATCATTAAACATCGACGACTTCGGAGAAAATGGGAAACCCCAACATGCAGAGCCGAAGAAAACCAAAACGTCCCCAAATTAGACACAAAAGTTGCAAAGAACAACAAAATAACCTTCAAAATTCAACTCCAAGTTCCCATTACCCTCATTTTTTTTAATCGCATAAGCTTACGGCATACTAGTGATCACCAACATGATTGTTTTCATTTTTATTTTTTTATTTTGGATGTCAATATTTTCAGTTGCCTACAAGAATGATCCAAATACTAAGTGGGTTCCATCCTCCGATTTTTTTTTTTTGAATGATTGTTGGTAAACCTGGAAACATGGCACCCAGAAGATAGCAGTATATCTTCTTTGCTTATAATGAGTAGAACAGAAATAAATATACCTTCTCCTCGAAGACAAAATAAGGGTTTCCGTAAGATGGAAGAAAGCTGTAGAGGTAAAATGGTGAAAATGTTTTCAGTACATAAAAGATGGAGAGGAAGTAGAAAAGTGTGGAAGGGGTAAATTTTGGCGCAATTGAAAAATGGTCAGTGTATTTTGACCAAAACTTGTGTTTATGCGGATATAGTCGTCCCAAATATCATGTTTTCTAAAAATTGTCCTCTAAAGTTAAATATTCTAAAAAATTTAGAATAAAAACTTATATCTTTATTTTATTAGAAAAAAAAAGCTTAATTTTTTAAACAAATATTTATACATTTATATTTAAATCAATTTTTTTAATTAAAAATTATATCATTATTAATTAATCAAAATGTATACCTTTAAAACATCACTAAAAAACAAAAAATAAAGACTCATGTAACCATCGATCATTTGCATTTTCTAAGTGAATCAAGAAGTATTAATCCCTTTGTTCCGAATAAGAGGTGCGTTTTTTTTTTTCACGTAAATTAAGGGATATAATATTTAATGAGTAGTTGAAAAGAGAAAAATAATATTTTAATATATAGTGGGTATCTGTATTAGTGTAATGTGTGGATCCACGAAGATATATTAATTGTTTTGTGTAGTTTCTATTTACTAAAAAGTTAAATGCATCTCTTGTGTTGTGACGGATGAAAATAAAAAAATATATTCCTTATAGTGGGACGGAGGGAGTACTATTTTATGGAGTATAGGATGATTATATATATTAGTAATGAATGATGAGTCATGTGTAAGGTTCTTTTGCTAAAAAAGAAAAAATTAATGTCTTCATTGTCAAAATGACAAAGTAGATATCTTATCAAGAGAGGTGAAGTACCATTTTAAAAAGGAGTGATACGAAAATTAATACTCCCTTCGTTCCTTGGTAAGAGTCTCATTTGCTTTTGGGCACGTGGATTAAGGAGTATTATTATTTAATGTGTAGTAGATAGTTATATTAGTGGGTGTGTGGGCCCCATGTTTTAATTGTATTAGTGGGTATGAGTGGGTGCCATGTGTCCAAAAAAAGAAATGGGATCCTTTGGGTAGGACAACCAAAATGGTAAAATGAGACTCTTACCTAGGGATGGAGGGAGTAATTATTAATTTATTTATAAATAATTTATAATATAAATAAAAAGTAATAACATCTATATTAAAAAGGTGATAATAAAAAAAAAACCGTAGTATCGTAACATGATCTCACATCAATCTTGATTTTTTAAGTATGAATTATGTGGAATTGGATGTAGCATTTTTTTTTTAATTCCAAAAAAATTCACTACCTTATTAGGTATTTTTAAATCTATCACGATCTTTTATTTTTGTCAATTTAATACACAATCTACTTAATATTTTCAATTATATCACAATATTTTATTTTTGTCAATTCAATACGTGATCTATTTAATATTTTCAATTCTATCACAACTTTTATTTTATAATTTGATACACCACTTATTTTATATTTCAATTCAATTCAATTCAATTCATTATTATTATTATTATTATTATTATTATTATTATTATTATTATTATTATTATTATTAGTTTGATTTGGATTCAGTCTTTTTTTTTATAACAAATGGTACAATATATTATTATACCGATCTTCGCTTCGTTCTTGGTACAACTTTACTTCTTATTTTTTTAATTTATATTTTTTTATAACAAAGTTGTATATATATAAATTATAAAATGGATGAAAATAAAAATTGAGAAATTAATGAGAAGTAAATTAAAAATTTTGTTTCATTTTTTTTTGTAAGAATATACTCCCTCCGTCCCATTTATATTGCTACTTTTACTTTTTGCACGTCCTTAAAGGAGTATTAATATTTAATGTGCATTGAGTAGTTGAAAGAGGAAGTTTACCATTTTTACCCCTTGATTAAAATACATTATTTTAAAAAAGAAAGTGATGCACTGTTAGAGGAACATGAGATCAGAACAAGAATGAAAATGGAAATTATCTCCAATTCTTAATTTAAAAACCTGAAACATGATTACAGGTAATGCCGCCCAATTCATAATTCATAATCTGCAACATCATTACAATAGTAGTTGGAGGTAATAAGTTTTATTTTCCCTCCATAACCAAAAATAATTTACATTTACAAATTCCCACCTAAAATGTACTATATAAACACTTACTACTCCAAATACAATAACTTCTCCAACAAAATGAAGCACTTTAGCAGCTCATAAATACACTTTACAAAATGAGAATACCAAGACCCAAAAACCTAACAACCAAAGAGCGTAATTCCATTGCCCAATTTTTGTTGAAGGGGTCGAGCAATGGCCAACCAGCTCGTGGGAGACTCATTTTAGCCAGTTCTACATTTGGAGTGCACATTGCTACTGTTAGAAGGATATGGGAAAGAGCTAGAGAGCAGCTACTATCAGGTAATCCAATCTCTTTAGTCAACAACAAAACACTTAGACCACATGGAGTTTATGGCCAAAAATTGGATAAGAAAAAAATGAAGACTATTCAGTTTAAGAAAAGGGGGACAATTAGGGATTTAGCAGAACAGATGACCACATCTAAGAGCACAGTTTATAGGTGGATCAAGCAGGGACATATTAGACCTCATACTAGTGTTATAAAGCCATATCTCACACACCAACACAAGATTAACAGTAGAGACGGTCTTAAAGCACTAGAAGTAGACATAGTGAAGAAACTGATCAAATTCAAGAGTATGTCACAAATAGTTCATATAGATGAGAAATGGTTCAACATAACAAAAACAACAGAGAGATACTACCTCCTACAAGAAGAAACAGAACCACATAGGACTTGTGAAAGTAAAAATTTTATTGGAAAGATCATGTTCTTAGCTGCAGTTGCAAGACCAGCCTATGACTCTAACGGGGACTGCATTTTTGATGGGAAGATATGGATTTTTCCCTTTACGGAACAAGTTGCAGCACAAAGGAAAAGCAAGAACAGAGAGGCAGGAAGTATTGTAACTAAACCAATGTTGTCAGTGACAAGGAATGAGACAAAAAAGGTTCTAATTGACCAGGTATACAATCTGAACACATATTACAATTTACACACATGCTATACATACAAATACATTCATTTTGCACTATATTTCATTTACAATCATAACAGGTCCTACCAGCTATCAAGTCTAAATGGCCAAGTGGAGCATGCAAAGATATATACATACAACAGGATAATGCTAGGCCACATATAAAATATGATGATAAAGAGTGGAGGCAGGCTTCAACACAAGATGGATTCAATTTCCACCTTGTGTTTCAGCCTGCTAAGAGTCCGGATACTAACATTTTGGACTTGGGTTGGTTTAGAGCTTTATAATCTCTACAATTCAAAGAAGTTGCTGACAAAGTGGAGGATTTGTTAGAAGTGGTGAGGAAATCTTTTGAAGATTTAAGCCACACAAAATTGAATTCAGTGTTTCTAACACTGCAAGGCTGCCTAAAGAAAATTCTAGTTCGTAGAGGTAGAAATGAATACAAGATACCCCATATGGGTAAATCTGCATTACAGAGAGCAGGTGAGCTTCCAACTGATTTGGAAGTGGACCCTGAGGTGGTTCAATCAGGCCTTGAATTTCTAATTGAAGAAAATGCAATAGATGGGTTGGAGGATCTAATTCAGGCTATGGAGGAAGTTTTTTTATTGAAAGTGGAAGCATTTTGCAGTACACAACGGTTTGAAAGATTTTGCAGTACTTTTTGAATGCATTTGGTATGAAATGGAAGTATTGGATGCAAATTGGATGCCTACATAGAACACAACTAATGGAGGGTGGAAGCATTGGATGCATTTTGCATGTGAATAGGGGTTAAGATTGTTTGTTTACAAGTAAAACACAACTCAAAGAAAGAGTTTGTTTTAGCAGTAAACAATCTTTTGTAAAGCTGTGAATCTAAACCTATAAATGGATGTATATGACTTATGCAAGACAATTCACCCTAAACACATCATATATCACACACTATCACACTTCAAACAAGATCAAATAAACAGTAACACATCAAATACTACATTCCTCCAAAAAAAAATTAAGGGCTTAACAGGGAATATATCACAGGCATACAGTAGCAACTCATCACATCACAGTTTTGAATATCACACTCTTCCAAAAGCAATTTATCACTTAACAGTTTGTAATATCACACTCTTCCAACATTAATTCCTCACCATTTAACAGATTAAAAAGACATATGCATATAACACAGTTTACATATCAACACAAATAACACTCTCAGAGTTTAATCTCATCATTTAGTGTTCGTGTCTCCAAATGCACGATTGATGACATTACAATATGAAATTGCAAGTCTCCAACGAACCGCGCATGGTGATACTAAATCACACCCCATAACCACACGGATATCACAAGTTTTTTATCATGCAATACATAAAAACCTCCATTAATGGAATACAGAGAGAGTAAAGCCATTATACCTTCGCCCATTTGGGAAATTTAAGGGCTGCAGGACACATCTCCCTCAAAATATAAATGAGGCTCTGGTTTTGCCTCAACTATTTGGGGGTCACTCCTCGGAATATCGGCAGACAGGTCATACCACGGGAGTTCACGATCTCCTCATCGGTGTCAGAAATGACGTCAAATAGTTCTTCGACCAAACACCTAGTCACATCGGAGGCCGAGAACACCTCGTTCTCACAGGACGGTGTCGATCTGCGAAGATCTGACACCTTCTCTGAGAACCCACCCCACTACTCAGCCGTCTCCACAGCCTCCTTGAAGAAGCACTCACTCTTCACCGTCGCCATTTGTCTCAGTCGGAGAAGCCAGAGAGCCAATGAAGAAGATGGAGGGGTGACAGAGACGAGCGCTTTCTCCAAAATAGAGGGATAACATAGACGAGCATTTTCTCCAAAATGGAGGGGTGACGGCGAGCAAAATGGAGGGGTGACGATGAGAAAATTGAGGGATGACGGCGAGGCGAGGCGAACAAAGAGAAAATAGAGGGGTGACGGCGAGGCGAGACGAACAGAGAGAAAATAAAGGGGTGATGGTGAGGCGACCAGAGGAAAAATGGAGGGGTGACGGCGAGGCGAACAGAAGGAAAATGAAGGGGTGACGGCGAGGCGAACAGAGAAAAGATGGAGGGGTGACGGCGAGGCCACCAGATAGAAGATGGAGGGGTGACGGCGAGAAAATGGGTAACAAACCCTAAAGAGGGGGAATTGATCTGCCAACCCTAATGGGACGGAGAGGTTGCTTTACACATTATTTTATTGTTATTTGCAAATAATAAAGTGGTGGCATTTTTGAAAATTAGTGTTGGATCAAGGGATAGTTTTGTAAAAAATTGTAGGCTCCACTATCTTTTTTTGGAAAGGTAGCAATAGAGGTGGGACGCCGTTTTGGGTAAAAAGTTGCAATATAAATGGGACGGAGGGAGTAATTTTTTTAAAACAGTAAAACTATCACAAATTCACAATAGCTATTATCAAAGAATTCTCCACATATTTTATTTATTTTTTTTTACTGTTCTTAAAAATATAATTTTTTTAAATATAAAAGAAATTAATATAATAATAATAATAATAATGAATTGAATTGAAAATATAAAATAAGTAGTGTATTAAATTGTAAAAATAAAAGTTGTGATAAAATTGAAAATATTAAATAGATTATGTATTGAATTGACAAAAATAAAAGGTTGTGATAGAATTGAAAATATTAAATAAATTATGTATTGAATTAACAAAAATAAAAGATCGTGATAGATTTGAAAATCCCTAATAAGGTGGTGAATTTTTAGGAATTAATTTTTTTTAGTTTTACTTTTTAAAATGTATTGCATACAAAAGTATAAATTATAATTTTAAAATATTGAACATTTCTGAAAACCAAAGATGCTCTTCTAATAGGCAAAGAGTTGCGTGAGAGATGTAAACCCTACTTCCTCCATTTCATAATATAAAAAAATTACTCATTTTGTCCCGCGTTAAAGATTACATTTACTTTATGCATGTAAATTAAAGATATAATATTTTAATAGGTAGTGAATTGAGAAATATACTCCTCCGTCCTACAAAAAGAGTTACACTTGTCACACTTCCTTTGTAATTTATAAATAAAGTGTAATTCTTTTTGTGGGACGAATGGAGTAATATTTAATGTGTAGTGAGTGGTTATATTAGTGACATTTAAGTGATGTTTGGTTGAGGAATGAAATTGAGATTTTGAGGTTTTAAAATATAATGAATAGTGATATATGTTTGTTTTGAGTTATTGATAGAGTAGATTTTAGCTTTATGTCAAATCAATGTGTAACTAGGTATTCATTTATATTAAAAAAGAGAGGATAGATGAGAGATAAAGAGAGAATGAATATTAAATGGGGAGAGAATATAAGTTGAGGATTATAGGGGTTGTAGAAGTATATAGGGGTGATTTTTGTGTGAATTTTGAAGTCCATTCCCGATTTAAAAATCTGAAACAAACATCATCTTAGTGTTGTGTGTGGGATCTATGTGGAACAATTAATTATTTTGTAGGTCCCACTAAATAAAAAAAAATATAAATCTTAACTTAAAATAAACTAAAATGGAATAAATAAATCTTAAAAATGATTATTAAACCCGAGTTGATCTATAATGTTATAATGACATGTGTCATTCACTTAAAAAAAATAGAATACAAAATGAATCACTAAGAATAAATGATTGTAGCGTTCAAATGGGATGATCGCGGATGGGCTTGATGTGGATTAAGTGATAATTGGGCCTGATATCGCTTCATGTGCCTTCGGCCTTTCTTAGGGATAATCGATTCCATAACAATATATATATATTTATATCTATTAACTATTAGGGTAAATACATTTTTTTGTCCATTAACTTTCACCGATTTTGAAATTAGTCCATCAGTTTCGCACTTTTTGAAAATAGTCCATTAAATTCATAAAATTTGATAAAATAGTCTACTCATCTGTTATAACAGGTTCTCCATCCGGTAATGATGGGGTGGAATTATATTTTTTAAATCTAAATAAACAAACTACGTGGCTTGAATTGTGTAGCATGTTTGGTGTGAGAGAAAAAAACTTGGCCCACCAAAATCGTTTATTCCCACCGACCCCTACTCTCCGCCGCCGCACTTCCTTTCACCACCATTTGAACCACCGCAACACCCACCTCTTAGCCCCGAGAATCCCCATCCTCTCTAGCTCCTTTAAAAACACTCGAGTACCTATGTACTCCACGCCTGTACAAATATTGATTAAAAAATGATTTTGATTGAATAGATTTGGTAGATGATGGGGGAATTGAATTAATTACTGATTAAGCGGGCGAGAGAGTCGTCAGAATCGTAAACGACGCAATGGAGGAAAACCTGGTTGAGGCGGATTATGTAGTGCCGTAGTGGTGAGTCTGGATCTGGCGAGTGATGTCGTGGCTGTAAATGGCAAAGGAGCAGACATGTTGGGTCATATTCTTGATGGGTTTGAGTGACTGCATCATCTGGGCACTCTTGTCCACCATGTACTGCCCCACCGTCATTGGCTTTCTTGGGGGCACTGACCCGTCGCCCGGCGGCATCGCCCTGATGTTTCATCGTAGATGCCATTTTACTCTTTCCAATCTAATCCTTTTTAGTATCATTTTACACCTTTTTAATTCCAATCTAATCCTTTTTAGTATCATTTTACACCTTTTTAATTCCAATCTAATATTTTCCATCGATGAGGGGCGAAATCCGGTCCGTTTCGTTGCTGAGTTACCGAGACGTGGCAAAGAAGGTGGGGTCGTCTTCGTCGATGGGTCTTCTTAGGGGAGTTCAGGTGTTGGCCGTAGACGATTTTGGTGGGTGAATTATTTATCTAATCTCACACTAAACATGTTCTACAGTTAAAGCCACATAGTTAGTGTTAGATAAAAAAAAAATTCCACGTCATCATTACCGGATGGAGAACCTGCCATAACAGGTGAGTGGACTATTTTATCAAATTTTATGAATTTAATGGACTATTTTCAAAAAATGCAAAACTGATGGACCAATTTCAAAATCGGTGAAAGTTAATGGACAAAAAAATGTATTTACCCTAACTATTATAATGAGCGTTGAACCTGTTTATGGCCAGTTTCATGCCGGTAGTAGGTAGTTCTCTCCTCCTATTCTCTATCTACGTGGCGTTGGCTCTAATTCATGTAAGAATTACACGTATCACTCCCTTCTACTCTCTCTTTCGCACCCTCTGGTCCTCTCGGTGCTCTCGCTTCTATTGAAACCTTTCCACCGCTGCTGCTCTTACATTTTCTTTCGTCCTTCCACCGATTTCATATCGGTCGCACTCGCTCTCTCATTTCCAACCTAAAAATTCGACAAAGAGGTTTGTTAGACTTGAATTTCGGTGTCTTCTTTATTTGAAGAATTCCACAATTTTGGTGTGAATTGCCTTTTTTATATTTATTTTGGGATTACTTAATTGCATGTGATTGGGAAACATTGAATTGTTTTCCAGGTTGGTGAATCTTCGGATGTTAGACCTGAGTTCGTCCATTATTTGTGTGAAAAGTTCGATTCGATTTGTATTGGGAAACATTCAATCATTCACAAGGTTGGTAAATTTTCGAAGGTAATTCATGCATTTGAGTACCCTTGTTCTTTATATTTTGATTTTTTTTCTGTGTAATTTAATAACTCAAGAAACATTTTTTCTGAGTTTCTGTTATCACTTAATAATGAGAAAAGAATCAATTGACTTTATTTTATTTAAGGAGTTGATTTTCAGGGAAAGTTGGAGTGCAAATATCCTCTTTCATCAGCACTGGGGACATTGAAAATGCTAAGACCTACTACACCTGCAGAGGGAAACTTTGAGCTATCATGTAAGAACAGTATCCCTCAGTAATATCATATTACAACTGCCTCATATTTGCCATATCTTAATTATTCAGTTGCATAATAAATCCCTGCTTATTTTCTGATTTAATCTCTTATTGCCTAAAACATGTCTATGATTTGTATATTAGCCCTATGATCCATTTCCATTATCATCTAAGTGATAATTTTCTGAAATGTTCTTTTTTTTTGTCTCCCAGGGGTTACAAATCTCATTGGTGGTAGATTTATTGATTCACATTCACCAACATCAATCGATGTGTTAAATCTTGTGAGTTCTTGAAAGTGTGTATATATACTATTCTTCTCTTTGAATTCTTATGCTAATGAGTTATGAAGAATTATCGGCAATGCATCAAGTTATCGCTCAAATTCCTTTATCCACAGGTGAGGTTCTTAAGGCTAAAGTATCTGCAGCAAAAGAGCATTCATATTATGGCGAAATACTCAGCAACGCATTATGTTCAAGCTTCAAGAGCTCATTTGACGAAACATTGTAAGCTTGTGGTACTCCTTAGAATTAAAAGTATAATATATGAACATATTAGTTAATACAAAGAGGTGTTGAATCTTGTTCCTGGGTTTACTTAAATTGTAAGCTTGTGATACACCTTAGAGTTAAAAGCATAAAGAATAGCTCTCCGACAATTGGACTGAGCTGTTGAATCTTGTTCTGGGGTTTACTTACATACTTGGCATCATTTTCAGGTCATTCGCTATATATGGGTGAATTTTTATTATAGCTGTTCTTTTTTTGTTATGGTGCAACTATATTATCAATAAGAGAAAAGTTAATTTCTGCGTGTGCATATAGAGAAAATATTAGTAATTTTTAGGTGTATAATGTAAGACAAATGAGGAGTATTTTAGGTCATTAAAGAAGAAGAACTGCATAAATTTGTTGAGTGAATTAATATAAAGTAGAACTAGGTGATACTTTTGTAGTATTGTGATAATATTGTATAGGTGGTTAACTTTTGAAGTGTGCGATTCTCGAGACGGATGAAAACGGAAAGTGCCCAAAATATTTTTGGGACGAAGGGGTACTTATTTTTTTATATGTGGAGTGGCAGTTAAAGAAAATACGTGGCCAAAGACAATATCAATTCTGCAATACAAATGTAGCTATGAAGAAACAATTGCAATTTGGAACTTTTTCTTATTCAATACTATAAATTTTACTCTTCATTACACTTAAGACTAGCTGATGCAATAAACATAGGTACTCCTCATGTTTTACAATATTAGTCCTTCATGATCTTATGTTGACTCACAACTGGATTATGTATTAGGATGGAGGTTTATAGAAAAAACATATAATGCACTATGCTGGTGCATGGTATTACTTCAACATAGGAAGATTCTTGGATAATTTGTAGGGATGGTATACACATAAATGATCCATATTCTAAGACTAAAAAAAACTTACAAGAGCTAACGATAATTGCATAGGTAATGCAACTGACGGTTCATATTTTTTATTCAGCTCTATAGAGGACTCAATCTCCGGCTTCAGAAAATGTTTAGTAGACTCAGACTTGGCATTATTTGATCGATTTGGTGCAGCAGCACTGGCTCTGAGTTTTTCAATAGCCTGAACAAGAAAAGGTGATGGGTACAAGAGCTAATTATTTTGATAGATGAAAGCATCACAAGCTCAACATGTTCATGTATTAAATGTCAGTACCAGTTCATGAGACGTCACTAAAGAATTGTGATGAATTGTTTGTGCGCCAACTTTATCTTGGTAGCCTATGTTTATTTCCTTTCGAGTCAGCCTGCTGTTTATGGTGTGGTGAGGATGCAAGTGCTTTTGGGGCCATAATTCTTTAACTGAATTAATCCCAGTAGTTCAAATATATAAGACTAACTCAACATGTCTACTTTGTTGTTCAATCATTCTTGTAAGTTCTAGCAAATTTACGTGACAATTAGGAATTTCTGAAACAATAGCTGCTGTATCATTAGTTATGTTTATTCTCAAGAAAACAACTATCTATCTTTATGTTGTATGTGATCTTACCTTTGCATCTAAATTCAGAGCTCAGACTGATTGTGCATAAATATATATTATTTTTTACAGGTCTGATTGTGCATATATCGATTACATTGGTTGTACGTTGCCTCATTGAGCATGAAAACAAGATTCTGCAGTGTAATTGGAACATTCAACCATCATATGGCCTTTGGTTAGCATATTCTATTGAAAGTTTGTTAGAAAATCAACCCTTTTGAATATATTTCCAGATAATTAAAGATTTTAGGAAGTGCTATTCCCAGTCTCATGGTCAGGTTGCATAAAATGCAAAAAAGAGTTGAAATGAAATGATTTTGCATGCATCCATGAATTTGGTTAAAACTTAAATAGAAACACAACCTTATTTTACTTGTCCTCTGCACATGTAGGACACTTCCTTTTGGTAATTGAATTTTAATAATTTGGTGTCTGAGCTCTGAAATATTGGTGTCACTATTGTGAAGACGACAGAATTTGATCAAGGCAGGACATCTAGATGGCAGCTTGCATGGAGAGGAGAATAATCTATACTTCACTCTGAAGGTTAAATATCTTTTCTCATTCTGAATCATTCTTTTATCTGGTTTTTGGTTTTAAATTGATGGTGGCTAGGCTTGGAATATTTATTGACAGAATTAAAACAGTGGCTTGCAAAAGTTTAGTTTATCATGCCTTTAACGGAAGCATAATGCTCTTTGCAACATTTATTGCAGTCAATGGAATCATACCTCTCCAATGGTGATGCATTGTGTAAATTAGACATGCAAGTGTTGTGTATTGCAGTCAGTGGAATCCTACCTCTCCAATGGTGGTGCATTGTGTAAATTATGCATGCAAGTGCTATGTAAAATTCGAGTTAGCACCTCATGAAATGAGGTGCACCCCCACCTAGTTACTCTTATAATACGGCTTGAACTGGTTTGTGGCCAGTTTCAAGCCGGTTACAGGTAATCCTATTGCCACGTGTCCAAGAGATTTCGTTTGTTTCAATCACTCCGTTTCAACTCTACTACTTGGAGAAAATATCACAAATGGTAAACCCGCATTTGGTCCTATAAGTATTCACTTTATCAATTATAGTCAATTTTGACCAATTTCAATCTAATTTGATAGGAAATTCCCTATTTATGTCGGAATTAGCACATAACCTTCTAAATTTGGGGATTTTCAAAATATATTCTGACCAAACAAGCTTACATGGCTTACATCATATCTTTATTGCAAAATCACCAGCCACGTCAATAAACATTGAAGAAAAGAAATATGTTAATCTTGAGAGAATCCAAAACCAAAATCAAAGATCCATCATCCATCTAATCTGATTCTATCCGTTTGTCATCTACTAAAATCTATACTAATCTGAGAATCAAAACTGATTCAATCCCTTCATCTTCTAAGATCTACACTAATATGTCAATATGTGAAAATCAAAACCAAAATCTCCTCCCGTCTCTCAAAGACACGGCCACCGTTTTTATTAACCACCACTACTAACACAGTGTCCTACCTACGTTTCTTGAGAAACGAGAGAAGTGTGGCTAACTAAGCAGAAGGTTAAATTTGCTAGGACACTTGCTTCAATTCTTCTGGTGTTTTATGAACAAACATGAACCAATAACCCAAATTCAAGTGGAAAATGAAGAGTAATAGCAAAATTTCCACCCAATCCACCAAACCTAATCACAAAATTAATAGCTAAGAAGATGTGAGAAAATTCCACCAAACCCACCACAGATCTATTACGGAAAGTAGCCACCAAACCCACGTGCTTTACACAGCCTCCGCTAATTAAGATGTGAGAAAAGCGGAAGATGTTGGAAGAAGACGAAACACATCCCAGCAGGCTTCGGCTAAACACTTCGTTAATTGACGGTGGATGGTTCAGAGAGAATCGATCTCGAATTTGGGTCATCGACGAGGGTGATACGAGACAGTTACCCACATCAACCTAAACTTCTCCCTCAACAAAACTTTCTTTCGGCCGAAGATGGTGAAGGAAGGACATACCCTTGGTCTTGGTGTATTAGGGGATTTGATTTTGAAGATTTGAGGTTTGAGTTCTCATGTTGACTTATTAATATGTGTAACCAGATCTAATTCAATGTGTGCAAATTTCTCTCTGTTTTGTTTTTTTTTTTCATTTTTTTGTTGGTGATGTGGAGTGTGATTTGGAAATAAAAGTATTATTGTCCTGCCATGTAAGCTTGTTGGTTGAAAATTATGCAAATCCCCAAATTTGGACCATCAATTGACGGTAACGCCCTGACTCCGGCGAGAATTATAAATATTCAATCAAATTGGACTGAAATTGGATAAAATGGACCAAAATTGATAAAGTGAATACTAAGGACCAAATACGGGTTTAGTAATAGTCGCAGGACCATTTGTGATATTTTCTCCTACTACTTGAGTCGTGGTCTCTTAGTTCATGTCCTCCCAATTGAAAAATTTCCCTTCACCCTTATCTGTCCGTTTGTTTTTTTTTATCACTCTACAGGATTCAATTTCTTCATCTCACTCTTCTCCGATATCTAATTTCAGATATCAGCATTCGTTTGGTTTTTGCCTGCCATCTCGGATGTCATTACGCTCTGCACCGATCCTTAGTCATTGCTCCTTTTTGGTATAAGTTTACTTTAGATTTTGATTTTGACATTTCTTACCGCAAAACATAGGAGTTTCGCCTCAAACGCTAACTTTCCCCTTCCCTAAATGTGTGCAGCAAGTTTTTCACCCCACGCTCGGATTTAATTGCTCTGCCATAGGTAACACCTCTTTTTCTTGATACTCTTTTTTGGTCTTATATTTCACTTCCACTGCATGAGACTTCTTACTGTGGTTTGGATTGAACGGATTGATTATAAATTGTTTGTGTGCTGGGCTATGTCGATATCGCGATAGATTGAAATTTGGTTGGTCCCCTTTTAATTTCTGTACTTGAATGAACTTTCAATTAGTGGGAGTTTTTCACTGAATTTTGTGAGTTGATTCTAATATCATTTGCTTGAAAATTAATGGGAGTTTCCCCACCATTTCTAATAAATTTTTAGGAGTGCTGGGTGACCCAATTTAAGCATTGTATCTAAGGAAAAAATGGAATCTTGAACTGAATTGTGTTTCTACAAGTGACTTATTCCTCATATTTCAATTTGATTTTCCTTCTCTATATCTTTAGAAGGAGGTTGGAGTTATGTAAAGTTTCTTTATGGGGTGCATATGTTGATGTGCGCCTGCAATTTGTTTCATACTAACTTGAGAATTGCGTAGGTATATATTTATGTGTTTCTATGGTTTATCATACATAGTTGATGTAACCTAGCCTGCTCAAAATTTAGGATTTTCATATGTAATGGCTAATGAGTAATGAGTGTAAAATTTCTTATGGAAGTTTTTATCCTGGCTGTTAAAATTTAAAACTAAATGGTTTCTTCATGAGGTGTGCGCCTGCAATTTGTTGGCTACTAACTTGAGAATTGCGTAGGTATTGATGTAACTTAAGTCTGCTCAAAATTTGATTTGCATATGTTATGGCTAATGAGTAATGAGTATGAAATTTCTTATGGAAGTTTTTATGCTGGCTGCTAAAACTGAATGGTTTCTTCATGAGGTGTGAGCCTGCATTTGTTGACTACTATGATTTTGGTTTCTACATGGCGTGCTATTGCCTCTCTCCCATTTCACTCCTATTTTCTTTCTCTCTTATCACTGTCGCTCTCACAAGCGACCGCCTCTTCTCCTACTTTGCCTCCATCGAATACAGGCTAATCAGAGCTTCTGTTTACAGGTGTCCTTACCAACGAAGCCTTCTATTCTTCTCCACCGCCCGCTAGCCATCGCCAGTGCTAAAGAACGGCAGTTTTGTTTTCTTCGTACCTTTGCTCGCAGTTGAACAATTCCCACCGGTAAACTCTTTATTCTCTATGATTTTCTTATCTCTGATGTGGGTTTTCAAGATGATCGTCGTCTGTTTGTGCCCTTGATTGATTTGCCAAAATTAGAATTGAATGTTGTTTAGCTCACTGTGAGTCTGATTTTCTAGGATTCTTATCTGAGTTAATTATTTGATTCAAATACACCCATATTCTATATTTTAGTGTTAATATACGTTACTCAAATGGAAAAAATGATAGGAGGTTGGATGATTGTTTGAGATACTCCAATGTTGCAGGAAAAAAGGCGCTTGAGGATGCGGATCTTGGAGGCAACAATTTCAATATGGTACTAATTGAATCCTGCGCATAATTCATTTCCAATTAGTTTTTGGTATTATTTGGTGTTTCTTCATTTGTTTATTGCTTGAATTGTTTGTTTCTAAATATTTACTTCTTTTTTTAGATATTGTTGATTTGTGTTGTGGTTACTCTCTGTTCATCTGTTGATTGGGTGAGTGCTCGTTTGTAATAGACTGAAAACAACTTAGGAACATCGCTGTTGAATATGTTGGGACTTGTCACTTTTTCTTTGCTCTTTCTAGAATTCATCAGTTTGCTTTTTTAATTTTTGTACATTAGTAATCTGTTGAATTGCTCATTCTTATTTTTCTCACGTTGAAAAAAAACATCACGTTCTTCTTGTCCACTTTGTTAATAAGTAAATCGGTTTACAACAGATCTTAGTATATCTTCCAACATAATTTACTTTTTTAAAATTGGCCCCAATTTATTTTATGACAGGTCTGACATTTTAGTTAAAAATAATCTTCCAAGTACAATGTGATTAAAATCTGAAAAGACGTTGAAATTTTTTGTGATTGGAAACAACAATAGCTCAGTCTACATTTCGTAAAAGAGCATCCAATTCATGATATGCTTCGTTGTTGGTTTTGGTCTTTTGATGAATTCCGTTCCAGTCACGTCGTTTTCTAGCTTCTCTCTCTCTTGAGCAACAACATGAACAGAGATCATTAATGGTGTCTAATTAGTAGAAAAGTCAAAAGAGAAGGAAGAAAGATTTAAGGACTTCTTTTTGATATACATACACTTGTTCATCTCCTTACATAAGGAACTACTATAATGCTTTGCAATTTTACAACCCATATTGTATTCAACATATTTCTGAATTTTAGTTAAAATAATCTTCCAAGTTATCTATGTGATTAATTTTAATAACTGTAACTTATTACTTCCCCTGTTTGTTCTTCGATTTGTTTCGAGTTTTATGTTTGTTCATGATTTTAGGAGTTATGGAAATGTTATGTTTTGAGTTGAGATTGCCTGCCTTAACGGTTTTGTTTTCGTGTACAAGTTGTTCAAATTGCCTCAACCACGAGTATTAAGTTAACCCACTTAACAATGCATATAAAATTAGGCACGTATAAACTGTGTTCAGAGCTTTCCAAGTGTCATATTTGCCTTATTTAGGAAAAAATATCGATTAAATTTAAAACACGACTATATATTATTCAAAACATAGAAGGTATTCAAGGTAGTCTTAAGGAATAGAAAAAGTAACGCAACAGTCATCTCCAAACTCAGACTACATGATCATTCAAACTATCATTTTGTTCCATGACATATGCAATCTTAGACTAAGATGATAAAGGTATAATAAATACACAAATTTATTTTGCAAAGCATGTATTCTGTATTCATAGATGATGCGGTTGATGATGCTACATAAGCACAGCTATCAGTACATGTTGATAAGTGCCACGATTTGTTATTTCTTTATGCTTCAGGGTTCCTTTTTGCTGAAAAATAATTTATTTTATACTACTTCTACTGAAGGGATTTTTGTTTTTCTAGATAAATCAAATAAATAGTGATGAATAAATGCTCTTCAGGGGCATCAAGGTTTTTGGTTAGCAGGTTCAATTTTCACCTGCTTTGCTCACAAACCACTAATATTTCTGTTGGAACTGACTGATTTCCATCTGAAAACCTCAGTTTATTTTCAACTCATCAGACAAGTGTAGAAGAATCAAATATGCAGTACTGAAATGCATTCCGTGCAAATCCAGCTTCAACTTCGAAGATCTCCACTCCACCACCTGATCCAGAATGCTCTATTCCAACAACTCCACCAATAAATCTGCTTCATCCCTCACAAAATCTCCACCAACTCGTCGACTGATGCAGGTAGATTCTTCATATCTTCTTGCAGCAAGATGATAGATGGACGGTAATTCAGAACAGAATTGTAAGTTCTAATCAATAAACCTATTTCTGACTTTCTCATCTCATGCAGCCATGAAAGCATTTCCACGAGTAATAGTTTATCTCTATAGCATACCATTCACTTATTTTGAAAAATTGAACACTCCATAAGTGCATGTTACTTTTATTTTTAATATGGCTCTTTTATCTTGGTAGCAGATTGTCGTTTAGTTGTGTATATGTCTATATGGTTTTGGCGGCGAATATACCTTTTCCTTTTTTTCATAATTATACCTCATGGATTAATTAGCTTTAATTACGTATAAATATTTCTTGCCAATAAATAAAAATAATAATAACGTTAATTATAATGTCATTCCCTTGAAATTAAAGATGGTCCAGTACACTTTAATTTGTTAGAAAGATAAAATACTTTCTTGCTTCTTCCATTGGTTCCTTTTAACTGAAAGTGATCACTAATATATACTAATCATGTGTAAAGTAGATTGGGACATTTTATATTATGAGATATGATGTAAAGATAGAAATATGATATACGCTCAATCTGATTCTTTATGTAAACTCTTTTGGCCAATAATTTGCACATTATGTGATGTGCTTTTTAATATAGGTGCAAGTTTGTCGAAGGGGTACTGCAAATGAACTGATTTTATTGCATAACTAACATGGTGGCAAGAGGGATTATGAGTTTAAATACAAGTACTCACATTGGTGTGATTTTTGGTAAGCATCAATTTTAAAATTAATTTATTAACATATTCTATCATTTCTTAATTAGTAAATTAATTTGATGATTATTACTTGAGGTAGATTTAGATACTGTTTCTGTTTGTTCATTTATCTCTTCATGCATTGACATTGCTTCATGAGGAAACAGTGTGGCTGATCCTACTGCCCATTGGAACTCCCAGCTTTGTAACTGCAAGTGATCTAAGTATGAGGCTTGGATATGATATGAACTATGCAGCCTTATAGCTGCAGGCTGTCTTACTCATTTGATGCTAAATGTCTGCTTGTATCATCATGCATCGAATTTTTTTATATATATTGTGTTCTTTTGTTTTCTTTGATCTTTATATATATATATTGGGCGAATATATGCAGCCTATGATGTTATGGTAAAGTTCTTTAAGTTGATAAGATTAAATATTGATTTTGATGGGTGCTCATGAAATTATATCTTTGATGTGATTGTTGTGATCACTATCAAAAAAATTAAATGGGACTCTGTGTGAAATGCTTCTTATGGTCCAGATGAATAATTGGATCCATGCCATTTCTGAAACTTATGGTTTATGCTTTTGCTTATTTTATATTCCTCATTTACTGGCTTCATACTAAGTTATACGCATTTTGGTCCCTTTAAGTGCTGTTGTCCAACTAAAAGTAAGAAATAAATTAGAAATTAGAAGAAAAGATCAACTATTTCAGCTTCTGACCTCTGTAAAGTTTATTATCATAATAGACTGTTTTCTCTTATGTTGCTTACAGTCATACAAAGAAAATGTTATCTGCCCAAATAAAAAACCAGTCTAATCCAGAGAATGTCTACAATAATCATATTCTTGAGTGTGAGACATATATTGGTGGCCATTTGGAATGCCTTAAAAGTGGTGTTTTCAGATTGGATCTTTCCACAAGTTTCAAACTCGATCCATATGCGTTTGAGGTAATCATATTACCAATTTCTCTTCAATTAAAATTTCCATCTTTGCTTGTTATAAAGTTTAGGCTGTATTTAAGTATTTATTAGAGAAAAATGTGCATATTTTACATGAAAGTTAAATTCTCTTTTTATTATAATATTACTGAACTTTTGGATATAAAAACAAAAAGAATTCTAGATTTTCATAGTGTGATTCTTTATAAGGTAATGAAGTTGAAATTAGTACAATTAACATGATTTTTGTATAAAGGTGCTTGCTTTAAGTTAGCCATTTATTAATTACTACTCAGGTATGGCGGGGAAGATAAGTTGTTTGAATTATTGCCAATTACTCTCAACTGCCCATTTCTACTCTCTTCGTTCATTTAATGATGGCCTCTCCAATCTCATAACACAACCACAACAATGCTTCCGCCATCTGCTTCAAATTCAAAAAGGTACAGCTACCTCCACAACTCTATTATTTTCGGAGACCCTTTATTCTCGCGCAATTATATATCATTATGCCATTTATCATATAGACTTGCTTATAATTACATTGCATTCCCTTAGTTAATCATGTGATTGTCAGCCACTGAAACTGAAGTACAAAATATTCAGTTGGTATCCTACTTTTCCTTTGATTTGTGTATATTGGTGCATGCTTTAAGTTACCCATTCATGACCTTTCGTTACTTGTTATATAGGTACTTCAGCTCCATGGTGGCATCAAGTCCACCTCAACTCTGAGAAATTGAAATATAGATGCTAATCTAAAAATGAAATTTATTGAGGTTGCTCCAGGGAAGTTAATGAGGATTTAATGAACTTATATCAGTTCTTTTCGACTGTTTGGAGAGGTTTGAGTTTGATTTGATCTTCACGATCCAAAGTAGACTGTAGAGTTACAATCGAATCTACCTAAACTGTCTGTATATTGGTACTAATTATTATTGGTTGCTACGTACGTCTTAAGAAATGTTCTTTGGTTGTCCTACTTCAGTGCAAATTTTAAAGCATCTCTATGCTCAGGTAGGTTTTATTTGTTCCTTGTAATGAACATTGCTGCTGAATACCATTGAGTAAACGTCCCACTTGAATAATGGGTAAGCACCCCTACCTAGTATTATTAAAAGAAAAACACAACAACATGTATTTGATATTTCTAGCTATATATAAATTAAGGTTTCCCGAACGTATTTTGTAATAATGTTTGTAGGACGCATTTTATACGAAATTTGATTTAAATTGTAAAGAATTTTTTTTTCAATTTCAATTAAAATTTGGGGGTGATTGTGCACCACAAGTTTATAGGTTAAAATAAAGTGTGTAGTTTTTTAAAAAAATAAATAAATAATGATTATATTTTTTTTAATGGTGGAGATTAAATTGTACATTAATCTAACCATTAAAATTATTTAAATGTATCGGTGCACTCGGTGCTTCCTAGTTAGACTTATTTGGGGTGATTACGGAGTGATAAATTTGTAATTTTATCTGATAGCACGTTAATTTAAAAATACACCGGACCTATGAAATATAGTTGGGCCAAATAAAAAACCCATTCCAGCCCATTTTGGATCAATATTAAGACACTAGTATATAAATTTATAATGAGTAAAATATTACTCACTCCTTTTAATTTAAAAATACCAAAGTATTTCAAGTTAGTTAAAAAGTACATATTAATTTAATAATGGAAAGATTTATTTGAGATCGTCTCATAATTTTGTGAGTAAAACATTTAATAGTAAAATATTGTATCCAATTGATGAAAATTAAAATGATGTAGTAATTATTTTATAAACAATTTATAGTATAAATAATTAAAAATTAAATTGACAACATTCTTAAAGAAAAATGATGTTTCCTCAATCCCAAATTCAACTTCACACTTTTCGTTTTAGTTTGTTCCAAATTCTATTTCATACTTCCATGAAAGGAAAAAACAACTAATTAAAATTCCCCTAACATACTTTAATTACAAATTTGTCATCACTTTTTAACATATATAACATACTTTATCGTTTATTTATTACTCAACAATATCATACTACACCCAAAAGTAAGTCAAAAAGTAACTTTTTTTAAACTCCGTATCTACAGTAAATGTGAAGATAAATTTGGGACTGAATGAGTATTATCATTAATAAAAACTGATAACTATTTAGGAAAGCATAAAATAGTCTCACCGTGAAATAATCCCCTACAAGTGTGGTCCATTTAAAAATATCACATCCTTCTTTTCATACATAACATACTTTTTTATTCTTTATTTAATAACTAAAAATATTAGATTATTCTTAAAAGTCAATAAATTTATTTAAAAATTATTATTTTAAAATAATACTCCCTCCATCCCATCTTAATGATTATATACTCCGTATTTCATTTTTGGGCGCCACATCCTAATAGTTACATTTCCCTTTTTAGCATATGAGACTCACATAAATTAATTATTTCTCTCTCTATGAGCTCACACATCACACTAATACACCAACCCACTTTACATTAAAATATTATTTATCTCACCTCAATACACATTAAAATACTATATTCATTAATTCAGATGCAAAAAGCAAACGTAACCATAAAAACGGGACGGGGGAGTACTCCTTTTATTTTGCATTGTTTATGTTTGTTTTTTTTATAGTTAAAAATAAAATATTTTAATGAAGTGGAGTAAAAAATATAATATTTAATATGTACTCCCTCTGTCCTGGTCAAACTGCATCGTTTGACTGCATAAAGCTTTCACAAAAGCTATAGTAAACGCAGCAATATGGACGGGATGGAGGGAGTAGTGTGTAGTTATATTAGTGTTGTGGGTGAGTCAAATATAATACAATTAATTATTTTTTTGGTTAAACTTGACAAAATAAATCTTAATTTGAAATAAATTAAAATAAAAAATATAAATCTTTATACGTGACGGGAGCATGTAATAGTGAGGGGTAAACATATTTAAGTATGAAGGAGTAGTAATTTATAAATTTTGATTGAGAATGATTAATGTCCCTTGAGTTTATTATTATATAATTAAAATTAAAATAATGAATATTTTAAATGTATAAAGTAATAATATAATGAAAACGTTTACGTAAAATACTCCAAACTTTAATTACGATTAGGATAGCATAAGTGGTTTTAATTTATAATAATTAATTATAGTTATATTTGGAGTGGGAGTGGGAATGGGAATGGGATCCGTAGTAGTGTGACGCAACAGATGACGTGATGGGGGTCACGTGAGAGTTGAGGTGGACGCATACGCGGAGAATGGAAGGAGGAGGGGTAAAATGGGAAAAGCATGAAAATCGATCTGGGTGTGAGCTGGCAAAACAGGGAACTGTACGCGCGTCCTTCAGAGCAGGGTGGAGGGACCATCCTAGTACCGACACGACCACCACCACCAGATTCTAATTATTTTCCAGTTGCCTTTTTCTTTTTTTATTTTCAAGAAAATGGTTATACTTATTTATAATGAACTCGTTCAAACCGAATTCAACCTACTATACATTAACGTAAGATTCGAAACGGGATGAGTATAGTTTATATATTCTCTCCGTCACACTTGAAAGCTTTTTTTTTTTTTTTTTTCGTCTCAATCAAAATATATAATTTTCTTTTTTATCAACACGGATTCACTCATACTCTCTAATATAATAAAAATATGTGGCACACGTTTCACTAATATAACTATACATTAGTATACATTAAATAATAATATTTGTTAATTCACGTGCAAAAGGTAAAATATTTTCTTTGGGTGGGACGGAGGGAGTATATCACTTCCTCCAAACTCAAAATATTTGTACAAATGTGAGAGACCGTCACACATTAAATGACCTCCATAAAATAAATAAAAAATCATAACATTTTAATGGTTAATGATAACGTTTTTAATTAAAAAAATATACTTATATTAAAAAAAATAAAAATAACTCACCATGTGACGGTCTCACACAAGTGTACCTCTTCCAAATAACGTGCAAACCCTAACAATTAAAATCAACACCCTTACAATACTACTATATTACAAAAATGTACTATACATTTTTTTTACACACAATTTAGTTACTATATCATACACTTTATTATTCAATTAAAGTATCATAAATTATACCCTATTTTTCTTACTCACTATATCAAAAGTTTTTTTTAAAATAAATTATATTACTTTATTTTTAATTTTATAAATTATAAATAGTGATAATTTATATTTAGTTTGGACATTTTTTTAGAGTAGGTTTTATCTCTTTCCCAATTTGAAGATAAATGATTCGTTTGGATTTGCCGATTCAGCCATTCCTAAAACTTAAATTGTTGGAATTTCTGACCCTCAACTTCTGAATTTCTTAATTTTGCGAAATCTTTGCAATTTGTTTCATTGTTGGTGATGTGAATTTGTATGTATGAATTACTCATATCGTAAAATTTATGTGAAAGTACGTTTATGATTTTTACTTTTTACTCCAGTTGTTTTAATAAAATATTACTCCTTAAGTCATATTAAGCGGGCAAATGACCCTTCCGTGAAACTTCTAAAAAAATAAAAATACAAAATATTTAATTAATGAGAAGTGATAATATTTTGATAAATTGTTTCATGAATAACTTTTTCAAAATATAATAAAGAGTAATGAAATTTTTAATGAAAATAATGATATATTTATTAAAAAGTAATAAATAATTATAAAAAATAAAATGATCTCAACCTCACGTATTGCTGATAAAAAATGAAAACATTAATATAGATTGGAAAGAAAGAAGAAAAAACATGACAAACTCTCTATGTGAGACGTTTTGTGAAACGTGTTAAAATATACTTATTATATAAATAAAGTATGATTAATAATTGTTAAAGTATATTTTCTAAAATATGATAAAATATAAATGATGAATTAAAGTAGTATGATTTTAGGGTATTATAATATGTTTTATTATTGACATACTTTAACTACAAGCAAAAATATTTTATCTATATAATAATATATTTTAGTAATGGGTCGACCCGTCTCACAACTGTGTCACAAGATAATTAAAAAAACACACTCAATTTTGATTTTGTAGTTGCCATAAACTGATTTAATTAATTTCTCCAAATTTCGAAGATTAATGGTTATGGATAGTGTTTAAAGTATATTTATAAAAAAAAAATATATAATATCATATAATAATATACTTTAATACATTATTTTTTGTATTTAAAGAAAGAAATATAATTGAGTTTTTTTCTATTTATTTGAATTTAAATAAACAAAAATGATAAATGTTCCAATCTTTCCTTCTCTCTAATGATGAAGGTGTATACGTACCACCTCAACTAAATTTAGTTGGCAATAAAAATTACACCATATGAGTTATCATCACATTACAATACTATATGAATCTTAAATAGTAATAAAGTCGTTTATATATGTATGTCACATCGCAACAACTTAGAAATACTTCATTATAACTATATTAAGTAAAACAAATCAGGACCAGTACTTTCTCTTTTTTTTTTTAAATATTCAATGTATCTAAATATACGTAAGTGTAATTAAATAGTACTAGTATTTATTATTTTATTGTTTATGATTTATTTATCATTCTGGAGTTTAATTGGAAGAAAAATAATCGTGAGAACATTTTATGGAAGAATTTCGTGTAAAGAATAAAAAATATAATGTATTAGTATATAATAAAAATTGAAAATTGATTACTGTTCTATTATAAAATTATTTCATTAACAATTTATATGATTAATGAAATATGATAATATTTTTAATATATATATATATATATATATATATATATATATTATCTAAAATGATCTCTTATACAAAACTTGCTCTTAATCCAAATGTGTACTAGAGATTTGACTAACATATTTATAAATGCAAAAATAATACATCATCAGTGGATGGATAAAGTATTATAGTTTTACTCTCTTCAATTTATTTCAATCTTTATCTTTATTTTTTGGGCGATTTTTTTTAAAATTTTAGTAGGTTAAAATATAGAGTATAATATTTAATATTAAATTGATAATTATATTAATGTTATGTGTGGTCTCATAAAAATATATTAATTGTTTTATGTGAGTCCTATCTACAAAAGAGAAATGTAAAGATTGAAGTTAGACACTCAAATTAGAAAGATGTAAATATTTAAATAAGACAAGAGTACACCTTAAAATTATTAATAAAATAGAACATGAATACAAGATTGAAATTACAATCATACTCTTATAATTTAATAATTTATAAGTAAAATATTATATAACCACAAAATTCTATTCTTAAATTGCAAATAATCATGAACATGAATATAATGTATTACATTAATTATACTTTGAAAACTATCATTAAAATTTAAAAATAAATATTACGTGAAACAAGTATGAAGTTTTAGTTACACTTTAAAAAAACTATTATTAAAATTTTAAAATGAATATTAAGTTTTAGAATAGGGGCAAATTATTTTATGACGTAGGATTTTTTTTTTATCTTTTACTTTTATATATATATATATATATATATATATATATATATATATTAATTTATTTATTTATAATACATTTTGATTTCAGTATTTAATACTCCCTTCGTCCCATATACAAAGGGGTGCTTTTACTTTTTACATGTAGATTAAGGAGTATTATTATTTAATGTGTAGTGAGTAATTTTATTAGTGGGTGTGTGGGCCCCATATTTTAATTGTATTAGTTGGTATGTATGTGTCTCATGTGTGAAAAAAAAATTGGACTCTTTGAGTGAGACGTCCAAAATGAAAAAATGAACACTTTGAAGAGGAAGGGGGGAGTATTTATCTTTAAATATAATATTAATTTTAAAGTATAATGGTAATTAACACTGAAAAAAGAGTGAGGAGCATGAATGTACGAGTTGTTCCATGACACACTAGATTTTCTAGCCATTTTTGTGTATCATCTTATTCTCTCCACTTGTTTCACTCTTTTTGTTTTTTTTTTTTCAAAGAAAAAATATTATTATTAATATGCAGAGTACACGGGTACTCTAATCCCATTTACACCAAAAAACTCTAATCACTCTTTTTGTTATAACTTAAATATTGTTAAAATATTGTTAAGAGGCCTTCGATGTGAAAACAACCAAGGATGTCCATGGCGTGTACGTGTCGGACAAATCAAATCCTCATTGAATTTGATTTTTCCATTAGAAGGGGTTCGCACGTGTTCTGCGGTACCCCCGTGAATACTCTACCGGTATGAAAAGTTTTTAATGTTAATTGAGTGTCCGGTTCTCAAATCGATTGGCCTGCAATAATACCTACAGCTTCTCCTAATTCAACCAAGAGTGACTTTTTCCATTTTGGACGTCTAATCCAAAAAGTTCCATTTTCTTTTTGGGCGGCGCTATTGCCACCCAACACATTAATAAAAGCACCCGAAATTTTAAAATTTATAAAGTGAAAATACATTTCTAACCCTAAAAACAAACTTATATCTAACATCTTAAACCCAATTCTATCACCCAATTCTATCACCCAATTCCTAACTACACCCAATACATACAAAACACCAAAAAGAAAAAGAAAAAGAAAATAGAGAAGAGAGAGAAATAGAAGGATAAACACGAAGATGAATAAAGAAGACGATATCAAAGAATTTAATCAAAACGCAGAATTTAAATTTATTATTTTTTCCATTGCGCCCTTTGCCCTAACGTAGATGTAAACAATTTCCATCACCATGTAACAATTTTGTTTTTTGAGTTTCCAAATAATCTGATCAACATGAAATTCTTGTAGAATTTTATTTATTTATTTATTTGTTAACGTCATTAAGTTTATCATCCTAATCGCGAGCAATGATTATCGTAAAATTATGAATCCAGTGGAGATAGATTCTCTGCTACTCAGCTCTTCAATGTTGTACTGATCATCTCAAAGTCATATTTCTTATTCGTAATGGTGTAATCACCAATAAATCCTATATATTACCAATAAATCTTCGTTGCACTAAATAAATAATTCTTTGATGTACATTTTCTTCTTCTTTTCCTCTCCCCTTCTTTCCTTTTCACTCTACTTTCTCTTTTGCGCTTCTTTTAATTTATGAGATGTATGTTTACGGTGTTTTGTGTATTGGCCGTAATCACAATCAATAAATTGGGCGTCTTTAGAAATTTAAGATATGAGATATAAGTTTAAGTTTGGGGATAGAAATGTATTTTCACTTAATAAATTTTAGAGTTTCGGGTGCCTTTAGTAATGTTTCGGGTGGAAATATCATCACTCTTTCTTTTTTACTTACATGAGACTCACACATATCCACTAATACAATTAAAATGTGACTCCCACTAATACAACTACACACTACTGCACATTAAATAATAATATCCATTAATCAACGTGTAAATAGAAAAAAATCCTTTTTTAAAATGGATGGAGGGAGTATGTGTCATATATTATATGATTAATATGTAAAGTAGAAATAAATCAAACTATTATCCCTATAGGTTATGTTTTATTTTTTATGACATAATTTATCTCTCTCTTCTACGTGTCATTCATATAGCAATATAATTAGTTTATATTTTAATTTTTATGGCATAATTTCTCTCTTTTACTGTGTTATTCATATAACAATATTGCACGAAGATAATGTATCAAAATAATATGAAATATCCGAATCTATTCCATAACACATTCTTAAAGAAAAAGTTAAAAGTTACTCTACGTTTGTTGAGGAGGAATGGGATAATAGTAAGAGGTTAGATAATTGATGAGAGAAATTAATGGAAATTACAAAAGCGGGCACGCAAATAATTGGATGGAATTCAAAGAACGTGGAATGTAATTTACCTCGAAATAACTATTCTTGGAATCTGCTACTTTAATTGTTGCTAACATTTATATAACATTCAGGGACATATTAATTATTTTCAGATCCTTCTTCTTAATTAAACAATATTTATTTATATATAGAAATTTTTAAGACAAAGTCTCATTAGACGTTAGTTATGTAAGACGATTTGTGAGACGTGTCAAAGTATGTTTATTATATATATATATACTAGTATGAAGCCAGTGTATAACGCGGGATCATTTAATTATTATTCTTATTTTTTATAATTAAATAATCTGTGTCATATGACGTAACAATATTAATTAAGAAGATTATTATTATTATTTTTATAGCTAGTTAATTTCTTTCATCAATGTAAAGAATTTTCAACAAATTATAAAATTTAACTTTTAATAATGTAACGTATAACTAAATCATGTAAAAAATTAATATATATGTATATATATTCTAATTATTTGAAAGAATCTTGACTTGTATCTTATTTTAAATGTTACCTTATAACATAATTCAATTAAAAACTATTTGTTACTTCCATGTCTTTCTAAAAAAAATGTGCAACTACATAGGGGGCAATTTTGTCTCTTTACGGTATATTTATATAGTTGTTAGTATTTTATTTTTTTATTGTATTTAAGTGCAATTGTCACGCCCCAATTTTCTCACCAATAATAAACAATAATAAATATTTCTTTCATTTCATTTCATCATTTTTTTATTCAAAATATTTTCGAGACTGATCACGAAGCAGCTCATTTACACTGGCCCAGCCAACAGGTCGTCATCCATGTATACAACTCTCAGGATCTGACGGGACCCAGCCACCAGTCTTGTGTACGATTTTACCTACAATGCATAAACTAGTGAGCTAAAATCTTAATAAATAAAAATCATGCATGCCAGTACATGAATATGCATTTAGTTTTCTATCGTCTATTTCCTATTCTTTCTAGTTGGTCTCTTTTATTTTGAAAACTGTTCACGTTGCGGGATCCCCACGACACACTTATGATATGCACCCCAAATGAGTTCAATGTTGACTATTTTTCCAAACCCCGAATATAGTGCCGAGTATTACTTTTTTCAAACCTCGAATCAAAGTATGTAACTCTTAGTAATAAATTCTTAATTTTACTGTTTGCCTAAAATAAATATCAATTACATAAAAAAAAATCTCAAATTTTTTTATACATTTGATACTAATTAATTTATTTTTATCAAATGATTTATTTACTAATTGCAATTAATGATACTAAAGTAAATAAGTATTTATAGGAAAAATAAATAAATAGTAAGACGATTTTGTTATATTATATACTTAATATATATATATATATATATATATATATATATATATATATATATATATATATATATATATATATATATATATATATATATATATATATATATATATATATATATATATATATATATATATATATATATATATATACTAGTATAATACCCGCGTATTACGTGGGATTATAAATTTTTATTTTACGTTTGAAATATTTTGTTTAATAAATACAAATATATTTATATACTATTAGTCAACTTTATATCTTTAGTAAAAAATAAAAAATAAATTTATATACATATTATATTTTTTATTTTGTTTATTAAATTCTTCAAATTTATATTACTCCATCAGTCCTATTGAAACAACATATTTTGTTATTTTGGTTCGTCACAATATAAAGTGTACATTTCTTTTTTTAGTAGAGGAACTCATACAAAATATTCCCTATGTTCCACGTATTTTTACCAATTCCATTTATGGTAAACAATACATAATATTTTATTTCTCATTTTTTACAATCCCAACAACTTTAATTACTTTTTTACACTTTATTCATCTTTCTCAACAATTTTATTTACTTTTTTATTTTTAAATTACTAATTTATCCCTATTTTTTCTTACATTATATATTAAAAAAATAAAATGACTTATTCTCTGTGCCTGTACAAATGGGTAAAAATATCCGGAATGGAGGGAGTAATTAATATATCTCCATGGGGCTTACACAATAATAATACAATTATCGATTTTATATTAAAATATTATTTCTCCTACTTCACGATACATTAAAATATTATTATACTCCCTCCTTCCCGGAGATATTGACACATTTTTTGGGCACGGAGATTAAAGAGTATAATAATAATTTAATGTAAAGTGAAGTGAGAGAAATAATATTTAATGTGTAGTGGATAGTTGTATTAGTGGTGGGTGTGATGTGTGTGTGGACCAATGTAAATAAATAAATAATTTTTTTGTGGGTCCCATGTTTTAAAAAAAAATATATGTCAATTTTTGTGGGACAACCCAAAAAGAAAAGTGTGTCAATATCTTTGGGATGGAAGGAGTATCTCTTAATTTACGTGAAAAAAATAACAAATACCCACGTTCCCATGGGACAGGAGTATTAATTGATTTCCTATATACACTGGATATGAAAGTATCTATACACCCAATTTTTATTTTTTTATAACAAATTATTTTAGTATAATTAAATAATATATAATAAATGAAAATATAAAATTAAATAAAGTGCTATGTATAACTCATTTAAAAAATTAAAGTTCAAAACAAAATTTAAAAAATTAATAACCATAATAAATGCTCAACCAATAAAAATACAACACATATAAATTTTTGTTCGGAAGAAGCATAAGCTTGCGACAAGTGTGTTTTTTAAAAAGCTAAATAAGGCAACTACTTCTCAATTATATATATATATATATATATATATATAAAGTCTACATAATATTATAAACAATATTTAAATGGAGTATGACTTTTTACTCATCATTATGGTTTAGTATTTCTTAATTAACTATATAATAATTTTCATTAATTATTATTTTTAAGAAACTAATGTAAAATAATATATATATATATATATATATATATATATATATGATATAAATAAAATTAATTTATATATAATATTCTTTTAAATATTTATAAATTTGTAATAAATTTATTAATTTTATTTTATTAGTTTCAAATTATATAAACAACTAAAGAAAATAAATTTTATAATTCATATGTCATAATTGAATAATTAAGATATATGTAAATAAATATTAATATACTAAATTTAAAAAATTAACAAATATTTACCAACTCAATTTTAATGTTATTTGATAGAAATAATGATTTAACTTAAAGAACTCAAACTTTCGATTCTATATATGAATTAATTTTTCAAACTCTTATTCTCTAAAGGTAAATCGATTCAAGAGTACTTGAATCGTCGATCCTCTTTCACTTGAAGAATACTTGAATTAATACTTTAGAGGTAGATCTTAAAAAATATCTTTATCGATTTTTAAGAGGTAATACTTGAATCGATTTTTTTCTTTTGAAAAATCGATTCTTAAAATGTAAATTGATTCAAGAATACTTGAATCGATCCTCTTACTCTTTAAAAATTGATTTTTAAGATGCAAATCTATTCATGCATCTCTTGAAAATTTAATTTTTAAGATGTAAATTTATTCAAGAATATTTAAATCGATTCTCTTCCTCTTGAAGAATCGATTCTTAATAGGTAAAACAATTCAAGAATACTTGAATAAGTTATGTTGCTCTTGAAGAATACTTGAATGAATTTTTTAAAGTTAGATCGAATCTCTTCTTAATTCGTTCTATCGAAATAAATTTTTATACTTTCATATAGGAACTTGAAGAGAAAGCTCATATTCCTCTTGGAGAAACGAATGTGTATTTAGAATGAATAACCAAAAAGTCTTATTTTTAGGTGGGTGAGAGAGAATATTATATGCAATATTCTTTTTTCCTTTATATATATGATTTAATTTGATATTAAATAATTAATTTATTTATTGCGTTAAAAGATATAGTAAATAATTAATGATACCCAAATAAATAAATAAAATATTAAAAATTTAATCATTATTGTTAAAAATAAGAAATACATTATTTAAAAATAAATATTAAATAAGGAAGTTAATTAGAAGCAATAAGGAAAATATTAAAAAAAGTATTAAAAAATCTAAAATATTAAAAAAAATTGCACGATACGTCAGCAAGAAAAGATTCTGCTATAGTATACTTAATATATATATATATATATATATATATATATATATATATATATATATATATATATATATATATATATATATATATATAATCTTAAAAATTATTTTTACTAATTTTGTCACAGAATCCTTTATTTTACAATGACATTCCACTTCATATTTTATGGAGTAATTTTTTTATTAAAGTACTAAATTCTAATTAATGACTATTAAACTTATGCGCATAGGGTGGTTAATTATCTAAACACTTATTGTAACATGTGACAAGTATTTAATATATAAGTGGAACATGAGATGAAATAAGAAACTAAAATAGGTGATTCCATTTGCCTATCTCCAATAACAAAACTCCAATTGTTACCCAAAATTATACAATTAGTCCATTTTAAATTTGACAAAAACTTGTATGAGACCGTCTCACGTAAGTTCTTATAATAGACTAATAAAAACTGATAATCTCATTATCACTTTCGCTATAAAATATTATCACTTTTATTTATATATATTATAAATTATTTATGAAATGGAATAGTTTATTGCACCATTATCACTTTTCGTTATTACTTTCATTGATAAGTCCATTGAATAATGGAATTGAATTTTTTAACAACTAAATATATTAGTTTGATAATGACTCTCTTGGATAATGACAATTTTGAGTGGTCTAAATATGGTTCTTCTAATATTAATAATTTAGTTGGTAGGTCAAGGTCAACAAACCACTTTGGAGAACATCAACTTTGCTAACGTTAGCATCCAACTCTTGATTATGTTGGCCGGATAGTGATATTTATTTAAAAAACACTTTTATTTATATGATTATTAATACTTTTATTAATATTAGCCAAGCCCATTTTTTAATTTTATCTTCACTTTAATTAACTTCAACCCCTATATATTTACATTTTCACCATAATTTGGCTTTACCCGTTTGTGATTCTATGTCAAAATTGGCACCAAATTTATGCCATAAATTAATAAAAAGGAAACGTAACTAATAATAAGTTATGTTACATTAAACAATGGGATATGGGGAAAATATCATATTCCTCGCTTCCATATAACTATTTATATATGAGAAACAATGGTATTCAATCGTTTTATAAGATAGGATAAAATATACTCCATATTTTCTTTGTTGGGTTTAAATATGTTTGGAATCATGAATTTCAATGGTATTTTATATTTTAATGATTTTAGGTTATTGAAATTAAACAAATTTTTTATAGTATTTACACTTTCATAATAAGTTATAATTTTTTATTAAATATATGTTATTAATTTTTATAAAATATTATTACTTTTTAATTTATATTATAAATTATTTATAAAATAGTTCAAATATTATTATTATTTTTCATCAATTGAATATTATTTTAATTATAAAGACTATTATTTGTCTAACGAATCAATCTCACGAAAGTCATTTCGTGATACATTATCGCACAAAATCGATGCTTAAACACCCTAAACTACCTATCAATAATACTACAAAAAAAATTATTTTTAACCAATGGAATATTTCGTTGGTAAAAGTCTTAATTTCATTGTTAAATTGATTTACCAATGGATTAGTAACGGAATCCGTTAGTAAATTTCTATTGGTAAAGTGGTGGTTGGTAAATTTTTGGTAACGAAAAATCAATTTAGTTGGTAAATAATTCCGCTGGTAATCCGTTCCTAAAAATTCCGTTGGTAATTTATATAAAGATTCATTTGGTAATTCGTTGGTAATTATCAACAGATTGAATTCCGTTGGCAAATTAGAGAATAAATCTGTTGGTATTTTATTGCTAATATAAAAATAAGGATTGAATTTTATTAGTAAATTCCGTTGCTAAAAAATTTATAGTGTAATGGGAAGATATTTTTCAGAAAATCAAGGATCTTTATTGTCATTTTATTATGTTAAAATATTTTCCGAGTTTTTCTTTGTTTCCCCTCTCTTTACTACTTAGAGGACAGAATTTCTGTAATAGAGAAAATTAATTAAAATAATTTTCACTAAAATTAAATTTAAAGTGCCCTGAGTCAACTTACATGGAATGTGGGACCATAATTACTATTTCCACTTTCTGAAACAATATTATGAGATATGGTTTGACAATTTTGAGAATATAATCATTTATAGTATTGATTAATATTAATTAATAGATGAGTTTTCCCCTTTTGCCCTTCTTTTATTGTTTGGTCATTGTTTAAGTGTAGCATCTTTTCCCATTTTAAAATCTTTTTAGGAAGGAATAATTTTTATTGCTTTTGTTAATTCCGTTGTCGCCCCTTTGGCGCATGCAACTTTGAATAACAAAGATAAAGCCAATGCAATATGACGAAATGAAACTACATTCCCCCTTTATTACATTCAATTCAATACTAACTTTATATACAAATTACTTATAAACCAATCTTATAATTGTAACTAACTAGTGATACTCTTCTAGACATTTGTCTGAAAAACCATAGCTACACTTGTTTTGAGTTTTTGAAAATCGTTTACGAAGTGATCTCTTATAAACCCATATGCACAATATATTTTAAGGAATAATATTTTGTTAAAAGATTATACAATCTAATTAATAAAAGTATTAGTATTATTTTTCAATAAAAATGTCGTTGAAGTACTATAAAGAGTATTAAACTTTGACTAATAAAATAATACTCCTTTAGACCGCTGATAAAGTATCCATTTTATCATTTAGATTGTTAATTTTTATTTTTTAGCAAAAGGGTCTCACACATACCAACCATTCACTACTAATACAACTATTCACCTTATATAAAATAATAATATTCATTAATGCACGTGCAAAAACAATGGTTACGTTATCAATGAACGGAGGGAGATATTTTTTTGTTGAAAAATTAAGGTTTATGAGTGCTTATACTGCAGGGTATAACATTCCATACTAAGGATATAAAATCGGATTTGGGTGCACTAAACTAGCTCCGCTTGAGTGACTTTATTATTGTTTATTTGTTTCAAAATCCACTCCCAAGGTTTCATAATTATCTTTATATATACCTACGAACCCATGAATCTTAATATATTTATATTTTATACATTATCTCCTCAATTAATACTCTACTCTAGAGTAGACACTTACGGCTAGATTGGTATGACTGAATGGAATAATAGAGGGATGGAATGAACTCATGAATAAAATAGTAATGAGAATGAAATGATTAAAATTTATTTTTATTATGATTGGTGTCGTTCAGGAATAACTCAAGTAATAGAATTTGTATTTCTTAATTAATTTCAATCTCATTAATAGTATTTTTATAATATTACATTTAAAATTTTAGTGAATTTTTTTATATATTTTACTAATTATAGAAAAATATTAAATTAAAAATAAAATATTAATATTTTTAAAATATAAATAAAATTTAAAATACAAATAAAAAATTATATATATTAAAAAATATTAGACTATGTATACAAAATTATATTATATTTATATTACATGTATATATTCAATATAATTAATAACATTAAATTTTTATATATAATTTACTAATTTTTATTTTGAATAAATATTAAAATAATTATATACATTTATATTTAAAATTTTTAAGAATTAAATTAAATTTTATATTTTTTACTGAGTTGAGTATATAAAAATATTTAATTTTATTATTTAGATTTTAAATGATTTAATATTTTATTTTTTATTAAATAATTTAATACAAATATTTTTAATAAATATTAAGTAGAAAAATAATAACATATTTATAATTTTTATAATTATATAAATAGATGTTGCATAAATTTAAAAAAATATTATTTATAATTATATATACATATATATATAATTATAAATATATATAATTATAAATAATATTTAATTATATATGTGTGTGTGGGGGGGAATAGGGAATTTAATGGGTAATACCATGGGGTGGGAGGAATGCTCATTCCCACAAATAAGAAAATACACATTATTTTGGAATCGGTATTCTTACTCATAAAATTATATCAATCGCAGGAATGAGAATGGAATTAGGAATGACAATTCCATTCCCATCCCATTTCATCTTACCAATCATGCCCTTAAGGTAATAATATACCATTTCATCTTACCAATCATGCCCTTAAGGTAATAATATCCTTTAAATAGAACTCAGATTCAACTATGTTTTTATTCAAGTTTGGGGATGTAATGTTCTTCTCTTGTTCAATTAATATTTTTTAAACATATATAATCACATTTGATCTTTCATATTAATTTGATATAAAATTAAAATATACATAAAAATTAAATGATATAATATTTTAATGTGCAGTGTATACATTTTAATTATACTTTCGTCTTTTTATTCTTAACTTGAATTTAAATTGATGATGAATTAAAGCACAAGGTTATCAGCTTTTAGTGTGGTGGGGACATCCATTTACGAAAAGCTACCATCTTAACTTTTTTATACTGAACGATAGGTATTTAATTTCAATTTCAAGTTAGCCACCTGGGTTGTACAAGTTTAATGATAATGGTATCGGCTATTTTATAATGGTTTTTCATCTTCTATTCCATAAATAACTAAATGTCTGTCACTTATAATAATCAATACCCAAAATTTAACACATGCTCCAATAGTTTAATAATATTTGTAGGGTATAATTTTTTATATTGTATATCAATGAAACACCAAATGTGAAACAGGAAAATCAACTTGAGCTTAATGGGCATATAGAGTGCCCAAAAGACCAAAACTCCGTACAAGGAGACTAGACACTCAAAGTATGGAGAATAACACTCAATTTAGAGACAAGCAACTCCATTTGGAGACAAAAGGAACAGCCATACTATATAAATAACAGTGTTATCATAAAGCCTAATGAGCCAATATGTTGCAACGCAATCGAGTTAAAAGCACTTTCGATTATATAACTTTTGCCTTTGATTTCCGTCCCAAATTACTTAAAATTTTTGGTTTAGTGGCTTTAGTTCTATAGTTATTTCAAAATTTTAGATTTTATCTCAAAATTAATTTTTCGTCGCAAATCGTTCCATTACTTTTGAAAATTTTTCAAAATCGTCCCAAATTTTTGGAAGTTTCCAAATTTTTATGGGACCTTTTCTGATTGAAATCATTTCATAACTCCTGAAATTTTTTAAATCGTGCCAAAAAGGATCATTTCTGATTGAATCCAATAGTTATGAGACCTTTTCAAAAGTTTTAACTATTTTAAGATGAAAATCGAAAATTTCAACAGTTATGGGACGTTTAATGAATTTAACTCCAACTCTATGCAAATTAGATCCAAACATGATAAAACACGCAACAAATTAAAAATAAGAAATAAAAGAAATTTATAAGCTAGATAACATCATGTAAATGTAGCCTCCTACACCTCCTCTCTACCCCAATCACCACTCCATGTTCGCACCAATCACGTCCCTTCTTGTTTGGCCTTGGGGGTTTAGTCATTCATAAACGTTTGTATAAATCAGATTCACGGTGTAAACTCTATGGTCCCCCTTCCAATTCTATATACATTATGTATCGCTACGGTATTTAAATTAAAAGGAATTACATGGTTTACAAGGGGTTTATAATATAAACCTGATATACAAGAGATTAGCTCATAGTCATTAACCCTCGAACGAGGGTCGAGCCCTATTATTTTTTGCTTTAGACACCCAAAATACTATACAAATTCATTGAAACTAAGACGTAAAAATTTTACACTAAGACATCTCAATCCTTTACCACTAGGCCAACCTTGGGGTACTTTCCTTTTAATTCTTTATTATTATAATTTTTCACTCTTCATTGCAATGGGTTGTACGTACAATTTTGTATTTCATGACTTATTTTAAAAGTATAAGTATAATTTCACCTCATGATTCACGTATCGTTATACATTTGTAGATCGCGGGTTTCGAAATTAAGACATAAGAATTTTACACTAAGACATCTCAACCCTTTGTTGCTAGGCCAACCTTGGGGTACTTTCTTTTTAATTATTTATTTATTCTTAATTTTCACTCTTCACTACAACGGTTGCACGTACAATTTTGTATTTCATGACTTATTTTAAAAGTAAAAGTATAATTAAACCTCATGGTTAACGTATTGTTATACATTTGTAGTTCATAGTCTATTTTATTTCGAGTATAATATTAATGTGTAAGATATAATTATTTTTTAACCTATAATTAAAAATCTTGTAGGTAGGCTTCCAAAAGCCACATGTAAAAGCGAAGATTAGCATTGGCAAATAGTTGGATTGGCAATGATTTTGGTGGAACTCGTGAAGTTCCTATTGGTTGAGTTGATCCAGACAATGATTAAAACAAAACATGATAAAATAAATTCATAGAATTGGAAGGTAGTGCGAGAAACAAACGACCGCGTTTTATTGAGCTTTTGTGGTTTGAATGAAAGCAAGCATGGACCAATACAGATAGGCAATCCGAATATTCGAACAAATTAATTATCCTAACAAGAAACAATTATATATATATAATGTAAATATAAAAATAATTTATTTTTAATAAAAGATATTAATATCTTTAGTAAAACTGTTTTAAAAAAAACATAAAAGTAATCGTACACTAAGTGTTGGTGTAAACAAAAATGAAAAATGTGGCACTAGTTATCATCTTATATGATATACTATTAAATTATTATTCTTCTCCAAAATCTAAATACAGTAAGCTTGACCATTTCTGATTAATAATTGAATTTTTTTACATTTAACTTGTTTATTTATTAAAATTATACAATCAAATATTTTATAATAAAGCAATTTATTGGAGTAATTCAATCAACTAATTTGTAATTAATTTTCTATTAATAATAACATAAACATTTTGCAGCTTAAGTAGAGACGAGATTTTTCTTAGTATTATAAATATTGATGCTCATTCACTCATTACGATCAACATTTTTAGATGCATATTTCTTCATTTTGATGCTCATTCACTCATTACATACCAATATTTCATTCATTTCGATGCATATTCCTTCAATTTGATGCTTATTCACTCATTACGATCAACATTTCCCTTTTTTTTATTCATATTCCTTTATTTTGATGCTTTCAACAACAAAACATAACTTAGGGCTACTTGCAAAATTTTGAATTATGTCGGTAATGAGAATAACGAGAATTAAGTTGATTGAACGGGGTGATATTTTAATTATTAGATTAGTGAAAATTTTTAAAACAAATTCTATTCCCATTATTTCATATGAAAGATAATAATCCGTTGCCTCAGAACCTACCCCAACCTCCCAATCACAATAAAAGGTTTCTCTCTACCTCTCCATTTAACCAATTCATGATTTGCATTTCGAACAGATAAAGGAATGAAGTCTGCCCAGTGGCGGATGTATGTGGGGCAGCCCCGGGCTCAAGCCCAGGGTTGTCCCCCAAAAGCCCATTATATTATATGTAAATAATTTATAAATAATTTGTATTTTTAAGTTTAGCCCACCCCAAAAATATTTTCAGTCCACCCAAATAAAGCTAAAAAATAAATATATCTTCTTTCTTCTTTGTATTTTTAAGTTTAACCCAACCAAAAAATATTTTAAGCCCACCGAAATGAAGTTAAAAAATAAATATATCTTCTTAAATTTTATTTATATATATATATATATATATATATATATATATATATATATATATATATATATATATATATATTATTTTTTTAATTATTATTATTTTTTATTTTCTTTAATAAACTTAGCCCACCCCACCGCGGTTTTCTGGATCCGCCACTGAGTCTGCCTGCACTGTCGAGAGTGATTCCGATCAATCTGAATTCGATCCCCTGGATATGCATGATTTTAACCAATTCATGATTTGCATTTCGAACACATAAAGGAATGAAGTCTGCCTGCACTGTGCCTTGCCACTCAACATCAATGCCTTGCCAAATATCTTCTTACTCTCTTTTTTTCTCTATTTATGGGATAAAGATTGCTTTCCCTTTTTAATGGGAAATTAAAGATTGCTGAATTTGAGTTAGTGGCATTAAAAAAAAATCAATCAATTTGGATTGTTTAAAGATATTGTTATTAAACAACTTCACTTTCTATAATTTCTACCAAAATGTTTGTGTAAATCAATTTTATGATGTAAAATATGTTGTTTCCTCTTTTAATTTTGTCATATCAAACGTATTGTTTAGATTTAAATTAAAGGGGAATAAAAAAGTTTACACAGTAAATCCGATTTACTGGATACTAACTCAAATAATTATTTTTGGATAAAAATGCCCTTACATTCTTTTTAATAATTTATTCAGTATCGGAGTTACGATAATATTGACATATATCCAACACCATTATCATTATAGCATTGGATATGATTCAAGTTTTGACCGCCGAATTTAACATTCGATACTATAATGATGATATTGAACATGATGTTAACCAGGATGTTGAACATGATGTTTAAGAGATGTGAGGTATTTTAGGGAAAAAATAGAAGGTAACTTTGGTAAAAATGATTGAAAATTATGTTGTTTGCTAAAAAAAATTGATTTCAAACTTTACATTTTTGTCTATTTTCAACATTCTTTGAATGGTTAATGAAATAATAATAATTTGTCTTACCACTTTTCATAGATCATATCGCTATTTTTTTTCAAAAATATAATCAATATTTATCCGTTTCACATAAATTATAATCTCCTACAAAATTTTGCTTTTTATAATATTTTAGAATTAATATTTACTATAGTGCAGTATGTGCATGCAGCAATGTTTGGTAGGCATAGCTCAAGTGGTAGAGGGGAGGGTGGAAAGGCCTTCCAGCTGAGCTTGGTTGCTGCAGTGTGGGGGTTCGAATCATGCATTTGGCATGGATTTGGCCCCTTGCAAGCACAAGTTTAACAGTGAGCCCTCCCTATAAGCCACTTGAGGCACATCCTGCGATTTACCTCCTCCACCAATCCCCAGGACAGGGGCAGTGGGAGTCCCTAATGGTGGGGTACACCATTTTTTTTTAGAAATTAAAATTGGACGGTGAGGGAAAAAAATAAAGTGCAATAAATGTGAGGGCATTGCATTAAAGAGAGGACCGGAAGATGTGATGATGATATTGGAGTGTTGACGTTTCCTACGTATTCAATCTTGTCAAATTTTATGAAATGCAAGCCTCTAAATTTATTATTTTATTAATATCCTTAATAATTTATATATCACTTAAAAATAAAAAAAAAACTGTTAAAATTTAAATTTCATTCCTGTATTAATTTAGTAAAAACAAAAATTTTTGTGAGTAAAGTAATGGTTGGTACTCCCTCCCTCATTAAAGATCGTTCACCCAAATCTCATTAATTTATTTAGAACCTAAAAAGGAAATATCATTTTAATTTATTGCCTCAAATTACACAATAACTTAAAATAAATGCCATTAACATTAATTCTTTCCACATATATAACATAATTTATGCTTTATTTATTATCTAAAAATATAATATTACCTTTAAAAATCAATAAAATTAATAAAAAATAACTTTTTCTTAATATCCGTGATAAATTAAAAATTAACGATTCTAAGGAACTGTGATAATATATGTTGTTTGTTTTGAGTTTTTAAATATAATAAGTTTTAACTTAAATTTTATGTCAAATTAATGTATAAAAAATATGTGGTGTAGTGAATAGTGTGTAAGAAATTATTAAAATTAATAATTATTATACATATATAGAAATAGATATATAGATATTTGTGATTTATTTTTCTTACAATTTTATGGAAAAGAAATGTGGGTTATGGGAGTAAGGAGAGAGAAATCATGTCTAATCTTTGCGTGAAAGACTTTTGAATTTTGTATTTGTACAAATTCTCTTGTGAGACGTTACATGTGTGAGACGATTTATGAGACATTACATATGTGAGACATTACATATGTGAGACGATTTATGAGACATGTTAAAATATGTCTATTGTTTAGATAAAATATATTTAAGGGTTGTTATAATAAGTTTTCTAAAGTATGTTGGATTGTGCATTAAAGTATGATTTTAACGTGTTATAATATGATTTATTATTGACATACTTTAACTACAAATAAACATATTTTATCTATACAATAATCATACTTTAGTGATGGGTCAACCCATCTCACATCCGTCTCACAAATAACCCGTCTCACAAGAGAGTTTCTCTTGTGTTTGATGATAGATTTTTCTAAAAATTAATATATGCTCAAACAAAAAAAAAACTTGGATAGCTACTAAAAGAGTTGAAGATAATCATTCATTTTGTAATTATCATTACATTTTACTAATTATAGTGTCCTACCATTATTGATAGAATTTTTTAGTAGATAAGGTCCTACAAAATAATTAATAAATTTTCATGATACCAACACGCAACACTAATACAATTATTCATTATTTTGTTTGAATTTTCTTCTGAATACTTTTTTATTCATAGTGTTGGGTACTCGAAAACCTCAATGAATTTATCATCTTGTTTCAGAATGAGAAAATGGAGTTAGACAACGCATTAAAAAATTTAAAAACTCAGTGTTTGGAATTGGATTCAGTTAAAGAATTAGTCTATTGATTAATATAATTTTGAAAACTGGGAGCTCAATCCACTAATACTTTAACAATTCTCCATTGTTAAATATTTGAAGTTCTTGATAAGTGTATTGATGTTATATCTATTGTAATTCTTTTGAGTATTCTTTATACCATATTATAAGATTTTAATAATTTTTTTTTGTTGTTAAAAAAAAAACATATACAGTAATAAGACAATAGGAAAACACAAGCTTTATGATATGTTCATCTAGTGTTATGAGAATAATGATTTTGGAAAACTAAATTTCCAAACCTCCCATCACCACCCACCCACCCATCCTATGAGAACTATAGTATAGAGGCCAAGGAAGGAATGAGAATTGGCCCAATTCCTTCATAAAAAGACAGTGGCAAAAGCGTCATTTCCCAAGTTCACCTTTTCCGCATGAGAAAATTTCTCATATTTCTAAGTGGTCAAACCAGAATCCACATCGCTCCACCGAAAAGGTGAACAAATCAGGCATTTCCATCCTTCTCCAGGGTCAATTCCGTCATTTAATGTCCCCATTATAAGTACCTAACAGTTCGCTTTCCAACACACTCCCACCACTGCTCCCCTCCCTCTCTCTAGAACTTTTCCTCGCTAAGTCTTCTGCGTTTCTCCACACTCGCAAAAAGCGAGAATTTTATAAATATCCTCGGGACGACGTCGTTCCACCGTCGTTGCCCGCCGCGCCTCCTCATCTACCTTCTCCGGCGAGAATCATCAATTGAATCCGATTTCTGGAACGCTGCTTTCTTTTGATCACTTCCTTTTGGTTTCTGGAAAGATGGTCGATTGATTGCGATTTCCTCTTATTGAAAAGAGACCAGGCCACAATCATAGCGCAAGGGTTTGAGAAGTGACGGTCGCTATATATGGGGAAAATGGGGGTGGCGCTGGCGGCGGGGTGTGCCGTGGCGGCGTGCGTGGTGGCGGCTGTCATGGTAGGAAGGAGGGCCAGGCGGAGACGAGGGTGGAGGAGGGTGGTGAGGGTTCTCGAGGAGCTGGAAGATGGTTGCGCCACCCCAGTGGGGCGGCTGCGGCAGGTGGTTGATGCTATGGCAGTTGAGATGCACGCGGGCTTGGCCTCTGAGGGCGGGTCTAAGCTTAAAATGCTACTCACCTATGTGCACAACCTTCCTACTGGGTAAATCAGATATGCTTCAAGTGTTTTCTTGTGTGTGCTCTGTTTACTGACCTGAACTCTTTTGTCCCTTCTTTTACCTGACTGTGCAGTTATGGGAGTTTATGGGGTTTTTTGCTTGCTATGATTTATTAGCAACAGATTTAGTATTTAGTGCTTCTATTTTGTTTGATGTTTACTTCTTCATCTGCTTGATTAATTCCCTTGAATTGAACACCTCATTTCTGTAATAATGTTTTGAAACGCTACATGGATTTCTTCAACGCCTTACGTTCCTCATCGATTGACTTTATAATTTTCCCCTCAGATTAAGATAGTAAAATATTTCAGAAAACATATTTAATGTGGCTGGCCTTATCAATTTAATGCATTTCAACCTTTTTATTGGCTGGAGTATGTTTTAAGTTTGTTGAATAATTGCATTTTTTGTCTATTGGAAAATAGTCAATGACTCAACTAAGGAAATAAGTTTTTAATTTGAAACTTATGGATATAGAGAGGAAGTCTTATCTTGGCGAAATGAGCATGTATATGTTACAGGGGACTAATGCTAGGAATCTGTATTGTATTGGTTCGTATGGTTCTCTCACCTGATATGTTAATTATTTGCTTGTTTGTTGATGTTCTTTTAATTTATAAATAAATCTCTTCTGAATTGCGAATTTAACCGAGTTGGTTATTGGTATAATCATGTATATGGATATATCTCATAGATGCAGTGCAATCAATGAGAGAGAATTCTTAGATCTTTTATTCTTCTATTTTGGATTGATCATCCAAAAGATAAAGAGATCCAACTCTCAAATAATATTCATTAACGTGCTGGTGAATTGATGATTTTGTTTATAGTGCTTGCCTGGCGGAGCTAGTTCATTTAATGAAAAACAGTTTATTTTGTTAGGATTCGCTTTGAGATTCTCAAATCTTCTATTTCTTAATGAATAATCCTCGAGAAATACAGTATCTGTATAAAAAAACCACTATGTTTCTTGCCCCTTAACATTTTACTGATTAAAGGTTTTTAATTTTCATTTGATGCAGACTTTTTCTTTTGGTGTTGTCCTTTGTTCTATGTTGAATTCTGAGTTTTCTTTTGTTAGCTGCACTCCTTGAACTTGTAGTAGTTTAGGTTTGAGTTCTCATGTATGTTTGATGGCCATAATTTCCTCATTCATGAGATTTTCTTTATGTGGGATTTTTGTTTTGACATCTGCTTTAAGATTTTCCATTTAGAATTTCTTATGTTGTAAGCATTCCTGATATTACGTTAAAACCCAAATAAATTTATGTTTAAATTAAGTGATGCACACTCAATTAATCAAACATCTATTTCCAGGAATGAAAAGGGGGTGTATTACGCTTTAGATCTTGGTGGTACCAATTTCCGGGTCTTGCGGGTTAAATTAGGCGGGAAAAGATCTGCTGTTATTGGACATGATGTAGATCGAAAACCTATTCCGCGACATTTGATGACAAACACAACTGAGGTAGCTTTGTTTGGTACCTTATTGCCACCATTTGGTTCTGGATTCTAATAATTAGTGTGATTTTTAGTATCTGAACATTTTTACTCATTCAGATTTTGTATCTCAGGAACTATTTGATTTTATAGCGACATCGCTTAAGGATTTTGCTGAAAGTGAAGAGAATGGTTCTGAGCCTTTACAGGGAGAGAGGAGGGAACTTGGCTTCACATTTTCATTTCCTGTGAAACAAATTTCTTCTTCTTCTGGAATTCTAATAAAATGGACGAAAGGATTCTCTATTCAAGACATGGTTAGTGTTTTTCCCCCCTCACAAATCGTGCCCATTGGTGAACAATAATAATGTTGGTGAAACCGAAATTCAATATACTGTAGTAGTAGATCTAATGTATGGTGTACTATATTGCAGGTTGGTAGAGACGTGTCTCAGTGCTTACAGCAAGCAATTAATAGAAAAGGTCTGGACATGCGAGTGGCTGTTCTTGTGAGCACTCTATCACTTTTGCATATTAAAAATTTAAATTATCTTAAGTTGGAAGACGACACTGTTATACTATATGGTATAGGACCCTGCAACTCCAATTGTATCATTGCTAAGAATAAAAATACAGCTCTTGTACCTTTTTTTCCCCTTTTGAGTTGTCACTTTGCTATGATAATCAATTGTTTTCCTGATTTTGGTTTTAAAATTATTGATTTATGTTCTGCTTGTACCCCCTTCAATTTCATTTGTCAATATTGTGACCCTTTCTATTGGTATTTATGCACAGTTGCCGATGCTTCTTTCTTTTATGCACACACATTTTTAGTGATATATCGTTATTTTTTCAGCTCCCATAGAGTGCAGTGCAAAATTCTTTTGAATTATCTAATAATTATGCAATTGTTATAAGGGAAAAAAATGAAGTAATTTATCTCTTTAGCTGGTCATTGTAACTGATTACCTTCAAGCAGGAAATTGTTATTTGTTTGATTCATATTAATTTAGAGTGGTGAATTGTTAAATTTTGGTTGTTGCCATGATATGAGGTATATGTTTATAAACAAATAAATGATACCATCTTCATTTGTGTGTGTGTGTGTGTGTGTGTGTGTGGTTATGCCTTATTGTAACAATGCTTGAAGTTACATTGTTCAAAGTTTGTTCTTGTTTATGCAGATAAATGACACTGTTGGAGCTATGGCCCTTGGACATTATCATGATGAAGACACGGTAGCTGCTGTGATCTTTGGAACAGGTACAAATGCCTGTTATTTGGAGCGTGCAGACGCCATCATTAAATGCCAAGGTTTACTATCAACTTCCGGAGGCATGGTATGCTTTCAACATGTTGATTAAATATGGAGTATTTGATATTTGATTGCAAATTCACCAAGTTTCTTATTTTTGGCTTTGTTACTTGGTTTTCTTGATGTATTAGGTTGTCAACATGGAATGGGGTAACTTTTGGTCATCTCATTTGCCAAGAACATCATATGATGTAGACTTGGATGCTGATAGCCCTAATCCAAATGATCAGGTAAGATTAGATTTTTCTGAGAATTTCTCCTAATTTAATAATTTATGATGCTAAGTTCTAGGTTGATAGTTTATGCTCGTGGAGTAAATTACTTATTAACACACCATGCTGCAGGGATTTGAGAAAATGATCTCAGGAATGTATCTAGGAGACATTGTGCGAAGAGTAATTCTTCGGATGTCACAGGAGTCAGATGTTTTTGGACCCATTTCATCGAAATTACACGTGCCATTTATTCTTAGGTAATAATCTACCTTCTAATGTCATTTTACATAATACGTTTGTCATATGACTCGTATCTGTATTGTTGTTTTAGAACTACCTTCTCTAAAAGCTTAATTGAAGAGGCAATCATTTGACATGGTGTTCATGCCTGTCATATGTTCAAATCTCATAAAAGATTGGCTTGGAAGGCTTAAACACTGAGAGCTTTGCCTGCATTTGGGGAGGGTGTTTTGTTATTTGATAAAGAATGTAGAGGGATTAGGAAAGGAATAGAAATGTAATTGGTTTCATTCCCCCCATTTGAGAGGGGAATGCTTGGGTTCAAACCCATTCCACTGAAATAACAAACACCAACTTTAACTTTACCTTTAGTTCACTAAATAAATAATTCGTTTAACAGGCTATTTGAGTATAGGGGAATGAAAATAATTATGCAGAGCTCTTACTGTTGTAAATGACCATACAGCATTACGAATTTAACTCAGGAGCAAATTGTTCATAGATTATTTGCTGGTATCCGTAATAAATACTTTAAAGTTATCTAGACGATAGTTTAAATCTGTTGTGACTTGTGATGCGAAGCATTCCTTTTCTCTGGCAAAGTGCTGTATTTTTGTAATAGAGCTAACTGGTAGTATGACCTTGTTAAGAGCTTCACGTCCCTAGATATGCACAATAAAAATGAAATTTGTTATTGATAAACTTTTCTGTTATCATCAGGTTAGTTTGTAAATTAAATTATCAATATATTATACATGGTCTGCTTCTTGAGAAGTTTCTAGGGACTTCATTACTTCAGAGTGCTCAGTGCTTTAATATTCACATATAAGTATTCATAAATTCTTGTATATTCCCTTTGAGGATGTATATCCATGGTGGCAGCTAATATCACCAGCAGTTCAGAATGATGTCTGTTGACATTGTCCGATAGGTAAAATTGTTATGGATCTTGCAATTGACTTGTCTGCTTTTCAACCAGCTTTGTCTTCTAGTTTAGGTTTAAGTGGTTGTTGAAGGAGACTCGATTTCTCAGCTCTGGAACTTTTAAGTTTTGGAAAGCTGAGTTTTTTTATTAGAACTTATTTGATTAATTTAATCTGGACGATGCAATAGAAGGGATGGAAATTGAGAAATATTTCAGTCTGAGAGATGGAAGAACTCGTTGGAATAAAATTTTAATCATATTCAAATTTAAAGATGCTAAGGTGCTTGAAAATTTTCATTTCAGAGTCAACATCAGCAATCAGTCTTTCATTGATACTGAAGATGTTCTTGATAAAGTCATGCAAACCCATCATGACAAACTGATCACTTCATTTTTTAAACGTGATAGAAATTAGAAACCTTCATATCCTATCATTTTTGAACCTATGGTCCTACGGTATTGAATAAGTTGACAATTTCTTATTATTGTGACTGCTTTCTGAAAGATTAATTAGAATGCAGAACATTAATACATTATACTAAACATTGTGGTGCTGCTAAGGACTTTGTGAAGTCCACATAACTGTTACTTTGGCTATGACTAAATTCTGTCTTCATTTTAAAATTTTTAATTGCATCTGATGCTTGAATCTAGGATTGTGGATTACATTTCTTAGCTTATGCTGTTAGGATTGGTTATATTCGTTGTTCTGATGCTATTAAACTGACACCTGAAGTTAAGGCCAGTTCTAGTAAATAGCATCGTTTATATTTTTGCCCCCTTTGCAGGCAAGTAAGTTCATTTGGACCTTCATGTGTATTCTTTTTTTGACTGCGTGAAGGTGAGGTCTGATCTGAGGCTTCTAAAAGCTGTGGTCACTGGTTATGAATAATTTAGTTTTTCTAAGAATTGGTTATATAACATGATATTAGAAATGATATGTTCTTTCCTCTTTGAAGTTTTCGGCCTCCACTGAAGGTAATAAAACGTTTAGAGAATTAGATAGAAGCAAAAGATGGTCTGTATTTAGAGGTGGGCTTTGCTTAATCATGTCTGAAATGTTGAAGATTTGTAAAAATATAACAGATGCAAATTCATGAGGATTGTCAGGACACTTTTGCTTCCATAGGTTTATGTCATTTGCTTATGGAATCATTATTTGATTGTCAGGACACCTATGGTTGCTGCTATGCACGAGGACGATTCCCCAAATTTGAGAGAGGTTGCCAGAATATTAGAAGAAACTCTAGAGGTGGGACTTTTTCGTTTTCTTTTATTCTTGCATCATAAAGAACTGTAGTGTCAAGACGTATAAGGTTTAGCCATTGGGTCTTATGTTTGCTTACGGTATGATAACATAACTTTCAGATCCCCAATGTTCCTCTTAATGTACGAAAGCTCGTAGTGAAGGTATGTGATGTGATAACCCGCAGAGCAGCAAGATTGGCAGCTGCAGGTATTGTTGGAATATTAAAGAAGATTGGGCGAGATGGTAGCAGTGGACTTGCAAGCGGTAAAGCCAAAGGTAAAGGCCAGAGCAAGATGAGACGTACAGTTGTGGCGGTCGAGGGGGGTTTGTATACGAACTACACTATGTTTCGGGAGTATCTGAAAGAAGCAATGGTACAGATATTAGGCGAGGATGTTGGTGCGCATGTCATTATCAAGGTAACGGACGACGGATCAGGTATCGGAGCAGCACTTCTTGCTGCTTCTCATTCAGCATCTTCCGTACAGTTGCTATAGATACACGATTATATTGTATATATAGCCACTGTAAATTTGTAGAAATCATATCCACATTTTAGAAGTGAAAAGGGTTGTGCATACGTGTCATAGTCCGTTGATCTCATAGGTGAAGATCATTTTCTCAATTATATTTTAGATTAAAAAAAAAATCATGAAATTGTGAAAATTTCATTTTGTCTTGCAGTCTGTATAATTGGGGTATAGGGTCTGATGTATTGAGATCAATTCTATTTATTCATTTATTTATCACATATTGAAGTAGAACATCTTGGGTTAGACATGCCCACAAATGTATTCTTAAAGGTTTATGTATGTGTTGTCACTTTTTATTCATTTTTAGTAACAATTAAATTATTTTAAAGAAATCTATCGTGATAGGAATGAAGGTATTTGTCTTTTTGAGAACTAAAATTTTTTACTCGAATATCGTCAATCATATGGGTGTTATCTGGTTGAATATGATTAGGATGGAGTTTGGTTTGAGCTCGAATCGAATAACAATTTAATTCGAGTTGGATTCATTGAAAAATTTAAAGTATGTGAATAGTTGAGTTCGACTCTAAAATAGTTTGTTGATGCGTAAAATTAGTTTACCTAGAGTTCCCCAATAAATAAGTTTAGTATGTCTTGATGATATTCCGTATTTAAATATGATTTCTCCTGCGTTAGATTTGAAAAAGTTCAAAAGCTAGTAAATTTTTTCGTATTTGTGAGCCTATTAATGAATAGGGATGGCAATTGGGTAGGGTAGGGTGTGTACTACCTTATACCCTATTCTCTCTACCCATATCCTACACTATTATTCTAAAATAGAACTTTGGATAGGGTGCAGGTATACTCACCGGATATACTGATAATCCGCGGATAAATGTATACTCGCAATTTTGGTAAATTTTACGGATAATCCATGAATACTCGAACCCACCAACCCTACCTGCCCCATTTATTATTATTTTTTTAAAACTATAATCCACCAAAAATATAATTATAATACATAAATAAATAATCTAAAATAAAACATATAAATTAGAAAACAACCTCAATAACAAAAACATCTAAGTTCATGTGCATTAACAAGAAAACATCATAAATTCATAGTTAGTCAAATAAAATCATAAAACAAACATCATAATCTAACAATTGCTTTCATAGTTTGTGAGAACATTTTAAAAGAAAGTGATAATAGATAATTTATTATGAAAACGAAAAACATAATATGGTTTCTCCGCGAAACGGTCTCAAATAAGACAATTCCTTTCTTAAATAGCTATTACTACTTTTTATCTATGATATTAATATTATTTTTCATTAAAAATGTTATTACCTTTTATTTATACACATAGATTATTCATAAAATAATTCTTTGAACCACTATCATTTTTGTTAATTCGAATATCATTTTTTTTAAAAATATTAAAAAATAATTATAATTCTCAATTAATGTAAATAAGTATTATTATATTATTTTTAATTAAAAATAATTATAAATAACACATAATATTATGAGTGAGGCTCTTGTGCCCCAGGGGCACACCGTGCGCCTTTAGAATTTAGTATTATGGGTAAGAGTATATTTTTTTATTCTAAAGGGTATACACTTTAATTAATAAGGGTACACAATTTTGTTGTAAAGAATTATACACTTTTCATTAATATTTTTTATTTTTTTAAAGAAAATAAAGGGTGCATATATTTATACTAAAAAGTATACAATTTAACACAAAATTCTAAAGGCGCACGGAGTGTGGTCCGTGCGCCCGGGTGCACACAAGTTTTTGCCTAATATTATAACATAGAACAAGATTTATTATAATTCTTAATTACTTATATTTATATTAGGACAAGAATATAAATTTTAATTAAAAATATTAAACATATTATAATAAATAAATATTATATACATTATAAATTTTACATCAACAATATTATTATATTAAAAATGAAATATTAGATTTAGACATTTAATTAAATATATAATACTATTATTAAAAAAAAAAAAAAATATATATATATATATATATATATATATATATATATATATATATATATATATATATATTTGGGTAAAATTCGGGGTAAAAATAAGAGAACCTGTATTATACCCTTACCCGCATAGTTCCCTTTCGGGTATTACCCAACCTATTACCCAATTTTTTCACACCGATATGCGGGTACCTGTCGAATAACCCGACCTATATATATATATATATATATATATATATATATATATATATATATATATATATATAATTGTAAATATATATATATTTGGGTAAAATTCGGGTCGTGTATGGATAAAAATAAGAGAACTTGTATTATACCCTTACCCGCATAGTTCCCTTTCGAGTATTACCCAACCTATTACCCAATTTTTTCACACCCGATATACGGGTACTTGTCGAATAACCCGACCCGATAGGTAAAACTGTCATCCCTGTTCGTGAGTCTGGTCGTGCATATTAATGAAGTGGTCGTGAATAGGTTTGCGAGACGAATTTTTAAACTGAATTTACTCATACTTGAGTTTGGTAAATTCAGGCATGACTCAATAAGATTAATAAACAAACTGAAATGGCAGTTCAGAAATTCATAAATAGTTCCATTTTAATTCTTATTATATTGATTTAAGGTGTACTTGGTAAGGGGGCAATTGGGAGGTTAATATGAATGAAAATATATGATTCTCAAATTTTTTATGATTATAAGGTAATGAGAATTCGAAATTTCAATTATTTTCATTGATTCAATATATATTCTCATTCCTTCAATTAATTTCACTTTTTATTATCGTTATTCTCATTAATAATGTCTATTATTGTTACCCTTCTAGAATTTGAATCAATCAACTCAATAATTTTTTTTCATGCAATTTTTTTTTGCCAATTTTAATTAAAGAATCTTGACAAGGTTCGTACTACTATTATTTTGCAAAAATAAAATATACTCACTCTCCCTTAGTTCTCAAATAATATTAACTTTGCACGAAAATTACAGAATGGCTACTTGTATTAATATTTTAATATGAGACCAATAAAGTATATCTTAGTGCACTTGAGATGCGGTACAATTAAATAATCTTAATCGTAAATTAAAATAAAATTTATTTTTTACTATTAAATTAAATAAAATAATTAAATCAAATTAAATCAAATTAAATAACTACCACTGCACCTACTTTATATTTATTTATCATTCTTAAAAGTGCACCCGTGTAACCTAAAATAATAGTACAACCTATTCCAATAATCCCGACTATGTATGTTAAAGCCGTGTATGATTGTAAAATTTGAAATTTATTATCTTAAATGAAATCTCAGTTTAAAATTAAAATCAGAGGATGATATGTAATGAGTAAATTGATTAAAATTTCCAACATCTAACACAGATATGCAAAATTCCCAAGTCAATTAAGGAATGGCTGTGTATCATTTATTTCAAGACCCCATAATGGCCCACACAAGAAAATTCTACTAATTGTTGGGTTACGATATTAATCGTAATTAAGCTGCTGGATTTCATAAATATGACTAAATAAGAAAGAGAAAATTAAATGATAGATTACATTATTTATTTAATAATAGTTAATTTAATTTCTTAAAGAAAATTTATAAAAAAAACACATACTTACGGATAAGATATCAATTTTATCATTTTGAGTTCATTATAAATGTAATACATTTTTGAAAAGACATCAGACTGGCCCAAACATATACTACTAATACAAATACTTATTTTAAAAATAAAATAATAATACTTCTTAATTTATGTGAAAAAAGCAAATGAGTACCTTATCGATGAACACAGGAAATAAATTATTTTATACCATTTACATCATTTTATATCACTAGTATATAAGTGATAACAAAGTTTCTTATGAGACGATATTTATGTGAGACAGATTGTGAGACGTGTTAAAATATAATTGTTATGGCAATGACTTAGGATGAGTTAGTCCACCAAATCCAAAATTTACAACCTCCTTCATTCACCTTCAATGTGTGTTTTGATGTTTCATCTAATTTCGTTTTTTATTACTGTAACTGCTCTTTGTATGTTTTTTTTTTCGTTTTATTCTTTTTTTATTCTGTTTATTTTTCTGTTTTTATTTATTTATTTAATTTCACCCTTGTGGTTTAATTTAGGGTTTAGGATATAATTGTAATTTTACCCGTGTGGTTTAGGGTATACTCTTATTCCTATGGTTTAGGGTATAATTATAATTTTACCTTTATGGTTTAGGGTATAATTTATCCCTAGGGTTTAGGGTATAATTGTAATTTTATCCCGTTGGTTTATGGTATAATTTATTTGTAGGGTTTAGGGTATTATAGTCATTTAAGTATAATAAATTTAAAAATAAAATAAAAAACAACATTAATGAAGGAGAAGAAATTAACTTGATGGGTGGGGACCACAGGTTTCCCCCAATTCACAAATATAACGTATTAAATTATGATTTGAGATGTTATAATATAATTCACTATAAATATACTTTTTAACTATAAATAAACATACTTTACTTATATAATAAACATGTTTTAACAATCATTAAACCTACTATACAATAAGCATATTTTAGTGATGGACCGACCCGTCTCACAAATAACCCGTTTCACAAGAGACTTTGTCATTTATTTAATTAGATTATGTTTATATTGAGTTTAAACTCAAATTTAAATTTATAATGAGTTGGTCTTGTATCCCACGTGCACAAAGTGTGCAAGGGTACAACATTTAGTTTTAAAGGGTATACACTCTAATTAATAAATATACAATATTTTGTTCTAAAGGGTATACACTCTCATTAATTTTTATTTAATTTTTTTCAAAAAATAAAGAATACACTTTCAATACAATTTTCACATTTCTTTTATAAATTATAGAAGAAGTATATATAAATACTCTATTAAAAATATTCCAATGCAATTTTCTCATTTCTTTTATAAATTATAAAAGATGTATATAAAATACTCTATTAAAAAGGAGAAAGTATTATTATTCAATAATTTTCAAACCCCAAATAAATCCACACCAAACAAACTTTAGGATATTAAAGAAGGGATGATTGTACTTATATAGCATTATATTTTTTTAATCTGAATCCTCTATTTTACTATTGTATTTCATACGATGAAATGCTTTACTTAAAAAATAGTAGCTACATGATAAATTTGAAATAAATTGTAATACATTATATAGCTTAATAAATAGATTAGTAGGAGAAATAAATCATTAGGTGATAATATATTTTTAACTGTCCAGCAAATTTAGAACATTAAATTTTAAAAATTTCTTCAATAGAAGAAATATATCAAACCCGATTTAATTGATTCAGACTAAACTATTTATTTTTCTTTCACCAAATCAATTTAAAAAAAAAGCAAATACTCATGTGTGATCTTCTCACATAATTACTTTTGTGAAACGGTTAAAAAGTAAAAATATTTTGATAAAAGTTATACTTAATTAATAAAAAAGTAAAAATATTTTGACAAAAGTTATATTTAATTAATTAATAAAAAATGATAATTATATAATGTAATAAATTATTTCATGAATAATTTATAATATAAATAAAAAATATAATATTTCTAGAAAAATGTTAACATACTTAATAAAGAATTGATAACTAATTAAAAATATGTAAAAAGCCCAAACATAAAATATAATGCCCTAAAATTATCAAATTAAAACACTGTATTTTAAATGAGTCTCTTATGAATCGAATTTACGAAATAAATTTGTAGTTTCTTTTTAATTTAAACCCCTAAAAATACATAAGAATTGATAACTAATTAAAAATATGTAAAAAGCCCAAACATAAAATATAATGCTCTAAAATTATCAAATTAAAACACTGTATTTTAAATGAGTCTCTTATGAATCGAATTTACGAAATAAATTCGTAGTTTCTCTGTAATTTAAACCCTAAAAGTACATATAATAATATAATAATATTAAAAGAGAGGATCACAAATTTACACTGTAGTGTCCCATTTTAAGTTAATGTAACCTTCTCTTAGAAAAATTATTTCCCCCAATCATTAATAGTACACACACCTATAAATAGGGTTTAGTGCATAAAGTCCATCATTCACAAGTGTTTCCCCCAAAATCATCAATGGAAACAAAGCTTTCTTACCACCTTCTCACCTACACTCTCTCTCTACTCACCTCACATCCACTTCTCATCCTTGCAGATTCAGATGCATCCCCCATGGATTTCCTCCAACCCTTAAATGGAACCAGAAAGGGTGCCTCAGCAAAAGGCCTTTCTACCCTCAAACAATACCTCTCAAACCTAGGATACATCAAATCCCAACAACTTTCAAACAATGATTCCTTCGACGATATCTTAGACACAGCAGATAAAAGTTACCAGAGCTTCTTTAAACTCCCAGTCACCGGAGTCTTGGACGCCGACACGGTGGCCCTGCTGCGCCGGCCCTGCTGTGGGGTGGCTGATTTTACCAAAATACCCCCGGGTCGAACCACCCACCCTCAGAATGCAACATCCTACTACACTTTCTTCCCGGGCTCCCCCAAATGGCCGAAGAGACAGCTCACGTACTCGTTCCCGGAAGGAACGCGCAACGACACGAACCGGGCGATCGCTGGCGCGGCCAGCCTATGGGGTAAGGTGGCCAACCTCGGATTCTCCTACATACCGGACTACAACAGGGCTGACATCAAGATCAGCTTCCAGGTCAGGGACCACGGCGATGGGTCCCCGTTCGACGGCCTGTTGGTGATCCTTGCCCATGCTTTTGCCCCGACTGATGGGAGGCTTCACTTTGATGGGGATGAAGTGTGGGTGGATGGGATTCTTGGGGGTGCATTTGATTTGCAGACAGTGGAATTGCATGAATTAGGGCACATTCTAGGGTTAGGGCATACCCCTGATGGGGGTGCCATTATGTATCCCTATATTGGGAGTGGCTTAAGAAAGGGTTTGGGGAAGGATGATATTGATGGAATTAAGGCATTGTATCATTAATTAATTAATGCCTTAGTCATTCTTGTGTTGTCTTTAATTGCCTTACCTTATGGGGATATATTCATATCATGAATGATTATTGAGTAACATTAATTTGATTTCATTTCATATTAATTTGCTAACTTTGCACTTCTTTTGGTAATTTCATTTTGTGAACCTAGTGTGATATCATTTGTTCATTATCTACCGTGCTTTGAAATTCTACTTTTCTCGCTAGCTAGTTATTTTGAAGTTCTTCGGTTTTTTTTTTAATTATTAATTTCATGGGTTAAAAATAGAAATGTATATCTTAAAATAGAAATAGAAAAATGAATACATAGAAGAAGGGATTATCAAATTATTTTGAGTTTAATTTGATACACCAATTGAAATAAATCAATAAGAACTCACAAGATAAAGCGGGATATAGGAAGATATTTTTTATACGAAAAAAATATTTCAAATTGAGATAAATTTTGAGACGACTTGATATTAATTTGAGATGGATTTGGTCACGTGGGATTTTCTATTCCTATTTTAATTTTATATAGAATTTCTTATAGACAATAACCGTAAAACGGGAAGATATCTGTAATACGGACAATAAATTAATTAAATAACCGTTCGTAATACAAATAAATATAAGTGGAAGCATTTTTAATAAAAATTAGCAAAGCTCATGCGCCCATGGGGATACGCCCATGGGGATACGGGGACACGGTCCATGTCCCATGTGAACACAATCCTTCCCCTCCTTATTCTATTTAAATTTATGTATTGAAGAGTTTAAATTGTAAAGGGGCACAGAAATTGTAAAGGGGCACGGATCTAAATCCGTGTGCCCGGGCATACAAGAGACTTATTCTAAAAATTAATACTCCTTTCGTCCCACATTACCCATCATACTTTTCTTATTCATCCGTCTCACACCATCCTTCACACATTAAAAAAAATAAATTATTTTTTCCAACAATCTCAAAAGTTACTTTAATTTTAAATTTGTCATTCATTTTTTACACACATACTATGATTTTATATTTTTTTATTAAATAAAAATATTACAATATATACCCTCTAAAATCAATAAATTTGGTCAAAAAGAACAACTATTCTTAAACAAATGGTATAGTAACTATAGTTAACGGGAAGAGTGATTCGAGACGAAGGGAGTAATACTTTTTATAAAATAGTAATAATTATTTAGAAAAATGTAGAAAAATCTCGCATGATACGGAATGATGCAAGTGTTTGTTGCACATATAAATAAGGGTAGGTCTTGAGTGAGATCGTCTCACGTGAGATAATTTTACATATTTTAAAATAGTTATCACTATTGCTATAAAACGTTATTACTTTCGCCATAAAATGTTATTATTTTCATTTATATTATAAATTTTTCATGAAATAGCATTATTACTTTTCATTAATTATCACTTTTTATTAAGTTATTACTTTTTAACCGTATTACGTAAACCCTATGAGACGGTGTTACACAAGTCTCAGCATATAAGTAATACATAGATAGTGGAAATCTACCACTATATATGCTCCTTTTTTTTTTCAGGGTTTAAATCCCCTCATATATTGAATATCACAAAAATCTTGGACCATGATAAATTTATTTTATTTTTGGCAAATTGCCAAAAATAAAATAAATTTATCATGGTCCAAGATTTTTGTGATATTCAATATACCCGGGTACACATAAAGATCCATTTGTGAATTTTTTTCAAATAGAAATAAAATACAACTAAAAAAAAGATCCTCTCTATATATACAATTAAGAGTAAAAATGTATACAATTTAAATGTTAATTTTTTAATGAAAATTGTATATAATAATCAATAAAATGTTATACACATATGGATGTTAATTTTTTTAATGAAAAATTAATGTGAAAAAAATATACAATTATTACAAAACATGTATACAAAATAGAATAATATATATACAAAATAAAATAAAAGATATATACTTATGGGTGCACCCAATATACACTCTTTATTTTTTTAAGGGTAAATTACCAAAACCCCCCTCGAGGTTTGTCCAAATTACCAAATAAACCCCGTGGTTTGAAAAATTACCAATTACCCCCTTTAAAAAACTTTTTTTGCAAAAAAATAGTAAAATTTAAAAATACAATGTTAAATATATGGGTCTTGATGTCATTTACATACTTCTTTATTTTAAGAAAAAGTGTATTTTTATTTATTTTCAAATAAAAAACAAGTTAAAGGGGGTAATTAGTAATTTTTCAAATCACGGGGTTTATTTGGTAGTTTGGACAAACCTCGAGGGGGGTTTTGGTAATTTACCCTTTTTTTAACAATAAGATTTTTTTTAAAAGGCTCGAATTTCTGTAATTCAGACAAGCTTCCGTCGGATTCTTCGACATGTGCGGCGCCATGAAACTCTATATCTCCTGATCTGATTCACGTGCTCCTTATCTGCTGCTTCGTCTTCTTCGTTCCAACAGAGTACTGTATCTTGAAGATGTTGTCGGCCCGGTGAGGGCCATTCTGCCGCCGTAGGAGTTGAACACCGGGCCCATTTTCCCGACATCCACTATCTCTTTGAAGATGATTTCGAGATCTGGTACGGAAATTAGAGTTTTGATGCAGTCGAATTTTCGTTTATGGAAAATTGACGGAATCCGACGTTCGGCTGAGGAGCACCGTCGGAGAGGTGGTGTTGTTGTAGTTGCCCCAGAAGTGGATGGAGTTGATCCACGACATTTCACACCATTCGGATTTCGCCATCAGCTGCGCTTCGGAGTATCGCACCACACGTCTGACAGATTTTTTATTTAAATTTTATGGGGAGGTGATGTGTTGTCACGTTGGACCAATCTTATTGATCACGTGCCGGGCACATGCCTATTTTCGGCAAAAAAATTAATTTTTGGAGATATTGGAACCAAAATTGACCAATGTCGGGAGTTATGAGACGAAATTAAAAATGTTATCTTTTTTTGAACGAAATCAAAAATTCATTATTGTTATGAAACCAAAGATGATTTTTAACTCATATAACTTCTCTTAAAAACTTATTGTTGCTTCAAAAGAAGTATTTATATAACATTTTGATTAAGTATTCCGTGATTCTATTTTAGGAAATGAGATTAGTGAACGATTTTGTAACAATAAAAATGAGCATCATGAGATTTTAATAAATTAATATGAAAAAAAAATGAAAATAATAGAGAAAACTAGAATATAGAAAATAGATTGATCATTTAAATGTAAATTTTTACATATTCTATTAACTAATTGATGTATAAAGGGATAATGGAAACTTTTCATTAAATATTTTTGTTGTGGGTAATAATAAAACATATATTATGCATCTAGCTACTAGCAGTATTAATGTCTCAAGATTTTCTTAACACAAAATAGAGAAATAACATTAAGTGAACAAAAATCTTTAATTAAATTCTATATCTAAAACACCAATGCAATTTATCATAAAACGAAGTAAGTAATACTAAGTGAAAATTCCGGTATACATAAATAGCATATGTTTAGGGCGTGAGTTCCATCATGCCCAAAATCATCAATGGAAACAAAGCTTTCTTCCCACCTTCTCTTCTACACTCTCTTTCTTTCTCTACTCACCTCACATCCACTGCTCATCCTTGCAGCTTCACATGCATCCCCCATGGATTTCCTCCAACCCTTGATTGGAACAAGAAAAGGTGCCTCACCTAAAGGCCTTTCTAACCTCAAACACTACCTCTCTAACCTAGGATACATCAAATCCCCACACTTGATCCATGCAAACGATGATTCCTTTGACAATAACTTAGAAACAGCACTCAGACATTACCAAAGCTTCTTCAAACTCCCAGTCACTGGAGTCTTGGACGCGGACACGGTGGCCCTACTGCGCCAGCCCCGCTGTGGGGTGCCTGATTTTACCAAAATACCCCCGGGTACCACCCACCCTCAGAATGCATCATCCTACTACACTTTCTTCCCTGGCTCCCCCAAATGGCCCAAGAGACACCTCACGTACTCGTTCCCGGCTGGAACACGCAACGACACTAACCAGGCGATCTCTGATGCGGCCAACATGTGGGGTAAGGTGGCCAACCTCAGATTCTCCTACATACCGGACTACAACAGGGCTGATATCAAGATTAGCTTCCAGTACAGGGACCACGGCGATGGGAACCTGTTCGACGGCCCCAGGGGGATACTGGCCCATGCTTTTGTCCCGACTGATGGGAGGCTTCACTTTGATGGGGATGAAAAGTGGGTGGATGGGGTTGTTGGGGGTGCTTTTGATTTGCAGACTGTAGGGTTGCATGAGCTTGGCCACATTCTAGGGTTAGGGCATACCCCTGATGGGGGTGCCATCATGTACCCCACCATTGGTGATGGATTTAGAAAGGGTTTGGGGAAGGATGATATTGATGGAATTAAGGCATTGTATCATTAATTAATTAATGCATGCCTAATTTATTTATGTCTTATCCTTAATTGTGCGCCTTATCCTTATGAGGATATATATCATGAGTTTGAAATGAGAACTTGCACTAAGCTTTTATTAGGGTTTGGATTTTGGTGTCATCATCAACTTTATAGTGAAGGGTGTACTATTAATTTTGGAAAATTCTCTTTTTTTTTAAAAAAATAAAAAAATTAAAACATAAACATTTACTCATGTATACTTAACATCAAATAACAAAATGCAAAACATTGTAAAATAAAACACACAACCAAGGGTTTTTTTAAAAAAAAAAATATAAATAAAAGGGACAACACTTAGAATGCCCTATTTAAACAATGATACATCTATTTTGTCCTAATGTTGTAAAACCATCTTTTTTGCCCTGTTTTTCATTCAATTTCCTTAATTACCCCCACCTACTTACACATGTTAGAATTTATTTCCTGACTTTTTGAAAAAGTGGCGTTGCTTTTCAGTTACACTCAACACTCAGCAAACATGGATAATTATAAAAAAATTTTAATTGTGAAATTTTGGGATAATATATATAATTAGCGGACATGGATAATTATTAATTTTTTTAATTGTGAGATTTGGAGCAAACATCATTAGGCGGACATACAAAAATAGGGACATAGTGGAGATTTTATAGATGGACAACACGTTAGTTTTCTATTTTAATAATATGGGCGGACATATCCAAAAGCTGAAGAGAAGTGTGGGTATGTGTAGGAGACAACTATTTATGTGGTGGATTATGGTGTCCGCTGATAAATTTTTCAGTAGTATCGCCACATTCAACTTTAGACTATTGAATTAAAAATATTGGTGTATGAATTTAAAATATATTTACATGCATCATTATCCATTACTCCCTTCGTCCCGGAAGTATTGACACATTTTTTTGGGCATGGAGATTAAGGAGTATAATAATTTAATGTAAAGTGAAGTGAGATAAATAATATTTAATGTGTAGTGGCTAGTTGTATTAGTAGTGAGTGTGATGGGTGTGTGGGTCCATGTAAATAAATAAATTATTTTTGTGTAGGTCCCATGTTCTTAAAAAGGAAATATGTCAATTTCTATGGGACAACCCAAAAAGGAAGGTGTGTCAATATTTTTGGGACAGAGGGAGTATTACTCTTATTACAAATTAATAATATATTTACATAATTATCCATTATTAGTCTTATTACTATTTTCATGTTGATAATATATATATATATATATATATATATATATATATATATATATATATATATATATATATATATATATATATATATAATACTCTCATGTCCGATTATTTTTCGTATAATAAATTTTGGGATAATAAATGATACACTCAGCGGACAGGTGTGTCCCCTATCACTATCAATTATCAATTACAATAGAGTGAGGCTTGCGTGCACCCGGGCGCACGGAACACATTCCGTGCGCCTTTAGAAATTTTGTATTATGGGTAAGGGTACATTAATTTGGTCTAAAGGGTATACACTTTAATTACTAAAAGGTACACAATTTTGTTCTAAAGGGTATACACTTTTCATTAATATTTTTTTTTCTTTAGAAAATAAAGGGTACACATTTTTATACTAAAGGGTATACAATTTAACACAAAATTCTAAAGGCGCACGGAGTGTTGTTCGTGCGCCCAGATTTTTCTTTAGAAAATAAAGGGTACACATCTGTATACTAAAAGGTATACAATTTAGCACAAATTTCTAAAGGCGCACGAAAAGTGTTCCGTGCGCCCGGGTGCACAGGAGCTTTTGCCATTACAATATTATTATTCTAATCTCAAAAAATTAATTTATGTAAATTAAGAAATTATTAGGATAATGTTTCCAAAATAATTTATATAAATTTTAATTGCATGTCTGCTGATAAGATTTCCTTGAAATCACAGCCGACATATATATTTGAGAAAAAAATATCTTTTATAATTTGTAGTTTATTACTAATATAATATATGCCACGTCAGCTTATTTTGATTGCATGTCCGTTGATGATTTTCAAGAAAATCACCCGCGGACATGCTATATATTTGAGAAATCTTTTTTTTTTAATTTGTAATTTATTATTAATATAATATATGACATGTCAGCTTATTTTGATTGCATGTCCGCCGATAATTTTCAAGGAAATCACCGGTGGACATGCTATATATTTGAAAAAAATATCTTTTTTAATTTGTAGTTTATTATTAATATTGTAAATTAAGAAATTTTTAGAATAATGTTTTCAAAATTAATTTATATAAATTTTGATTGCATGTCCGCCAATAAGATTTACTTGAAATCACGGTGGACATGCTATATATTTGAGAAAAAATATCTTTTTTAATTTGTAGTTTATTATTAATATAATATATGCCATGTCAGATTATTTTGATTACATGTCCGCCGATGATTTTCAAGAAAATCATCGGCGAACATGCTATATATTTGAGAAAAAAATATCTTTTTTAATTTGTAGTTTATTATTAATATTGTAAATTAAAAAAATTTTAGGATAATGTTTCCAAAATTAATTTATATAAATTTTGATTGCATGTCCGCCAATAAGATTTCCTTGAAATCACGGCGGACATGCTATATATTTGGGAAAAAATATCTTTTTTAATTTGTAGTTTATTATTAATATAATATATGCCATGTCAGCTTATTTTGATTTCAATTCCGCCGATGATTTTCAAGAAAATCATCGGTGGACATGCTATATATTTGAGAAAAAAATATCTTTTTTAATTTGTAGTTTATTATTAATATTGTAAATTAAGAAATTTTTAGGATAATGTTTCCAAAATCAATTTATATAAATTTTGATTGCATGTCCGCCCATAAGATTTTCTTGAAATCACGGCGAACATACTATATATTTGAGAGAAAAATATCTTTCTTAATTTGTAATTTATTATTAATATAATATATGTAATGTCAGCTTATTTTGATTGCATGTCCAAAAATCATCAGCGGACATGCTATATATTTGAGAAAAAATATTTTTTTAAATTTGTAATTTATTATTAATATAATATATGACATGTCAGCTTATTTTGATTGCATGTCTTCCGATAATTTTCAAGGAAATCACCGGTGGACATGCTATATATTTGAGAAAAAAATATCTTTTTTAATTTGTAGTTTATTATTAATATTGTAAATTAAAATTTTTTTAGGATAATGTTTCCAAAATTAATTTATATAAATTTTGATTGCATGTCCGCCAATAAGATTTACTTGAAATCACGGTGGACATGCTATATATTTGAGAAAAAAATATCTTTTTTAATTTATAATTTATTATTAATATAATATATGCCATGTCAGATTATTTTGATTGCATGTCCGTCGATGATTTTCAAGAAAATCATCTACGGACATGCTATATATTTGAGAAAAAAATATCTTTTTTAATTTGTAGTTTATTATTAATATTGTAAATTAAAATATTTTTAGGATAATGTTTCCAAAATTAATTTATATAAATTTTGATTGCATGTCCGCCAATAAGATTTCCTCACGGCGGACATGCTATATATTTGAGAAAAAAATATTTTTTTAATTTGTAGTTTATTATTAATATAATATATTCCATGTCAGCTTATTTTGATTTCAACTCCGTCGATGATTTTCAAGAAAATCATCGGCGGACATGTTATATATTTGAGAAAAAATATCTTTTTTAATTTGTAGTTTATTATTAATATTGTAAATTAAGAAAATTTTAGGATAATGTTTCCAAAATTAATTTATATAAATTTTGATTGCATGTCCGCTCATAAGATTTTTTTGAAATCACGGCGGACATACTATATATTTGAGAGAAAAGATTTTTTTGAAATCACGGCGGACATACTATATATTTGAGAGAAAAATATCTTTCTTAATTTGTAGTTTATTATTAATATAATATATGTAATGTCAGCTTATTTTGATTGCATGTCCGCTGATGATTTTCAAGAAAATCACCAGCGGACATGCTATATATTTGAGAAAAAATATCTTTTTTATTTATAATTTATTATTAGTACAATATATGTCATGTCAACTTATTTTAATTGCATGTCCGCCGATAATTTTCAAGGAAATTACCGGTGGACATTCTATATATTTGAGAAAAAAAATATCTTTTTTAATTTGTAGTTTATTATTAATATTGTAATTTATGAAATTTTTAGGATAATGTTTCCAAAATTAATTTATATAAATTTTGATTGCATGTCCGCTCATAAGATTTTCTTGAAATTATGGAGGATATACTACATATTTGAGAGAAAAATATCTTTCTTAATTTGTAGTTTATTATTAATATAATATATGTAATGTCAGCTTATTTTGATTGCATGTCCGCTGATGAATTTCAAGAAACATGCTATATATTTGAGAAAAATATCTTTTTTATTTATAATTTATTATTAATATAATATATGTCATGTCAACTTATTTTAATTGCATGTCCACCGATAATTTTCAAGGAAATTAACGGTGGACATGCTATATTTGAGAAAAAAAATATCTTTCTTAATTTGTAGTTTATTATTAATATTGTAAATTATGAAATTTTTAGGATAATGTTTCCAAAATTAATTTATATAAATTTTGATTGCATGTCCGCTGATAAGATTTCCTTGAAATCACGGCGGACATACTATATATTTGAGAAAAAATATTTTTCTTAATTTGTAGTTTATTATTAATATAATATATATGGAAAAATGCACTTTTGGCCCCATACGAAAGTTCACATTTCATTTTTGGTCCCTAACCTTTTTTTTAGTCCCAAAAGTTGCAATTTAAGTCCCAACCGTCAGTTTTTGGATGAAAACTGTTAAAATAAAAAAAAATGTAGAAAAATATATATATTTTTAGAAAATTGAACCCATCCCCTATAAAAGGTTGTCATGCAGCCGCCTGTACACAATTTCAATCCAAACTTTTCACAAGTAAACTACTAACTCAGTGAAAACTAAGGTTAAATCCTGTCTACTACCATAACCAAAATAAAAATTGGAGTAATATGAAATATACAACCAAGAATGATGCCAAATACATTCAAGATCTAAAATTCCTATATAAAAATACAGTCTCAAATTAAACCTAGCTAATCTAATCTCATTCAGTGCAACAATCTCAAAGACAAAATTTCTGAAGAGATCACTTAATTCCCTATCTACATAAACTAAAAAGGGGAATAGACACTAGGAAGTGCACCAAGAGATACACCAAACAAGTAGAAAAGTTTAATCAGATGAATCAAACTAAACCCAAGTCTAAACCAAGTCTAAACTGGACTAATTAAATACCAAATCTCTATCTATTGCTAATACTTGGAAATTAATTAAAATTTTAATGCAGAAGAAAATTGAATAAGTAACCATTCAAAATCTTACAGAAAAACAAACATTGTCAGAAACCAAGCATAACAGCAATTAGTCTACTGTAAATCAATTAAGAGAAACTTGAATACATTTGAGAATAATAAGAAAGCAAATAATGATGAGAATAGATATAAGCATATTATCATTTGTAGATGTGAATATCACCCAACCTACAGCCAAAAACTGAAATAAAGCAAAAGACAGAATTCGACAAAGAAGTGTAAATATATAATTACCTATTTGAGAGAACCACAATTAATCTTGTAATTCTTTCTCGATCGCTTAAGCACTTAATAAGAGAAATTCAACACATCAAACCGGAGGAATTTTGGGAAAGGAATGACAATTGGCTGGAGGTCGGGAGCCACCATAAACGAATTACGATGGTCACCACAAAACAGGGGCCGCAAGCGAACCCATGCTAGGGTTTCGGCTCTGCTAAAGGGCGTGAATCTGTCTCGGTTCTGAAATGGGCGTGTGAGCGCACAAGATTACATCCTGCGCGCAACCAGTTGACGGGAAGGCACGGGCATCACCTAAACATTACCTCGCTGAAGGTGTGCACATGACAGACTCCAACATAATTTCTGTTCACCTCCTAGTAGCGGGGGAGACAGCTTGTCGGGACGAGAGTCTGGCAAGGAGGTGGGCACTGCGCTGGGAATCACAGCCGGTGCACTGGAAACCCTAAAAGATTATCAAAGATTAGGATAAGTCAGCTAAGAGATAATCAAAGATGCCTGAATTTACGATTCCAAATTGGAATCGTTTCCACGGCGGTGGCCGATGAGAGTGCCCTTCGCTAAGCCGTACATATCTGATGAAACGTATAGATTTTTGCTAGACCTGAGAGCTATCAGATAATGGGATTTGAAATTTGGGAATAGGGTTTTCAGTTTTTTTTTGAGAATCATACTCTCTAACTTAAATTTAACGGTGAATGTACAACTTCCGTTAGTTTATAAACGGAAAAAGCCCAAATATTTTTATAGGACCAAAAATATAAGCAAAAGGACTAAAAATGAAACGTGCACTCTAGTATGGGACCAAAAGTGTAATTTTCTCAATATATATGCAATGTTAGCTTATTTTGATTGCATGTCCGCTGATGATTTTAAAGAAAATCACAGCGGACATGCTATATATTTGAGAAAAAAATATCTTTTTTAATTTGTAATTTATTATTAATATAATATATGCCAATGTCAGCTTAGTTTGATTGCATGTCTGCCGATAATTTTCAAGGAAATCACCGGTGGACATGCTATATATTTGAGAAAAAAATATCTTTTTAATTTGTAGTTTATTATTAATATTGTAAATTAAGAAATTTATAGGATAATATTTCCAAAATTAATTTATATAAATTTTGATTGCATGTCCGCCGATAAGATTTTCTTGAAATCACCGCAGCCATGCTATATATTTGAGAAAAAAAATATCTTTCTTAATTTGTAGTTTATTATTAATATAATATATGCAATGTCAGTTTATTTTGATTGCATGTCCGCCGATGATTTTCAAGAAAATCACCAGCGAACATGCTATATATTTGGAGTTAAATTCATTTTTTGCCCTATAATTAAGCAAAACTTCAATTTTTGCCCTAAAAAAGATAAGTGGTTCAATTTTGCCCTATAACTAATGAATTGTTTCAATTTTTGCCCATTTTCGCCGGAAAATGCAAATTTCGCCAGAATCCCTATTGGTCAATCTGACGTGGAAATTTTAGCTTTTTTTAGCCAATAAATTCGCCACGTAATATTTCACCTATTTTTTTTTCCATTTCCAAATCAACAAAATATTTAATTAATTTAAAAATATAAAATAAAAAAGAAAAATTGCGGCTATTCCAGCGATTGGAATGCATCAAGAGTTCAGGCGATGGCATTTGCGTCTCCAACGGTGTTGACGAGTGGGTTCGCGACTCTATCTATGGGAAGCAACAATGTGGGCAGCAGCTTTAAACTTCACGGCTTTGGCGGTGATGGATCTGGCGGCGGCGTACAGCGACGGGCGCACGACAGCTTCTGGAAGTTGAACTCCATCTGATAGCGGCCTGGCGAAGCTGGAGTACTGCGGCAGACCCAGCGGACGGCGCTGTCACTTGACTATCACCGGCGGATGGTCCACTGAACGATGGGCGACCCGCGGCGATGATTTCCTGCAGCCGCAGATCTGGCGCGACACTTGGCGATGGGAAACGCCAACAAACAGCGGCCATTGGGGTCCTATCGCCGTTCCGTGAGGAAAGTGGTGATGAAGAGCTGTCTTCCGAGGCATACCAAGGTTATTGTGACAGGAAATAACAGAACGAAGAGTGTATTGGTGGGGCTGCAGGGCATTGTTAAGAAGGCGGTTGGGCTTGGTGGTTGGCATTGGCTGGTATAATTTCACCATCACACAGTAATATGGTCCCATTTCAGTTTATTTCATCCTTTAATTTTCTTCCACAATGTAGTTTCAATTTGGAACTTAGCATCAGTAATCCTCTTTTGGGTTAGTAAAATGAAAGGAGAGTAGTTTTGTATGAAGTAGTGTTGAATATAAACAATAACGGGGTCATGACATTGATAGATTTTGGGAATGCTTGATGCTGCTTCTATTTCATTTCTTAATTTTCTTGTTCTTTTTCGGATAAAGGAGATGGCATTTTTTTTCCAGCAGCGGCCTTCGGTGGCTCCGGCAGTGACTGGTGTTGCTTTTCCGGCGACGCCGGGTTCAGCTGTAGTGGTGGCGGAGTCGATGTGGTTGACGGGCTGCGGAGGTGACGAGCAGCGACAGCAGACGGTGGAATATGAAAAAAAAAAAAAAAAAGGTTGAATATGATGTGGCGTTGACCAACCGGAATTGAAGCATGACATGGCGGATTCAGGCGAACTTGCATTTTCCAGCGAAAATGGGCAAAAATTGAAACAATTCGTTAGTTATAGGGCAAAATTGAACCACTTATCTTTTTTAGGGCAAAAATCGAAATTTTGCTTAGTTATAAGGTAAAAAATGAATTTAACTCATATATTTGAGAAAATATATCTTTTTTAATTTGTAATTTATTTTTTATATAATATATATCATGTCAGCTTATTTTGATTGCATGTCCGCCGATAATTTTCAAGGAAATCACCATGTCCGCCAATAATTTTCAAAGAAATCACCGGTGGACATGCTATATATTTTAGAAAAAAATATCTTTTTAAATTTTAGTTTATTATTAATATTTTAAATTAAAAAATTTTTAGGATAATGTTTTCAAAATTAATTTATATAAACTTTGATTGCATGTCCGCCGATAAGATTTCCTTGAAATCATGGCGGACATGCTAGAAAAAAATATATTTTTTAATTTGTAGTTTATTATTAATATGATATATGCCATGTCAGCTTATTTTGATTGCATGTCCGCCCATGATTTTCAAGAAAAACACTAGTGGACATGCTATATATTTGAGAAAAATATATTTTTTAATTTATAGTTTATTATTAATATAATATATACAATGTTAGCTTATTTTTATTGCTTGTCCGCCGATGATTACCAAGAAAATCACCAACGGACATGCCATATATATAAGCGGACATATAAAAGAAAATTTTAAAGAGTGTTTACGATGATAAGAAATGATTGGTGATAAGAAAATTTCTTATTATTATTTTTTTTACATGTACGGCGATAATAAATTTAAAAAAAAAAGTTAATTCTTTAAATTTACTTGTGTCAGCTCACTTATAATTAACCAAGTTCTGTGGTAATAATGTTAAATTATAACTTACACAATTAATTATGTTCGCTGATGTGAAAGACTTGATGTGAGCCAATTCAATTCTTTAAATTGGCTTATGTCCGCTAACGTATTATTAAAGTAATCACGTCCGCTGTTATTAATCCCTTACTAATTATCTAATTATTTAATTTAGAGATACAAGTCAAAATTAATTTCTCTCACCTGATATAATTTTTAAACAATTTCGTGGTTTTTTTATGATATATGTATATAATAGAGTGCGAATAGAGTGCACCTGTTGCACCGGTATACAAGTCAAAATTAATTTCTCTCATCTATACCAACAAAGTCTAACACATAACTGTATATCCTAAACTCTATGTTGCTTAAAAGTGACATGTGGGCCATCCTTAGGGGGATGACAGGTAGTTTCCCTTAAAAGTGGGCAAATTAGATGAAATGTAAAAGTTAGGTCAATTTAGATGGAGTACATACAAAATAAGGCAAAAACTGGTAAAAGTTACGCAAAAATTGATATACCACTATTTGAAAGTAGTTACTTTGATATATTTTCACTATTTTCAATATGGGTGTTCCATTTTCAATATGTGCCGGCTATTCGCACCCCCCGAATATACTAAACATACCCTATAATAATTAGATTAAAAAAGACATAAATACCCTTTAATTATATCTCTTGTAACATAATTTAAGAACATCCCGTCCTTCCTCAATCTTAATTGTTTCAACCCAAAAGTTATGAACATAAAAAGGTAAAGGTGATTAACTATTTAATTTCTGTTATTTGAGTATTTCGAGGGAGTGAAGAATCGGGAGGAAGGTTGAAAAAAATGTACGCATTATGTGAATATCAGAACTGATCATGTTAGTTGTTGCCTAAGTAGGCTAATCGTTTTCTTGGATCAAATGTTATGGGATTTGTGTATGCTTAGCGTTCGCTGATGAGGTGTTGTGCTGAATTTACAAGACGGTTAAAGAGATTAAGCACTTTTCAATAATATCATTTTTGGCAGCTAAAATGGATTAAATTATTGGATGTAGCCACAAGATAACATTGTAAATATACGCACGGGATGTTTCGTTGGTGTCAAAATAAGAGATGAAACATTTACGCGTAACTCTTTTTCTTTGATGGTAAATCTACAGGATTTTTATTTTCTTTCTTGCGGTTTCATATTTTAAAATCATTTTTATGAGTCGGGTGCAGATGAAGACTACATATTGCATGTTTGTCAAGAATGATAATCATAGCAATTAGTTTGATAATCTAATTGATAATTTTAAATTGCCCGAAATTTAGGAAAATTTACATTAGTGAAGAGTTAGGGTGTGCTCGAGAGCTCTCAAATGGCGTCAAATCTTGTAGATCTCCAAACGAGGTTATTCGGATGAAAAGGGTTTTTAAGGTTTTCATTGTGTAATAAAAATGTTTTACAATGTAAGGGTAATAATGTGGTGTGTTTAGTAATATGTATATATAAAATTCAATTATATTGGAGTGTGTTTAGTAAATGGGGTATGTTTAGTAAATTTGGGGTGCAAATAGTCGCCCCCTTTTAATATTTAAATTTCATTTTTTGGTAAATGAGACCCACACAAAATAATTAATATATTTTAATGGAACTCACACACAACATTTATACAACTACTCATTTTACATTAAATATAATATCTCCGCTCAAAAAGCATACTCAAAGATTGAAACAGGACTGTGTGAGTATTTTTTTTCCACCAATTTCATCATATAACTTTGTAAAATCATCGATTCAGTCCCTTCCACAAGAAATTAAAAAAAAAAGTTGGACATTTATAAGTAAAAATATTATTTTAGTGAGAATTTAAAAGATATGGGACTATTTGGGAAAAATTAAATTTTTTTATTTTTTAGATTATCTTGAATTAAGTAAATTTGTATGGAGAATTTTGATTTTAAACTCTGAAATATATACCTATAATGAATGATTAATTATTTAAACATTTTGATTTCATTTCATATTAATTTGCTATAACTATGCACTTCTTTTGGAAATTTTCACTATAGTGACCCGAGTGTGATTTCATTTGGTCATTATCTACACGTGTAGGTTGTTAAAATAGATTTCGGGATGGCACGAGTGTTATTTAAAACCATTGACCACATATATTGTGACTTTAGCCTTGCAATGCAGACTGTTGATTAATTAACGATTTAGAGAATCTTACAGGTGTACTAATTCTTTCTATAGTTACATATCGTATATATAGTAAGTTGACAGAACAATAAAAATCCTCATGTATTCTTCAATTTGAAAATCAATTATGCCATTAGAATATGTTATCTCACGCCTTAACATTTGCGGTTATTCTTTTATCACAATAATTCCCTTGCGTGAGACCTCGTACAAAATGAGTTTAGTGAAAACGGTGATATTTTAATTAAAATATGATATAATGCTTAATTGATGAAATGTGAGTAAACTATTTTATTTTATAAACAATTTGCAAGGTATAATGAAATGCGGACAAAAGTAAAACATTGTTACTTTTAAATAGGTTACCATATATAAATCTGTTGTATTCAGTATAAAACTTCACCAAATGTTAGAACTGGAATTATACGTAAACATATATCATAATAACATGGCACTATCACACATATTTCTCTCCCTTTTATTGATCTCCTTTTGTGATCCATTGAGTGGTCATGAGAAAACAAAACCACCACCCCTTGATTTCCTTCGAAACATCACTCGTACAAACAAATTAGGACAACACCAAAAGGGGCTAAGAGTGCTTAAGAATTACCTCACACATTTAGGGTACATGCAACCAAGCAAACAAAACGACGACGTTTTCGACGGGACTCTAGAGTCGGCCATCAAAAAGTACCAAAAATTCTACCGTCTCAACATCACCGGAACCCTAGATCAACCCACCATAGGTTCACTCACAAAACCTCGTTGCGGGGTTCCCGATTTCCCCAACTCCTCGTTCACTTAGTTGTACACGTTTGGAGGGTCCACGTGGCCGCCGGAGAAGAGAACACTGACATTCTCGTACCTCACGAGCATACCAGATTACGCTAGAGTCCCCATAAGTGTGGCCATATTCACATGGCAAAAATTCTCACCCTTTAGATGAGGCCTGGCCCACCGGCACCAACACGTGGACGCACGATCTGTTCAGTGTTGCATTGCATGAGATGGGCCATATATTGGGCCTTGGCATTCCCAAGATCGGAAGGCTTCCATGTATGCCACTTTTGATGTCGGTGAGGAAAGGTCTTTAAATGAGGATGATATTCGAGCCATTCAAACACTCTATCCACAATAATTACAACTCCCTCATCAGTTCCATGCATGATTGTTTTTATTATACTCGATTCATGAGTACATGCTATCATTAAATAATATTGTTGTGTTTGGTAATATTTTGTCAAATGATTTTTATTTTATTTAATTTTATTAAATGTTCCCTTTTATAAAATATACTCCCTCTATCACATGAAAGTTCCCACACTTTCTTCATCCGTCTATCCCACAATACATTTTACCAAAAATAAAATAAAACCATCCAATAACTTAAAAAGTCACTTTAATTCTAAATTGGAATTTTGTCATTCATTTTTACACTGATAACAATATTTACATTTTATTTATTACTCCATCTACAAATACTAAAATACCTCTTAAAGTCAATAAAGTTTGTCAGTGAAACATGAAGCTAGTCATATGCGTCTCAATTTTTTTTCAAATGAATATTAATACTTTTATCTAGTATCAAATTTCGCTTTAAGGTCATATTTTAGTGAAAAAATTACCTACATTGAAAATTTAAGGTATCACACATTATTATTGGGGAAAAAGTACACTTTTGGTCTCGTAAGAATTGCTCAATGTAAAAAAAAGTCCCAAAACTTACAGATTTAGTCCCATAAGAATTTTTTATCAAAATCTGTTAATAGTTAACGAAATATTCTGAACCGTTAGCAAGACCAAAATAGCAACTTGTATATTTGATTCCATAATTTGCAAAAATAATCCCCAAAAAAAACTAATACAATGTTTATTGAGAGAAAAAACAGAGAGGAATTGTCTAATGGACTATATCTGTGTTGAAAGATAGAAAATAATATAAATCTGATAGTTTATAATAACATAAGTTAATTTGGGATGAAAATTCTCAAAAAATTATGGTTATAAAACTCTTATGAGACCAATGAATTCCTATGGGACTAAAATTGAATTGAATGAATTCTTATAGGATCAAAGGTGAAAATTTTCCTTATTATTGAAAATCAATTAACTAAATTCATCATATGCTCACAAAATTAAAGGTCTTAGATTAGCTAAATTCATCAATTAATTAACAACCACATTAATTATCACACCCCATAAAAAATGACTTATCTACCAATAAAAGAAATCTCACACTATTTTACTTTATTGACAATAGCTCCACAGAAGTTAAAAATATCAATTTAGTCCCAAACCTATGAAAATGAGTTAAATTCATTTTTTGTCCTATAACTAAGTAAAATTTTGATTTTTGCCCTAAAAAGATAAGTGGTTCAATTTTGCCCTGTAACTAACGAAAATTTCAATTTTTGCCTAATTTTCGTCGGAAAATGCAAATTTCGCCTGAATCCGCCACGTCATGCTTCAATTTGGGGGTTTCCAGCTGATCAATCTGACGTGGCAATTTTAACTTTTTTTACACTAGAGTTAAATCATTTTTTGCCCTATAACTAATCAAAATTTCAATTTTTGCCCTAAAAAAGATAAGTGGTTCAATTTTATCCTATAACTAACGAATTATTTCAATTTTTGCCCAATTACATGACCTTCTCTTATTTTTTTTAATTGAATCACGAATTTTAATTTTTATTCTTTTAAATTAATTTTTTTTGTGTTTTAGTTTAATTACAAATTCTTCTATTAATAAAATATATGACTATCTTAATTAATAAATAATAATATAAAATATTAAATATTTAAAATAAAATTAATTAATTAAATATATTAAATACTAAAATTTATTAAAAAAATTCCCGATAAAAAAATAAATGGGAGTTATAGTTATTACTTATATTTTAAATATTATTATATTTTAAAATTTGAATATGTTAAATGTGTATTGGTTTTTATTCATAGGTAAAAACTTGTGTGCACCCGAGCACATGGGGCACACACCGTGTGCCTTTACAATTTTGTGTTAAATTGTATACCCTTTAGTATAAAGATGTGTACTCTTTATTTTCTAAAGAAAAATAAAAAATATTAATGAAAAGTGTATACTCTTTACAACAAAATGGTGTACCATTATAAATTGAAGTGTACACCCTTTAGAACAAAACAATATACCCTTACCCATAATACTAAATTTTAAAGGCGCAAGGTGTGCCCGGGGCACATTAGGAATATATTTAATTAATAAAAAATAATGTATTAATGTGATCAAATTGTGAAAAAGAAACATATATTTAATTGGATAAAAATCGTGTATTAAATTAAGAAAATAAATTAAAGTCATATATTTAAATGATATAAAAGAAAAGTTTGTGATTAAATTGACGTAAAATGAAAAGGTCATGTATTTTTTTTAAATAAAATAGTTTATGATTAAATTGAGAAAATTAGTAAAGGTCATGTATTTTATTGTAATTAATCTTTTAATAAATAAATTGAGAAAATTAAAAATATATTCCTAATGTGCCCTCGGGCACACCGTGCGCCTTTAGAATTTACTATTATTGGTAAGCATACATTGTTTTGTTCTAAAGGGTATACACTTTAATTTATAAGGGTACACCATTTTGTTGTAAAGGGTATACATTTTTCATTAATATTTTTTATTTTTCTTTAGAAAATAAGGGGTACACATCTTTATACTAAAGGATATACAATTTAACACAAAATTATAAAGGCGCACGGTGTGTGCCCCGTGTACCCGGGTGCACATAAGTTTTTGCCTATGAATAAAAACCAACACACATTTAATATATTCAAAATTTAAAACATAATAATATTTAAAATATAATAACGTTTAAATTATAACCCATAAATTATATATAATATAAAAGATTTATAAATGCGTAATAAATTACTCTCATCCCATTTTTGTTGAAAATAATTTTTTTAAATTTTTTTCTTATATTCATATTTAATTTTTGTTAGTTGATCAACACACCATTTTTTTTCCTTCGAAAATATACGTAATAACTATCACTCCATTTTTTTTGTCGAAATTTTTTTTTTATAAGTTTTAATATTTAATATATTTAATTAATTTATTTTATTTTAAATATTTAGTATTTTATATTATTATTTATTAATTAAGATAGCCATATATTTTATTAATAGAAGAATTTGTAATTAAACTAAAACACAAAAAAAATTAAAAGAATAAAAATTAAAATTCGTGATAAAAATAGAAATTCGTTATTAAATTAAAAAAATAAGAGAAGGTCATGTAATTGGACAAAAATTGAAATAATTCGTTAATTATAGGGCAAAATTGAACCACTTATCTTTTTAGGGCAAAAATCGAAGTTTTGATTAGTTATAGGGCAAAAAATGATTTAACTCTAGTGTAAAAAAAATCAAAATTGTCACGTCGGATTGACCAGCCGAAAATCCCCAAATTGAAGCATGACGTGGCGGATTCCGGCGAAATTTGCATTTTTCGGCGAAAATTGGGCAAAAATTGAAATTTTTCGTTAGTTACAGGACAAAATTGAACCACTTATCTTTTTTAGGGCAAAAACGAAGTTTTGTTTAGTTATAGGGCAATAAATGAATTTAACTCCTATGAAAATTGGGTCAATATAATACAATGTTCACCAAAAATTGATAAAATCCAGTTTTTGCAACATAGATATTGATTCAGACAACCTTACATGCAAATGTGACAATTCTATCTACAGTTATACATATAATCGTTAGTTGCTAAACAATAAAAATCATTATGTGCCAAAAAAAAAAAAAAGTAACAACGAAGATCTACTTGCGACTACCTTTTTTTTTTAAAAAAAATTAACAAGCAATTTTTATTATAATAGCAAATTTCGATCTACTTGACTACCTATTAATTAATCCATTCATTAGTATTCGCTTAAGTTGCCCTATCTTTTTATGTGATCAGTTGATCATTGTTCACGCAATATTTTATGCAGTAGTGTAAAGATTGTGGTCATTCTTTTGATCACAAATTCACAACAAACTCCTTTATTACTTCCTAACTTTAATCATGTTCTATTGCATGCCTTTTTTTATTATAAATTTTATATTAGTTACGTCTATGAATTTGTTGTACTCAGTATAAATACTTAACGAAATATTAGAAATAATCCCATATAACAACATGGGATTGTCACACAAAATTATCTCCCTTTTATTGACCTCATTTTGTGATTCATTAAGTGGTCATGAGGAAACAATACCATCACCCCTTGATTTCCTTCGAAACATCATTGGAACACACAAAAGGCAAGACCAAAAGGGTCTTGGAGTCCTAAAGAGTTACCTCACTGATCTAGGATACATTCAACAGAGCACCAACCCTAAACGAAACAACGACGTTTTCGACCAAATGTTAGAGTCGGCCATAAAAAAGTACCAAGAATTCTACGACCTCAACATCACCGGAACCCTAGATCAAGCCACTGTAAGCTTGTTGACACAACCTCGTTGCGGGGTGCCCGATTTCCCTCGTCCCACCAACAACTCCTCGTTCAGTTCGTTGTACACGTACATGGGGTGGATGTGGCCACCGGGCAAGCGATCACTCACATTCTCATACCCTAAAAACATACGGAATGATGCTAGAGTCCCCATAGCTAAGGCCATAATAAGATGGCAAAAATATTCATCATTTAGGTTTCATTACATAAATGATTTCCAAAAGGCTGTTGTGAAGATGAGCTTCGAGAGAAGAGAACATGGAGATGGGCACCCGTTTGATGGGCCTAATGGGGGTGCTGGCCCATGCAGGTGGGCCCAATGATGGAAGGGTTCACTTTGATGCTGATGAGGATTGGGAGACCAATATGATGAAGAAAGGAAGGTACGATCTGTAGACTGTTGCATTGCATGAATTAGGACATGTGTTGGGACTTGGACATTCCAAAGATCGATGTATGCAACTACTCTGCCGGGTGAGAAAAGGTATTTAAATGGGATGATATTCGAGGGATTCAAACTCTCTATCCCAAATAATTATGAACAACGGATTTTATATCTCCTATTACATTTTGGTATTATATTTTATGCCGGATGAAAAAGGAGTAGAAGATTTATAAAAAATTATTCTAAAGGAAAGATTTAGAATTTTTCACCGCATATACATAAGTGTCACTTATCTAACATAAAATAATAATATTAAAATGTAATTATAGAAAATGATTCTCTTAGTAATTCATTGGTAATTACCAATTGATTGAATTTCGTTGGTAATTACCAACGGAATTATCAACAGAATTATTTACCAACAGAACTGATTTTTCATTGCTAAAAATTTATCAACCACCACTTCACCAACGGAATTTTACCAACGGATTCCGTTACTAATCCGTTGGTAAGTCAATTTAATAATTGAATTAAAACTTTTACCAACGAAATATTCCGTTGGTAAAAAATAATTTTTTTGTAGTGATATTACTTAAAAAGGAAAATTGAGATTTTGAATGAAATACCTAATATAATAAAAAGGGACCTTTCGATGAGATAAAAGAGAGTATTACTTTGTAATTAAAACATAATCATAAAATTCAAATCAACACAAAAATTTAATTATTTTTTAATTTTCAAAGGCTCATGATTCTTTCGAAAAAATTGAAAACGCATTTTCTTATTATTTATTTTTTAGTAATCATAAATATTACAATTTACCTTATAATTAGAATTTGTTTTTTATTAATTATGAATTGATTGACTGAAAATATCTCTATTTAATTAAAAAATATTTATTAATTCGATGATTGGTAGTTTACGTCATAATTAGAATTTATTTTTTATTAATTATGAATTGATTGACTGAGAATATCTTTATTTAATTCACAAATATTATTATTTACCTTATAATTAGATGATTGATTATATATGTCTAATTTTCTTAATATAATTTCTTAATATTTTATTTGCTAATATTGACTAAAAAATTAAAATATCAATCATAAATAGATTATGAATTGTATAAGTCAAATTTTCTTAATTTAATTTTTAAATAATTATCAAATTTTTTTTTTTAAAAAAAAAATTATTATTATTATTATTATTATTATTATTATTATTATTAATATTTGTAGATCATGATTAAGAATCTAAATTCGAACAATTCATAAAATAAATTAGAAAAAGAAAGATAAATAAGATAAATAAGAATTTGATAAATTTATAGAAATATTATTATATAATATGACGAGTCATGATAATTATTTTGATTAAAAAAATTGATTCAAATATATTTTAAATAGTACTAAATGATTTCATTAAAATTATAATTAAACAATAATTTTATATTAAATGCAATATCATTAATTAATTAATATAAGAGTGAAGTCTATATATATAATTTTTTTTAGAATAGATTTGGCATTTAAATATAGTAATAGTAATGCCATATACACAACTTAAAATATTTATAACCGATAGTATTAAAGATTTGGGTGATCAAGTAATAAATTATAATTAAAGTTGATATTGTTGTTTCCTAATTTTAATTAGACAGATTTCGTTGCTAATTATAATGTATTGTTACGTATTTTACTATAAATACATAATACCAAGCACACCGGATGTTCTGCGCCACCATACGTACCGGATGTTCTGCGCCACTACACGTTAAATGATTGAGGGGAATAAATCCAACAATTGAGTCTTGATCATTCCCAAGATCTGGCATGTATGGTACTTTTGATGTTGGCGTGCAGAAACTATTGAACCAACATGATATTGATGACATTCAACGTCTGTATCCTAATTTATAGTTTTGGGGCATTCATGCATAAGGGCAATTTTTTATGTATTTTTATAATTTAGTTTTTTATTTAAATATTTATATTATATCGTCCTCTTATATTGAATTACAGTATTGGTATGTTGTCGAATGTCATATATTAAAAGTCGAGTCTTAGATTAGATTAAAATTCAAGCTCTTGTGTACTTTTTATTTTAATCAAATATAAAAATTAATACTTCCACGTAGTTATATACATGTGGCCATGGAGATTAAGAAAAAGTAGGGGAAAGTTGGAAATTTAGATCAAAATTGTTTCTATGGCCAAATCCAATTTTAATATTTTTCTTATTTGCAATTATCAATTCATATTTTGTTTGATTTTGATACTCTTTGTTGAAATGTAGTCCTTTTATCAAATTTAGTATTTTATGTTAGAATTCGTAAAAAAAAAATCAAAATTGTATAAATAATGATCAATTGCAAATAAAAAGAACTAAAATTGGAAAAGAACTAAAATTGAAATTGATTATATTCTTAAAGGATGAATTTTTATATTCCTAGTAAAAAAGTAATAAGTTGTTGGATTGATGAATTATAAAGTGTAAAAACTAAGTTATATATATAGTGTTTTTCATTATTAATGAGATGTGTATAAATATATGAACACCCCAAAGTGAACATTGTGCATAAATACGTGTAACGAAGTGAGTAATTCTTCCTTTTAATTATACCACTTATGAACATCAGTTGGGTACAATATGAACATTTTAACAGGCATGCGGTGGATTGCACCAAAACTTAATTAATCAATAAGAACGGTTTATGAGGTTTTTTTAGGTAAACTCGATTAAATAATTTTTTATGAACATAAATGCATTAACACAATGATGCTAGAGTATAGTTAATTGGCAAATGTTTTATGAAGGATGAACCTAAAACATCACAGTTTCACATCAAATCTTCTATGCCATTTTTTCCCCTTAAAATGGTGTGGCAAAGAAGATGATGTATAAAATTGGATTTTCTATGTCATTTTTTTTCTCTAAAATGTTGTTGCAAAAAACATGATGTATAAGAATAGCGAGGAGAATCAAACCACAGTGGGCGATAAGATCGTAGCATATTTAGAGAATAACTTGGCGAATAATATGGTGTTGCCAATCAACAAAGAAGTGATTAAAAGATGCGGTTTCAAACTGCAAGTGTTGTGTTATTTGAAATCCTAATTTGTGTACAATTTCAACAATGAAAATGGCAAAGATATTTTTAGAGTAATTCTAATGTACATCAGGTTGGATATATCAGTATTTTTCTTTTTAAATGTTACCCTCATCCTGTCGAAAGGTTCTCATTTTACTATATTGAGCCTTTCATTCAAAGATTCTCATTTTTCCTTTTTAGTAAAAAGGGCATGTTAGAGTTATTTGATTAAATATTATACGATTCTCTCTCTACAAGTTTAAACTTTTAGATGAGATGGTCATTTAACAACACCCACCACTACCCATCACATACAATAAGTGTTTTTTATATTATAGCGTTGTGTGCATAAAACTCCTAATTTACTTAATAATAATAATTTTAATGGAAAGTGATAATAAGTGATAACTAATTAAAAAATAAAACATTCTTGGGTTGCTCTATTTTTATTTTATTTTATTTATAAAATTGAACAAATTAACGGAAAAAAAGTATTTAGTTGGTAAAAGTAAAATAAAAAATATTAAAAATTTCTTTAAAATATGGATTTTTTTATATTTTTGATATATCATCGATTTTTATTAATATTTTCTAGATATATATTGATATTTTAAAATTTTTGAACTATGACAAACTGATATCGATATTGGTACTGTAAAAAAAATAACTGGGTTTAGGGTCATTTATTCAATATCTTAAATTATATTTAGATATTATTTTTTTTATGAACTAAAATTATTTTCTGTTTACCTAATATTCTTTGACTATATATCATCGATTTCTATACATTTTATTTTTAATTATTTATATATTTTATTAATTTAAAGGTTTATGTACATGAATTAGTTGATACTGGATAATAGGATTATCAAAATACATTTCATACTTTTTGTTTGGAATTATTCATATCAATTTAATTTTATACTCCCTCCGTCACATAATACTTTTTATACTTTCTTTATTTCTTTGTCCCACAAAATTTTTCACACCCCAAAAAAGGAAATATCACTTTATCTAATATCTAAGTTACTTTAATTTTAAATTTGTCACTCCTTTTTCACACACATATCATTACTTTATACTTTTTTATTACTTAAAAATACTACAATACCCTCCAAAGTATCTTTTACTAAAAGGATTGAGCCGAATACATTGATTGCATGTATTTTATGTATTTTGGATATTGGATAAATACGTATTACATATATCTGTTCTGTAGTATCTCTAGATATAGAAAGATTTGAAATAGAAATCGAAATCTAAGACTTAAATTTTTCTATTGTTGTCTTAGATCCACAATTAAACCTATGGATCCTTAGGATTGGTATATTCTTTTATATATCCTGTCGTTTCCCAGAATCAAGCGAAGTATCATAAATCTTTCTAAAATATGGCTCCCTCCACCCATGTTGAAATCAAATTATCTGTCATTTGGATATCCCATGCTTGGAAGCTAGACGTCACCTGCGCTGACTCAATAAAGTTGGTCAAAAAGTGCAATTTTTCTTAAATAACGTGGACGGAGGGAGTAATTTGTACTTTCGTAAATTGTAATTGTTAACATTCTTTGTGCCATTTTGATATATTATCTTCTGTGTCACATCGTTAGATGAATGGCTTTGACATTAAATGTATGATTTCTTCATTCAGGGCTTCGATGATGTTGAGGCGGTAGGGTTGGTGTTTTTTTAGCCAAGAGCTGTGAGGTGAGTCTTCATCCAACTTATGCCTTCTGCAGCTTGCTCCATATGAGTTCCAATCATGTTTTTTATATCAAGGGGTGAATAATGTGCATTGCAAAGGAGCAGCAGATAAGAGATAGAGATTGTAAAAGTTAGAAGAATTTTAATTGATGTGATGCTTATTTTTTCTTGGTAACGACAATATTGACAAACTGATATAGATATGGGTAATAAAAGTGGAAATTTATGTTTGTTTTTATATATATAGATATAATATAAAATTTAATTAGTTTTAAAAAAATAAAAAAATAATTAAATGAAACATATAGATTTAAATTAATTATATAAAATATCTCATATACATAAATACATATAATATAAGTATAAATTAAACATTTTGCAAAATTTATGTAGAAACGGATACTCGCAGCTATTCGAGCCATATCCGTGTACCCGTTTTAAATCCCTATGTCCCACGTTAAAATTTATGTTTTTTATTTTTATTTTGGTTTTTCTCTAGATCATTCGGATAGGCGAGTTCAAATTCATACACCCACCATCAAAGCCTATACTATATAATAAAAGAAAACATTTACATTAAAGAATAAAAATTTATTCTCCCTCCATCCGAATTAAAAGTTCATTTTTACCATTTTGGGCGTCCTTCCCAAATTAAAAGGTATTCTTTCTTTTTTTACACACATGGGTCCATACACACCCACTAATACAATTAAGATATAAGATACATCCTCCCACTAATATAACTACCCACTACACATTAAATAATAATTATTTTTAATCCATGTGCATAAAGTAAAATCAACCATTTGAGCGGAACGAGGGAGTATACTTTGTTAGTGAATTTTCTGTTAGTTTTTTTGATAAAAAAGTAAATATAAAAGAATTATATATATATTATTAAATAAAAATTTATATACATACACGCGCGTACACCCAAATACATAATATATCAACTCATCACTAAATTACTGTTTAATTTTAAAAAAAAAAACAAAAAACTTAACACAAATTCTAAAATTCTAAATCCTAAACTCTAAAACCATAATCCCTAAACTCCAAGATTAACTATGTTTTAAATTTATAAATACATAATTTTTTATAATTCTTGAGGTGCAAAATATGGATATCCAAATATGTTTTCAGTTGTTTGGTAGAATCATTAACGAAGTTAATAATAATGGAAATAAAATACGTTGTATACATTGAATCAATTTAAATGATTTAAGGATTTTATGTTCGATTTAGTAGTAGTCCAAGTGGGTTAGTGGGCCGGATAGTGTACAAGCCCACAATATTAGGTCCACTCATTCCTTCTAAAAAAATAATAACAATTTAAAAAAAAAAACTAGCCGTTGGGAGCAGAAACAGCGTAGCTTGCGGCGTGATTAATATAACGTTCAAAAAGAATTTGAATTGCCAAAAAGCAATATAAACCCCCCTCTTTATAACCCCATCGCATGCCCTTGTTAACGTTCAATTTCTCTGAAGAAGAAGATCCGTTTCCTCTCACTACTAAACGTATCTTCTTCTTTGATTTGCTTTAAATCTTGAAATCCAATTCCAATTTTTGAAATCGATTGTTTGAATTAAGCGCGATGGCCACAGTTAACAATCCTCGCCACCAAGACAGCAACCCTAACACGCCGGCGATGGCTCCGGCGAAGCAGACTCTTCCCACTGCGAAAACCGTCGATACTCAGTCCGTTTTGAAAAGGTTCGCCATACAATGTTTTCTTCTTAAATTCTGCTTTACATCGCTTCCAATTCGTAACCCTAGTTTCTTAAATTCTGCCTTTGATTTACGTGTTCCGTACTCTGTCTTCAAAAAGAAAGACGAATTGATCCGCGATTCAGAATTTGTGTGTGTTTCTCAGATCTTTGTAGTTGTTTTCTGTTGGGAGCTCACGTGATTGGAAGGGGGAATAATCAAATATGAAATATAGTATGTCAATTATTACAAATAATTCCTAATCCATCGAAATCTTTCTTCTGTTCCTTCTAATTTGGTGAATATTATTGATTCTTCAACAATTTTACCTTCTGTAAGTTGCGTGTTACTCCTAATTCCTTTGTTGCATGCCTAATGGTCCTTATGGCAATGACAGAGATGCAGATTTGAGTACTTGATAAATTGAATTTTGTCAAAATGATTCACAGGTTTAGATTGCTATTCAAATTAGTTAGCACATATTGAATCAAATATGAATGGCTGCTTAATTTATCTCTTCTCTTGTTGAAATTTATTATCGAGTTGGTTAATCTGATTTCAACTTGGCTGAATTTTTCCTTTATTATTTACAGTTTTCAACTTAGTTGCTTTGATCTGTTATTGTTCAATGCAAAACCGTATAATCTCTAATCCCCAGAGTCCAATTTTTTTGTCATAACAGGTTGCAATCTGAGCTAATGGCCCTAATGGTGAGAAAACCTGCCTGAATTTCCTTTTGAAATCATCATATTGTTGACTACTAATAGATAAAATTTGCGATTTTCTTTCCAATGATGTGTATAGATGGGAGGTGATTCTGGGATATCTGCATTTCCTGAGGAGGACAACATATTTTGCTGGAAAGGAACAATCAGTGGCAGCAAAGAGACGGTATTCGAAGGAACTGAATACAAGTTATCACTGTCCTTCAACTCTGAATATCCTTTCAAACCTCCCAAGGTTAAATTCGAGACTTCTTGCTTCCATCCGAATGTGGATGGGCATGGCAACATATGCCTGGATATACTACAGGTTAGTGATGAACTCTGGTACTAATGTTGTTGGTCCATTTTCTTGCATTCATATGGCTGACATCTTGTGGTGATTCAATAGGATAAGTGGTCATCTGCGTACGATGTTAGGACTATCTTACTATCAATACAGAGTTTGCTTGGAGGTAATGTTTGCATAGCTATCCTCATAAATGCTGCTTTTGTTTTCTGATTTCTAATTTCTAATTGTTTGAAAATATATATATATATATATATATACAGAGCCGAATACAAGTTCACCACTCAACTCTCAGGCTGCAGCGCTTTGGAGCAACCAAGAAGGTATCTTTTGTGGCTTTCTTCACATCCATTGTCTAACAGTCAAGTCATCTTTGCTAACTCAAATCTCTCTCTGTCTATCTGGGTTCTTCTGAATTGCAGAGTACAGGAAAATGGTGGAGAAATTATGCAAGCCAAGTGTTTAGTATATGCAAGAAGCCTGTTTGGAATTTGATTTGTTTCTGCAACATCTATGCTTTAGTTTAATTTTGTAGAGAAGTGTAGTTTTGAGTGATGATAACAGTGAAGTAGTTCTTGTGATTGCCGATATATACATGTGTGTGTTGTAAGAAAGTAATTCTTGCAAAATGGTCTGTTGAAAATCTAGCTATTGTTCTCTTTATCAGTATTTATGTTTTTATTTAGGGCTGAATTTATTTCCTCAAAGTTGTCTAGTCTAAACTGAGGTGAGCTAATAAATCCATCAATCTGCCCAGAAGTCGTTTTTTTCTTTTTTTTTTATATAAATAAAAAGTTGCCACTTAAGGATGAAAACGTTAAAAATTTTAAAATTTGAGAACTAAAATCACAAAAAGAAAACTTGAGTGATTGAAATCTATCAAATTAAGAAAACTTTTTGGTGTTACAAATGCGAATGCTCTCTCTCAATTCCTTTCAATTTCAATTGGGCTTATGGTTATTTCTCTTTTGAGCCATTGGATCCCATTAATTGTAGAAGTCGTTAGGAAGGCCCGAGGCTTACTGGGCCCATTAATACCATCATATCAGTTTATGGCTTTATTTCGCTTCTCATGGAGTAGTTTCCAACTTTTATACAAGGTTTTTTCTTTTTTTCCCTCACTTCATTCATATATTATTTTGATTATAAAGTATTTTTCTTTTGAAGAGATAATTTAAAATTAAATTAAAAAATTGTTTTGGAATTCAAAATTTCAATTGATATACAAATTTTAGGAAATTGGAAAATCCTACTTAAAAGGGTTCATTGAAAATCTTATTTATATGTATCTCGTTTACTTAATTGCAAATTAGTTATAATTTTTTGAAATTTTAATGTTTGAAAAAAATTTTAAATTTTACAAATAAAAATTTTTTTTTCTACACATATATGTATTGCCTTTTGAGCTAATAATTAATATTTTAAAACCCACGTACAAGATATGGGTCAAAATGTAATATAAAGACAATGGTGTATTATAGTAGTAAATTAGAAGACAACTAATATTAAAAAATAAAACTAATTTTGGTTCAAAATGTAACATTTATTAAGGGTTGTCTTTATTTGCAAAATTCCAAAATAAAATAATAATAATAATTATTATTATTATAATGATAGGACTAATATGTAATTAAAATAAATTTGATGATTTAATTCCAACTTAATCCTATCCACCTCTTGTGCGACGTTTGGTCTATTATTGAAGTTTAATTATTTGATAGGTAGAGTATGCTTATTAATAATTAAAATATTCTTTAAATAAATAATACTTATAATATCTTAAAATTATACTTTAATATATAATTCATTATATTTCAAAAAATATATTTTAATTATCTATAAATATATTTTATATATTTAATAAACATAATCTATTTACCGACGAATTTACAACCTATTTATGTAATTAAATTAAATAAAATAAAATTGTAAGTGCCACCAGTGGCTTAGTAGTCCCATAACAATAGTAAGTGATTGTTTTGGAATTTTTTATAAGTAAAATTTTAAGTCAACTTGTGAACATAAATTTTAAATTTTAAAAATTAGATTTTAAAATTGAACCTTAAATAAACAATTAAACATAACCAGACTATTCTAAAGTATTACAGTATAAGAAATTGGGGAAGTGAGAATGTCTCAAGAACATTTTACATTTTATATTTTTTATATGAGGTGTTATCATTTTTTTTAAATATTACCATATTTTATTTATATTATAAATTGTTTATGAAATAGTTTACTACATTATTAGTATTTTTTAGCAATTGAGTATCACTTTTTTATTAAAATATTATTACTCTTTATAATCCATTTTACAGAAGTCACCCGTGGATACAGATACAGACAAATCTTTTCCTAAAAATGATGTTTAGGCATTTATCTGTTTCAACCACTCCTGTGAAAGTGGATGTAAGGGTGGATCACAATGTATATTTGAAGGGACAAAATCATTAATTTAGTATGTCAAGAATGCAATGATCTATCTAAATTTGGTGACATAAGATTAGCTACTTGCAATGCACCACACCCCTCTTTGGAGCTTAATTGATTAATAAATCATGTTCGGACCCTTGAACTTGACCCGCCATGCTACTTACCGGTGCAGGGGGGTGTCCCATCTTATCATCTGATGTAATGTAAATATATATGAATGTCACTATATCCGCACTATTACTATATATTCCTTAATATTCCATGGTTGATATTTTTTATTATACAAAAATCTTCAATATATAGTAGAATATGGGGATAAAAAAAAAAATTTGCCCCATGAGTTTGGCAATATACAATTTTTGCCCCAAAAAAATAACATTTGGGCATTTGTCCCACTATCTTCATAATTGCGCCAATGTTGTCCCATTTTCGCCGAAATTGATCACGTGCATGTCACGTTACATCGGATTTGGCATTTCCCTGCGGGAAATCTTTTTTTTTACCCCGAAAGTTTGGTCATATACACTTTTTGCCCCAAAAAAAATAAAATTTGGGCATTTGTCCCAATATCTTTATAGTTGCGCCAATGTTGCCCCATTTTTCCCGAAATTTATCATTTTCACTAGAATCTATCACATGTGTGTCATGTGATTATCGGGTTTGGCATTTCCCGGCGAATTTACTGACCTGACGACACAGTGGCATCCACATCAATAACAACAATAATAATATTTTATTAAAATTTTAATTAAAAAAATACCCTCCATCAATGCACTCAATTCTCACGTGCCCTCCACGTACTTCCACCATCTTCGCAAACTCCCTCTTTTTGTCAATTAGAGGATCCCTCGTGTACCCTCTCACCATCATGGGGGGAATCATTGGATCTTCCGATCGCGCTACCCTACTCACGTCACCAAGCTCCCCATCATTATCTACTTCCACGGAGGAGAATTCGTATTCTTGAGCGTCACTGCTCCATATTCTTCCACGAGTCATGCAACCGTATGGTTGCTCACGTTCCTTCCCTCATCGCTTCTTTCGAGGAATACCTAGCATTGGAGAGTCGTCTTCTGGAGGTGTACGACGACCTCATGGACAAAGTGCAGTGGGAAAAAATTTAAGCACTCGCTGGTCGTGACGCCAACCCTTCGATCGAAGAATTCGTTGAATTCTCTAGGATTTTCCTAATAGAAAGCAACGTCGCCGGCAACATGGTCTACCACGTGGTGATGCGTGCACTTGATATTGATCTCCAGATCACAATTAGAATCGCGAGACTGATAATGAACCATCTATTCTTCAATGGGGTGCGAAGGACTGAATCGGAGCTAAAAGAATGCCAACGACCCCATCCTCCTCTGCATGGCTCCGATATCATGTGGTTGCTCTCACTGTTGGAGGGTACAAATCGAGGCCATGTATACTGTGATCTGTTCATTGGTGGTAGGCACTTGGAGGAGAAGATACGACAGTTGTCGCCCATGGTGGTAAGAGGATACACAGGGGATCCCTGATTGACAAGAATAGTGAGTTTGCGTAGATGGTAGAAGCACATGAAAAAGGAACGTGAGACCTGAGTTCATCGATATTGAGGGTATTTTTTTAAAATTAAATTACCAATAAAATATTATTATTGTTAATGTGGATGCCACTGTGTCGCTAGGTCAGGAAATTCATCAGGAAATGCCAAATCCGATAATCACGTGACATGGACGTGATCGATTCTAATGAAAATATCAAATTCCGGGAAAAATATGGCAACATTGGCACAACTATAAAGATATTGGGATAAATGCCCAAATCTTATCTTTTTTGGGGTAAAAATTGTACAAGGCCAAACTTACGGGATAATAAAAAAATTCGCTGGGAAATGCCAAATCCTCGATTCCGGCGAAAATGTCAAATTCCGGCGAAAACGGGGCAACATTAGAGCAATTATGAAGATAGTAGGACAAATGCCCAAATGTTATCTTTTTGGGGCAAAAATTGTACATGGCCAAACTTATGGGGCAAAAAAAAATTTATCCCATAGAATATATAGTTAATTTTTTAGTTGAATTAGGGTGCACCCGGTACACCTAATCAATATCATTCATTAGATTAAAAAATTACTTAAAAACTATTCTTGGATTAAAATAAAATAATTAGAATTTTAAAAATTAAAAATAGTTATACCCAGTAAAATAGCCTATAAACCTTAGGTGCACCGGTGCACCATAAAATAAAACTTAATTTTATTACAACTCATCATTTAAAGCATTCTAATGAGTCTGAATAATCGTTCTAAATTTCTGTGAGAATAATTAAATGAGATGAGAATATTGTCTCACCTTAATATTTCATGAAACAAAATCTTCACTCACGAATTGCAGTCCTTTTCTTAGTTAAAGATATTACGAACTATCCATAAAATAATTTCATAAGCCACACGTATTACTTTCTTTTTGAATATCACATAATTATATGAATATGAGTGAGGCTTGTGTGCACCGGGCGCACGGGAACATATTTTGTGTGTCTTTAGAATTTAGTATTATGGGTAAATGTATATTTCTTTGGTTTAAAGGGTATACACTTTAATTAATAAAGGTACATCATTTTGTTCTAAAGGGTATAAACTTTATTAATATTTTTTATTTTTCTTCAGAAAATAAAGGGTACACGTATTTTTACTAAAGGGTATACAATTTAACACAAAATTTCAAAGGCACACGGAATGTGTTCCCGTGCGCCCGGGCACACACAAGTTTTTGCCATGGTACACATCTTTATACTAAAGAGTACACAATTTAACATAAAATTCTAAAGGCGCACGAAATGTGCTCCCGTGCGCCCGAGCGCACACAAGTTTTTATCTATGAATATATATATTGGCAAGCAAATATTTATAGTGTTACAGAATTTATTTTATGAGACAAATAAAAAGTGATAATATTTTAATTAAAATATGAGACACACACCTACAAATACAACTACCTATTACACATTAAATATTAATTCTCCTTAATCCACGGACAAAAAACAAATGGATATCCCTTTAGGGCGGACGAAGGTAGTTAAAATACTCCCTCCGTCTCCTTAAATGGTATGTTTTGCTTTTTTTATGTGTATTAAGGAGTATTATTATTTAATATATTGTGGATAATTATATTAGTGGGTGTGTGTGAGTTTCATGTGTGTAAAAAAAATATAACTTTTTTGGGAAACACCCAAAATGGAAAAAAGGAACTGAGTAGAATTTAAGCGTACGAAACTAGTTCCATGTACTCGGATACATAAGAGTTTACCTAAATTTATGTATTTATATATCTATTCATATATATACTTCCTTCGTTCGGTAGTAAGGTATTAATTTTGTTATTTTGATTGTTCACTTTAAAAAGTATTTATTTTCTTTTTATTAACGAAAGGGTCCACAATTACCAACCACTTATTACTACATACTAATACAACTATTCACTTTATATAAAATAATAATATTTTTTAATAAAAAAAAACAAATGAATATGTTATCATGAGGGAGTGAGTACAAATTAACAGCACATGTTGCATAAAAATTCGCTTTTTCCCGAATAAACTCAACTGGATTTTAAGCCCACTAACGATATTATCATTTTTGACTTTCTGTTTGATACTCCCAAATGCAAATGAAGTGGCACAGAATATCCATTGAACACACCACAATCTTTTTATGTGCAAAAGACTAAAAGTGTGCAATCTTTTTTTTTTTTTTTTTTATATAAGGATAATAATTATTAGAATCGCCGTATACGTAGGTTGCATTGTTTAAAGTAACAAAAATATAAACTATATAAACATAACACAAAAACGTATATATTTATACTAATTACACGGATTTAATTTCCGTGCATCTTAATATTTTAGAGTCACATACAAATAATTTAGCAAACTGTGCTAACAAATATTTGGAATCAATTGTTTTACAAAAATATTAATATAATTATAAAATGATAGTATTAATATAGAAATAAGAAACACAATTTTTTTTATATTATATATTAATGAAAGATATAAGACCCTCTCATGCATTAATACATCTATTATGAAATGATATGAAATCTAGTAATGGGTTCAATTGATCAAGTTAAATAATATGTGGCTAGGATTTATCCTTTCTTATAATTTTAAAACTATTTTATTATTGATAAATTTAAAATATTATTAAACAGAAAAACATCAACTACCAAATAATATTAAAATAGTAATATGTATATGTCGTCTGTAATAAGATATGAATTGAAAGTTGCGCTAACTAAACGAGTTATCTTTTATATTTAGGGATCAAAACATTTACTAATACGAGTATTGCGTAAGTATGAGTACTGAAATCACCATTTTGATCTCCTTAATTTGAAAATATGTTGAAATTGAATTTAGTTCATTTTAATATTACAAAAATGAGATAAAATTATACGCGAAGTTGGATTTAATATTTAGTTAATAGTAATAATATTTTATTTTTTTTAATCTTAGAGTGATAACCTTTTTAAACATTGTAGCATAAAATTCAATTTATTAATCCTATAATTTTAAAAATATATTATGTTAATTTAGTTCAAATTTTGTCTGAAATAGTAATTATCATCAGAATCACACGAGTGCGATTCCGACAAATGCTGATACGCCCTAAATTTGTAGTGTATCAAAAAGCACTCTTCGAGTGAGCGCAAACTCCTTAACCAGAATAAAGAAGAAGATTGAGAGAGAGACAGGGAGAATAAAGAAGAAGATTGAGAGAGATAGGGAGAGGGAGATAGGGACCGAGAGATAGGAGAGAAGAGGAGAAAGAACGATGATAAAAATAAGAGAGATACAGAAAATATCTTAATTTCAATATCCCAAAAATATATCCCTAATCACATATTTAAAGTACCTCTAATTATAAATATAAAAACATAAATAAATAAAATAAGTAAAAGATCATATATAAATAAATTCAAATATTCTGAAATATTTGATCGTATCAAATGCACAGTTTCAGGTAAAATTTAAATTAAACTGAAATAAATTAAAAGTTATGGGAGTTAAAAGTGTTTTTTTTTAAATAAAAATTTTAAGATCGTTTCTTAAAATTCGTAGTAGTATTTTATTTTTAATTCAAAATGAAGATACTTAATTTTAAAATATTGTTAACTAAGCTCTAGAACGTACATATAAATCTCCATCATTGTAAGTCGATCCTCTCTCTCTATACTTATATACATACATACATATAAGAGAGAGAGAGGAGTGAGAAGGTAGGATGAGAGTGAGAGTATATCCAATTAGTTAGAATGGGACCAATGAAATGCAGATAGTGATATTGGTTCCTCCTCCTTGTGCATGCATATACTCCAAGAAACAGGCAAGAATCAGTCAAATGCGAGTCTACGCATATATAAATATAAATATTTTCATGGATTTTTTATTAGAGTAAAATTAAAGTTATTATTACAATAATAATAGTGGCCTCAAATTAAAGCTAATTTCACTATATTAAATGTCCCTTATCATTCTATAGAACCCACCTTGCTCTTGCTCTTTAGGGCAACCTATGGCCCATCCAAAGCTGTCTTCTCTTGGAAATCCATTGCATCTGGCAACTTGCAATATCTTATTTATCTATATTAATATATAGCATATAAATAAATATACATAGAGAAAGAGAGATACAATTAGTATAATAAATTAATAAACCCTTTTTCTCAATCATTCATTTCATGAATGGGCAACATCCATTAGATTTTAGAGTGTGCATTAATTATTTGTGGGGTTCCACTAATTGGTTATGTCGATCGACCACTTGAATTTAATTATGATGCTAATCATAAGGGTGCTTTTCTTAATTACCTACTTATCTTTCTAATTAAGACCACACTTATGTGGGATAATTGTCGTTAGGACGATATTAATTGTTGTAAATCTAATTGTCGGAAAATGACATGCTAACTACGGTATGTGTGAATAACAAACAACAATCTCCTCACCCTTCCTTTGTCTTTCATTATTAATTCCTTTTTTTTTTCTTCTTAATTATGTCATTGTTATATTTTGTGTTTGGTAATAGATTTGATAAATAATCAAATCCGTTGAAAAATGGTTATAATAATGTCGATTATATATATTCAACAATATACTTGCAATGGAAGAATGTGAGGAGAGGCCCACTTTTTCTTTCTTTTCAAAAAGACATTTAATCTTAAAAAGTATTTATGGGCTAGCTGCGGAAGAATTCTCTGAATATTATATTATCTCTTATCCCTTAGTATATTTAAATTAATTTTTATTTTTATATTTTTACTTAATAGAAATGAACCATTGGAAAGGGTCAAGTCAATGTCTAAATTATGAGCCGATGTATGTGCATTCAGGTGTGAGGATATACATTTATATATTTTTTTTCAATACAAATTGTATTAATTTTATTTCAGTAATGTATATTTATTTCTTAATAAATATATTACTTTACATATAATAGTATCATTAAATTTTGTATTTTTTTTATCAGGTAAAATGAAATTTTATAAATGTAGGATTTAAGGTAAGAGATTTACCCTGCATACAAATTACAAATAAAACAACCACTCCAATTCTCAATTTTAATCAGCAATTAGAAGAATAATTTTGCCTTCTCTCATCCAACTAGAATAACTAACACATTTAATGCTTTTAGTTCTCCATCTAAGCCAACTCCAGGATTGGATTTTTATTTCCTCAATTGTTTCTTGGAGGTTCGATTCCACATTCTAAAAGATCTACTTGTTCCTATTTTTCCATATTGTCTAAACTGTGCATGACCAAATTGTCGCCATGATCTTTTTTATCTTGCTATTCTGATGAAGATTCACGAATGTCAACATATTCCTCATTAGCTCCGGTGGTAGTGGTGCATAGAAGCCTATCCAATGGAGAATGTCTGCCTAGATATCCTGTGATTTAGTGCATTCAATGAATAGATGTTGCATGTTCTCCATCCCAGTATTGCAAATGTTACATGTCGTTTCCATTCCTTCCGGCCAACTTCCTCTTCGTAGAAGGTTCGTTTTTGTCGGGATTCTGTTCCTGAGTGATCTCCATACATAAATTTGAACTTTACTTGGGATAGCATTGTACCATGTAAATTTTGTCACCTCTGATTCCATAATAGTTGTTCTTGGTGCAGCTTTCCTGTTCAGTAGCATGGCATATATCTCTTTCACTGTGTATCCGTCCTTTGTGTTTTTTTTCCATTCCCATCTATCACTTTGGTTGTGTATTGGTGTGAACCTGTTAATAGAATGCATGAATTCAAGAAACATGTTAGACTCAAGACCTCCAAATCTTCTTCTCTAACTAAATTTCTATTTCCGTTTTCCATCCACCCAAAACCCTAATTCCGAGATCATTTTCCTTCAATCCAAGCTAATGTAATGAAGCCTAGAAAATTTATCTTTCAACCTTCCACCCTCTCCCCAATTATTTTCCCAAAAGGGTGTTGACTTACCACTTCTTACTTTTCTACCCAAGCCCTCTTCGAACCATCCTCCTCCATCATCTGACAAACTATTTAGTATTATGCTCCACCATCCCCTGATTTTTGGAATTCTGACACCCTCTCTTCTAAGACACTCTAGACCTAAGCTCTCTCCCCATCTTGACTTTAAAATCTTGACCCACAGACTCTCTTCCCCCGACAATGCCCTCCAGACCCATTTAGCAACCAATGCAATATTAAAACATCCCAAATCCTTAACCCCAAGACCCCCAAACTCCTTTGGATGGCAAATATTATCCCATTTGATCTAAGAGATGGATCTCTCTCGCTCACCACCACCCCAAAAGTATGAGATTTGCATGCTAGAAAGAGCTTTTAATACACTCATAGGAGCTTGATAGACAGAGAATAGGTAAATAGGTAGAGTATTAAGGATTGATTTTACCAACACCAAGATCATTAAATTTTGTATTTAAAAACTAAAAGTATCTATCTATCTATATAATTAAACTGTAGCTATAATTCATTAATAAATTTATATGAATTGAATTCATACATAGGGTGCATAGAATATTTTATCATAAATTATATTTTCAGAAAAAACATATACTCCCTCTGTGAAATGCGAACAATCACTTTATGGTATTATAAGGTGATTGTTCATATTTTATTGGGATGGAGAGAGCCATTTTATTATATATTTTGATATTTTTCTTTCATTCGATCAATTTAGTTTACTTGGTATTTTTTTAGGCAAAAAGTCCTACGGAAACTTAGTTCATGGAATTTTGTGGTTCAAGCATGATTTTATTTGATGGGTTTAATTTTTAAGTAATTCTGAAATTCAATTGTTATTAGCTCTAGGGGGACGTATGATATAATGATAATTAAAAAAAGCTAGTTTTTAAATATATAATCTAAACGTAGATATTAATTATTTTGAAATCCAATAATAATGATTTTATAGTTGTAATGGTACCCAAGGTGCACCTAGACTCTTAATTTTTATTCTTAGTAAAATTTTGTGTTAAACTCTCTGACCGAGTAAGACAGATAGCATTTTAAAAATTATTTTATGAACAATTCATAATATAAATAATTAAAAATAATCACATTTTAAAGAAATATGACAATATCTTTATTGGAAAGTTATAATTAATTATTAAAAAAATATAAAACAGTCTCTATGAAATGATCTCACATAAATATTGCTTAAGGGTTCGGTGTTCACTTTTTTGTTATTGTAATTTCACATTTATGGCATGTAATATTTTACTCATATGGTTTATAGTCTATTTTATCTCTCGATTCATGAAGCCTTGTGATTAATATAATTCCTCCATCTCACTGAAAAGTCTTCATTTTACTATATTGGGTTTTTTATTCAAATGTCTCTATTTTCCCATTTTAGTAAAATAATAATACTCTTTAATCTACCCACTACACATAAATAAAATAATAATATTTTTTAATCTACGCACAAAAAGAAAAAGGTGATCTTTCGGTGGGACAGGTGGAGTATTATTTTACTCCTAATATTTAATCTTTATCAATAAGGTTCAATGCTAATTCTATGAGTTTAAAATCAAAATCGTCTCATACAAATTTACTTTAATCAAAATAGCCCAAAATTTTTTAATTTCTCCAAAATAGTCTCATAACTTTTAAATTCTCGTCAAAATTGTCATTTTTACTTTAAAATGTCCATTTTTTCTAAATTCATGGGATGAGATTGAACCAGTACTTTTACAATGATAATGGATTGAAATTGGTAAAAAAAAAATATTATTTTAGAACTGAATCGGAGTAAAACTAAAATGTTTGAAACGAAATTAAATATTCTAACTATTTTGGGACTTTTTAAATGAAGTAAAAAAATATGGAAATGTTTTTGTTTTAAACTCTTAATTCTATGAACATTAATGGTAAATTCATTCTACTCGTTCATGCATTATTTTATCTAGAGATCTATAATTTATTTTATCCATGTCTTTAGAGTTTATTTTTTTAAGATCCAGCTTTAATTTTTTGATATAATTATCTTTTTTAACTTATTAATTAATAAGTATTAAAGAGATGTTTCACGACAAATCATTCCAACTATTCATACTCTTTTCTTTTTATAAGAAGGAGAGTCCACAAAACTACGTTATTAATCAGATTAATTTCTTCATGACACATTTTGTGTTAACCACATTTTTGTTTCATCCTAAAAATCTCACATGTCTCGGCCAAAAAATAAAATAACGTTGAATATTAAGATTATTGTGAAATAAGAAATAATATTACACATGGTTTCAATTAGGATTATTAGATGTCAAACAACCACAATAAGAAATTGTACATGGAGTATAGGATGAAACCCTGTGCATGAGGGAGTGTTTAATTTACAACAAGTTATGTAATAATACTTCATACAATAAGTTATGTAATAATACTGCATGTTCCTTAAAAATTTATTAAAAGTTAACTCACCTGGGCTCCTCTGACTCAAGTTTGATTTTCTTGGGGGACGAATTAAAAAATTTACTTCTAAGCTCATTAGTATGAGTTATAATATCCCATAAAATTAAAAAAAAAAAGACAATTTTCATTCTCAATCTTTAATATTTTTTAATCTTATTAACTTACCAAATAATTTTAATGAACGAAACAACCTCTGAGAATTAATGAACCTATCTAATCAAATTTAAATTTTGCATTTCTTTTTCCCCATTCTGGTTCCTCCACTATAATACAAACGCAATTGTACATAATCTATTAGCAATTTAATTTGCAACATTAATCTGCTATAAAGTCTAAAATAAAATTATAATTCAAAATTTTCCTCTTTTCAATGTATATACGTATAACCCAGATGGAACAAGAGAGATATAACGCAAAATAAAATAAAAGATAGAACTATTTGATTTGTCCCATCTCACAAAGGAAGAATTTCACGTGATGCATGCGCGTTTATTACAACACGAGCCTAAGTAATGTTGTAATAATAATGTAGTAAATAATAATAACGTTAAAAGCTTAGATTAATTGATCATATTTGTACTTACATATTTGGAATTAAAGGTATATACATATATTAATTGGGAAAGCTACTTAAAAATTTGTGTGACTATAAATATGGACATGTGTCTTTATTATAAGAAAATAAGACTTCATAAATGCATGTCGATGTAATTTGTCCTACTCTTATTGAAAGCTGTTTTTAAGAGTCCTAATTTTCATGAAATATCTAAATTATAGTATTTCACTACCTTGGTCTGTTTCACTAATTCATCTCATCATTACTGAAACATTATAAAGATTATTTTTTCAAAAATAAAATCTGACTGGAAGAACCTCTTATATTTTTATGAGATATTTTTGAGAAATCTCAAATAATAACGAACTATGCCAATGAGAAGTTTAAAAAATTGAAAAACGACTTGAGACAGTGGAATAAAACAGTCTTCGGAAGCTTGGATAGAAATATTGAAAGACATAGAGATGAGATTCATAAGCTGGATTTGATTGATGATGTGTTTGGCCTGGAGGAAGTAGAAATAATGCAAGAAAAGAAACCACTGCAAGGCTCTTTAGAGATCTAAAATGGAGAAATAGTCTGCTGGCACAAAAGGCAAGAAATAGATGGTTGAAAGAGGGGGATTCCAAAATATATTTTCACAAGTTCATTAATATAAGAAGAAACAGAAATGAGATTGTAGTTATCAACATTAATGGTGTCTGGCATGAAGAAGTAGAGGAGGTTAAAAGCAACATATTCAACTACTTTAAAAGACATTTTAGCAAAGATGAGTTCGTGAGGGCAGTGATCAGAGAAGACCTTACAGATAAAAAGGTATCAGATGCGGACAATTTAATGCTTACTGTCTCATTCTCTGAAGACGAGGTTAAGGAAGATGTGTGGGCATGTGAAAGAATTAAAAGTCCAGGTCCTGATAGTTTCAACTTCAAATTTCTTAAAGAATTTTGGGATCTTTTCAAGGCAGATTTTATGAGAAAGATGGAAGAATTTCATCAAAATGTCAAGCTTGTGAGAGGAATTAATCCATCATTGTATTAATCCCAAAGAAGGATGCAACTAGTGGCCTAAATGATTATAGATCCATATCACTTATTGGAGGATTGTACAAGATCATATATAAGGTGTTGTCAAGGAGAATGTGCAGAGTGCTCGATTCTATAATTTCAGAAAATGAGTGCTTTTGTTGGCAACAGACAAATTCTTGATAGCATTGTGGTTCTTAATGAAGCAATTGACGAACCAAGAAAGAAGAAAATTGAAAGGTTCTTTCTCAAGATTAATTTTGCAAAAGCATATGATTCAGTGGACTGGGGTTTCCTGAATGTGATGATGGAGATTTTCAACTTTGATAAAAAATGACGTAAATGGATAATGGAGTGTGTCTCGCCTGTGTCTGCTTTGGTCCTTGTTAATGGAAGTCTATCAGGAGAGTTTAAGCTGGAGTGTGGGCTTAGACAGGGCGATCCTTTGTCACCTTTCCTCTTTCTAATTGTTGCTGAAGGGCTTAGTTTGTTGCTTAACAAAGCCACACAAGTGGGCCTTTTTTATGCAGCGAAAATTGGAAGGAATAAAGTTATTATGTCTCATCTACAGTTTGCGGATGACACTATATTCTTATGGGTAGTGCTACATTGAATAATGCCATAATGATCAGAAGAATTCTCAGGAATATGGAGCTGATTTCGGGGTTAAAGATCAACTTTGACAAATGCTGCATTTTCGGGGATAATGTGGATGAAAACAGAATCTGGGAAATGGCGAATATTTTGGGATGCACGGTGGAATCTTTACCATTGACTTACCTTGGAATCAAAGTTGGTATGAACCATCGTAAAGAGGTGGCATGGAGAGATTTAGGTGAAAAGATAAGAAGTCGTGTAAAGAAATGGAAAGATAACAAGATATCAATAGGCGGAAGAGTCATCTTATTTAATGCGGTTTTGTCATCTCTACCTATATATCACTTTTTCTTTTACCTTCTTCCTAAAATTACCTTGTGTGATATTTTGAAAATTCATCGTAATTTCATTTGGGGTGGGGGGAAGGTGATAAGAGTAAAGTTGCTTGGGTTGATTGAAAAACAATATGTAATCCAAAGAATCGAGGGGGGCTTAGGGGTCAGGAACTTGCATCTTTTTAATAAATCACTTATGGGGAAGTGGATGTGGAGATTCTTGAGTGAAAAAGAGAGACTTTGGGAATCATAGAGTCAAAATATGAAAATAGTAGGGATGGGAAGTTGGAGTATAGTGTCGAGAGGGGAAGAGGTTCGTGGTCAGGATGGTGGAAAGATGTGGTGAGTGTCACTTTTAGAGATAGAGGGGGTTGGTTTAAGGGTCATTTAGAGAGTCATTGGAGATGGGAATCAAACTTTGTTTTGGGAAGATACTTGGCTGGGGAAAAACCATTAAAAAAAAATTTCCTAGATTGTTTCATCTTAGTAGGGACCAAGAAAAGATGGTGGGAGACATGAGAACTTGGGAGGGAGGTTGGTGGACTTGGGGGTGAAGATGGTTGGGGGATCTCTCGGGATGTGATAAGGATCAATTTTATTTGCTCTTGTCTTCGGTTGACAGGTACACAATAAAAGAAGGAGTTGAAGTTAGATGGAGATGGAAGAGGTCCAAACAACGCTGTTATGAAACAAATGAAGTCTATAAAATGCTTTTGGAATTGCGGGATTCAAGCCTATTGGAAAAGAAGATAAAAAAGTTTCAGAAGTATTTGAAACAAGTTCACGCCCTTGAAGGTAATTGTTCACTCATGGAAAGTTCTTTGGGACCGTTTACCTACAAAAACTAACTTAAATAGAAGAAACATCCTAAACTCTACAGTCGACTTGAAATGTGTATTATGTAAAGAAAATGAGGAAATTGCGGTACACATATTCTTTGAATGTGAGGTGGCTTATAAGTTATGGATGGCTTGTCTGAATTGGATTGAGACCTCTTCAGTTCTCCATTCAAATCCTCGTTGGAACTTGAATGCATTTAGATGTTGTGCTAAGGAGAGAAAAAGTAAAGTGAAGTTAGTGGCTATTTGGCAATGTGTCATATGGTTGATATGGAAGATTAAGAACATCATCATTTTTTAAGGAGTAGTTTTTTGTTTTGAAAAATTGATAGAAGAGATGAAAAGTAGAATATGGAGTTGGTTTTATGTTAATAATGCGAATCAGTCTATATTGTCTTTTAATGAGTGGCTTTTAAAGCTAAACTTGATTCTTTAATAGTTAAGTAATTTGTAATTCTTTTTTTTTTATATTTCTTATACCCAAAAGTTATCAATACAAATTTTATTTATCGAATTGTTTTTTAGTTTTCTAGCTAATTGATCCTACGTGGCGGCCAATGATTTGTCCGTTGATATGTTCATGTGGATATTACATATGATGTGTAATAGATGAATGTCAATTTCATCCCACAGGGAAAATGTCACATTTGGTCCCATAAGAATTTCTTCAGTTCAATTTTAGTCCCGTAGAAATTTACTGGTCTCATAGCTAGCGGTTTTAGTCCCATAAGAATTTTATAATCATAATTTTTCAAAAATTTTCATCTCAAATTAACTTATATTATTATAAACTACTAAATTTATATTATTTTCTGTCTTTCAACACAGACATAGTTCATTACGACAATTACCCTTTGTTTTCTCTCTCAATAAACATTGTATTAGTTTTCTTTGGGGATTATTTTTGCAAATTATGGAATCTAATTTACAAGTTGTCATTTTGGTCTTGCTAATTGTTCAAAATATTTCGTTAACTATTAACAGATTTTGATGAAAATTTCCTATGGGACTAAATCTGCCAATTTTAAAACATTTTTGGCATTGAGCAATTTTTACGGGACCAAAAGTGTAATTTTTCCCACAATTTTACTCGAATTCAATTTTATTTAGTACTAAAATAATTAACCCTCCACCTTAATATCAATTCATACATTCCGATCAAAAAATATATCAATTCATACACATTTTGGCAAACACGTGGCAGGCATGTAATTAGATTGATTTTTTTCAGTTCATACACACATATAGTATCAATATACTTCTTTTAAGATGAGTTTGGTTTTAGCTTAATTTAACTTTTAATCATGACAAACAATTTATATCACGTTAAAATTTTGTTAATTTATAAAATAAATTTATTTATTAATGTTCATTTAACTAAATAAATTCGTATAATAAAACAAGTCGAATTATGAATTTTGTTAATGTAACACTCTATTCATTTACACCCAAATATATGTTAAAATCGGATAGCAATTTGTTATTCGTCAAATACCAGTACTGCAACCATGCACATTCATGACAACGTGACAACAGAATTTAGAAAGTGCATATATTTATTGAATCCGAAACTTTATGGGTCGAATAATCCGAATCATAAATTTTACTATACACAAAAATTATCTCAATTGATTACTTCTTGAAAATCATTTTTCGTCCATAATTATTATAAATACATCATCCAAGATTCCAAGTTAAGAGAATATTAAATAGATAATAATTAAAAGATGACAAGAAAAGCGCGTTGTCTCAATAAACAGAAGATTTTGTTGGGAAGAGGTGGGGCCTACCCTACTCCTTTGGACATATAGTATTGGAATGTCTTAGTCAATAGTTGATTGCTATTCATCAACAGATCATATTAATTTTATCACTAACGACAAACGAGTGAAACACACATTTATTTACACACACTAATAATTCATTCATATTGTATATAGTATAATTATTTCATCTCATCTTCAAATAATTTACTAAGTACTATTAATTAATTGTATTTAAATATATTTATATCATGTCATCACTTTAAAAAATATCACCATTGTAGTCTGATTATAATAATTGATAGGCATGGTATGTATCAAGAGTCACGACATCAGTCTATTCATATCCTTACACACTGGAAATTAAATTAATTAATTAATAATATCTTCAGATCAAGAATGTAAAAATATCGCTGGTTGAATTGACCAACATTAACTATTTGGATTAGAATAAAGTATTCGGGATCATCAAATAATTAATCTGAGTGTACTTAACCGATATTTTAGTATTTTATTTATTTATTTTTATTAAGGCAAAAACTCTTGTATTCCCGGGCGCACGGATTTAGATCCATGCGCCCAAACCTGACACTACCCGTAAAATCAACCCGACCCGGCATACTTAAAGAAAAAACCCTAATTCAATCTAGGATTCACGCTTTTCACGCTTCTCTCCCTCTCTCCCATTCCCACACTCTCTCTCCATTTTTTACGCGATTCTCCTGCTGCTACTCGTCACCGATTAACGACGATATTTTCGTCAATCGCTGCTGAAAGAGAAGCTAACAGTTTCGTCAATTCCTCCACGTACCGATTTTACCCCAGCTCTGTTCAGGTGAAAAAATTCCTTTTGTGTGTTATTGCATTTTTGTTGTTGTATTTAATTGAAATTATTGATTGTTGTCTGCATTTATTGTGCAATTGGTTTTGGCTTTCACTGCATATATTTTTGTTGTTGAAATTTTGCTTCCAATTTTGGTAATAATGTTCGTTACTATTGAATTTGATATTTTCTACTGGAATTAGGAGATTGTGAATTGAATTTGATGCTGATTAATGACAGTGAAATCCATTTTTAATTAAACTTGATTGCGAAAATATGAGTTGTGTAGCTTCTTACTGTGCGCGGTAAGTTTTGAGTTTATACGTAATCCACTTCTTCTTTACTCGGGTTGAGAAATTTTGTTCTCTTGTTACTGTTTTTATTAGTATAAAGTACAAGGATTGCATCATTTTCTGTACTCATATATACTTACATTTTGAAAAGTTGATGGTGGGGAATATAAAGGGTATACTGTGGTCATGTAAAGGGTATATTGTGGTCATGTAATATGTATGTAGTTGCAAATGGTGATACATTGTTGATGTGTAAAGGGTACATTGTGAAGTTGTAAAGGGTAATGAGTTTATGGTATTTCAAGTTTATGTTAAGGTGTTATGGCATGGTGAAAAAAGGTATATTGCGGATGAATGAAGGGCATATTGTAGTCATGTAAAGGGTATGGTGTTTAAAGTGTATCTAGTTTATGTTGTTAAGGTATTATGGCATGAGTAAAAGGAAAAATTGTTTTCATGTAAATAGTATATTGTGTTAATTTAAAAGGTATATTGTGTTTATGTTGTTCAGGTATTATGGCACAGAGAAAATGGTATATTATTTTTATAGAAAGGATATATTATAGTCATGTAAAGGGTATCTATATATATTGAGTTGCAAATGGTACATCGTGCTCATGCAAAGGATATGAAGTTTAGGGTGTATCAAGTTTATGTTAAAGTATTATGGTATGGTGAAAAAGAGTACATTACGGAAGAATGAAGGGTATATTATTTTCATTTAAAGGGTATATCATAATCATGTAAAGGGTATACTGAGTTCATGTTATTAAGGTATTATGACATGGGGCAAAGAATATATTGCAGATGACTAAAGAGTATATTGTTCTCATGTAAAGGGTACGAATTTTAGAATATATATTATTGATAGTGTTTCAAGTTTATATTAAGATATAATGACATGGTGCAAAAGGTATATAATTTTATACTAAAATGTAAAACACTAAATATTAAAGGGTAGAACATTCAAAATCCAAAAATTATTTAACAAAATTTATCACAACATATAATCTATTACATCACTAAATTAAACGAGCATGTGAAGTTTTTGATCCAAATTCCTTCATTAACTCTAAAGTTTTCCCTTTACTTTTTTTGGCCTTCTAGAAGTGACTCTTCATTCTCTTCTTCCTACCTTTTGTAACTGAACTAGCAGGATCGAACAGTACAATATCAGTAGCCAACAAATCTCTTGCATATGCATCATATATATATTTCCTTGCTTCTTCGTAGTCCAAACTCTTCAACACTAAATTATAGTATTTTCTTGTTGCTTCATGCCACCAAGATGTTTTGTCTCCATTCTTTTCTTTGCCTCCCCTAAATTGGTCCCATATTTCGCACTAGAGTAGCTTCGACCACCTTTTTTTGTAAATAAAAATCTTGTAAACATTCTACAGAATTAATTTGTAGAACTCTTAAGCTATGGTAGCACAACAACTCACAGTCCTTAAATTCCTCACAAGAGCACGTGATTAATTTCATCTGTACATAACTTGATAGATTTTACCATCAGTATCAACAGACTTAACATGGTAAACCATTGTTGTGTCTTCACATCCAATAAATGGTAACCGAGCAATTATTCACTTCTCAAACTTTTCCTCAAAATGCCTAAAGGTGACCAAATGAAGTTTTCTGCAATATAATAGAAACACAATAACTTAATAAATACAAAATAGTGGAACATCATAAATGTATTTTCACCTAGTATATGAAACTTTTTCCAGCCAACATCACTTCAAATTCAACACTATCAAATATAAATGTTCTAAAATCCATACCCTTTACATAACCACAATATACTCTTTAGTTATCTGTAATATACCCTTTGCCCCATGTCATAGTATCTTAACAACATACACTCAAAACACTTTAAACATCATAACCTTTGCAAGACCACAGTATATCCTTTACATAAAAACAATATACATTTCAATCATCCGTAATATACCCTTCAAAATATCATTGGAAGACTTACACAAATACATGAAAACAAAAAACATCTTTCGGACCAATGTTTAGAAGATTTCAATCATGCATGTGTACCCACATGAATAGTCTAAATAGTTATTGTAAAATACAAAATATGATATTAGAGAAGGATACAATAAGCATTAAACAAGGCATATAAAAGAAAAATTATGAAATTTATGCTCAAAGCAATTTTGCTGAGAATATAATCTTCTCTCATCTAAAAGAAATATAGGTACGAAGACAAGATCAACAATAACTCATACAAAGGTAGATAGCAATTAGTGCTACTAGAAAATGAGAATTTATCAATTGTTTCAAGAAGACTCTAAACCTATTCATGATTAAATAAAAAAACCTTTTAACTAGAATATAAGGTTTGCGTGATTCATCTTTAAGAATAATTACACAGGAATTTATTAATGTAGAATTCAAATTACCTCTTTGTAGAATCCTTCGAAGAATTAATGGAGATATGAAATCTGAATTGTTGACAACGATCAGAATTTCGCCCTAGAAATATAGATTGTCGACACTGAAGTTGGAATTCAATCTATTAATTATGAGGAACATAAGAAATTGGAAGGATGATGGTATGAAATCTCTGGTTGTGTTCCTGGAGAGAAGAATCGCACGCAAAATCTGGAGAAAATCGCACGCAGTGAAGCTGAAGAAAAGGTGCGTATTTGAGAAAAAATGGGTTATTTTAAACTTATATACGATCCGTATTGGGTTGGACACACGGGTCAAGTCCGTGTCCCCGGACACACAAGTGCCTCACTCTTTTCTTAATGAAAGAATATTTAAGGTTTTTAACCAATTCGAAAACTTATACACAGCAGTGATACGGATATAGTTTTTGTGCAACTCATATGAGTAATACAATGTACCCAGTGCATCAGTACACTTGGATAATATAACGTTAGATCATATTTTTATTTAATTCTAATTATTAAATAAAATAAAATAATTTAAAAATATAATAATTACCCACTACAATCTAGAATTGTAAATGAATCAAATAATTCGAATTTGATTCGTTATTCGAATTCGAATATCAGTATTCGAATTTAAAAAATTCGAATTCGATTACGAATTCAAATAATTATTTAAGTTCGAACAATATTCGAATCGGATATGGTTCGTAAGATATTCGATTCGAATATTCACGAATATATTCGAATAATAATATATAATATATATTAATTATATATTATTAATATTAAATAATTATATATTTTTATATATTAAATATGATATTTTGTTTTATAAATGTAAATAAATATGTATATTATCTAATTTATTACTATCTTAAAATAAAAGGAAAAGATATATTTTAATTTTTTTATATATAATGTAAATTATTTAATTATAATTTTTAATAATTTAATGGTTGATGTATTTAGTGAGTATTTCTTCTTAAATTTATTAATAGTACAAGAAAAAAAATTATTATTTAAATAATGAATTTATAATTTCAAATCGAATTCAAATTCAAATATTCAATTTCGAATGTTCAAATTCGAATACTCGAATATATTCGAATAGTTCGTTTATTACCTTCGAATCGAATACGAATCCGATTTCGAATTCGATTAATAATCGTATTCGAATATGAATATTCAAATATTTAATCAAATACCTTAGTATTCGATTCGATTCGTTTACAACCCTACTACAATCTAATTTGTATGTTATAATCATTCATGTGCATCTCACAATAATATGAGGTTATTGTGGGGTGCACAGGAAGAGTTATAGCATAATATCTTTTTAGAATGCATTTAGTTTAAACCCGTCAAAGGTTATATTTTGTGTTATATTCTGTGTCAGTTAATTTTTTATAGTCATACCTTTAAACATTAACATTACATTTCCATTGAACATAAGGCAATTAATCTTATGTAGACATAAGTAAATAGTAAGGTGTATGATTACTTTACATTTACTTTTATATACACTACTATAAAAAGTAAATGTAACATAGTATGATACTAATTTATGTCAAAAAAAAAAATTGCACCACTATTTTCTTTATGTGGGATGGGTCCTTGTGTTCCACAAATCATACAAATGTTTTAACTTTTAATTTATACTTATGATTTTTACTTAAATAACAATTTTGAAGCAAGTGAGTGTTTGTGACTAAAATGAAATGATTTGTATTGGAGTTGAATTACATCATCTAATTTTACATAATTGTGCACACTGATCTGAAGTAAAACAAATTAATTGTGGAGTATAAATGTGTATGATCATCTTCAACTGTGTTTGCATGTCTACATTTCACTGTGGAAGGAAGGAAATGTGATTGGGGGGGTGGGTATTGCTGGGTGGGTGATAATTAATCTTCATCTGCTGAAAACCCTGCACCTGATTTGATGCATTCTCAGCCTTTAATGCAGCTTCAAACGTGGACTTTGCTGCCTGCAATTATTAATCCAAATTAACAATATTAATTAATTAAAAATCAATTGACTTAATTAATTGAAGAGTTAATAATTATGTATATGATCCAATTACCTGCATTGCATCCATGGCGCTTGTGGTGGAGTTGTTGAAGTCGTGGAAAGTGCTGGCTGCTGTGAGCTTCATGGAAAGAAACTGTGGGATGAATAAAACGACGTCGTTAAAAGCGTTCTGTATTAGTGTTCCCAAAAGCAAGGGTAAAATGGTAAAAGTACACACCTCCACTTGGTTTTGCAAAGACTGCACATAGTTGATGATCTCATCTAGCATAACTGCCATCCCCATTGTCTGTTTGTATCATTTCAATAATTATTACATCAATTAATTAGTATTTATAAAAATATTCTAGTTATTTGTTTATTCAACATTATAGTAAAATTAATTAATTACCTTGTAGCATCCAGGAACAATATCTTGCAAACATCTTAATCTCTCATTAATCTTCCCTCTTCTCACCTGATGATCATATTTAAATTAATTATTATTTTTTTCTTATTTAAAAAATAAAATATAAAAAAGATTAAAAAAATTATACTGTAACTTACTCTTTCTGCTAGACTATGGCTATCAGTGGCTTGCCCTCTCTTGGCTCTAACATGAATAACTTCGCCTGGTTTTTCATCTCGTATTCCACTGCTTTTCGATTTCTTCCCTCGCTATAAACACAAAACAAACATGAATCATTAACATGATGCAAGAGAATGAATTGCTCCATATATCCATCCATCTGATCAACAGCTGCTTCTTACATTTGTCTTTCTGCTGGCATTGTCTGAAGCCTGAGGAGACGAATTATAGGCACAAGTATTAGCAGAGCTGCTTTCCGGCGTAGTAGTCCCGCTGATCTCCACCGTTGATTTCCTCTTCCTATCGACATGATGATCATCCATGATCATCATATTCGCGTTCATGGGGACATGATCAGCTGCTGACATGAATGGATTGATGGTGTGATCTTGGATGAAGAATCCAGCAGGGAGAGATTCCATGGTGTGATCTTGTGGAAACCCCATCATCAAATTCTGGGAGTTTAAGGTAGACATGTCTGAATGATTTGGATTCAGAAAGTGGTTCAAGAAATCTATGTTGGAATCCATGTCTGCAAGAGAGAGAGAGTGTTTGTAGTTTTGGAAGAACTGGTACTGATCACCCATCTTTCTCAAATTTCTTTCTGCAAAAAAAATGATCAGTTGTGAGTTGTGATTGTGAGTGTGTGTGTGTGTGTGTGTGTGTGTGTGTGTGAATATATATAATGTGATGTTAGTGGGTTTTATAAGATTAATTAATTAGAGATAATGGAAAAAGTGAAGCAGTTAGAGGGAGCCACGTGGCAAGTTGGGCTTCTGTGGTTCTGTGTCCCTGGGTGGAGCCCATTTTCAGGAGATATATCCAAAATCAGGGGACCCATTCACTACCAACTGGTTTGCAGCTTCACTTTCTGATTAAAATATGGAAAAATAATTAAATAAATATTTATATTGAATTGAATTGGAATTTCACACTCAGTTTTTGTGTCTCTGTCGGATTCAGGCACTGCCATTTTCATCAGAGTTACAGATGTGCAAATGGTTTACAACTCAGATGAGACAATTTAACATTTTTGGTAAATTATGTTAATGGATAAGCTGACCCAATATTGGGTGTGGCATTAGCAGGAATGAACATTTTACCGTGAAATCTTTAACTTTTCATGCTTTTCAATTGTAACATTATGATGCATGCATGCATACATACATACATAACAGATCCATTTTTTTAAAAAAAAAAAAAAAAACAACAACAACAACTACTACTACTAAGGCAATTGCTGGATTTACTTAAAATATACACATCTCAATTCTCATTGCAGATGGTGGAATACAAAAAGTGTTGCACATCATTTAAATGCATGTCATCATCCTTGCTTTCAGCCAAAATTTTAAAAAATCAGAAACATAATAAAAAAAAATTTAAAAAAATAATAAAAAAAAAAAAGATGTGCCAATTTTGATAAATGTGATGAATGTTTAGCAGGAATAATGAAACTGGATTTATGTGCTTTTCAGAGCAGATAAAGCGTCCTTTGTTGCTGCAGAGATGACAGCATCTGAAGCATTAGGAAGGTAGTAGTATTTTCCTGAAAATGGAAGACATTTGTGTCAAAATTTTGAAGCTTGTCTTGATAAAATATTAGGAGAGGATATCGATTTACAGACCTTGAGCAACTCGAGCAATCTCTTTGGCAAAACCAGTCGAAACGAACTTGTTCTCTGTATCGATAACCAGAAGCGACATCCCAGCTTTGTATATTTTTCCAGCAACCTCTAGAATCTCATCCTGCAAACATGTTCATGATATCAAGTGTTAACAACCATTTGCATTTGGAAACCACCCCAGTTTGGGTTGAGTTGGGTTGGTTGAGCTTAGCCTCATTTTTGGTGCTGCTCAGCACGGTCTTAAACTGCCTTGTTTAAACTCAGAATAATTTTAAGCATGCGGGGACGAGTAATGTTAGAACAAGGTTCTGTGTTTGACCTTCAACTCTTGAGCAGAGGGTCGAGGCAAGTCAGCTGCAGCTTCGAGATCAGTCGATCTTTTTAGAGATATGTTGGCTCTGCCATCTGTTATGGCGACAATCATTATGCGCCCAACATCACCACTCTTCTCCGCGTTCATCCCCACTCGAACAGCCTGTGGAGAAAGTTCGATTAAGGAGTCAGAAGATGAATAATGTGCCAGTCACAGATTGTGAAGTATTATAAGTAGGAGAAACATGGTCTTTTTAAATAAGTGGGTATGCACTGGTTTTGATCTTGAGAAACAAGAGAAACTTCGCTTCGTCAAATTAAATGATAGTAACATTTCAATAACAGCTCAAGAAAAACATATTGTATTGATGTGTTGGTTATATCTATCACAATACGAGCCTTTTGTACCGTGGTTAGACCATGCGCAAGAGGGGAGCCCCCACCACATGGAAGTCTCTCCAGACGTTTCCTTGCCATGGCAATTGACCTGGAAGGAGGGAGCAGGACTTCTGCAGCATCTCCACGAAACGGAATGATACATACCTAGTTCATTTTCATATCATCCCCATTATATTTCATGTCAAAATCAAAGCCGTATAAGAAGCAATCAAACAGACAGGAAAGAACTGAAAAGAGACTCGATCCATTAGATGCACCTGATCTCTGCTTGTATAGCTCTCTGCAAGTAATTTAAGTGCTGCTCCCTTGGCATTTTGCATTCTGTTAAGTGCCATGCTACCACTTGCATCAACGACGAAAATGACCTAAAATTTTATCAGTAGTTAAATTCCTCTTACATTCAAAACATTGTAAACTAATTTCAGCCATATGTACAAATTAGAAGCTTATAAAATAGCACCATGTCAATGACCGTTTTTACCAAGATTGAAAAAACATATGTATTCAAACAGATTTGATTTGCAACCACCTTACGTATAATGTAGCTGAGCAACACATATTCATTCTACAGCTACTAGATAAGTTTGAGATCATGGTATACATTCTTTGATGTCAAACTCAATTAGTTCCAAAAGGTATAAGAAAATCTTGATGATGATGTATAAAGACAGAAACAAGAATCAAAGGTTGCAAGTTTTTCCAACTTTACCAGGGCTCCTGCTTTCCGGGCCATCCTTTTAGCACGCATATCAGTTTTTTCTACATAAACTTTTCTATTCTTCTGGATATCCTTCTCTCGTCGCAACTTTTGATAAGGTGCAGCTGCTCGAAGAGTTGCATCAACAGCCAATCTCCTAACAGGACCCTGCTCGTCATATGATGAAACATACTTTCAAAATAACTCACCCGAACATTAACCAGTGACTTCCCAGAAAAAACTAAGCTGCTTTTGTCTTGGCAAACAACATTGACAGCATCTACACCCCTCCAAAGTCTCCAACAGCGCAAGACATCTTCATAAATAAAATAAATTATAAGGCATCGGACCTTTGGAAGCATTGGCTTTATATATCGTCCTCGATCCTCAGAAAAGATAACATTCTTTGCTCTCCCAGCTTTCCCTCGTCGTCTCTGTGCCTGCTGTGCAAAGAAGAGAAGTTTCTCATCCACTAATCCTCCTTCAGCATCAAAGATGAACTCTTCAGGTATTTGGTTCTGTTGCTCATTCTCTTGATCATTCTCATCCTGTTGCCAAAAGGAATATTCTGGATATTAAGAAAGGGAAAAACCTTACTCTCTCAGGTTATATATTTTCTCCCTTAATCACAAGTTAGTCGTCTATTGGAAGAGGCAAGTAGAGCATTAATAATAAGTGAAATCTAAGTAACCTCTTGATCTTCCTCTTCATTCTGCTCTTCTGAAGCATCCTGGTCTTGTGGAGGAGGAGGTGGTGGTGGAGGTTGCTGGTTTTGCTGGTCCGGTGGACTTTCACTAATGATGGAACGCGGAAGGATGACTAATTCTACCTGGATCAGCAGTGAATCGTGTTGAGAGGGTAAATGGTGCGGCTCTTCTGATAAAAAAATTCTTATTTTATTATAATAATATCTGGTATTATGTTTATCTTCTGTACTCATACGATCTTCATTTCCCTCTTTTATGGTTTGAACCGCAGTAAGTAACTAAAATATTTCGTGGCATCAATAGAGCAAACATAAACATATACATTCAATAAGTTAACGAAATTTTGTTTAACAATCTCTTAAAATGGTCTCTGAATCACCTAAAAGGTTTTCCAGTAGGCAACAGAGGTTCTGATCAAGGTTGAAGCTTTCTGAAAAGCCAAGTGCAGTATAACAATATGATTCAGTTCAAACAACTCAGCTGCATCAAATATTTAGTTCCCAAACATATTTGGCTTGAGAAACACATCACAGCCATCAGCACACCATCCAGGAAGGCATACTTTGTTCTATTACTGTCAATATTTGAAATTTCTACCTTATCTCCTCCTTTAAACAAGTAAAAAGTCAATGTATATTATGGCAAGTGTAACTACAGTAGCTAATTTAACCTCAAGTATCAACTGCAAATAGGATAAAACAGAAACTATCTTCAAATCATCAAAGTTTTGACCCTGAAACATCTATTAAAGTTAGCGCTAAAATGTGAAGCAAGGAGTCAGACTGCACAAATATTTCACTTACAGCCTTTTTAAGGTCATCCACGTTGACCTTTTCTCGTCCCTCTATAGCAGCTAAACACCTCGCCACTCGTGCTGCATATAACTCGGCCCTGTGTCCCTGCAATTTAGGAATCAGCAAATGTCTATATATCGTGATAGAAAAACTGTATATTTTATGTATTACTCCTACATTACATAAACTTATCTACTTGTAAGTTGTAAAATGAATGTAATCTTTCATTAAAAAAAAAAAAAAAGAATTGCATCAACTAATTGAAAATGGAAAAATGTGGAGTGAGTCTCAAACATGCAGCGTACTGCCTGTTTTAACTATTCAGATTCTCCTCTGTAAATATTTATTTCATCTTTAGCCCCACCCTAACCCACCCCAAAGAAAAAAAGGAAAATTAAGACAGTCAAAAACATAGAAAATAATGAATTATCCAATCAATACTTCAATGCATGAGATTAGCAGTACTATTATAAGATTAGTAACCTATATAGTGATAGCATCTCACAAACAAAATCTAGAGGAGTTTCAAATCAAAAACCTGGCAACCACCTCGGAGAGCTTCCATAACTAGGTACTTTAGTTGCTCTCTGCCTAAGGTCACATCCTTCAAGTACTCCCGTGCCAAAATTATCTGCATGAATAACATTAACATCATCGTACCCAGTCATCTGTAGACTTCAGCATTAATCCTGCAATTAAATCTATCTTCTTAAACTTGCTAAAGGTATGTTGATACATTCAGCTAAAACTATCAAGGCATAATGTATCTAAAGGACCCTAAAATTTATTTCAATAGGTTGCTAAAAATATGTTGATTCTAGTTAAAGTTGTTTAGGCAAAAACATCTGGATATTAATACTGATGTGTATATGATTTAAAAAAGCCATTAAGATAACTTGAAAAGTTGTCAAATACTTGAAAAGTTTTTAAAATAAAATATGGATTAGGGACTATCAAGATAAATGTTACTCCCTCAGACTCATATTTTTAAGTTCACACTTTCTGGAGACACGGATAAGGGGGGAAAAACAAAAACAAAAAACAAAAACAAAAAAAAAAACTCATTTTATTGACACTTTAGGGGTAATTTGGTACTTTTGAGTAATAAATAAAGTCTAAAGTAGGATATGTGTGCTAGGTGGGGATTCCAATTTTGAAATTAAACTGTATTATGAGGTTATTTTGTTGAGCGCCATTTCTTTTATTTTGGAGTGTGAAGATAAGTATGGGATGAAGGGAGTAATAGTTTAGGGACCTATCAAGATAAATATTAATGGTTCAGGGACATTTCATTATTTCAACTTCTATTCATTTCAACACAATCACAAGCAGTATATACATGAAGAATCCTGCAAAAAAAAAACAAGCAAGCATAAGAGCTCAGGAAGCGTTGCACATATACAGTTATACACAGAAAAATGTGGGAGACTGTGGGTGTTAGGTTTGCATTTTATTAGTCTCCTCAAAAGCTTAAAGAGATTTATTTTAAAAAAAATAACAAAAAAAAATCCAGAAAGGAAACTAAGAAATAGCTTTCTGAGAGTAGTGAAACTCCGAAAGAAGTATTCAAGTAAAATGCATAATTCTAATAGTGCATAAATGCCGAACTTAAACAGTATGATAGGGGAAGACTGTATTTATCCAGTTATGACCTTCATTATTAAACCAAAGCTTTAATTTTTAAAAAATGCTTGCCACAAATGAAATAGAAAAGCAAAATTGACATGCAGGTGACCAAATATCTTTGCTTGAATTGTAAACTTCCAGATCGTTATTAACTATTCAATAAATCACGTTCACTGTAGCATAATTGTTATCCTTCGTATTTTGCCAAGTCAGTATTACCTGAGTCTTCGCTGAGTCCGTCTCTTCTTCAACCATTTTAAAAACTTCACCACTTTTTTCTTGAAACTGCGTAGCAATTTCAACAGCTGCAACCCGATCTTCAAAACTCATTGGAAGATCTGCACTGCAGAAGAGGGTGTCGTCGACATTAAAAATCCAAAATAAAAATTAAATATATAGGAGGATGAGTAACTTCACCTATCAGGTGGAGCTAACTTGAGAATAGCTAGTAAGCTAGAGCATGCAAAGCCATAATCCATATGTCAGTCAGATAAGCAGAATTCAGGTTATTATATGTTCTCATCCTTGATCTTTGCTACTTGGACTTGTGCTGGTTTTGGATACTATCGAGGCATTACAAGAATTTGAAAACTAAATACAAAACCAAGTGCGATGTCATTGTTCATCAATTACGCAACAAACCAAAATGGACGGAAGTGATAGCAGGAAAGAAGAACTAGAAGCAAGTCACACATTATGCCACCAGAGAAAAGGGATCCAAGGAAGACTATAAAATATATTAATTTATAAATATGGAATAAAATTATTCAGAATGTAGACAACTGTTACCACATTGATTTTACCTCAGATTTCAAAAATGAACGAAGAGAATTTTCCTCCAGATTTTGCAATGAAGAACATCCAAGTAGTTAATTATACATGATTGAGATCAGGTGGGTCATTTACAGACTAAAGATCAGGTACCTATTCGTACCATTGGTTTGTTGCACAAAATTTTAATGTTAATTAAAAAGAAAATCTAACAATAAGTACAGAAATTTAGCTCAGTAGGAAACACCAAAAAAAGAAATAGAAAAATAGGTTTGACGGTAGATATAAAGATTTCATAATAGCACAGATCACGTACATCTTTTATTTGTCTTTAAAAGGAATACACAGAATAATTTGTTGTTAAGAGTTCAATGAACCCAACTGCTCACAGCACATGGGCAGACAAATGATCCACATTGAAGGAATGATCACTAGTCTTACCTCAAATTTATTGCTATGCGGTCAAGCAGGTGCTCTCGGACAGAACCCTCCTCAGGATTATAGGTAGCAATCAAAAGTGGCTTGCATGGATGTCTAAAGCTGATCCCTTCCCTCTCAACAATATTGACACCCTCTGTCAATACATTAAGAAGCAAATTGCTAATACCTTCATCCAGGAGATTTATCTCATCTACATACAAAACTCCTCTATGAGCTTCCGCAAGCAGCCCCGGTTGGAAAACTGTTGTTCCAGATTTCACAGACTCCTCAACATCAACCGATCCTATTAGTCTATCTTCTGTCACACCAAGTGGAATCTGCAGATTAAGGGAAGACAATATAGTTCAAGAATAATATCCTTACGTGAAAATAGTTGGTTTTTCAGATGATACCTGCACAAATGGTGACCTGACAATTTTGGTCTTTATATTCCCAGCAGAATCATACTCTAATTTATCGATAAGCCCATCTTCCCACCTTCAAATATTACAAGTAGTAATAACTTAAATTTAACAAGAACAATAACTCATAGCATGATGTTGAAAAACAGAAACCAAAAGAACGTGATTCTGTTCCATATTTTTGGATGTCAAAAGAACAGCCTAAAAACTACTATGTTAGCTTATCAGTTGAACCAGACATCTAAATCTAATATAAAAGTACTGTTAGCTGAGTATTTGTCTCAGAAAATCACCACTAGCATATTTCTGCGTAGAATGTTAACCAATACAAGTAATAAAACAAAACATTCCGAATTCACTAACTCGCTTCGTTATTACCAAGTCTGCTTTGATCAGTATACCAGAGGACAACAAGATATTCTTTACAGTAAATTTATCATTTCAAGTTCACCTTCAACAACTGTGAACATTCATTGCAGCATAACTATTATAGTTTCCAAATTCAGTAAACCTTACTCTTCTGGACATGCTGGATTAGCATTTGCAATAGATCCAACTACAACTTCAATTGGAGGAAGAATCGCATGCAGGCCACGTGCCATTACGGTTTTGGCTGTTCCCCGCTTGCCAGAGATTGCTATTCCTCCAATCTCGCGGTCAATAGCACCAAGTAAAAGAGCAGTCTTGATGGCATCCTGTATGAAAATCCAAAGACGCCAATTTACTTTAGTACTGTAACTTTTATTTTATTTTATTTTTTTTTAATGTGAACTTAGTTGATGGGACTGTAAGATCTAGTCTGAAATTGCATGCAATCATTACTCAAATATCATTTGTTGAACTAGTGAACATTGACAGCAGAATCGTGAAAAAAAAAATAGCTAAGCAATAAACTCTGATTCGTTTAACTTACACTGATACAGTAAATATATATGTACATGTAATCTTATGCAATGCAAGCTGTCTTTTTGTTTTTAAAGTAGTTTCATCTTATCTTTGTTTAAGAGACTTAAAACTAGCACATAGGTTATCTCAAGAATCCAATTAAAATTTTCACTGCTTCCAGCCTTCCACGTTAACCAACAACTAAAGGTAACAAAACTCTAGGTGCACCACATATTATAAGAAGATACAAGCTAAAATCAACACACTTCCATTTTCTCTGTGGCAGATAATTAAGCAGATTTATAAATAAGTATCCAGAACAAGCCTGAGTTGTCCATGGACGAAGGATACATCGTACAGATCTCTTAGGCTAGATAAGAGCCAGAGAGAAGACTGACTCTATCCAGTCCTACGTGCATGGACAATAACTCTAGCTCATTCCACTAGGCAGGAATGAGTAAACAAAAGTTCTACACCTTAATCCAGTGCCTCAAATCAAAGTAACTCAGAAGCAATGATGCTCATTTATAACTTGAAATATCTCTGAATCTTGGATTTATTTACAATGATCATGAGCCATACTTCCAGCATATTCATCACCATTTACTCCAATCCCCCCCAACCCCCAATAATAATAATGATAATAAAATTAGAGAAAATCCAAATCATCAGAAACAGTCCCTCAAAAATTAACCAAAATGTGATGCCCTGAGGAGCAAGCTACCAGCAGCACACATAACATAAGAGAGGGAGAGTGGCAGGAGAAACCTGGCCAACAACGGCAGCCAAAGGGAAAAATTGCCTGCCATAGGGATTGGCATAAGAAATTTGATCCTTCTCTGCCGGCGCTACACTGACGGCGCCATTGCCGGAATCAAGAGTTGCAGTGGCTTCTACTTTCACCCTCCTACATTTGTTGTGCGCAAATTGTGTTGTTGGCCTGAAAGAATTGGAGAAAAAGGGAAGCGGGTTCAATGGCTTTAAGGATTTCAAGATCAGAAGGGGTTTAGATGGCGAAAATGGTGGAGTAATTGGAATGTAAAGAGCCATACCATGAGGCTTGGAATGCAGTGAGATGGCATTGCTTGCATGATTCGCAGTTATCCCATCTTATCTCTGTATATGAACTGAAATCGCGTTTTAGAAATGCGATTATGCCCAAACTCGCACCCACTGCTCTTACCATTTGGAAAAATATAGTATTAATTTGAAATGGTATTCACTTAAATGTTTTATGCCCTTGTTCCGCACGGTCTTATTACATAGCCACGTACCCAATATCAGACGGGGCTCCGGCCCCGTTTTCCATATATATATTTTTTAACTTTTAAAACTACGGCTTTTTAATACGTGATACTCGTGATTTACCATTTTAATTATAAAACTATGTCTTTTTTTAAAAATTTATACAAATATAAACAAAAATATATACTACAATTATGAACAAAAATATATACTACAATTTAATTGTTAGTTTTTTAATAAAAAATTGAATGTAAAAAAATATACAATTATTAAAAAATATGTTACACTATTGCATAAAAAGTTATACACATATAGATGCTAGTTTTTTTTAATGAAACACTTAATGTGAAAAAAAATATACAATTATTAATAAACAACTATACAAAATAGAATAATATATATATATAATAGAATAAAAAAATATACATGCACCTGCCCCTAATTAATTAAGCGAGTTAATTGTTGTTTCACTCCACCTTATTTCTAATCATCAAATTTCACAAACCACAATTTTTATTTCTTAAAAATAATAATAATAATAGTAATAATAATAATAAGAATAAAAAAATTGATGGATTCTAAAAATTATTACTCTAAATAAACATTATATATATATTAAATATAATATCAATATTAGATTTTGATATATTCTTACAAATAATTTATTTAAATTTTAAATGTTTTTTTTATAAAACTTATATATACTATAATTTAAACTTTTGTAGCTTACGTGTTTGGCTGGATAGCCTCTTTATTTGATTTATCCTTTTTTTTCTTTCACTAATCTTTATATTTAGTGATTTGTTGAATTGATTATATTTAGTAATTTGTTGAATTGATTGGTGAGATGTTTGATAAACATTTTTCAATATATTCTCTCTAAATTGCAATTGCTAAATGAGTTTTATTTTTCTACAAACCAAATTTCAAATAAACCCACTACTGATTGAGTGTGAAAACAAATCCCACTGCTCTTCTATTCAAGCTAACTGTTGTTCCTGAAACCAAGAAGAAGAATCTAAAGTTGAGCTCCCTTGAGACAGACATAGGACGAGGCAACAAGATGTAAAGAAATCTCTTGGTTGTAGTGGGATTAAAATTTTTTTATTTTTTAATACTATTTAATATTTTTTTATTGGCTTTCTTATTTAATTTTTTTTTCCTACACCAGTTTTATTATGCAACAATTTCAGTTTTACCATTATTATAATTAATTTTTTATGCAATAGTTTTCAGTTTTATCAATATTATTATTAATTTTCATTTGTATTAGGATTTATTCACGAAATACTTTATGTATTATTATTACTTTTTTTTATTATTAATTGAGTAGTACATTTTATTAAAAAATTAATATTTAGTGCATCTTAGTTGAGTTATAATAACCGTAATTTTTTTCAAATAAATATATATAGAGATATACATTTAATAATTTATAAAATATTTACATCAACATATTTATTTATTTGAAAACAAATTACGTTTATATTTTGTTTTATTCAATTCTTATTTTTAGGAAACACTAATTTTTAAATTTAAGTTGATTTTGTGTTTTTACTATAATTATATCCATATCACAAACTTATTTTATTTCTTTAACTATAATTATATTATTTATATAATATAAAATATAATTTAAAAACTTCCAAATTTATAAATTATTTTATTTCTTTAACTATAATTATATTATTTATATAATATAAAATATAATTTAAAAACTTCCAAATTTATAAATATAAAATTTATTAAAAACTTCCAAATTTATAAATATAAAATTTATGAATATTATAACTTCCAAATTTATAAATATAAAATTTATGAACATCATATGATTTACTTATTTATAATAAGTATTTGAATGAGTATAACTTGTGTAGATTTGTTCTACTAAAATCTTATGGAATCGGATCCTCTCCTTTGTTTCAATACATACTACCTCCGTCCCATAAACAAGTTCCCGATTACTGTAGCTTTTGTGAGAGCTTTTTCAAAAAAGTGTGAACTTGTTTATGGAACGGAGGGAGTATCATTTTTCTTTTATTTTTCTTTCCAATCATCGCCGACAGTGAATGGCTTCCAGTAGAATCTAACCAGAGTTCAGCTCGGCGAGGGTTGTCTGTCTCGTTCGAAATCAAAGAAACAACCGCCGCGTGACATTCATAGTTGAGATCAATCTCATAAAGCATCCTCCACCATTTTCCTGTGAAGTGATGGGAAGCAGTAATTTTGAATATATTCATACCCATGTTATTCTTAATAAATTTTCATTTATAATTACGAATATTAATTAGTTTATATATATATATATATATATATATATATATATATATATATATTTAATAAAATGGTAATTCAAATCTTATTATTTATTTAAATTATTTTTTAATTTAAGTATTATAAATTTATAAAATGTAAATTTTTATAATGAAAAGTGATACTTTATTGTTGAAAAGTTAATATTTTAAAAGAAATTCGATAATATCTTTAATAAAATGTGATAGAGTTGATACTAGGTGCACTCATATGTGTATAACTTTTTATTCTATTTTGTATACATATTATTCTAGTATTTTGTATACGTGTTCTTTAATAATTGTATACTTTTTTAACACTAAGTTTTTTATTTAAAAAACTAGCATCCATGTGTGTATAACTTTTTATTCAATAGTGTATACATATTTTTTAATAATTGTACATCTTTTTGCACTCAATTTTTCATTAAAAAAATTGACAATTAAATTGTATACATTTTTTGTCATAAAAATTGTATATGTTTTTGTTTATATTTGTATATGAGTGCACCATATCTTAAGGTGCACCTGGGTGCACAGTATAATTAGTCAATGTAATAATTAATTACGAATAAAATATAATTTTCTCAATTTTTTAAAATTTTATGAAAATTCAAATTGAATTATCTTAGATATTTATTTCCTTTAAACTTCCGCCCACAATGTTTTCATAAAATTTTTCTGGTGTCGTCTCCAAAACTCCCTAATTTTTTAATTTTTTGAAATTTTAATATCTTTATGAAAATTCAAATTAAATTATCTTAAATATTTATTTCCATTAAACTTCCGTCCAAAATATTTCAATATATAAAATGAATTTCAAATTAATATCTCTCTAATTAATTTAAGTCCTTAGTCTACCAACCTTTCACTGCATTATTGGATAATATACTTCCTCCCAGGGCTTCTTTAATTCCTCTTTCTTTTAATTTATAGGCCTGATTAAAAGAAAATTAAGTATAATTATTGTGTAGTTAATATTATCAGTTTTTAGTCCATTATATATAAATGGAATTATTACTTAGAGGTACAAAGTATATGATAGTATTACTGCTAGATACAATGGATAAATTTAATTATTTTTACGTATAAAAGTATGCAATGTAAAGTCTTAATTATTCTTTATAATAAGTTGAATACATAATTTAAAGATTAATTAGTTAGTTAGAAATTCACGTAAACTTGTTTTATCTCTCCAGGAACGGTTCTATTTATGTTATCTTACCTAAAATCAATGTATTTCTGGAATTCTTTTTTTTTTGCTGTGATTACATATTAGAGTCGGATTTTTGGTCGCGATACTCATTCCAATTTGAAATCACAAATCTGTAAGTATTTGTTTAATTTTGAAGATTTATTTTATTTTGCTAAACTGAATCCAACGTGAGATAGGATTTAAGTTGAATACACCTTGTCTTTGGTCGCGATACTTATTCCAATTTGAAATCACAAATCTGTAAGTATTTGTTTAATTTTGAAGATTTATTTTATTTTGCTAAACTGAATCCAACGTGAGATAGGATTTAAGTTGAATACACCTTGTCGATCATTTATTTATTCATCTGAATACCTGCGTTCTCTGTGTTCTTATGATTTTCCATAAAACTAGTATAATATTTTCTGAATACCATTGTTGTTCGACCATTTGTTTATTCATCTGAATACCATCGATTTGTTTTCTGCTGTGCGTTCTCTGACTTCTTATGATTTTCCATAAAACCAGTATAATATTTTCTGAATATCATTGTTTTTCTAATTGGTGCATTTTATGGGTTTACGATCATGAGTAATTTTCTGAACAACAGCAGTTGTTTTTCTAATGAAATTAAATCAATATACTTTGTTGTTCAGGCACATAAGTTCATGGGTCATTCCCGTTCTTAGTGTTCTGCATAATGATGAGTGCAAATTAGTGTCTATATGTTCAATCACATCCTGGTCTGATATTCAATGTTAAATTCGTGAATGTTGGGTTGACTTGCAAAATGAGGAATTCAAGTGTCTTTGTAGTTTTGGCAAACATAGAAGGATTTGTTTTGCATCTGATATTGATTTGAAGAACTTAGCCTCTCTTTGTCATCGGTCATTGGTAAATACTGCTTCAGCAGAATTATCAGTTGTTGAAAAAAAAAATACTCTGGTAGTTAGAAGTTCATCTCATATTTGTGAAATGATCAGTTGTTGAAAAAAAAATACTCTGGTAGTTAGAAGTTCATCTCATATTTGTGAAATGATAGTGCCTGGAAAAGATTCAAGAAGAGGTTATGAAAATGATAGTGTATTCAAAGCCAACACCAGGCACAATTACTTGTTAATTACCAACTTTAGTATATTCAAATATAGCATGCACTCTGAATACTTGCCAGGTTTGGGTTTCAATCACAAGAATTCAAAACCTTCAGCCATAACAATGGTATTCAATGGTGGGCGAACAATGGAGGCCACCCCTCATGTGACTGTCATTATAAACCCCTCGGCGGAGGGTCAATTGAACTAAATAGTTAATTCAGTTTTTGGTGCGTTTCTCTCTCATAAAAACAAAAATTACGAAAGGAAGAAAGAAGTGCCCTCCTGTGACACATGTGGAATCATAAAACAATTTGGGTATTCAAAACAGTTAGGGATTATGAATAAATGCAACGTATCGATGTCAATTACTTGAATACAGTGTATTCAGATCCAAAACCAGGGCCAATTACTTGTTAATTACCAGCTTTTGGATATTCAAATATAGAATGCATACTGAATACTTACCAGGTTTGGGTTTCAATCACAAGAATGCAAAACCTTCAGCCGTTAAAAGGGTATTCAATGGTGGGAGAACAGTGGAGGCCACCCCTCATGTGTCTGAAATTATAAACCCCTCATTGGATTCCCCTAATATCGCCCTCGTTGGATTCCCCCAAACACGCCGCCCGTTTTGAGATTCTTGTTTGGAATTGAACACAGCATCATATGTGAATACCGTGCGCCTAATTCTAAACAATTATCCTAAATTAATGTTATTTTAATCCCTGAATACATTTAATTTTATGTAAGGTTAAAATAGGTATTTATTGGGTTTAATTTGTATCTAATAGTGTTATAAATAGGATAATGTACCTATCAGTAATATATATTTATATTTTGTACCTAAGGTAATGAACCCTATATAAATCAAACCCTCTTCTAGGGTTTTGGTTTATACCATAAGGTGTGGTGAAAACCCTAACCCTAGAGCTAGCATACTCGAGGCGTAGTGTGGGCGATGACGATGACGTTCAAGAGACGGAACGGAGGACGCAGCAAGCATGGGCGCGGGCATGTTAGATCCATCCGCTGCTCCAACTGTGGAAGATGCTGCCCTAAGGACAAGGCTATCAAGAGATTCCTCGTAAGAGACATGGTCGAGCAATGTGCAACTAGGGATGTAAGAGATGCTATGGCTTAGATGGTGCTATGGCTTAGATGACTACACCATTCCTAAGTTCTATGCCAAGTTGCACTACTGCGTTTCCTGTGCAGTTCAGTTCTATGCCAAGTTGCACTACTGCGTTTCCTGTGCAGTTCATTCCAAACTTGTCAGGGTTCGTTCTCGCACCGATCGGAGGAACCGTGACCCGCCTAGGTGCTTTCCGAGGCACCCTCCGATCGACCTTCGTGTTATCGACCCTCGTGATCGTGCTCGTGCTCTCGACCCTCGTTTTCTTGCTTATTATGAGCGTGCTTATGCTTATTATGCTTAATTTTTATGTTTGAATTATATTTAGCGCATGATTTGTTGCATCTGCATTGCAATTTTTTTTTCCTCTAAAATATAGATAATTTTGGGATTTAGGGTTTTTAGGTTGTATGGATTTAAAACTCAGCCCTAAACAGAATCTATCATTTATTATCTACCACTTTAATTCATTAATTGGGATACAAACAACAATTACATGCTCACCAACAAGTTTAGCGCATTGTTCTGGATAAATTATAATTTCTTTATAATATAATGTAGTGTTATATATAATATAATTCCATTTAATTACATGATTAATAACTCAAAATTTTGTTATACCATTTATGAATTATGCATAGCCATGTAATAATGAACTAATATTATAATTGTGATTTAGGGTTTATCCTTCATTTTTGTTTTAGGGGTTTACAATGTTAAAGTTTAGATTAGAATTATAAAGTAAAGGGTAATTAAATGTACATATTATTAACATTTATTAGAATATGAATGTCCATGTTCTGAATTTCTTTTTTCAGAATTTTAAGGTTTAGTGTAAGTGTGCATATTATTAACATTTTATTAGAATATAGATCTAAGTCCATATTCCTGCACCTCCGGGGACACGGTCCGTCTCCCCATGTGAACACAACTTTTCCCCTCCCTATTCTATTTAAGCCTGTGTATTGCTAGGAAATTTAAATTGCAAAGGGGTACGGAAATTGCAAAGGGACTCGGTGTCCCCGGGGCACAAGAGCCCCACTCATATCTTTTAGCATGTTATTCGAATTAGGTAGCAAATTAGCTTACACATTTGTCTTTGAAAGTGCTTGAGATTCAATTTAATGTTCTAATTCATGTTTGGTAGAAATTCTACAATGGTAATCGCACTAGAAATCATTGAATAGTTAATGAGTTGATTGATAAATGTCACTTATTAGGGGTAGTTAATGAAAGTAAGAAAATGATTAACTAATTGAAAATCATTTTTTATTAATCAAGCATTGTGGATATGAATAATTCTTAATTCTCATTATCCTCCTCTATTACATCCAACCAAGCAACCCCTCAGCTTAACGTTCGTTTATAATATAATGCGAGTATTGTTATATAAATTATGTATGGGAATGGTGAACGTTATTTCTTGGTATATATGAATTATGTATGGGAATTGTGAACATTACTTCTTGGTATATCAGAAGAGATTACGAAATGAACCCACTCTCTAATGTAAAATTTGGGGTGGATTGGGTAGTTGATTTATGTATTTGAAATGAAAATATTTTCCCTATTTTTTCTCTCCTCTTTGTTCTATGCTTTATTATATATTTGCTAAATTTCTTTATAACACGTTAACCCTTACAAAATATTTGATGGAAGACTTGTTGCCCAGGAAATAATCTTGTATTTTCTACAAGGTTTCATTACTTCAACATGATGACAACTACGATGGATAAAGAGAATGTTTTGTAATATTTTTTTATAATATATGCTATGTTTAAAGGTTTCCTTGCTTCAATCGATGATGGATGTAGAGAATTAATGTTTTGTAATTTTTTTAATATGCAATGTATGTTGTGAATGACTGATTTGATAATGTTATAAGTATTTTTTAATATGCTTTGTAAGTTTTAAGAGAGTGATTGATTTGAATTTGGACAGGTGAATGAGTTTATGATTTGGACTAGTAAATGAGTTTCTTATTTATGATATATGCATTTGTTATAGATTTGATTTAATTTTCTTGTTTGAGGTAGTCTCTTTTACTATAATTGGATGCACAAAATGTTAAAATAGTATAATATTTTATTTTAAAATGTATTCATTTCAACTAATAAGGATTTTTTTTTCATTTTTCTTAAATCGATCGTTACTCTATATATTCTGAAAGTCGTACATGATGATGCCGGCACGATGATTTTTTTTTTTTTTTAAATCAGTTATGTAGGATCGTTACCCTATATTATACTCTTATTTAAAAGCAATATTGTCACCTGTTATATATATATAAATATAATAAATGAAATGAATTTATCAAAACTCTCTGCATCTCGTAACATCTTTCATATTTACATATTCATTCACTAATTTTTTTTTTTACTTGTATTTCATATGTTATCTCCGTCTTCGTTCATATATGAGAAAAGAACAAATCCAACTATTGTCTTGTGATTTACGCTTTCCGTTTAAAATTTAATATATTTCTCTCCAACGTGACAAATGAAATCCGAACTGCAACCAATGCATATACAGAAAGCCCCAATTGTGTCATTTTATTATAGCTAAAAAAAAAATAAAACTTAAAGACATAAAATAATAAAGTTACTCCAAGGAAAAATAGAACTCCCTCCGTCCCGACCATATGTCCCCATTTGCTTTTTGCACCGACCATATGTCCCCATTTGCTTTTTGCACGTAGATTAAGGAGTATTATTATTTTATGTGTAGCTGTATTAGTAGTGAGCGACTGGTCATATGTGGGACTATTTTACTAAAAGAGGAATATGAGACGCCCAATATAGTAAATTGAGGACATTTTGTTGGGATGGAGGGAGCACTCCATATAATACAAGTTTTGCCTTTTCTTATGTCAAATCGAAATATGAAACCTCAACGGTTGAGCATACAACAGCAGCAAAAGGCTGCAAAGGGAAAATTATGCTAGTGTGTAATATCTATGATCTACTTGCATACATATCATACAATTCTAATACCCTCTCCGTCCTATCATAAGGTAAATGTATCATCTTCTATGAAACGGAAGTAGTATCTCATCTACCATACCAGCATATATTATAGTAAATGAATCATACAAGTACACCGGAGTGTATAAAATCACCTCTTTGCTAGTAGGGGCTCTATGAGTTGAGATCTTAAATCTCCCCGTACGTTTCCAGATTATAACTGCAAGAATAATTAAATCTGAGTTTGAAATCACTGGGATTAATATTAGTAGAGTGGCTTCAATAAGATACTAGAGCACAAGGTACTTGTACAAGTTTGAACTTTGGAAACAATAATAATCACCTGGTTGGGGTTTGTGAAGGACCTGAAGCGACACCATGAGTCGTTCTTTCTCCAGCAAGCTCTACAGGAAGATTAACAATTAGACAACTAAAAGAGACCATCCACTGTTCCCATCCCATTGCAAGTTGTCTCCCTCCTGATATTCATATCAAATTCAACTTGATACTCACAAAAGTAAGATAATAAACTTTCAGGATGATATATATCATATCCAGTAGTAATCCCAATTCGTTTCTTCAATTGTTTGCTTGAATCTGAACAACCTGACTGTTTTAATAAGGATGTGATCTCTCATTAGAAGACATATTTGGGTAATAACAAAGATCACCTTTCCAGAGAAAATTTTCCTAAATAACATGGGTGCTCAATGAATCCATTACCTAAAAAAAAATAAGAGGAACACAACATGATCACTCATGGCAAAAATTGAAGAGGAAAATGAAAATAAATATGTATTCAACACACTGAGTGCACCAAAGAAAAGCATACCTATCGATTAGTGGTTAGTGGGCCAAGCAGTGTCTGCACTCCAATGGCTACACTTCGGCATAAGCTCCAAGTGGTGAACGAAGTGCATTCTTCTCATTCCATTTCCTCTATTTTTAATTTCGTTGGAAAAAGATTCTATCAACCAACGGTGTAAATGAACTAATTTCCTATAATCATAATACAATATATCTTACAAATATGAAACATCTAAATGCATGAACATGAAAACATTTTTGACTGTTGGGGCATCATAAAGCTACTACTGCTTCTACCAAGTTATATCAAAATCCAATCATTTCCCTATAATGCCAGAGAGCATATTTCTTCGTTTCGAGAAGGTGGCTAACGACAAGAACTGCATCTGATACCAGACGAGTCTTGTGGCATCCAGTTTACTACATCATCATCCGGAATACAAGAGTGAAAATGATATAAACATAAGGAAGAACACAAGGAAGAAAAACAAACCTCTGCAAACAATCGGATGATTTAATTCTAACCAACTGCAAGTTGCACATTTCTCTATCAGTACATTCAGAGTTTTAGCAGCATCTTGAACTTGAACCAACTAGAATAAGATGCTCTGAGCCGCAATGATATACCCCTTACTAGGCTGTCCCTAAACCCAACAGCTGTTATCAAAGAAGCAGCGCTTAAATGTTAAACAACATCAAACAACAGAGCAAAGACAACTATCACATAGGCTTGTTTCTCATTCAGGTATCACACAAACTCATCCACTACCAATATCATGTTCAAGCAAACATGTTATTTGAATAAAGGTCTGATAACGTGATACATCCACCTTACTTGAGAACAGATGATCAGTAAATCATCAGTTTTAAATGTATGCTGAAAGCATTTATAAAACAAATGAAAACACAAACACAATTAACAACTCTGAGAACATAAGCAGTTATCTAACAGAAGGAAATAATAAATGTCTTACCAAAACTAGTTAACTACAACTAGTTAAGCTTTTAACATAATGGGGTGAAGTCGTGATTATGGAGAATTGTCATTGCTAATTCCCATTTAAAGCAGTTAGCACATAGACTTAAAATATTCTCCATTCAACTGGAAGTTTGAAGATCTAAGAGGTACTTAATTAAAAAACATTAAAAAGCCATCACAAGTAACACAATGACGTCGATGATGGTAACATCTGCTGAAATCCGAAGTATGAAAGGAAAATAATATTTCTATAATTAAAAAATGATAAAAATACAAAGATTTGCAACATATATCATTCCTAACATTTTGACTTGCAGGCTGCAGCTTGACAATAACACCAGTAAACTAATCAAAGGAAGTCAAGAAACATTTTTTTCAGCCAAAAAAGTAGACAGCAACTGAAACCGTAATGAATGGTGTGAGAAAGATGAAAAAGAAAAAAAAGAACATGGATTTAACATGATTCACTGTTCACAAACGCTGAGCTAGCAACATCTATGACCAGAAGAGAGGAACCAAATAATATTCCAGAATATATATATATATATATATATATATATAAAATAAACCCTAGTGAGACCCCAGTATGCAAGCGCCATACAGTCAACCTAGCGCCTTCAAGTCAGTCCAACAAAAACAGAGCCCTGCAGTTGCAGTTTAAAATGCAAAAAGGATATTTGACCAAATATACTATGACTTGAAAAGTTGAATTGAGGATAACACAGTTAACTCAAGCATCATTCTCAAAATATTGTATAGAAAAATAAACCAAGTACAAACTAATGAAGTGTGTGTGTGTGTTGCTACCATGCTCGTAAAAAATAAAATTAGATGTATTGGATTAACAAAAGAAATTGAGGATATTTCGATACTTAGAGAAGAGAAACCTCTTTTTTTTCTCCATTAGCTCTAATTTCAACAAATCATCCTAATGAATTTTCAGATTTCAGCTAATATTTCAAGTTTCCATAAGGAGTTTTAGAATCTGTAACACTACCACAATGTCTTGTAAAGGGTAAATTATGAACACATCTAATCTATGTTTTCCTCTCCCACATACAACAGTTCACCTGACACAAAAATAATGTTTGAGGACAGCTTCAGCTGAGTCAGAAAGAGCTCTATCCGCAACAGGTTCCAGACTGATCCTGGTCAGTCAAACCATTCTTCACAAGGTCATGTAATAATGGTGAACATTCAGCTCCCTCAACCACGTCAGAGTTGGGAATAGTAGACTGAATTTCAACCGAATTCAACAACTCTCCCTTCCTTTCATCGAGTTCTATAGAATCATTCTGCAGTAAAACCTTCTCAGATGATGTAAAGTTATCTTTCTGCACTGACTCTGGTACGGATCCTGGCAACTGCTCCGCCATATTAACAGTCAAATATGTATCATTGGAGTATTCATTTAAAGCTAATCCATCTTCAGGGTGGGTCAAACAGTAGGAATCTTCCCCAGTGGTTTCACCCTTGGTTTTATTTTCTGAAAGCTTCTTGCTTCCAGTTGAACAATGAGGACAGGCCGGAGGCCTTTTTTTGAGGCACATGTAACACTTAAAGCCGATAAGGTTTTCAAATTTATCAGCTTTCAGATCCAAAGCATCTCCATGAAACCAATCTACAAGTTATCGCACAAAGACAAAAAATAAATAAATAAATCAGCTTAGAAGAAACTTAAGGCTTCACCTAAAAATAAAATCATACATCATCAGTTTACAAAAATCCCCTAGTAAGTATCACTTTTTAAAAGAAAGAGATTCATTGAGCCAACATGAATTCAAGGTAAATACTCATTGCCTACAGTATAACAGAATAAACTAAATTTAAAGAGTATTTTACCTCCACAAACTTCGCAACACACATAATTCAGCTCAGATGTATGTTCCGCTTCGCTGCAGAGGCAGCATTTTGGCTTATCATAGATGGTAGTCCCCTCCCCTGCAAGGACAAGAAGCATATTGCTCCTAAAATGCTTCAACCTTTCATCATCTGGCTTCCTTGAAATTCGTAAACCATTCAACCAGTAGCTGCTTATAACAGGCGTGCGTTTCTTCTTCCAACTAATGGTTTTTGACTTTTTAAACTTGCCCTTTTCAGATTTAGCTTGCTTTCCCTTCTTGCGTTTCTTTGACTTCGCATTCTTCAAAGAAACCTTTGCCATTCGTGCAGCATTCCTAGCAGAACGGCGCAAGGGTACAATGACAGGAAATCCTTTTTTGTTATTTGATTTCACATGTAGCTTCTTTCTTCCCCTTTTTTTCCCTTTAACTGGACGCAACAGCTTGAGTCCTTTTGATGAATTTTTAAGTTTTGGGGACTTGGACATCCCCCTCCTTGCATTAATTTTCACAAACTTTCCATTCTGGCATTTGAGGCAGGTATATTTGCACACAGTAGTGGTGGACCCAGTAGATTTTCGGACATGTCTTTTATGGAAAAAGCCTGAAAATTTTAGTCAAAGTATCAAACAAACTGCCATTAACAAGTCACATGTATTAATAGAAAAGAATTCACAAGTTTAACAAATTTATAAATTAGCTCAAACGGAAAAAAGTTCACAAGAAATATACAGATATCATAAAAGTACTGATTTTCCCTCCGACCATGCCACCCCTCACTAGTGACACTTTCCCTACTATATAAATCAATTAATTGTTACCATTACACACTAAGTATTAATAGCTACCAAGACATCATAGCACAATCAAGAACCTACAATAACCCTGCAGTGACCAATCCTAAAGTCCATTTCACCACAAGCACTGTTGCTCATAGCATCTATTCCATCTATCCGGAAACAGATAACCAGTAAACAAGCTAGAAGTCAATTAATTAACATGTCAACTTCGGATACAACACGCAATGTCTAGTGAGAGCTCCCCTTGATATTAAAAAAATTTAATCCAACTGCATTTCCTACATTATGTACTACATCGCACTAGAGTATATTCCACATCAATAAGCCATTATCTAGCAACCCACGTTCTGAAGCATGCCTAAATTGATATGCTTTATGATATAACAGAATGACAGTGGATATTGATACCTTCATCCACCAACATAACACTTATAACCACATTCAACAATATTATCACTCTGCTTTCACCAAAATAGATTTGCAAGGTATACCAATAGCATCAGCTACTAGCTTCATTTAAAACAAAGGCACATGGATGGGGTTGAGATATCAAATCAGATATATGGTGCGTTAAGTGTGACATGGCAGAAGGCAAATGGTGACACTCACGTGAAGGAGTTAGTGTTTGTAGGGATTGTGGTAATATTGCCAAAAAGTAACAAGAGGAAATAGAATTCATAAGGTGAAGTTCTCAGATTTCCCAATTTGTAACATCACAAATGGTATTTTTTTCATGTTATCATTTGTAATATTGACTGCAAAAGCACGTAGCGCAAGATGATAGTGTATATTCACGATCTATATTCCAGTTATCTAGAAGATAATAATTTACATAATATAAATCATCGTAAAAATAAATAAATAAATAACCCTAATATGCTGATCACTTGTGAATTGTGATACAAAGCCCATTCTGACAAAGCTATCTAATGTTTAGAAAACATACTAATTCCAATAGCACAAATCTACAATATTTCAAGCCAACATAAAATACAAGACCTGGTGAGATGCAAAATACAAGACCTGATGAGATTTCACATTTCATAGCACTCTAGATTAAACAACTGCTCATTGCACACAACAGTCAAGGAAACTATTAGGTTTCCAAGTAACTAATAAAGTGCCAGTATTTATATTAAATTAAAAGCAAATGAAAAGTACAAGATTAAGGTTATCAAATGAAAAAGGGAAAATCTTAGTTGTCCATTAAAAGAGAAAACAAAAAACTAAAAAATGTTAAATCAGAAAAGGGGCAGGAAATACGATTTGCACGATTCTTCAGAATTTTATTATCTTCTGTATTTAGTTCAAATTAAACTAATAAAAATGTGTTCAAATTTCAATTGATACACACTCAGGCTTAGTAAATGTAAGACATTATAAGCTTTCTAAAAAGCAACCTAAAACAAATTTTGGCAAAAATCTTCAGGGGAATTTTTTATAGTATCAAAAAACCAACATCAAAGCCAAAATTACTTCCTTGACCTTCAAAAAGAATAGACTTAAGAGAAAATATGATACTATGGCAAACCAGTGATAAATAAATCCTTAGCAAATTGAAAACCTCACCTTCGCAATGCTGACAGCTCACTGCTTCCCTGTACATCAATAGAAGTATTAATCAATAATATAGTTTTTCAGCAGTATATAAGAGATTACAAGCACACGTTTAAAAAATGTCGTTTATGGAAACCACATTTTTTTATACAATAAATAAAAGTTAGTAAAATGTACAGAAAAAAAAATATTTATATATATATATATATTTATGTTTGCACTTCACTGTGCACTAACAATGCACTATATTAAGTCACTTGACTATCTTTCATCTCAAGAATACTATAAATCTTTTTTTCTGGGAAATAACATTTTGATATCCAGAAAAAAATATTAATCATGTGCTCGACCAACTGATAACTTGATGGAGCACAAACAATTGCAATATATATTAGTCACGTGACTATTTTCATCTCAAAGAATACTAGACATCTATTAAAAAGGAGACATGATATGAAATACTTAAATTATAAATTTCGAAAGAGCATGCTTTGGAATGTCATTTTCATAGAGAATAAGATGCTAGTTGTCAAGAACATAATTTTATAACATAAAACTATACAGTACCTGATTAGAACATCTTTTCTACAATGCTCACACAGATAATTCACAATTTTTTCTGCTCTTGAGAAAAGATATGAAAATCCTTTTTCCTTGAAGAACTTACTTGCTGTTCTACCACTCTCACAAAGTTTTCTAGACTCCATATTATTGGATTTACGAGCAATTCTTTTCTCTTCAAAAGATTTCAAAAGGTGCAATGGAACATGAGACACTTCAAGCCAAAATTTTTTCTTATCACTTGAAGAGTCTTCAACCCTAGACCCATGTTTGACAACAACATCAGGGATAAACCTTCTTTTGCCAAAATCCAGAAGATACTTAATCACTGCACCCTCAGAGCACTTCCTGCGGATTATAACCTTTTTAAATGACTTCACAGGTTTCTTGGAGTCTGTGTCTATCTTAGAGAAAAGGTTGATATTTCCAATATCATCCCATTTAATATTAGCATCCAGCTCCCTAATCTGCAAACAGAATGCAAGACCCCTTAATTTGTATTCGTAAACATTGAGATTGATTGATATACTATTTATTACCATCATTTATGGGATTAGTTTTGGCTTTTTCTTTTCTTTTACATAAGTTATAGGCAAGAGTAGAAAGGGATATGCAGATCATATACAAAAATAATAGATCTGACACAATAACAGCATACACACTAGGGCAAAACATTGTAAAAAAAATTTCAACTAAATACAGTTTCAAGAAAAGCTTTGTCTGGCATTGCATAATATGATTTAGTCCACTACGAAAGATAAAAGACAAAACAGCCAACAGATGCATTGGATAAACATGCCTGCAGTGCAAGCTGTTCCATGCTTCTTGATGTCTCAACTGCGGCTCTCCAGGAATCATATTTAGTTCGTTTGGCATACTCTCCAACATCGGGATATAGTATGCCTGGTATCTTCTTACGACCACCTGCAAAAGTCAACACAGGTTCAGTTAATTGTTATGTCCAATAAGATAACAAATTAAAGAGAGGGAGAAACTTTGACCTTGACGAGCAGCTTTGCAAGCCAAAGAGCGAGGTAAAACCTTCCAATTAAAGAGTCCACGTGAACCGCTTCCACCCCTCCACCAGAATAAACTTAGACCAGTTGCAGCATTTGAGGATGGTCCATTCACCTCAGAAGACTTGGCTCTTTTCCTGCTAATTCCATATTTCGAAGAAGCTCGGGCAGAAGTGCTGACAATATGAGAAGCAGAGCCCATTGTAGAAACAGAATCCACATGCTTTTTCCAGTCAGCAGAAATTGCTAGAGGGTGTATATTTGACTCCAGCTGGCGACAAAAGTCAAGACAGAAGTGCATCACAGACAATGTATAGAAAAGGAAGGAACAATATTGAGTGCATGTAAAGGTAAATTCAGAACATACACTTGTATTACAGTATTACTTCCTTTCCTATTTTTACTCAAATTGTTCAAGCCATTGACTATACAAAGTCATGCTACATCAAGCATCTATCGTCCTTTTCAGTTGATCATCACACTATTTTTATCTTTGATTTTATCATATATTGATTTAGATACATAGAATGGAATTTAACTACTAGCTACACACCTTTTACAGACAAGAGCATTATCACTAATAGTGCCAAAACCACTTACTACAAGTCTACTTCATATGAACATGAAAAATAATATATATGATTGGGATGTAAGAGTTCTTATTTTGAAGTAATAATGCATACAACAATTATATAATTTGGCATACTTGGGTAAAAAAGAGTATAGAATGTAAAATATTTAATCTTAAAAAAGAATAATTCATTATCATTCCCCATCTGGAATACAACCCTTGACCTTTTAATGACATTCTAAGTGACAGAAATATAGACAAAATAAATTTCATGATATGCTTGTAATGCAACAGAACTCATGACTTCACTTGTTCTTATCAAACATCAAATAATTACACATCTGAAATATCAATCAGGAAACCCCATTTTTCTCAAAAGAGAAAAAAAATTGCTCAGGTGGCCGGACAACTTTGGGCTAAGATGCAATTCATGTAGGATTCGCGAATGAATATTATTATTTCTTCCCGACTTATAATAATAATCCACTCTCAATGAAATAACTTATACATATGTAAGCAGTTCAAAGCGCAACAACCTTATTAAATACATCATTCATGTGCCAAGCTTTGTCTTCAATGTAATAATGGACTGGCAGATGGAGAAAGGGATATTCTAGACATAACTTGCGAAAATGAATGGAATCAAATGAACCAAGCCATTCAAGAGCAGAAATTTCACTTGAATTTACTATGTAAGTTGGTTTAGGATTTGAGGCTGCAGTGGTTGATTTCCAGTGTTTATAAGCTCTTCAATTGTACTCAGGGGTATTATAGACGACCGGGGTTGATAAGGAACCAAAGGGGTTTCTTGTCTTCTTGTACAGTAATCTTGTCCGCATGTAATCTGTCTCATTCACAAGGGTCTTCTTCCCCTAGCCCCAAAAAAGGCTAGGTATCTTCTTTATACAAAAAAATTTAACAGGTTTTTCTAGATCTTAGCTGATCAAATTGCAGTTGTTTAGTCATATTTAACCTCTGTTACTACCATAAGTAGCATCATTGAAAAACTTCAAAGACATTATGCAGGTACTTTCCGACAGCTTATAACTGATTATAAAGCCAGCCTCTACTTTTAAAAAAGTATATTGAAGAAGTTTTGAATGCATAGTTGTTAAAGGCACGCCTCAGGCGAGGCACAGCCCTTGTCATCTGGATTTGTTGGTTTTTTGGGGTATAGGTTTTATGTTCAAGAGGCTTTGGGGTATAGGTTTGATGTTCAAGAGGCCTCTCTGTGCCTTTTTAGGTCAGAAGGTGCGCCTCAAGCGCGCCTCACATACAATTCTAATTATGGTTGATTTTGAATGTTTTTTACTTTAAGTTGTCATGCGTTTTTACATGGTGAAGACATTTTAATAAGTCAGCAGGATAAAAATTTGACTTTAATTTAGAAAGTATTGACTAGGGTTTCACTCTCCACAAACCATTAGGGTTTAGAAAGACAAATAGTCAAATAATCTTTTGACTCCTACCTGCCGCTTCCGCTGCCGTAGTCGCCCAGCCACTTAGGAAGATGAGGAGAACCACAGACATGATAATTATGATTTTTAGCTAATTGCTAATTATTCGAGTCTATGATATTTGATATTTTCTTAAACGTGAAGGCTTCTACTTATTTGCTTATTGTGATTGTCTATTTGTGTTGAGTATTTGAATTGTTGAAGTTCATTATGACATTATGAATGGGTTATCAACTTGTTATTATGTTACTTATGAGTTATTATGTATTATTATTTGAAGTTTTGTGATTTTGACCTTTATTTAGATAGGTAATTATGTGTTTAGTTGGACATTAATGTATATATGTTCTAGAACATGTTGTACCTCAGGCGCGCCTCGTGCCTCTCGCCTTTAACAACTATGTTTGAATGAAATGCTTTCGCTAAATAATCACTCAGAATCTAAAATCTAAATGCTGAAGGGGTGACTGGTGAGTCTATCTAATTTTGCTTTTACTCTAATATTTTTTTTAAAACAAAAATCCACAAGCACTACCCACTTTTGCTATTAAGTACTTCTTCGCACAATCACTAAATTAAAATCCCTTCAAAAGCATATTTTTTTGGCGAACACCCCCACGTCTAGAAGGAATTTGACTTAAAGCTGAAATAAAATTTGAAAATAAAAAACCATGACAGAAACTTAAATGTACCTTGAGCAGAATTTTTTTCATTGAAGCAATGTCAGTCAATCCAAGAACACTTCTTCGCCAAATCATGGAATAGCCTGGATTCAACCATGGACCCAACAGAAGACCCTGCAGATGGTCTTCAATGCATATAAGATGACACATGACATCAATAAAATGGTTCTTCAGATTTTTCCTTGATCGAATTCCTAAAGCCTCACATGTAAAATTTTCTACAGCTGGAACACTATCATATAAGGAAAAAAAGCATTCCCTTTCATTGTTCGGAGCTCTGCAATAGACGCACCAACCACATCTTTCTTTCCTAAAGTTCAGAATTGAATTTCGAATGTTTGACCAAGAAAATCCAGAAAATCTATTTGATACAACCTTGAGTTGTCCTGCAATGACTTCCTCCAGTGATCTTGGGGCATCTTCAGGGTTCTTATTTAATTTTTTCTTTGTCAGGTCCTCAAAATATGATGCTGCTGTTCGAGCAAATTCATAGCAGTTAATATAATTTGACCCATGCAATACTTCATTAGAGTTTACAGAGCATGGCCTATGATCTTCAGAACTAAAATTCCTCTCTTTTTCAACATTTATAAAAGTTTCTGTCGCATAATGATCCCCAGCATCCACAAGCTTCTCTGGAATATGGCAATCTGAATTCTCTGGGCTAACTTTTGAACAATCCAGTATATTTTCTTTTAGAGTAGCTGTCTTTATGAAAGCCTGAGAGACTTCAGGTGATCCTTCAGAATTTGCCAACAGATTTTCCATCTTTGATCTATGATTACCAGTCTCCAGCACTGCTGTAGCGTGCTCTGCATTTAAATGTTCTGCATTACTGGAATAAGCAGTCACCATGCACTTTCTATGATGCCTCTTACCAGAAAAAGCCTCATTTCTGTTAAGAGTTTCTGATGGTGTCAAGTGCATATCAGAAATTTGCTTTTTCTCAGGAAAAGCTGACTGTATAGAGCAGGAACGAGTGTCCAAATTATTTTTGGTCCCACCAGCCCCACGAACTACATTCCAATGCTTACAGATAGCATTTATTAATGTGTCATAAATAAATGGTGATGACTCCAAAGCTTCAATAAGGTTAGGCAAGTCATTTCTATTATAGGCAAAGCACAAGTATTTGTCATCACATGACTCTAACCTGCAAGTTAAACAGTTTTGGGGTCAATAAATATACATCCTTATTACTAAATCTTTATGACAATCAGAAAATCTTGATGACTGAAAGTAATGAATTTTCTATTTAATGGTGGTCATAAAATCAAGTAAGAAATATAAGAGAGAAATTAAAATTGAAGTTGAGAGTAATGTTGACATAGTTTAAATGACCAGAGAAAACTGTTCTATTTTCCATTAATCAATGCAGCATAAAACTTTTTAGCAATGAAATAGCAAAGATAGACAAATATAGCGTCAGTGGGGGTATGCTTTTTTTTGGTTCGCAACAGACGAATTAAGATCACAATATTTACGTCCTCATTTGTTTAAGATGATGTTCCACCGGATTTTAAAATCCACTACTATCCTTACATATGCATTTTTTATCCTAAACGCACAATCCAATGCACATTTAATATCAATTTTAATCAACCCATTATTACAGCACAACATTTCACAATAACATAATATTCACAATCATCTACTTTTTTCTCCATCCCGCTCTATTACATCCAATTCAAACATACTTTCCATCCAAAATCACCTTTCTTAATATATAAAGACTTTCACAGCAGGATTTACCGGGCACCTCAATGGACGTAAACAAACATATCCTGAGGATGTCTTTTTCTTTTAAAAAGGGAAACAAAGGCTTTATAAATAATTTCAAAAAACAGACAAGCCAGTTCCAAAAGGGTAAACTCATTAACAATTACATTGCTATACTTCAATCTCTGCCCAGATCAAAATCAGAAAAAATCACAAGTAATTAAAAAGAGATTTACTGTGACAACATCGGAGAGAGATTTGTTCTGATTGATTGTGACAAAAGAAAAGAACTACAACAACGAGACCAGACATTTTAAAAGTCTCAACCAGCTAATAATTGTCAGTATTTGTTTCATCTTACAAGTTGTAACGAGTTTTTGTAAATAATGAATAAGTTTTAACGGGCGTTCATCAGCGATTATTTGGAAATTCCAACTTGATGAAAATGCAAATGGCATTTTTTAAGTTCAATGAAACCAAGGAAATAAAGAGTTACATTTAAAAACATAACAAAAGACAAAAAAACAAAAACAAAAAATAACTGTGGACACTTGGTCATTCATCAGCCTGAAAACTACACTGAGCTCCATCAAAAATAAAGCCACCACAGAGTAAAGTTCAATTGAATAATTTGAAAGCTTCCATGCATTCTATGACATATAAAGTTAAATATCATAATGATTATATCACCAATACAGAAACCTAGAAACATATGCAGTCCTTAGCAATACATATTGAATAGATGAGACCACCCAAAAAATGAATCCTCCCAACCTGACCATGAAGGGTACACAACGGAAAAAAAAATTAAGGACACTAAAAATACCAATCCCTTAAACTTTCAGGATGACCTTCGAGAATTTATACTTCATTGAAGCTCCAATAAAAATGCATGCAAGCTACAGTTCTTGAGCCAGATTTTATTAGTCAGGTATCAGTTATAATTGTGATATTCCTTTCGAGACTAATTTGCTAATCAAGATTCAAGAAACAAGAAAAATCTTGAGTTAATAAGAGGTTTTGATAGATCTGATGCTGGAGAAAAGGACCATTTCATGGAAGAAGTTAACCAAGAAAGATGAGTCCAACTAATGCAAAAGGTAGAATAAAATCATCATATACATAAGAATCTTTACTCCTGGAGATAATAATCATATAGTTAATACTAACCTTTATTCAATAAAAATGCAAGAATAATGAGCGAGTACAATAAATATTAGAGTAATCTTTACTTTCCAGTGGGTCTATGTCTTCTATCTCAACCAAATTTTTTGTTAACTGCTAAGTGGATAAGATCGATTATAAATAATTCACAAATGCAGAATCAAAAACTCTTGCTAACATTCAGCTGGTTTAAGAAAAATAATATAAAAGGTAACTGCAATTGTCCTATTCCCACTAAATGCACTGTGATCAACTGTGAAAAGAAAAAGTGCGGAAGAATGGCAAGGGTGTAGAAAATAGGAGTTTTCAGAAAACACACAGGCCATTTATTATTCAAAACATGAATTTTAATTTAAAAATTAGCTAACTGCATAAAATGGCACTTACACTAACAGGTGACCATAGCTGATATAATAAAGCCGTCCATACGGATCAATGTCCAATAATTCTGCTCCTCGCATTGCCTTACTCACTTTCATCCAAGGTTTATCCTTTTCAATTACGCATTCAGGGCAATACCAATCACCTTCAGGCAAGAGGCTTCCGACAACCCCAACACACCTTGAATGATATGCCGCAGGGCAACCATCACAACATATCAAGCTCCCGTCCATCTTACACAAACAGCATTCATCACTGTTCCAATCAGCTGATTCCTCAGCATCCTCTTCCGTAATGCAGGAAGTGCTAGCAACGTCCACTGCACCCTTTCTTTTCTTAGTGCTGTCATATTTTACATTGCGTTCTAAATCTATTTGTCGATCCGATGCAAGCATCCTTCTGTTTAGTTCCGACCTGAAGGCTTCAGTTTCAATTACATCATCACAGAGATGAAGCAGAATCTCAATCTTCGCTGAAATTGGCAGTTTGTAGTAGCCATTCTGAAAAGGCTTCAATTGACAAAGATCTAAACCAATAACATACCCAGGTCTGTGCAGCAGTAAATACTCAACCAAAAACATGGGCCACGTAATCAAATCAAGAAACTCCCAATTAAGTGACCTAAATCAAAATCCCAAAAATGGGAGATTAAGTACCAGCACTGTGAAGTGGAATTCATAAGAATGAGATCACTATAAAGCGTAAGTGTAGTAATACCTGAGACAATCAGACGCAGAGTCAGATCCTTCATCTGAGAGAGACTCCAAATGCTTCCGTAATGTTCTTAACAGGGAAACATGTGCAGAGTCAAATAATAATGTTGAATCATTAGATTTAACAGAGGCCACAAAATCATCCAGCTCGAACGGGCTTAAAAACAATAATGCACTAAATGACCTCAAAAATGTATAAACAGAAAGAAAATCAAACAGTGAAACTCCATTGAAGTCCAGGTTCCAAGAAGGTGGCGGCAACTCCACCTTTGGTGAAAGAATAACATCAACCGCAAATTTTCCTTGAGCAGCTGCCATAATCTTTTCATCAGATACAATGCTAATTGCTGGGGAAGACAACAGATTATTAGAGCCCTCCAACACTGGTGCATTAGATACTTGATCCTCACTTGTTAAGGAAGCTCTTTTTGCTCTTCGACTGCTCCTTCTCAATCCTGTCTCGGGAGTAGTCAAGGCAATATCATTTTCTGATAATTCTCTTCTCTTCCTACCTCTTCTTCCTCTTAGCACACTTCTAGAATTTCCATTATCATGACTAACTGAATCATCATTATTACTTGATGGGGTTCCATCTTTTCTCTCCAACTCTAAGTCCATATTCCCAGTTTTAAAATCCGCCGATAGAGCCTGTGATGTGGCCACTTCAGTATTAGTATTTGGCACATTCTTTCTCTTTCTACCCCTTTTCTTTGGTTGCACACTTACTGGAGCCACATTTTCATTTTCACCTGCAGTGACAGAGTTTTTTAACTGGCTATCTTCTTCAGTCTCTTTGTTCACAACAAGATCCACTTTATTTTCATTTTCATTTACTAAACTTCCAATTCTGTCATCCCCCACCAACTCTTCTTTCATTTGTACATGTCTTCTGGTACAAACACTCTCATTTGCACCAACATGCTCTTCATAATCTTCCAAGACCTTCACCTCATCCTCTGCTAATTGTAAATTTAAGTCAAAACGTCGCTCTTCACTCTGCTCGCTCAAACCCTCAAAATCCCCACTTACATCCAAATTCAAATCAATCATTTCCTTTTTTTCTTCCTCACTTCCTTCAATAATTTCTTTATCCAAGCATAACCCATCATCCAACTCCATATTCACCCCCTCATTCAAATCCAAGCCATTAAGCTTAGCCCCTCCACCAACCACATTATCACCATGTCTATCATCACGCATAGAGTTAAATGCATCATCATTCAAATCGAGCCTTACATTCAAATTCAAGTCAAATTCCTCAGTATCACCACCTCTAACAACCAAATTGCTACCCTCGTTTCCTAAATCGCTATCATCTTTACCTTCACTAACAATGCACCGGCGCCTCTTCGGCTTGCGCCCCAGCTTCCCAGCTGAAGATTCCGACTGCAGCTGAGGCAGAGGATCAGTTGAGACCAAATGCGAAGCAACTTGCTTCAGCTCTAAATCCTCGGAATCTCCGTCGTCATAGACGATCTTGAAAAAACCCGTTGCCGGTTCGTAAGCTCTGACCAAACCGAAGAACGTCCCGTGCCCTTTGAACTCCTTTTTCACCCTTCTGCCAACATACTCCATTCCCCAATTTCATAAAGAAACTTGAAAAAAGAAAGCGAGAATCGAATTCGGATTGAGGAAAGGAAGGAATTTCACGATTGAAAACCCTGGTACAGTTGATCTGCGAAAAGCCCTCTGGAGAAGGAGAAACGTAAATGGTTTGGAGGTAAGGAGGGGTTTTGTTTCTCTCTGTAGAAATTGGGAAGAAAAAAGAAAAGTTGGGTGTGCAGAAGGTGTGAGATAGTTAGGACTACAAAATGTGAAGGAGGCTGCGCTTTTAACGTGACAGAGTTGATTTCAAATTTCACTGGTGTGTACAACTTCCGAAGCGCAAGGTACTCCCCTTTATTCCTATTGGTTGAATTCATTCTGACAAACGTGTGTGGGGAGGACGTGTTTCATTTTTTATTTTTTTTTCAGGTTCTATAAATAAATTACAATTGGGATATGATAATTGGTAATGAAATTTTGTTTTAGGATTATTTTCCAGATGTGATGGGAAAAGGCGCTGAAATTTTATTTTGAATAATCAGTTAAATTTATTTTCTTACTGTTATTAATGGCAGATATAATATGTAGGTTAATCATTTTAGAATTATTTAAAGAAGAGTGCGATTCCTTTTTTAATATTAGTGAAATGTTACTTTTAATAGTTTATTTTAAAAAAATGTCATTTGCTATAATTTTTTATGAAAATATTTTTAAAAAAAATTAAAAATAATTAACCATATTATGCAACTTCTTTTGCAACTATGTCTGCAACCCTACATGCGACTATATATACAGTTCTACAAGATTAACATTTTATATATATATATATATATATATATATATATATAGAGAGAGAGAGAGAGGATTATTTTCCAGATGTGATGAGAAAAGGCGCTGAAATTTTATTTTGAATAAGCAGTTAAAATTATTTTCTTACTGTTATTAATGACAGATATAATATGTAGGTTAATTATTTTAGATTTGTTTAAAGAAGAGTGCGATTCCTTTTTTTAATATTAGTGAAATGTTATTTTTAATAGTTTATTTTGAAAAAATGTCACTTACTATAATTTTTTTGAAAAAATATTTTAAAAAAAATTGAAAATAATTAACCATATTCTGCAACTTCTTTTGCTACCATGTCTGCAACCCTACATGCGACTATATATATAATTTTACAAGATTAACATTTATATATATATATATATATATATATATATATATATATATATATATATATGTGTGTGTTTGTGTGTGTGTTAGGTGTCATTTTTCCAAAACCAACTATTAAAAATAACATTTTTCACAAGTTCTTTTTTTTTAAATAGCAAGTGCAAAATATTCTTATGATATATATAATACATTAATCTCCATAAATGAATTTTATATACAAAATTTTATGTTGTACAATTCAAATTATCCATTTTAATTAATGTGCAAATTTTATAGAAAATGTAGATTATAACTTACCCTATAATTTCTCCCCTCAATCTCCTTATTATCTCATCTCAATCTCAACCCAATATCTCTCTACTAAAACCCTATGTAATTTACATTCTTTTCCAATAGTGGATTTCTCAGCAATTATAATTTTAAACGCAAGATATTATTTAAATGATGGTGTACGGTAGTGTATAGTTTCAATGATGTATAAATTAGTGTCTCAACAAATTATAGAATTAGCGGTTTTAAAATTGTACACTAACGTTCATATGGTTGTAATGTACAATAGTGTGTAGATTAGTACATAAAAAAAGGTTATGGGATTAAGTTATCCAAAATTGTATACTAGTGGTCATTTTATTGCAACTAGATTTTTAAGGCGTGTCGCATGCACGATTTATTTAATCTTATATCTTATTATTATTTTTATAATTTGTTTTCTTAAGGAAGAACAATTATATTTTTAGGCAATTACATAATAATTTGCTATATTTTTTAAGTCACATTTTATGTTCAGGGTTAATACTTTGCAAATTTTTTAGCATATTTTTTATGAGTTAGTTTTTGTAAGCCGGATTTATATCATAAACTCTTGTAAACCTTGTGATCTCTCCTAATTTAAACAGCAATACATAGTATATATAGAATTGAAATAGAGAATCACATGATTTATATCGTGAACCCGATTTACATAAGTATTTGTGATTTTTTATTAATTGTACCTGTAACGTTTTTTATTAGCATATACCTACATCTGATTGTATAGAAGTGTCTCTACATGCAAAAGAAATAAATAAATAAATAAAAGACTTCTCTTTGAATGAGACGGAGAGAGTATGGAGTATGCTTTACAATTTATTTATTAAAAAATAAATATTACCCCCAAAATTATTTAGAAGAGACAAAGTCTCTTGTGAAACGATAATTATGTGAGACTGGTCGACCCGTTGTTAAAGTATAGCAAGTAAAGTAGGTTAATTTGCAGTTATTAAAGTATGTTTTCTAAAAGTATGTTGAATAATGAATTAAAGTATGTTTTAAAGTATTATAATATGATTTACTATAAACATACTTTTACTGCTAATAAATATATTATTTTATATATATAAAAACTATACCTTAACAGCGGGTCGACCCATCTCACTATCCGTCTCTCATAAACCTGTCTCACAAAAAAAGTTTATCATTAGAAGATAGACGTCTATGATATTAACATTTGATGATAGAAGATAGTACTATAATTTTGGAGTTTTTTTCAATACAGAACCTGAAAGATGGGTAAACTATCAATTAGGGATCCGAAAGATTTTTGCTATCAATTTAGGACCCGAAAGATATGAAACTATCAATAAAGGACCTAAAATTATATAATTAATAAAAATAAAATGATAAAAATACATTAAAATTTCATGATTTCAGATCATGTATTGATAATTTCATATATTTAAGGTCTCGAATTGATAGAAAAAGCTTTCAGGTCCCTTATTGATAATTTACCTATCTTTCAGGTCCTGTATTGAAAATATTTTTTTAGTTAGTTGTACTTTTTTATTTTTTCTATAAGTATATATTCAATAGGAAAGTGATAATTGTGAAAGTATAATCAAGAAAAAGTTTATAAGGCTCGTCTCTTGCTTGTTCTTCAATTTCGAGAGAAAATCTCGCTTCCCCCTTTCTATTTTCATTATTTTCCACTCTCACTCTCAATGGAATCGTTAACCATTCCGTATTAGTGATGATCGCAGTACCAATTTCAAGGATTTTAATTCACTGATGGATTGAGGAGTTTCTTATTTGCAAATTTCATGAAAGGATTCCAATGGTAATAATTTTCAAAAAATTCATAGTAAAACCTAAAATCAATTACTGGAAAAGCAAGTCTCCTTGTTGGCCATGGAACCGACGATTGTGAGGGGTCTTGTGTTGGTTTGGTATGAAAATTCTCCTCCCACTATGGCCGCTTATGTTTCAACTCCCCATAGACTCGACAAATGTTGGGTTACAGGTTTTGATCACGCCTTCATTTTCTCTCTCTTGCTTTTGATTGAGCTAGATTTTCTACTTGTTAGGGTTAGGAAATTCTGAATTCTGATTTTGTTGTGTTATTTTTTCTTATGTAATTAGCCATAAATTAAGAGAAGAGATTGAAACAATTTCTTGAATGAAATTGGGGAAAATTGATTCGGACCAATCAAAACTGAAAAAACGATTGGACCGACCGACCCAAAAATCATCAATTTTACTTTTTTTTTAAATGTGTAGGCTACGAATGGAATGAGAATAATAATCTTCATATCTCATTAATTAGTTTTCTTATTTCATTCAGTAATATAAATATGAGTTAAATGCACTTTCAGCCACATAGCTTTTGTTAAATTTGAATTTCGTCCGAAATTATTTACAATTTTCGGTTTGTCCCGGAACTATTTCAAATTTTTAAATTTCGTCTCATAATTAAATTTTCGTCGCAAATCATCTCATAACTCTTGATTTTTTTTTAAATAATCCCAATTTTTTGAAGCTTTCAAAATTGGGACTATCTTGAAAATTTTTAAGGATTTAGGATATAATGGTCTTTTAAATACTCCCTTCGTTCTAGGTAAATGTCCCTATTTACTTTTTGCACGTTGATTAAGGAGTATTATTATTTTATGTGTAATGAGTAGTTGTATTAATAGTAAGTGGTGGGTCATTGATGAGTGTGTAAATTCACAAGTTTAGCATCATGTTTTGTGCTAGTTTTAAGAGTTTGAAGGTGGAAATAGGTGGAAAACCTATACATATTGTGAATTAGTATGAATCAGGTGTTATTGGAGCTCTTTGAGTTGTTTGAACAGCGAGATCGAAGTGAAAGTGCCAAGAATCGAAGAGACGGAGTCGAAGCCATGCGAACCGCCCAAAAAAGAGGTGGGTTCGACCTGTTGGAGGAGGGTTTGACCTCTCCAGCAGGTCGAACCAGTGTTGGAGAAGTGCAGGAAGTAGGTTCGACCACGACTCGAGGGGTTCGACCTGTTCATCAGGTCGAAACATGGTCGAACCAGTTCGTGAGAAGCTGGGTTCGACCACGATGTTGGGAGTTCGACCTGACGATTGGCCGAACCAAGAGCAGAAATTGTCCAGTGATGAGGTTCGACCTGGGGTTCGACCAAGTCCTGAGAGGTTCGACTTGTTCAAGAGGTCGAACCAGTGCAGAATTCTTCCAGTAGCGGGGTTCGACTTGGGGTTCGACCTGTGGCCAGTGGTTCGACCTGTTTGACGAGGTCGAACCTATGTGCGGAAACTTACCTTATCTGGATTTTTTGAGGCCAAAACGCGTGGGATCACTTGAAAAGCCCATTCCAAGCCTTAGAGACGTGATTACAAGTATAAAAGAAGGCTCATGCAGTCCAAGTGAAGGGAGCTTTTGATCAAGAATCATAAGGAGACGTGGATTGGAGGAGAAGATCTTCCACCATCTGGAGGGCTGTGACAGAGCTCCGCTGGAGGTTCAAGTAAGATCGGTCCATCTAACCATGATTGTTCCTAGATTAATCATGGGCTAGAGCCGCTTCGGTAGTTCTAGGGTTATGAAGGTTTCATGAGTTGATTTATCTTTCATGTGTATACTCCGTACAACACTACTTGTGGTTTAGTTTGTATAAGATTGCACGTTTTTAATCCATACTCATAGTCGTTTTGTGCATCAATGATTGTTGTGTAGAGTCTGAATACATAACATGGTTATTGGTTGAGTGCGTTCACTACTGAGCAGAGTTTATTGTTATAATTATAAGTGAAGGGATTTCGAAGTCTTATTAGAATCGTCTTATATGAATATTTGTTAATTGAATTGAATTCGGGTTAACAAGTAGGATAAAGAGTATAACTTTATAGTACCTACAAAGGGAGATCAAATCGGGTTAGAGTACTAAGTGCACGGGAAATAATTGATTATGATAGTACCTAGAAAGGGGGGTAAAGTATACATCTTGCTCCGAGGAAATTCACACGTGTCAAACGCTTATCTACTTGTGTCTATAGAGTAGCTTTGCATGTGTTAGTGATGCATCCATAAACCACAAGGCAGAGTCGGACATCGACACACAAAAGTATGAATTAATGAATGAAACCGGATGACCTGACGAACTACCTATCATCTTACTTGACCACAACCTTCTATCTTTTCTTTTGTTATTTCGATTAATAGTTCCTACTCAATTTCAACATTATTATATTTCCAAATAGTCTTAGTTTACTAGAATATAATTGAATTGATATTTATCCGTCCCTTGGGTACGATAATAACTTGGTCACCTTCGAAACTACAATTGATATCCTTCACACTTGGGGATTAAAGTTGTGTGTTGAGAAAACGCTCATCAAGTCAATCATATGTGGGCCCTTTTACTAAAAGTGGAAAATCAAGATCTTTGGATTTGAGTGTGATACTCAATATAGTAAATGAGAACCTTTCGATGGGACGGAGGAAGTATAATAAATAAAATAACTTAAAAATAAAATAGAATAATAACACTAATTGAGGAAATGATTACAAATTAATTAAATGAGACCACATTTTAATGGACAAATCTTGTGTGAAATAATCTCACGTAAGTTCTTATGTGAGATAGATAAAAGTAGGGTTAATTGCAAAAAAAATCACAAACTTTATTTCTATTACAAATTAATCCTCACTTTTGAGAAATTGCAAAAAAATCACAATATTTAATTATTGTTGCAAAAAAATCCAATTTTGACTAGTAGTAGTTTTTTTTTTTTAGCAATACTTAAAGGTTGTGTTTTTTTTTTTTGCAATTTCTCAAAAGTGATGATTAATTTGCAATAGGAGTAAAGTTCGTGAGTTTTTTTTTTGCAATTAACCCATGAACGTATAACATCATTAAAAAAAAGTGATACTCAATCAATAAAAAAAATTCTGTAAATTATTTTATGAACAATTTATAGTATAAATAAAAAAGTGATAACATTTTATATTAAAGTGTTAAAATTAAAATTTAACAGTAAAAGTGATAATAATATTATCACTTTTTATGGATTATTTTAAGATGCATCTTAGAATTAATAGGAAATTATGGGTAGTGGGTGGTTTTTTTATTTGACAAATTCTCTTGTGAGACATTATACATGTGAGACGGTTTATGAGACGTGTTAAAGTATGTCAGTTATATAGATAAAGTATGATTAATGATTGTTAAAGTATGTTTTCTAAAATATGATAAATGATGAATTAAAGTATGATTTTAAGGTGTTATAATATGATTCATTATTGACAAATTTTAACTATAAATAAGCATACTTTACCTATATAATAAGCATACGTTAGTAATGGGTCAACCCGTCTCACAACCGTCTCACAAAAAACCCGTCTCACAAGAGAGTTTCTCTTTTTATTTAATTTTAAATTATTTAAATTAATTAATAGTAGGGATTAAGTTAAAGTTTAATTTAACAGTTGAAGCAGTCTAAATGCACCGGTGCCCACAGCTGCACCACACTATAACTCCACTTTTATCTATATCTATATATAAAAATACCTAAAGTCAATTTTTTTTTTCCGCTCAAAATTTTGGGTCAAAATCTCTTAAATTTCTCACTTCTCAAATTCTCTTCAATTTCTTACCACTCATTTTATTATTATTTCCTTAAATAAATACATTTAGGTGCTTTACTATCACTTTTTTTACCCAAATAAATTTATGTCCAACAAAATAATTAAAATTAAAGATATTATGTTTGTATTTTTTTTATATCAATTAACATGTTGAAATTTGTTTCAATTTGAGTTAATTATTGAAAAAATTTGAGTTGTATTTGAAAATAATGTTAAGTTATTAAGACATTATTTAGAAGTGTTTTGATTATTATATATAAAAGCACCTAAAATCAATTTTTTTCACCACTCAAAATTTTGGGTCAAGATCTCTTCAATTTCTCACCACTCATTTTATTCTTATTTCCTTAAATAAATACATTTAGGTGCTTTACTATCATATTTTTTAACCTTGATAATTTTATGTCCAACAAAATAATTAAAATTGAAGACATTATTTCTGTATGCTTATTTTTTTTATCAATTAACATGTTGAAATTTGTTTCAATTTGAGTTAATTATTTGAAAAATTTGGGTTGTATTTGAAAATAATATTAACTAATTAAGACATTATTTGGAATTGTTTATAACATATGATTACGTAATGAAATATAAGTATTAATAAAAAATTTAAAATTATTGATTTTTTATAATTACATTAATTTATTATACATAAAATACGAATAAGAGTCGTATAACATCGATTTAACTAAATACTATTTAATTCATTACACATAAATAACTAAACTAAATATACATACTATCACAATATAAAACCTCATACATATGTATTCCCTTCGTCCCATTATAATAATTATATTTATTTTGGGTTAATTGCAAAAATAAACCACGAACTTTATTGCTATTGCAAATTAGTCCCTACTTTTAAGAAATTACAAAAAAAACATTACCTTTGATTATTGTTGCAAAACGCACCCAAAAAACCACTACTTTAAGTCACAAATTAAGTTTATTTTGCAACAATACTTAAAGGTGGTGGTTATTTTTTTTTTGCAATTTCTCAAAAGTGAGGATTAATTTGCAATAAGTGTAAAGTTCGTGATTTTTTTTGCAATTAACCCTATTTTTTTGCACGAGGATTAAGAAATTTAGTATTTTAATGTGTATTGAGGTGAAATAAATAATATTTTAATGTATAGTGAATGATTGTATTAATGTGACGATTGAGTCTCACTGAGATATTTTAATTACTTAATTGTTTGAGTCTCATACACAAAATAAAATAAAAATGTAACCGTTAAAATGAAATATTCAATTTAAAAAGATGTAATGTAATTATTATAATGAAATATTCAATTTAAAAAGAAGGAATCCGTAATTTTATGTGCTTACATGTCCTTTTGTTTAAACTAAAGTATGGATGCAGGATGATGTAACGTCGCCTAAGAATCCGCTTCCCCCTTCTTCCTCGGATTGCATCTTCCTTTCTTCAGGTAACTTTTTGGAATTCATCTTCAGTTTCTTATCATCCGTAGTTAATGGTTCCTCCATTTCCCTTAATTCCTTTAAGCTCATAATAAATTTCTTTAATTTCTCTATACCATGTCTGTGCTGCCTTTTTTCTTTTTAAACTTTGTTGTGCTGGTTTTGATCTATCCATCGTTTGTAATGCAATTGCACAGTAATACCATGTCTGTGCTGCCTTTTTTCTTTTTAAACTTTGTTGTGCTGGTTTTGATCTATCCATCGTTTGTAATGCAATTGCACAGATAGCCGCTTTATAAAATGAAGATTTATACCTTTTTTGTATAATTGAAATAATTAATTGAAACACTGCTGAAGATTTAGACATTTTTGCAGTTCTCTAATCCAATTCAGGTTATGACCTCTGTTATTTATCGGAAACACTCTAATTCTCTTTGAAGTTTGTTCATATTTCTTTTGTATTATTACTCTCTTAAAAATTAAGATTGAATTTTCTAGATATTCGACAGGGCTTTGTGCTTCCTGTAAGTCTAAAACATGAACTTCCTTTTTTGCTGCACTTGTGCGTGTGTATTTCAGGGGGCGGCATTCAAAGTTTCAACTTTCAACACACGACATCTTTCTGGTGAGTTGTCGTTTTATTGGGTCTGGAGAAATGTTATAATTGGGGCAATTTAACTAGTATTTTATTTCTGTTGTTGAATAGGCTCTGGAGTGACCCTTGGGTAAATTTAACGTTGTTGTGGGCCTTGTGGCTTATTTGCTTACTGTGAATTTAACCTGGTGGTTGTTGTATGATAGAACTCAGTTCTTCAAAAGTTAATATTATTAGCATACATTTAGTAGTAATACTACTGGATTTTATTTTATTTGGAGATCATATGCTGCCATGGTTAAACACACTAAATTTGGGAAGAAACTAAAGTTATACATGCAAGTAATCTGCCATATATGTTATCTTGATTATTGCCTGAATTGGCCCGTTCAGTGCTAACAACATATGACTTTCATGCTCAAAAACTTGAATTATGATGTGTTGTACAAATTTATTAACAATGGCATCAACAAGTGTCATAAATTCTGCAGGTCATTTTTTTTTTAAAATAAAAAGTAGGAGTATTATTTCTTCCCTGAACTAACTAACTTAGCGAATATAACTTGTTAAGCTAAAATTAATAATAAATCTATTCAAATAATATATAACGATATAAAAATATATTGGGATTGATGTATCCACGGCCGTCTGAGCAGAACATGTGTATATGCTGGTGTTGGGGGTCCGATCACAGAGCTTTGAATCTGTAGTTGAGAAATTAGAGAGCAATAGTGAGGAGTGGCAAGATTTTCTTGACTACATAGCCATCCGAAGCAGTTGTGACATCACATAGTTTTGAATCTGTTGTTGAGAAATTAGAGAGCAATAGTGAGGAGTCGCAAGATTTTCTTGACAGCATAGCCAGCATTGCTCAAGGCTCCATTTATGGAGGGATGATAAACGAGGACTTTGCAGCCATCAAGAAGATGAATGGAGACGTGTCCAAGGAAATCAATCAGTTAAACAAGATTAACCACTTCAATCTGATCTGTTTATCGGGTGTTTAGTTCACTGAAGGCAATTGGTATCTGGTGTACGAGTATGCTGCCAATGGATCACTTAATGATTGGATTAACCACAACAACAGAGAGAGTGATCTCAACTAGAACACCAGACTGCGGATTGCTGTGGATTTAGCAGCAGGCCTAAACTATCCACTGCTACACTTCACCTTCCCACATCCACAAAGATCTCAACTCCAGCAATGTTCTCAACAGCGAATCCAGGGCCAAAATCACGAATTTTGGCCTTGCAAGATCGGCAAAGGGTGGCCAGTTCGAGCTGACAAGGCACATTGTAGGGATGAATGGGTACATGGCGCCCGAGTACTTGGAGAATGGAATCGCCTCTCCGAAGCTCGACGTGTACGCCTTTGGTGTGCTCATGTTGGAGATTCTAACAGGAAAAGAAGTGTCGGAGTTGTATGAAGAGATGAATATGCAGTTGAGGGAGGTGATATCTGAAGGTGAAGTTTTTGTGTATGATTTAAGCCCCCACATTGATTCACCAATCTCCTCAGGTTAAATTCATTTTTTGGGCCTCTCAGATTTTAATGCCTTCTACTATCATTTACTCCTCTCTGCATCTTTCTGAACCCTTTCTGCATCTGTGTTTGCTTTTATTTCACAGCGTCTCATTCTGTTTCGCCCTGTTTTCACTTTTCAGGTCTGGGATTTGATTTCAGACAGAGTGATGAGCTAAGCTTCTGTTTGATTTCTGTTATGCATCTTCTTTTAGTTGGGTGTTGTGTATGAGTTTTAAAATGAGGTGGTTGATCATTCTGTGAAGTTTTATTGTGTTAGCTTTACCAATTATGTTAATATTCTACAAAAATGGGCATTTCGAATTCGAAAACTGAGAGGAATACTGCTTTGAAGCTGTGTATGGAGAGGAAAAGATTTTTCACACAAGCAATTGATTCTAGATATGCTTTAGCAGCTGCCCATGTTTCATATGTTCAGTCACTTAGAAACATAGGCATTGCTTTACGTAGATATGCTGAGGCAGAAGTTTTAGTGGAAACCACATTATCTGCTTCAGCAAGTACTGAGGTTGATAAAACCCCATCATATTGTTCATACCTTTCTCCATTCATCTCTCACCTCGACGGTGTTTCGGATTTATCGGTGCTCAATGGAAGCCCCCTTTCGCTGTCTATGGCTAGAGTTAGTTATATGAGGTCTGGTGGTGATGGAGTTGCATTGACAGTTAGGATGAATCCTATGCCTAGGAATGGCTATGTTGAGGAAGGTGAGTTCTCAATGCCTCCGCCTCCTCCGCCGCCCGAATCAGGGTCTTCTTGGGATTACTTTGACCCTGCTGATGAGAGCTTTAGGTTCTTGGGGCAAAATGGTTTGGATGAGGACATTGATGATGTGAAAATGTATGGTAATTTTGCGCAGAAATCACAAATCAGACACCCCTGCAAATGGAAATCACAAATTGGCTGCTGAGAAAAAGAGTAATCAGCAAAGGGTTGAGGGTGAAGTAAAGGATACAGCCATGGGAGAAGAAGTAAGTATGGCTTGAAAGGCTTCGGCAGGGCAATCGAAAAAGAAACCTTCTTTAGATAATGATTTGCATGCCGAAAGGGAGGATCCTTCTGAGCTCATAACACATAGGGCTAAGGAATTTCTCTCTAGCATAAAGGACATAGATAGTCGTTTCTTTAGGGCATCTGAGTCAGGAAGAGAAGTTTCGAGAATGCTTGAGGCCAACAAAATCCATGTTGGTTTTGCTGATGCTAGAGGTAAAGAGTTCTTGATGAACAAGGGAAATGCCCTTGGCAGTTTTGATATCAATTTGGACTCTTTTTTCTTGTGTGATACTCTGAATTCATTTTCCATATTGTTATCTTCATTCTTGATATTTCTCTTCTCATGCAGTTTTGTGCTTGTAGGTGCTTCATCAGCCTCCATTTACTTGAGCTCTTTCGGATCGGGTTGTTGCCAAGGCGGAATTGCAAATGCATCTGATGGTATGTATAGCTATAAATCAATCATGAAGTTTTTACATTTAGACTATCTGAAATTGAAACTGATCCATAATGTTTTGGGAATTGATAACCAATTATTGCATAAAAGTTTGATCATGTGAAGTAATACAAATCTAATTAGGGGATGTTGCTCAATTCTTGTTGAACTTGACATGATGAAATAAATCTTTTTTTTTTCTTCTCATTGTTGGCGTTTTCCAAATTAGATCAACTTGTTACCAAGGTTATCACTTGGAAAAGGACCACGTCGTCAAAGTCATCCTCCTCAAGGAACCTTCTTGCAACAAAGGATGATAATGACGATAGTGGCAGTGATTTCATTGAAGAGTTTTGCATGATTTCTGGAAGTCACTCTTCCACTCTTGATAGACTGTATGCATGGGAACGAAAGCTATACGAGGAAGTGAAGATACCTTCTTCATCCACTTATTCAACATGAAACGTTATGAATATTCGAACAAGATTGAAAATTCATGAGCTTTCTCTGTTTACTTGATTCTGAAAGTGTTGTTTTACATCATTTAATTCAAGTAGACTTCAATGTCCTTTCTGATTCTTGATGATGTTTTTCTTCTTTCTTTTGATGATATCTCAACTGAATTTGGTCTATATAGGCCATTGAATTCATACAGAAGGAATCATAGTTGTTAAAGGCGCGCCTCAGGCGAGGCGCGACCCAAAACGCCTGGGTTTCGAGGTTTTTGGGGGGTTTTGGCCAATGTTAAAAAAACTCTGGCCTTATGCGCCTTTATGCGCCTTTTGTGAGAGGAAAAAGGCGCGCCTCTGGTACAACAAGCTTCTAATGAGATTTTTCTTAAAGTTGTTACTTTAGAAACACAACTTTATAAGTTAAATGACATTTTTATTTATATATAATAGTTAGGTTTTGGTGTTTGGTACTTCATTTCATTTCAAATTTGGAATCGAAAGCTAGGGTTTTGAGAGAGGAGAGCTCCCAGCTTTTCTCTGCCGCCACCGCCGCCAGCGGTTTTTTTTTTCTTTCTTTTTTTTCCTGTTATTTCTCTTTTTTTTTTCAGTTCTGATTTTCATTTCTAACTTTAAAAAATAAAAATCAGTAATTCTTTTTGAATAAAACCTTACAAGAAGTTTGATATGAGATTTTTGGCTAAAACTTACATATTTTATTCATGAAATTTCAATATTAGTTATGAACTTATGATGTTTAGACTTCAGTAAAGCTATAAAGTTTCAAACTTTCATGTAAAATTATTTATTATACATCAATATTGATTAATTAATTATTAATAATTATTTATTGGTCATCTTTGCAAGAATATTTAGAGTTTGTGTGTGTTTTTTACTTATTTTTGTTTAAATGTCAGTTTAGTACACTACACAAGTATAATTTAATAAAGCTATAAAGTTTAAAATTTGTCATTATTATTATTTATGAGTTATTATGTCTTATTAATTGATATTTTGTGATTTTGATCTTTATTTAGTTGGGTAATTATATGTAAAGTTGGATATATTAATATATATATGGTGTAGAGTATTTTGTACCTCAGGCACGCGCCTCGGGCTAAAACAAGGCCTTTGCGCCTTTCGCCTTTAACAACTATGGAAGGAATATGATCTTAAATGTGATCAGCTACGTCACCAATTTACCAAGGATCTTAGCCCTCAAGTCATCGACAAAACTGGGGCAACCGTTAAAGATCTACATTCTCGAATCAGAGTGGCGCTTCATGCTGTGGATTAGATATCAAAGAGGATCGAAAAAATGCGGGACGAAGAGCTGCTCGAAGGGTGAGATGCATTTCTCATCTCTTAAACTCAACAACATATCCTGCATTCGATATGGATTCATCCACTTTTAAAGCATTCATCTACCCTAACTATCATGAATTTATTATGCAGAATGATGAGGATGTGGAAAGCCATGCTCGAATGCCATCACTCCCAGTACATCACCATCTCATTGGCATACCATACGAAAAGCTCCGCAGTCGCCTCAATTGGAGAAACACAGAGACAGATCATCAATCAGCTCCAAGATGAGGTAGAGTAATTTGGCCTAAGTTTTGCCGATTGGATCAACAGCTATACGTCATATGTTGAAGCTCTGAATAGCTGGCTTCAATTAAAACTGCATCTTGCAACCCCGGGAGCGACAATAAGGGAGACGGGCGTTCTCCTTCGTCGCTACCTAGCCCCACCAATATTCGACCTCTGTAGGGACTGTTCATCCGGGATCACATCATTGCCATCTCAACAAGTCAGTGATGCAATAAAAGCTTTTCTGGTTGATATACGTCTGTCCGTTCGAAACCAATCTGAGGAATTGAGGAAAACTGATTCTGAGAACAACGAAGCTGGCGAAAGAGATGAACAGGAGAAGAACGAGGACAACCGAGCTTGAAGAAGGTTCTCGATAGGCTTGACGAAGGTTCTCGACAGGCTGACCAAATTCTCGGAGGCTTCGGTGAAAATGAGTGAAGACATATGGCAGAAATGTGAGTCGGCTCATATGAAAATTACAGACCACAATCAAGATTTTACAGCATTTGAAAGTAGTGATATTTGTGAATCATGATAATACTGCCATTTATTTATGTTCACTGTTTTAATGCTCATCATGTATTCTATCTGTTGTGGAATGTATGTATTTTTTGTTGTTGAATTCTCCAGTTTTCTTACAAGAATATGATGTATTGATCTAGTTCTATTCCTCAAACAAAATTTAGTTGTTTTATAAATGGTAAAAATAATGTATTTTCAAAATAGTATACAAGTACATTATTCTCTATTTTTAGGTTAAAAATAGATTTTACACGTTATATATAGTTGTACGAGTTTTTTTATTTTTTTAAAATTAATTTTATTTATACTATAAATTATTATACTAAAATAATTTACTGCATTATTATTATTATTTTTTTGCCTAGTTTATTAAAATCTTAGTAAGATGTATTAACCAAATTATTTGCCATAAATTAATCTCCATATTTTTTTTAATACGGTACGTTGATTAAAATACACAGGTATTCTGGAGAATACCATGAGAGAGTATAAAGAAATCGCGCGCGCTCAAATTTCAGAATTTCGAAAAGAGCAAGGGGGGGGGGGGGGGGGGGGGGGGCGCCGTCTATTTCCCGCTCCTCTTCTTCATTTCCATATCTTCTTATTATCTCTGCAACCGCAACTTCTTCCAGCTCTCTACCAAGGTCAGTCAGAATTTATCAATTCCTCGTTCTTACAGATTCTTGCATCATTTCAATTTTTGTTAGATTTTTTGGTTTTTGGTTTTCTATTTCGTTTGTCTCTGAATTTTTTACAATCAGCAACCAGTACTTGTAGAATTAATTTGGGACTGTTTGTGAATCAGGAAGCTGACATTTTTTATTTAAAATTTATCCTTTTGGATTTGGAGAAGTTGAATAATATCGAGTGGGTTTATAAGTTCAGATTGTACAATTTAGTGATGGCTGATGGGGATACTTCTGGTGGGAAAAGTAAATCCGGGTCCGTTTTGGGTGATATTACGAATCGGATAGGTAAAAGGGGATTTTCTGGCACAGGAAAACATGAGGTCAAGTATTGCGATCTCAATGTTAAAAATGACTGCAAGCGTGCTCGTGTTTCACCTCGCCCGTGTTCCGAGATCAATTCTTTGAAAGGGAATGATATATCTGTTCTCTCAAAAGTTTCCAGTGTGAATGAGGATCCCAATTTAACTGGTTTGGAGAGTGGCTATGCTGTGTCAAAGAGTTCAACTGGTGTATATGATGATTGTGTTGGTGGAAATGATGATATCAAGAAACTGTTTAGGGGAGGGAATGCTGTTTCCCCAAGTGTTAATAAGTCGGATATTGTTGGTGATGACTTGGGGGACAGTCTTGACCATATAAAGTATTCCAAGGATGAATTGAATTTGGCTGATAAAGATGGAGGAAAAGTTCATAACTCTCATTCAAGTGAAAATAAGTGCTTTAATCTTGAGCACCCTGGTGGAAAGAAGGTGGTTGATCTTATGATTAATGATGGAGGTGGTGAAATTTTGAGTTTAGAAAGTCACAATGAAGAAATTGATCCTAACTTGTTAGATTTTCGGTGGAGGGATACTAATCAGTCCATTAATACTGAAGTTAAAGATGAGTTAGGTGACAGTTTTTCTGCTGACACTTCAAAGACAGTGAGTGAAACTGGTGATGATTTTCTTCACGATGAAAAAATTGTGACACTTTTGAAGTGAATATGAATTTTGGAGGAACTCATAGTGAAATCAGTTCCCACCATAATAGTTTGGATGATCCTAATGCTGAAAATTTTGTCCTGAGTCAGTCAGGATCTATTGATTGCACGGTTCTACCTCAGTCGCAGGAATCGAGAGCATTTGGAATAGATGGATCCACCAAACTAAAGGAGGATGAATGCATTAACATGAGCGAGGATACTAACTCAATCAGAGCTTGTTCTTGTTCCTTTTGCACAAAAGGTATGGTGCCTTCCAATTCACTTTTGGTTGTTTCTGTGGCTTTTATTTCAATAATCATGATACATATTATGATAGTATTCCTATTTAGTGCAATGATTGTTTAGCTTCGATTAATTAATATGTAAGGCAATGCACTGTTTTGAAAATCAGCTGCATGTATATGGTTGGACCTCCATCAGAAGGACATTAAGGCTCAAACTTCAGGTCAGTTGAGTACTTCATTAACTGTGTTGCTTATTTTGGTTTACTTAACTATTATGTCAAACTTCTTCACCTGTCTTAAAAGGATCAGCAAGAAGCAATCATTTTGGCTGAAAATAATACTATTCAATGTAATCGATTCTTTTTATAATATGTTGATCATTTTATACTTGTTTAGCATTAAAAAAGAGCCAGAAAGGTGCTAGTATATTGGCTGAAAGAAGTTGCAGGATCAAGGCCGATGGGGCTGAAAGCAAATCTCCAAAGTTTCGACGTTGGAATCTAATCTGATGCATCAATGGAGATCCCTTTTTAAATATATGTCCAACACATGGGAAGAAGAGACTAATCAGCTTGTAAGCCATGCTTTTTCTTAACTCGTATATAGTTAAGAGATATTTAAAGCATGTTCTTGAATTATTCAATGCTTGTTATAGGAGGCTAATCTATTACAACTGAACAATCTGAGAGAGAAATGCGAGAGAAATGCAGAGCTGATTTGGAGGTAATTAGTGCTAAGCAGACAGAAAAGCATTAATATTGTTATGGAAGTCTGAAAGAATGTGTATCACTATTCTGTTGTTGGTCATTTTACTTAGTTTCAACTTTCTTTGTTGTGCTATTCTTGATTTGTGTAATTCTTAAATGTTTTGTATTGTGTTCCTCTTGTTATTGTAATCTTGAGAGTTGAGACTCTTTACATTTGTGATCTGAATCCTCTGTTACATGAAAAACAACTCTACCCCTTGGGTCAGCTAACTTTCATTGAATTATATCCACTGATAGTGAGAGCAAAACTTTGGTCATCTTTCAGGAGTAAGTTATCAACTTAAATAATGAAGTTGCTTGCATTTCTGATGAACCACGTATTGACTTTAAAAAAAAAACTATTCAGAAGTCTTTTATTTGTTGGTTCTGTCTCTTTAGATCTTTCTCTTTTTGGAAAGGAAAGGAAATGGCTAGCACTGAAGGATTGTATGCAAATGAGAAATGATTTACTTGGACAGTACTTAGTTAAACAGTGGTGGGAAAGATCTAAAGAGACAGAACCAACAAATAAAATACTTCTGAACAATTTTTTTTTAAAAAAAATAAAAAATCTTAAGTCAATACGTGGTTCATCAGACATTCAAGCAACTTCATAATTTAAGTTGACTACTTACTCCTGAGAGATGACCAAAGTTTTGCTCTCACTAGTCACTATCAGTGGATATAATTCAATGAAAGTTAGCTGGCCCAAAGGAGGGGGGAGTAGAGCTGTTTTTCATCTAACAGAGGATTCAGATCTAATCAAAGAGTCTCCACTCTCAAGATTAGAATAACCAGAGGAACACAAGACAAAACATTTAAGAATTACACAAATCAAGAATAGCACAACAAAGAAAGTTGAAACTAAGTAAAAATGACCAACAACAGAATAGTGATACACATATTTTAGACTTCCTTAACAATATTAATGCTTTTCTGATTACTTGATCCCAATTCACGCCACGCCACACAACTCATTCAATGTAAGAGATACCTTACACAAGTGTGAAAAAGCAGGGTATGTTTGCTGATTTCGGTTCTCTCTGGCATAATTTTTATTATCCTTTTATATTTTTTCAATTTCCAGATGATTGAAATGATTAACTAGAAGTATTATTTTGTGAACATGAACAAGTTATTTGAAATTGTGTAATAAATTGGGTTTTCTGAACTGATTTGTTGAATTTTCATAAATCGTGTTGCTAAGTGGTTTCTTTATTCCATTCGCGGAAAAAAATTTGATATTGAAAACAAAGGTTGCTGGTGTAGGAGATTGTTATTTTTCTTGATTATGTGGTAGAATTATGTTGCTGAGTCTTTGTGATTGTTTATTTTGGTAAATTGGTTGCAGAATCATGTTTGAAAACTCATTAATCAATTGAAATAATAGGGTGAATCTATCATGGTTATGACGTGTATGAATCATAGGGTGCATGAGAGTGAGTGTAGCTGCCTTTTGGGTTGTGATGACTAGCTGCTGGGGGTTTCAGCTCACTTTCATTGCTAAAGAAGACGAGACGGAGGAGGTACTTGAGACAGTGTTTTAAGGATCAGTTTTTATGGCAAGGGATTTTAATAAGCAGGATTTTGATTTTTTGGAATGCTTTATTAGGCCCTATGGAGATGCACCTGAATCACTAACTTCTATTCCCTTTATTTAGTAAACTTTCAACTTTGAATAGTGTTATTAAATCCAAATGATTGGAGATTTACAGGAACTTCTATGAACTAGTATGCTTATCTATTACTTATCATCTTGGCTCTAGATTTTGAAGTATATTTTATTTTGGTCCATCCTGTCTTATTTATTATGTGCATATTTTAAAATTGCAGTACTCCTCTTATAACTCTTATCATATTACAAGTTTATAATATTACAAAAATATAATTTACCTATTATTATTTTATTGATCAAACTCCATATATTTATTTATTTTGTCATTAAATTACCAGAAATATCCATCGTTACAGGTTATAGTATATGAGAAAAATAATCATGAATTAATGTTCATCGTAATTGATTCAAATGCTTAATCTGATTCTTGGCTATATGTTTGCATTCAATGTCTGTATAATGCTTACAAATTATGAAGAAATTGCCTGTTCTTTGTGAAGAAATTATGATGAATCAGCTCTTTAGATAACATTTTTAGAAATATTCACAATTGAATCCACCAATTTGTGGGACAAGTGAATGGACGAGAGGCTACTCTTTAGTACCGATGCTTCGTTTGCACAAGATCGGATCGAAAAATACGCGATTCTATGACTCTCAATGCTCAATCTTGAAACAACATTCCCTTTTTAGGCAGTTAAAATTTCCTGTCTTATGAAGTGGACATATTTGATTAATTAAATTATGTAATTTGATCAGTACTACATGAGCATTTACATTGGTTTTGTCATCATTTCAATTGAAGATACAAAGTGGGCAAGCCCATGTACAAGGACTGCTCTCTTATATGCATACCTGCAAAAAATATAGATTGGGCTGGTTGACCAAAAGCCTCCAGCATAGGCATAAAGTTATACACTGTGAGGATGCATAGAGTTCTTGCTGGGATCTTGATATAGAGGGCTATGAACAAAATTGATTTTTTTTCTTTTTTGATAAAATGAATTTAAAAATGATTAAACTAGGATTTAGTTATATTTATGATAAGCACTGCCTCACAATAAATTTTATTGTTCAAGAATTACACTATTAGCAGAATGAATCCATGATATATATATATATATATATATATATATATATATATATATATATATATATATATATATATATATATATGAAAATTACTTTTCCATGTAGAAAAATATTCTCTCCTCCTATCCCATAAATCTCTTTACAATTTTTGCATTTACTTGTCTCATAATAAGTACCATTCAAACCTTTTATTAAATAACCTCAAAAATTATTTTAATTTTGAAATTATTACTCTAATTACCTAATACACATAGTATAAAGTGTATACGTTATTTATTATCTAAAAATATTAAAATATTTTAAAAAATTAATAAATTGATTTTTAAGAAAAATCTTAAATAAATTATTCTTAGAAACGGAGGAAATAATCTTTTTTATTTTAAAAAAAGTGTCACTTTTTGTCCATTAAGTGGAAACTCACATTTTTAACACTTATTCTAAAACTGTGGTTGGGAGACTTGGTGAGCCTAAGAGTTGAGGATAATTAAGGAAAATGTTGTATGAGATTGATGAGTTTCACAACCATCAATTTTTGTAGGATAAGAGTGGCACTAAGAGCCATAAAACAGAAGAATTAAACATGGGGGAGAGAGCATGTGATTCCACATGTTAATGGTTCTCTCCCATCACACTCATTCTTCTTTATGCACATGCTTCCTAACCCTACCCTCATCTACCCCCAACCCCACATTTAATGTGTTGCTATAAAATTAAAAAGTGTCTATTAATTAATACTCCTTGCAAATGCTATTTATTCATACATCTCATTTTTTTTTATTTCTAAATTATCTTTAATGGAAATATTAATATATCCTAGAGCTGCATTTAAAAAAAAAAAAATTTGTTCAAGTGTTCGCCCTGACAATACTTATATTTTATTTTATTTATTTATATATATATATATATATATATATATTTTACTCAGGTATTAACATTGTACACGTACATACATACTAATGTCTCGATGTGAACTGAATTCACATGTAATTTTTTTAAAAAAAATTGTAAAAAAAAATTATAACCTTAAATATTCTAAACTTAAAGTTTATACATTAAATCTCAGAAAAAATATATAACTTTCGTTTGGTGCTTAACCTGTCAAGTATTTTTGGTGCCGAAAATGGTAGAGTGATACATGAGTTTTTTACATTTTTTTTTCCCTCAAAAAAAGATGCATGAGCTTTTTTGGAGTGTAAGTAAATAAATAAAAATGAACTTTTTTCTTGACAGAAAAATAAAAATAAAATTAACATGGACTATATTTAGTTTTTATAGTGTACGTACAATACAAAGTGAGTTAGAGACTAGAGAGTACTAATAGTAGTGCGCGGATCTAGTAATAGCCACCCATATAAAAAAATTGAGTTGGTATTAGGTGCACAACTTGTTATTTTATTTTATATATATATATATATATATATATATATATATATATATATATATATATATATATATATATATGTTATTTTATTTTGTATACGTATTTTTTAATAATTGTATACTTTTTTCACACTAAGTTTTTCACTAAAAACTAATACCCATAAGTGTATAACTTTTTATTCAATAATGTATAATATATGTTTTTTAATAATTGTATATTTTTTTACATTCAATTTTTCATTAAAAAAATTAACAATTAAATTGTATACATTTTTGTTTATAATTGTATATATTTTTGTTTATATTTATATACGTTTTTTTAAAGTGAGTGCACTCTATCCTGAGTACACTCGTGTGCACATTATAATTAGCCTAAAAATTTTAAGATTTGTTTTTTAAAAGGGTTAATTGCAAAAAAAAAGAAAAAACCTCAACCTTTACTTTTATTGCAAATAAATCCAAACCTTTGAAAAATTGTAAAAAAATTTGACCTTTAAGTTTCGTGCAAAACACACCCAACTAGCAGGAGAGGGCTGCCTGATGTCTGACGTGGCGTTGACCTTTGCCACGTCAACTTTGAGTTTATTGAAAAAAAAACCTCAACATTTACTTCTATTGCAAATAAATCCCAACCTTTGAGATTTTTGCAAAATAACCATCAATTTTTTTTAATTGAATCAATTTAATAAAAAATTTATATTTTATATTAAAATTATATTCTCAAAAATTATTATATAGTACTCCCTCCGTCCCATAATACTTTCCCACTTTTTTCATTTGTTTGTCCCAAAAAACTTTTCACACCCAAAAAAAGGAAACACCACATTATCCAACAACCTTAAAAGTTACTTTAATTTCAAATTTGCCACTTCTTTTTCACATACATATCATTACTTTATACTTTTTATTACCTAAAAATACTACAATACCCTCCAAAGTCAATAAAATTGGTCAAAAAGTGCAACCTTTCTTAAATAAGGTGTAACAGTAAAAGTAAAAAGTTTTTCGGGACGAAGGGAATACTATTTAAAACTTACATTTCAATGCTTACGTTTGTTTTTTCACGTAGATTAAGGAATATAATATTTTAATGAATAGTGAGTTTAAAGATATACTCCCTCAGTCCGGTTCTAAGGTATCCATTTACTTTTCGCACGTGGATTAATGAGTATTATTATTATATGTAAAGTGGGTAGTTGTTTTAGAGGGAAGTGGTGGATTATATTGTGTACTTTTTTATTAAATAGGAGAAATTGATACCTTTGAAGCGGATGCAAAAAATAGTAAAATGGATACCTTAGAGGCGGACGGAGGGAGTAATATTTAATGCAACTGGGTAAGTATATTATTATTATTATATGTGGGTCCCATGGTAATATATTAATTATTTTAGGTGGGCAATATGCCAAAAAGAGAAACGTAAAGATTGAAATGAGATATGTTCAAGAATACTTTGATATTATAAATTATAAAAAATTTATAATGGATAAAATATTGTAAAACTAAAATAAATCTATTAATTTTTTAAAATAATTTTTTAGAATTTAAATTTTAAATATAAAATATAATGGGTACAACTTAAAATAAAAAAATATGATAATCTTTTTTATCAAAATCTCAAAGGTTGGGATTAAATCGCAATTTAAGTAAATGTTTGCAATAAACTCAAAGATGACGTGACAAATGTCAACGCCACGTCAGACGTTGGGCAGCCCTCTTCTGCCCGTTGAGTGCTTTTTGTACGAAACTTATTAAAGGTTGAGGTTTTTTTGCAATTTCTCAAAGGTTGAGATTTATTTGAATAAAAGTAAAGGTTGGGATTTTTTTTTTAATTAACCTTTTTTAAATGGCAAAGACTTTGTACGTAAAATACGTAAAATGGAAAAAAGTGATAATATTTAAATAAAAAGTAATATTTGAATTGATAAAAAGTGAAAATAGTACATGGCATTATTTTGTAAATAATTTATAATATAAATAAAAAGTGATAACATTTTTAATAAAATAATATATTTTATAAAAGTGATAATTATTTTAATGAAAACAAGTAAATACCTTCACTTTTTTTTTTTTTTGACAAAAAAAATTATTAAAGTTGAACAAACATCAAGTAGGTCATCCACAAGAGACGGTTGCTCTACCCAATAATGAGGGATTGAAAAAGAACGAGAGGCCCTATCAAGACGATGTGCCACTATATTGTCATTACGACGAACAAAATATACTACAAACTCAGGATTTGACAATAAAATTTGTTTGCAAGCTTTTAAGATATCTCCAAAAATTGAATCATCTTCCCGAACCGAATATTCCGCATTAGCTACTAATTTAGCATCAATTTCCATTATAACCTGACTCATTCCCATAGCCTTGATCCATGAAAGGGCTTCATGTAAACCCAATACTTCTCCTTCCTCCACTCTAGGTTTCCCTGCCAAAATCAAGGAACAACAAGTCACGAACGCACCTTGATCATCTCTCAAAACCATACCTATACCAGTTTCATAAGAGTCAACAAAAAAGGACGCATCAACATTAAGCTTCATAAAGTACGTGGGGGGTATGCCCGTTCTGGCACTCATTATAAACACCTTCACTGTTGAAAATTTAAATTAGTAATGAATCATCAAGACTTTGTTTCAAATTAAATGCTTTTAACAGTTTTATGAAAAGTATGTGGTCACTAAAAAAACATATTTTAAAATTTTATTAACGAATTAAGAAGGGACAAAAAATTTAGATTCAAAAGTTCTGATTGGTAATTTTTTACTAACTAAAATTTAATGTAACAATCCCGTTGATAATTGTTAAAATAATTAGTGATTATAAAGAGTTGGTAAAAATATTTCCCATTTTTTCTTTTTTCTTATATGTTTTACTCCCTCCGTACCAAAGATATTGACGCATTTTTTTGGCATGGAAATTAAAGATTATAATAATTTAATATAAAGTGAAGTGAGAGAAATAAAATTTAATGTGTAGTGAGTAGTTGTATTAACGGTGAGTGTGATGTGTATGTGGGCCCATGTAAATAAATAAATTATTTTTGGGTAGATCTCATATTTTTTAAAAGGAAATATGTCAATTTCTATGGGACAACCCAAAAAGGAAAGTGTGTCAATATCTTTAGGACGGAGGGAGCATTGAAAAAATTCATTATTTGAATTAAACCTACAACTTCTTTTGTTAATTGAATTATGTGTAAAATATTAATTTAAAGTTTAGTTTTTAAATATAAAAAATGCGATTATAAGGAGTGGTTTATTTGGTCGACAACTAAATAAGAGAACAATAAAATTTACACCGTGAACTCGATTTACAAAAGATTAATTTAAAAAAAATTATCGTTGAAATTATATAATGACATGAATAGATTTGTTGGACAAGTGATACGGTAAAAATTTGCTATATCAGCTGATCAGCTTCCGGATAGTATCCCGTTAATTGAGGGGTACGATTTGAAAAAAAATTACTAATTTAATATTCTTTTGCAAATCCTAAAGGTTAGGAGTTAGGACTTAATTGCCATCGAAGTGAATATGATGAATTTTTTTCGTACAATTAGCTTAAAGAACATGGATAGAAAGTATGTGACGTCATGAATTAACTACATAAACAATCGGACAATATCAAATTACCCGATAGACTCAAATAAAAAAAAAAGAAGAAAGAAGAGTGAGGCTCTTGTGCCCTAGGGACACCGTGCCCCTTTGTAATTTCTGTGTTCCTTTGTAATTTAAACTGCTTAACAATATATATATTAAATAGAATATGGAGGGGGAGAGTTATATTCACATTGGACACATTGTATTCCCGGGGTGCAGGAACTTTTGCCTTAAAAAAGACCTTAAAGTAATGTTCTTTTTACCCTAATATTGTGATTAAATTGCTTCACGTGCAATTAACCCAAATTAAAATTATCACAAGTTAAAGTATTACTTACAATGCAAACTTAAAAATATTATGATTTTTTTTAATGCTTTTATGTCTAATGTGACACTTTATTTTCTCATTGAGATTTCAACATGATTGACCCAATTGTATGGATTTAAAATCTGCACAAATTGTGCACCAGCTCTGGTGGAAAGGATGAGAGTAGCAAAAGAAATGAGGAGAAAATTTTATTGACATAACATAGTAGTAATATTTTTGGGAAAAAAAAATGCAGCATTATCATTCTCACACTCATATGAAAATTTTGCAAGAAACGAAAAGTTTTTCTCACACCAGATAGAAAAAGCACAAATATATCCTGTGTGGAAGAAATCTAGCTTTGGGAGACTATGAATAGTGTTTCCCAAATGAAGCAAAGCTTTTGGGCTTTTCCAATTAAGTGAGTTTTGTAGCTTCTAAATATAGTAAGCAAGATTTTCGGACATACCTAGCTTCTCTTCAAACAAGATTGTTGTCTATACCCTCTATATAGCCTATAATCAGTTATTTTCTGTTAGCAATTGATACAACCACCTGCCTACTTGTACATAAGCTTGAGTTATATATTTATGCTAATTGTGTATTAGTTAAATGAGTAGAGTGATGAGGGCAGAAAAGCCATTTGAGTGGATCAAGTAGCCACAGCATCCACTTGAAGCTTGAGAAGTAGATGATACTCATCCATGGTGATCCCTCTCTATAAATAGCACTACACTTTTCAAACATCTCATCACTCCTCCCTTTTCTCTCTCTCACTTTTCAAACTTCAAGTGTAATTTTGTAGTGAAGAAATGGCCATCAAATTAATCTTGCTTATGTACATAATCCTTGTTGCCACCATTCAGACTCAGAAGCAGGTAAAAGCATGCATTTGAGTGTAGATACAATGTTCATAACAACTACTACATTATTACATTGCAATGTTCCACTTTGTTGAGCAGGCATTGGGTGCGAAGGTAGCGCCCTCTGGAACAAAGTCACTGGCGAACTTCCAAGTAAGTCGTTCGTTTTAATTCCTTGCTGGATGAGCCCATGTACATTGTTGCCTTGCCTGAAACTGGATTCTTGTTTTATGGCAGTATGGAATGAGTGAGGGGAGCCTTCGGCCTCAAGGTAGGCGACGAACACTGTCAAGAAAGGGGCTATGGAGTCGAACAGACTAATCATTTATCTTTATTGTTGTGTTGTTGGCAGAGTGCGCACCAAGATGCAGCAACAGATGCTCAAAAACAGCATACAAGAAGCCATGCTTGTTCTTCTGCCAGAAATGCTGTGCTAAGTGTCTGTGTGTGCCAGCCGGGACGTACGGCAACAAGCAAACCTGCCCATGCTACAACAACTGGAAGACCAAGAGGGGTGGCCCTAAGTGCCCTTGATTCAATCCTATCCATCCATACTAATATATATTCAGCATTGCACTAATGTCTCTTCAACTGCTATTTAATTGGGAACTAAGAAAATGCATTACTTTCATCCACTTGTGGAGAATCAAGATGATTGATCATCCACTAACTAATCTATGTAGTGGAGATCCATCTTCCACTCTTCCTTAGCATGTCTTCCTTTCTGCAAAATCAAGATGGTGGCTTTGTCCAGATGAAATCAAGTGCATTCATGTAAAACGAAAACAATGTGTGCGCGGCGTGTGCCATAGGCACATATTAAGCTAATGAAACAGATCAGGATACTAACATGCCATTTGTATTAAGTCCTTATCAAATGATTCACAACAATGAACCAAAATAGCAGCAGAATATGCATCTTATGGAAAAGTGGGGGTACCAAAAACATATCAAAATGACCAAATACAAACAGTGTGAGACAGTTGAACATACTCTAAACATAACCACCCACGAAGGAAACGATGTTATCGGTTATCACCTTAAAAAATGATACAGTGTAACTCAAAGCAATAGGTTATGTTATAAAATATTATACAAGAGTTTATGATAAACATGAGAACAAACAGCATTTTGTGGGCTTCCTGCAACTTCATGGATAACATAAGATTAATTGCTTAGGAAATAGTGATGTTCAAACACATTGTTAAATGAGCTATATCTACAAAACTGATCAAAACATCATAAACAGGTATGAAAATGAGAAGTCAAACAAGTACATCACTAAAACTCTACATCTGATAGGATGTTTTTTTCCCTACTTATAAACAACAGAGAAGAAAAAGGTGACAATAAGATGAATCAACTGAGATTTCACCTCCTATCTCTCCATGCTGAAACCGAGTAAAGGGGTCGATCTTGCCAGCAAATGACCACGCAACCATTTTCTTCTTTTATCTTATAACCATCGCAGTTAAAACTTTGCAGCAATCTCTTTGCTTGCAACATGGCATAATAGCTCAACGGAACGTTTGCAAAACCGGACAGCTCAAATCTTTGGTTCCATTTTTCAAGCTTTTCATGTCTTTTTTTCCTCTCAGCCCCCTCACAAGCTATAATATTCTTAATCTCCTCACCCAGCAGCATCTTCTCCATCTTCAATCTCTCTATAGATGCTCTTGGCAAAGCAGACTCCAAACAATCGAACAACGCAGCGTAAAAGTACAATGACTCCGAAAGCCTCTCCATCAAGGTCTTCCCATTGTGGTCAGAATCTTGCTCAGTCACCACCATTACTTTAGGAGATAGACCCCACAATGCATTAAGGAAGCCATCAATCTTTGGCAAGGGCACAATTGGCGAAAGTGGCGACGAAGAGGTTGAATCATTACTCGGGCTGTAACCGTTAACCATATCTTTCTCGAGCAACTCTCCCAATGTCCCTTGATTCATTAGAGCAGCCCGTTGGAGGTGAACACTAGCAGCCGATGGAGACCTATTGGCAAGATCATAATTAGAAGCCAAAAGGTTGTGCAATTGCATAATTGAACTGATTGCCAAAGCTTCCCCTGTTTTCACACGCAACTTTTCAATGTCAAGATCTTCCAACTTGCTCACAACAGGGTTGAACTGAAATGGTAAATCCAACTTCTCAGCTTCCTCAGACAACACATGAGCCATTTGTTCCAACACCTCCTTTTTCTGATGAACCCCCGTCATCTTCAAATGAGGCGGCCCTTCAGGGCGCGCGCTCAAGTCTCGGATGAGCGCACACCACTGAGTCGGCTCACCCGCATTTAAGTCAATAACATGAACCATCTTTTCACCTTCCATTGCTTCAATGATGGCTTGGTTACTTATCACAAAAGCCACCTTCATAAACGGCAAGAACTCGAAAAACATCTTGCTAACAAGGATTTCTTCAGCAACAACAGAGATTCGGGTAGACCGGAAAGCCTTGTAAACCCCTGGCCAGGCTCTAAGGATCCTGTCGGCCAACGCCTCCGAAAAATAGGAGGCGATTCTCTGCATAGTATCGCCATCAGCTGAGGCAAGATAGGAGATTTGATCAAGGGCTATGTTAGCATTTTCAAGGCTGCCTGATGCAACATGGTTAGCACAAGTGACCAACAGATGGATCAGATATAGCCCCCTCTCTTCAGGTTTAAGATCCTTAAGCCATGGATGTGGAGACATTAAACCAGGTGACAAAGACATCATTGGAAACATTAAAGGCGACGAAGTTACAGACGATGATCCATCTTCTTGAAACATTAGAGCAAACAACAGAATTCCAGCAAATAAACTTAAGAGGCCAACTTTGCTTGAAACTAAAGTCCAGATACTAATTTAGAAACAAACATGTGAAAATTCCCTGGATACAAACGCCATAGAAAGTCAATAAATCAACAATAAACTCAGGAAATGAAAAAAATAAACTCAAAGCCATGAAAGCAGAGCAATAAATTTCAAGAACTCACCACTCAAGCCAATATTTATCAATTCCTTGCAGGGATTTTGAATTCATCAAAAACCCACCAAAAGCCCCATGCAGATTTTTCCAACCGCCCCCACCGCTATCAAAGCCACCTCATATACTCTTTCATATAAATATGTATAATAGACAGAGAGGGAGGGAGGGAGAGCGGGAGAGAGAGAGAGGGAGAGAGGGAGGAGGAGAGTTGTCTCAATTTAAGGAAAGTCTCTGAAAAAGATTAGTGAGTGTTGAGAGGGTTTGTTAGATGGCAGCATTGTGGAGTAAACGTGAGAGGAGTTTTTGTCGTGAGTGGTTTGGTGTCTTTTTGCCTGTTGAAGGAATATCGAATGAATGAGGAATTATGTTTTACTGCCCAAAGTGAATTTACAATCATCAAATCTGCCCACTTTCATCAACATAATCAAATATGCCCACTTCGTTTGTAATATACTGAATTACCCCTATAACATGTTAAGTTGGTCAAAAATTGTGACATCATAATTCATTTAATTTAAATTGATAATCATTTATTAATCAATTATATTTAACGCAATGAAAAGCCCGAGTAGTGACAAACGAAAAGCTACTCCATATATCTGTATATTTTTTAAAAACTAAAAGTCCGAATAATGTCAACAATTGAAATACAAAATAATAATAAAGGAATATTAGAAAAGCCCGAAGTGAAATACTCCATTTTTTAAAAATAGAAAAGCCCGAGTAAGATAAGTGTTTAATTTTTTTTTCTTTATTTATATATTTATATTTAATTATTAATTTACTTTAAATAATTATTTGAAACACCATTTTTAAAATTTATCTAAGTTTATTCTTTTTAGTTTTAAGTATAATTTTTTTTGTTTACTTATAAATATATTTTTAATTTATATTTAAATATTAATAACTAATTATACTGTACACTCGATTGATCCATGCACACACTTTAAAAAATTTATATACTTTAAAAAATTTATACAATAATAAATAAGAATATATATGTTGGCAAACTTTTTGTTAGTTAACTAAGAGTTTTATTTTTTAAAAAGTAAAATAATAAGAGTGACTTTGTGAAAACCCGAGTACTTGTTTATTTAAGAAAGACCGAGTTAATTGAAATTAGTGGTGAGAGAGTAGAGAAATAATGGGAAGAGAATAGAGGAGAAGGGCAAACACATATGGTGGAATAATTTATGACTGGTGCAGTAACTTTTGCAGGGGGTTTTTAGTCATTTTCCTATAAAAGTGGGCATTTTTTGTTTTTCTGAAATAAAGTGGGCTCTTTTGATTTTTTGTTAACTGCAGTGGGCATTTATGATTATTCCCCGAATGGAATTTGTGACAACAAGTGCCCCATTTTTGTGCCTTCCAAATTTGTGAGAACAAGTGCCGAGACATGCACCCCGGTTCGGAACCATCGGTTCCGGTTTCAAGATAGGGGGAACCAGAACCGAACCGGGGTACGAAGGTTTCAGTTCCGGAACCGACGGTTCCGGTTCCGGTTTTAAATTTTTTTTTGGATTTTAAGCATAAAAAATAAAAAAAAATTAAAAAATCGGCGGTTCGAATCGGAACTGCCGGTTCGGAACCGGAACCGCCGGTTTTTTCCCAAATATGAGAAATCGGAATCGAACCTTCCTTAGCCAGTTCCGGTTTTTTTTGGCCGGTTCCGGAACCGGCGGTTCCAGTTCCGGTTAAAACCGACGGTTCCCCAGTTCGAACCACCGGTTCCGGTTTTTTTGTGCATGTCTACAAGTGCCCCCATTTTTGTGCCTTCCATTTTTTCTTCTGCTTTTTTTCTACAACTCACAATTAATAACATATACACACTATTCTCTTTCTTGATATTTGTTCTCATTCTTTCTTGTCCGCTCTACGATTTCATCTCTTGTCATTTTCAACCCACCCCTAACATTTTATAATCTTCCACATTACTCTCTTTTGGTATTTCTTGTTTGAACGTTTGTTGATGACAAAAACTTGTGTGTACCAATTCATAGGATTAATATTACTAATCTGATGATAAGAAATGAGAATATTTAATTTATGAAAAATAATAATGGTCTGATTGAATTATTTCAAACACAATTAATTAGTCGGATAAATCCAATTTCATTGAAAAAAAAATTTATATGGTACGAGTCTATGAGACATTTCAAACAATTGTTTATTTTCTTGTTTTGAAAGTCAAATTTATAATTATATTTTCTTTCCACATATTACATTTTTCGTAACAATGTTTGATAATAATTTGTCTTTTTTTGCGGACATCTGATTTTCCTATAATGCTTTCTTAAGAAATTATATTATACATTGTTCTTGTTCAATTAATAGGTTAATCAAAGTTGTTTTACCCCCTCCAATTTGTGTGTTATAACCTAACCAAATAAGCAATTATATTTAGATGAAATTTATGATTTAGTAACATTCATGTATGAATAATATTGTTGTAAGTATTAAATAACATAGTTAACAATAAATCCATAAATGCATGGTTTGAGACTTAATCATTAAAATCCGTGCATCCAAGTATAATCCAATTAATTACAAGAACATGGCAATAAAACTAAAAAATAAAGTCCTAAATGAGTAACATAGCACTTGGCTATCTTTGTCTTTATTGATTTCCTTGATTAATATAGTAGTGTTCTTTCTGCTCAAGTAATTTGTTTCTCTCTCTTGTCTCTCTCCACACCGAAAGTGACCCTTATGTCTCTCTTTAGCATTTGGAACTACATTCCTATGTAGTATGTTTGTCATGACATAAGGTGGATGGGGAATCAAAGGCTGCCTAAAGTCTTGCATATTCTTCAACCTTGACTAAACTCCAAACGTGCCCTAACAAAGACAAACTATGTGCCATCAGTTTTTGTTCACAAGTGTGGGAATTGCAAGAAATTCTCTCACATACTTCCAAACACTGCTTTTGTCTCTTTCCCACACACCAAACACCACCTAATTGGTATCATCTTCACCTTTGGAGAAAAAGAGGATGGGGGGTTCAAGCAACCATCCAAATGTGAGCATCACAATTCACCATCACTAAATTCTAATCAAAATATCTGCTCAATCAGAAATATAATTTTTTTAAAAAAAACTTTGAACATGGCTACCAACATCCATGGAAGTTGTGTAATGATTTATCTAATGTGGTTAGACTATGTTTGAATATTCAGATGATAAGGAGGATATGGAGATCCATTTCAAATCAGCCAAAACCCTCCAAAATTGGTTTTAAATTAAAGTGATGGATTTCTAATTCCATTACAATTCAAACTATCAAGAATAGACCTGATAATGTATCTATGCAAATCCATCCTCAAAACTAACAATCTTTCTCTAGGGTAAGAAAAGAAAACGTGCAAAAAGGTTTGTGTGATTCAATGCATGCATAATGATACCAGGATCTTTGTAAGTGAAGGTGGAGTTGTTGCCTAATTCAATCATGGGTGTTACAATTTCATCTGCACCTCAAGTACCTGTGAAAAACAAAAACAAAAAATCACTCATAAGTTTGCAAGTGTTGTTCGATTTCTTGTTAAGCCTTTTAGCAAGATTATTATGCAGAAAAATGAACAAGTTTTCCAGAACAAATCCCACTGAAATGCTTAGTTATTCCTAAGTAATAAGATCAAAAGTATTATTAATCAACATTTACATCACTAGTGCATATAAAATAAATGGATAATTGACAAAGTACTGAAGCATCAGCAGAGGAACCTATGATGACTGAGATAGGATGGAAAGTAATTGCATCGATGACATATGTACCTCCTGAACACTAGTGAAATCCTACTGATAAATTGTGCATTTACAAAATCATCCGAGTGCGACAAACTTATTCCATTAATCCATGAATAATTTTCACTAGCATGAAAATGACTGAATAAAGTTATTGAATGGCCTTTAAGATCTCAAAAATTAAAATAATAAACTAATGCAACGGTGCAATCACCTTTAGAACTTGCTTGTCGCAGCTGAGAAAGGGAGACAGCAATCTGAGCGCCTAATCGAGCATTATTTTTCACAAGAGCAATATCTAATCCTCCATCAAGGAATTTCGCGAGAAGAAATTATTTTAAAACACATGGAGATAGCTTTTAATATTGAGAAGGGATGTACATTTACAAAGTCATGCAAGAGCTGTATAGATATTTAAGTAGCATATTTTAGCTTTTGTTAATTTTGTCACAAAAAATAATTTTGTTCCTCCAAAATAAAACATTTTATTTTTGGGAAACTTTATGAGTGTACAACTTTTTATCAGCCATCAAATCTCATTTATCCCCCTCCATTTGTTTGTTGTTTTTAACTTGTTTAATCACAAGAACCCTGAGGAATCAATATAGATATTTCTATAAACTAAAGGCAGATATTTTTTTTTTGGGACAAGCGAGAAGCATATTTGGTTAAGTATAAAACATTTGAAAAAGAATACTTGACGAAAGGGAGGCTCCTCCAGTTAGCTCGCTCACTCGAGCAAGTAAAAAAGGAGTTTCGGCACTGCCAGTAATATTCTTCTCCCTGTGTCACACATGCAGCCCATTATAAATTGATCAAGAGAGTGCAAGATAATAAGCAATGTATAAACCTAAGACGTAATACATATTCACTGAACAGATAAATAGAAAAATATTACCGAGCTTCCATGAGAGCTTTCTGTATTGCTGACTCAAGTATGTTTCCTGAAGCAGAATGTTCACTTGGAATTGGGACAGCTATGAGAATTCCAGTCCCCATCTTAAGATTAATATTCATATCTGGGATGCTCAGGGGAACTAAATCAGCAAGTATACACAAGAAAATAGTAACAATAAGATGAAAACAAGCCATACCTATTAGTCTAGCACATTCCTCAGGTGAGTCAACACAAGAAGGTGCCTATATTTTATGTTAAAAATGAGTAGAAAAAGCTAATAAAAAGCAAGGTTGAGAAATAAGGAAACCTGTAAGACTACATAAACTTATAATGGACTATAAATAATATAGTTCTGCAAAACAGACATGTAACATCACATGGAATGGCCCACTACTATAATTTTATCACACTCACTCTTTTAACATTATACATAAATGTATGGAGTATATAGTTTTGATTTAGAACCCGCTTGGGTTTCTTATGGAGATAAACAATGTACATGGGTAAAGGTTTGGTTTGGGATTGATGAAGCTAGGTACAATATCACAGAAATATAATACACAAGATTTGTTAATGTGGCCCACTTCAACTTGTTTGACTCCATAAGAAACCCACAAGTGGGTTCCTTATTAAGATTATGATTGTGTGTGTATAAAATCTTTTACATCTTTAAATCCATTTCAGTAGATATCCAAAAAACATGTTCTGGAGTTAACAAGGATATGACTCCGAAACAATGAAGAAAGGCGGGGAAATCTAATGAACTTTCAAGTTACATGACATCTGTTTAGAATAGTTGTATCAGATCAAAATGACATAGTAGGTACTTATTATGCTCACCAAGCATATATTTGATAGGTACATTTTTTATTTCTCAATAGATACATGTTGATTTTGGCTCTACGGGCTTTGAACAAACAAGGTAAAGCAGCAAACTAATCGGATACTCATGATGCATCACCATACAATAAAGTTGAACAAATATATGATCAGTATCCAGCATTAATGATGAATATCAATAATTAAAGTTACCTTGCATCCACTCTTTTCAGTGAAAAAGGCAGGGAACTCATCAGTTTGATATGCAGTAACACAAACTCCTTGAGTTTCCTGTATCCCACTAAGGTTGATTTAACCTTATATCACAATACAAGGGTAAAACAAAAAATCAAATTGGAGCAAGAGGATGGCTACCAAATATTCCAGCGTTCTTGAAATATCTAAAATTGATTTCACACCTGCAGAAACTACAGTTACAGGTGTCCTCCCCAGCTCCGTGAGATCAGAAGAAATATCCATTGCTGTAAAAGAAAACGAGAGGATATAACAAATACCCTTCTATACAATCAAGAACAAAGCTAATTTTCAATTTGTGCATAAAAAGCGAATGCTTTTGAAGTCATACTGAAAGTTAGTTTATCACAGACTGTTGCAACAAAAACCATTCAAAGCGGGACTAATATTTACCATTCCACAAAACATCTACTCTACAAGACGGTCAGGTCCCAAAAAAACTTACCGTATAATACCTCAAGTAAATTGGTCCTTTATCCCAAGATAATGATGTGATGATAATAATAATTAAAGGAGTAATAAAGAGTAGATTATTAACATTGATAACAGAACAAGGTTCGCTACCCCTCACAAGGATGCTCTAACTGTTCCTACACATCTATAAATTCTAATTTTTCTAACTTCCTCAATAATTTTACCCCGCACAAGGATGCTGGAGTTATGTATCTCCATATATTATCAGCAGTTTCATCCTTCTAAGGGAAATGTTGCGGTCAAAGTATAACTTTTTATATTTAATTCTAACTTCTTCTATGTTGACTCGTTCATAATTAAAAATAATGCATATTTCTTTGAATTTTACCAATAAAGAATCAGTTCAAATATGAAAAATATGGAATAATTAAATCATAATGCAATGAGTCACAAATTAACGTACTACTCTCTCCATGCCTATGAACTCCACCAATGCCACCAGTGACGAATATTGGAATGCCAACCTGAAAATAATTTTAAAAAATAGTGAACAAACACAGTTTACTAATGGTTTATTTAAAGAGAAACACACACACACACACAAAATTCTGAAACGCCTGCAATGGTTACCAAATGTGCAAAAAACATTGTCGCAGAAACAGTCGTTGCACCATTCCCTCGAGTAGCTACCTGGAAAGGTTGCTTATAATAAGATCTACAGTAGGCATGGAAAAAAGAATCCAATGCAAAAAAGAACATTACCATTAAGAATTTGGACAGCAGAATTACTTGAAATATGTTAGATATAGATTGTTTCTGGAGAAGCTTTCAGCAATTAATTTATTGTGATTTGTGATGCAAAAAATGTGAACGTTTTTTTGGAGAAAGAACAATGTAAGAAGATGACACAGCCAAGCATAACAATTGTCATAACGCAAAATGGTGAATATACGTTGAATTTGGAACCCTGAACAGTCTGCCGGTGATAAGCCGGAGGAAGGTGAGGATGACTTGACGTCCAGGGTGGAGATGAACATATCTAATCCAGACAAACTTAAATTTTGAAAGGTCTTGATTAGTAAGCTTAAACTACAGTAAATACTCACAATACGTGCAATGTCCCTTCTAGCAGTCTTTTGAGCACTTTTTCCTAGCAGAGCAAGCCTTTCAAGTTCTTCCAGAGATAAACCTTAAAAGCAAATGCTACACATTAAGCATTATATTCTAATGCAAGTGAAAATAAATAACAAGAAAGCAGGGAAAAAGAAGGAGAAGTACTAAGTTAATGCACAATTTAAGTTTTATGTAGGGATTCAAGAATCTACTGCTACAATTCCCAAGTAGAATATAGTCAAATTAAATGCAGGGAAAAATTGTTTCCTTACCCTGACTGTCAATGTAAAATACAGTCTTATGACATGATGATTATCCAAACAAGTTATAAGAATTTCATTTTCACTGTACGAGAAAACAACATTCTACTTGAAGAAAGAACACTGTCAAAAGGACATTAGAATGTAAGACCGTAAAAGTGAATGAATCTAGTTTTCTACCTTCATACGAACTCAATGCACAAGACAAGGGCGAGGCTTATACAATATATAACATATTACTGTTTATAGGATCTATACATTCAAATAGCAGAATTCACAAGTAATCAGCTCTATCACTATCAGTGTTTCTAACTGACTTGAATCTATTTGAACATCACCTAATAGTCCTAGCAGAGACAATCATTGAATCAAATACATGTCTACTTTCAATTGGTTGTATGCTTTAAATAACTTTAGCTTCTTGTAAGTAACATTTACTGACACAGTCCTATAATTAAAATATTTAAAGAAATCCAAGTTGGAAACAAAGGCAGTTGAGGAGAAAAAAAAAGAAGTATTGGACACACACCTACGCATGGTACACCATCCAAAATAGCAATAGTGGCAGGCACAGCTCCATTCTGCCTTACTATAGCTTCGACCTCATTGGCCGTCTCCAAATTTTGAGGATATGGCATTCCTATGAAAATGACAGAAGAGAATTATGATTTACATTATCTAATTCTTTGAATAATGAAATGTCGTATGATGTAAGACTATCGTGTAATATATGAAATCACAGCATCCTGGACTAGAATGCAATACAAATTATCAACATTATTTTTCTTATAAATAGGAAAATTTTCAAACAGTACATATTGAATAAGGAGGACAAAACCTATTGTACATAATCTAAGAAAAAAATTTGTAATATACCCGTCCTAATTGAATCTTTGTGGACTTGTTAAGTAATAAATAAATGGTAAAGTAAGTTATGTCTTTTTAAGGAGGAACGAACCTGGATTTTTTAAATATAATGCATTGAGAGGTTACTCGTTATAAAACTTTTACTTTTTTTTTTGTGTGAAGAGTGAAATGATATGGAGGGAAGTACTATTTAACATTGATCACTTTTCCTGTCAAACCTCCAAAATTTAACAAAACAGTTTTGTAAGTGCATTTAGAAATGTACATATCACAAAAGATGCTTTATGAATTTTTGTGATATAATAAACACAAGAGTGTAGGAAATAAACCCAACCCATAAACGAAACTTGGCAGCCCTTGATTTCTTCATACTCCACTTATTTCACCATCCATCTTATTGAAGCAAAATAAAAAATTCAACATGAGTTATTTTTCTCATCTTACCATGACAAATAATAGTGGACTCAAGAGCTACCACGGCTTTCCCTAGGGACAAAGCTTCTGTAACTTTTGGGGATATCTTAACTATCTCTGCACCCTAATCCAACAAAAAAAAAAAACCAACAAATTGATGAACAACAACCGATAAATTTACAAGTAATCGAGAAAAGTAGACCTGAAAAGAAACTGTGAACCATGAAGTGCGTACGTTTCTGACTCTTGTTGAATTAAAACAAATTATTTGGAAAAAAACAGAAAATTTTCGATATCCATTTACTTGTACATTTTGAGAAAACAAAGAGAAGAATAGTACCTTGTGGGCGGGGTTTAAGTGGTTTTGGAGGTTAGTAATTCTGGAAAAAGCCGATGATGCAGATGAAGACGCCATTTTTCAGTTGCAGCAGCTACTCTGATTAGCAATCAACATATTAACACTCCAATACTCTGTATTTACACCCAAAATATTTAAAATATGGCAAAAGCTCCTGTGCGCCCGGGGACACGGAAAGATGCTTCGTGTCCCATGTGAATACAACCCTCCCCTCCAATCCTATTTAAACCTATGTATTGCTAGGTGTTTAAATTATAAAGGGGCATGAAAATTGTAAAGGCGCACGGAATGTGTTCCGTGCGCCCGGGTGCACAAGAGCCTCACTCTTAAAATATTTAACATTATCACTTTTCATTAATTTAGTATCACTTTTCAGTATAAAAGTTATCACTTTCTGATCGTCTCACATAAGTCATCACATGAGACTGTCTCACACAAGTCTTTTCTATATCTTATTATATACTAATTGCGAATACGCTGCTATAAATAACTTTTTAAAAGTATGAGTGTCGCGACGTGGTTAATTTTCGTATTTTTTATTTTAATTTCATATATATAATCTTTTTACTTTTATTTATTTATTTTTTATTATTATTATATTATTCATGTATATCTATAAATTAATAACACTTTTTTTTTAATTGGTTAGAAATAGATAATTAAACCAATCAATAAAAATATATCCAACTTATTATTATTATTCATGTATATCTTCAAATTAAACATCAACTTTAATAATATTTTTTGATTAGTTATGAATATATGTTTTTATCTTTTATTTTAATATCACATATAATCTTTCTATTTTTTTTATTATTATATTACTAATAATGTATATCCTTATATTTAGAATTAAAATGTAAAACTTAAAATGATAAATAAATCAATTAAAAAAATGTATCTTTAAAAATTTTGAGTATATCCTCATTATTAAATTAAAATATGCATTTAAAATTGAATTATCTAATTAATTCTCTTATAAAATATAATGCATCCGCATATTATGCTGGGAAATATGTACTCATTGTAATATATATAAAAGCATAAATAAATATAAAATTACATCATGTTAAAAAATAAATAAAACAATTGTTTATTTTAATTTGCTAATTAGCCGTTTATTTTTAAAATACATAATTTTCAATAAATAAATAAATATTCACTCGTCTCATTTCAATACTCACATTTATTTTTTGCACGATGATTAATAAATATAGTATTTTAATGGATAGTGAGTTAAAAATATATTAATATTTAATGTAAAGTGGGTAAGTGCGTAAGTATTGGATGTGTGTCTCATGATAATAAATTAATTATTTTGTGTGGGTCCGATATATCAAGAAATGAAATATAAATGTTGAAGTTGGACTCCCAAAAAAATAAGTAAAGATTGAAATGAAACAGAGATAATATATTTTATTTTGACTTATAAAAAAATAACAATTAATACAAACGGGGAATGGTATCTCTTTGGTGGAGTGATATTTTTAAGGGTTAATTGCATTAAAATACACGACATTTTCTTCTTTATTCAATTTAATCACAAACTTTATTTTTTATCAAAAAAATACATGACTTTTTCATCTTTTCTCAATTAAATCATGAAATTTATTTTTATCAATTAAATACACGAACTTTTTGTAATTTCTTAATTTAATAATTAAATACATAATTTTTTTGTTTTATAATTCAACAACAATTTTTCTATAATAAAATATGAAACTTTCTTAATTAATAAAAATGATTACATATTAAATATCTAAAATATAATGCATAATAATTTATAAAAACCAAACTGTAGTCGATTAACAGTTAACGTTATGCCATTCTTTTTATTTTTTAATGTGTTTAATTTTTTTATTTTGAGTGTTTATTATATATTTTAGGGAGGATTATTACTAGGTAAAAAAAAACCCTTAATTACTATGAGATACAAACATACAAAAATATTACTACTAACTAGAAAAATATATAGTGATATTACAATATTACTGCTACAATGTGCTGCACATAAATGTTGTGTGCAGTAAAAAAAGTGTGTGCAGTAAAAAAAAGTGTGTGCAGTAAAAAAGTGGGGTGGTATGGCGAAGCTCCGGCGGCGGCAGAATTTCGGCGACCGGCCGGCAGCGGTCCGACGGAGCTTCAGCAACCGGCCGGCGGTGGTCCGACAGAATTCCGGCGATCGGCCGGCGGCGGTCCGATCGTGGTCCGGCGGTGGGTGAGGGTTTAAGGTTTGTGGTTTAAGTGTATGAGTTTTGAGTTATATTTGGTATTTTACTTTAATATTTTGTATGTGAGAGTAATTATTTTAAATCAATATATCTAGTAGTAATCAGGGTACAAATTGTGTACCTATTAGTAATTATTCATATATTTTAATATTATTGTCGATTTATTTGAACTTAAAATTATTAATCCCCTGTCTTATATTGTAATGTAGAATTATAAATTTCGAAATGAAACCAATTATGATTACTAATTAATTTAAACCACAACAAATTTTTATTACATTTTTTAATATTTATATATTACATAATTTATAAATTATATTTTAAATATTTAAATAATTTTGAGGATAGGTATATATTTTATTTACGAAAAATTTTTAATTAAATAATATAATATAAAAATTATGTATTCAAATGAAAAAATCATGATTAAATTGAGAAAATACAAAAGGTTCATGTATTTAATTGATAAAAATAAAGTTCGTGATTTAATTGAGAAAAGATGAAAAAGTCATGTATTTTTTTGATAAAAAATAAAGTTCGTGATTAAATTGAAAAAGAAGAGAAATGTTATGTATTTTATGCAATTAACCCTATTTTTAAAATTACAAAGAGTGATGAGGGTTGGTTCTCAAATTCTTTGGGAAATAACACTTATTTCTGAGAAGAGAATTGGAATGGGGAAAGGTGTTTGAAAGATGTTTTTTATAGACTTTATTATAATAAACTTAGTCATCTGTAGTTGAGGTACATACTTGATCGGTGTCATTTTCACCTAGATTTTAGTGTCATTATTATGTGTTTTTGTGTGATTTTATTCATTTTGTATATCATTTGGTGGTGTTATATAAAGATACAGAGATTTGTGCTTTGAAATGATAAATGTGTGATTTTCATGATTAAGTGCCTTAAATTGTGCTATACTTGTGAATATTTAGAGAATTGATAAATTGGTGTAATTTGTGTGATTTTCAGGTGAAAATAGATTCTAGACACGATAAAGAAAATGTGGGAAAAAATGGAGCTCAATTCTGAGTTAAAATTAGGAAGAACGAGCCAAAGCAAAATGATAAAAAACGCAAGTCTAACTTGTGTAATTTTTCTGTATTCTTGTGGAGCTCAAAACTAGATTTGTGATATATGGTTGAAAAGCCATGGAAGAGAGGATCGCGTTAGCACAATAATCATTTGAATCGGAGACCAGATGTGAAAGTTATGCGCGAAACGGTGAGACTGCGCTGCACGCGATGACCCTACACGACCCGTGTAGGTGCAAAAGACAGTTTTATGATATCCACTTGTTCTAGAAGCTTCCATGGGGGTATAAATACATGTTTTGACTACAAATTATGAGAGGAATCATTTTGGATCAGTTTCCACACACACTAGGCACCAAAATCACACACATTCATCTCCATCTCTTCCATCCTTCACTACATCCATCCTATCCTTTTGATCTTCTCAAATCCATCCATTAATCCATCCATCCACCAATCTAAGAAGAGAAATTTATCAAGGAGTGGAGATTTGAGCATGTTGAATGAGGAGAAGACATACTTTGCAAGGGAAGCCAACTTACCTTTAATTTGTGATTTTATTCAGTATTTAGCTAAATTAGAGTATGCCATGGATTGTATAGATTTTATCATGATTTGTAGTGGCTAGTCCTCATGTGAGGCTAGTAATATGATTGGTTAGATATTATGTAGATTTTACACATCACATGTTTGATGAAATAATTGTTATGAATATTTTCTATCATGAATGTTTATTCTCATTTTATGTATGATTTGTGTGATTAAATTCTCTATTCATAGTGTTAGGATGGTCATTCCAATATTATGCTTAGTGGTTTAATTGAATTATTGATTGCATGAGATGACTATGTTAAGTATGTGGGGAGTTTGGCCATAACCTTCATGTGCTTAGAACCTCATGATAGGACATTATTGATAATTACTTGTGAAAGTGTTTGATATGATGAGGGGACCCAAGCCAAACTCATTTGACCTTAGAAAGGGAACACTAAGAAAACGTCCCTGTCTACTAGAGAAAATTCTTCGTGATAATATCTCTATACCGGTATATTAATATTCGTAAGTACCTATAGGAAGAGTGAGGATTGGAGACACTCTTTGAGTACTCTTAGTATCATAACATGAAAACCTTCAATGCATGTATGTGTGTGAGTCTACATAAGCCTTATCCATAATGATTGCTTGCCTTACATACTTCTTAGATTGTTCACCTTCATCCATTTTCCATCACAATTGTATATGTTCTATCTTTTAATTGCTTTCTAGCTTAGTTTGTAGTATAATTCAACCCCCTCCTTTCGATTCGTCCTAATAGAGTAAAACATTTCTCAAATACGGCTACCCACTTTCGCCCTTGGGTTCGATATCTTATAAAATTTGCACTTGGTTGCTTACATGCTACACACGATAGAGTACACTTACTCTAAATCAATTTAAACCAAAATTGAAATCAAGTTCAATACTAACTATCTGTGTCTTGATCTTTTCTACAATTTTTGTCGACGTACTCATACCCATACCAAAATGTTGAGAATTCCTCTCTATCCAAATCTATCTTCATCATACCAGAATAACCACACTTGGACCAATTCCTACCTAGTCATCTGTAGTTGAGTTACAGACTAACTATCTATGTCATGATATTTTCTACAACTTTTGTCGACGTACTTATACCCATACCAAAATGTTGAGAATTTCTCTCCATCCAGATCTTTTTATGGTCACTGCAATTGTTATAAGAAGCAATCTGTGAGTTTTTGGATGGTTACTCGTATCTCTAAATGTTTTTCTGAGTGCGGCTGCTATGGTGGTGAACTGCCTATTCCATCCCACACATTCTGTGATCTGCTTCCATATTTGTACTGTGAATGGGCATTCAAAGAAGAGGTGTTTAAGAGTTTCCAGGTTACACATACAGTATCCACATTGTCTATTCTCCAGCTCTTCTTGAATTCTATCCTTTGTAAGAAGCCTTTGTCTATGTATTAACCATAACCTGAAGCTGTGCTTCCTTAAGATATATTTGTGCTAGATGTTCCTATATACAAATATTGCCTATTCTGTCTCCTCTCTTCTCAATGTTTTGTACATTAGGGTACTTTCAAATTTCCCTCTTTTGACACATTGTTCTAATTTATCTTCCCAACAACTCTCATTTTCAGCCATGGTTCTCAATCTCTCTACCAATCTTAGCATTGTTTTCTATGTGATTGAGGAATGCTGTCCTGGAGTGGCATTTTCAATTGGGTTAGATTTGAGGTATACTGAGTGTACCTAACGAATCCACATCGATCATGCTTCTCTCTGAATGTTCCATAGTTCTGTTGCTAAAAGAGCCTCATTCCAATCCTGTATGTGTTTGAGTCGTAGTCCTCCGACCTCTTTTAGTTTGATAATATCCTTCCATCCAACCAAACTATTATGAGAGCCCCATAAGAAGTGTCTGATTATCCTCTATATCCTGTTCAATACAGTTGTAAGAACTTTCACCATAGTGAACTAGAAGGTAAGGATGTCGTATACACTAGAAGATATTAGTTTCAGCCTACCCGCAATTGAAAACAGTTTTGATTACCAGTTCGCTATCAACTCTGTAATTTTACTTACCAGAGGTATGAACTTTTTTGAAGCTAATATCTTGCTTCCTACCAAAATTCCTAAGTATTTAATAAGAAAAGTCTCACCTGAGTACAAAAGCACCCTCTTAATCTCCTCAAGTAAGTTTAATGAGATTTCTACTGTGAATAGGTTAGACTTCTGGATATTCACCTTCAGACTTGAAGCATTATCAAATACTTCTAGCACTATTTTTATAGTGCTGGTTGTTCTCAAATCTCCATGACCCAGAATGAGTAGGTCACCAACGAAAATCAGGTGGGTTATCTTGTTCATTGCATAGAGTTTAGAGTGGTACCCCAAGTTATTGGTATTTGATTCTTTCAATAATAACCTAGACAAGTATTCCATGCAGATCACAAAGAGTAGTGATGAGATCAGATCTCCTTGCCTCAATCCACTTTTACCTTTGAAGTATATCCTTCTTGGAGGCCATTAATGATCAGAGAGTAGGAAGGGGTTGTTATACATTGCTCAATCCGCATTGCAAACTTTTGTGGGAACCCTAGTCTTTGAAGAAGGGTGATCATGAATCTCCAGTGGACAATGTCATATGCTTTTTTGATATCCACTTTTTGCCAAATGGTAATAATATTGTTTAATCTCTACCAATAATATAATTATTACTCCCTCCGTCCCATCACAAATGACGTTTCTTTTTGCACCTTGATTAAGTGATATACTCCATATTTAATGTGTAGAAGAGAAGAGATAAATAATATTTTGATATATAGTGAATTTGTGTATTAGTATGATGTGTGGGTTCCATGGAGAGTAATTGTTTTGTGTGGGTTCCATTTATCATAAAGGAAAATGCACTTCTTGTATTAGGATAGACAAAAATGATAAAATATACTCCTTGTGGTGGGACGGAGATAAGGCAAAGGGAGTATTATTTTTCTTATTTAGTAAATATAATGTACGGGTGTATATTCAATTATAAGTATATATAAACATTATACTCTCTCCATCCCGTCTTTGTTGTTACGTTTATTGTTTGTATGGAGATTAAGAGATAATATTTTAATGCATTGTGAGGTGAGATAAATAATATTATAATATATAATGAATAGTTGTATTAGTGTAGTGTTATTGGGCCCTTGAAAATATCTAAATATTTTGTGTGGGTCCCATATACCTAAAAAATAAATGTAACATTATTTATGAAATATTCTTTTTAATTAAAATTATCAACATGTACGAGATGGAGAGAGTATGTTTATTAAATAAAATATTTAAAATAAAATTTTGGCCGCGGTAACCACACCACTATTTTTACTTCATACACCCACCTCCTCTTAATTTCAAAAATACCAAATACTAAAAGTCCTAAAATGTCCTTAATGAATTTCACTCACCTCACACACTTGCTTTTAATTAAAAAAATTTAAGTCATATACCCACAACTAAAAGAATGCATTCAATTCAAATAACATAAAATCATACACCTCTCATTCACCACCTCCACATTCACCTCTTATTATTTTTTTTTGAAAGGAAAATATTGAATGAGTTATGGGTTAGTTCTAAATCCACCCTAAACCCAAAAAAATCATCCACAAAACATAATGTCGGATGAAGAAGTAGTTAAAAAGCTTAAGGTACGTCATTTTAAACCTTTTTACTGATTTAAAATTTGTGTTTTAAGCATTTATATATACATGTTGTCGCAAAACTCACGTCAAACCAGGGCAATTATTAGATTATTCGACCAACGTCGGACAAAGTAGACGTAACTTTCGTCGAACAATGAATGTAACTTGTATAAACTTTCGTCAAACGCCGGACGAACAATCTAAGGTTTATCGTTCAATGTTGGTCGATGATTTTAGTTATAAGTCATCCAGCGTTGGTCGAACAGTGGACCTTCCGGCATCTATTCTTGGTCAAAATTTTTAGAATTTATTCACACCTTGTTATTTGATTTACGATTAATCTTCGTAAAGAATTTCCATCTCTCATTTGATTCTTATGGAATATATGGAGGTGGTGGTGTTTGACTTGGAGGCTGATGTGTTTGAAAATTGGATGATATTGCGGTGTATGAGTGTTTACTGATCGTCGAGGTGTAGGGGTTGATTTATGGATGGGGATGTGGTAGTGGGTGTATGTTTTAAGTGAGCACAAATTATTTTCAATTTTAGAAATTTATTACTTAAGGGTATGTATGTCTTTTAAATGGGTGTATTAATCATTTTAATTTTAAGTTTATTATGTTTTTGATACGACCTTAATTCAATAAAAGGAAGATACAAGATAGGCACTCTTCGAGTGAGTGTAAGTCTAAAGAAATAGAAGGGAAATAGGGAAGAATGATTACAGGGAGGAAGAATTACAGAGGAAAGATTGAGAAAAGGGGAGAGAAACCAGGGGAGAACATCACGCATAAACTATGACTAAATCCTATTCTCTTTCCTATGACACTTTTAGGGCTGGATGGTAGGGTATACCGAAATTTTTCATGCATACAGTATACCGTACCGAAAATTTTGGTATTAAAAAATATATACCGATACCGTACTGAAAGTTCAGTATACCGAAAATCGGTATACCGAAATTTCGATACGCTAATTGTCAATACCGAAACTCAATACTGAATTTTATCGAATATACAGATACCTATCGAAACAATACCAAAGATTATTGCTTACATACTAAAAAAATGAATGTAAAGTAGCTGAAATCTGAATAATAAATTTTCAAAAAATAGACAATATAATAAAAAAAATCAAAGTATTTAAATTACATGGAACAAATACTAGAAACTTTAAATACAACAAAATATGATTTGAGAAAGTGCATGAATCTTACGCCTATGGGGTTTCTAAACTTCTATCTACAACTTTGCCATTTACTTGAGATATTGAGATGGGGTATGCACTCATTCCAACCCATTAAAATTGTATAATAGAAATAATAACCCGGGGTACTAAAAGGAGAATTATTAGGCTATTGAGAATTGTATTAGATGTTCAGATAATATAATTGAGGGAGATTGAAGAAGAAATCGTATCAAAAGGAATATGGAGTAGAGACGTACTGGAGGAGGGCGGCTGTGGTTTGCTAGGGTTCATTCTCCCCCTTCTAGTTCTTTATAACTAATATATATATATATATATATATATATATATATATTGAATAATAATATTAATAGATAATTTAAAAAATTAAATTAAATTAATTTATACATAATTATTATTAATATTAGTTTAAGTAATCGTTCGGTATACCGATATATACCAAAATACCTATATATTTATCGATATTTCGGTATATACCGAAATACCGATTTTAAAAAATTATTTTATTGTTATCGTACCGAATTTTTCGGTACGATATCATACGATATCGATTTTTTCGGTATGCTGAAATTTTCGATAAGTTTATTATTTTACGGTATGACAAATGCGATATACCGATTTTTCGATAATTTCGTCCACCCAAAGACACTTTATATAATCTATGACCTCTAAAAAGACCAATAAACAATCTGCCAATTGACAGCATTTAGCAATTGGGCCAATGTCATCACTTTATTTTTGGGCTTGGGAAATACTTCTTTCTAATGGGCTTGGGTGTATCAGTTTTAAAAAAATAAAATAAAATAATTAGGGGCGAAAAGTGAAATTGTACCTATGCATGGAACTATGGAAGCATGTAAATCCGGCGAAAGAGCATGTCGTCGGCGTAACGCATTTCCTCGGTGAAGACAATAGGGAATGGAGACACTATCATTTCCCTCCTCCTCCTCCTCCCCCCTATTTAAGGGAGAATGGCTGATTGCCGCCTCTTTCTCTCTAAACCTTAACCGCCTCAGCCATGGCCATCTTGCCGCCCTATTCCGCTCTCTCTTCATAATCTCCTCGCCCGCTCACTCTCACTTCTGTAATTCCTCTTCTCTAGCCTCCGCCGACTGTGAAATTACCGGCGAGTGGAATTTTTCCGGGTAATTGCTTTTGTAATCCTTTTTTTATGCTTACAAGTCCTCTGTTGGTTATCTATCCACGCGATATTGCGAAGAATGAATTGTCTCTGTTTGGATGCGAATTACTTAGTGTTGACGATTAATGGTTTCTTACTCGTTGATATCTAAATTTTTTGGCATTTGTGCTTTTACCGCGTGAATTTGGCATGTGTGGGGAAGCATAAACTGTTCACTTATTTCATTTGTTTCTTCTGTGATTTCCAACTAATTTAAGAGAGAGATGGCAAATAATACCTGAATTTGGATTCACGTCTGAAGCATAACTAGCTGATTCCTTATTAAGCTAGAATATTTTAAGAATAAACTAATACTGTAAGTTGATGTATTCTTACACTTCAAATTAGCTATGTCAGAAAACCGTTTAGTGTTTCTAATCTTCTTCCTGATTAGATTTTTTTATCAGTGATATATTATCACTTGCTGAATGTCTTCACCGTATTATTGTATTCTTAGAGCAAAGAAAGCTAAGTTCAGGTTCTCAGGAATCCCTCTCTATATCCGTATTATTGTATTCACCAGTCTCCACCTCAAATGATCATCATCCTCAAGGCAAACAATCAAGATAATATTAAATCCGGTTTTCCAAAATTTTGAAAGTTCTTTTGTGTGGGAGAGATTGTATCTATCGTTGAACTTAAAATGTTTGTTTCCTTTGACCAAGAGTCACCAAGCATGCATAAGTTTAGTGTGAAATCGACCAAATTAATTGAGATGCATTAAAGAATGGGTTATTTAGAATATTGTTTTATGATGTTTTGTGTTACCACTCTAATTAGTGGTTACTATCATTATTAATGTATTTATTTATTTCTAATTTTTTTGGTGCCTGACTTTGTCAAGTCACATTCATGCACCTTTTTTACAGGATTTTATTTTGCGCCTATATTCTCCTTATGCTTTTAATAAATACAAACATGACTTGGATTATCTTCTTCAATCTATATTTTCTTTGATTTGGTAATAAAATATATTAGAGATGGCTATTATAAGCACAATTATGGGTATTTCTGGTTTCAGAATGGTACTTTCGGTTGGGATTGTAACCGGATACCATAATAATTATTTTTGCTGTAATGATTTGATGTCACTCTTCTTATATTTTTTTGGATTTTTTTTTTTTAAATCTCTATTCTGACTTGAGTCCCTCTAAACAGTAGACTGTTGGCAATTATGGCCTTACATTCGTATTTTTGCGCTCAGTATGCAAAAATTTATGAGCATCTGCTTTTTATAATTTAATGTCCAAAAATTGGTCGTAAATGTGATTACTGTTGCAGTGTAGCTTGAAGTGTCTTCAAATGTGATTCCTCTTCTGAAGTTTTTTTAAGAAACTTAATTAGAAGCTAATTATCAAGTGATTCACATTCATAATAATTTTTTCTTCATCTTAACAGATAACGAGAAACAAATATAAACAAATGGAATGGTGACTTGTCTTCTCCTGTTGTGGTTTTTATTTTATTTTTGGGTGTGTTAATGTGTGCCTTTTATTTATACGCGACTCCTCTTGTTTGGTTGGAGACATGCTTGAATGTGGGTTTCTGATTGCATCAACTTTAATTTGAGTTGATCATAAACTTCTCTTTGTTATTTTGTTTTGAGGAAGGTGGATATGGTTGAAGGGGTTCCAATGTGCGATCTGAGAAGGTGAAGGCTCTGGTATTTTATAGGAGTGACATTGATATTGTTTCTCTTTCATCTTCTTTGATAAACCAGGTAATGCATGGTCTCTGTGAATATGATTATACGTTAATCTTATGCTGGTATTTCATTAGTCAGTCGTTCCATACACACAACACATGCAGCCTTATGTTAATTTTTGCATTCATTTACACAAATACCACGTTAAGAACAAGGATAAATGGAAGATCCTTGATTGTATATATGTAAGTGAGAATTGAACTATTGTTGAGGAGGAATAACTACTTAAGTTGAAGAGTACTTTTCAATATCTTTTTGATGGGCTGTTTTTTCTTTTTAGTTTAAAATTTTTGAGGCATCTCATATACCACTACATTTTTTGAAGACGAATTTATAGCTGTGATAGAACTTCTAAATTACAGCTGTTTGGTTGACCAAATTGAATGCCTTTGTGATTAGTAACTTCCTTGAATTATGTAATGATTTATGCTTGACATTAGATTGTTACTGTCATTTGAATTTTGGACAATTATATCATGTAGTTTCCATCTTCTCTTATGGTTGTTTAAATTTGTTGGGAGCTTTTGAGATTTCTCAGGATAGCTCCCAATTCTAAGGAGGAAATGTGACTGGGACCATAGTTGTTAAAGGCGCGCCTTGGGCGCGCCTAAGGCGCTCAGGCTCAGGGGTCTGCGCCTAGATTGTTGATTTTTTGCTATTCCAGGCTCATGTATCAAAGGCGCGATCCTAGGTGCGCCTTGGTGCGCCTAGACGCGCCTCTTCAACATCTTGTTTTTTTCTTTTTTTTTTTTTTAAGTTTTTTGAAATTGCTACTCAATTATTAAAGGGTTTACACATTTTTAAGATAAAAATGGACAGCCCACTTATAAAATGATATAAATAGAGAATTAGGGTTAAGGTTTTAGTACTTGAACTTTCAAAACAAAGACAAAAAGGTGGGCTGCCTTCACCTCCACCGCCTACCTCCACCATCTGCCACCTACTTGAACTTTATTTGTGTGTATGTTTTATGTGTTATAATGCTATTATGAGTTATTATGTATCATTATGTGATGTTATGTGATTTTTATCTTAGTTTAGATAGGTAATATGATTGTAAGTAGGATATATTTGTGTATATGCATTGTAAATTCAGTTTTGGGCAAAATGTAGCTCAGTCGCGCGCCTCAGGCGCGCCTAGGGGTCCGTGCGCCTAGGTGCGCCTCTCGCTTTTAACAACTATGGCTGGGGCAGTATTTGGAAGATAATTGTTATTCTCAAATTAGATATATCCTACTATTTCCATATACTCCTTTGTCTCATAAAAAAGAGTTGTGTGTTTATAAAAAAATTATAGTTATTAATTGAGATTCCTATAAGTTTCTTATTAAGAAAAAGCTTACATGATGAATTAGTTTAAAAAGTGTACCTCAAAGTAGTGTAGTATTTGGAAAACTTTGTATTATGTAAAGTATACAACATAGTTATGTCTTTATATTACATAATTAATTTAAGGAGGACCTTTTTTGTGAGTGTCACCTGGAGATATGTCTTAATATTTCGACTCACACTGCATCATTATATAAAAATTGTTTAAATTGTTGTAAATATGTGTTGGACTTTGATTTAATCTTTGGTGCTTAGCTAAGAGTGGGCATTTTCCATATGGTTCCTTGGTTAGTCAAAGTCTACTATTGTACATTGAATTTGAAACTGTTCTTAGATGGAGCCTCAATCTTCAATGTATAATCCTACAGAAAATACATGTGAATGTCTCTCTAGGAGTGATAGAAATAGTCTTGAGAGTACCCCTTAGTGTCAAAACAGTTGCATTGGCTTTGGAGTTAGATACAGTATGCTCCATTTGTATTATCTTTATTCATAAGACAAACTGGCTTTTGTTTGCTGTTGATTTAAATGAATGTAACATAGTAAAAAGAAACCATTGTATCTTAACGTGGTATAGTCTCACTTTTTGCACTAAAGGATGTGGTTATAGACTTATAGTGCTTGTGAATTCCTCTCACATTTATTATTTTCTTAATTTCTTAGCACATCTTGACAGTCGAGTCTAATTGCTAATATTTTTTTGGCTTATTGGGGTCTGTCATTATAATTATGAGATATAATTTCCTGAGTTGTGATGCTTCTCAAGTGATCTGAATATGGTTCCCTCTTGCTTCTTTATCCCATCAATTTCTTAGGATATACTGTGAAAGGTTGTTTTGCTGCTACTGGATTTAGGTAACATTGGAGAAAAGGAGGACACGTCAAAGTCCTTCTAAGTTTTCAATTTAAGAAAACACATTGTTTGTGGTCATTCTGAGCAATTTATGAAAAGTCACACTGATAACATAGAATGCATGTCCTAAATTAAATACAAACAAATGTCTATTGTTTTTTGCCCGATTTAAAAAATGTCACGCTAGTAGACAATAGAGTATATGTGTTGTCGCAGATAGGCACCTATGACAGCACATGTTAAAATTTTTCATGTTTTGATGTATATGAATTTTATCTAGCTAGGTGTCAAAATTGTCAAACATTATGATATTCACATAAACTAAAACTTGTAGCTGGTTGTTATAAAATAAACCATGCGAATCCTAAAGTTTGGTGTTGTCAAAATTTCTTAGGCTTGTAGCATGTAATAAATTCTCCTTTGCGTTAATAGCGGCAGCTCACATATTTTTTTCAGAATAAAGTTTTCACCAAAAGCACTTCAACGCATTCCTTCTCTTTTTCTTCTTTTTAAAACATGCAAAATTTTCCTACTCATCTATTAATTAATATCATCACTTTATATAAGTGTTTTGATTTATCATTAATTACCACAATATATTATCACCGTGTACCAATACATTAGTTTTCTTATCACTGCCATTTAAGACGAACCAAGGAAAATGAGAAAACTCACGTCCATCGGATAGGGAGCAGAAAAGTATATCACACATGGCATCATATCTTTTTACCACCTACCTAAATGCACATGGCTGACAAGACACACGTAGTCAGCTCACATCCGTAATGTACATATTTAGACCAGATGCGCTTCTTGCGCGTTCCGCTTTTTATTATGTCTCTTACCTTTAATTTTCTTTCATTTTGAGAGCCCGTCACCTATATCTCTCACACACTACACACATTATGCCTCTACTCCCACCTTTATAAAGAGACCCCAAGTGCACAGAATTCTAAAAGCAATTCTTGTGTGTGCATGTGTGCCATTGATTATAAGATTATTTCTTCAATTATTTCCTCATCATGCATTTTCATTTTTGCCTTTTGTTGTTCTTCAGGTTTTTTTGTTGGGATTTATTAGGTGTATGCAAGTTTTGATTTATTATTGTTTATTTATATGTTTATTTAAATACTCTGATTTCAGGAGATGTCTTCTTTGCTCAAAGAGCTTGTTTTTCTGATTCTTCAATTTTTAAATGAGGAGAAATATAAGGAAACTGTGCACCGGTAAGGCTTCATATTACCAATTGCAAAAATGATTTTTTTATTTTTTAAATTTGTTAACATGTATTTCTGCCCCAAGGTTCTGGTGATTGGTTTTTATAATGATTCTATTTTTGGTGTTGTATTTGATTGTAGATTGGAGAAAGAGTCTGGGTTTTTCTTCAACATGAGTTACTTTGAGGATATAGTAACTAATGGAGAATGGGAGGAGGTGGAGAATTATTTGTCTGGATATACAAAGATTGATGATAACCGTTACTCAATGAAAATTTTCTTTGAGATCCGAAAGCAAAAGTACCTTGAAGCCCTTGATAAGTATGAATATATGTTTAAGCACTATACTTGTTTGTGTATTATTTTCTTAGTTTAACAAATTTGTGTGATTAGAGAACAATGTCTATGTGCCCGCTTGGTAATTTACTGTCACTATTATGGTAGGCATGATCATGCAAAGGCTGTGGAGATTCTTACGAAGGATTTGAAAGTATTTGAGACATCCAATAATGATCTCTTCAGGGAAATCACAATGCTTTCGACCTTGCAGAATTTCAGGTGTGCTATTTGAAATGTTATGTTGAATTTGTTGCTCTCATATACGACGATATGTGAACATGGCTTCAGAAGATTGTCAGTATTGGTTTTTGATGGGATGAAATAGAGTGGATTTTCATAAATCTGTCTAGATAATGATGAACAGAAAGTATAGAGGAAATCCTCAGTTTTGCTTGGATATATGTTTGTTATTCCTCAAGTATTGATGACGTAGAGATGGAAAGCTGTGCACTATTTTATTCAATATAGATTTTGTTTAGAAATCAGGTCTTTCATTGTCTTGATGAACTACAAAAGAGACCCCTTGAAGTCCATCTCTTGTATGCTATTTATTTGGAATGAGTTGTCTGAATACATTACCTTGATTGAAAAGACTTAATTGCATGTATTTTAGAGCATTTCTTGACTTTAACGAATATTAAGTTCATTGTTTTAGGGTTATAAGATTAGTGAAGATAATAATTTAAGTGATGAAATTTTAGTTATTCGACCCTGTGACAGGTTTTCCAACTGCATGTTCTTCTGCGTGATGCTCGTATATCTTAAAATGATAACTATTTAAACAGATGTATGTAGCAAATTTTAGATATATGACCCAGTGACAGTTTTTCCTCCATTGTTCTTCTGTGATATACTTTTTTATTCTTGATTATAATAAGAACTATTTTTACCAGGGAAAATAATCATTTATCTAAGTACGGTGATACAAAGTCAGCACGGGCTATTATGCTCATTGAACTAAAAAAAGTAATTGAGGCCAATCTCCTCTTTCGTGATAAGCTTCAGTTTCCCACCTTAAAGAACTCAACACTGAGAACCCTGATTAACCAGAGGTAACTTGTGAAAGACAATGTTAATATTGAGTTGAACTATATGTTTAATTTGTTTATTTTGTGTTTCTGTTGAGTTTAAGAGACAAGGGCAGCATTATAGCACTTCCTTCTGATTGCAGTTTAAATTGGCAGCACCAGCTTTGTAAAAATCCAAAACCCAATCCTGATATAAAAACTTTATTTGTGGACCATAGTTGTGGGCAACCAAATGGTGCTCGGGCTCCATCTGCTGCCATGAACCCTTTGATGGGTTCCATTACTAATATGGGTGGGTTGCAACCAACTGGAGGTCCTTCTGTAAGTCCTCGTGGAGCCATCTATCTAGTTACCTCTAAATCTTGGTCAAAAGATATCATATATGATGCTTATACATGATATATTTTCCATTGACAGCAGTATCAGCATGCTCCTGCTCTTTTGAGAACCTCTATTACAGGACGGATGGCCAATCCATCGCCTTCCCTACACTACTCTGTTTCTGTTGGACCTATGGGCTTAACTCCCCCTAATACTGCTGCTGCTGGTGATTTAATGTATTCATTTTCATGGTGCTTTATTTTTATTCAATTGTAGTATGCTTTCTAATTAATTATATTGATATTTTATTATTTATTTTTTTGCTAAATATTCTTGTGCCTTGATAATTGTGTATTAACTAATAATGGCTAGTTGACAATTTGTCTTTTTTCGTATCATGCCATCTATATTAAAGGTTCCTATAACTTCTCTCACTTACAATTCAGCATTAAATTATCAAATTGCAGATTCTGAGCACGGGTCAAAGAGATCAAGGCCTTTTGGCATTGAGGCAAGTTTAAATTCAAATCTCTCCTTCTTTTGGTGAAAAATATTTGAATTTATTTTACATCATCTAAATCTTACTCTGTTATATGCATGGCTATTAAAATGCTCTTTTTTTTTTTTTTTTTCTTTTCTATTCTTTCTTTCGTGACTGTAAGCTTGGCTCTCATTTATGGTGTTAGATTCCTTTCCCATTTTTGTGATTTCCAGGTTAACATATTACCGCTGTTTTTCCTGGCCAGGGTCATGTCCGCTCCATTTTCAGCGTCGATCACTTACCAAAGACTGTCATTGCAAATTTGGCTCAGGGTTCCATTGTGAAAAGCATGGATTTTCACCCAGTACAACAAACTCTACTTCTAGGTTTGCCTTTTAATTACTTGTGAATATCTTTTCCTCACATTTGCCAGGCATTTTTTGTTAGTTTGAGCTTTTTTGGAACTATTATATCTTCCCTTGTTTAAGTTCAATGCTAAATGATTTTATCATCTTGGTTTAAATTCATTCTCCAATGATGAATGTATAATAAGTGTTTTAAGTGTTGCATACACATGCACTGAACATACCTATTTATTTTTCTATTAAAAATTAATTTTCCTCTCTTTAGTGGGTACGAGTGTTGGTGTTACTTCTATCTGGGAATTGAGTACGGGGGCGAGAATCATGAGAATAAATTTTGAAGTTTGGGACCTAGGAACTTGTACAATGACACTTCAGGTATATTTTCTATTAAGAAATCAATGATTCTCTTAATGGGCATAAAATCATTGAGGCCATACTTGCTATTGCTTGAAGGGTTCTTTGGCAAATGAGTATTCTGCTTCTGTGAACCGAGTCATGTGGAGTCCTGATGGAAAACTTTTTGGTATGATACTGGAAATTACTTATTATTTTCTCATTTAATTCATTATGTAACTAACTCAATATGGTGGGTGGGTGGGAAGAATATTGGGGGTGAAGAGTTGCTAAATTTGGGAGATAAATTGCCCATACAGAATTTTTAATGATTTTATCATGAAGAGTGATAAGGCCATATTCCCTAGTAATCTTTCCTCAAATGACTTTTTCGAAGTACAGCTTTGGCTGGCCTCCAGAATTGGGTTGAAACTTGGATTTGGATTACTTGTGTAATGCCTACTTCTCATTATTTTGCAATAGAAAATTACTCTGGTGCTTTTACCTGGCTTGGTTTAATTTTAAGTTTGAGTTTGGATGCTTTGAAATTGATTTAGTTCAAAATATAATTTCTATGAACTGAACCGACTTAGGACCCTAGTGGCATGGATTTTTGACCAAATTTATGCCATGTTTACCAGATTTTCATTGTAATAATTTCTTGTTTGAGTCAATTTAGGTAGGTCAGATGCATCTTGATGCTTGTAATCACTTAATAAATTTTTTTTTTCCTTATCATTATAGGTGTGGCATACTCGAAGCACATTGTTCACTTGTATGCTTATTGTGGGGGAGAAAATTTAATAAACCACCTTGAGGTTCGTGTTGGAAACTTGTGAATATGTTTCTATAATCTATTTTTATTTTTTATTATATTATCTTTTGTTAAATCAGGTCACTTAATCCAATAGAATGGTGCATGTTTGAGCTTAAGTTTGTTTGGTTGTAATTTCAGATTGATGCCACATTGGTAGCGTCAGTGATCTTGCCTTTTCTCATCCTAATGAACAATTATATGTTATAACTTGTGGGGAGGACAAGGACATCAAGGTTTGGATTATATATTATCATTAAAATATGACATGCGAAAAATCTTAGGCTACTTTAATATGCCCTAAAAAGATTTCTACATGCAGGTGTGGAATGCATCTACTGGTGAAAATCAATACACACTTAAGGGTTGTAACAACGAATTTTTGTATTTATAATGAAATAAACACAAAAGAATTACAATAATAATCCAAAGGATTAAACTTGAAAATTTAGGAAATAATCTCTATCTATCCTCTGATTCTTCTCTCGAACCAATTTGGACTTTGACTTTGACTTGAGTGTGTTGCGCTGACTATGTTGACTGCGCTGACTGTGTGTTGAGTCGGATCTTCAGTTGAAGCTTGTCCGAACTCGGATTTGGGACCTTATAACGTTAATCCAGAAGCGTCGAGCCTTTGTTTGGATTAAACGTACTTGATCCGAAGAACACTCGATCTGGGGGGCTTAGCACCTTAATCCCGGGTCGTATGCTGTTCTTGGCGCGAAGAACACCGAAGAACTCAGTTTATGAAGAACGCTTGATTTGGGGGGCTCCGCACCTTAATCCCGAATCGTTTGCCGTTCTTGACTTGAAGATGCTTGAAGATCTCAAGGGAGCGCTGCTCGTGTTCTTGATCTCTTCAGAGCGTTTATGTCTTCAAGTATTTGAGTGTGTGTGTAATGAATGGAGGAGGACTCCTTATATAGGTGAAGTATGAGGATGCCCCATAAATAACTCGCAGCCTGATTGGTCAGTTTTGACCTAATTATGCGGGCTTGGGCCTTTCACTTTCTTAGGCTTTAAGTCAGACTTATTTGACTGGATCTTACCCAATTATAAATTATTTACTCATTTATTTTAGGAATTTATTTATTTAAATCCCTTAATAAATAAATAATTAATTGATAATTATTGCATTAATTTGCCACATATTTTCCTTAATGGGCAATAAAATTCAAGTGCTTACAAGGGTCATGAAGCACCTGTTTATTCAATATGTCCAGGACCCAACTGGAGGTTATTTAAAAATAATTTTGCATTTAGATCGAGCCTAGTCATTTTTTATTTTCAACGGTAATAAAAATTTGATTAATTTGTGCAAAATCTAATTTACTATTGCCATAAAATCAACTTTTGGTTATTAAGCTTGAAGTAAGAGCTCAACAGCATGTTTTTTGTGTTTCTACTTGGTCCTGGAAAACAACACCTCAGTTTTTTCTGAATTAGTACTTTCAATTTGGAAAATATGGAAGCCTCCTCCTATGTGATTCCATCTATCATGGATCTCAGATGTTGCTACCCATCAGCTTAATTTTAGTATTTTACTTGTTTTTCCAATTTCCTTTTTGAACTTAGTTCAGTTTGCCTTACAATGCGGTCATTATCGAATATTTTGTAATCTATTTTTCAGTTCATCTTTTCAACTGCTAATGATGGAAAGATCAAGGCATGGGTTTACAACAATGAGGGCTCAAAGTTAGACTATGATGTTCCAGGTCACTCTTGTACTACTATGGCATATAGTACTGATGGTACAAGGTACAATGTTATTTTTAAGTGTTGCTTGCCCCCCCCCCCCCCCCCCCCCCCCCCCCTTTTTAAATTAATCTGCTTTTTATAACTTCTTTTTTCCCACTCTTTTTTCATTTTTATTTTATAATAGGATATTCTGCTGTGGTACAAGCAAAGATGGTAAATCACACCTTGTTGAATGGAATGAGGCTAATGGATCTGTGAAGAGGAGATATCTTGGTTTGGGGAAAAGGTCAGTTGGAGTGCAATTTGATACAACAAAGAATCACATCCTGGCTGCTGGTGATGAGTTTAAGGTTAAATTTTGGGACATGGACAATTTAAACATGTTGAGTATTGTTGATGCTGATGGCGGTTTACCGGTAACAAGCTGCGTGATGTCTTCTACATTTGTATTCTAACCTTTTGGGAGAACACATTTGATATGCACTAGCAATCTTGATCATCTTTCAGGCTTCTCCCTGTATTCGGTTCAATAAGGAAGGGACACTACTGGCTGTATCAACTAGTGAGAATAGTGTCAAAATACTTGCCAATGCTGAAGGTATTCGACTGATGCGCTCCAGAGAATACTGTGCTGGAGCTGCGTCAAAGGTAAAGAGAACACTAGTTTTCTCTTTTAAAATGGAACCTAGAAACTAAAATGCTGTGTCAAGATCAGCCATTTATTCTGCAGGCACCTATAATTGGAGCATATGGTATTTTGGATTCAGAATTGGGGACTAGTTCAGGTGCAGATAGAAGTTCTTCTAGAGCTGCGTCAAAGGTAAAGAGAACACTAGTTTTCTCTTTTAAAATGGAATCTAGAAAATAAAATGTTGTGTCAAGATCGGCCATTTATTCTGCAGGCACCTATAATTGGAGCATATGGTGTTTTGGATTCAGAATTGGGGACTAGTTCAGGTGCAGATAGAAGTTCTTCTATGGATCCTATAATTGCATTGGTGAGGATCGTATTCTCTGTTCTGTTGATGCAAGGAAAATGGTTTCTTCTATCTGTAGTTTCACATGATGTTAGAATCTTGCAATCTGAATTGTTTGTAAACAGATGTATTGATAACTTTTTCATATGACAGAACGTGGATAGAAGGGATTTGCCAGATGTGAAATCCAGAACTTCTAATAAATTGGGATCGAAGACTTGGAAGCTGACTGAAATTAATGAACAATCTCAACTTTGTTCCCTAAAGCTCCCTGATATTTTATGGCCAGTGAGGGTAAAAACTTGTTGAAACACCACTTTGCTGAAGTAAAAAATTTCTCTCGGTGTTTTCGTGGTGTTCATGTTAAGTACTTATTATATTGATTTCAGTGAGCGGCAAGTGTACCATTCCCATGTAATTTTGTTGGGTAGAATCTACGTACCAGTCTGCTTTTCACATTTCTTGGAAATTGCATGGTTGCTCAAATTAATATTTAATTAAGTATCTAGCTCTAGGACAAGAATCTTGCTAAGTATGTAACCATTTCATGCAACTGATTTAGTTACAGGTTTTAGACATTCGTTGAAACTTGACTGATGCTTATGACTGAGAACTTAGTGCAATAGTCCTACTGAGGAGGTAATATGACCTCTTGCTTGCGATAATTAAATTAGCCTGGATCTGATGGTCCTAAACTAGTTGCAAGTGATGATTTGATAAAATCTCTATTAATATCATGGGACTTTATACCAGTAGAGTTTGCCTCATGAAATTGTGAATCTGTACATGCAGCACTATGTCCTGTGTAATACTCATATAATGGCTGCCACTATTTTACTCTTTCTATGGGCTGAAAATGTATTTTTATTGATTAGGGCCCACAGTCTCTGGATATATGAACAAAAGCATATGAATAGTTTGATAGCATTTGCAATTGTGATTTTAGATAACATTAATCATTCTTTATTTTAAGTTTACCTAAGGTTTTTTCCCATTTTGTTTGATTCTTAGAATATGTGAAGTTTCAGAGAGAAATCACATTTGCATGCTAGTATTATAAGATAATTTAGAATTTTTCGGCTTATTATCAAAGTCATCAAGCTTCTATTTAGATACTTTGAAATGAGCTAGCTTCCAATGCTATCTATACAAATATAGCACAATTCTTAGCACTTATTTTACCTTCAGGATAAACTACTCTTTCAATCTCTATACCTTATTTTGTAAGTGTTTTTTTTTTTTTATGTAAATAACTACATGTTCACTTCTCAGTCTACATCATTTTCTATTTCAGATTATTCAGTTGATCTATACAAATTCTGGAGATGCCATCCTGGCGTTGGCATATAACGCTATTCACAAACTTTGGAAATGGCAACGCAATAAAAAGAATACCACTGGAAAGGTTTAAATTTTTATAGGTTTCTTTTTTCTAATACTCTTGCTTTGTTTCTTTAAACTTATGTTATTGATATATTTTTATTTTGTAGGCAACGATTGCTGTGCCACCTCAACTTTGGCTGCCCACTAGTGGGATCTTGATGACTAATGATATGAGCCAGACAAACCTTGAAGAAGCTGTTCCATGCTTTGCACTTTCGAAGAATGATTCTTATGTTATGTCTGCATCAGGAGGAAAAATCTCCCTGTTTAATATGATTACATTTAAGGTTGGTTTTTCTCATTCTTCTCTTTTTCTTGGATTTGTGTGTGTGTGTGTGTGTGTGTGTGTGTTTTAGTTTCTTTGCTACATAGATTTATCTTCCTGAAGAACAACACTAATATACTCCTTTCTTTACAGACAAAGGCATCGTTTATGCCTCCTCCACCTGCAGCAACATTCCTGGCCTTCCATCCTTTGGACAATAATGTTATTGCTATTGGCATGGAGGATTCTTCCATACAAATTTACCATGTTCGCATTCATGAGGTCCTTTACTTAAGAGTTCATTGCTCTAAAGTCCTGCGCTTGCATAGCCATAGTATCTCTCATACTTTCTCTGCTCTAATTATTGTATTGCATAGGTAAAAATCAAGCTCAAAGTTCATCAGAAAAGAGTAACTGGCCTTGCATTTTCTACTTGTCTAAAATTTCTTGTGTCATCAGGAGCTGATTTTCAGGTTTTTCCATTTACGTAGTGTAATTCTTCTTTGTGATGGGGATTTACTTTGTAGCATTGGGAAGAATTTTACAACCACAAAAGGATATGTACCTTACTAAAACAAACTTTATGGTATGATGTGATAGAATATGGTTTATTCTAAAATTTGATTTGGCACAACCCATTATGCATGATATAAAAAAAAAATTTTAAATTTTTTTTCTAGATTGTAATTACTAACTTGATGGCTTTGCTTTTTGAGACAATACATATTGTTTTTTAATTATAAGAGCTTTCTATGTTGTTTACTCTAGTTATGTGCTTGGAGTCTAGATGGATGGGAGAAGAAGACAAGTACATTCTTACAGATACCACCTGGACGTGCATCGAATCCTCTTGCACAAACACGTGTTCAATTTCATCAAGATCAGATTCACATGTTGGTTGTTCATGAGACACAGATAGCTATCTATGAGGCTTCCAGACTTAACTGCATCAAGCTGGTATGAGGGGATCATCTTAATGTCTCAACTCTATACTAGTTGGGTTTTCCCATTCTACTTTATTTAAGTAGCACTAACTTATGTTTTAATCAAATCATCCTTGGATACTAATATGAAGAATCAATAGCTTAATGAGAGCCATTCATTGAGTTCACATCTTGCTATTATCCTTATTAAGAAGGATAAAGATTTTCAATTACTATTATTTGGTTTGTCAGTGGACTCCCATGGATACAAGTCCTGCAATAACGGGTGACTCGTGTGATAGCCAGTCAATCTACACAAGCTTTGAAGATGGGACTGTGTCTCTCTTCACTGCCCCAGGACTGAACCAAAGGTGTCGGATCAATCCCACGTCCTATATGGGTTCTACTCCAAGGTAATGCTTGTCTCCATTTACACAACACGTCCACTAGCTTTCGCCATTTTTCTTTCCAATGCTTGATCATCTTTCATTGCATTATGACAGCTCGAGGGTTTATCCACTGGTGATCACTGCTCATCCGAGCGAGCCTAACCAGTTTGCATTGGGACTTACTGATGGTAGAGTCTATGTGTTGGAGCCCCTTGTTTCAGAAGGAAAGTGGGGTAATGTGCCTCCACAAGAGAACAGTGTGGGTCCAAGCATGAGCTCAGTGGGTCTGGCTCCGGGTCAACAATAAAGGTATTGGTTTTTATGTTGAATCTCTCTGTATTAGTACTGAAACTTTTATGCTGCATAAGCTTGTAAGAATGGAGAGATTTGGTGGTTGATGAAAATGAAATGGTGGTTACTTAAGACTAGTATAAAGTGGTGATAAATGTTGATAAACATTAAAGGAATGATAAATGAACCTTTTGGATGTTGGAACTAGAATTATTATTTTTACGCTGCGATTAGTAATTTAATTATTATTACATAATCTTAATTTTAGGATCAATTAAAACATGGAATTGTGAATTCCTATATTATGTAAGAATCCTATCCTTTGAGGCCATTTCACAGCTTTTTGATGGTACATGCTGAATTGTTCTCAATGAAGGTCTTTAATTGGCTAGATTTAATGGCAAAATGAAGGCATGAAGGATCTATTTATAGGTTGCTGTGAGGTCATCAGCTCACTCATTCCAGCTGTGACTGGCAGTTAACTCTTTTTAACTCTGGGATGTTCATGACCTGTTGAGTTTTGTTACATGTATTTCACGTGGCAGTTTTTTTCAACATGTACTTGATGGAGAAGACGAGAGATGTCTACGGGTCGTGATTGGTCAGGACTCGTAGCTTTCTTCTCTTTGGCGTGATTTTGGATTCCTTGGGCACATCAGCAGCCTAATCCTTACCTTTCTCTCCAATTCAACAGCAGGATACATCACAATTTTTTCATTTCTTTCATTGCTAGTTCCATTAGCATCGTCTAGCTTCTATCTACTTTTTCTTCGTCATTCTTTTGATCATAATCAATCTTCTCCACCATGATCTCTGATCAGCTTGCTGGACTCGGGGGTGTTTGCAATCATTTCTCAATAGTGAGAATTCCTTTTAAGTTGAGCCATAAACCATTTTCCTACAATTGATCCGAATCGGATGATATGTCCAACTATATCATTTCCTCATCATTCCTATATTCCCATATTCTTCTCTCATTCTTACATTCTCTTATTTCTATTGCATTCGTGATTCAACTGTCTAAATTATACTCTCAAAACTTTTGATCTCTCAGCTAAGGCATTGTAGTCGGCCGATACATTGTTCATGAACGAATTCAACTTAGTGAGGTCTGAAATGGATGCCTCCTTAATATAGTCACCTTAAATGAAAATACATTTCCTATTTGGATTTAGGAGTCTTGCACAAATTTATTTCTAACACCCTAAGTTCAGCAGTATACACAACTTTTGCGTATTTCTTCACATACTCTAATATTTTATTGTGGAATAATGTGTTTTGAGTATGATGTTAAGATGTAGATCACGATTTCAATATTTTGATGTATTATGTTGTATTTTTGGTAATATAGACGTCATTTATCATGCAAAATGATGATATCTTTTTCTTACACTTGAGGTCGGGCCAACATTATTATTTCTTCTTTAAATATCAAATCGGATTGCACAGATTCTGGATTTCTGTAATGGGGCAGCGCATGCATATCAACCCATGATAGAGTCTTTAGATATATTTTTGATAATTTAGAATGGGTTAATAGTTAGAAAAAACATAAATTTTACTCTTACTGTAAATTAATTCTTACATTTGAAAAAAAAAATCTCATTTAAGCATTATTACAAAAGATATCTAAGTGTGATATATTTCTCAATTACACAATATTAATAGAATTACCCACTGCACATTATAAGCATATCAGTTGGACTCCAATTTTTATTAGAGATGTTGTCACTTTTCTTTAAAAATATTATCACTTTTAATTTATACCAATTTTTTAAATAAAATAATTCACTGCACTATTATTATCTTTCACACATTCAATATTACTATTTAGTAAAATATTGGGAGATTCTTGGCTGACCACCCACGCTCACACATGATAAGGTTAGTCCAAGTTACAGGCATAAAGTAGCTCACTATCTACTTATGATGTATTTTAGTCTAATATTTTATTATCTTATTTCTCTAAATATAATCTATGTGCTGTGCACTCTCTTATTTTCATTAATAAATATATACTATACTACCTCCATCCGTCCCAAGTAACAAGGGTCAGAGACATTATGTTTAATATAAGGTCTTTGACCCTCTTAGCCTGAGACGGATGGAGGATGTACTTTCATTTTATTTTAATATAAATCTTATGATTTTTTCTTAAGTTTAAATTTATATTCAGTTTTAATTTTTATTCTCATTCAATAAAATTTTAATGTTAAATACTAATAAAATAAAATTATTTCAACATCAATTCACGTATTTTAAAAATAATTTAATTGAGTAAAATTATATTATAATATTGTTCTTAAACAAAAATTTAATTTATATCAAACATTATATGTTTATTCAAAATTAGTTAACGATGTATATCAAAAGAATTAATAATAATAGGGTCATAATTAGGAGGTACAAAACGTTTTTAAGTACTATTAAGCGATACATTGACATCAGAAAATTACTAATAAATACAAAATTATATTTTGTTTTACCCAAAAAAAATTGTTTTATCCATAATATTTATACCCATCCGTACATTAGTACGCATTCTTGAGAGAGAAACAGAAAATACGTTGCAATCTTGAGAGAGTAACAAAAATTTTTTTGAGAGTAACAAAGATTACGCCATTAAATTGAAAAACCTTACTAATATAGATTAGTGTGCAAGAAAGAGAAATAAAAAATACTATGTGATTAAATTAAAGTGTACATTAGTGTGAGAGAAATAGAAAATATATGATTAAATTGAATAAATAGTTGTAATAGTTATCCTTAAATCTCTAACCAATTGTTTTAATCTGATTTGCACTGATTTAATACACTGATTTAGTGACATTAGTGTTCAATGAAATAATTGTTATGTACATTTGTGTGCATTCTTGAGAGAGAAACAGAAAATACGTGATTAAATTGAAGATTTCTACGAATGTACATTAGTGTGCATTCAGAGAGAAACAGAAAATACGCAATTAAATTGAATATTTCTACGAATGTACATTAGTGTGCATTCAGAGAAAAACAGAAAATACACGATTAAATTGAAGAAAGTGTTGTTATAATTAATCCTTAAATTTCTCCTTAATTAAATCTCTCACCCATTAATTTTATCTGACTTAGTTAGGGGTGTGCATCGGTACAAAACCGAACCGAACCGAAATTGTAAAATCAAGCACCGAATTTTACAAAAAAATAAAACCGAACTGAAACTGATTTAGTGGAGACACCGAATAAAACCGAACCGAAATTATCGGTTCGGTACGGTTTTTAAACCGATTTCAACGAATAAACTAGAATTTTTTTAAAAAAAAAAGTAGCAAATAAGTTCGGTTCTGCTAAGGATCACACCTTTCCTACCCTCTGCAGAAAGTCCAACTACTTAAAAAAAAAGACGATTACTCACTAATCAAATTATACTTGGATGATCTTCTGATCTCTTCTACAGAATAACAAGAATGTTACTAGAAACTCCCTGTTTCACAATCAAGAACACAATCATGTTGGAAATTAATACATGAAACCTTAACCCTATTATGATAAACCGAGATCAAAACCGCAAAGCGGAAGCGTACCTGATCCAATGAGTCTCTAGGCGGAATACGAACTCAGGATCAGTGGTTATATGGCCTTCCTCAACTAAGCCTCCTTATTCCTTATGGGGACCGTAGTAATCCCTCCCGATGGGGAGAAGGGAAGATCATGTGCGGCTTAGTATATTGGAGACCATAACCGGGTAACCTTATATACTACTTGACTAGACCACCCATAATCACCTAATCATGTAGTATTGAGTATCTACTCAATAAGCCCATATAATTTATTATTATAGCCCATGGACCTTTAACCTTAATTGGATCACTTAATTAAGTCCATAATATAATTGAATAGCTAATATAATTGCATAATAATATATTGCCCACAATTAGATTATAATGGAAATTAATAAATTTCCAACAATCTCCCACTTGGGCTATATATTTTCCGTTAGCAATTATATCAAGAGTCCTTAGTTGCGCAACTTTATGCTATTCCTCTTCAGGCTATACTTAACAATCTGGTCCATCTCATCTACTAATATGAAACTACCGCGGCATTCACCACATTATAAATCGTGGTTAAACCCCGACAATTACCATATCAATACACTCAATGACATAGATCAAATATGATGAGTAGCATGGAAATTACATGCAACGTGATCAATATCATGTCTATTTCCATCTGGTCCAACTTTAAACTTTAGTGAGATCAATCCATAATGTAAAATATTACAAAATGAAATTACTTAAGTGAATTCACAATGAATTCAAAGCCGTCAACTATCAACTTTATTCTGCAGAAAACCAAATTATCCAAATCAAAGTGTTTTGAAAACTTTAAAGAACAATAAATATAGACTCCCACTGAACCAATGTATTCTAAAACCATATAACACCCACATGAGTAGCTAGCTCATAAAATTGCAGGCATTGAATACATAATTGGTGGATCCATATTTGGAGTCTATCATAATATGCTCTTCTAAAATTTTATCTACACAAAATACTTTCTTTAACAACCAAGAATTCTATGTCAATATGCTTGACTTATAAGAACACTTATTGCTAATACTTTACTGCGAACTAACTGTCACAATCAACTTTATGTGACTAAACTTCGCAACCTATATTTCATGTTTGAATGCCCCTTAGTGTGCTACTGATTCTGTTGTCATGGTTAATGAGCTAAAGTGTTTGCTTAATACTTTTACTTGTATAGCTCTCCAGACCAACAGAAGATGTAGCCTGAAGTGGATCTTATATCGTATTGGCATCCAACAAACTCATAATCAGACTACTTTATGATCTCCTACTAATCTGATTATCTCTCTAATGTTAAAGCATGTTATCCTTAGTTCTCTGTAAAGATCCATACTAGAGTTACTTAAATGTCTACTTAATACACCAACAACAGAAGCCAAATTAGGTCTTGTAGAGACCTCATCATACAACAACTTCCAACAACCAATGAATATGGAATGTTTCTACATTTCTTAAATCTTTAGTTTAACTTTAGGGCACCTGATTGAGACTGCACTTGTCTCCTTTAGTTTAACTTAAACATTCTCCCACTGAATCACATAATCATCTACATTTGTATCAAAACCAAATGAGACAAAAACTGCATGATGATGATTGTGATTCCTTTACGGGAAAGTTTTCTTGAATGCATAGATGGATTTCATTTTGGTTCTTAAACTAATAATATCGTATCATGTTGCCATCAAGGAACTTTATCTTTACATCCATCTAAATGATTCAAGATTAAAATATACTAATAATATCACGATTATCTCAAAACAATGCCTTCCTTCCCTTTAGAGTATAATCCTTTATCAAGATGCAAACCTAATAATCTTGTATTGATTTATACTCATAACTTATGGCATTAACCCACTTTCGAGGATTTGGACCTTGCATGGTTTGATGAACATTGTTTGAATGTTCTACCATTAATTCCATAGTGTCCTCTTTATTTAGGAGAAAACTACATAATTATCCGAATTGATTTTCTCACAACTCTAGTAGTTTTCTTAGTGACATTAATTCTTGAGGTTGTTGAATTTATTATTCTTTAAATATTATTGACATTGTCATATTGTTATTCTGAATTCGCACCAATTCTTTAAAGCATAAGTGGGGATCGAATCGACTCCCCCTTAAGGACAATGTCTCTAATATTATTCTTCCCCCCAAATCAACATCCTCACAGAATACCGTATTACCCGTCTCAAATATGATCTGATTAATTGGATCATAAACTTATTATCTTTATTTAATACCAATAAAGTAGCTTGTATCTATTTGAATCCAATTTTCTTTAGTAGATCCCAATGATCTAGCCTTAGTTGGACATCACCATATGTGAAACTCAAAGAGTTCTCACAACTACTTTGGTTGGAACTTTATTGAGACCATAAACTGCAATCTTTAGTATTTCTCCAATTAGTAACCATATATTGTGGAGTACTATTTTTGTCTTTTAACTACACCACAACACCATTCATACTAAGTAATCTTAATGTGGTGTATTATAAAATAATTCCACAAGCCTTTAGGAGAAAACGAAAGGTTATACTTTAGTTTCTTTTTAACAGTTTTCCAAACGGGTTTTTCTTTATTGCCCTTATACTTTATTGATTAAGTTCTCATCATGTATAATTTTGTTGTTGACATAGGTTAAACTTAATTAACAGACTTCTTAATTGTACAGAGAATTAATCCAAAATGATTATCATGCTTGCACTAAACTTTATAATCTTTCAAAAAACTTTATAGTCTTTCAAAATTTAACTAAATTAGAATCATCTTGAAGATTCGAGTACAATATTAGTATCAAGTCTTTGGACAAAAAATACTAATTTAAATGATGCTCTCATGCAGTAGTCAAATACTGACAATAAAACTGTCAAGCAATAGCCTTCCTGTGGGCCGACTTATTACTCACATGTCAAACCAAATAATTGTCACGTATTTACTACCACAGGTACTTGTGTATTTCTGCCAAATATTAATCTACCTGTGGGCCGATCAATACCCGCATGAAGATACACTCATACAACATTATTAATTGGGCCATCACAAGACACCTTGTGCAACATTAACCTCGTCTGTGGACAAAAATTAACTGCAGGGATAATCTTGGTGTAACAATCAAGTATTGACAATAAGTTATGTCAAACAAGAGTCTATCTGTGGACCGACTCATGTTCACATGAATAATCCAAATAATTATCACATACTTATTATCACATGTGTGTTATTATTCTGTCAAACTGTGCCTACCTGTGGGCCGAACACAGAACACATAAATAATACCACACCCATCTATGTAATTTCAATAAAGCTTTTCTCCACACACGATATTGCTGTGGCAACATGGTGCTTTGATTGACTAGATTGAAAAATTACTAGACCAATTAAATAAATATTTAAAATAAATATTTATATTTAATTGAACGACATTAAAAAATGTCTCCCCAATTTTAATTTAATCAAATTCATAAACCAGATGGGACATTTAGATGATTCATACTATAATGAAAGATTTCTTAATTTAATTAAGAATTTCAAATTCTAATTTAGAATAAACTAAATTAGACAATTATCCTCCATAAATTAAATATATCACGAAATCGTTACCAAAATATGCATGCAATGTAATCGTGTATGTCGAAATGAAAGGTATTTATCAAATTGGGTTTGTGTATCCCATGGATCTGCCAAAATAATCCTTTCAAATACTTTTAATCTTAATGAGGAATTATGGCAACCAATTATTAAAAATTAGTATTGAAATTCCCTCAAATCAAAATTCACCAAAATAATCCACACACACTATATAAAGTAATAATTAATAAACTCATATTTTTAATATGCAGAAGCACTCAAACGGTAAGTTACATAAACAGATCTAACCATCAATTACATAATGTAACAGAAAAGACAGGGTGGGATGAACGTCGGACACCGGCGGAAGGAGCGAATGGAATCTTGCGGAAGGATGCCGTGCCGATTGGAATCGCGACTGGAGTCTGGTGGCGGGCAGGGAATTGCGGCCGGGTGGTGTGGTGGCGATTGAAGTTTGGTGGCGAGGATTTAGGGCTGGGTGGGGCTGGGGCCGCTAGAACATTGGTGAAATCAGAATGGAGTGTGACGGTGAGGAAGGCCGCTCTCAATTCGTTATAACTTAGAAGAACTCACAAGTCAGAAGGTATGGGTGATCATATTTTTTTCGAAACTGCCAAAACCGATCGAACTGAACCGCATTGCACCGCCATTGATTATTTTTCATAATAAACTGCAGTTATTTTTTTATGCAAAATCGCACCGCATAGTCTGGACAATTACATATTTTTATTAAAAACCAACCGCACCGCACCGCCTACATTTTTTCATAATTAACTATCAATAATCATTGAATCGCGATCTATGACAATTTGACTTTCAACTTCATGATTGTATTCCAGGCTGAGCACAACATCCTTATGCACCCGTTTCACATGTTAGGCGTAGCTGGTGTATTCGGCGGCTCCTAACTTCAACTGCAGTACTCTACGCATGGATGTCGAGAACCGTTGATATCGGTCTACATGCCACATGACTTATTTCATATATTGTACCATATATTTAGACATGATTTTTATAGTCTAAGTTTTTAAATTTATAGAGTACTATAACATATATTGTGACTTCTTAATATTTAATCTCTTACAATACATTAACTCTAATACTTAGACATGATTTTTTAGTCTAAATTTTTAAATTTATATAGTACTATGATATATATTGTAGCTTTTTAATATTTAACCTTTTACAATACATTAATTCTTCGATAATTCATGATAACGTATATTCTTATTATTTTTTCATTTTATATACTTATTCAATTTACAACATATATGAGATTGAAATGTTATGCTATTATTGAAATGTTATTTTTGTAAACTAACACTAATACTTACACTAATTTAAAACTGCTAAACCGCAAAATAACCGACCGTAACCGCTTAAAATAACACAATTAATTATTTTAATTAACCGTCCAATTTATATATTGTAGAAGAACCGACCGCCTATAGCAATGCAATTTGAATTTTTGAAAAAAAAACCACAAAATCGCATTATGAGCACCCGTATCAGAAGGTATGAAATTATGGCTGCGGGGGAGAATTAGGGTTTCCTCTATATATATTAAACAATTAATTCGGGTTTTTTTATTTTTTTGATTTTTTGAGCCCAAAATCGAAACCGAACTGAAAATCTAATTTTTTATTTTTTGAAAACCGAAACCAAATCAATTTTTCAAAAACCAAACCGAATTGATCGATTCGGTTCGGGCTGTTAAATCAATTTTATCCATTTTTTGCTCACCCCTAAACTTAGTGCACATTAATATTCAATTAATTTATTGTTAAGTGCAAATATTGAATATTAATCGCTATAAATAAGGGTAATGATGGAAACTAAAAAAGAAGTTAGGTATTCATTAGTAATTATATTAGATCAATTAATTAATTATATGTACGCGTATCTATTAGTAATAACAAAATATTATACCTCCTTATCACAAATTAAAAAAAAATGAATTAAATATTTATTTATTTATTTTCTCTCTTGAAAATATTTATATATAATTTATAAGTATATTTTAATAGTATTAATTATTCATTTGATTATTTATTTTTGTTTAAATAATATTATTAGTTGCATTATTAATGGAAAATGATGGAATCCCACCTCAACAGCCCCCACATGTCAGTTTGAGGAGGGATAAGCAATTTCCAACACGACACGATAATTGTGGGTTAGTACGACTCAATAAAGAAATAAAAATTTCATTGTGTTTGTGTCAACCCGTTAAACACGAGTAAAATTAACTAATGATCTATTAACCTGTTAACAATTCGATATAAATATAAAATTTGGTAAATATATAATAAAAATACTCATTAATAATGTTATATATATATATATATATATATATATATATATATATATATATATTAAATATTACTTTTAATTAATATTTTTTAAAAAATTTCTTATCGTATTGTTATCATGTTGTGCCGTTTCAACCCGATATTTTTTGTGTTTGTGTCGTGTTCGAATTTATACTTATCATGTCATGTCACTGTCGTGTCGACACAAAACTCAACCCAATAACTTGAATTGCCGCCCTACTAAATTAAAGTAATTCAATTGAGTAATAAGCTTTACCGCACCACTACACAAGATGCCACCTTATTTATGAAGTTCTTCCACGCTAGTAAATGGTGACTCACTTGATATATAATAATAATTTTTTATTTAAAATGTTTGTTTATTTTAATATTATATTAATTCTATTACATTTATATTAATTTATAAAATATATAATGAATATTAATGATTTGTTTTAAAAATTAAATAATAATATATGAAGTGTAGATTTATATATTTTTTTTATTATTTTCATATTTTATTAGTATATCTTCGTACGATTTTACATTGTAATCTCAAAAGAATTTTAAATAATATGTAGTAATATTTTATATCTAAATTAATTAATTAATATATATAAATATATATATATATATATATATATATATATATATATATGGTATTAAAAAAGTAAATATTTTATTATAATTAATTAATTAATTCATTACTATTATTATTCAATTTATAATTAATATATGATAATACATTTAGTTTAGTATATAGTGAGTTTGGTGTGAATTCGATTTATACGTGAATCATGTTTCCAAAAATATCAATTTATTTGACTAAAATTAACAATATAACAATAACAAACAATTTTTATAGGAGTAACAAATCTAATAAATATACACTTTTAAGATTTTTATGCCCTACTATTCAACTAATAATACCAAATATGTCACATATCGGTGAATATCGGTAAGTGTTGGCTCTGATGTTGATGAATATCGGTTAGTGTCGATTCTAATGTCGTTGTCGTGGGAAACAATCTCAATAAGATATGATGTCAATCGTTTTCTTATTTAAGCATAATTATAAAAGTTTTTAATTAAACAATATTCTGTCTGTCCCACAATAATAGGTACTCCCTCCGTCCAGTTTTAATAACGATTTGCTTTTTGCAAGGGAGATTAAGGAATATAATATTTTAATGTGTATTGAGGTGAGAGAATTAATATTTTAATGTATGGTGAATAGTTGAATTAGTGTTGTAGATGGGTCCATGGAGATATTTTGATAGATTTTTGTGGATTCCATATACAAAAAATGGAAATGTAACAATTAGGATGAGACGTCTAAAATGAAAATATGTAATCATTAGGATGAGATGGAAAGAGAGAGTAAAAATTTTCAATTTGGACGTTTCACCTCAATAGTTACATTTTCCTTTTTGATAAAAGAGACTCATACAAAACAACAATTAACATATATCTATGTGACACACAAATCACAATACTAATTATTTTACATTAAAATATGCGAGACGAAGGGAGTATATTTTATAGGGTAATATTTTATAAGGCAGTCTTGCGTAAGACAATTTTATACTTTTTTAATTAGTTATCAATATTTATGAAGAATATTATTATTTTTCTTTTTAAAATGTTAGCACTTTCTACGGTTATTGTGTTGGTTGTTATTTTTATTTTATTAGACGAAAATATATGACACTACAAAATAATTTTTTTTAACAATGAAATTCAATCAATCGGTAATTACCAACGAATTGCCAAAAAAGTTTACCACAATTTTCTTTTAGCATCAGATACTAATGGATTTATTATGTTTTTACCAACGAAATAAATTTCGTTGCTAATTTTCATGAAGTTATTTACCAATAGAATTGAATTATCGTTGCTAAAAGTTTAGCAATCATCACTTTACCAATAAAAAATTATCATTTACTAACGGATTTCGTTATTATTCCAGTTGTGAATTAATTTAAAATAAAATTAAGATTTTATAAATGAAATATTTCGTTGTTAAAGAATAGTTTTTTTTTTTGTAAATTGTAGATTAATAAAGTTTAATTTTTTGTAAATTGTAGATTAAAAAAGTTTAAAAAATAAAACATTAAATTGTAATTTAAAAAAATTAAGAAAACTTATAAAAAAATTATAAATTTTGATTTTTATTCCAAAAGTTAATAAATTTAATAGATATAAATTTAAAATGTTAAAACAGAAAAACAAAGCGCTTGGTTGGAGGTATAAGGAGTGAGTAATGAGAATAAAAGGATGAGCGTTATTAAATACACACCCCCTTTTATTAAATACACACCCTTTATTTAATGCACACCCCTTTTAATTTTTTATTTCTTATTTTTATTGTATACACACCCCTTAAAATTACAAAACTATCATTTAAAACTTAAACTGTATACACACCAACGTAAAATCATCGATTCAAATCTTGCTTAATAGAACATTCTATATTTTTATAAAATTTCAAGTTTAACTTTAATTAGTTGAAGATAGGAGGGCCTGTGAGTTCAGTTCAGAGTATTTTGTTGATTTCTGTATGAAGATATGAATATTTGAAATCGGTAGATCATACATGTTTAGCTTTCTTTTTTATTTTTACTTCAATTTGGTTATAATCGGGCTTCCTCAACGCTGCCTTTTTTTCTTGCTTTGGTGGCTGTGGCATGCGTTGCCATGTGAGGTAAAACCCAATTCTCCATTATTCCTTCAAAATATATTAAAAACATCATTAATCCATTTATTTATGAATAAAATTATGAAAGGTGAAACCCACCAAAGTAATGATTATGAAGAGGAGGAAAGAGTGTTTATTGGATTTTGTGGAGATTTAATTAGAAGAACAAATAGGAGACGAAAGCATTGATTAAAGTATAGACGACTTCGTTCTTGTGGTGCTCCATAACCTAGGTTAAAAGGAGAGATTTCTAGCCTCAGTAATGGAGGAACTGTGGTTGATTTCCAGGAACCCGTCGGATGATGGCCAAGAATGTCGTGGAAGGAGGGGGTGTGTATGTAGGGAGTATATTTAATGGATTAAGGGTATTTTGGATTTTTTTATAAATATATAATATAATTAAATAATAATAGAGTGTGTATTCAATAATTGGGGGTGTGTAGGGATGTAAACAAACTAAGCCGCTCGTAAACTATTCGAGACTCGATTCGAAAAAAAAATTCGTTCGAGTTCGTTCGTGGAAAAAAACGAGCCGAGCCGAGCTCGATTTTCGAGCTCGATTATTTTTTCGAGCCTCGAGCCCGAGGGTGTTTGGCTCTAAAGCTCGCGAACGTGTTCGTTTACAGACTCGCGAACGTGTTCGCGAACATGTTCGTTTAAAAGCTCGCGAACATGTTCGTTTATAGGCTCACGAACATGTTCGTTTATTAAGCTCGCGAACGTGTTCGTTTATAGGCTCGTGAACGTGTTCGATAATAGGCTCGAATAGTGGTCAATATGCTCATTTTTCATATTATTACTCCATTATTATTATTATTATTATTGTTATTATTTATTATAACATATTAATATGGTAATTTTAGAGTTTAAAATTTTTTACATAAATAAATAAACTTATATATATATATATATACTTTTATCAATATAATTTATAAGGAATATAAATTTATAATTTTAAAAATATAGTATACTTTAAATTAAATAAAAATTTTAAAGTATGACAATGAAAATAATGAAATTATTAAAACGTAATTAATAAAAATAAAATTAAAAAGAGAGTGCATGTTATTAATTCTAAATAATGAATTTAAAGTTATATTTATAATGGGTTTAAAGATCTAAATTTTTTATTTTTTATTTCTATATAAGATTTAGTTTTGATTTATTTATACTTAATTTGAATAAATATATGTATTTATATACATTAAATTTTAACTAATACTCCCTCCGTTCCGGAAAACTTTTCACCTTTACTGTTCCACGTTGTTTAAGAAAAATTATACTTTTTGACCAACTTTATTGACTTTGGAGAGTATTGTAGTATTTTTAGGTAATAAAAAAGTATAAAATAATGATATGTGTGTGAAAAATGAGTGGCAAATTTGAAATTAAAGTAACTTTTGAGGTTGTTGGATAAAGTGATGTTTTCTTTGTTAGAGGGTGAAAGGTTTTGTGGGGCAAACAAATGAGGAAAGTGAGAAAAGTATTATGGGACGGAAGGAGTAGTAATTAATAAAATTGTAAGTATTTTAAAGTCGACACCTCATTAATACATATATATATATGTATATATATATATGTATATATATATGTATATATATGTAAAAATAAATTAATTTAATATAATTATTTATTTATATTTTAATAATATAATTTTATTTGAAGGAGAAATTTCGAATTTATATACACCCGTATTTGCCTTTTAATATTATTATTATTATTATTATTATTATTATTATTATTATTATTATTATTATTATTATTATTATTATAGTTAATGGGATAACATAAGGATACATTCAAATTTTAGGCAAATACTTGTGTGACACCGTCTTACATAAAGTCTTACGCGAGACGAATAAAAATTTATAAAATGTTAGCACTTTCGCTATATTCCATATAAAATGTTAGTTTTGTTTATATTATAAATTGTTCATAAAATAGTTCACTACACTATTATTACTTTTTATCGATTGAATATCACTTTTAATTAATAATATTATCACTTTTTATTCGTCTCATGTAAATATTTACGTGAGACGGTTTCACACAAGACCTACTCCAAAATTTAAATTAAATACATACTCCATATACTTATAAATGTTAATTAAAAAAATCTTTTGTTATATTATTAATATATATTTTAATTAATAATTAATACTTCTAATAATTAATAAAAATTTATAATAGCTCTAGATTCCACTTTTTATAAAAAAAATTATTAATAAAATTTTATTATTCATGAGACCTCACTCAAACATTTATACATTAAAAAACTAAAAAGTAAATTATTTTCAGCTTAACAAGCCGAACGAGCCCGAGCTCGAACAAATGACTAGTTTTTATCGAGCCGAATTCGAGCTCGAGTTTATTTTTTTTTTATTCAATAAAAATATTTCGAGCCGAGCTCGTGAACTGTTCGCGAGCTCTACATTTTACACACGAGCCGAACTCGAGCTTAAAAAATAAAATGCGAATTGAAAAAAATTTCGAGCCGAGTTTCGAGCCCGAAGATGTTCGGCTCGGCTCGACTCGATTACATCCCTAGGGGTGTGCATTTAGTAAGACCCTAAAAGAATATTATTGATTTTCATTATAATGGTAATGAGAATCTAAATTTCTCGATCATTCCTATTATTCAATGTATACCTTTACCCCCTATAATCAATTTTATCCTCGTTATCATTCCTCTCGTTAATGATCCCCATTTCATTACCTGGAATTTGTACCAAACCGCTCTAATTAAATAAGAAAAAAAAAAGACGATTGGTTTGTTGAGATTGGTTGCATTGATGGGTGATTTATTAATATTTTCAAAAATAAAAGAGCCACACAGAAAGTGTTTCTCCCTCGGCAGTTGATGGCGTACCGCATCCCACTCTCTCCCATCACTGATCATCACCTCTTAATCAGAGCTTCCACCGCCGCCACTCAGAAGTTCCCTCTATTCCCACCGCCGCCACTGAATTCACCGCCTTTTCGTTATTCCTTGAGAAGAAATGTGCAAGTGCAACCGCCATTAATATCACCTTCAGACGCTCTACTCGAATCAGCTGTTGAATCTGAATATGCCCCCTCTGATCCACCGACCTCCTCCAAGCTTGTTCTCGTTGTTGGTGGCACCGGCGGTGTTGGTAATTTCTTCACTTTTCCCGCATTAATTACATTTTTGTACTCATTTATAGAGTTTATTGAGTGGAGTAATTAATCATTATCAAACGGTAATAGAGAGGGAGGATTTGAACTGTGTTTAATCGAATTGAAGGTTGGGTTGCTAGTGTGGAATTCTGTTGGTTTATAGTTTTGAGTGTGTTTCTTTACGATACTTAAACTTTGAGGCATTTATAACTTTGTCTTTTAGTTTTCATGGCTGCTATTTTCTTGATCGAGCCCCTTATGTGATCATTTTAGTCACTGATTTAGAACTGAGAGAAAATAAGGTGACAACATGATTATCTTTTGTCATGTGCAGTGAACTTTTTGTTGCAAATTTGTAACTTCTATATGGAAATATCTGTTGAGATGGTTAATTAGTTGCCAGAAGTGTGACTAAATAGGTATCAATGAGAGCTTCTAATCAGGAGAGAGGGATGGAAGAAGACTTTGACTCGGAAAATAGAGCTGATGATTCATTTGGGTATTGCTTTGCTTGGACTGGAAGGAGGAACGTCCACTTCCTCCTCGGCTTCCTTATTGGGAGTCTTACTCCCACTATCGCAGTGTTTCTCCTTCTATTTTTTGCCTAGAGACTCAGTAGAGCACACTACCTGGCCAAGATATCTAGTATGGGTGAATACTAAGATTTTGTTGAAGGAGAAGTGGATTAAGCACAATGTTAGATTTTTAGTTTTGACTGCTTCTCTGTTATCATTGCAAATCTTGGGTGCCTTATCCTTATATTTTCACCGTGGACGTAACGAGAGCATATATATTCAGGATCTAGCTATTTTATGCATGTGTGTGTGAGTGTGCATTTATGGACCAGCTTTCTTGTCCCATCACATTGCTAAAGCACTGAATTTCTGTGTAGGGCAATTGGTTGTAGCGTTATTGCTCAATCGGAAAATCAAATCACGGCTCTTAACTCGAAATCCTGAGAAAGTTGCCACTCTCTTTGGCGAACAAGATGAGGAGAAATTACAGGTTCTTACATCTTCTGCTTAATTGTTGAATCAGTTCCAACTAAAGTTTGTCATATGATAAATTGATTCATCTTTTTCTAAAACTCTGGGTGTCTTTATTCCTAAAGCATCTTTATGAACTTGCTAGGTGCGCCAAGGTGACACACGGAACCCAGAGGATTTGGATCCTTCTGTATTTGAGGTTTGATGACTTTCATCTGCCTTAACTTTTGATTTTATGTTTTTCTTTGAATGATTTTAGAATCTTCAAGGAGATTGTGAAATGAGAGCATACTGGTGAAGACCTAAACAGTTTAAGATTTGTGTTACAGGATGTCACCCATGTTATCTGCTGCACTGGAACAACTGCGTTTCCGTCTAAGAGATGGGATGGAGATAATACACCTGAAAGAGTAGGTTAGACTATTGCTCTCTAAGTATTGGTTCGGTGTTCGAGTGTTGTTCCTGTGCACTCCACGCCTTCGTGAAAAGATTCAAGTTGGAACTTTAGCAAGCTGTCTAAAGAGCGCTCTAGAATTAAAATTATTATTTTTACGTGCATAAGAGGACACTTTCCTGGATGAATAAGCAAGTGATGCCCAAACAATAATCCTTTCTAGTTCTATCAGTCCCCTGCTTCACAAATGCATATCTCTTAAGACTTTATCATTGCATGCATTTTATGGAAACTATGGATAGCTTTACGAGTTTGGTGTTATATGATCTGCAACTATCAATAAAATTTTTATTTAGCCCGTCAATGGAAGATGCGATGCCTACAAACCAAGTGAAATATGGATGCCCTAGAGTCCAAACAACGATCTAATACAAACTTATGTCTACGGAGCCTAAAGGTTTCATTATAGAACTGGCTTGATCTTTGTTGTTGATTTTATTATGTTCTAAATTCCAAGTGACACACTTCCTGCTCTCGTGCTAGAATTTTTTACATTTTGTGGCTGTTGTATGACACTTGATGTGCTTATTCATTGCTGTACCTATTCTGTCCACAATACTCCTTTGTAGACTGGGAAGGTGTCAGAAACCTTGTATCATCATTGCCTTCATCATTGAAAAGAATTGTGCTTGTTTCTTCGATTGGGGTGACCAAGTTCAATGAACTCCCCTGGAGGTATGCTTTTATACTGTGCGATATTTGCACAAGTCCTTCATAGCTTTTCATTCTGAAGTGATCTAGTCTTGCATTTAACAATTAACATAGAAGGTGCCTTAAAGGAACATCATAAAAAATGTTAATTCTGCCTTGATGTGAAAGCGTTCATGCACCTATATATCAATGTTGTTTAATCCTAGTAATCACTATTCTTTTCGATGCATAATGCATTACTAGAAGAATACATATCCAATGCACCATACTTTTATTACAGAAACATGCTTACACGTGCTATGTCAATCCTCAGACTGGATATTACATTTCTTCTGACTCGATCTTTCTTTATGTCATAGCATCATGAACCTCTTTGGTGTTCTGAAGTACAAGAAAATGGGTGAGGACTTTGTTCGTAATTCTGGGCTTCCATACACTATTATAAGGTGTGAATATCTCTTTTCAGTCAGTGGACTTTCTTTGATAGTTGAAGCCATGCTGTCTTCATATAAGTAGAAGTTCTTTCTCTTCTCATGTGCTTATCTTGTACCAGAGCTGGTAGATTAACAGATGGACCCTACACATCTTATGATCTTAACACTCTGCTCCAGGCTACTGCTGGTGAACGTCGAGCTGTGCTTTTAGGTCAAGGTAAACTATTTGTTTGTACACTTGTTTTCTTATTTTTTACTCTTTACAATACACACCAAGTGTCAATGTTGCATGTGGTTTCCAGGGGACAAACTTGTGGGTGAGGTTAGTCGGCTCGTTGTTGCAGAAGCTTGCATACAGGCACTGGACATCGACTTTACTCAAGGCCAGATTTATGAGATCAACTCAGTCCAGGTCATTATTCTCTTCAACATGAAATTGATAGATGAGTGATTCTACCAAGTTTATACATCTCTGTAACTGTTAAAAGTCTTCTCATCCCTGAGAATATAGACACTGTCCACGTCTCACGGTCGTTTCTGTTTTATTTTGGAATCCGTTGATGCACTGATGAAGTATTTGCTTCACTACACCATATTTGAAACTAATGCAGGGGGAAGGACCAGGAAGTGATCCCCAAAAGTGGCAAGAATTATTCAAAGCTGCTCAGAAACAACTCCAACTGTGATGCCTCATTTGTTGGAAATAATATGATTTATTAAAATACAAATGTAGGGGAAAAAAAATAGAGAACATTTGACATGCATCCTTGCTGACCTGGACTCTGGTTTTATTTTGTATATGGCGTTTTGTGTCAGAATGTTGATGAATTGTGTTGTGTAAGAAAAAATTAGTTTAGTTTGATACAATGATTGCTCCACCACTTCTTGTTGGTTATTTATTTATTTTCTTTTTTCTTTTAATAATATTTGAATATCCTGTTCGTAGACCCACACAAATACAGGGAAATCAAAACCTACCATTCACTAGCAAGTACTCCAAATTGCACCACCAACACAACAGCTAAGGGAAGAAAGTTAGTGGATGGTGACTACATTGAAATGCAGAAAGAAAAAGTAAATCAATTTAACTAATATAATTGATTATTTGGTTTATTAAAATTATTAAGTGGATTATTAAAAGTTGAAAAAATCATATACAATGAATGAGTATGAAAATTGTCTTAATTTTTTATTAGTTTTATGAGGTATTGTAATCCACCTCATTTGTTGGAGTGGGTTAGTGTGTAAATTCTTTTATTTGTAATAAAATTTGAAGGTTCATAAAATATTACTCTCTCTGGCCGTCCGAAAGAGGGTATTTTACTTTTGTGCACGTTGATTAAGGAGCATTATTATTTAATGTGTAGTGGGTAGTTGTATTAGTGGGAGTGTGGACCCCATATTTTAATTGTATTAGTAGGTGTGTGTAGGTTCTATATGTGTAAAAAAAGAAATAACTCTCTTTGAAACGGACGACCAAAATGGAAAAAAACTCTCGAAGAGCGGACGAGAGTATTAATTAGCAAATACTCCCTTAAGTTTACAGTCTATTTAAAGTAATTAAATACACTTGAACCAATAGATAAGCATTCTTTTTTCTAAATTTAAATACTACTAATATTTATTGATGTTTAATTAATGGCATAATTTAATTTGTATTTTTAAGTTTGTTAGATTATTGTCTTGTCTTAAATGCTACCGCAAGCGAATAAAATTCATCGCCTTATAGTCAAGCATACAAAAATGGTATATGCTCCCAAAGATATTGACACACCTTTCTTTTTGGGTTATCCCACAAAAATTGACATATCTCATTTTTAAGGATATGAGACTCATACAAAAATAATTTATTTATTTATATGGACCCACACACACATCACACTCACCACTAATACAACTAACCACTACACATTAAATATTATATCTCGCACTTCACTTTATATTAAATTATTATACACTTTAATCTCTGTGCCCAAAAAAAATGTGTCAATTGTTTTGGGACGGAGGGAGTATTAAATATTAATTGGATTATAAGAAATTATAATAAATCGATTCTTAAAATAAATAATTAAGACCCCCATAAATTATGAGTTTATGAGTTATTTTAAATTTGGTTCAAGTCAAATAATTTAAGTGAGTCTAGTCCAAAACAAATAAAAAGAATATTTTAAAATATTCCATTTTCCCGCCACTTATAAATAAAGTTAGGAAAATCATCTCACAATAAGATCATTTTATGCTTTAGTAATTAATTATCACTTTTTATTATAAATATTATCATATTTTTTAAAAAACATTATCATTTTTCAATTATAGTATATAAATAATTTACAACACCTTTATCACTTTTCGTCAATTAGATATTACTTTTCGTTATAAAAAGGTATTACTTATTCGTCTTATGAAAGTCATTGTGTGAGACGGTCTCGATTCAATAACGTAAAAATGAGTATTCATATGAGCTCGAGTAGTCACGAGTCGAGCTGAACTCGAGTCTTATCGAGTCAAGTTATCGAACGACTCGTTTGTTTTAACAACTACTCCCTCCGTCCCGCCCAAAGAGATGCATTTGTTTTTTGCACGTAGATTAAGGAGTATTATTATTTTATGTTAGGTGGGTAGGTGTATTAGAGAGATGTGATGTGTAGTGGTGGACCATTGGTGGGTCATTTTTACTAAAATAGGAAAATGTTGCAATTTGAATGAGACGTCCAATATAATAGAATGATGTTTGGGCAGGACAGAGGGAGTATATATGTACAGAAGTGATTTTCCAAGGGTTTTGAAAACCGAAACCAAAAATCACCGGTTGCAGTTCATGGTCTATTCAAAATTACAATTGTCATCTCTCATGGTCTATTTCACGACATATTTCAAGTTCAATTCATAATCTATAAAATAAATATATAAATATCTTTGCAAATTATAACACCAAACCATAGCTTGTTGTCAAACTGCCTCATTGAATTACCTGAGATTGTTGGCCTACACCACAACGTGTTGTCGAATTGTCTCATTAAATTACATGTTGAGTACGGTTGGAAAATCTCTATTGGTGAAATTAAAAATCAATATTATTGAAAAGTTTAAGTAAATAATTTTATAAATAGTTAGTAGCATATACAAAGTGATTAATGCCATGTGCTCCTTAAGAGAAAAAAAAATTTAAGATACTCCCTCCGTCTCTTGATATGTATCAATTTTGCCATTTTGATCCGTCCCAATACAAAGTATTCATTTCCTTTTTTGGATTGATGTGACACACAAGGGCCCACACTCAACACTAATACAACTATCCACTACACAGTATAATATTATTTCTCTCACCTCAATACACATTAAAATATTATACTCCTTAATCCACGTGAATAAAGTAAATGGATACATATTAGAGGGATGGAGGGAGTATTTAAAAACCTTTGCGGGATTGGATTTTTTTGATAGTGGAAGTGCCATAAAGCGCGAACCAAGATCCATGATACGAAAACAAAAATCAGAATCAAAAAGAAAAAGATATCGTGATGTAAATCTATAATTCCTTGTATCATAGAAAAACAGTAAAAAATGGACGTTGAAAACTTTTAAGATATGAAGAAATATCGTTACGGGTCCAACTCTAAATAATTAATCTACTCCCTTTGTTCCAGTTATATCCCCTCAGTTGTTTTTTACGTAAATTAAGAAATATTATTATTTTATGTGTAGTGGGTAATTGTATTAGTAGTGAGTGGTAAGACATATATGAGACCTTTCAATAAGACGTGCAATAAGGACCTTTTGGTGGGATGGAGAAGTATTTTTCAAGGCTGGTATTTTAAAAAGAAAAATTTCTAACAATGTCACTTTCAATACATCTTTTTTAAAAATGCCACCCACAATAATATTTTTTAAAAATGCCACTTTTTAATTTTTTTAAACCCAAATACTTCTTCACTCATATAAAGTTCATTCTCCATTCTCTCACTATTGTTCATTTTGCCTCATTCTCTCTTCTCAATCTATCATTATTCTTCAAGATTTTTAAAGATTTAGAAGGCAACCATACGAGGAAAGCGACAATGGCACAACGCAACCCAATATGAATTTAGGTTAGTAAATCTTACAATTTGTTTTTCATAAACTAAATTTAGGGTTTTGTGAAAATAAACATGTGAATTATATTGGGATGATGTTATTTTGGTGTTTGATTAGATGAATACGAATTTTTACATCACTTGAGGTGTTTAGAATATTGATTAACACATGTATTATGAATATTTTGGTAAAAATCTAAACTTTGAGGTATAGAAATCACAATTCGCAAAGAGTTGCGTGACAGGTTGTGCGTAAGGTCGCACTCACTTTCAGTAAGTAGTCACTTGTAAGTCGCACGAATGGTTACATGAACAGTTGCGTAGTTAGTTGTGTGGTTGTTCGTGTGCATGATCGCATGAATGGTTGCGTGTGTGGTTACTTGATTAGTTGTGTGAGTAGTCGCACGCGTACATGGTCGCTTAGTTAGTCGCATGGTTAGTCGCGTGTATGGTCGTATGAGTATTCGCATGTGTGGTCGCTTGATCAGCCGCGTGAATAGTCGCATGCGTGCATGATCGCTTGGTTAGTCACGTTTATGGTCGCATGTGTAGTAGTGTGCATAGTTGCTTGAGCAGTCGTGCATGGTCGCATGAGTAGTCGCGTGCATGGTCGCTTGGTTAGTCGCATGGCTAGTCGCGTGCATGGTCGCATGTGTAATCGCATAAATGGTCGCTTGATTAGTCGCGTGAGTAGTTAGTCGCGCGCACATGATTTATCAAGAATATAAACAAATGAGGTTGCGGGTAAATAACGTATACACAATTTTTAATGTTTTTTTTAATATTAAATATATATTTCAAATTTCAGATAAGATTCCTATTCTATGCCTTTGGGATGGAAAATGGCTATATGATTCCGGTCAATGGAAATATGATGGAGAGGAAACCAAGTCAAAAAATGTGTGGGGAGATATAGATACAAATTATGAATAATTATTAGATAAAATATTTGACTTGACCTAAGTTAACAAAGAAAATCATGACATTAAGATGTCATATTGGTTTGGCTATAAATCATATGGAATCGTGCCTCCTTGTCCGGTAAATGAGTTATATGACGTGTAACTGTTCTTGATGATGAATAAGAAAGATCCATTGTCATTGCCTTGTGTTATGATCAATCTTGATGGGCCTATTGATTTAGCACATTGAGTGGATAAATTGGCATACATCAAATGGAACAAATAGAAAATGAAAGTGGGAAGACAAAAGTAAGGTGATAATGTAGTGGAGGAAACGATTTTGTGCGGAACTATTCTCAAATGAACTCGTAGCTCTGTAATTAGTAGTACTTCAATTATTTAGTTATTAGATGAACTTATAACAATGTAGTTTGCAAAACATGCTAGCTTAGCATTTTTGTTGAGTTGTGTACTCAAATCATTATAAATTTAGGTATATTTATTTGTACCATTGACTTTTTATGTATTCGAAGTTGCTTTAATCATTATTTTTTGAGCTTTCAAATTGAGAATTGTAATATTTGTTCTTATACTATATGTTTCAACTATGTGATTATGGGCTTTTATTATAAATAATTTAGTCGCATTTTTTTGTTACCAATGTAGTTACATGAACAATCACGCAAATGCTTACGAGACCACACGCAAACCTGCATGCAACCACATAAGCGACCCTACCTGCAACTGTTGATGCAACTTATTGTGCGACTATACGCTTCAATTATAAGCAACTTTTTGTGAAATCAATTATGCAACTGCTTACGAGACAACACACGCGACCATCAATGCAACCTTATGTGCGACCCTGCATGCCACCTCTTGTGCGATCCTGGATGAGACACTTATGCCACTATAGGTAGAAACATATAGTCATAGATTGATCACACAAATAGTCACAAGAAAGGTCGCACAATACCGTGCGACCAACTGTGTGACTTTGTACGCGACCTTTTATGCGACCAACTGTGCGATCCTGTATGCGACCTTTTGTGCGACCCTGTATGCGACCAACTGTGCGGTCTTATACGCGACTTTTTGTGTGACCCTATCGCGACCTTTTATGCGATCAAAATTCATATTGGGTTGCGTTGTGCCGTCTTTGCTTCTCTCGTGTAGTTGCCTTTTCAAATTTTTAAAATTTTTGAAGAATGAATGATAGAGTAAGAAGAGGGAATGAGGCAAAATGAATAAGAAAGAGAAAAGAGAGAATGAGGTTTAATGAGTAAAGTGGTATTTGGGTCCAAAAAAATAAAAAGTGGCATATTTCATAATAAATTGTTGTGGGTGTCATCTAAAAAAAAAAAGGATAAATTACCAAAACTCCCTCGAGGTTTGTCCAAATTACCAAATAAACCCCGTGGTTTGAAAAACTACCAATTACTCCCTCTAAAAATTTTTTTTTTAAAAAAATAAAATTTAAAAATACAATGTTAAATGTATGGGTTTTGATGTCATTTACATCCTTCTTTATTTCAAGAAAAAATGTATTTTTATTAATGTTCAAATAAAAAACAAGTTAAAGGGGGTAATTGGTAAATTTTCAAACCATGAGATTTATTTGGTAGTTTGGACAAACCTCGAGGGTGGTTTTGATAATTTATCCAAAATATTATTGAAAGTGACATTTTTGAAAATTTCTCCAATACCTTATAGCTGGTGGCCTTATTATTTGATTAAGATGGATAATCCGTCTCACGAAATGGGATCCGTGAGATGGTCTCGCATAAGACCTACCTTAAATTATGAGATAGTTACTATCAAGTACATACCCTAAGTGAAATTAACTAATAGATACATTCTATATTAATTCTTACTACTAACTACACAATTTATGTGTATATTTCTCATTTTACCCAAATGTGCATTCACGAAATTAACAGCTTCATCTCCCAATTCTTAAATAAAATCCCGCAGTTTCCTCGCCCAAATTTCGAAACCGACATTTGGTGGTGGCGAATGCATTTTGTGCAAGATTTAAGGGGGTTTAATTTATTTTTTGCACGAAATGTAATTTTTTTTGCACGAAATACAAATTTGAGGGAGATTTAGTTTTTTTTGCACGAAATACAGATTCTGATTAATAAATACAAATTTGAGGGGGTTTAGTTGATTTTTTTGCACGAAATGCAAATTTTTCATGAGAATGAAAATTACTGCATAAAATGATTAAAATTTCTGCAAATCCAATTTCTACAAATTACAAAGATACGAGTAGTTTACGAAGATATGAATCGAGTTATTTACAATAAGAATCTTACAACCATCCATGGAATTACATAAAAAACTGTGAACAAAATGCAAATCTCTACTCCTCACCAACAAATAAAATTCAATACATTCATGATACACACATCTGCGTGAATACCCTTTGGACGCATTTTGTCGAACACCTAGAGGGCAATAAAGTGCAAAAAAATAGTGCTGCATCTTAACAATGAGAGTGAATTGGACGGTGTATACATGAAGAGAAGGTTGTGGTCGCATCCTCAATATTTCACGAAACAACATAACAGCATCATCAACACCATTAATGCATCATCAATAACATAATTGCGTGTGAACCAATTTTGTAGAAAGGAAAGAGAATGGACGAGAGAAACTCTCACCGCAATTTGTCATCGAAAGGGCTGAATTGCAACAGCAGCCTTTCGATTCATCTCCTTCGGCGGTTAAATTATCGGTCCGCCACCGTCGAAGCGACCGATATTGATATTCTATACCCGCGGAGTCCATAGCCCGATCCAACCGATTATCCTCCATCATTGGGAGAACATATCCGATCTAAATATTCAGATCCACCGTTGAAGGAAAGAGAAGAAGAAAATGCCTTCGTCGAACGGAGAATCGAAGGCGTAGATGACTCGAACAATGAAGAATTGGCCTGGTGGACAATGGCAATTGAAGCGGCTTGGGAAGAATCTACGGCAGATGAGGGTTTTTTAATTGAATTTATAGATAATAGATCTTTCCACGGCAGAGGAGGGTTTTTAAATTGGATTTGTAGATATAGGGATTATAATGGGGAAGGTTATATTGGGTATTCTGTGTTATATTTATGTATCTAAGAGTAATGTTTTAAAATGAATGTATCTTATAATAATATTTGGTATAAAGTGTATATCTATTAATAATTATTTATATAATTATTTATTGCTTAGTGTTTTTTAAACATAATTTTAATTTTATATATGTTTAATGTGATATAAGTATTTTTTTAGTATTGTGAGTCGTGATCTATTTTATAATAATCTGATTCATTTATTATTTATGATTCTTTTACTATTTCATTTATAATTATAATTTCAGATTTATAGTTGATGCAATATTTTATAATTCGAGATATATCAATTACTTTTTGAAGAGTAATACTCCCTCCATCCCCAAAGTATTTCACACTTTTCTTTTTCATCCGTCCCTAAAAGTATTTCACAATTTATTTTTACTAAATTTGGTAAAAATACATTACAATAATACACACTTTTTACACACATCCCAATATAATACTTACTTTTTCACATCTCCCAACAACTTTACACACATTTTTCGTAACTTTACACACCTTTTTCATTAAATCAACTAAAATATATATTCTCTTTCTTACTTTATACATAAAAATACAAAATTTTCTTATACTCCGCGCACATCAATACGTGAAATACTTATTGGGACGGAGGGAGTACTCAATTTTTATACAAAAGAGTATTCATCCCTTTAAAGAAAAATTTTCATATATTAAAGAGTAATTGATAAATTTAGAGTATACAAGAATATAAGGAGTAATTTATTAATTTAAAAAAGTACCAATTTATGTGTCTAAAAAATAATTTTTCATACACTAAAGAGTAATATAATTTATATATAAATAAGTTTATAACGGTAAAATCATAATTTAATTTATTATTCTTTTTTAACTCTCTTTTTTAAAAAGACTAATATGAAATTCATATTATCTTATGATAATCTGCCACGGTCCCTTATATTTGTTTTATACGGGGATTAAGAAATAACGCGGGTATTATTTTAATAGGTAGTATTAAAATGAGAGATATAATAATGTATAATAAATAATTATATTAGTGTTACACGTGTAACCATATATTAGCATATTAATTGTATCGTGTTGATCTCTTTTATCCATCAATATGAATCGAAATAATTTTTTTAGATAGTACTTTTTTTTCTTTTTCTTAAAGGTTGGAATCCATTTAAAAAAATTACATGAAATAAAAATAAATTGAAAAGAGAAGAAATATAATTACTTCCACATTTATAATCTCACAAAATATATGATATGAAGTGTGGCTCTAAAAACCTCTAAGTTATACTATAGTTTAGAGTTATGCATGCAAGCAAACAAAGCCTGTGTGATTGTGAACTACATGATCAGCTGCTTAGTGAGTCCAGGAGATCGCCCATCAAACACGGCCGTACGCCACCGTCTTTCCGAACAATCGACGTATGTACACAACCTGCAACGTGCTTACGCAGGCCAACATAAGGTATTCTCCCACTGTGTAAAATATTACACGATTCCTTGTACTCTCGTTAGCTGCATGTTACATGATGATCCAATACAAGATAACAATAAGGAAATGCATCTAAATGAAGATCAGTTTACTATTACACTGTCATCAATAATCAAGATTATACTGAGCTATGAGAAGGCACAGATGAAAAAAAAAAAAGAGAGAAAGGGAATGGGAAAAGGCCTTACTGTGGCGATGGCGAAGATCGCGTGCTCTCAGATACTTCTGCTCGAGGATAACATACTCCAGTGCTTTCTTCAGTGTAGCAATCTTGAGATTAATGGGGTCTCTATTACATTGAAGAATTGGTTGAACACAACCAGCATTCATAAATTAAAAGGACTACAAACAATTACCGGATAAGACATACTTATACGAACATGAAAGACAATACAAACCATCCTTTGCCAGGTTTTCCGAAGTGGGAATATGGCCTATATGAATGTTGAAAGAGACTGTTTCTGGAATCGAAGTAGGATTATGGAAAACAGAATTTGTGCATTCCATCTGTAGGGGCCTTGAACTCAAATTTGTTCTCAGATGTTCCCTTCAAAGAGTGCACAATATTACCTACAGGAGATGTTACCTAGTCAAGAAGAAGTGTTATCAATGACTGCTGTAAAATACTGATCAAATCTAATACTTACTTGCACATTAAACGAGATAAAAATTATTTTTGCCCCATAAGTTTGGGCATGTACAATTTTTGCCCTAAAAAAGATAACATTTGGACATTTGTCCCACTATCTTCATAATTGCGCCAATGTTGCCCGTTTTTGCCGGAATTTGACATTTTCGCCGGAATCGATCAAGTGCATGTCACGTGATCATCGGATTTGGCATTTCCCGGCGGGAAAAAATATTTTTTTGCCCCGTAAATTTGGCCATGTACAATTTTTGCCCCAAAAAAGAAAAGATTTGGGCATTTGTTCCAATATCTTTATAGTTGCGCCAATGTTGCCCCATTTTTCCCGGAACTTGATATTTTCACTAGAATCGATCATGTCCATGTCACGTGATTATCGGATTTGACATTTTCCGATGAATTTCCTGACCCAGCGACACAGTGGCATCCACATTAACAATAATAATATTTTATTGGTAATTTAATTTAAAAAAATACCCTCAATATCGATGAACTCAGTTCTTACGTGCCCTCCATGTGCTTCCACCATCTACGCAAACTCACTCTTCTTGTCAATCAGGGATCCCTTGTGTACCTTTTCACCACCATGGGTGGCAACTGTCGGATCTTCTCCTCCAAGGGCCTACCACCAACGAACGAATCACACTATACATGGCCTTGATCCGTAGCCTCCGACAGTGCGAGCAACCACATGATATCGGAGCCATGTAGAGGAGGATGGGGTCGTTGGAATTTTTTTTAGCTCCGATTCAGTCCTTCGCACCTCACTGAAGAACGAGTTCATTATCAGTCTCGCGATTTTAATTGTGATCTGGAGATCAATATCAAGTGTACGCATGCATCCCCACGTGGTAGACCATGTTGCCGGCGACGTGCTTTCCATTAGGAAAACCCTAGAGAATTCAATGAATTCTTCGATCGAAGGGTTGGCGTCACGACCGGCGAGTGCTTAGGTTTTAGCCCACTGCACTTCGTCCATGTGATCGTCATACACCTCCAGAAGACGATTCTCCAATGCTAGGTATTACTCAACGGAAGCGATGAGGGAAGGAACGTGAGCAACCATACGACTGCATGACCCATGGAAGAATATGGAGTGGTGACGCTCAACAATACGAACCCTCCACCGTGGAAGTAGATGATGATAGGGAGCTTGGTGACGTGAGTAGGGTGGTGCGAGCGGAAGATCCAATGGCTGCCACCCATGGTGGTGAGAGGGTACATGAGGGATCCTCTAATTGACAAAAAGAGGGAGTTTGTGATGATGTGGAAGTACGTGGAGGGCACGTGAGAATTGAGTTCATTGATCGAGGGTATTTTTTAATTAAATTTTTAATAAAATATTATTATTGTTGTTATTGATGTGGATGTCACTGTGTCGCCAAGTCAGTAAATTCGTCGGGAAATGCAAAATTCGATAATCACGTGACACGCATGTGATCAATTCTAGTGAAAATGTCAAATTCCAGGAAAAATGGGGTAACATTGGCGCAAATGTAAAGATATTGGGACAAATGCCCAAATCTTATCTTTTTTGGGGCAAAACGTGTACACGGCCAAACTTACGGGGCAAAAAAATATTTTTTCCCGTAACAAAAGCCAAATTCGATGATCACGTGACATGTACGTGATTGATTCCGGCGAAAATGAGACAACATTAGCGCAATTATGAAGATAGTGGGACAAATGCCCAAATGTTATTTTTTTTGGGCAAAAATTGTACATGACCAAACAAATGGAAAAAAAAATAATTATCCCCACATTAAACCGATAAGAAGCTTATATCTACGCCTCGTAAACAGGGTATCTCTTGATCAATATGATAAGTTCATCAACAACATCAATTCCAATTCGTTCAAGATATTGATAGCATTACAAGAAATCTGTAAGTTTATTAATACACAAATGCTAACTATGATCATGAGGACACATTCTTCTCCCTCTTCAATTAGCAGTAGTGTGTTAGCATGATCTAAATCAAAAGGTGGTAAAATGCTAGCTCAATAACAATATAAAACATCTACAACATCAACGTTTTCTCAAATTAAAACTAATATACAGATTCACCACAAAATTTCAAACGGAATACAGATTTAGGTTTTCGTTTTTGGGCAAAATTTTCGGCTTCCATTTTTTAATCTCATACAATTCAACATAATTTTAAGCTACAAAAGAACGAATTGAGAGCGTGTACAGTAAAAGAAGTGGAATACAGTGAAGTCGATGCCGGGTGATCGGAATTCCAGAACCTATGGCTATGGACGACGAAGTTGCCGGAAACGGTGTCGTCTTTGTACTCGTATACGCATTCCACGTCGGTTACCGTCAATGAGAGCGCCGATAAGCGACGCGCCATGCTCAACAGCAGGAGGCTGAAGAGGGCGGTCGGTCCTCCGCATCGTCTCCGTTTCTACTTATTCGAATCGGATTCCGGGTTCGAATGCGGGTCAACTAATTCTGCGTGGCTGAATGCTATTGGACAAAACAGCGCAGCTTAAGGACACGTGTCCTAATTTCCAATTTGGATTTTCAAAAGTCAGAATTCCTAATCCTAAGTCCTAACCATCTATGCATGTACTTCCTCTCTCTTTCCTCCCCTATCCATTTACTGGTTTTTTAGGTTACCCAAAGAGATTTTTCATTCTTATTCCAACAATTTCCGGCGGGTTCCGATCTTCACCCATCGTATCTTTATGTCGGATTCCGATCTTACCTACTCAACTCGAACTCTTTCACGCATGAGGAGTTGAAGAGAAAAATTAAGGTATATTCTCAACATCTGTATGGATCTTAGTTATTCTCAACAACAATGTCTTTTCAGATCTTTGCACAACTTAGATCTATTCTCAACGGTCCTGAACTAACATTATTTGGATCTATTTTCAAATAATTTGGTGGTATTTTAAATTTCAGTTTGTTTCTTTTACCAAAATGATTCTGTTCATTCTTGTTTAGATTTCTTTGTGATTTCTCTCATTATTTATATTATATTTCCTTCACATGGAGAATATGGTCTGAACGGCATTTAATTAACGTGAAAAAGAAAAATAAAGATCAATCAGAGTTTGTTTGTTAGAATTCCCAATAATTTTATGTTGACTGGTTTGAGCAGTTGTTTTGTGCTGGTATTGATTGAGGGACGTATAATTATAAATTTGCACAATTTAATTTAATGTATCTTTGGCCATGGAAAGGACACTTTAGTAGAACTTTATGGAATTAGATCATTTTCTTATTAATGTTTTTGCATATTTATACCAACATATTATTGTTAAGGTTATTTAGTAGTGTCTTTTTCTCCTTCTCCCTTATCTTCCTCCTCTTTCCATACTCTCTTTCTTCAAATTTCCACAACTGGTACACAGATGAACATAATCTCAAACCTCCAAAACTCTTGTTTCATTAATGAAATAGTAAATCAGTTTCCTCTTTGTTGTACTATTGTTTGTTCATCAAGACAAACAAATTCTTGAATTCATATAGTTTTTCCTCAGTTTTGCTGGAATATTTATGAGATTATTTAATGCACTCTTTTCTCCTAGGATAAACATGTATTTGAGAATTATGGGAAATATGCATATATCTATCATGAAACACATTTCATGGATTCACTTGGTCTTCTATTGTCAGGAACATTGTATGCTAGAATCAGACTCAACTTCATAGCCAATTTATACTTGGAGAATTAATATCATTTACCAACTTGAAGACATATTAAGAAATCATTCATGAGTGCTATGTAATTCGAATATAAGCTATAAGAAAAATAAAATTTAAACAACACAGAATGGTTACCTGCAGTGCTGTGTGATGAGCATGAAATATGACACATGCACTATTTAAGGCCTGCATACTGGGTAGTTGAAGCATTTCATATTTTATTTCAAAAATTTTATAATTTTATTTATTGAATTAAACGTGGTTTCAGGTTTGAGATACCCAAGAAAAGTGATAGGGACTGTTCGAATTCAAAGAGTCCAATTATTCTCTTGCTTGCATATTATAGAAAAAAACAAAATAGAGTAATTGCAAGAGTTTAAAAAAAAAAAAGAAAAAAAAAAGCTGTTCATATTCTTGAATGGTGTACCCCACCATTAGGGGCCCCCACCGCCCCTGCCCTGGGGATTGGTGGAGGAGTTAAATCGCAGGATGTGCCTCAAGTGGCTTATAGAGAGGGCTCACTGTTAAACTTGTGCTTGCAAGGGGCCAAATCCATGTCAAAGGCAGGATTCGAACCCCCACCATGCAACAACCAAACTCAATTGGAAGGCCTTTCCACCCTCCCCTCTACCACTTGAGCTATGCCCTGGGGACAGCTGTTCACATTCTTGTATAGGCCCAAGAAAAGAAAAAGGAACAAATATTATTTGAATGGTAATCAAGCCCTCTCTCAATGCTGATGCGCATGCAGCGTTCAAGCAGTTTCCTTTTCTATTAAGATTATAATTTCTCTGAACAATTTTATTTTGTTTTTAAAATTATTATTCTATTTTAAGAAAGTATTTTTGGCGGGAAAATCTTATTGTGGGCAACCCCACCGATTTCTTATATAAATCTTATCAACTGAAAATTGGAAATCTCCTAATTTACATGGGAGACCATGATCCCACCACAGTTACACAGTAAAAAGATTTGGGCAATTTTTTTTTTCTACCACCAATAAACTTATGACTTATTGCCTTTCTCGGATTTTTTTATACTTTTTTATGTATTTTACAAATATACCCATAATTTGGGCGGGAAAGTTCAATATCTTGTTTTTATATATTTATTTATAGATATTAACAGTAGAGTGTAGAGTCAACTTTTGTAATTTCTATATTTTTTACTACGTAGTATTTAGTTAATACAAATTTGGACATACCGTCTCACTAATTACTTCACATTTTCTTTTTTTTATCCTATTCAATACTTATGGTACTTTCTAAAAATAAAAAATACATTAATAATACTTAGTTTTATGCATATTCTAATAAATTAACACATCTTTTTATTAAATTATCTAAAATACTCATTTTTTACATAAGCAACTTTGTGCATCTATATACATTAAAAAAAATAATTTTTCTTAAATTTCATTAAAAAAATATGTGAGTAATTTTCTGGGACGGAACACTATTTTGAAAAGTGAGCCCAAGTTGGAAAACGTGAGTATTGTGGTCCAAATAAGATCTTTATGGTCCACTGGGCTCAACATAAGATCCTCGGTGGTCATATAGGCCCAATAGGCCCAACATGAACTGGGATGCCATTATTATACTACAGCGAAAACATTGGATGATTGGAAGATTCCATTAAAATTTTACTTAAATGAAAAAAAAAAAAAAAGTTGTAATGCCTCTATCAACAACAATAAAGAATAGAAAGATGTTTAGCTAAAAGTTCCTTCATATGTCCCACAACAGATGAGTAGTCATGATAATACTTTCGGAAAAATTTATGATTGCATGTGTTATATATGTAGGATAAGTGGGAGTAAGATTGTAGGCGTGCCTTGTTTGGCTCAAATGGAGCAAAATTGGGAGATTCCAGTACCTAGAGTGAAACTTGGTTCTCATGGTTTGGAGGTATAATAAATAAACCCTTTACTTTGTGTTGATTTTGAGATATATGGTTATCTTAACTATAGATTCATGTGTATGAACTATGAACATCACTCATCATTACAGATAAGATCAACTGATTTGATTTTCTGCTGATAGTTCCTGTTAAAGATTTGTCTGATTGTATTGTAGATTAAATGCTATATATATAATGACTTGAGAAGTAAAACAACAGTGAGAGAAAGAGAAAGAGAGAGAGAGAAAAGGGTCTGATATGTATTGTACAGGTTTCTAGATTGGGGTTTGGTTGTGGGAGTCTTTCAGGCATACTGAATGCTCCTCTCTCTCATGAAGATGGAGCTTCAATCCTCAAACATGCTTTTAACAGAGGCATAACGTTCTTTGACACTGCTGATCTCTATGGAGAGAGAGGGGATAATGAGATCATGATTGGCAAGGTACCATTATGGTTCTTGTATACATCCTAATTGCATTGAGTAATGCACTACTCACTAACTTGTTCCTTTTGTTCTAGGCTTTGAAACAATTACCTCGTGATCGTGTTCAGTTGGCCACTAAATTTGGCGTTGTCATGACGGATATGAGTAGGGTTGATGTGAAGGGAAGTCCAGAGTACGTGAGGCGATGCGTTGAGGCTAGTCTTGGTCGGCTCGATGTGGACTACATTGATCTGTATTATCAGCACCGAGTCGACCCATGTGTGCCAATAGAGGAAACTGTGAGCTTCAGCAAACACTTTGGTGTGTTAGTTGCTAACAAATTGTGTCAACTTTTCCATTCTTACACGTGTTTATGTGTTGTTGAAGATGGGGGAGCTAAAGAAGTTAGTCGAAGAGGGGAAAATACGGTACATAGGGTTGTCGGAAGCTAGTACAGAGACGATCAAGAGGGCACACGCGGTGCATCCCATCACTGCAGTACAGATGGAGTATTCTCTGTGGAGTAGAGAAATAGAGGAGGATGTTATCCCATTATGTAGGTTAGTCAGAAACCCGACTAATCTCTATATTTTTCAATCCAATGCCTGAAAACGAACGTTGGTACTACATTGATCCATATAGTTGAGTAGTTCTCATAGTAAGATAATGACTAAGTTTGTTGCCCTGTTTTGGAGACAGGGAACTTGGCATTGGCATAGTTGCATATAGCCCTCTCGGTCGTGGATTCTTCGGTGGAAAGGGTATTGTGGAGGGCTTGCCTTCTGAAAGCCTACTGGTAAATGTATATAGCAAGAGAGCTTAGAACTAGTTTGATTCTCTTTGTTGTTGTTGTCATTGATGTCCTATTCTCAGACGATGCATCCAAGGTTCACAGGGGCCAATCGAGAAAAGAACAAAGATTTATTCGCCCGGTTCGCCAGTTTAGCAGATAAGCATTGTTGTGCTCCTCCTCAACTAGCCCTAGCATGGCTTCTCAACCAGGGAGATGATATAGTTCCAATACCTGGTAAGGATGATTTTTTTTTTTTTCTAAAAAGTAAATCTATCTTTATCTGTGTTCACCATTTTGATTACTTTAGGAACTACCAAGATGAAGAACCAGGAGAGTAACATTGAGTCACTGGCACTGAAGTTAACACCAGAGGAATTGAAAGAGATAGGCTGTGCTATTCCTGTTGATCACGTTTATGGAGACAGAGAATATGCCATCTTTTCAAATTATGCCTACAAAGAAGCTAATACACCACCACTGAAAATGCTCTAAGGAAATTAAATGTTTACTTTTATTTTCTAATTCTATACAGTGGTAATTTAATCTTGTTAGGGAGAAAAACTACTAAAGGCTATACACTCAGATTTATAAACCAAGAACATTTTTACTATTTGTGTGTATGTGTATGTACATTTAAGCTGATACCCTCGTGGGAATAACGAACGCCAGAAAACGCAACTGTACTCGTACAGCTTGTCCTTTCATGCCGCTTGTAGCTTCTCCGCCTCCAATGCATCTCTTATATCCAGCATTTAAGTTCACTCCTTCATATACGCTAAGAAAATAGGAAATAACAATAGATAGAAAGGCTTTTCGGACTGAGGCAAACTGAGTTAAAACTAATTTGATCATTTTATGAAGGGATCATGATATTATTACTGTGAGGATGTTAACCATAATGACTCGAGTAGAAGAGAGAAATGTTTGCTGGAGAATTATCATTCTCCAGTTACGTGATTCGTCTAGGTTAACCGTTCAGAACATCATTACAGAATATTAGAAAGACCACTAAGCAAAACAATTCTTCAGCTTCAACTCTTTTAAAATCACCTAGGTTAACAGTTCAGAACATCATATTACAGAATATTAGAAAGACCACTAAGCAAAACAATTCTTCATCTTCAACTCTTTCAAAGGAAAAACACGCAATGACAATACAACACTTGAAACTAAGATGTAAAGAATAATAGGTAAAATAAAGCACTCTGTTATACAAAAGAAAAAATAACTTTGTGGAAATGAAACTTACTGCTTCTGGTACCGGAAATAAATTTATGCTGCGGCGATCGAAAGAAAAGCCACTGCATAGGAACATGTGAGAAAGCATTTAGTAATAAATAACCATTAAAACATAAAGAATAGACGAAATATGAATCTTTTCATCTGGTGAAAAATTAGCATATACAGAAGCTCCAAGACAATTTGAATATAAATTTAAAGCCAGCAATATACCAGATGAAAGAGATGGAATTTGCATATAGATAGGCGCAGAAAGAAAGAAAAAGAAAAAAGATGATATTCAATAAAACAAATAACTACTATTCTCCATCCAAAACTCAAAAATTCCATTTTTTCTTGATAAGATGATATTCTAATTATTATATCATTAGTATTCTAACCATCTATTACTGATCTGAAATGCAACTACAAGGACAATAATACCTAAGGGTGCTTGATCACATCAAGACGAAAGAAACACACAACATTTCAACCAAGGTCGATAATACCTTTTGGAAATGGAGCAAACGATTTGCCACATCCCTTCTTCGCAACTTCTGAATCAGTAGAAAGAACAAGATTGCCCTCAGCATCAGTCCCCCAAAAGAAGGGTACACTTCCATCAGCATCCTGTTTCAGCAAATTCAAGATGTTTTTTAAACCTCAGATGTATGAAATCAAGACATGAATAGCGATGTAGTAAACAAAAATGGCAGATAAATGATTCTGCAGGACTAGGGAACAACTCACAGAGGAGATAAAGGCGACATTGGAAGCGCCATCGAACAGAACGAAAGCAAACTTCCCTTGAATATCCCACACCACCTGATCAGCAGGGTAAGGACCTCTATCCCTCAAAGTCCTGTAAGCCTCAATAACTATGATCACCTCGTTCGCAGTCTTGTTTAGACCATACTGCTGCTTGAGATGTGCAATATTTTGTATGTGGCCTTCAAACAAGCAGAATATGTCATCAACAACGGCAAACAATCTGCAAAAGAAGATTAACAGAGATTAATAATAATGCTGTCATAACCAAACCAAAGATAAGCATATGACGCTATTTGGTATGCAAATGTGATTTCAAGATTAATATAATCCAAAAGATTAAAAAGCAAACACTTAATATGCTACTGAAAGAAATGATCCAATACATAAACACAAGCACATAACTAAATCTCCTACGCCAATCAAAAATCAAGTGACATCAAGATGGCACCAAATAGGGCAACAGAAGAGAAATTGGGAAAACAAAGACGAAATCAGTAAATTAAAGAGAGAGAAAGAGAGCATCGAAAACCTTGGGAGAAGGGGGTTTTGTTTCTCAGAAGAATAGGTCATGAAACCAGAAGAAGCGAGGTTGATGATGACCGAAGAGGGATGCAGCAAGGAGAAATGGGTGGCCAAGAATCCATATTTGAGTGCATAAACTGATTCGTTTTGGGGGTTCTGCACCAATGCATCTGGGGCGATTTGTCGAAAACTGCCAACATTCTTCTCTTTCGAACAACGGACGACTCCACTCAATGATCGATAGCAGAGAGTGTACTGATTTCAGTGACACCAAAATAGTGCAGAGTTCGATCAAATGAGGATTTTAAATAACTAAACCAAAGAACCCAGTGGTGGATGCGAACGAATTGCCCAAAATGCCCCTTGGATTATTCTTCTATGTGCTTTTTGTGGCCTCTCACCCTTGTTACTTTCTTTTTTATTTTATTCATTTTAATTTTTAGCCTTTTATTTTATATACTCCCTCCATTTCATTTATGGGCTTTTTGGTTGGTGGGTTTGCAAGTGAGAAATTGGAATGGGTTTGAGATGTAGTGTTTGGTTGGCTACTATAATTTCATGCTACGGTGAAATCAATTCTAAAAAAATGGTGTACTCCACCATTAGAGGCCCCCACCGCCCCTGCCTGGGGGATTGATGGAGGAGATAAATCACAGGATGTGCCTCAAGTGACTTATAGGGAGGGCTCACTGTTAAACTTGTGCTTGCAAGGGGCCAAATCCATGCCAAAGGCAGGATTCGAACCCCCACCGTGCAGCAACCAAGCTCAGCTGGAAGGCCTTTCCCCCACCCTACAGTGAAATCAATTCTAAAAAGTGAGGAAGGAGGATTCCTCAGCTTTTTGGACACTTTCACTTTCATTCCCTGGCGGCTGGGAGTATGTGGTAACGTTTTTTATGATTTTTTTTAAACTCTTTCCTTAAAACATTATTTAATTATAATAAAAATAAGATAATACTAATAATAAAAATAATGCTTTTTATTTAAATTTAAAAATAAACTATATTTCATTTCATTCCTAAATAAACCAAATAAAATCAAATACTATAATAGTGATTCCCATTATTAACTAAACAATACATTTTTAAATATCATACACATTCTCATTCCACAATACTATCACCCTAATTCATATTCTCATTCCTTTTAAAATACCAAACAGCCCCTACATTTATAATAGATAATTTTATCAGTGAATCTATAAAAATATATTTGTATTGTTTGAGTCTCATCTATAGGATAATGTAAATCTTATCCATGAGTCTAATTGGAAAAGATAGAATGTGCTATTCTTGTTGATCAAGTTAGTGAAGAGAGAGATTCAAACTATGTTTACAAAGAAGCAAGTGCACCACCACTATAAATGCACTAAGAATATCTTTTATTTTTGTATTTTCTTTTATTAGTACTAAAATAATAAAAAGTACGTGTTAGATTTTTCTCACTAGGGATAAATAAGTAAGAGTGGAAATCAAGACAAAAATAGAAAGTTTTGGTAATGATGGTCTAGATCTTCTGTGACACTTTAGTGTGATATTTCTTGTGCCACTCCATTAAATGAGCGATACGTAGGAGAGATGAGAGATATTATACCCTAACCAATAAACCCTTAGGGGTAAGGAATGATTCAACCTGCCACGTGTCATTCTATTAAGAGATGTCACAAGAGATGTCACACCAAAGTATCACAGGACATCCCGTGCCTGGTAATGATGACTCTCAAATCTTTTATGCTTATCAATATAAATCCAAATATTTTAAAATATCACATTCTCAATCCCATAAAATTAATTATATTTACATACCTTATAGGTTTTTTTTCTTTATTTTTTTCCTTTAAGGTTGGAATGTTGGAAATTTTTAATTTTCAATATAATCTAATTGTGGGCAATATATTATTATGCAATTATATTAGCTATTCAATTATTTTATGGACTTAATTAAATGATCCAATTAAGGTTAAAGATCCATGGGATATAATAATATTTGATATGGACTTATTGAGTAGATACCCAATACTACATGACTGTGAGATAATGGGTGACCCAATTGCATAGTATATAAAGACTCCCGGTTATAGTCCCCATAACACTGACCCAATTGCATAGTATATAAAGACTCCCGGTTATAGTCCCCATAACACTAAGCCGCACATGGTCTTTCCTTCTCCCCATCGGGAGGAATTACTACGGTCCCATAAGGAATAAGGAGGCTTAGTTGAGGAAGGTCATAATACCGATAATACCGATTGATCTTCGAGTTTGTGTTCCGCCATAAAAGCTCATTAGATCAGGTACGCTTCCGCTCTGCGGTGTTATCTCATTTAATCATAATAGGGTTAAAGTTTATGAACATATGGAGTTAATTTCCAACAAGTGGTATTAGAGTCACCCTATCTGTGATTCTCTGAGATCTGAATAATTGTGTTTAGATTCAAACATTAGTGTTTCAATATTTCTCCAAAATTATAATTTTGAATATGATAATTAAAATTTCTTAATGGTTAACGAATTTTAATTCCGATTACTTATGAATCTGTGATTTGAATTTATTTGTGGAATTTTTAGTTTTCCATGAAATCGGTCACGATGGCCCGTTGACTACCATTATATATTCATGTATGATTTCGTGTTGATTTCAGCATATTTATCCTCTACTTATAAAGTTTATTTTACAAATTATGGATTCTGGATTGTCAATTTACATTAATTCATTGCTTTCTATTCCTTGAGTATGGATATCAAATTCTTGCTTATTGCAATTTGAGGCATTGTGCCGTGAATACCTATTGAAAGGTGTTTGAAATTTTTTCCCTTTTATCATCAATAATTGGTTGGGGACTTAATTACTCCTTCAATATAATCTACATGTGAATTCTCATTTACAAGATTTTTGTCATGTGTATATGTAAATTGAGAAATACTACTTACGAATTACATCGAATTTAATTATTTATGCGCATTGAATAATGCAGAATGTATAATTTTGATTTTTTGGATATCGAAATGCTCTAATAATTATGGTATTACAGCAATTTTTAGTATGATTGATACAAGAAATTAGTGGAATTGAAATGCATCATTATGAAAGTTGTTGGTTCCATTAATTAATAAATATTTTAATTGTGTTTAATGTGGATGTAATCCAGTTTCGACACAGTCTACTTCAATTAATTATTGGCTGGTCATTAAGTTATAATGGCAATTTGGTGATTATGTTAATTGAGGGTAAATGAGTTTCACAAATATTTTAGAAGCCAATCGGTTTGGATTTATAATTTGGAGTGGCTGATCACTTCTATGGGATATTCTACATGTAAATAAATATGTCAATTGACACGTGAATGTATCACTGAGTAAGGTTTCGCACCACCTTTTAATTAATTGTTGATTGTGACATGCAAACATTACATGGAATATTGTAACTACTCCATTCTTATTTTGGCAATAGTGTGTTGCTATAACTATTAATATAAAGTTTTGTGCAGCTCGTGTAGTAATTATGCTTGATAATTATGATTTTAAGGATACTACATTAGTTACCCAACGCACATATACACACTATATTCTGATTATCATGAAAAGGAGTATTTGCATAATTTAATTTAAAATCAATTAAGTTAAGATGCAATATTCCATTTTTAAATTGGGCAACAATGAAATAATTGATCATGTGTAAGTCTAATTTGGTTCATAATAAATTAGAATAAAATTCTAATTTAATTAAGGGATCTTTTCATATTTTTAAATTTATATGAATCATCTAAAATTCCCATTTGGTTTGGGTTGGAGAGACATTTTTTTAAAATCGTTCAATTAAACTTAAATATTTATTTTAAAATATTTGTTTAATTGGTCTAGTAATTTTTCAATATAGTCAATCAAAGCATCATGTTGCCATAGCATCCTCTGTATGTGGAGTGCGACTTTATTGAAATTAAATAGATGGGTGTGTAATTATTTATGCGTTCTGTGTTCGGCCCATAGGTAGTCACAGTTTAGCAGAATAATAACACACATGTGATAATTATTTTGAATTATTCATGTGAACATGAGTCGGTCCAAAGATAGACTTTTGTTTGACATAACTTATTATCAATACTTGATTATTACACCAAGATTACCCCTGCAGTTAATTTTTGTCCATAGACGAGGTTAATGTTGCACAAGGTGTCTTGTGATGGGTCCCCAACTAGTATCACTAGTCATAATTTATTTTATGACATGTATGTTACTAGTGTATTTTCATGCGGGTATTGATCGGCCCAAAGGTAGATTAATATTTGGCCCGAAATACACAAGCACCTGTGGTAGTAAATACGTGATAATTATTTATTTAACATGTGAGTAATAAGTCAACCCAAAGGAAGGCTATTGCTTGAAATTTTATTATCAGTATTTGACTACTACGTAGAGGGTGTCACTTACAAGTTGGTATTGTTGTCATTTGACTTGATACTAATGATGTGATAGATTCCTTGAGATGATTCTAAATTATTTAAAATTTGAAAGATTATAAAGTTTAATGCGAGCACGATAAATTATTTTACAATAATTCTCTATACAATTAAGAAGTCTACTAATTAAGTTTAACCTATATCAACAACAAAATCACACATGATGGGAACTTCTACATTAAAGATGAGACTAGAAGGCTTCAAGAAAATTTGGTCTCAATAAAGTATAAGGGCAATACAAGAAAACCCATTAAAAAAGCTGTTAAAGACAAAACTAAAGTATAACCTTTTGTTTACTCCTAAAGGCTTGTGGAATTATTTTATAATACACCACATTAAGATTATTTAGTATGAATGGTGTTGTGGTGTAGTTAAAAGACAAAAATAGTACTCCATAACATATGGCTACTAATTGAAGAAATACTAAAGTTTGCAGCTTATAGTCTCAATAAAGTTCCAACAAAAGTAGTTGTGAGAACTCTTTGAGTTTCACATATGGTGATGTCTAATTAAGGCTAGATCATTGGGATCTACTAAAGAAAATTGGATTCAATTAAATATAAGCTACTTTATTAGTTATGAATAAAGATAAAAGTTTATGATTCAATTAATCGGATGATATTTGAGACGGGTAATACGATATTCTTTGAGGATGTTGATTTGGGAGGAAGAATAATATTATAGACATTGTCTTTGAGGGGGAGTCGATTCGACTCTACTTATATTTTAAGAACGTGAAAATCCAGAATAAGATAAGACAATGTCAATAATATTTAAGGAATAGCAAATTCAACAACTTCAAGTATTAATGTCACTAAGGAAACCACTAAAGTTGGGAGATAGACAATTCGGATGATTTAATAGTTTTTCTCCTAAATAAAGGGACACTATAGAATTAATTAATGGTAGAACATTCAAAAAATGTTCATTAAGCCATGTAAGTTCCAAAACTCGAAAGTGGATATTAATACTATAATTTATGAGTTTAAATCAATACAAGATGATTAGGTTCGCATCTTGTTAAAGGATTATACTCAAAAGGGAATGAAGGCATTGTTTTAAGGGACTTTCTATCCGGTTACTGAGAAAGGTTCTTTTAAGATAATCGTGACATTGGTAGCACATTTTGATCTTGAATCACATTAGATGGATGTAAAGATAAAGTTTCATGATGGTAACATTAATGAAACGATCTCAACAGTTTAAGAACTAAAAGGAAATCCATCTATGCATTCAAGAAAACTTTCCCATAAAGGAATCACAATCATCATCATGCAGTTTTTTTGTCTCATTTGGTTTTGATACAAATGTAGATGATTATGTGATTCAGTGGGAGAATGTTTAAGTTAAACTAAGGGAGACAAGTGCAGACTCAATAAGGTGCCTTAAAGTTAAACTAAAGATTTAAGAAATGTAGAAATATTCTATATGTTTTGGCTATTAGAAGTTGTTGTACGATGAGGTCTCTACAAGACCTAATTTGGCTTCTGTTGTTGGTGCATTAAGTAGACATTTAAGTAACTCTAGTATGGATTTTTATAAAGTATTTACAGAGAATTAAGGATAACATGCTTGCACATCAAGGATCAGATTTGTTAGAGATCATAAGGTATTCTGATTATGAGTTTGTTAGATGTCAATACAGTATAAGATTCACTTCAGGCTACATCTTCTGTTGGTCTGAAGAACTATACAAATAAGTATTAAACAAACACTTTTAGCTCCTTAACCATGACAATCGAATTAGTAGCACACTAAGGGCATCCAATCATGAAATAAAGATTGCGAAACTTTGTCACATAAAGTTTATTGTGACAGTTAGTTCGCAATAAAGTATTTAGTAGTAACATGAGTTCTTATAAGTCAATCATATTGACAGAGAATTCTTGGTTGTTAAAGAAAGTATTTTATGTGGATAAATTTTTAGTAGAGCATATTATGATAGACTCTAAATAGGGATCCACCAATTATGTATTCAACGCCCTATAATTTTATGAGCTAGCTATTAATGTGGGTGTTATATGATTTTAGAATACATTGTTTCAGTGGGAGTCTATATTTATTGTTCTTTAAAGTTTTTAAGACACTTTGTTTTAGATAATTCAGTATTCTGCAGAATAAAGTTAATGGTTTTGAATTCATTGTGAATTCACTTAAGCAATTTACATTATGAATTGATCTCACTAAAGTTTAAAGTAGGATCAGTTGGAAATAGACATGATTTTGATCACATTGCATGTAATTTCCATGCTACTCACCATATTAGATCTATGTCATTGAGTATATTGATAATTGGTAATTGTCGGGGTTTAACCACGATTTATAATATGGTGAATGACGCGATAGTTCCATATTAGTATATGAGATGGACCAGATTGCTAAGTATAGCCTGAAGAGGAATGGCATTAAGTTGTGCAACTAAGGACTCTTGATATAATTGCATTGGGAAAATATATAGCCCAAGTGAGATATTGTTGGAAATTTTTAATTTTCAATATAATCTAATTGTGGACAATATATTATTATGCAATTATATTAGATATTCAATTATTTTATGGATGGAGTTAATTAAGTGATCCAATTAAGGTTAAAGGTCCATGGGCTATAATAATATATGATATGGGCTTAGTGAGTAGATACCCAATACTACATGACTATGTGATAATGGGTGGCCCAGTTGTGTAGTATATAAAGACTCCCAGGTTATGTTCCCCAAAACACTAAGCCGCACATGGTCTTCCCTTCTCCCCATCGGAAGGGATTACTACGGTCCCATAAGGAATACGGAGGCTTAGTTGAGGAATGCCATAATACCGATAATACCGATTGATCTTCAAGTTTGTGTTCCACCATGAAAGCTCATTAGATCAGTTACGCTTTCACTCTACGGTGTTATCTCATTTAATCATAATAGGGTTAAAGTTTATGAACATATGGAGTTAATTTCCAACATGGAATCCATTAGAAAATAAAAAGGATTACATTACATGAAATAAAAATAAATTGAAAAGAGAACAAATATAAATACTTCTACATTTATAATCTCACAAGATGGTATGAAGTGGGTGAAGATTCTGTGCTTTAGATACTTTTGGTAGAGGGTAACATACTCCAGGGCTTCCTTTCAGTGCAGCAATCTTGAGATTATCTGCTAATAATTCTTGTTAAAGATTTGTCTATTAAAATATTTGAAATATTTTTATTATTATGTAAAAAAAAAATTACACTGCTTATAAATAAAAATTACACTGCTTATTGTATTAATTAATAGGCAAAGTTTAGTGATAATAATATGTAAATATGATTCTTAAAAAAATAGAATTACACGTGATAAAATTATTATTATTTCAAAAAATTAAATAAAGAGAAATAGATTTTAATAATAGATGACGTGTCTTGTTGTATTGGTGGGTGACACTTAAAAAATTCACTAAATTGAGAAACTAAGAACGGGAAAGGATCTCGATCCCAGAAACCCTATTCCATTTTCGAATATTAGAGATTTGAAGAGCCCTTTACAAATTGTTATTGATATGGATTTTATTATATCATACTCTCTCCGTCCCCTTGATACGTATTCATTTTTCCATTTTGGTACGTCCCATTACAAAATATCCATTTTTTTTGGATTGATGTGACCCACAACCACTACAAATGGCCCCACACTTAACACTAATACAACTACCCACTACATATTAAAATATTATTTCTCTCACCTTACTATACATTAAATTATTATACTCCTTAATCTACATACAAAAAGTAAATGAATACCTTTCAAGGGGACGGAGGGAGTACATATTAATCATTCAATGCGCAACAGGAGATATGTAACACCAAAATATAATAAGGCTTCAATATACCTTTATCTCCAAATGGGATCATATATTCCACACAAGTGTTTTTTCTCATATTTCACTCTTTAAGTACATGTCACGTATTACAATCAATGCTTAAACTAACGCCACATACCCCCAAGGGTTCCAAGGGTTTAATAGTAAATGGTAGGGTATAGTTTTTTATGCTATGGAATGTTAAGAAAAATGAATATATATATATATATTATTTTTTATTTGTATTTTTATTATTTGAAAATTTATTAATTTAAATTTTTTATTCGTTTAATTTATTTTTAAAATTAAATATTATAAATTTATAAAATGTGATACTTATTTAATAAGAAGTGACAACATCACTGTAAACTATTTCATGAACAATTTATAATATAAATGAAAAGCGATAACATTTTAAAAAAAAAGTGACAAACATCTATCTATAATAAAAAGTGATAACTAATTAAAAAAATAGGGTTTATTACCATGGGATACACACTTTCAGGGTTAATTGCATCCAACTACATTGAAAAATAGAAATAACTATCAGATACAAAATTTCACGATGATATCTCTAAGTTACCCCTACCAAACATATTCCCTAAAAATCAGGAATTATTGACCAATTATTTCATTTTTTTTTTGCCATCCACCATTCTCTGCCCTCAATTATTCAATCTGCGCTCACCCTTTCCGATTCATCCTCCGCCGTCATCTCCGCCAGCAAGTTTTTCCCTCGTCAGTCGTGGTGGAGGCAGAGGCAGACGTTAGCACGGCATAGTAGGACTGGAAGTGGTGGTGCACGACATCGACCTGGACGGAGGGGAAGGCTGGGTGAGGGAGAAGGTTGCGACTCAACAAATACGATCTAGAAGCAGCGACACAAGCTGCGAATTTCAAGCAGCTAAATGCATGACCGACGGCAAACGGTGGTAGGCGAACTGAATCTCCGACGGGCGACTAGTCGATGACAACTAGCACGAACCAATGGCTAGACTTGAATCGATGCGGCATCGCTGCCAGATACGGCGTAAGGGCTCAGATACCATTCAGTAAGGGGTGGATCTGATGGCGGTGAGCAACATTGGGAAGTCAGCGAGCGGTAGATGGCGGCTCTAGTCCTGGTTAGATGCGCTGGCGGCAGTCTACGAATCGGAGATATGTGTAGCGCGATGGCGATTCGAGGCCCAAATCCAGCAATGAGATTTAGACTGGAGAAGATGAGCTGCATAGGGGAGCAGAACATTTTCATGGGGCCATCGGAGTCGGTTGCCACAACACTTCTTCACCATTGATGCTTTTGTTCCATGCTTTCTCAACCTATTAATGTGTGTTTAGTGAAGGGGACTAACTATATAGTTGATTAATTTTGAGAGAAATGAAATGATTTAATGTGTGCAGAATAATGAGCATATATGTGAATGGACAATCTCATGTCCATACTGGGTTCAGATTTCATCCCACAGAAGAAGAGCTACTGCAGTATTACTTGAAGAAGAAAGTTGCATTGGAGAAGATTGATTTGGATGTTATCCAAGATGTGGATCTCAACAAGCTTGAGATTAATTAATTTTCTCATCATCTCCAATAATCATTAGATTTAATTTTTGCTGCAATTTTTTTAAAAAAATTGGTGTTTAGAACTTAGAAGCTTTTATGCCGGATAAAATTATCATTAAAAATAAAAATTTAAATGTGTAAAAAGAAAATGTAAAAAAAATTGTGCTGAAAAAAATGTGAAAAATAAAATGTGCAAAAAAAATTACAAAGAAAAAATGTACAAAAATAAAATTTGTAAAACAAAATATGCAAAAAAAAATGTGCAAACAAAATGTGCAAAAACAAAATTGTGAAAACCAAATTGTACAAAATAAATTTGTGCAAACACATAGGGGTATTTATGGTATCACAATCATAATTGTGTAGTTATGAGTATTAGTGTTTTAAATCATGTAGTTTATAGCAATTATGCATTATTTTATGTATCTAATAGTAAATGAACAAAAAAAACATAATTTACAAAAAATTACTGAAACAAAAGGTGTTAACACTTTTAATAAAAAGTTATTCATAATCAAAGAAAAGTGATATATATCCAATTGAATAATTTAAAACAATCATTAAAATAAAAAGTGATAACATGCTTAGTAAAAAGAGATACATGATAAAGAAAAAATGATAATCGTTTCATTTAATTATTTTATGAATAATTTGCAGGATGAATCAAAAGTTATACTCCATTTTTAATATAAATTGATACCTGATTAAAATAAAGTGACAATAAAATAATTAAATTATAGGGTCACTTACTATTGGATACATAAAATAATGCATAATTGCTGTAAACTACATGACTCAAAGTACTATTAATCATAACTACACAATTATGATTGTGATACTATAAATACCCCTATATATTTACACAATTTGTTTGCATAATTTGGTTTTGCACAATTTGATTCTGCACAATTTGGTTCTGCACAATTTGCTTTGCACAATTTTATTTTTGCACATTTTGTTTGCACATTTTAAATTCCGGCAGCAGGCGACGGCGGTCAACGGTTGTTCGGTCACCGATCAACGCCGGTCAATGGCTTTTCGACCGGTGGTCAATGCCGGTCAACTGCTGGTCAATGGCCCATCAATGCCGATCAACGGATGGTCAACGCCTGTGGGTGGGTGAGGGGTAGAGTTGGTGATTTAAAAGTGTATGGGATTATAAGGTTATATTTGGTATTTTACTTTAATATTTTGTATGTGAGAGTAATTATTTAAATTTCTTGTATCTCATAGTAATTTAGGTTAAAAGTGTGTATCTATTAGTAATTTTTCCTTAAATTATATAATGAATAATTAATAAAAACAATAATAATTATTAATAATAAATACTCCCTCCGTCCCAACTTCAACTTCACACTTTCCGTTTTGGTCCGTCCCAATTTCAACTTCATATTTCCATAAAAGGAAAAAGTACATAAATAATATCCCCCTAACATACTTTAATTTCAAAATTGTCATCACCTTTTTAACACACATAACATACTTTATCATTTATTTATTACCCAAAAATACCAAATTACCCCCAAAAGTTACTCAAAAAGTGATTTTTCTTAATTTGCGTGCGTACAGTAAATATGAAGATGAAAATGGGACGGAGGGAGTAATATTTTTTATTAGACGTGAAAAAAAAATTAAACAACTTGAATTCAAACTAAGACAATGGATAATGTGAATTAGAGCCTACCGTCAACAACAGGTGGCGAAATTTACTTTTCGAAAAAAATGATATTTTTTAATTAAAACCCCAAAAAAGACCCTTGGTTAATAGATTAGCGAACTCCACGCAATACCTTAAAAATTTTTCTAACAATGCCACTTTCAATATATCTTTTTTTAAAAATGTCACCCACAATAATATTTTTTTAAAAGTGCCAATTTTTAATTTTTTTTTAAACCCAAATACCCCTTCACTCACATAAAGTTCATTCTCCATTCTCTCACTATTGTTCATTTTACCTCATTCTCTCTTCTCACTCTATCATTCTTCTTTAAAATTTTTAAAGATTTAGAAAACAATCATATGAGGAAAGTGATAATGGCACAACTTAACCCAATATGAATGTAAGTTAGTAAATTTTACAATTTATTTTTCATAAACTAAATTTAGGGTTTTGTGAAAATAAACATGTAAATTATGTTGGGATGATGTTATTTTTGTGTTTGATTAGATGAATAAGAATTTTTACATCACTTGAGGTGTTTAGAATATTGACTAACACACATATTGTGAATATTTTGGTAAAAATCTAAACTTTGAGGTATAGAAATCACAATTTACAAAGAGTTACGTGACAGGTTGCGTGACAGGTTGCACGTAAAGTCGCACCCATCTTCAGTAAGTAGTCAGTTGTAAGTCGCACGAATGGTTGCATGAACAGTCGCGTAGTTAGTTGCATGGTTGGTTGCGTGCATGATCGCATGAATGGTTGCGTGCGTGGTTGCTTGATTAGTTGTGTGAGTAGTCGCACGCGTGCATGGTCACTTAGTTAGTTGCATGGTTAGTCGCGTGTATGGTCGTATGAGTAGTCGCGTGCGTGGTCGCTTGATCAGTCGCGTGAATATTCGTACGCGTGCATGGTCGCTTGGTTAGTCGCGTTTATGATCGGATGTGTAGTAGTGTGCATAGTTACTTGAGTATTCGTGCATGATCGCGTGAGTAGTCGCGTGCATGGTTGCATGTGTAGTCGCATGAATGGTCGCTTGATTAGTCGCGTGCACATGATTTGTCAAGCATATAAACAAATGAGGTTGCACGTAAATAATGTATATATAATTTTTAATATTTTTTAATATTAAATATATATTTCAAATTTCAGATAAGATTCCTATTCTATACATTTGAGATGGAAAATGGTTATATGATTCCGATCAATGGAAATATGATGGAGAGGAAACCAAGTTAAAAAATGTGTGGGGAGATATAGATACAAATTATGAACAATTATTAGACAAAATATTTGACTTGACCTAAGTTAACAAATAAAATCATGACATTAAGATGTTATATTGGTTTGGCTATAAATCAAATGGAATCGTGCCTCCTTGTCCGGTAAATGAGTTATATGACGTGCAACTGTTCTTGATGATGAATAAGAAAGATCCATTGTTATTGCCCTTGTGTTATGATCAATCTTGATGGGCCTATTGATTTAGCACATTGAGTGGATAAATTCGCTTACATCAAATGGAACAAATAGAAAATAAAAGTGAGAAGACAAAAGTAAGGTGATAATGGAGTGGAGAAAACTATTTTGTGTGGAGCTATTCTCAAATGAACTCGTAGCTCTGTAATTAGTAGTACTTCAATTATTTAGTTATTAGATGAACTTATAACAATGCAGTTTGCAAAACATGCTAGTTTAGCATTTTTGTTGAGTTGTGTACTCAAATCATTGTAAATTTAGGTATTTTTATTTGGACCATTGACTTTTTATATATTCGAAATTGCTTTAATCATTGTTTTTTGAGCTTTCAAATTGAGAGTTGTAATATTTGTTCTTATACTGTATGTTTCAATTATGTGATTATAGGCTTCTATTATAAATAATTTAGTCTCATTTTTTGTTACAAATGTAGTTACATGAACAATCACGTAAATGCTTACGAGACCACATACAAACCTGCATGCAACCACATAAGTGGCCCTACCTCGGACTGTTGGTGCAACCAAGGTTTAAAATATCGATATCGGTAGAAATATCGGTACCTCAAATTTACGGATATATCGATGGATATATCGAATATCGATATCGATATTGGTAAAAATTAAAAAAAATCACGAAAACTTGAAAAAAAAAATTAATTATTTAAATTTACAATATATTTTAATTAATTTTAATGTATAAATACAATTTAAAATTTCAATAAAACTCTTAACATATGATAAGCAAATCAATTACAATATATTTAAATAGTCTAAAGTCATGCAAGATATTGACTGCTGTTCTTGGCTCGTTCTCTTCAAGTATAAAGGATTAAGATGTTTGGTAATGTAGCCAAGAACGAACACGATCAAACACAATAAACTATAAATAAAAGGATCACAACTAATAGAAAATCCATTCCCCCAAAGAATTCCACCAATTTTATTACTCTCCCCTTCTTAGAACAACACTCGTTCTTCCTCCCGATTCTTACAAGTGTAATGTCTAAAGTAAGTGCTAAATGTCCTGCCTCTCTCCTGTGAGAGAGGCTATTTATATGATCCCAAAAACCCTAGAATCAGGCCAATCCGTCTTGCGTCACCTGGATGAAAATAATTCGCCCTTAATGAAATTGTCTAGTACACCGACCAGTTGCAGGGGTAGTCTGAGTGCCATTTGTTGCATTGCCAGAGTTTGCAGGGTGTCTCCCTCCTTTGCTGGCTTCCCATTGGTTGTTGGAGTCAGGTACTCCAGTCAACTATTGTCTTCTAGTTAGGATTGCCGCCCAAGATATCTCCTCTTCCCGTTAGTGTTGTCTTCTAACCTGCTGTACTTGTACTCTTTCATTATGATGTATGTCCTCTATTGTCCTGCTTTCGCCGTCCTTCTTTGGTCTTCAAACAGGTTGGCTTTCGGTGCTGGGGAGTTCATCCGAGGACTCGGCCAGGGGAAAGGTGGATGCCGAGGTGGCTTTCCGTCGAGGGTGCTTCCTGGTTTCATACTTGTTTGGAGAGCTCGTTCTTATTCATTCTTGGGCTGGGCTTTCGAACTGTTGTGGTTCTTATTGGGCTGCCTTAATTCCCTTCTCATTTAAGTCCTTCGGTTGGGCCACCGAGGGGTTGGGCCTCCCATTTCAAATATCACGAATCTATTGGGCCTCTTGGGCCTAACAAGCATGGGGGATATAATACCCATAACACAATACTTAATAACTAATACCAAAATAATAATCTATAATACTCAAATGTAAAACACGTGATGTCATCTTGATAAAAAATATATTGGTATCAACTCATCGAATTAGAGACATTCTGAACATAGCTTTGAATGCGCTAGTAGTATTGTTATGCACCAATAAAATACTCCCTTCGTCCCGATTCAATTGAATGTACCAAAATAATTATATTTTTAATCAGAATATACTATCACACTGTGTACATGAAAGGAAACTCCTCATTTACTTAGTAGTAATAATTTTAATGAAGAGTGATAATATATGATAATTAATTAAATAAAATAAAACAGCCTTAATAATTTCATGCAAATGTTGCTTTATTTTTAAAAAATTGATCAAATTAATGAAAAATTTTGTATTTAGTTGGTAAAAGTAATATTAAACATTCATTAAAATATGGATAATTTTTTATATTTTCGATATTTTATCGATATTTTAGTGAATTTTCTCGATATATCTCGACATCTGAAAAAATTTGAATTGTGGCAAACCGATATCGATATTGTTACCGATATTTCCCAATATATCCTCGACATTAGAAAAGATATATCTTTTCCTCAATATCGATATCGGTACTCTTCAAATACGAATATATCGTTGAAATATCGTGGATATTTCTAAAAATTTGGGTGCAACTTATTGTGCGACTATACACTTCAAGTATAAGCAACTTCTTGTGAAACCAATTATGCAACTGCTTACGAGACAACACACGCGACCATCAATGCAACCTTATGTGCGACCCTGCATGCGACCTCTTGTATGATCCTGAATGAGACACTTATGCGACTATAGATAGAAACATATAGTCACATGATTGGTCACACAAACAGTCGCAAGAAAGATCGCACAATATCGTGCGACCAATTGTGCAACCCTGTACGCGACCTTTTATGCGACCAACTGTGCGACCTGTACGAGACCTTTTGTGCGACCCTGTATACGACCAACTGTGCGATCTTGTACGCGACTTTTTGTGCAACCCTGTATGCAACCTTTTGTGTAACCAAAATTCATATTGGGTTGCGTTGTGCCATCGTTGTTTTTCTCGTGTGGTTGCCTTCTCAAATCTTTAAATTTTTTTAAGAATGAATGATAAAGTACGAAGAGTGAATGACGCAAAATGAACAATAAAGAGAAAAGAGAGAATAAGGTTTAATGAATAAAGAGGTATTTTAGTTAAAAAAATTAAAAAGTGACATATTTTAAAAAAAAATTATTGTGGTTGGCATTTAAAAAAAAAATGTATTGAACATTTTTTAAAATTTCCGTAAACTCATTTTATGAAGTGTATACTAAAGTGGGGCCAGTCTGTTTGCAATCATTTAACGAAAAAATGCCAAAATAAAATTAAAAAAACAAAAAACAAAAAGCTCATGATTGATCAGCAGACAATTTGTGAATGAACAAGTCATTGATGATTGGTAGATTTCATGAAGACGAAGAAGAAGAAAGCAGACATATACAATTCATTTATGAAATTAGATATCACAGGGCGGAAATCATGGGTTTCTCTATTGATAATCTCAAGGGATTCGTATTGGCTGTGATTTCGAGTGCGTTTATTGGTGCGAGCTTTATCATCAAGAAGAAAGGCCTCAGAAGAGCTGCTGCTGCCTCCGGTGTTAGGGCTGGTACCCGCCGCACTGTGGACTCGCAAATTATCTCAATGTTCATTTCATCTGGGTTCTTATTTTTGTGTTAAATCGGTGTGTTTTTTCTTGGAATTTATTAGGTGTTGGGGGGTATGCATATCTGATGGAGCCGCTGTGGTGGTTTGGAATGATCACTAGTAAGAGAATTTCCTCTCTTCTTTGTTTATCATTTGCAAAGGTTTTGTTTCATTTATTGGACATGAGATTGTTAGTTACAGCAATTGTTTTATTCTGTTGAAACTCTTTGCCTCTTGTATCGGGCTGGGTGGGTGGGTAGTGGGTTTTACTTTTATCAATTCTACACCTAATACATACACCACATAGTGATAGAGATCAGGTGTAGTACTTGATTCACATTTATAACATTCACACATGTATGTATGTCGATCTTGAATACCACACTAGGGAGGGTAGTTCCACCAAGTGTAATTTCTTTAAAGCCGGAGTAGTGGCATGTGTTAGTTAATATGGTGACAACAATCTATAGGTATACATATTTCAACGTTTTGAATAAAATACCCCTGGTTTGGTACTCGTTTTCCTAATCATACTATCCAGTTTTGTAATGATTGACCACTCCCCCTCCCCATGTTGAATAAGCAGAAATCTCTATGTTTGTGTCGCAGCCGTGCCTGTCTCTTGCAAAAGAAATGGAGAGGAGACCATTGAGTGATTCCTGTGTAGATTCTTTAATTGTGTTTTCTGACTAATCCATGCACTTAAGCTTCTTTCTTTTTGTGCAGTGATTATTGGAGAAGTTGCAAACTTTGTGGCATATGCATTTGCCCCTGCAGTGCTTGTCACTCCCCTTGGGGCATTGAGTATCATTGTAAGGTAAACTGCAATCTTATTCTTTCTTTCATCCTGGTAAAGCAAAAACAGTTTGACATGCAATCTTTGATTCTAATATATTATGTTGTAGTGCTGTATTGGCCTACTTTGTCCTGAATGAGAAGCTACATCAGTTAGGGATATTGGGCTGTGTGATGTGCATTGCTGGTTCTATCATAATCGTTATACATGCACCAGAAGAGAAAACAATCTCTTCTGTCCAGGAGATATGGAGTATGGCAACGCAGCCTGGTAATAAGAGATGTCCATCATCTTTGTCCCTGTAAAAACTGAAGTCACAAGTATGGTGTCTAATGCAATTCTTTTTTTTTTTTTTTTCCAGAATTTCTTCTCTATGTGGGATCAGTTATCATTTTGGTATTCATTCTTATTTTCTATTTTGCCCCTCAATGTGGAAACAGCAACGTACTTGTTTTCACCGGCATTTGTTCACTGATGGGTTCTCTCTCGGTAAATTCTGAATTGCTAATAATATAAATTCTCTGTCTTTTGTGTTCATATCATATAAATGCTGTGAAAATTTAAAACACTTGAAAAGCTTCCAATAGCTTTGAAACTATTTTTATCAAATAGTTTTTTGAATTCTAGCAATTATCTTTTGGGTCAACATGTTCGAAGGTGGGTCATTCTTCTCTCCATTATGCTCTAAAATAATGAGATAAACTATTCTTCAAATTTTTACTCATTTATTGCTACTAAATCCTTCCATTGTTCTTGATTAGATTATAGAGGTGAAAATAAAAACAACCCAGGCTATTTATTTAAGGTTTTTTACTATTTTTTGCACAATGAAGTCTGTATCTATCAACCAACAAACTTTTGTCACTTCCCTTTACCTCAGATTTGATGCCATTATTGCCCCACTGGCTCGGACTCCACTGAGATTCAGGAATTTCGTGCCTTTGTTGCTTGGAAATCATATACATTAGTTCTAGCTTTTACTTCTCCCATGAATGGTGAAGCTATTGCAAACCTAATAAGAGCTTTATAGGATATTCCTTATAAACTACTTTTACAAAACGTAATTTGAACAACCTGGTTATCAACCTCTATTTGTCGATTTCTGAATAGCACGTGGATATAAATATTTGCTATCCAATTCGCAGGTTATGAGTGTTAAAGCCCTTGGAACTTCTCTAAAACTGACTTTTGAGGGGAAGAATCAGTTAATCTTTCCAGAGACCTGGTTTTTTGTGCTTGTTGTGGCAGTTTGTGTCATAATGCAAATGAACTACTTAAACAAGGCAAGTATGAACATATCCTATGTGTCTTGATAGATAAGTCTCTGGACTAATGTGAGGAAAAATACGAGATTTTGCATTGAACTCTTAATCTCTTATCCATGTTGAAGCACATCAAAAGTTCTTGTGTATCGGATTTTGGTGCCTTTTTCCCTATAAATAATTTTACTAACTTTCAGATGTTCTGTTTTTGCTTTGATGTCTTTAAGATTAAATATCTTTTTTTGTTGATACTTTTTTAGCTCTTGTTATTTACGGACTCCTTGCATGCATTTATTTGCAAACACTTGTTTATTGCAATGAAAAAAGAATAAATTAAAAAAATTTCCTTTGCTATACTGAGCTATTCGACCGACAAGAGACAACATAACCAATTAGTATATCATTAATTGCATCATTCATCATATGCCATTTAATGTCTCGCTCCTTAGTATTTTTGTTCCTCTTTAAGCTGCCTCAAAAAATTGTCAAAAATTTCTCTGGTTGTTTCTCGAGATATATACAATTAGAATGATCTATGAATATCATGATGATGATTTTTGTATATAACTTCAGAATGTATATTGGGATGCATGTCTATATCCTCAGTTTTGTAAGATATTTTTTCTATCAAGCATCAATATCACCTGAGCAATATCATTCTTAATCATTTTTGAGTTTTATAATCTGCTCAAGAAGCCAAAGAATAGGCAGCCCATTTTCTTTTTACTCATGTTAACATAACATAGTATTATGAGAAATTCGATTGATTATGGGTCACTCTGGTTCATATTTATGCTTGAATTAGGCCCCGCATTTAGGTAATTGATGACTTTAAGAGTGCCTCTCTATGACTACCGAAATTTTAATGTACAAATATGTGTAATCAGGTTTGTAAAAAGATTTGTAATCAGATTCCCTGTTTCAGATTGTCTGAGATTGTATGAGGTCATGCCTTATATACTCACTCCGTCTCCTCACAATGTATCTGTTTGCATTTTGCATGTAGATTAAGGAGTAAGATGTTTAATGTGTAGAGGGTGAGTTTTGGATGTTATTTTACCCTTTTGCTCCCACTTCTAAAATAAAAGGGATGATATACTGTGTAATTTTGAGTAGTTTTTTGGGTTTTGTTATGGGAGATGGGATCCATCTTTACTTTAAAAGGAAATGAATGCTTTGTAATGGGACAAACCAAAATGGCCAAATTGGGAAGGAGAGGAGGGAGTGTATGCATATCTTGTTAAGGAGTTCCTTTTTTCTCACTAGTTCTTATTTCATTCAACAAAGCCATAAGAAGAAACCTGTTTTTCCCCATTTGTTGTGCATTTAATGAGTTGGATGAAGACTCTACTAGTTTGCAGAGGGGGCCAGTATTACAGGAAAAGAATCATTCAATATAACAGTCTTCATTTAAATAATAATAATTATTAGTCTTACGTATTAATTAGATTTGGACTGTTATAACTACTTTCCAAAAGTAGTCTTTTGCATTTTAACGTTGACAATTCGTAAGTGTTTAAATCTGTTGATAAGGTTTAAAGATTATGTTGAGAACTGCATCTTCCAATACTCAGACATAACTTTGAAACGGAAACATTAAAAGAATGTGGATCCCCATGACCCCATCTAGCACTTTATACCAATTCTGTATTTTAAAAGGACTTCTGCAGTATTATTCTCTCATTTTGCTTCGGGTCTGATCCTTCAGAGCTCTAACACTATGACCATTTTTTTCAGGCTCTTGACACCTTCAACACTGCCATTGTTTCTCCAATATACTATGTCCTGTTTACTTCACTAACAATACTTGCCAGCGTAATTATGTTTAAGGTAACGCCTTTAAGAATGTTGTTTTCTTGCATCTCAACTTTAGCCATGTTATGATGTTGGGTTTTTGTCTCGTTGCATGTGTTATCATTCATGATTCTACGTGACGAGCAATATATTCAATTCTTGACATAAATTTGGATTCCATTTATCTCCGTTATAAGAAAAGCATTTTATTAGAAACCTCAAGTGACTTTCATAATCTGTAGTCCTAAGGATGTTCAGTGCTACAGTAAAAAAAAAAAGGGATGCTCAGTGCTTATCATCTTTCAGGATTGGGAGGGCCAAAGTGCTGGGAGCATTATATCAGAAATATGTGCCTTTATCGTTGTGCTCTCTGGGACAATCTTGTTGCATTCAACCAAGGATTATGAGAGAAGTTCTTCTTTCAGAGGTCGGCTTTCTTTCAATGTTTAAACCAATCTCTGCTTGTTACCATTTATTATACTTGGTTTTTAATGCTGAAAACATCGCTCTTGATTTAGGTAATTATTCTCCGTTATCCCCTACCATTTCAACACGACTATGTAGTGAGAACGGGGACTTGGTGCAGCATTATGAGCAAGACGAGCCATAACCTGAGCTGTTCAGGTTTGGTCAGATGTCAAGAAGTCCATTCCTGCACGAAAAATAGACCTTCAGGAGAGGTAATTCATTTCCTTCGAAACATGGTGTTGCAGTTTTGTCATCAACGTCGGCTGTCCTGCAATGCGGCGTGTTCTGTAGTGAGTTCTTGAACAAAACTGGGCTTGCAATGGACTTAGGTGTGAATAATATATACCATCGAATCATTCATTAAAAAATTGTGACTTTTGGGGTGTAATGATGATCTTGAGATCAGAAAATCCCTGGAAAGAGTTGGGCGTCGAAGTAGCTTGCATTTGATTGATGTAAATGTTTGGTTTTCTTTTTAGATTTTTGGTTTATTGTGCAGTGAGTATTAGATTATAACATTTGTATAGCTTGATAGTGTCATTCTTTTTCACTACATGTAATAATTGAAGTGAACAGAGAGGTAAGATATTCTGCAATGAATGTTCTTTTGTGTGTATCTGAAAATGTGTGATATTTGTGATGAATATATCTCAACAATGTGAGTTGGACCAAAATTGGTCAAATTTTATAACATTGAAACAAGAAAAACAATACAATACCAAAAAAACAAGTTTTTACACCTCTCAAAAAGAGTTCATTTCCAAAACGTAACATTTCTTTGCCACCATCAATTTCTTGGCAGCTTCACCGACAACCTCCCCCTCCCCAAAAGCTTCCGCTACCAAGTCGGCGTCGCTTCTGGTGACGTCATCCGCCGCGGCGGCGGCTGGGCGGATCACTACCAAGGTGGCACCTTCCATTACCCTGCCGGAATCCGGCACCTCCAGACTCTGCAAGTACCACATCTTCATCCTCAACGCCGGAACTCTACTTCTCTGCTCCATCCTTTCATCCCCTTTTCCCTTGGTTGCCCTAATCTCTTCAATTTGTTCTTTGTTCATGCACAGCCTCCCCTGATCACTCTCATCGGAAACGACCACGTTTTGGATCATCGTCAGCCCCTTCACCGTCTCCTGTATCAAATAATGCCTCGCCGACGCAGCAATCAGGCACGAAATCGTCCACACGATCCTCAGCTTCAGCTCTTCGTCCGCCATAACTCGCGATTCATGATCACCTGACTCCACATCCTTGTCGAGCTTCTCCTTCCATGATTTAGCTCCAAGGATGACGCAGCTGTGGAGTTCTCTCCCGAACTCACCTTTCCATTTCAGGAAAGTCGAGGTTGGTTTTCTGCCGTTCTTCGAGCTCTGCTTCTGGTTCCCATGGCAGGGCAACCTGAGATGAAGAGCTTGAATTTCATCAAACGACTTGAGGATCTGGTTTGGTATGGAAAACGAGAAGATATCCAAATCGTTGTCCTCGTTCTTCGACTTAAATTTGATCGCCTGCGAAAGCAAATGAAACGGCTTCATCAAGGCTCTGATGACGAGATTCCTCAACGAAGTGCCATGATCAATTTCTCGAACGACGACTGATTTCTTCGGAGGAGGGATGGAGAGGAAGATACGATCAACCTGCGGAGCTATAGCGCGGAAACGTTTGCAGACGGACATGGAGGAACACAGAGATCTGGCGTCATGCAATTTGTTGAAAATGGAACGAACAATCTCATCCGGCAATCGATCGAACACGTCGTCATCAGAACACATGATTTCACGAGATCTGGAATCCATGGATGGATAACAGAATCAGGAAGAAGAAGAAGAAGAGGGCGAGGCGAGGAGTGAGGAGTAGGATGATATATAGGTAAGGGAGATAAAAAGGGAATGGCGGTTAGGGGGTTTGGATAGAATTTGAGAGAGAGAGAGAGAGAAATCCGTGTTTTGAAGAGAGAGAGGGGGAAGACATGGTTTGGGGGGAGTGTGCATAATAAAATTGACTGGAAAACAAAAGAAAACCAGGGAAGCGCAAGTTAGCAAAGGGGTTAGGTGGTGATATTGTATTGTATATTGTCGTTTTCATGGTTTTCTGTACCCTGGTTTTTCAGCACATTCGGGGAATTCCAAACACCCTCTCTCTCTCTCTCTCTCCCCTTCATTTTCTTGTCTTTTATTATTGCTAAACCCAAGCTTGGAACTTCAATTTTCATTTTGCCTTTTGAATTGGGTGTATATTAACCCAATTATAAGTTGGCACTTGACCCACTTTTTAAGAGTATCATTTGATCCGGATTTACTTATGAATTCTCTATTTAAAAATTATAAAAATAGTTATATATTTAAATTTAAATATATTTAAAATTTAAAAATTTTATGTCCACTCTTTTACTAATATTTTATTGATGGTGATTATGATCATGATGAACAATAAAATTTTGACTCATAAATACACTCTAATAAATATATATATATATATATATATAAATAATATATGATCTCTAAAATTTTGTTCATAAAAGATATGATCATAACTTGCTTGGAAAACAAGTTGCTCCCCAATCCAAGCCCACTTATGTTGGGAGTTCAATTTTATATCAAACACGTGATCTCAGGTAATAATAAGTGTAATATCTACTCTATATTTTAACTTTATTTACTAAATAAACTAGATACTATCCTGTGTACCTCACATACACTTATATGGAGTATACATTTATAAATCATATATAACCCCATAATCTACAGTATATTCTCTTCTTATTTAATATTTTTCTTTCTTTATTTTTCCTTTTTTTTATACATATATACAAATTAATATATTCTTTCACATTAATTTAACATAAAACTAAAATTTATCCTACTATAAATACATATAAATATTCATTAAATTTTCAAAATTAAAATCCAAATTACAAAGAGTTAGGCTTGCGTGTGCCCGGGTGCACACCATGCGCCTTTAGAATTTAGTATTATGGATAAGGGTATATTATTTTATTCTAAAGGGTATACACTTTAATTAATAAGGGTACACAATTTTGTTCTAAAGGGTATACTACATTTTTCATTAATATTTTTTTATTTTTCTTCAAAAAATAAAAGGTACACGTCTTTATACTAAAGAGTATACAATTTAACACAAAATTTTAAAGGTACACGAAAAGTGCTCCCGTACGCCCGGGCGCACACAAGTTTTTGCCAATTACAAAACCTTAACTAAATACTCCCTCCATTCCACAACTAGGTATATATTTTTCCATTTTGGTCCGACAACTAGATATATATTTTTACATTTTGGCCCGTCCCAAAACAAAGTATACATTCCTTTTTTTGGTTGATGTAACCCACACAATACCATTATTATATCCACATGACCCCACACACTACAATAATACAACTACCCACTACACATTAAAAATATTATTTCTCTCACTTCACTACACATTAAAATATAATATTTCTTAATCTTCGTGCAAAAAGTAAAATTATGCTTTGTTCCGGGACGAAGGGAGTATCAATTTAGATATTTTGAAATTTTCCCTTTTGCTTTTAGCCTTAGGATATTTGCGTTTAGCCTTTTACACACATCACCTTAGGATATTTTGAAAATTTTCCCTTACTTTTTTATACACATCATCTTAGGATATTTTGAAAATTTTCCCGTCGCTTTTATACATGTAATATCGATGTCAAATTATTGTGTGTAAAGAGAAGTTAATAGTTAACGATTTCTTTTTCTTTTTTTTTTCAAGTTGTACAATTATGATTAAAAAAAATTACTCTAATAAAAAAAGTATATACATATTTATTATATTAGTGAAAAAAAGTACACTACACACATACTATTTCTTTTATTAATGAAAAAAAAAGTAAGTAAACAACACAAATAAATGATAATTGTTGAAGTAAAAGAATAAAATGGAGTATTAGAATAGAAGTGGTGATTTGAGTCGTGTGCTGATCAGCCAAGAACTCAATTTTTTCTTTCATTCAATAAGTAGAGAAAGAATAAATAAAAAACCAAAAAAATATGGTTAACGCAACCAAATTAAATGTGTTTTAAATATCCAATGGCTTATTAGTTTTTCTTCCTACATAATGTTTCATCACATTTGACAACATAAGGCCTAAAATTGAAATAATTTGCACAAGCTAGGTATACACAAGCTAAACCTACATATATTTTAAACAAATAGGATGAAAAAAAGGTAAGGAAAATGAATACCCCAGTAAAAGCAATCACCAACACACAATTAGCAACACATTTAACTATCGAGAGTTGCTCTTCTGTTCCTTCGTCCGGAAAATGACCGTTTACGCTGAAATCAGTGAGCAGTTTATCCTTCAACACAAATGCATCCATCAACCATGTAACAGCCTCGCTCTCAGATTTGGGGATTTCCTCATGTGGGATCCGTCTGATATGCATGTGTACTTCAGTCGGATCAACCCCAAATACATTGTCCAAGAAGGAAGGGCACTGATTCTTGTACGCTATAGTCACATCGTAAACTGCCAATATAGGAGTCCAATAAGTGCATGCTAACAATAAACTGAGCATTAATCTTATATTCTGGATTGTCATTTAGCTGCAAGACTAAGACAGGAAGGTTTTCATGTATTGACTAAGAGCAACAATACTCAGAATGTGGTTGGTTCATCAACTAAGTATATCTATTAGTGAAACCTAGGACTTCTAAGATGTGATGTGTTTATGTCCCATGATTTTTGTAGAGTTGCACTAACTTTCTGTGGGATATCCAAACAACCTCCCCCCACATGGGATGTTCTTAAACAGGTCATTCGATTATAAACAAACTCTGAAGAGAAAACAACTAGACAAGTATGCAATTCCCATAGTACTGCATTAATCCATGCCTTCGGTTCATGAACCAAACACATTCTTTAAATGAAGCAAAACTAACTTGCAGATTGTTCTTTTTTACGTATTCTGATTAAGACTTATGTTTTTCTTCATATTTACTCATGTAACATATTTACATGATTCTCGCAATACATAGGAATATTTATCGAACTGATTCAACCATTTTGGAAAAGCAACAATACATCTAGGACAAAAATAGTAACGGAAGACTAGTTAACAAAGATAATCAAGCTTAAAATCAAGATTACCACAAGCCTTGCAAAAATTATTAGAGACAGAAATTGGGGAAAGGGCAAAACCTGCATCCAAGGTGCCTCTCAGGATCTCCAAGCAAGTGTTGAAACCCCTAGTCTTTGGAAGCAAAACATTTTTTAACACTGGCAATCCATTTTCACTAGCAAACTTCTGACTTCTTATGCATTTCTGTTCTCTGTCATAAGCAGGAAGGCTGTGTATCATACATATTACCTTGGTCCTTCGCAAAAAATTATAGTTCTGACATTACAGTGAAATAATTTCTTAATAGAGTATAATAAAGCACCAAGTGATGAATAACTGCTGAGATATTAAGTACAATAAATGGAAAAATAACGATAGCTGTTTCTCCACCTAGAATAACCATGAACATGTCTTTAAGAGAAGGAAACATAAAAGTAGAAAAGGTCTTACGTATAGTCAGTTCCTTCAGGGAACACAGCAAGCCACAATGGATCATCAAAATGGGTATAGGTCGAAAGCATTTCACGCATTACTGGTTCGTCAACTTCCCACTTTCTCTCCACTGGGATAAACTCTAAAACATGAAATCCCCAGCCAAAAATTGGCAGTTTCATCAAGCTGCCCTTCAGAACATACTTGATATATCCTAAACATTCTTTCCGTAATGCAAGGTTCCACAGATACATCCAATCAACCTCTGTCCTATGGTTTGTGATAATCAAAACGCGTTTTTCTACTGGAACAATGTCACCAGAAAAGACAACTCTAGTTTGATTTATTTTTTCAAACAAGAATGGCCACAGACCAAGCCACAGACCAAACAAATACGACACAGATTTCCTACAATAATGAACACTAAATAGACGTAAGATCACAACAAATGGGGCAAAATACACTAAGAACATAAAAGCAGTTGAAAAGTAAACAAGTAAACATAGCAGACCCCTAAGAATCCTATAAGGGGTCAAAGGAAAATGCTTTAGTGTCTTGGTAGATTGGAGGGACTGGTTATCCTTCATATTAATATATATAAATCTTCCACGAAACAGGTGGAAGATAAAGATCTTATATCTGATCAAGATATTCTTTGATTTGAGTTTCTTGGGTGGACAAAAGAGCTGTCAGCGCTATGCAAGAGATTACGGGAGTTCATTGAGATTACATCTGCAACCAAAATAGCATCTTTCTCATCATTCAAAAACGCAGAATCATATGAAATTTTGATGAATGAACAACTTTAACAAATCCGCATGAAGAAATTTTTGTGCATAAGCACCTGGTTAACTATATTACTTGCATAAATACTCAAGTAAATCAAAAGATCAATGAATAATAAATTTATTTCTAATCTCAAAAAAAAAAAAAAATCATTAAAAGAAGAGTAGCACCGGTTGACCTCCTGCAGAACAGCTACCTAACTAACTATACCAGATTAGGAACATATTTTCAAATAACTAGCCTGCTTTCTTTTAAGGTCGTTCTTTTTTACCCATAACGGTCATAAACTCTAACCAAGTCATCACAGAAAAATTAAATTTCCAATCAAACTACCTTCCGCGTTACAAATCTAAATTCAAACATCATCATGCTAGCAGCTGTTTCTTTCTCCTAATAGATCCACGAAAAAATTCACTACGAATCTAATGAATCTATCACAGCATTCGTTTACTATCATATCACAAACCAACAACACCTAAACGAGCCGAATCATAAAATATACAGTCCAGATTGAATCACAGTATACGCGAAAACGGAGGTTCTGTGTTGTGTGATACCTGATTGTAGGAAGAGGAAAGAGAAGTTGGATGCATCGGGGTCGTCGAAGCAATCCAAATCCAAATCGAAATCCAATATAACAGGATATTCGGAGAAGGTATACGTACAAAATTTGTTTGTATATTGAAAAGAGTTTGGTATATTCAACCTTATACTGAAGGATTAGTGGAAGTAATCTAGTGTGGACCGCCTACCCTATTGTTGTGTTGTGGAGTAATTTCAGTTGTTGGGGGCAGCGCTATGTCGGTTTCGTAGATGCTACCTTATGGACAAACTTTCTTACAAACCTAAGTGGGAAAAATTTCAGGGGAAACATATAGGTAGTTGACTAAGGAATCATAATTTGATCGGGTCGATCTGACCCACCATGGTCCACAATGTTTGGGACGGATCCCATGTGTCCTAGCTCTGACAGTGGAGCGAACCTTGGTATTGCTCCATTTTCATTTGATATTTGATATACCCCGTTTAGGGGTATGTTATTATAAAATAAAGTTAATTGCATATAAAATTAATCGTATTGTAAATTAATTTCGATTATTGTGAAATAACAAATAATGACCTAACTTTTAAGATTTGTACAATTCGAATTCAACAGTTAATAGCTGTTCGTTGAGTATGTTTTGTAACAATACTTAAAGTTTTGTGCATTTTTTTTTGTAAATTTTCAAAAGTGAAATTAATTTACAATTTCTCAAAGTTTGTGGTTTTTTAATCAAATAAAGACTGTGGACTTTTTTTTACAATTAAAAGTTTATGATTTTTATTATAATCAGTTCCTATTTTAATTGATTGCTTTTTTTTTCTTAAAAAATATTACCCCTCCATCCCACATTAAGTTACACACTTGCACTGCTTTGTAAATACAAAGTTTAAGAAAAATTATTTTTTAACCAACTTTGTTAACTTTTGAATGGTGATATAGTATCTTTAAATAATAAATAAATTATAAAATATGGGTCACTTACTAGTGGATACATAAAATAATTCATAATTACTATAAACTACATGACTCAAAGCACTAATACTCATAACTATACAATTATGATTGTGATACCATAAATATCTCTATGTGTTTGCACAATTTTATTTTTGCACATTTTAATTTCCGGCGGAGGTCAGCGGCGGTCCGGCGGAGGTACGGCGACCGGCCGTTGGAGGTCCGGCAGTGGGTGGGTGGGTGGGGGGTATAGTTTGCACAATTTGTTTTGCACAATTTGGTTTGCACAATTTGGTTTTGCACATTTTTTTTTTTGCATAATTCGTTTTGCACATTTTTTATTAAATTGTGCAAAATAACCTAAGTCGTCTTTTACACGTATCCGACTCAACATAGAAAATTATGCAAAATTAAATTTTTGTACAATGATTTTGCACATTTCTTAACCTAAGTCTTCTTTTACACGTATCCCGACTCCACATAGAAAATTATGCAAATTTGATTAAATTGTGCAAATATTTTATGTTGAATTAATAACCAGGTCACAATTTTTTTTCAAGTAGTTGTACCTTCTTCCCTATTCATTTCAATTGTTTGCTGCCGAATAAACAATTTTGAAGACATTCAACTAAAATTAATATTAGAGTAAAATTACACATACAACGAAATCATAAAACAGAGAAAAATAGAATTTACTACTTCCAATTTCTTCAGGATATTGTCAATTTGTCAAATTGAGGTAACAAATGCCCAAGCATTAAGTTTTTCTGTACCTATACTTGTATGCACAAAATTAAAATCAAACTACAGAAATGCAAGAAAGACCACATCAAATCCTATCTTACAGAAAGAAAATTGCAGCTGCTGCTAACAGGGAAGATGGGAAGCGGATCATCTCGTATTCTACGAGGCATAGCTCGATTATGAAGAAGGAGAGCACCTCAAGCCTCTTGTCAGATTGAGCAGCCTTCAAGAACCTTCTCATGAACACGTATGGAGTCAGAAGCAAGAGATTGAAATGTAAGGTGTTGACCATCAACTTTAATGGAGTTGGAAGCAAGAGATTGAACTGCAAGGTGTTGACCACCAACTTCTCCATATCTAGAATTCCTTGTCTGCAGTAAGCTCGGACAGAGATCTGTATAAGATCCTCCACGACAGGGACGGACATTTCTTCGTATTTGCAAGCTATAAGCATAGCGGTGACACCTACTAGCTGCAATTTATTTCTAACCACTGACTGAAGAGCTAAGAATCTATCGATGAGATTCACAGTTAAGTATAATGTCTCCTCCATCAACTCGAACTTGTAATCGAGGTTCATTACAAGTCCATTAGCCCAACTAAATTTATAAATTAGAAATCCAATGAAACACATCCTCTCTCATCAGGTCTTATCCCCTCTCGTCTTTCCACTCCACCGATCCCATAGCTTCCATGGATGCTTCCTTAGCCACCTCCCTCTCCGCTGCCTTATTCAATATTACCCTCAATCCTCACTGCCGGGCAAGCTCAATTTTCTCATCTTCCTACCTCCATTTCTCCAACTCAAAATCTCCCTTCTCTATCTTCTCCAAAATCACAAATGTGATCCCTCCTCTAAAAGCCATAAATCATAACTCAGAATTTTAACATTTCTAGTACATTTAACAGCTAGTTACTCATGATGCATCGATAATTATGGATTTGAAAGCACAAAAGAGTGGCAGCAGCTAAAAGCACAAACAATCAGACCAAAGCCTCAGAAAAAATTATCACCCAAATGAAATTACTAATTCATACCTGATGGTAAGATGGAGGGGGCAAGCTTATGATATGTATAAAGCAAATAAGCAGATGAAGCCTTATCGAAGGAAAACAACATGGAGGCATAGCGAACCCAGCGGTAGTAGAGCACCACGCCGATAAACATGAAGGCCATATAGCAGAGCACCGCACCGATGAACATGGAGGCCAGAGCGAACGATGGCAAGGGTTGGAAATTGCCTTGGGCTAGGCAGTGATGGAGACTGGAAGGTTGCGTCTGAGATGGTTGCGCACTATCGGAGGGTCAAGCGGGCCAGCCGCTGCTACCCTTGAAGTGGACGGTAACGGCTCGTAGAGGAATCACCGGTGACTAATTTATCGCGAGTGGCCGTCGATGGGATGGGGACGGCTGTGAAGCACATCGAATGTGTGAAGCCACGTCGGCGGAAAGATTCTTCTGGTGCTGAGAAGAGAAAATCGGATCAGCTTTTCTACACTCTGGAGTCCGGAAGCATCTTCTGCAGCAGCGGTTTCTTCGGATTCCGATACGAAGGTGGTGGCTCTGCAGTTCATCATCAGCTCCACAGCCATCGCCGGTTGAATTCTAGGGATTTAATTTTCCCTCTTTTGTTGTTTATGAATATAGCATAAAGGCAATGGAGAAGGAAAAATAGATGAATTGAGGAATAAGATTGATATATAAGGAGGAGAGAGAGAATCGGCAGTGATAGGGATGGGGAAAGATCATGAAAGATGTAGTGCCATGGTTGGAGGTTGGATGCGGCAGCCATGGATTGAAGAAAACCCAGATCGGGTTTCTTCGGGCATCTAAGCATGAACTCCACATGATATTTGGAATGTGAGTTTGAGTTGGAGGGTAATTTTGTCCATCCTTTGTTAAATTGTGTATCTGATTGTATTTTCTTTTTTTCAATGTATCTCATAGCAAATAAGCTTGAAAGTGTGTATGGGAGAGTAATAAACCCATAAAATATAATATGTGTTAGGTGAGGTAAATTTGTAATTAGATTGTACTTTTAAGGTTGAGAATTGATATGGTGTATTCTTTTTTTGGGTTGTGACGTTTAATGTGTGATGGAGAAAACGGAAAGTGTAAACTTGATGGATTGATTGATATAAGAGAATTTTTTTTAATTAAAATTTTACAGTTGAAAATTAATACCGACATTTTTATTTATAAATTATTAATTTTATCTAATAGACACTATTACCCTCCAACATTAACCCTAAACCCCACCACCTGCCGTCGCTGGAGGCGACTGCCACCTCCTGCTGCTTGTGACATGTGTAGGGTGGGTAGGGTGTCTAGGGGGTGTACCACACCCTGATGAATTGATAAAATACAATGAGGGACAATAGAATCCAAAAAGTGTCTACTAGTTAAAAAAAGATAATTAAGTTAGATAATCATTGGTATTAATTTTACTCTTTTAATGTTGGGTATTTTTCAGGATTGAAACTTAATATAATATTTTAATAAAATAATTATTGATGAGATTAATGGATTAATTTGATGATTTATTTAAGATAAGAGTTTGTCTTTTGTACATTCGGATATGAGATGTTCAAGGGTATATAACATTTTATTCTAAATTAAAAGTACACACTTTAATTTATGATTTTAATTTTTTAATACCGACACTTTTGTTTATAAATTATTAATTTTATCTAATAGACACTATTACCCTCCAACATTAACCCTAAACCCCCACCACCTGCCGCCGCTAGCGCCGACCGCCACCTCTGGTGGCTGGTGACATGTGTAGGGTGGGTAGGGTGTCTAGGGGGTATGCCACACCCTGATGAATTGATAAAATATAATGAGGGGCAATAGAGTCTAAAAAGTATCCATTAGTTAAAAAAAGATAATTAAGTTAGATAATCATTGGTATTAATTTTACTCTTTTAATGTTGGGTATTTTTCAGTATTGACACTTAATATAATATTTATTTTAATGTACTCCCTCCATCTTTTTTTTTATCGAACAAAGTTAGTTGTTAGTATAGTTAGTAGTTAGTTCACCAAACACCCACTACACCCTCCTATCTCCAAGCCTCCTTATTATTCCTCACTTATTCGTTCTCAATGGAAATCGAACCTGGGTCACTCACCTTGGTAAGGAACCCAGTGGCCAAGTGAGCTAGCCCACTTGGTTCTCCCTCTATCCTTTTTAAAGAGAGTCTTTTGCTTTTTACACGTGGGTTAATGAGTATTAATATTTAATGTATAGTGACTAGTTGTATTAATGGGTGTGTGAACTCTATATTTTAATTGTATTAGTAAGTGTGTGTAGGTCTCATGTGTGTAAAAAAGTAAAAGAGTGGGACGACGAAAATGAGAAAAATGGACTATTTAAAGGGGAAGAAGAAAGTATAACATTTAATACTAATGGATAGTATAAAATTAGATTTGATTGCATGGAACTAGCTACGTGTGCCCGAATGCATGCAAGACATTGCCTTAAGATAAATGTATAATTAAATTAATGTAATCATATCTTATTGAGTTAATTGTTAGAAAAACAACGAACTTTAAAAAATAGCAAATTAATATTCACCTTTGAAAAATTGCAAAAAGACATCTAATTTTAAGCATTGTTGCGAAACACACTCAACGGGTGGCCTTCAGCTGCCAATTGGATGCGAATTGCACAAACCTTTAAAGGTCAGACTCTTTTTTTTCATAAAAGTCATGATTATACACTTTTTATGGGATATATTTATTTCATTAATCCATTAAAATAGACAAATATATAATAATATTATTATATGAATACCAATTAAGTAAAAAATAAATATAAGTATTATTTTTTATATAAAAAATAAAATGAACTAAAATTAATAAATAATATGGGTCGAAATGGGGGCGGATCTATCCTACACGAGGTAATCCAAACCCACAAAAAAAGAATGGATTTGAGTATAGCAAGTAACGCAAATCTTGTACGAGACGTCACAGATTTGACCGCAAGTAGAGCTGTTATGGGAAACTAGCAGCTTGTCGACTCGGCTCGAAAAGATCGAACTCAACTCGACTCGTTTATATACTCATTTAGTTAACGAGTCGAGCTCGGTTCGGCTCGTTAAGGCTCAAAAATAATAATTAATAATATTAATATTATTAATTATTATTATATAATTATAATAATATATAATAAAATAAATATTTTAAAAATAATAAAAAATAAAAATATATTAATTAATATTGAGCTTGACTCGACTGGACTCGGCTCGACTCGACTCGAAAACTCAATATTTTTGCTTAACGAGCCAAGCCGAGCTCGTATATAAGCTCGTAACCATAACGAGCCGAGCTCGAGTATGGGGTACTCGAGCTCGCTCGGCTCGTTTAACACCCCTAGCCGCAAGTAGTTGTGCCGAGGACATTAAATAATTATGATATACAAGTGATTTGTGAAACGTTGCTTATGTGAGAAAACGTGACAAAGTAAGTTTAATTGATAAAATATGTTTAATAATTATTAAAATATATTTTTTTAAATTATTATACATTAAAGTATGAAGCTTAACTTCAGTACACTATAGGTATGGCGCTAGCTAAGCTTGCTGGGATACCGGAATACTGGATGATTTTAATGCCTTTAAAACATTGGGTGCACCGATTCACCCTATAATAAACCTAAGGGAAAATAGATTTTTTTGTCCGTTAACTTTGCCGAATTTTGAATTTAGTCCATAAGTTTTTCACTTTTTGAAAATCGTCCATCATATTTGCAGAATTTTGAAAATCGTCCATTATATTTGAAAATTTTGAAAATCGTCCATCATGTTTACCAAGTTCAACAAAATCGTCCGTTTCAACAGGTCATTAGCAGGTTATTCTAAAAAAAAAATATGTAATATATATATATATATACTATTTTAAAAAAAAATATAGCCGCCACTAAGAATTTATATTATACTCTCTCCGTCCGTCCGAAAGAGAGCATTTTATTTTTGTGCACGTTGATTAAGAAGTATTGTTATTTAATGTGATGGGAGTGTGGATCCCATATTTTAATTGTATTAGTGGGTGTGTGTGGATCTCATGTGTGTAAAAAAGGAGGCGACCCTCTTTGGAACGGACGACCAAAATGGAAAAAAGACCGCGGACGGAGGAAGTATCAATATTTAGTCAAATTTGCTCCACTTTAGTAATGCGATTAATATTGTTTGTTTGGTATACAGAAGTGAAAAATGAAAAGTGAGATAAAATTGATTAAATAAAAATATGATATAGATTAATTTGGATGAAAATATTCAAATGACATGTCATAGCAGGTCAAAGGACCAAAATATTGAATTTTATGAAGTTAATGGACTAATTTCAAAATTGTTATAAAATTAACGGACTAATTTCAAAATTAAAAAAGTTAATGGACTAATTTCAAAATGAATGAAAGTTAGCGGACGAAAAATCTATTTTCCCTAAACCTAGAGTATTATTTATAGCTATGATTCATAATAAAATAAAAGGGAAAATAGATTTTTTCGTCCGCTAACTTTCATTCATTTTGAAATTAGTCCATTAACTTTTTTAATTTTGAAATTAGTCCGTTAATTTTATAACAATTTTGAAATTAGTCCATTAACTTCATAAAATTCAACATTTTGGTCCTTTGACCTGCTATGGCAGGTCATTTGAATATTTTCACCATAATTAATCTATATAATATTTTTATTTAATCAATTTTATCTCACTTTTTATTTTTCACTTCCGTATACCAAACAAACAATATTAATCTCATTACTAAAGTGGAGCAAATTTGACTAAATATTGATACTTCCTCCGTCCGCTCAAAAGAGGGTCTTTTTTCCATTTTGGTCGTCCATTCCAAAGAGCGTCACTTCCATTTTTACACACATGAGATCCACACACACCCACTAATACAATTAAAATATGAGATACACACTCCACTAATACAACTACCCACTACATATTAAATAACAATACTTCTTAATCAACGTGCACAAAAGCAAAATGCCCTCTTTCGGGCGGACGGAGAGAGTATAATATAAATTCTTAGTGGAAGCTATTTTTTTTTAAATAATATATATATATATTACATATTTTTTATTTTTTATTTTTAGAATAACCTGCTAATGACCTGTTGAAACAGACGATTTTGTTGAACTTGGTAAACATGATGAACGATTTTCAAAATTTTCAAATATAATGGACGATTTTCAAAATTCTGCAAATATAATGGACGATTTTCAAAAAGTGAAAAACTTATGAACTAAATTCAAAATTGGGCAAAGTTAGAGGACAAAAAAATCTATTTTCTCTAAAATAAAATAATGTTTAATTAGTGATATTCTTTTACTGTACGAAATAAAGTGGCCGGGAATGTTTCTTCGAGGACTAGTCGGGCGTAAGCCCGGAACCTCGGTATCAAAAAAAAAAAAAAAAAAAAAAAAAAAAAAAAAAAAAAAAAGTGAAAATGAGTCAGTGGACCCGCTAAACATGAGTTCACATTTCTTTACTCGCCATTCCTTAATTCCCAAGTTTGCCATCTCCTTCAAATTTCTACATTAAACCCCATCGCTGCAGAGCAAGAAACCCTCGCAAACACGAATTTGTTCAGAGAGCTTAAAGTTGCCTATACATCCAACCAACAGCTTATATAAAAATGGAAAGGAAAGTTGGGAAATTCTTCGATTCAGTGGGTAACTTTTTCGGCGGGGGCGATCAGATTCCTTGGTGCGATTCCGATGTCGTAGCTGTAAGTGTTCCTTTTAACTTTTTCTTTGTTGTATGTAACCAGTATGAATTGAGTAACAGTTATCGGGAAAGCTTTGAAGTTACTAGTGTTCTAAGAAGTATTTTAGCGGCGTAAATTATGATTCAGATGTAGTATGACTTTGGAATTAACCAGGTGGGCTGCCCACTGGGCTCCTCGCAAAAGTGAGTGACCCAGTTCGATTTTCATTGGGAACTAATAGGAGGGGAGATATAAAGAGGCTTGGAGAATAAGGGTGTATGGTGCTTACTTTGCCCGATCAAAAAAAAATAAAAATGTATGACTTTGGAATTAGTCCTCGGGAAGAAAATCTTATCATATCTGAATGACCTGAAGCGATTGAGGCTAAACTAATGGGTTCGACTGATGAGATGATACAAATCAAATGAATAAAGCTTAGCTTCAATTGGTGTACTCACATATATATACCTGTTGTGATTTTGTGTGCTTTGTTGTTTGCCTCTCGTTTTGTTTTGTTTCATGTAGTTAGTTTTGATTGTTAATCTTACACTATTTGAGGTTGAATATCATATTTTCTATTGTGAATGAGTTTATACCATTTCAGTGTGGCGTACATGTGTCCTTCAACAGTGGGGATAATGGATATTATAAGTTATTTGAGATGCTTTATTGTATAATCTTCTGGCTTGTAGCTCTTCCTTACGATGGGGATAGAAGCCAGAGCCTGACTTAATGGCTAGATAGGGGTACACAAGTTAAAGGTTTATATTCTGTTATTATTTGTTTTTATGGTTGTGAGTACCTGCACAGGAAGTTTGTATTGTAGGTCCTGCAATTTCTATCAAAGGTACATAAGTTTTCATATCTGTTGATGTTCTCCTGATTCTTTGGTCTTATAAAATTTATGGTTCTAATGGCAACCCTTTATGTGATTCATCACCATAATAGTTTTTACGAACTAATTCTTCTATTCAGAGTTTCTCATGCGCAAGGTGCCCAAGGGGCACAAGACTTTCTATTGCCTGAGGCCCTTGGTGGTCCTTAGCCTTCATATTTTGATGGGCACAACATTATCTTCACGTTATCTTACGCAATGAAATAAAGTTAAAAGACTTATGTCACATTACAACCACATAAATCATAGTGTATCAATTAACACAAATGTGACACATATATGACACTGAACAGAATAAGACAATAGAAGAAGTTTCCATGCACTTGGTCCAATATTATCAATTTCATGCATGATGGTCCTTCCTTTGGGTGTTCTTATACTTTTATTTGTTCTTGTCATTGCTCCAGCCTATTCTGAGCATTTTACATCTACAGGGATGTGAACGTGAGGTTGCTGAAGCTGAGAAAGGTTCCTCGGATAAACAAAAAAGGGAATGCATCATGCGCTTGTCTTGGGTTCTTGTTCACTCAAAACGGCCTGAGGATGTACAGCGTGGAATAGCTATGCTTGAAGGTGATATGGTCGATGAATCCTTCATGTGTGTGTGCATGCGTTTAAATGAAAAAATATTCCTTTTGGAACATAAGGGTTAGACGGAATACTCCTCAATTCCAATTTAGATGTCTATTGTAGAAATAGGTTAGACAGAGTGAACCTCTTAGTTATCTATTTTAGATGTTCATGGGCTATTGTGTATTTGCTTCCCGTTTCTCCCCTTATTTTAAAATCAGGTTTCACTTTTTGACTGTTGAAACTCATTTCTTGCAGCTTCTTTGGCCGACTCTAACAGTCCCCTCCAGGATAGAGAGAAGATATATCTTCTGGCCGTTGGGTACTACAGAAGTGGGGATTACTCTAGGAGCAGGCAACTCGTTGATCGTTGTTTGGAGGTTGAGTTCCTTTAAGCAATGATAATATGATTGAGAAATTTTTTATTACTAAGGGGAAAAGGCTTGTCAATTGTTTTTTTTCAGATTCTTTTTTTTTTTTTTTAATTTCTATTTGTGTGATGATGTATATTCTTTATTGAATTCATAGAGTATGTTTCTATGGCTGCTGGAGCTCATAATCCTTCGTAACTGTAGTTTGGTGTGGGTAGATAATTTTCTTAAACTGTATGCCTTCTGGATTTATTTATTTATTTCGGTTGTGATGTCACAGGTTGCGCCTGACTGGAGGCAGGCCTCAACTCTCAAGAAAGCAATCGAAGATAAAATTACAAAAGGTAATTTCAATTCCATGGGTTGCGTCTATAGATCACTTGTATATATGAATTGCTTTTACCAAGAACCAATTTGCTCATCTTATTCTTGAAATTTTAATTTAGATGGGGTAATTGGAATTGGTATTGCTGCAACTGCTGTTGGGCTTTTGGCTGGTGGTATTGCAGCAGCACTGTCGGCCCGCAAGAAGTGAAAGATGACAAAGGTTCCAACGCTGTTTTGGTTTTGATTTAGACTCTTGTAAATTTTGAATATGTGACAGGATATGCTGTGTTCTATATGTCATTGTTAAACATGTTGGAACGTACATGTGCAGATGTATTTCAAATCATTCTCAGACAGCCTAATTCTCTTACTCCTGGCAAATTTTCTGCATTTGCACTCATCCTATGTTTTGCTACTCCGATTAATTGTTTGTTTGTTTGTAGGAACCAATCATTAGGTTCTGTCAAATTAGACAAAGTAGTTATGTTCTTTTTTATTTTTAATGGAGTTCAACATTGCGTTGAGTTTCAATTTATAGTTTAACACTATGTTAACGAACTGGGGATCTTGGGCAAGGATTAATTATTACGTTGTTGGCAGGTGTCAATGGTTTATCTGCTTATAAAAATAAATTTCTCATATTTATTTTTTAGATATGTTTGCATGAGATTGGCCAAGTGAAACCAGATCCTTTCTAACCTGACCAGTTAGTGATTGCACCCACAGCTCATTATGTACATAAATTCTGGAGTTGATATCTATAAATCCAATCTATAATAATTTTATTAAGTAATTTATGTGTAATTTAATGGGAGGATTACTACTAGGTAAAAAAAAAATCCTTAATTACTATAAGATATTACAAACATACAAAAATATTATCATTAACTACAAAAATATATAGTAATATTACAATATTACCTCTACAATGTGCTGCACATAAATGTTGTGTGCAGCAAAAGTTCGTGTGCAACAAAAGTGTGTGCAGTAAAAAAAAAGTGTATGCAGCAAAAAATGGGGTGGTCCGGCGAAGCTCCGGCGACCGGCCGGCAGCTCCGACGACCGGCCGGCGGTGGTCCGGCATAATTTCGACGGCAGACCGGCCGGCGCGCGGTCCGGCGGTGGGTGAGGGTTTAGGGTTTGTGGTTTAAGTGTATGAGTTTGAGGTTATATTTGGTATTTTATTTTAATATTTTGTATGTGAGAGTAATTATTTTAAATCAATGTATCTAGTAGTAATTAGGGGTACAAAGTGTGTACCTATTAGTAATTATTCCTAATTTAATAAATATAATATTTTTTATATCCAACTGTTCATAAAAAAACTAATAAAAATTTTGTTAGAAATTTAATAATAAATTGTATAATTTTTTATTATATATATGGAGTATATATTAATATTAAGTATACTATAGCAGAAATTTTTATTGCTGGTCTGTCATCTCCAGAGCGCTCCAATGTGACGTGTAATTTTCTTAAATTTTGGATTTTTTAATATTTCTTATTTACTTTTAATTAACTTCCTTATTTAATATTTTCTTTTTTAAGTAATGTGTTTCTTATTTTTAATATGATTAAATTTTTAATATTTTATTTATTTATTTAGGTATCATTAATTAATTACTAAAACTTTTAATAAAATAAATAAATTAATTAATATCAAATTAAATTAAATCATATATATATAAAGAGAAAAAAGAATATTTCATATAATATTCTCTCTCACCCCACTTATAAATAAATAAATAAGAATTATTGGTTATTCATTCTAAATACACATTCGATTCTTCAATATGAATAAGAGCTTTCTTCAAGTTTCTAGAGAATTGATTGATTTATGGAAGTATAAAAATTTATTTCGATAGAACGAGTCAAGTAGATACCTCTAAAAAATTGATTTAAGAGGAAGAGAATTGATTCAAGTATTCTTGAATTGATTTACCTCTTAAGAATCGATTCTTCAAGAGAAACAGATCGATTTAAGTATTCTTAAAGAGGAAGAGAATTGATTCAAGTATTCTTGAATTGATTTACCTCTGAAGAATCGATTATTCAAGAGGAACAAAACCATTCTTGAATAGATTTACATCTTAAAAATTGATTTTTTTAAGAGTAAGAGGATCGATTCAAGTATTTTTTAATCGATTTATATCTTAAAAATTGAATTTTCAAGAGGAAGAAAAATCTTTAAATCTTAAGAATTGATTCTTTAAGAGAAAAAAAATTGATTCAAGTATTACCTTTTAAAAATTGATTCAAGTATTCTTTAAGATGTACCTCTAAAATATTGATTCAAGTATTCCTCAAGTGGAAGAGAATCGACCTTTAGAGAATAAGAGGTTGAAAATTAATTTATAAAATGTTTGACCTTATTTTCCTTAAATTAGTATAGCAAAATCCTTTTTCGCTAACGTGTTATTCACGTATAATCTTACTATTCATTTTTTTTCTTATACACTTATTATGACTTATTTACTTTAGTATTATTAATTGCAATTAATAAATAAATTATTCGATATAAATAAATTAATTAGTATCAAATCAAATCATGTATAGAAAAAAAGAATAAATTGAGATTTTTTGTAGGCAAAAACTCCTGTGTGCCCCGGGGACACACCGTGCCCCGTGAGAACACAAGAGTTTCTAAAACTCTTGTGTTCTCACGGGGCATGATGTGTTCCCGGGGCACAGGAGACCAACTATTTTTTGTATATAATTGATATTTATTTTAGACAAATAGCAAAATTAAAGATTTATTACTAAGAGTTAGATACTTTGATCATAATTAAACTTAAATACAAAGAAAAAATAAAATATTAACAACTATATAAATATACAGCAAAGAGACAAAATTGATCCTATGTGGTTGCACATTTTTCTAGAGACATAGGGGGAGTAATAATAGCTTTCAGTTGTATTAGGTTATAATATAACATTTTTAAAAAAATACAAGTAAATATTCTATCCAATAATTAGAATATATGTACATATATAGTAACTTTTTACATGATTTAGTTATACATTACATTATAAAAAGGGATAATTACTACTACGTACATTGGAATCTCCTTAATTATTATGAGATACAAATATATAAAAATATTATTACTAACTACATAAATATATAGTGATATTCCAATATTACCCTTACAATGTGCTGCACATAAATGTTTGTGTGTAGCATAAAAGTTCGTGTGCAGTAAAAAAAGTGTGTGCAACAAATGTTATGTGCAGTAAAAAAAGTGTGTGAAACAAAAAAAGTGAGTTTGGGAGCTGTGGTCCGGCGGCCGACCGGTGGTGGTCCAGTGGTCGGCGGCGGTCCGCGCGGTGGCCCAGCGGCCGCAGTGGGTGGGTGAGGGGTTTAGGATTTGTGGTTTAAAAATGTATGAGATTATAATGAATTAAGGTTATATTTGGTATTTTACTTGAATATTTTGTATGTGAGAGTATTTTTTTTAAATCAATGTATCTCACAGTAATTATGAATACAAAGTGTGTACCTATGAGTAATTTTTTCCATTATAAAAAGTCAAATATTATAATTTGTTGCAAATTCTTTATATTGATGAAAGAAATTGTCTAGTTATAAGAAAAAAAAATCTTCTTAATTAATGTTGTTACGTTATACACGGATTATTTAATTAACATTTAGAAAATAATTTAACATAATTGTTTGTGTAAATTTTTTGATATTTTAAACTAAATAAATTATGAATATTAAAGATTAAAAATAGAGAGAATTATTTGATACTAATTTTTATTAATAATAGATATATATTGAAATAATTATAGATATTTGAATTTTCTCGAAATAAATTTATTAATAAATTTTTTTTAAAAATTATATGATTAAATGAAGATAAGATAGTAAGATAATATATTTATTGTGAAGATTATATGGTTGATATGAATATTAAAGATTAAAAATAGAGAGAATTATTTTATACTAATTTTTATTAATAATAGATATATATTGAAATAATTATAGATATTTGAATTTTCTCGAAATAAATTTATTAATAAATTTTTAAAAAAAATTATATGATTAAATGAAGATAAGATAGTAAGATAATATATTTATTGTGTTTCTTATAATAAAATATGACATCCGATCACTTTTAAAAACGAGTTAGCTAAGTATCCATAAAAAAAAATCAATTTATAATCTAGTTACTACTGTAAGAGTATCTCACGTACGCTAAGTAAAACAAAAGGTAATCATGTTTTATTACTATTTTGCTAAGCAAAACAAAAAGTAATTGCATTTTATTACTATATGATCGTGTTTTATTTTATTAGTTGTTTGATTGATATTTCACTAAATGATCAATATTTTGGATCCAATATCATCGGTAGATATCCAAAGACAAAGAAAAGCAGTATGGCAAGGGATAGCTGGCAAAAGTTAGCTTCGCCGTCGGAGATACTATCAGCGGAACTGTCAGTAACGTCACCTTAAATATTAGCTACTGATCCTTCATTATTCCTACGTGACTATTTCGTTGGATTATGGTTTTCACCCTTAAATGCTCGGAGAAGTCATTTTTGTCATTTTTTATCCTTAAAATAAATATAAATAGTTAATTATAATATAAAAAAATAAATATAAATGTTAGGAGGAGTCATTTTTGTTATTTTTATCCTTACAATAAATTTAAATAGTTAATTATAATATAAAAAATAAATATGAATTTATGTTAAATAATAATTGAAATAAAAAATAAATTTCATATATAAAAAAAGTAATTAAATTTTTTTCTTTTGAATATCGATAGAGCGCAAGCTAGGCCGCGTGCCGTGGATTTATAGTGTTCCACTCCTACCTTCACAATTTTCGTTTTAGTCAATTCCTATTTTAACTTCATATTTCCATAAAAATAAAAAAGACAAAATTCTTGTGCACCTGGGCGCACTGACCACATTACGTGCGCTTTTAGAATTTTGTGTTAAATTGTATACCCTTTAATATACAGATGTGTACTCTTTATTTTATAAGAAAAATTATTGTGTGTATCTGGGCGCATGGACAACACTCCGTGCGCATTTAGAATCTTGTGTTAAATTGTATACCTTTTAGTATAAAAATGTGTACCCTTTATCTTCTAAAGAAAAAAAAATTAATGAAAAATTATACCCTTTAGAACAAAATGGTGTACCTTTTATTAATTAAAGTGTATACATTTAAACCAAAACAATGTAACCTTACCCATAATACTAAATTTCTAAAGACGCACGGGATTTGTTCCCGTGCGCTCAGGTGCACGCGTCAATAAAAAATAACTAACTAATATTCTTTCACTACTTTAATTATTAATAAACTTCTTATTATATTTTAAATATTTATTTTATAATTGATATGATATCAAATTAAAGATTAAAAAAAATCAAATTATTTGATATAATTTTTATTAATAATATAATAAATATATAATGAGATAATTATATTATGGGATAGACATAAAAAGTAATTTTTCTTAAAGAAATTATATGATTGGATGAAAATAAGGAAAAATGATACTCCCTCCGTCCCACAACAAGGAGTGTATTTTGCCACTTTCGTCCGTCCCATCACAAGAGGTGCATTTCTCTTTTTAGTAGATGAGATTCACATAAAATAATTAATATATTCACATGGGACCCACACATCACACTCATCATACACCCGATAGCATCAACCACAGCACATGGACCTATTGAGATGCTTTCTTGCAAAACCCAACAAGGGCTCGTTTCGGCACCGTTGTGATGGGACGAATATTTAGGGATTTATTGTGTATCTTATTGTAAAAGAGTATACTTTGATTGACCTAGGATCAATATTTGTGCCCCAATCTCATCGGCAGATATCCGAAGGGAAGAGCGGAATGGCGAAGGATAGCTGTCTGGCAAGAATTACGGCTGGCTTCGCCGTCGGAGGTGCTGTCGGCGGTGCCGTTGGTAAACCCTAGCTGCTGCTTCTTCATTACACCCTGCACAACTATTGCCTCTCTTTCTTTTTTCTTTTGGCTATTATATTTATGAATATTCAATTTGGGCAATCGCGAAGGCATAAATAGGACCATGCTGCTATTCTTTTGGCTATTATATCTATGAATATTCAATTTGGGCAGTCGCGGAGGCATAAATAAGCTTGAAAGATTGTACCTTTGAAATATCACTTTGAGGTGCTTGTTGTTTATGTTGTGCTGTTGCATTATTATTCCAATTCTCGAAATTCTCATTGCTTGGGTTGCTTGGGTTATGCTTTCCGTGAAGTCATCTTTTATTTTGTTTTACCAATTAAGGGGTGCTAATGTTATTTAATTAGGACTTTCAATCCGGAAAATAGAAATAGGAAAGCAGGAGTGGTTTCTTTTTCATACTGAAATGAGATTTCTTCTGGAGATATTTTATTGAGGAAATGGTCGTTTATATATGTTACATCAAATGCCCTTCTAGTAAGTTTTTGACTATTAGTGCTCACTTGCTATTCGAATTGTGCAGGTGCTGTATATGGAACTTATGAGGCTATAAGATACAAGGTAAAATTTTTGAATGATTCTAGCTTTTAATAAGCTTTAAATTCAGATTTTGTTTAAAAAAGCACTGCACCACTCTTATCATTAGTTCAGATTGTTAGTTTCTGTTGTCTAGTCTCTCCCATTTGGTTACACGAATTGTGAGCAAATATATACCATGTGTACTTTAATATAAATTGAAAGTTAAGCCTAACTGCTCATTGGATTTTGGGAGAAAATCTCGTAATGGTGCAAGTACTTCAATGCATTTGTGTGACAGGTTGTCATTTTGAGGAGTTTTGCACGAAAATATGACATTGGCTGTCAATATTCTGCTTGGTCTACTACCATGCCTCGGGACTTGATGATTAAGTCCATGATCTTTCGACTAGAATGATCATACCATACAAAATATATGTTTTCTTCCATGGATATCAATTAAACAAAATATGTGGTTTAAAGATTGTAACCTCTAGTATTCTCCAACATCCCTTTTCAACCTTGAACTAATTCTCTCCGCCTATCTGAAAGTAAACTCACTCATTTTAGGTTTACCCATCAATATTGTGTTCTTTTGTCATTTAGCCGTCAAGGAGAGAACAGTGGTTTACACAATCATGAACAAGATAGATATTAAAGGTGCTCAGTGACTGGGATATAAATCCAACACCTCAAACTCACTGAATATAGGTCCACGTTTGAAAGTGCCCCTTTTGCTCCTGTTAGTTGCACCTAAGGCATGCTTAGAGACTTGTGTTATTTTCCAGCTTTTGAGTGACTTTTATTAGTAAAATAACAACTTTGGATTTATATGAAAAAATATACATATCTTAATTATTCACAAAATTTAAAATTAGTGTTTATTAGTTTATATATTAGATAATTCTTTGGTGGTTTGAGAAATCCATTCCTCCCCAACAGTCCTCCAGTTCCCTCTGCTGTCCTCCGATTGCCCTTCACTGCTGCCAGTCACCAGCCGCTGCCGGATAATTCGATGAGCATCTTGTTTTGTTGCTATTTTGATGAACTTCTTGTGATATCGCTTGTGTTGTTGTTTCAAGTATGATAGATTTTTGTATGTTATGTGTTTAAGTTTAATGTATTTGTCTCTTTTATGTCAACTGTAATTTATTTGTTTTTAGTTTTTATTTTATTAGGTAATTATGTTCTACATATTTTATAGTGTAGGAATATTAATTATTTTTATTTCATCATTATACTCAAGTCGCACTCCTTGCTCATCAGGCACTAAAAAGCCTGAATACGCATTGCGTCCATAATAAATATGATAAACAGTGAGCTCATTAAAGAATGTTAGAGATTTTTTGCCATGCAAAATGTCAAAGCCCTAATTGAGGGTTAAGCTATAAAACACCCATCCAATCTCCACTATCTATTTCATAATGTCTAGTATATTTATAGCCAACTGTGGGCATCAGAACAGTCAACTGCCATGTTTGAGTTGTTCGGGAAGGGGGTTTTCACTTGCGTGGCTGAGAAGAGGGGTGTCATTGTTTGGAAGAAGAGAACTTGGGTTTGGTTTTGGCCTTTATACTTGAGACTAGTTTATCTTTTTTCCAAGTCCCTATTAGACTTTTTATGGGATGTTTGTTCTTGGTTTGGAGTGACTTTTGAAATTTGAAGCGTGTTTGTTTTTCTAGTAAGGTAGGATTTCACTTTATGTCAAAGTAATGTGTAAGATATGGGTGGTGATGTGTTATTATAATTGTGTTGATATTATGTCTGAGAAAAGGGGTGACATTATTGAGAAGAAGAGAGTTTAGGATTGATTTTGGCCATTGTACTTGAGAGTTGTTCATCCTTTTCTAAGTCCTTATTAGATCTTTTATGGGATGTTTGATCTAGGTTTGGTGTGTAGTTTGAAATTTTGATGAATTTTAATAGTGTGCTTGTTTTGGGTTCTTAGTACGGTTGGATTTCACTTTGTTGGAGTAATGTTTAAGATATGGGTGGTGATGTATTATTTTATTAGTGTTAGTCACTCTTGTAATGATTATATAGTTTTTTGAATACGAATTTTAAAATTGCAAAGAAGAATGGTCTTAGGGTTTTAGAAACCCAAAAATCTGTTTTAAAAATCAAAGGTACCCTTAAAGGTATGTTTAATTTGAGTTTCAAGTTGATTTGAAAGTCAGTTTTGAAAATCTAGTGGATTTTGAAATCAGAATGAGTAGAGTTATATGATTATTTTGGGTTTTGGTTGAGTAGTATTTAACTTTATGTCAATATCAATGTGTAAGAATAGACATCAATGAGAATGATGGTGTTATAATGTAAGAGGATGTTATTATATTATTGTTTGATGAGAAAATAGAGAAGATAGAAGAGATCATTAATTGAAGAAGAGAATAGATTGATGGTGGGTGGATTGGGTATGAGTATGGTTTAATGGTATTTGTAAGGGTGTTGTATGTATTTGGTTTTTAGCAATTGGACTTTAACATCTCAAATTCCAAACCGATTTAGGTAGAGAAGGATTAACTTAATGTGGAAATCGATGTGTAACAGTGTAAGAAGAGGATTGTGATGCTTATGAGAATATTTTGTATGGATATGGAAATCCTTTAAAACCAAATCAAACATACCTTGGAGATATCGGGACCATGTACCAAGGGACTGTCTTATTTGATCAAGAAAGCATTAGCCTCCACACACTACTAATGCGAAAAAGGATTCTTTTGCTTATATTTATACACCACCCAATATTTTGCTTGCTTCACACATCCGCAACCCGTGATTTAAAAGAGCCAGCCCACAATCAGAACTGGTTTTTTTATCCTGGGTCTTCATCTGTAATTCGAAAACAGTGCGCTTACTACTTCTTATATAAATTTATCATTGACGGAAGCCACAGCTGCCTTATGATTTTCTATTCAGGACTCTATATGGAGGATGTAACTAGAAACTCATCTATTTCATGAAAAACTGAGCATGTTGATGAGTGTAGGAACTTCGTATTGCTACTTATATTTGAAAGTGTTCGTGTTAGATATTTAGTTTATGAAAAATTGGTTCTTATCACTATCTTAACTGTTTGATTGTATTTTGACAAGACATTTTAGAAATAGCGTGACTATGTTCTTACTTGATCAATTTACTTGTAGTTCTTTGTTTTCCATGCTCCCAAGATCATCATTTGGCCTGGGGGAGAGAGACAGTAGTAATTTATATTTGGACATTTAAGTGAGAGTTTTGAGTTTGTGAAATTGCAGGTTCCGGGTCTTCTGAAAGTACGATATATTGGACAAACAACGATCGGTAGTGCTGCTGTTTTTGGACTTTTCCTGGGAGCTGGAAGCTTGATACACTGTGGAAAATCTTATTAGGCTGTTTCTTTGATTCCAGTTTGTCATTTGAGTTAAATATTGAGAAATAATAGTTGTGGATAACATTGTTATGGATGTTGGTTTTGTTGACTAAATTTACAGCATTTTGCTGCCTAAAGTAGATTTGCTGCTGCTGCTTTTGTGAAATAAAAAAAACTGTGGCTTGATAATAGCTTTGAATAGTCATTAGAGCCGTCAAAACGGGTTTGGGCCCGCGGGCCGGCCCGCCCCCGCCTCCAAAATAGGTGGGTTGGGCCGTAGAATTTACAGCCCGTTTGGAGGCGGGCCTAAACGGGCTGGCCCAAACGGGGGCGGGCCTAGGCGGGCTCAACCCAAACGGGGGCGGGTTGGCCCGCTTGGGCCCGCCATAATTTTTTTTTTTTTTTTTTTTTTTTTTTACGAATGTTCAAGTGTTTAATATTACAAATATTTGTTGTTCATTTGTTAAATATTTTTTAAAATAATGAATTAAATCTTAACATGAATTTAAATATTTTGTACCTAAATATGTAAATAATTTAAAATCCTATTTTGCTTGATTTTGAATTTTTTTTAATTTTTGAAATTTTAATATATAAATGTATATATATGGACTAGAAGCAAATGCAAATTATAAACCTTTAAGATATCTAATCATTTGAAGATTGACAAGGATATAATCAAATAATTGACCAACATGAAGATTGAAATATTTATATTATGATGTTATGATGGATGAGTTTTGAATACTATACTTATAGTTTATACTTATTTTTTTTGATCGAAAAATTTTTATTAATAAAACATATGAAGTTAATTTAAATATTATACTACTTTATACTTATGTTTTGAGTTTTGTGATTCACCTTTAGAACTAGTAAATTTTTTGTGATTAAATTTGTGTTATTCAAGGATAATTAGACTTACATTGTTTTATTTGAGATTCTTAATAAAGTATATAATTTAGTAAACTTTATGTTATTTGATTAATGATCTTTCTTTATGTTTAATTGTTCATGGAGTCATTTTGTAAAATCTATATTTATATTTTAATTATTTAATTAATATTATAGATTTTGTAAGAGTGTCCATCATTTAGATATTTTATTTTCAAATAATAATAATTTTGCATACTTCTATCATTTTGATATTTTATTTTTAAATAATGATAATAACATCGTAAAAAAAAAAAAAAAGAGACGGGTTGGCCCGCCATAACCCGCCACCCGCCTTTAAATGGGTTGGGTCTAGCAATCCTAGCCCGTACCCGCCTACGGCCCGCCCCGCCTAAGCCCGCCAAAAGGCGGGTTGAGGCGGGTTTTGGCCCGCCCCGCCCCGCCGGCCCGTTTCGACAGCTCTAATAGTCATCAACTTCCAAGAAATGTGACTAATTAATTAAACTCATAATGAATTGCAGAAGTATGATATCTGTTGATGTCAAATTTAACATTTTTGAAGTTCAAAATTTTCAATGAATTTAAGTTATAAAAAAAATAGATCTGTTATCATTTTTAACATTTAAGATCTTAAATGAGAATCTCCTACGGAATAGAGCATTTTCATATAAAATTTGATAGGTGCCATCTTTATTTTTTACTCCTTCAGTCGCATTATCTTGTATACTATTCGTTTGTGATACAAAGGAATAATACGGAAGGAATATTTTTTAAATGCCAAGTAGCATATTTTAAATGCCTTTGAATTGGATGTAACAATTACAATGGTGTATATTTTAAATGCCTTTTTATTGAATGTCAAAAAGTAAATGCCTTTGAATTGGATGTAACAATTACAATGGTGTATATTTTAAATGCCTTTTAATTGGATGTCAAAAAGTTAGTATCCTTGAATGGATCAGGAATCGCTGTGCTTTTTGCTCGTGAATCAAGGAGTATTATTATTATATGTAAAATAGGTAATTGTATTAGAGGGGAGTGGTGGACTATATTGTGTACTAAAACATTATTACTTTTGCAATAAATGCTATCACTTTTCATTTATACTATAAAATGTTTATAAAATAATATTATCATTTTTCATTGATTTAATATCACTTTTAATTGTAAAATTTATCACTTTCTATTCATCTCACATAATTAATTTAAGGGTAATTTTGGGGTGCACCTGGTGCACCGATATGCCTCCAAATTTATAGGTTAAATAGGTAGTAGGATAGTTTTTTGTTTTAAAAAAAATTAATTATTTAATTTTTTTAATAATGAAAATTAATTTATTATTAATCTAATGGTTATAATTGTCCAAGTGCACCGGTGCACCAGTGCACCTGAGTTGGACTCTTAATTTAATAGCACTCCAACTTATATTCCCATCTCGAACGTCCCAAACCAGAGAAAGTATTTAAAAGAAAATAATAAGATATACTTTTAAAATCTTAAAAATTACTGCAATAGAAAAAAAAATTATGTTATTCTATCTTCATTGTTTAAGAGGAACATTCATGGCTTCATATAAGGGGGAGAAAGCACTAATAAAAAAATGTCACTTTCTTGCTAATCTTAGTTTCTCTGTCCCCATACACGGCCCCCTCCTCTTCAACTCGTTTAAGGTAATCAATTTGATTTCCTTATTATTATTACATTTAAATCTGTTTGGATTGTTATTCATCTGTGTCATGTTTTCAATTTTGACTTGGCCAACCTTTCTTTATTTTTCAGTTCATCACATGTATGCTTGCGTTCTATTGGGGAAAAAAAATCAGCTGATATTCGGATGAACTTCTAAAATTTATAATTGATTGAAAAATAGAATTTTCTGGACTTTGGAGCTTTCTATGCGTAGTCTAAATAAGAGTCAGATAAAGAATTGGTACTGGGCTCTGCTTTTGTGTGTTGAAAGATGAACATATTTTATTGAAATAAATCGATAGAGGGTTCCACTTTTGTTTGATTACAAGAATTTATGCTTACAATCTACACATGTCTGTAGTGGGGTGTTCACAATTTTTGCAGCCTTCTACTTAATGCCTGTGGGGTTTCTTTCTTACTTAAACTTGACAACCTTTTTTGCCTGATTTTGAATCCATGTTTCTTATTTCATCCATTGAGTTTTCTGCTTGTTGATTGAAATCTTGATTTGATGTGGATAATGTTGGCAATTGGATCTTATGGTGAACACGATTCGAAAAGAAAACAAGTAATTATACAGCGGAAGCAATTAAATCTTGTTTACCGTACTTCTGGATTGATGTAGAGGATGAACCGTTGCAGAGAACCACCTCTCAATCTTCTGCAGTATGTCCCAAGTTGAATCCTGCTGTTGTGTGGGCAACAATCCGCAGGATTCTCTCAATCTGCTCCTGTTCTTTCTAACTGTCAAATGAGGCACTGACTTAGGGTTAACAGGAACTGAGATAACTTATTTATAAGGGCTACTGCAGGGACCAAGAGGAGAAATTGGGCTGGGCCTCAATTGAATTTAATTAACCAAGCTTAGCCCAAAGCTTTTAATTAAATCCAATAATAATAATATAGTCCACTAAAATATTATTACTGCACTACCCGTCCAATCCCAAAATTATGTTCTGGGCTCCTTCTTATTATAAGCCCGATAGTCTCCCCATGTTTAAGATATTCAATGTCCATTAATTAATTAAGTTACTGACAACTCTAATTAATTAATATCTCGTCCGAGAGTAGTACCACTCAACCTTTTTATCATGCCGGAAATTAATCCACTTGCAAGATTTACATGATAAACCTTATGAGCTCCTCAAGGGGACATCATCAACCTATGACGGACATGGATTCCTTCTACAATCAACAGCACACCATAGATACAGCACTACTTCCCAACTCACCGAGTTTGTTGATTTAATACTTATAAATCTCACCCATTGATGAATCAAAGAAATACATACTGTCCTACGTGTCGAGGTTATTGTATAGGGATTAAGAGCACGAACTTCCATAATAACAGAGATCAAGTTCTACTATATAGTCAGTATAAGATGAACGATCTCAAGCGGTCCTACTCAATACACACAAGTGCACTAATGTGATTCTATAGCCAAGACAAGCTAATACCAAACCACACTACAACCATACCGATAGAGAGTCCCCGTCTATCTCGGTTGTGAGCATCTGTTTATACTTTATAAGGAAACCGATAATATGATCTTCCGCGTGTTGTCGCATAACATATTATCTACAGTATAAAGTAAATGGACTATTGCATCATGCATATAAAATAAATTATAAGATGCAATCATTTGATCAATAATTCTCATTTCAAATATTGTTATGACATTGTTCATACTAAAGCTAGACTTTTAGTATACAATCCAACAATCTCCCACTTATACTAAAAGACTATGCTGTCATGTCTTCTGCCATACATCTGATTCCTACTCCCACTACACGATCATTAAAAGCTCTCGCCTTAAGATCCTTGTAAATGGTTTACTAGGTCATCTTCCGATGCAATCTAGGCGACAACAACCTTCGCCTCATCATACGATTTCTCGTAGCAGGTGGTACTCGCGCTCCATGTGTTTAATTGCCTTATGGACTTGTGATTTCTTCAAGTTTGCAACTGCACCAATATCATCAGTGTAAATTGTGATTACCTTGGGCAAACTTAGAAACACTTCAAAGTCCATCATGAAGTCTCTAGAGTCATATAGATACTTTGGCTGCCTCATAGGCTCCAATTCATCATCTTTCCATGATGGAGTCCGGAGTCTGAAATATATTTCTATATAACACTCCTCCACATTATGACTCTACTTCCTAAAATTAAACACATAACCTTTGAGGAGAATTTACTGCCGTCCAATCTGACTAAAAATCTGAATCTACGTAATCCACAAGAAGCAGTGAATCTGTTTAGTAAATCCACATATAATTTCCAGTCCTTCTCAGGCACTTTATATATGTCTTACTACAGTTCATCATTCTTGTTCCGGGTTACGTTGATACCTTCTGTTCATGCGTTCAGCAACACAGATATCTAACTTCGTTCATAGCATTCTTTAGATTAAGCTTCCTTATTCGCCGAAGCATAAGGAACCGCTTTCATCTACTATATCTTCTTCTTGTGTCTCAAAGACACATTCACTTAGATAAATTTACATGCTAAACGAGTATGGACTGTATCATTTTATGAAACTTGAGATAAGCATAACATCCTTTCTTGTGATCCGTATTACCGTGATCAAAAGGATGTATTTTGCCTTTCTTAAGTCCTTCATCACTACCGCTTTATTAACCGTACCCATACGCCCGATAATACTCTTTCATTGTCTCCAATGAGCAAGATACTATCTACGTATAGTACAAGAAACACCACCACGTTTCCGTCACTCTTTACAACACACAAGACTCATCCGCTCATTGATTTAAATCCATGCCACTGGATTATCTAATCAAAACAGATGCTTCACGATCTTAAAACTTGCTTTAGTCCATCGCTGGACACTTTTAAGCTTACTATCAAAATGCTATTAGTACTTTGCAATGAATTACTCTAGTTGCTTCACATAGATGTTTTCCTCAAGACTTCCAATCAGGAAAGCTGTCTTGACATCTATTTGCTGTCCCTCATAATTTAATATGAGCAGCAATAAATAAAAGAATCCGGATCAATTTAAGCATAGCTACCAGCGAATATGTTCCCTCATAATCGAACCATTTCTTTCTGAGTACATCTTTTCGCAACAAGCTTTGCTTCCAAGATTTTCACCTTTCCGTATGATCCTCTTTTATTTCCTATGATCACTTGCAATGGTTTTTACACCATTTAGTGGTCATACAAGTTCCCAAACTTAATATAGAATCCGTAGATTCTATTTCAACGTACATTGCAACTTACTAAGATTCCGCATTTTAATCTTGTAGTGCTATGTCGTATCCGTGGGATAATACTATGTTCACTAGGGATCAAGTCTCACGACTCTCCCAAACATATATTTATGAGTTGTAACACAACCCTCCCACTACGACAAGGCACTACATGTAATTGTGTATCAGACGTGACACGCGATGCAGTTTACCTTGTGGTATATCCTCTTGTACACTTGGTACTTATACTTAGTGTTTTCCTCTCACTTCCTTTAGAACAACTTATACATGGGCTTGTGATTTATTACATAGTCCTTTTCCATAAAAATCTAGTGTTTGTATTGACAATCACCCTTCGATCTTTTGGACTAAATAAATCACTCTCCATTTTTCTAGGATATCCCATATACAGACAAATGTTTCACGAATTACTGTATCTAGGGTATATCCATAAAATGAATTTAATTATTCCAAATAATTGATCATCTATCTAATCATAACCATAAGAGCCTTATCCCTTCTACTCACCACACCATTCAGCTGGGGCATGCCCGGTGTAGTCAACTTGAGATTTAATCTCAACTTCTGATTATTTGTTCCTAACTATCCTAAGAGGTCTTCATCATCACGATTGAATCGTAATGATGTGATATATTTTCCATGACGCTCACTGTACCAGCCTTACAATTCTTGAATTAATCCAAGAACTTAGACATGCAGTGCATCAAATAAATATATCGGTTCCCAGAATAATCTTTGAATATTCATAACCACCTCTCGCCTGGATATTGTTAGGTTCGCTTGAATCAGAATGAACTAATTCCAACATATATATCTTTGGCTCTACACCCCACAGCCTTGAAAAGGCAGTTAATCAATTTTACTTCCAAGCACGACTCGCAAGTCCGATAGTTTCCACTTCAGATAAACCTTACGGTCTATCGGCTATCAACTTTTGAATCCTACTCAAGTAAAATGAATTAGTCATAGACGCCAAATGTATGTTTAGTTCATTTCCGAAGGTTCCTTTCTCTTACTAATATTAGAAGATGCATTATTTAATTACTATTTATTGCATCTGTGGGATGTGCATGATTCAAGAGTATCCAAATTATCCACCAATGTACTTTAACGGATTATAGCCTCATTCCTCATTTCTATGACCATGTCATTTAAATGAAATGAAGTATCCATCCGTTAATGCATAGAAACCGAAATTAAATTCTTTCTATGAAACGTACGTAAAGACAATTTCTCATAATCAATCGTTTATTCTTATCATGAGATAAATAAACAACTCCCACTGCAATAGCCACTACCTTTGTAGTTTTACCCATGTTATTAACAATCTTATCCTTACTCAGTGATAAACATTTAGTGATTCCAGTATCTACATACTTCGTGTCAGTAGATTCCATCACTAATCATGTTTAAACCATTAGTAAATAAGATATTAACCTTGTTCAGATCATGATGAAAAATTGGCTTTCTTTTGCCATATGTTTTGTTAGAAGTTTCCCACCATATACAATCTCTCGTATTTCAGGTAGAACTTGCTCAAAACATCCAGGCAAATTGTGAAGAATAAATTGATTTAGGTTTTCCTTTCAATTTCTATTCCAAGCTTTTCCAATTCACTCATCAATTGAACCATGATCTTCTGCCTTTTAATTTACTCAAGTATCCGAAGAGTTACATGAGACCATCATATTTCTATGAACCTCTCATCTCTTCACTAGAGATTTTAATAGGCATCATGATACGTCCTTTGTGAGATACACATGTATTTTCTTAAGCAGTAATTATCAAAACCAAGATTCTTTCTAATCATTAATTTGGACAAGTAAATGTAATGTCTTTTAGTTAACAATTAGTGAAATAAAACCATTCGAAATTCAGAGAATCACAAATAAATATTCCGATCAAATCTTCGAATTTATCCATTTATATTGTTTCCCTCAAAACAATATAAAATAAAATTCACCGACATCTCAAGCACCGTGAGTCTGCAAGCCACGTTAGTGTGGACGTTTACATACCCGAACATTTACAAGAGAAGGTTTTACCCATTAATTTCATTTGTCAACCTAACTTTATGACAAAATAATTAATAGTCGGTTACTCTTTAGCCATGCAAATAATAGCAGTGACTCCGTTGGGGAGGATACTAATTATTTACACCTAAGTGTACACCATTATTTGATCCCAAGTCCACTGCGCGAGCTTATGTGCCTTACAGTTGGAGAAGTACACACGCGCTCGGGTAGCTTCCTACAATCATTAATTATAAGTTTGTACCAGTGTACCGCACACAAACTCATCCGTTAGGGAGGAAGGCCTATGCCAACACGCAAGTTTATGTGCCACATTACAAACAATAATTATTTATGAAGTCTGTACCAGTGATCCGTGAATAAACTCATCCGTTAGGGAGGAAGGCCTATGCCAACACGCAAGTTTACTCACATCACTTACAAACCAATAATGGAGGCCGCGGGAATTTATTACCAATCCCCTCTCCCACTTAGTTTTTTAATTACCGAGGGTTTTTAACATGCATATAATATTCCAGAATAAAATATACAACTTAGACATGCTTCTATTAACATCAATTTAAATAAATAAATCACATAGAGCATGCCTATTACATATACAACAATAATTGACAATTAAATCAATTAATCAGTTATATAACATTAATTAATTGCATAAAATGTTGGATCAATTAAATAGGCCCAGCTGACCCAAACATTATTAACATAAAATGAGCAGCCAATTAATAAAATAATTAAGCCCATTTACCCTGCCAATTTCTACATAAAGGTCTAGCCCAATATTTAACCTTGGCCCAACATCAAAATACCCACAATTAATTAAAATTAATTAGTCCAGCAGCCCAATACCATTTAATTAAAATTGGGCCCAAAAGCCCAAAACCAAATTAAAATTGAGCAGCATCTAATATAATACTGAATTGGGCCCTTTAATAATCAGCCCAAATTCGCCTTAATTAAAATAGGGCCCTACAGCCCAATATCCTATTAATTAAAAAATTTGGGCCCAAATAATTAAACTAGGCCCAATAAACAATAATAGCAGCCCAACAGCACATCAACAATCCAAATGCTGCCCTAATTAGCTCCAGCCGCAACCGCTTCAAAACACGACAACCACCAACGACGTTAACAAGGCACCGCAGCTGCAGCCGGCGACCAACCCCTCAGTCCACCGGCGTCGCGTCGTCAGCTCCCTGGAAACGACCCGCCACCCATCTACCGAGCCTGCCGACTGAGATATCACACTGCCACCACCGTCAGCCAGAGAATTCCAGCCGAAAAAGTCGCATGCGTTTCAACGCCGCGGCCCGGAATGGAAACAACCTGCGACACGCCCAGAAGCTGCACCGACTGACGCCGCTGAGAACTCGTCCAGGAGCGTCAACAGACTCGTTCCCCGCCGCTGCCTGCCGTTGTTGGTTCCTCCCGGCATCTGTAACGCGGCGGCGCCGCTCCAACAACCCAGCACACACCGGCTCAGCCTGGTGCCAGCGCCGCCGGCTATCACGCCCTCTGCCCACCGGAACGGCACCGGCAGCCCGCATCGCGTGCAACGCCCAGCAGCCCGCTGCCGCCGCGAACATGCACGCAGATGCGCAGCCAAAAGATGCCGCCGGAGTGCAGACCCACTCCGATCTACTCGCCGCCGTGCCGCTTCCAGCCGGTAAGAACAACAATCGCCCGGAACAATGTTCCCTCAGTCCACCGCCGCCCGCCAATACTGAATCGGCTGTGATTTGGTGCCACTGACATCGGCTAAAGCGCTGTCAGCCGCCCAGAAACTTTGCCGTCGCCACCTAGCCAAGTGACGGCAGTCCAGAAACGCGCTCCGCCGCTGCCCACCGCCGTTGAGGACCGACGATCCATCTTACGCCAGCCAGATCCTTTCCGATCTGCCTCCAAAGCGATTGGGACCAGTCCAGTCGCACCTCGCTGTGAAGTCGACGCCGCCGTCACCGCCGTCGACGTCAGCCACCAGTGTGTATGTGTACAGTGTACAGTGTATACAATTAATGAAAAAAAATAACTGTATACTCACTCACAAAGAAACATGTGATATAACAGATTGTACTCATAAACACAAAAACACACACGGTCAGACTGTCTCAAACATGTGATAAATTCAAATTAAATCATATAATCAATTAATCACAAAAATCTTAACAAATCACGTTTCACCAAGAAACCACGGCTCTGATACCAATTGTTGGCAATTGGATCTTATGGTGAACACGATTCGAAAAGAAAACAAGTAATTATACAGCGGAAGCAATTAAATCTTGTTTACCGTACTTCTGGATTGATGTAGAGGATGAACCGTTGCAGAGAACCACCTCTCAATCTTCTGCAGTATGTCCCAAGTTGAATCCTGCTGTTGTGTGGGCAACAATCCGCAGGATTCTCTCAATCTGCTCCTGTTCTTTCTAACTGTCAAATGAGGCACTGACTTAGGGTTAACAGGAACTGAGATAACTTATTTATAAGGGCTACTGCAGGGACCAGGAGGAGAAATTGGGCTGGGCCTCAATTGAATTTAATTAACCAAGCTTAGCCCAAAGCTTTTAATTAAATCCAATAATAATAATATAGTCCACTAAAATATTATTACTGCACTACCCGTCCAATCCCAAAATTATGTTCTGGGCTCCTTCTTATTATAAGCCCGATAGTCTCCCCATGTTTAAGATATTCAATGTCCATTAATTAATTAAGTTACTGACAACTCTAATTAATTAATATCTCGTCCGAGAGTAGTACCACTCAACCTTTTTATCATGCCGGAAATTAATCCACTTGCAAGATTTACATGATAAACCTTATGAGCTCCTCAAGGGGACATCATCAACCTATGACGGACATGGATTCCTTCTACAATCAACAGCACACCATAGATACAGCACTACTTCCCAACTCACCGAGTTTGTTGATTTAATACTTATAAATCTCACCCATTGATGAATCAAAGAAATACATACTGTCCTACGTGTCGAGGTTATTGTATAGGGATTAAGAGCACGAACTTCCATAATAACAGAGATCAAGTTCTACTATATAGTCAGTATAAGATGAACGATCTCAAGCGGTCCTACTCAATACACACAAGTGCACTAATGTGATTCTATAGCCAAGACAAGCTAATACCAAACCACACTACAACCATACCGATAGAGAGTCCCCGTCTATCTCGGTTGTGAGCATCTGTTTATACTTTATAAGGAAACCGATAATATGATCTTCCGCGTGTTGTCGCACAACATATTATCTACAGTATAAAGTAAATGGACTATTGCATCATGCATATAAAATAAATTATAAGATGCAATCATTTGATCAATAATTCTCATTTCAAATATTGTTATGACATTGTTCATACTAAAGCTAGACTTTTAGTATACAATCCAACAGATAAGATATACTATGGTGCCCATGTATGGAAGAGAATGGTTGGATAGATGGACCTATTGGGGTCCCAGTTTGGTTGTATATGTTTGTTTTTTGAAGGAATTTTGGTTTTATATATTGGGACATTAAGTTGTATTTGTGCGGCTAGCAATAGATTAATTCTTTACTCGCTTTGCTCGTAATGACACCCACCTTGAGGCTCTTCATTTCTGTTTTGGTTAGATTTTGTAGTTCTAGCGTTGAATAGAACTGCAAAGTGTAGTAAGGGAACATATAGCTGCAATCCGTAAGAATTTAATTACGAACCAGTTTACAGTTTGTGCGAAGTCAGCAAGGTATGCTCTTTTTTCTGTTTTTTACTTGACTTGCTAAGATGCTGCGAGTTTGTTATGGTTATCTTTAATGGTAGTTGTATAAGGCAATTGTCCACTAAATGGTGGTCCTTCTATTTAAATATTAGCATTTCTATCCTTCCTTTACTGTGGGTGAGAGGACCTGTTTTAGTAATGGTAGAGTTGAAGTGTTAGAATACTGTAAGACAATCTTGAGTTGGCCTTTTCGTGTTGAACAAACGCTAGATTATTTACTACTTGAAGACTTGAATGTACCTCTTCCAAGATTACTTACTACTTGAAGACTTGAATGTACCTCTTCCAATTCACGACTCAAAAGTGATAATTGATTGAGATACAACTTCCTTTCATTTTTGGTTTTTCTTCTGTGACAATGTCATTGATGTAACCTCAGTCTTTTGCTGTCAAGAATATGCTTTTGCCACTAAATTTCTACCCTGTTTAAAATTCTAGTTTTCCTGTCATTGATTTTCATCACCTACAAGTAACTAAAATGATCTCAGGCCCAAAAGATATGGCGAGAGAAGAAGAGAGGAACCTTATTGAGATACTGGAGGAGAATACTCCGATTGAGATGAGCAAATACATCAACTATGTCCAGTCTCCTCATTGTGGTGCTATAGCAACATTTGCTGGCACTACTCGTGACACCTTTGAAGGCAAAATGGGCTTAGAGCTGAGGTATGAGGCATATGTCCCTATGGCTGTACGATGTATCAAGTCCATATGCTCTTCTGCCAGATCATCCTGGAATCTCAATTCCATTGCAATTGCCCACCGGTTAGGCCCAGTTCCAGTTGGTGAAACGAGCGTCTTCATAGCAATCTCAGCTGTTCACAGAGAAGAAGCTTTGGATGCTTGTAAGTTTGTGATTGATGAGATTAAGGCATCAGTTCCAATATGGAAGAAGGAAGTTTATACCAATGGAGAGGTTTGGAAAGAGAACTCGGAGTTCCTGGAGAGGAAAGATGTGCTTGGAAATCCTAACAATGGCAGAGGATGCTGTCGGAAAAAAAGTCATGATAGAGGAGGGACTTGAGAAATTGCACTGAGCATTGAACCGATCGGTCTTTGCGCAGTATGCCATGGCCGAAACTTAGCAGTTGGCATGCTTCTTAGTTATCATGATCTAAAACCCTTCGATTGTAGAGATATTGTGGTGTCGTTTTCTATTACACTGTCATAAATTTGCTCATGCCTAGTTCATTGTAGCACTGTAATGGTGATTGCTAGAGGCTTACAGCTAAAGGTTGCATTGAATTAGAGATATAGTGGTTATAGTGTATCACATTGCTATACATGCATTTTGCTGATTGAAAGAAATTCATGCTGTTTACCCTTCATCTACTTGCCACAATTTCTACACACCCATATTAAATTTTTAGAAAAATGCAAAATCCATAAGGACACCATCTTCATCAATTGGATCATTTTTTTACAAAATAGAAAACTGCTGATATAAAATTTTCAAATAAGTATTAACATCAAACAATGTTATGATCCTCGGCTTTACTGTCATCCGGCTTGAGCATTAGTTCGAGAGGCTGATGAAGCTCTCATGCTAATGGAAAATCCCAGTGGTGTATTGGTGAAGACGGAGGAGACTTCCAACAAGGTTTAAACTGATCCAAAAACTCAGACATGGATAACTCTTCCAATTCAGGCATGTCAACTGCATCCGGATAGCCCTACACAGCATATATATAAAGAAAGAAAGGTCAGTTTGGTGTCAATATCTATCATGACAAGTTATGATTAGCAACAGTGCACATACCTTTGTCGTTTATATATGTCACATCAAATGCCCTTCTAGTAAGTTTTTGACCATTAGTGCTCATGTGCTATTTGAATTGTGCAGGTGCTGTGTATGGAACTTATGAGGCTATAAGATACAAGGTAAAATTTCTGAATGATTCTAGCTTTTAATAGGCATTAAATTAAGATTTTGTTTAAAAAAGCACTGCACCAATCTTATCATTACTCAGATTGTTAGTTTCTGTCCTCTAGTCTCTCCCATTTTTTTCCGTGGATATCAGTTAAACAAAATATGTGGTTTAAGGATTGTAACCTCTAGTATTTTCCAACTTCCCTTTTCAACCTTGAACTCATTCTCTCCGCGTATCTGAAAGTAAACTCGCTCATTCTAGGTTTACCCATCAGTATTGTGTTCTTTTGCCCTTTAGCCTTCAAGGAGAGAACAGTGGTTTACACAATCATGAAACAAGCTTTTGAGTGACTTTTATTAGTAAAATAGCAACTTTGGGTTTATATGAAAAAATATGCATACCTTAATTATTCACAAAATTTAAAATTAAGGTTTATTAGTTCATATATTAGATAATTCTTCGGTGGTTTGAGAAATCCATTCCTCCCCAACAGTCCTCCAGTTCCCTCTGCTGTCTTCCGATCGCCCTTCACTGCTGCCAGTCACCTGCCGCTGCCGTATAATTTGATGAACATCTTGTTTTGTTGCTATTTTGATGAACTTCTTGTGTTATTATTTCAAGTATGATGGATTTTTGTATGTTATGTGTTTGAGTTTAATGTATTTGTCACTTTTGTGTCAACTGTTATATATTTGTTTTTTATTTTATTTTATTAGGTAATTATGTTCTACATATTTTATAGTGTAGGAATATTAAATATTAATTATATTTATTTCATCATTATACTCTCCTTGCTCCTCCGGCACTAAAAAGCCTTGCGTCTTTAATAAATACGATAAACAGTGAGCTCATTGAAGAATAGTTAAAGATTTTTGCCATGCAAAATTAAATGGCTCTGAGATTTAAATTGTTAAAGCTCTATTGAGGTCATCGAGGAAGATGGTTAGGCTATGAAACACCCATCCAATCTCCACTATCTATTTCATAATGTCTAGTATATTTATAGACAACTGTGGGCATCAGAACAGTCAACTGCCATGTTTGAGTTGTTCGGGAAGGGGTTTTTCACTTGCGTGGCTGAGAAGAGGGGTGTCATTGTTTGGAAAAAGAGAACTTGGGTTTGGTATTGGCCTTTATACTTGAGACTAGTTTATCTTTTTTCTAAGTCCCTATTAGACTTTTTATAGGATGTTTGTTTTGGGTTTGGAGTGACTTTTGAAGTTTGATAGTGTGTTTGTATTTCTAGTAAGGTAGGATTTCACTTTGTGTCAAAGTAATGTGTAAGATATCGGTGGTGATGTAATATTATAATAGTGTTGATATTATGATTGAGAAAAGGGGCGTAATTATTGGGAAGAAGAGAGTTTAGGATTGGTTTTGGCCTTTGTACTTGAGAGTTGTTCATCTTTTTCTAAGTCCTTATTATATCTTTTATGGGATGTTTGATCGGGTTTGGTGTGTAGTTTGAAATTTTGATGAATTTTAATAATGTGCTTGTTTTGGCTTCTTGGTATGGTAGAATTTCGCTTTGTTAGAGTAATGTGTAAGATATGGGTGGTGATGTATTGTTTTATTAGTGTTGGTCACTCTTGTAATGATTATATAGTTTTTTGAAAACGAAGTAGAATGGTCTTAGGGTTTTAGAACCCAAAAAATCTGTTTTAAAAAATCAAAGGTAACCTTAAAGGTATGTTTAATTTGAATTTCAAGTTGATTTGAAAGTCAGTTTTGAAAATCTAGTGGATTTTGATATCAGAATGAGTAGTGTAATATGATAATTTTGGGTTTTGGTATAGTATTTAACTTTATGTTAGCATCAATGTATAAGAATAGACATTAATGAGAATGATGGTACTGTAATGTAAGAGGATGTTATTATATTATTGTTTGATGAGAAAGTAGAGAAGAGAGGAGACAAAGGAGAGATCATTAATTGAAGAAGAGAATAGATTAATGGTGGGTGGATTGGGTATGAGTATGGTTTAACAGTATTTGTAAAGGTGTTGTATGTATTTAATTTTTTAAAATTGGACTTTATAATTAGCATCTCAAATCCCAAATCGATTTAGGTAGAGAAGGATTAACTTAATGTTGAAATCAATGTGTAAGAAGTGGATTGTAATGCTATTGAGAATATTTTGTATGGATATGGAAAATCCTTTAAAACCAAATCAAACATACCTTTGGTTTTCGGATGAAAACTGATATAAAACCAGTTCTGATTGTGGGCTGGCTCTTATGAATCATGGGTTGCAGATGTGTGAAGCAAGCAAAATATCGGGTGGTGTATAAATATAAGCAAAAGAATCCTTTTTCACTTAATTAGTTTGTGGAGGCTAATGCTTTCTTGATCAGATAAGACAGTCCCTTGGTACATGGTCCTGATATCTCCACACTGCGCTTACTACTTTTTATATAAATTTATCGACGGAAGCGACAGCTGCCTTGTGATTTTCTATTCAGGACTCTATATGGAGGATGTAACTAGAAACTCATCTATGTTCATGAAAAACTGAGCACGTTGATGAGTGAAGGAACTTCGTATTGCTACTTATATTTGAAAGCATTCGTGTTACATATTTAGTTTATGAAAATTTGGTTCTTATCATTATATTAACTGTTTGATTGTGTTTTGGCATGACCATTTTAGAAATAGTGTGACTATAGTCTTGATCAATTTACTTGTAGTTCTTTGTTTTCCATGCTTCCTAGATCATCATTTGGCCTTTTATATCATCTATAAATATGAGGTCGAGAGAGACGATAGTAATTTATATTTGGACATTTAAGTGAGAGTTTTGAGTTTTGTGAAATTGCAGGTTCCTCAGGCCCAAAGGATATGGCGAGAGAGGAAGAGAAGAACCTTATTGAGATACTGGAGGAGAATACTCCGATCGACATGAGCAGTCTCCTCGGAGTTCCTGGAGAGGAAAGATGTGCTTGGAAATCCGAACAATGGCAGAGGAAGCTGTCGGAAAAAAGTCATGATGGAGGAAGGAAACCGACCGGTCTTTGTGCAATGTGCCATGGCCGAAACTTGGCTGTTGGCATGCTTCTTGTTTATCATGATCTAAACTGTTCGATTGTAGAGATATTGTGGCGTCGTTTTCTATTTCACATTGTCAAAAATTTGCTCATGAGTCCATAGTGGTTATAGTGTATCACATTGCTATACATAAATTTTGCTGATGGAAAGAAGTTCATGCTGAACCCTTCATCCAGATTGCCTAATGCAATCTTAATTATACTTCCCCATATACTTGCCACAATTTCTACATCACCCATATTAAATTTGTCTAAAAAAGCAAAATCCATAAGGACACCATCTTTATCAATAGGATCATTTTTTACAAAATAGAAAACTGCTGATCTAAATTTCCAAACAAACAAACACAAGTATAGTATCAAACAATGTTAAGATCCTCGGCTTTACTGTCATCCGGTTTGAGCATTAGTTCGAGAGGCTGATGAAGCTCACATGCTAATGAAGAATCCCGGTGATATATTGGTGAAGATGGAGGAGACTTCCAACAAGGTTTAAACTGATCCGAAAACTCAGACATGGATAACTCTTCCAATTCAGGCATGTCAACTGCATCCGGATAGCCCTACACAGCATATATATAAAGAAAGAAAGGCAAGTTTGGTGTCAATATCTATCATGATAAATTATGATACAGTGTGATCAATGATTAGCAACAGTGCACATACCTTTGTCTGTTCCAGTATCAAATCTAAAGAATCTGCACATATAAAATAAAAATTTCTTAGCAGTCAAACAAATTGCTCAAGTATTTAGAATGTGGTATGGATTGGTTTAATTTTGAGCTATTTGCTTGCAAACACTAGAGTAGAGTGAAACTAAATCTAACAGGCATATCATCTAACTGTGGTGCAATAAAGAACTAAATTATCTTAGCTAAGAAGAAATGCAGTAAGTGTTGAGAACTTATTTCACAATCAAATTCATGTTCAAAGAATTTTACGTGTTTCAATTACATGTAGAATAACTCACGAGTCAGACAACTAACTTATAAACTTGTTCTGTCTACTTAAAAGGGAATTATCTGTAGTGTTGTGATTATGAATAGAAACACACCTGGATCCTACTTCTAATCTCTCAAGCAAAGACAACACACTCAATCTCACGTTTTCAGACTTGGAAGCAAAGAACAATTGAATCAAAAACTGTAAATGAAGAGAACAACACTCAAGGAATTATAGTGGCTCGATCATGATGATCTACGTCCACTTTCAAAAGAAATTGAGCACTCTTTCATTGATAGACAATTATACCTGAAGAAGAAGATTAACTAATCACTATGATCACTCACGGATCAACCTACTAAAGCTTGCAGAAGCTGAACAGAAAACCGCATTCTTCATAGCAGCAGCCTTGCTGCTTTATACTCCAAGTGGACAGTTTGCTTGTTTAAGCTGCACAACTGATGCCTCTCACCTTCCAATGAGGCTTTGACACATCAGCACTTCCCTAACAACATACTTAACAAACTAACTCCCTCAAAAGCTTCTTGGATCAGCTCCCTAACCAACACAACTGATCAATAACCACCTAACAAACCCTAACAACAACATGCACTCATGCAGCTAGTGTGTGATCTCATTCCAACGTATAAACACCAAGAAATACGTATGCATTACTCACATACTATCAGCCAACGTAATGCACCGTTTGCATGGGATCATGATCAAGTTTTACATTCCATCTTCTAACAATTCTCCACCTTAAAACATGTATCATATCTTTCAACAAATTTACTGCTCAATTCCCTTTGTTGCTGCTCCATTATGAGCAGCTTCCTTCAAGATCACTGGAGATACATTCCAACTAAGCTGAAGCTTAGTTCAAACTTTGAACTAGGCAAGGCTTTGGTTAGACAGTCTGCTGGATTGACAGATGTGTCAATCTTGTGTACCTTTACAACTCCATTCTCTACAAGATCTCTCACAAAATACTTGACATCAATGTGCTTTGTCCTTTCATGATAGCCCTGATGTTTGGCTAAATGAATTGCACTTTGATTGTCACAAAACACCTCTACACAACCTTGCTTAATACCAAGTTCATGTAGCATTCCTGAGATCCACAATCCTTCCTTGATTGCTTCAGTCAGGGCTACAAATTCAGCCTCAGTTGTGGACAGAGCCACAACTGACTGGTGACTTGCTTTCCAACTTATGGTTGTTCCAAAGAGAGTAAAGATATAACCAGTCAGTGATTTCCTTGTGTCCATATTGGCTGCATAGTCAGCATCCACATATCCATACAACACTTGACCTTGTTCCTGTCTTTTCTGAAATTTTAGACCTCTATCTGCAGAACCTTTGATGTATTTCAATGCCCATTTTACTGCCTGCCAGTGTGGTTTCCCTGGACATGCCATAAATCTACTCAAGATACTCATGACATATCCCATATCTGGCCTGCAGCACACCATATAGTACATCAAACTTCCAACTAAACTTGCATAAGGTATCAAGTTCATTTCTTTCAAGTCTGATGTAGTTGTTGGAGCCTGCTGAGATGATAACTTTAATCCTTGCTTAAAAGGTATTGTAACAGACTTACTTTCAGACATGTTATACCTTTTAAGAACCTTCACTAAGTAGGATTCCTGATTGAGAATCAGACTTCCACTACTTCTGTCTCTAACAATGGACATTCCAAGTATCATCCTAGCTTCCCCTAAGTCCTTCATGTCAAATTCTGATTTCAACATACCTTTGACCTTCTGAATACCACTTATGGTATGACTTGCTATCAACATATCATCAACATACAGAAGTAAATAAGTATACTGATTTCCTTCTTTCATGTAATATACACAGCTGTCATATGAGCTTCTAGCAAAACCACAAGCTATTATATACTGATCAAACCTCAAGTACCACTGTCTAGGGCTTTGTTTAAGTCCATATAGTGACTTCTTAAGTAAACAAGCCTTAAATTCTTTATTCTGGACATCAACTCCCTCTAGTACAGTCATGAAGATTTGTTCTTCTAATTCACCATGAAGGAAGGCAGTTGTTACATCCATTTGGTGAAGCTCAAGATCATACTGTGTTGTTAAGGATAGTATGATCCTTATAGAGCTATGCTTGACTACAGGTGAGAATATTTCATTGTAGTCCACCCATTCTTTCTGTGAGAATCCCTTAGCTACCAGTCTAGCTTTGTATCTTATTTTTCCATCTGTTGTTGCTGGGAGCTTCCTTTTAAAAATCCATTTACACCCCACTAACTTTTGTTTCAGAGGTTTATCTACTATCTTCCAAGTTCCATTTTTATCAAGAGACATAAGTTCCTCACTTATTGCAGTGATCCACTGATCAGCATCATGGCTAGTTATTGCTTCCTTATAGCTTTTAGGTTCACTAGCTTCAATCTCAGTGGCTGTGTATAGAGCATATGAAACCTGATCAGCTTGAATATATCTAGCTGGAGGATTTATTTCCCTTCTTTGCCTATCCTTTGCTAGATGGTATGTGCTGAGATCAGTCTTCTCTTTATCAGTACCTGGTGTGTCACCTACTGACTCAGTGATCTTATCAGACTCCACCTCAGACTCAATGCCCTCATCTGATATCACTGAGGTGTCAGTTTGCTGTAATAATGGCATCTTAGTTTCATTGAAGACAACATCCCTGCTTACCAGAAACTTATGACTTTCAAGACTCCACAGTCTGTAACCTTTTACACCAGATGGATATCCAACCATTACACACCTCATGGCACTAGGTTCTAGCTTATCTTGCCTTATGTGTGCATAGGCAAGGCAGCCAATTACCCTTAAGTAACCATAATCAGTAGGTTTTCCTCTCCAAACCTGTTCTGGCGTTTTGAACTTCAAAGGTGTTAAGGGGCTTCTGTTTATCAAATAAACTGCTGTGGAAACTAACTCACCCCAGAAGCTCTTGTGAAAACCTCCACTACTCATCATACATCTAACCCTTTCCAGTATGGTTTGGTTCAACCTTTCAGCAACTCCATTTTGTTGTGGAGTGGATGGGACTGTCTTGTGCCTTCTTATCCCCTTTTGTTTACAGAAGTTGTTAAATTCTTCAGATAGATATTCCAAACCATTATCTGTTCTTAACACCTTCAAGGTAATTCCAGTTGCATTTTCAACCTCAATCAGCCAGTCTTTAAATTTTGACAGAGCTTCATCCTTTGATTTCAGGATGTATATCCAAGCTTTCCTTGAATAATCATCTATAAAAGAGATAAAATATTTACCTCCTCCCTTAGTCAAAGTCTTGGCTAGCCCCCATAGGTCAGAGTGAACATAATCAAGAATTGATGAGGAGGTGTGTTCACCTGCACCAAACTTCATCCTCTTTGATTTTCCTAGAACACAATGCTCACACTGTTCTAACTTAACTTCTGTTTCTCCACATAACAGGTTTTGTTTGGCTAGTTCTTGGAGTCCCCTTAAGCTTATATGAGCTAATCTCCCATGCCATAACAGTGTACTATCATGTGTTCCTATTGTATGAGCATGAGCATTGACAGTGCTTCCACACAAGAAATACAAATCATGTTTCTTAGTACCCTTCAAGAATATATCATCTCCCTTGGTGACTGTGAGAAAACCATCTTTTGATTGGAAACCATATCCCATGGAATCAAGCTTACCAAGAGAGATTAAATTTCTTCTTAGATCAGGGACATACCTTACATCATGGAGTATCCTGACTGATCCATCAGTCAGTTCAAGCTTGATTGACCCTATTCCCTTGATCTTGCATGTTTGATCATTTCCTAGGAGTACTGATCCACCATTCTGTTGCTTGAATTCACAAAACCACTGTTTGTTAGGAGACATATGGAAAGTGCAGCCTGAATCCATTACCCATTCAGAGGCAACTTCTGATGTAGTGATTGATAGAGCTTCAACAAAGTCTCCTTTGTCTTGGACTTGTGCTGTTTGATTAACTTGCATTTTCTGATCAGTATCCTTACTTTTGTCAATCCCTTTTGCTTTTTCAGCCTTCCATTTGTAACAGTTTCTTTTCATATGGCCTGGGAGATGACAGTGATAGCACTTCCTCACTTCACCTTCTTTGGTAGTTGATCCTTCTCCCTTGCTGTCTTGTTTGTCAACATTCTTGTGATCCTTCTTCTTCCTGTTATTTCTTTTGGATTGAGAATTGTTCCTGACATTTAATCCTTCTCCTCCTGAGTTTGGTACACTCTCAGATACAAGTTGAAGCTGCCTAGACTTGAGTGCTAGAATTACACTGTCAAACTTGACAGTGCCTTGGTTAGCATACAACAATGTATCTTTAAAACTTTGAAAGGACTTTGGAAGTGCTGTCATTAACATGAGAACCCTTTCTTCTTCAGAAATCTTAACATCAACACTTTCAAGATCATCCAAAATCTTGATGAATTCATCAACTTGTATGCATGAATTTTCTCTCTGATGTGCAGCCTATTTGCTAGTGTTTTCACCATGTACAGAGACTCTAACTTCTCCCAAACACCAATGGCAGTAGTTTCTCTAGCTACTTCACGTAATGCCTTATCCCCCAAACATAAAATGATGGTAGAGTGAGCTTTACGAAGTACCTCATCATCCACTTGAACTCTTGGAGGACCTGCTGCTGAAGGATCTTTTATGATCTCAGTCTTGACCGGTGGAGGAGGCTTCAATGCATCAATGAGCCCTTGCTGTGTCAAGATCGCCTTCATCTTGAGTTTCCAGAGGCTGAAATCCGTTTTCTCCGAGAGCTTCTCAATGTCAAAACGTGTGGTGTTCATCTTTTCAAATTCAGCTTTGTTTGATGTTCCCACAGACGGCGCCACTTGTTGTGATTATGAATAGAAACACACCTGGATCCTACTTCTAATCTCTCAAGCAAAGACAACACACTCAATCTCACGTTTTCAGACTTGGAAGCATAGAACAATTGAATCAAAAACTGTAAATGAAGAGAACAACACTCAAGGAATTATAGTGGTTCGATCATGATGATCTACGTCCACTTTCAAAAGAAATTGAGCACTCTTTCATTGATAGACAATTACACCTGAAGAAGAAGATTAACTAATCACTATGATCACTCACGGATCAACCTACTAAAGCTTGCAGAAGCTGAACAGAAAACCGCATTCTTCATAGTAGCAGCCTTGCTGCTTTATACTCCAAGTGGACAGTTTGCTTGTTTCAGCTGCACAACTGATGCCTCTCACCTTCCAATGAGGCTTTGACACATCAGCACTTCCCTAACAACATACTTAACAAACTAACTCCCTCAAAAGCTTCTTGGATCATCTCCCTAACCAACACAACTGATCAATAACCACCTAACAAACCCTAACAACAACATGCACTCATGCAGCTAGTGTGTGATCTCATTCCAACGTATAAACACCAAGAAATACGTATGCATTACTCACATACTATCAGCCAACGTAATGCACCGTTTGCATGGGATCATGATCAATTTTTACATTCCATCTTCTAACATGTAGATTACGCAACTCCTCTTTCATAGCACTAATTTTCTAAAATTATTTTATTTAAGAAAAAACATTTGACTTAAGTTCCAAATCTACATGCTTCATTCTTATGAGTGAACATAACATACAGCAGAAAATGAAAATTTATAATTATGTCAGCATTCATCGTCATATTACCAAGATAACAAGCAAACAAAAAGGCTACTAATGCAAATAACAGAGGAAAAGAGAGAAAATACAGAACTTCTGATAAGAACAAAAAAACAGAAATAAAAAGAAAAAGAAAAATCAGACGGTAAATACCGTTTGCCCAATCAAACGGAAAACTCCGTTTGCCCAAAAGCCTCCAGGCTCTTTAATTCAATATTCAAGTTGATGATTTAACATAGATCCTAACACATAGTTTAAATAATACTACCTATCAAGCCACAAAAGGAAAGTTTCAATCTCACAAATACTAGATAGAATAATTAAAATAATCAATCAAGATGATTAGAATGATTGAGCCCAGCCCGCGAAAGTGGACCCAAGCCCGCACCCGTCAATCGTGAACCCTAATTTTGCTTCATATCAACTTCAAAGCTGCAATTGATTATTAAGTCAAACCATGACCTTATGAATATGAGAATTTTACCATGTCCAGGAAGAACGGTGTCCCAGAAATTAATATCTGATGCTGCTTTCTGTGCATCGATGCACTTGTTATGGTCATGCAAGAAGCCTTCTTCTGCAATGTTAAATTTCTCATTTGCAGAAACCTTTTTCTTCAATTTTGCCTCGCCCTCAAAAACATTATGGTGAGGGTATCCATCTTCAACATTTTTACAACTTTTATTTTCTGATGTCTTTTTCTGTGAGGCTTCAATATGAATGGATAACTTATTTGTAATGTCATTCAGAGCTTTACGACTCTCGAGTGCAAGTCCACCTTTCTTGAATCCATGTTTGGATGTCTTGGATTTACCATCAACTCTGGCCTCTACAAAATTGAAGTCAAATTTACTTTGTAGAGTATGGAGTTTTCATCAGAATAGAGGCTTTTAGTTGGTCCTAGATGGTTTAAGTTAAGTAGAGGTTATAACATATAGAGGCTAAGTATCTGATCAATAAAAGCATTGCAAGTACTGTCGTAAGAGCCAAAGCCTTCTTTTAGCCGTGAAAACAGAAGAAACAAAAGAAAGTTACCACAGAAAACAAATTGTTACTTTTATGATGGATAACAGAATTTTCATCTCGGATGCTCAGTGGCTTTCGAACAATGGGCCTTTCCATATTTCTCTCGCCAACTGTACAAAAGAAGACGTTAGAACTACTGCACGGGTGTTGTAAGGTGGCCTTCAAATAATAGACTAAACATTACAAGAACATAACAACATATGACCCATGTACATTCCAAGAAAAGAGGGAAGATTGGTGGAAAAATGTCAAGCAGTCAATTTCCCAACTAGTTCACCAAATTAAAAGACAACTTTTTTATCACAACAATGAACTTCAATAGATTAATATAAACATGCACGAATGGTTATCATCGAATATAATGACCCAGGAATTGTGTATAAGAGTCACAACTAACAACAGCTGCTACATGTATACAATGAAAACAGATTTTTTCATGTCACTCAAATGGCTATATCTGAATTTTTCTGTTACAACATAAACTATACTTTAAAATTTCAAATACGAATACTATTATCGTTTCACCCATATTATCTCCATAACAAGGCATAGTTGAAAGATTTATTGATAATAATATTTGCTTATTCAGAATTCGAGCTAGGTTTAATATCTTGCTAAGGTCTAAAATCTTATACTCCATAAATAGCATCTTTGTCTTTGTTAATCTCTTTCAAAGTCTACTTTGTGTAAAAAATAAATCCAGAACAATATTTTTTACATAGCAATTACACGGTAATTGCAATTATTTTGAAGTTCATATCACATTAGAAAATGCAATCATGACACACACACACACACACACACACACACAAACTGAGAATTTATCGCAGTACTTCTTTTCGCACATTTTTACACATTTCAACAGTACTTCCTTTCGTCATTTGATTTCAAGTTTCCAACCTACCCGTCATACGAATGTGTTGAAATCACATAAAATTACCAAAGTAGTTAATATTCATTGTAAGATACCTCAAAGTTTCACAAAAACCAAAGACATGAAATCATTTCGCACTTCAAGCGAAAAAACTAAGAAGATTGCATATGAATAATCGGAAACAACCTTTTTTGTTCTTGAATTACCACTACCAGGAAGCAAATTCTCCTTGAGAAGGCGCGTGTAATTGAGAGAGAGAGAGCGTGTGTGTGTGTGTGGGGTGTGTGAATTCGAAAAGTTGAGGAGGGAAATTCAAGGCCTTGGGCCTTAGATTTATATTATATGGGCTATGTTGATGGGCCGTTTAATTATTTTGTAGACTGGAGTTATATTTTTTTTTCTCTCTTTTATTTTAAATTAATCTCGTATACATCAGGACAGGATTTAGGACTTTTCGGATTTATAAAAAATAAAAATAATAATAATAATAAAATTAAAAAAAAACAATAAATTTTAAAAATGAAAACGTGATTGGTAGAAAAAGGAGTCAAATTTACGAAATCTATTGGGTTTAGTGTTGAAATTTCACCTTCCCAACACTTGTTCATTGGACTGTAAAGTGTTGCCTACACTGTTATTACACCATACATAGTGTTGTAGTGTTGTTTCACTTGTTGGCAAATGAATATAATGATTTGGATAATTTAAGTTCATTCTAAGTAGTAAAGATCAAGAAATTTTTAGAACAAGGAAGTTGCTTGCACCCTTCTATTTTTATGGAAGTTAAAGTGGGAAGTTAGAGACTTCATGGAAGAAGTCACCATTGAATTCTCAAGGCTTTTCTCTATTTTAATTCATTATATTTTATTAGTGTATATTATATACCCTATTATGAGGGGTCTAATCGGGTACCAAATTCATGGCAAAGGTTAGGCAGGAATCGAACCATCACCTTATAGCTGTCAATTTAATTGGAAGACTTTTCCACCATTCCCTCCCTAAAATAGTATACTAGATTTTGTGGAGTCTAATTATATGCAACACAACTTAGATCTGATCGTTAAAAATATAATCTTCAAAACCAGAACCAACATTCCTTCTATACAGAGGTTATAGAGTGGTTGTAACTTATGCTTTATTTTTTTAACGGACCATACTCGTGTAATTAAGAGGTATATATATGACCCAGGTTCGAAATTTATTGCGAACGAATAGAAGGGGAATTATAGAGAGGTTTGGAGAATAAGGGTGCATGGGTACTTGGTGACCTAACTACTAATTATATTAACAACTAACTTTGTCCGATAAAAAAAAGAGTTATAAATCTGGAATGAAGCATAACATATATAGCAGTATTGTAGGAAATCATCTCACATATACCATTTCACTTTTTCTTTTTAATTTATTATTATATTACTCCCACCGTCCCAAGAATACATTCATGTATTCTTGGGCACGGAGTTTATGAAAAGTAACTTTTAGTGGTGTGATGTAAGAAAGAGAAGGGGGTATTTTGGGTAATTGAGTAGAATAAAGTGTATGATATAGTTGAATTTGACTAAATTGTGTGTAAAAAGAAGGTGACATTTTTGTAATATTGTAGTATTGTAAGGTTATTGATATTGTGTATTATTTTCATTTTTAGGGGGTGAATGTATTCTTGGGACAGACCAAAATGAAAAGTGCGAATGTATTCTTGGGACAGAGGGAGTACTTTTTATTAAAATTATTATATTCACTTATCAATAAACTACTCCCTTCATCCGCTGGAAAGACATACATTTTGTTATTTTGGGCGTCCACATCAAATAAATATATTATCCTTTTTAAACACATGAGACCCACACACATCACTAATATATTTAATATATGGGACCCACCCACTCCACTAATACAACTATCTACTATACATTAAATAATAATATTTCTTAATCCACGTACAAAAAGCAAATGTATACGTTTGTGGTGGACGAGGGAGTATTATTTTTTATTAAAAAAAATTTAACTTCTTATTCGTCAAACAAAAATCATTTTAAACTATTTACACAATTTTTTACTTATTACGTTCATTGACACATATGTATCTATAATCTATAATCATTTAGAATAAGGGATTTGCAAATTGGGATCATTATAATTACTATGTTACATCTCAATCTTTATATATTTTTAATTTGGGCGTCTCATCTCAATCTTTATATTTCTATTTTTAGTAGATGAAATCCACGAAAAACTATTAATATATTTCTATAGAATTCTGATGTAGGACAAATTTGTTGGTCTGCCACAGTTTAGTATTTCGACCATAACTATCTCCATTGACCTCTAACTAATGCGTCGTTTATGGCATTGGAATGCTAACTCAATTATCATTCCATCCATATATTATTGACCATTTGAATCTAAGTATGCAGGGAGTTATGGCCGTTCAAAGTCTAACTTTTGGTCCAGTAACTTTGAATTTTCATTTATGTTGGAAGTTTGAAGGTTGTTTCTTTTGTTGAGTCTCTTTACTCATTTTCCTATAAATACATGATGTATTGGAGAGTTAGAGCATATTATAAAAATTATAAAATTATGATATTGTATGAATTAAGATTGAGAATAAAGTTCTCATTTTCTTGTTTATCATAACTTGGATTGGAATTGGAATTTTGCATCTTATCTTCTTTCTTCTCTTTTCATTATTATCACTTTTCATTAAATTCACATAACACTTATACACTACACAATTTAGATTAAATTTTATATATTTCAACTCACAATAAATTAAAATGTTATATTAATTAATCTTCACAAAAAAAATTAATGTGAAAGATTGAAACCAAGGGGGTATTTACTAAGAGCGAATCCATATAGATGTGCATAAAGTGAACACAAATCACAAATAGGACGTTGAATGCTGCTAATTCACAAATCAAATACCCCCCACCCAGGTGATGCTAAAACATTAATAATCACTATAAAACGGGTAAGGTAATTTGTGTACGTTGATAAATGAATTTGGAACGGATATATGGATACTCAAGATGAAGTAAAGTACGTAAATAATTGATAAACATAAAATTATGTTATGTTAAAAAAATAAATTGATACATTCGGACATTAGAATTCTATTTAAGTTACAAAGGAGACAGTTTCCATTAATAGTATACTACGCAATGATCAAGTTAGGGACAATCATTGAACAACATTGGCATCTACCTAAAGAGACTAATTTTTCGTCACGGTTAGTTGTACGTTGCGATATCTAGAGTGATCAATCGTAAAAGTTTGAAGATCATGCTTTGTGATAAAAAAAAAAAAGAAACAAAAAAGATGATGAGAGTAGTACTTGTAAGAATATTGTTTTTAGGGAAGGGGAAAATTTCACTTATAGTCCCAAGAGAATTGTATATTTACAAAAATTGTCCCATACTTATTGCAAACTACTCACAATTAATCCTAATAAGAGAAAATCAAACTTTCTAATATTTAATTGTAACGAAAAAAGAAACCAAGAAGAAAGAATTAAAGTAGTAAAAAGATAAAAAAAAATACAAAAAATATACTTCTCGCATTTCAAGAAAAAGATAATTAGATATATAAAAATATTTTAGAAATGTCCATATCGGCGCAAGCACGGCGGGTAAATACTAGTAATACTCTCTTCGGCCACTTGAAAGGTAACAATTTGCTGTTTGCACGTGGACAATGCTAAGGTCTTTATTTGCTTTATGCACGTAGATTAAAAAGTATTATTATTATAGATAAAGTGGGTAGTTGTATTAGAGGGAAGTGGTGGATCATATTATGTACTTTCTTTACTAAATAGAGAAAATTAATACCTTTGAAACGAACGCCAGGAATAATAAAATGGATACCTTGTAAGTGGCTGGAGGGAGTATTATTTAGAACAAAAGGTCATGTATGCCCCTCAATTTATGCGTGAGGATCAAAACACACCCTCAATCTATTTTTTATTTATCATTTAAGCCCATTAACTTTTTTTAATTAATCAAATTTGCCCTTTATCTTTCATTCACTTAGCAAAGTTGCATTTTGTTGACTAAAGAGACTAACAACCTTGGTGGGTGGGACCCATAGTTAAAAATAAGGATAAAATATTTCCAGCCAAAAATTTATCAATGTTGATGTTGGAGATGAAATCCATAGTAAAATCATCAACAGCGGCGTCGTACTCCGCCTCGACGAACACCCCATCGTCATTGCATTCAATCTCCAGCCGATTATTTCTTCACCCCCTCCTCAGCCTCCCAGCATAGGAGTAGAACTCAACCAGCCCATTAGGCAATACTACTTCAGTGATTTATTATTCATTTTCTTTTTCTTTGTGTTGAAAATTTTGATGCATCTAAAATTATCCTACTGTTTTTTGTTTTGATTGCTAAAATTCAATTTTGTTGGAGTAAATATTGATCCTGTATTTGGTGTCTATATATGTCTCCTCCCACATACTTTCCCTCCGATGGAAAAGCACCGGCGACCAATGGTGGTACGCTTCTCCGATCGATTGGGCGGCGGCTAATGGACACTACGTTTGGCTGGATGGCAACCACCTGATCCAACTGCGCAGAATCCGGTGGCTGGAGACGATTTGGGAAAATGAAGAACACCAAGTGGCGGTCGGAGGTGGTGAGGAAGCTGCTGTGGGAGTGCGAAATGAAGAAAGGTAAAAAGTCGCTGGTAGAGGATTGCTGGAAAGAGACCGTTGTTGATGTTCGGGGAGGGAGAGTGTGGGGTTTATGCGGCGGCGCCGAGATTGGTTGGGGGGGGGGGAGATTCTGAATGCGTACAAGGTGGAGATAATGAAGAGGGTTGCTGCAAGGAGGTAACCTGCAGCTGTTTCTAGGTGATGATGCCTTGGCTTACAGAGACGTTCAGGAGCAGCGGCCGCAACAGCGGGATGAGATCATGAATTCGATTATTCTCTGGGCATTTCAAGCTCAACCTCATTCCTTCCGTTGATAGCCACTTTCAATACTTTTTTTTTAAATGACACCCATCATAATATTCACTCATTACACCCAGTTCTTTCTTTCTCTTTCTACATTTTGCCTTATTCTCTCTTTTCATTCATCGTTCTTCTTCTATTTTTTTAAAGATTTCAGAAGGCAACGAAACAACGCAACGGCACAACACGAGGAAAGCGACAACGACATAACGCAACTCAATATGAATTTAGGTTAGTAAAACTTACAATTTGTTTTTCATAAACTAAATTTAGGGTTTTGTGAAAATTAACATGTGAGTACTTATATTGGGATGATGTTATTTTGGTGTTTGATTAGATGAATGAGAATTTTTACATCACCTGATGTATTTAGAATATTAATTAACACACATATTATGAATATTTTGGTAAAAATCTAAACTTTGAGGTATAGAAATCACAATTTTCAAAGAGTTGCATGACAGATTGCGCGTAAGGTCGCACGCTCCTTCAGTAAGTAGTCACTTGTAAGTCGCACGAATGGTTGCGTGAACAGTCTCTAGTGAGTCGCGTATTTAGTTGTGTAGTTAGTCTCGTGCATGGTTGTTGATTAGTCGAGTGAGTAGTCGCACGCGTGCATGGTCGCTTAGTTAGTCGTGTGTATGGTCGCTTGAGTAGTCGCGTGCGTGGTCGCTTGATTAATCGCGTGAATAGTTACACGCGTGCATGGTCGCTTGGTTAGTCGCATTTATGGTGGCATGTGTAGTAGCATGCATAGTTGTTTGAGTAGTCGTGCATGGTCGCGTGAGTAGTCGCATGCATGGTCGCTTGGTTAGTCGCGTGCATGGTCGCATGTGTAATTACAAGAATGGTCGCTTGATTAGTCACGTGAGTAGTTAGTCGCGTGCACATGATTTGTCAAGCATATAAACAAATGTGGCTGCACGTAAATAACGTATATACAATTTTTAATGTTTTTTAAATATTAAATATATATTTCAAATTTCATATAAGTTTCATATTCTATGCCTTTGGGATGGAAAATGATAACGTGATTCCGGTCAATTGAAATATGATGAAGAGGAAACCAAGTCAAAAATTGTGTGGGCAGATATAGACACAAATTTTGAACAATTATTAGACAAAATATTTGATGTGACCAAAGTTAACAAAGAAAATCATGACATTAAGATGTCATATTGGTTTGGCTATAAATGAAATGGAATCGTGCCTCCTTGTCCGGTAAATGAGTTATATGAAGTGCAACTGTTGTTGATGATGAATAAGAAAGATCCATTGTCATTGCCCTTGTATTTGAAAATTATTATGGCAAGTAGAACTTCAGTGGTTTCTCCTAATCAGATTTTGACTAATTCATCAAGGAACACAATTCTACATGAGAATCGTGATGATATTGGTGGTGGCATTCAATTTGAATGTGATGCACCCAACATTTCTTTTGTGAGCGAGCATGATTTCTTTGAATACGAAGAAGAATATCGTGACCAAAATGAAAGGATCAATCTTGATGAACCTATTGATGAGCACATTGAAGTTGATTTCATTCCACCACTATCCTAGCTACCTTGTTCATGGATACCTCCAGAAATGTTTAATCATGCAAGGTCAACAATACCTATTGAAGAGCAAGCTAGGGCTAGGTCAAGAAAACTGGCAAAGACAGTGTCAATATCTTTCAATACGAATGCTAGCACCTTTGGAGAATCTTCTAAGGGTGCTGCATCCAGTTTGTGGATTGGATAAACTTTTTTGGATAAGGATGCACTTGTGAAACGTCTGAGAACTTATTCAATGTCACAGAATAGAGAATTCAAAGTGTTGAAATCAGACAAAGAACGATTAATTGTATGTTGTGTTGACCCAAAATGTAAATGGAGATTACGAGGTAGTTGTATGAAGCATACTACTACATGGGAGATTCGGTAATACAAAAGCGAGGATACTTGTTCAGTTGGCATCCTTAATGAAGGTCATCGTCAGGCAACTAGTAAAACAGTTGGGAGTGTAGTTAAATTTAGGTTTGAGAATCCAACTCATTGGTATCCACCAGCTGCAATAATTTCTGAGTTCAAGAATTGTTATGGTATCAAGATATCATATGGTAAGGCATGGAGGGCAAGAGAAGCTGCCCTTACATTAATGAGTGGATCATCAAAGGAGTCTTATGCTAAGCTTCTAAGATGGTTGTATTGGTTCAAGCATTGCAATCCGGGGACAGTTACGAACATTGAAACTGATGGTCAAAATCATCTCAGGTACTGTTTAATTTTTCTTGGTGCCTCTATACGTGGTTTCTTATCAAATATTCATCTTGTTATTGCAATTGATGGGACATTTCTAAAGGGAAAGTATCATGGAACATTATTTATTGCATCATCATTGGATGGAAACAATCAAATTTATCCAATTGCATATGGAATTGGAGACTCTGAAAATGATGCTTCATAGCATTTGTTTACATCATCTCAAATAAAATGTGACAGCCAAGTTTAAAATTATTACCATTGGGAGAATGCTTACATCGGCTGCATATACTTATAGAGATGTTGAATATGTACAACTAATGCATGAAATACAAAGTGTATCAGAAGATGTGTACCAATACTTGACTGAGGCTGACTTGGAACGTAGATGGTCTCGAGTACATATGCCAGCCTGAAGGTATAATATGGTGACCTCAAATATTGCTGAGAGCATGAATAGTCTTCTTCGAAAGGTAAGAGAGTATCCACCAGTCACAGTATTAGAAGGTTGTATGTACAAGATGAACAAATAGTTTGTGAAAAGACGTATGGATGCATCCAATATGCATACTAATTTGACGAAATGGTCTGAAAAAAAGCTCCAAAAGCGAAAACAAGATGCTAGATTTATGGATGTTACACTTGTGGACAATAGTATATACTACGTTCGTGATGGTAAGCTGATCGTAGTCATTTTCACCTAAATTTTAGTGTCTTTATGTGTGGTTTTTTGGATATTTTATCTGTATTTGTATGATTTTTAGTGGAGTTATTGTTGTTTTGAGAAATGTGGTATGAATTGATAGAATTGTGTAAATAAGCTTAAATATGTGTAAAACAGGTCAAGAAATGGATAAAAACAGAGTCGGGAGCGAAACGAAGACAGAAGAAAAGGGACTGCTTGTACACGGGCCGTGTGCGGAACACGGTCCTGTAATAAGTGGCCGTGTACTGTCATCAAAAATCGCTGCTCACCCAGGAGGAAGCCGTGTGCTTGTGCACGGGCCGTGCGTTGCTGCACGCCCCGTGTGCAGAACACGGTCCTGTAAGAAGAAGTCGTGTACTTACATCAGAAAACACTATACGGCCATTACCAAGGCCGTGTACTGCAGCTCGAGCCGTATCCGGAAGCACGCATAATACGCCGAAGTAGGTGTGACCTACACGGGCCGTGTGCTGCTACACGGATCGTGTAGGTGCAAAAAATTGTGCAGTTTTGAGAAGTTTCGGAAGCTTTTAGAAGGTCCATTAGTGATATAAAAGAATGACTTGTGCGAAATTTGAGAAGGGAGATCAGATTGAAAGTAGTTACACACACTAAAACACCACATTTCCTCATACACTAGATCCATAATCCATTTCTACCATTTAGATCCATCCAATTTCTATTTGATCTCCACTTTCACTCCATAAATCCATCATTCCATCCATCCTTCCACCATTTGAGAAGATTGAAACATCAAGGATTGAAGAGTTTGATACATTGAAGAGGAGGAGAGGTCTTTCCATGCAAGGGAAGCCAATCTACTTTTCAATTATTGAATTTCTTCTTATTATGTCTCAAATGGAGCAAAGCTTGATTTGTATTGAATTAATCACCATGTTTACTGGCTAGTCCTATAGTAGAGCTAATCATATGAATGGTTGAGGTAAAGAGTTAGATATGTAGAACTTGAGTAATGATTTGAATTGATTTGTGGATTTCCTTTTATGATATATCAATCATGTTTCATTTTAATGTTTGTGTGATTAAATCTTCTATTCATAGTATTAGGATGGTCATTCCAATGTTGTGAGTGGATTTTTAATTGAATCATACATTGAATTGTGCATGCAAGTTAGTATAAGGGGAGGTAAGTCATACCCTCCTTAAGCTTAGAACATTCATAGAGGGGCACTTAAGAAATTGAGTGAAAATAACCAACTTATGATCATAGAACCTTAAGAGAATTGAGATTAAGACCAATCTTAGGAGATTTAGGCTTGTAAAAGAGTCGAGAACCTAGTTGCCTTGGCCATAGGGACTAGGGGTAAAATTATGATTGCTTTTAATCCACAAGTTAATGAAAATTACCATCAAGAGTTTTGCATATCTAGCTCAAGTCTTAACCATGAGTATGATTAGACTTACTCTCTTATCAAGTGAATCTACCTCCATCCATTCGTCATTTGTTTGTTATTGGATCATTACTTTGATTAGTTTTAAATTCTAGTTGATTGAGTAGAGAATTAAGTAATTGTCCTAAATACAACATCTTCAATCTATCATCCTTACAAAGCACAAATCAATGGAAAATCCAGATACAAACCTAAGTTTCATTTCCCTTGGGATGATATTATCATAAATTTTGTACTTGGTCATGCGTTTACTCGACGATAGAGTCTCTTACTCTTACACATTTTACTAGAAATGCGACTAAGAACATGGTACCGCTTGCCGGGGAAATGTTAAACTTTTGTTTGTAACGAGTTTGAATTTGATTAGTTTTGATAAGGATATTTCTTTTATTTGGTATTTGTTTACTTGTCTTGGTTACTTGGAGAGCTAATTTGAAAATTCTTATAGGTACATGCGAACTCGTTCAAGTTCTCAATCTATTGAACCTTTGAACTTGGAATTGGAAGCTACCTTAAGAAGACAAAGAAGAGGACTGTTAGAGACTACGGAAGAGAGTATGGAAGAAGTAAGGGATAATGCAAACATGGTTGATAAAGAAAGCAATATAAGGAATTTTCATGGAGTTGATAATGTTAGAGGAGGTTATAATAATTTGGAATTTGTGCCACAAGCGTATGTTCAACAAATGCACTTGCAAAACCAACAAATGCAAGCTATTATTCAAAACTTGATGGCACAACAAGAAGCAAGGAATAATTCTCCGGTGGTGCAAAATCAACCCCATGGAAATGGAAACAATGAAGTGGGAATGAATGTCCGTGATCATTTCCAACCGCAATATGGGAATTATGGAATGGGCACGCCATTGGATGTGAATAATTTTGAGATCAAGACGGGGTTGATCAATATGGTGCAAGCAAATCAATTTGGTGGTGGTGCTATGGAGGATCCAAATGCCCACTTAGCCTAATTTACGGAGTTAACCAACACGATAAAGATAAATGGGGTAAGTGAGGATGTTGTTAAAATGAAGCTTTTCTCGTTTTCATTAAGAGATAGAGCTAAGACTTGATATCATACTATACCACCGGGATCCTACACCACATGGAGAGAGTTGGCACAAAGATTCTTGAGCAAGTATTTTCCGCTTTCAAAGATGTTGCATCTAAAAGGGCAAAATTTTCAATTCAAGCAATTGTCACTTGAGACATTTAGTGAAGCATGAGACCGATTCAAAGAGATGCTAAAGAAGTGTCCACAACATGGATTCCCCGAAGAGCAACAAATAGAATTTTTTTATGCCGGATTACATGGATGTGAGAGGATGCTTATTGATGCTTCGGCGGGAGGTTCGATTTTGGGGCAAACTCCAGAAAGAGCAATGGCTATATGTGAGGAAGTAGCTTTGAATATGGGTCAACGACCTATGGATCGTGCATCGGGGATGTATGAAAGGGAGAGAATTGCTAAGATGGAAAAAGTGTGCTTGCAACAAGTGAAAAAGGTGGAAGTGCCTAAGTAAGATATGACCGATAAGACGATCACAGATATATTAAAGAGGATGAATGCTAACATGCAAGTGTCTCCAAATTCTACACCGGTTGTGAATCAACAAGTGCTTGTAAGTCCTCAACATGGTATGCCATTGTTGTTGATGAATCAACAAGTGCTTCCCAAACTTCAACAAGGTATGACTATGCCTAATATGGTTCAATCTTCTCAAAATTGTCAAATGTCAACATCCATGCCTCAACAAGGTATGTCATCTAATTTTGGAAGCCAAGATACATGGTATACACCGAAGATGACGCTTGAGGAAGTTGCCTTCATGCAAGGAAGGAACTTCCAAGGAAATTATGGTGGTAACTTTGGAAATCATGGAGGAGGATATCCACAAAGGCAAGGAGGATGGGGGCTAGGTAACTTTCAAGGAAATTTTAACCAACCTCGTAGGTATGAGAACTTGTTATATGGGAATCAAGGGAATGCTCTTACTCTTCCACCATGAATCAATCTGGGGGAGAAATCTCCAAATGGTGAAGGGAATCCTACGGTGGAGGATCAAATGGAAAAAAATGTTTGAGCTCATGAAGCATGAAAGGGATGAGAGGTTACTAGAGAAAGAAGAAAGAAGGCAAGAAAGGGAAGTGAATGATCGGAGATTTAAAGCAATTGAGATACAAATGAGTCAAATGGCAACCGAGCAAGGTGAAATGCATCGTAAGGGTAAATTTTCCTCCACTACCATTACTAATCATAAGGAACAATGTTTGTATGTTACCATGTGCAATATAGAAAGTAAGGTGGAGAAAGGGATAGTGGAAGCAACAAACATTGTTTCAAAGGTTGAAGAAGTAGTTTGTGATGAAGTTGTGTCAAACGTGGAGGAGGAAATTATCATTGATGATGATGTGTCTTTTGATGATGAGAGGATTATTGATGAATTTTTGTCTTCATTTGTTGATGAAAGTAAGTGTGATAAAGAGTTGTGGTTGGAACAAGATCATGAAATAGTTGAAGTTGATGCTTCATTAAAGGTAGAAGACCCCGGTAAATTCGTGCTTACTTATAAAATTGGAAATGGGGAATAATTTAATGCTATATGTGATCTTGGTTCAAGCATTAATATGATGCCTTTGGAAATTTTTGAAAAACTTGGCATTGGGAGGTTAAAGGAAACAGATGTGGAAATTGGAATAATGGATGGTTCAATGATAAAGCTCCATGGAGTTGTGGAGGATATGCTTGTGAAAAATGAAAATAGAAGATTTTGTCTTTCTGGTGGATTTTATGATAGTTGAGAAGCAAACGGATCCTTTGATCCCATTGATTTTTGGAAGGCTGTTTTTAGCAACCGGAAGAGCAAAATTTGACATGGATAAGAAGGAACTCACACTCCGTTCAAATGAAAAAGAATTAGTGCTCTCAAGCAAGAATTTAAAAGGGGAAGATCTTCATTTGAAGCCACCCATTAAGCCTCCGGATGATCGAGCTCGAGTGGTAAGTGAAAATTTAAAGGATGAAGATTTAACTAATTTTTTACTTGAATTTGCAGGAAATTTTTCTTCAAAGAGGAACAAGTTTGGGGGTAGTCCACGTGTTGATTGGAAGATTGATAAAGGGCCTACGGGATTTGAAAACATGAGGAAAAGAGGCAATGAATTGAGTTCAAGTGTTAAAGGAGCAAGAAGTGTGGATAAGAAGGTTGTTAAGGAAATGTTTAAAGTGAAGATGAGGCCCGATGGGATCTTGAATTTCTCCAATGGTTAAGAGTTTAAATGCATCTAGCTCGATGATGTTAAATCAAGCGCTTGATGGGAGGCAACCCATTTTACTAAGTTTTCTTATTTAGTTTTATTTTCTTGAATTTTTTTGGTATGTAGGTGGATTGTACTCATGGAGGAAAACACATATGGAGAAGACGAAATGTGTTCAACTTGGAATGGAGATGTATGTCACACCACTTTGTTCAAACTTAAATTTAACACTTGTGTTAATTTAAGTTGAGGGGAGTGTGTGGTGGCCATACTTGAATATTGGAAGTGCACATATATCATCATAAGGTAACTTCATGAAGATCATTGGAAACTACAAGAGTACATCCCACCACTTTTTGCAAACTTAATTCTCAAATCTTGTTTTGATTTAAGTTTGGGGGAGAGTGCGTGGTGTGACTCACCACTTGAGTGTGCTATAAATCATGATTAATGATTGATTGAGGGATTATCTTGTGTAAAATTGGGTTAATTTTAAAAATTTCTCATGAGTTAGTTAGTTTTGGTATGTTTAGTGGTGTTTAGGTGCATGACAATCCATTATTTGATCATAATTGTGGTGTGAATGATGTTTTAAAGTGTTTTGAGCATGAATAGGGTGCATGAGAAGTGTAAAAATAGGGCAAAAATGAGGTGAAGTGCGAAAGTTGGAAAACAGGGTAAAAATGCTACACGGGCCGAGCTCCGTACACGGCCCTGTAAGGATAGGCCGTGTACTGTCATCAGAACACGCTACTCGACCAGGAGAAAGGCCGAGCTCCGAGCTCATGCCGTGCAGGGGAGAAGGTACACGGGCCGTGTGCAGAACACGGCCCTGTAACAAGAGGCTGTGTATTGATATCAGAAAATGCTACACAACCATACTTGAGGCCGTGCAGTGCTACACGAGCCGTGCAGGGTTTATTCCAGTTTTTTTTAAAAGGCCGATCCGTACTCATTTCACACACTTTCTCTCTTCCGTATGCATCCCCTTCATCTCAAATTCATCCCCAAGAATACGAATCATCCACCAAGGTTAGTTTTAAGTAATTGTGAGTGAATTTCTTCAAGTGTTCACGCAAAGAACACCGCTCCACATCCAATTCTAAAGATGTATGAATTCTTTGAACCCTAACTTGTGAAGTTTGATAGGAATTGAATACATTGATGCATGGGCTTTGGGATATTATATGCTTTGAATGAATTTAGGAGTAATGAGCATACATGTGTCAGAGTTAATTGTTAATTGAGAATTGAATTAGGGTTCATGAGAAGTAATTTGGGGATTGTGTGACAATGATGAATTTGAGTGTTTGTGTTGTGCTAATTGAAGAATTACATGAGTATAGTGCTTATTTGAGAATTATTAAACTTAGATATTGAGGATTTGGGCATGAGGCTATGTGAAGTGTATGTTTGAAATTATGTTGAAATTTTGTGCATGCCAAGTGTTCGATGAAATGTCTAAGAGAAAATTTTGTTAGAATTTGAAGATAACATGTGAATGATGTTTGATGATGGTATAATTTGGAATTCATGTGTGTAAAGAGGCTTAAGAATTGAGTCATGTATTCATGGTTAGTTGAGATGAATGATGGTGAAGTGCATAATGATTAAGTTGAAGTTTATTGATGAGAATAAGTGATGATTGATGCATAGTATGTTTCACACTTAAGTTGAATGACTAGGGTGGAAATTAACTTAGTGCATTAACACTCTTATTGATAAAGTTAAATATAACTTGAGAATTATTGTTTTGTAGATGGCCGAGAGGAGAATTAGACCAAGGAATGAGGACTTTATTGTTATTACCAATCCTGCAGAGTTGGCTAATTTGGATGCACAGTTAATGGAAGATGGAGTACATTCGGATTATTTTGGGGTTGAATTTGAGGATTATTGGGGAAAGTACGTGCTCCATTGGCAAATGTTAGCTCCGAAAATTAAGGCCACTCGTTTCCAAGACACGGAAACGATGAGAGGATTGGAAGTTGAGGAGAATTTGAGGAGACTATTCTGATTTGCACAGATGGAAACATTCTTTGACAAGAGGCCACTAACCTACTATCACTTAACTACGGAATTCATGAGCACTTTGCAAGTGAAGAAGGATAAGAATGGGTTTTCTATTTGGGTGACATTCCAGTTGGATAATGTGTTGAGAGAAAAGGTTCTCCTGACTGTTTTGAATGAGTGTTTTGTTTGCCCACCATGCCAGAACCATCAGAGCTTCTATGAAGGAGGTGGTTTCAACCAACAAGAATGGTGGAAAAGCTTGGTGAACGATGGGACAGAAAGAGCAGGATACGTCCCTAGTGCTTCAAAAGGGACCGCAATCCGGAACCCAGTGATGAGATACTTGGAGAAGATTGTTTCAAATACCATCTTAGGGAGGTTTGAAGGTGGAGCTGTGGGAGAAAAGCAGCTTTACATCATGTTTTGCATCTACAATGAGCGATCGTTGAACGTTGCAGCACACTTTGTGCATCATGCGAAAAGAGTTGCTAAGAGACAAACTTCTCAAGGTCTAATGTTAGGAGGGATGATCACGATGATAGCTCAAGGATTGGGAGTTAATCTGGCAGGTATGGAGAATCGAATGGTGAGTGAAGGGCTGAACTACCAACAGTTGATGAGGATGGAGTTCTTGACCATGGTTGGGAATCAATATTGTCTGAGGCAGGAAAAGGGAGCTCCATTTCCCTTGCCAACTCCAGAGCTCACTACGGTCTACACTCGAAGGAAGTATGCCAACTTGGCGATGGCGAGTGCTAATCACTCAAGGGTCGTAAAGGCTTTCTATAGAAAAAATAGGGATGAAGTGGAAGAGGTTCTAAGACAGTTGAGAGTTGAAGAGAACCTCGAGCTAGCTAACTTGAGAGCTGAGCCAGTGCCCATGGAGGGAGATGAGCAAGATGCACCACCAAAGCAGGTGGAGTTTGAGGAGCAAGGCCCTGATCCACCACAGTTTGAGGAAGAAGAGCAACAGCCGCCAGTGGGACCTGAGCAAGGGAATGATCGATGGAACTATATGACGGATGAGGTGAGAGACATGCGGCAAGTACATCAGACCTATGGAGCACAGATCAGGGAGATTCGAGAGGTCCAGCAGGAGCACAAAGTGTAAATTCAGGAGTTAATAGCTGGACAGCATCGGAGGGAGTATTACAAGGAGCGATCACGGGTGCACTCCAACAACATGGAGGAGATGATGACGATGATGTTCAACTTCTAGTTCCCCGAATCTTCTCGTGCATACATTCCATGGAATGCTTATCATCCACCTCCACCTCCAGAGCCATGAAGGGAGTACTTTGAGTGCTAGGCACTTTATTCATCTTAGCTATGATTAGACTTTTTGAAGGATTTTAAATTTGATTTGATTTGGTAGATTGGATTGTACTTAAATTGTTTATTTTTGGGAGATTTCCTTTATTTTGGATTTTATTTTAGTTTTATGCGATTTACTTTTCATTATTTTTGGTATTTTGGTTTGATTTTTTTATTGTTTGGATGTGATGGGAATTTGATCTTAATTGTTATGGATGTGAATTGATGTGTTTAATACTTTGAGATGGATGATTTTGTTCATGCATGTTATATGTTGTTGTGTTGTTTGGTAATTCTTTGATTATTGTGTGGTGTTTGTCATGTTGTTTAATTTTTATAGGGATTGTTTGGTGGTATGTTTTTGGGAAAGAGTTGAGTTTTTTTTATAATGCATTATTTGTGATGAGTGATGGCAAGCATGTTAATGGTTTCTATTTGTAGAAATTATGACATGAATTATATAATTTGTTCAATTTTGAGAAGTATGAAGGGTAATTAGGTTTCTTTTGGTCCAAGCAAGGGCTTGTGAGATTTGAGCCTCAACCGTGCCTCCATGGTTCATTTTTGATGAGAGGACCGGTTGAGCTTAGACAAACTAGAATTTGCTCATGGACTATAGGAACGAAGCCCAAATGGTTGAAATTTGTGATATGATCTTAGGCCATCCTTGTTAAATGAAGTCATAGCCATAAAATTCCTTACCAAAAACATTATCCCTAGTGAACCACTTTGAGCCTATAAGCCTTTTCTTTCTGATTTGAGCACAATACAAGCCTTGATAATCTACTTGAGCCTTATATATTTAACCTATGTGTGGATAATTGAGGATGATGATGATTCACAAAGGAATATGTGGAAAAATATACAAGTAAATGGAAGAAAGGGTGAATCAAGAAAAAGGATAAAAGAGCTCAAGATAAAAGCAAGTGCAACTTCAACAAAAGTGGAAAAGGAGCAAAATCATAAAACACGCTCAAGTAATACAAAAGTCAAAAGAAAAGAAGTATGTCATTCCAAAGAAGCTCAAGGAATCCATGGTATGTTGATATTTAGTGCTTTTGAATTATTGACAAAGGGAGGAAGTTTGAAAGTAAAGAAATTAGAGAAAAGAATCATCTCTTCGATTATCTACCCTTGAATAGTCACTATTATCTAAAGTTTCCTACCTACCAAAGAGCCTAAACATTACATCCTAAGATAAAGACCTTTTTGATCGCTTATTGAAATTAGGGTGGCTTGTGAACATAGTCCATGAGCAAGCCTATGGTGAGTCGGTTCTAATCGGTTGATGAGTGATGATTAAAGACCCTATTCTATATAGTGTTGAGTGAATTTGATATCATATGAGAGGCTTGGATTGTAAGGGATTTGATTACTCTTTTGTCATTCTTAAGATTGAACTTGTTAATCTTTCATGTTATAAGTTTGATGATGTAGGGATATTTAATGTGATTTTGTAGTCCTTATTATTTGTGATGTGTGTGGTTGATGTTCGTAAAGTGTTTTTCTAGGTGAAAATTACTCCTCTTGTTTATTATTTTTTATTGTTCGAGGACGAATAATACTTTAAGTTTGGGGGTTGATCGTAGTCATTTTCACCTAGATTTTAGTGTCTTTATGTGTGGATTTTTGGATATTTTTATCCGTATTTGTATGATTTTTAGTGGAGTTATTGTTTTGAGAAATGTGTATGAATTGATAGAATTGTGTAAATAAGCTTAAATATGTGTAAAACAAGACAAGAAATGGATAAAAACGGAGTCGGGAGCAAAATAGAGACAGAAAAAAGGGCACGCTTGTACACGGACCGTGTGCGGAGCACGGCCCTGTAACAAGTGGTCGTGTATTGTCAACAGAAATCGTTGCTCGCCCAGGAGGAAGCCGTGTGCTTGTGCACGGGCCGTGCGTTGCTGCACGCCCCGTGTGTGGAACACGGCCCTGTAAGAAGAAGCCGTGTACTTACATCAGAAAATGCTACACGGCCATTGCTAAGGCCGTGTACTGCAGCTCGAACCGTGTCCGGAAGCACGCATAATACGTCGAAGTAGGTGTGACCTACACGGGCCGTGTGCTGCTACACGGGCCGTGTAGGTGCAAAAACTTATGCAGTTTTGAGAAAGTTTCGGAAGCTTCTAGAAGGTCCATTAGTGATATAAAATGATGACCTGTGCGAAATTTGAGAAGGGAGATCAGATTGAGAGCAGTTACACACACTAAAACACCACATTTCCTCACAAACTAGATCCATCCAATTTCCATTTGATCTCCACTTTCACTCCATAAATCCATCATTCCATCCATCCTTCCACCATTTGAGAAGATTGAAGTATCAAGGATTGAAGAGTTTTATACATTGAAAAGGAGGGCAGGTCTTTCCATGCAAGGGAAGTCAATCTACTTTCCAATTGTTGAATTTCTTCTTATTATGACTCAAATGGAGCAAAGCTTGATTTGTATTGAATTAATCACCATGTTTAGTAGCTAGTCCTATAGTAGGGCTAATCATATGAATGGTTGAGGTGAAGAGTTAGATATGTAGAACTTGAGTAATGATTTGAATTGATTTGTGGATTTTCTTTTATGATATATCAATCATGTTTCATTTTAATGTTTGTATTATTAAATCTTCTATTCATAGTATTAGGATGATCATTCCAATGTTGTGAGTAGATGTTTAATTGAATCATACATTGAATTGTGCATGCAAGTTAGTATAAGGGGAGGTAAGTCATACCCTCCTTAAACTTAGAACATTCATAGAGGGACACTTAAGAAATTGAGTAAAAAGAACCAACTTATGATCATAGTACCTTAAGGGAATTGAGATTAAGACCAATCTTAGGAGATTTAGACTTGTAAAAGAGTCGAGAACCTAGTTGCCTTGGCCATAGGGACTAGGGGTAAAATTGTGATTGTTTTTAATCCATAAGTTAATGAAAATTACCATCAAGAGTTTTGCATATCTAGCTCAAGTCTTAACCATGAGTATGATTAGTCTTACTCTCTTCTCAAGTGAAATCTACCTCCATCCATTCGTCATTTGTTTGTTATTGGATTATTACTTTGATTAGTTTTAAATTCTAGTTAATTGAGTAGAGAATTAAGTAATTGTCCTAAATACAACATCTTCAATCTATCATCCTTACAAAGCACAAATCAATGGAAAATCCGGATACAAACCTAAGTTTCATTTCCCTTGGGATGATATTACTATAAATTTTGTACTTGGTCACGCGTTTACTCAATGATAGAGTCTCTTACTCTTACACATTTTACTAGAAATGCGACTAAGAGCATAAGCTACAAAGGCAGGTTAATTTAAGAACTAGAGAATGTGGCTATAAGATTTTTCAACTTGAACAACTCCTTTGTTCACAAGCATTAGCTATTGGTTTGAATCGCAATTTTCCTCCATCTGAGTTATCATCAAATTTTTATAGCGCAAATGCACTTATATTGTCATATGTTGAACCTGTGTTTCCCATTGGGAATGAAGAAGAATGGGATATCCCGGACCACATTAAGGACATTATTGTCCTTCCACCGAGAATGCGTGTCTCAGCAGGTCAACTGAGAAAATAACGAATATTGTCTCAAGGAGAAGAGGTGGTGAAAAGATCTTGCTCTCGTTGCCATCGGACTGGGCATAATCGAAAAATATGCAAAAATCTCATACATTTACATCCACCATCATAGACTTTGTATGGACTTAGTATGTTTTCATCTTTTTTGTAATTTATATGTTCAGTTTGTATTGACAATTTAATTTGAGACTTTAAAGTTTATTATGTTTGTTTACTTCACAATATTACTTATGTTTTACTAGGTTTCCAGGTTAGTCGCACAACCATTCACATGTAGAGTCACATGTGTACTTGAAATGCACTTTAGTTGTAAGATAGTTTGTCACACAAAGATTGCATGCGGGGTCGCGTACAGAGTCGCACAGTTGGTCACGTATAGGGTCGCGTACAGGGTTGTACAAATGGTCACACATATGGTCGCATGGTTGCATAGTTGGTCGCATATAGGGTCGCATACAGGGTTGCACAAATGGTCGCGTATAGGGTCTCACATAGAGACTCACTTAGGGTCGCGTACAGGGTTGTACAAATGGTCGCGTACAGGGTCGTATAGTTGGTCGCATATAGGGTCGCAAATATGGTCGCGTACAGTATCGCATAATTAGTCGCACATTGGGTCACACATATGGTCACATACAGGGTCGCATATTGGTTACACATATGGTCGCGTACGGGATCGCAAATAGGGTCGCGTACAGGATCGCACAAATGGTCGCGTGCAGGGTTGCACAATTGATCACACAAATTATCACATGGTCTCATAGTTGATCGTATATATGATCGCAAAAATGGTCGGGTACAGGGTTGCACATAGGTTCGCACATATGGTCGCGTACATGGTCGAATATATGGTTGCTTACAGAATCGCATATTTTGTTGCACATAGGTCACTTACAGGGTCGCATAGTTGGTCCAGTGGTGTTGTGAGACCTTTCTAGCGACTGTTTGTGTGATTAGTCATGCTTCATGTGTAACAAAAAAATGTGACTAAATTGCTTATAGTAGAAAAGTCAATGGTCCAAACAACATTTTTCAAGATTAAAGGAACTTCGAATACATAGAGTTAATGGACCAAACAAAAATACCTACTTACAATAATTTGAGTACACAACTCAACAGAAATGCAACAAGTTCATCAAATAACTAAATAATTAAAGTACTACTAATTACAGTGCAACAAGTTAATTTGAGAATAGTTCCGCACATAATCATTTTCTCCACTCCACACATTTTGAAGGATTGATCTTATCAAGCAAGTGGTCAGTGGTAAGACACTCAATGAACTTGATAGCTAAAAGACCACAATCATCTCCTCCACGTTGGTTAGGTGTTTGGTCATAGAGTACCAAAGTCTATTCATTCTTTGTGTCTTTAATACCCTTTTTTTCCAAAACTTTCGCATCTGAACTAATAGACGAAAGCATCACCGCCATATGTTTAAACTCTTTTTCAATAGCATCCATGGAACTCCGTTTTGACATTGAGTCATAAACAAAAATTTCTTTAACTCATATGCAATCCAATGTCCTCCAAATACATGTGCAACACCCAGGACCTGAGAAATATCAGACCAATGACAACCTCCCTGAATTGGTAAATTTCCACCTACATATTCCATTATCACCTTTTTTTTCACACTTCTATTTTACATTTGTTCCACTTGATATATGAGCTGTTTCTCATTTTTTTACTCACTTTTCAAGGTATTCTGTGTTAACATATCTACTAATAAAATAATTGAATGGTAAAATTAAATAGATATGTATCATGACATAATTGAATATTGAGATTAACTCAAATCATGCATTAATGATAATAAACAAATGACAATGATAATTTGATAATCATTAATTCAAGAATTTGCTGCTGAAAGTGGTAATGTATTTTACAAGTGTAGTGTTATAAGGAAAGTATGATATCATCATTTCATAAGTAGAATAAAAGGAGAATAAGTACTTACTTAACATCGTGATACACTATGAAAAGCACATTTAGGATAAAAGATGTAGCAAACAAGAAACAACGAACCGGCAGCTTGCACCATATTTCAGGTTCTCTTCAAACTTTAAGAGTGGAGTGAAAATTACTTTAGTCCCCATCATTTCTATATGTAATTTTTCTTAATCAAAAGAAATAGTGAAATTATTTGTACATATTCTACGTATTGAAAAGGCAAAATCAACCTAAGAAGGCCACTTGAATGTGTCTACCCTTTTCTATCAATAAAAACCGAGTAAATATTGTGCATATTATAAACTATATACATATATATAATTAAAATTGCATATCATTTCTAAAATGTCTACTTATAAAAATATTCCAACATTTATAACCAAAAGAAACACGAATACTTTCCAACATTTATAACCAAGATAGAAGAATATTGTAATGATTATGTCTATTTAAAAGGAAGAAAAAAATCAGAATCACAAAGCAATAATTTTTTTGCAAATTAATTATAAATATTATGGTTTGACTTTCAAACATTCATAGGTACAAAAAAGCTAAATATTGCCAAACTTTCTCGTAGGATTGCATTTCATATTTTATATTTTATGCATATACAAATGGAACTTCATAAATGATATTTGCATTGTTTATTATCTTACTAATCCCAATAAAAATTCTTTTAATCACATCATTAGTGAAAAATTTTTCCTTACAACATTCTTGTGATATTAATTTAATTATCATTAGCTACATTTCATTAAGCCACTGTATATATACATTCATAGATATCATGCACCCTGGTTTTGAGTCCACCTCCACCTCCCCCCACCCACACACTACTTCTTCCCGAATTCTTGTCAAAGATAACCTACACCAACCAATTTCACATCAAAATACCAACCCCCCATTGTGCATTTACATATTATACCCAAAACAAAACAACAACAGAATTTTAATTTACAAAAGTTAACCTACTCTATACAACTGATTCATATATTAGCATTAGCTCCAAGGTTAAAAAGCAACGTTAGCATTCACTTCACAACGTGATTAACTACCTCATTATCCAACCCCAGCCCCAGAAAAGGTTCAGCATACACTTGGGCTATTTAATAATAAAATCAAGGAAATGAAAAGCTATGATTCAGAAGCACAAAATTAACTACCTCGACCATCTCAACATTTCCAGCTTGTTCAAACAAACCAAAAGACCAGAACTGTCAACATTGAAAGGCAAATTCCCCAAAACTATAGGTGCAAAATTCGAACCTGTCTCGTAGAATCAATGCAATGTTCAACAATTTGGGATGGGCAGCAACTTCTCCTTTAGGGCTTCGCTTCACGCAGTTGAGAGAGAGGGGGTAAGCTAATGGAATTTTAGGGCTTTTGCATCTAAGTTCTCATTCTCCTTCTCCTTCTCCTTTAGGGCTTTCACGACACGCGGTTAAGAGAGAGTAAGCGAATGGTGGTGCCCTGCGAACGGTGGTGCCCTACGAACAGCGATGAACAATGACGCTGGTGTTGTGTTCAACTTCTTCAGTGCTCTAAGGACCGTTCATTCGTTTATGATTGCCACAACGTCGAGATGGAGATCCAAGCACCCATTCCTTCCACACAATGAGAAGAGAGTATGTGGTAGAATGAAGAAGAGAGAATGGGTGCGTTCTCACTCTTTGCACAGACCGATTAAATGATTGAAGGTGGTATTTCAATCACAAAAAATAAAAAGTGGCAAATTTAAAAAAGAATTAGAGTGCGTGAAATTTTTAAAAATAAAGTATTGAAAGTGGCATTATTGACAATTTTTCATAATTTTTCGATTGAAATATTTTATTTTTAATCATGGGTCCCACCAACCGAGTGTTGTTAGTTTTTTTATTCAACAAAATACAACTTTGCTAAGTTAGTGAAAGATGAAGGGCACATTTGATTCATTATAAAAAGTTAAAGGGCTTGGATGCTAAAAAAAATAGATTGAGGGTGTGTTTGATCCACAAGAATAAATTGAGGGGCATACATGACCTTTTGTCCTATTATTTATAAATATTAAATAAATTAATTAATTAATAGTAATAAAATTCAAAATGATATATATAAATATTTAAATAATCACTTAAATTATTATCATAATGTTATTTAATTATGAATAATAATTAATTAATTACTATATTAATCGAGTTCTAAACGAACTTATTCATGAACACGCTAAACGCATATTAAATGAGTCTATTCATGCGCTTTTAGCAAACAAAAAAATACTATGCTCAAACTCACACTGGATCTTCTGCGTCATTTTGGTGCATCATCTTTTGTGTCACACGTTAATTGAGTGACACGTAAGAGGTGGAAATAAATTCAACCATTGCCCCTAGGGTTTAAGGATTAGGGTATAGTTTCTCTCTTCTAAGTGTCGATCATCTAACGGTATGACACAGAAAATAATGTAGCAAATGACATAGAGAATCCGAGCCGGCTCAAATTCTATTCATTTATTAAACAAGTTTAAAAATAAATCCCATTATTATCTATTTGACTAATCAAACACACATAGATGAACCTTTTTCGAGCCGAACCACGGTTAGATTCAGTTTTAACTTCCTTAGTATTGTTTCATATCATAAAGACATTACGTTATGTAGAAAAAGAACATAACTAATTTATTTGACAACGGGTTCATATAATTAAAATATACGATGTGTATGGAAAAAAAATTGCATCACTGCTATTTGGATCAATTTGATCCGAATTAATAGCATTTTATCAAGGTCCAATTACTATTATATCCTTACCATTAATTTAGTTATATAAGTTCATTAATTAGGTTAATTAATTTTCTTTCATAAATAAATTATAATTAATTTAGATTATTTGAATATCTATCTTATTATTACTATTTTTATCTTTTTATTTCTTTTATATTATATAATATTATATTTAAAATTAATTTTAACTAATAATTATTTATTCAAAAAAGGCATGGACGATTTACACTACAAAAATATTATTTTTTAACAATGGAATTTACCAACGGAATTCAATCCGTTGGTAACTATCGACAGATTAGCAATAAAAATGATATTTTTTTTCTTTTTAACTAATAATTATTTATTCAAAAATGAAAAAAAGGCATGGGCGATTTATTAAATTATATATATATATATATATATATATATATATATATATATATATATATATATATATATATGGAGTATTTAAAATTAATTTTAATTAATAATTATTTATTAAAAAAAGGCATGGACGATTTACACTACAAAAAGATTATTTTTAACAATGGAATTTACCAACGGAATTCAATCCGTTGTAACTACCGGCAGATTAGCAACAAAAATGATATTTTTTTCTTTTTCACTAATAATTATTTATTCAAAAATGAAAAAAGGCATGGGCGATTTATTAAATTATATATATAGAGTATTTAAAATTAATTTTAATTAATAATTATTTATTAAAAAAAAGGCATGGCCGATTTACACTCTTACACTACAAAATGATTATTTTTTAATAATGAAATTTGCCGATAGAATTCAATCCGTTGGTAACTATTGATAGATTAGCAACAAAAATGACACTTTTCTTTTAGCAGCGGAATGACAATGGATTTATTCTATATTTTACTAAGAGAATTCAATCTGTTTGTAATTACCAACGAATTACCATGAGATTTTTTTCTCCTATGTCTATTTATTCACTCGCGGCAGAAATTTTTTTCCTAGATTTATTTCGATTTTAAAGAATTTACTGTATGCAATTTATTTATTTAATTTATTTTATTTTTCATGAGAATTTTATTTTTTTTCTCTTATTATTGTTTTGAGATTTTTTTAATCTTTATTTATTATGTTACATATCATAATTTTATTATTTTCATGTAGAATTATAAATTTTTAACATGTTAAGTTTTTATTTTATGTATTATTTTTTTTAGGTGTAAGAGTTTTTATTTTTATGTTATATTACACATTTTATAAATATGAACAATAAGAGTATTTTTTATTTATTTATTTTTTATTTCATGTTGAATCCCCAAAATTATTGTCTATTTGTATATTTTAGTTATTAATTAAAATTTAATGTAGATAAAGATATATATTTATTTTTATTTAGTTTGATTAATGTATATAATACATTTTATTATATTTTTTATTTTTTATTAATAAAAATATTAAATTTATTAATTTTATTTTCTTTTAGTTCTTTAATAATTTTTTTAATTGTCATATTCACTTTTTTTTTTAAAAAAATTCTTACTAAATTAATTATAACTTTTCTTTTAATTTCTCAGTTTTTATTAATTATTAGGAGTATTAACTATTAACTAAAATTTTATTTAATAATATACTGAATTTTTTTTAAAATTAATTATTTAACATTTATAAATATTTATAGACTGTATATTTATATATTATTTTAAATTATAACTTTAAATCCACATAATACACGGGATTTATACTAGTTTATATATATATATATATATATATATATATATATATATATATATATATATATATATATAATTTTGTTTGATTAATAATAATAAATTAGATATAGATTAATATTTATATTATAATTAATATTATTTTATAAGAAGAGTAAACTAATTAATGCATCTCATTAGTTCAACTAATATGATAGATTTTCACCTAAATTATAATTAACACACTACCTTAATTGTTAGAGAGGTAATTTAGTCTTTGAAAATTTTTAATTATTCAAAAGTTACCCTAACAACTCTATTGATTCGCTACCTTAATTGTTAGAGAGATAATTTAGTCTTTGAAAATTTTTAATTATTCAAAAGTTACCATAACAACTATATTGATTCAACTATATTGATTCGGATGTTTATATTTACCCATAAATAATTTAAAAGATGGTTTTTCTTTCGGATCAAATTCAGGTAAGTCCACCAATAAATGTCAAATTCCCCTACAAAAAGCACAACATTACCGTATTTTTAAATATAAAAAAGAATTATATACAAATATGGGTAAGAATATTTTAAATCCACCTGCACATACATTCATAAGTTGACAGTTAAAAGACTTAAGTAGTCATGAATGACAGCATCACATTTATATTAATTAATTAATATGTTAATATCATATCACAAATACGATCTATAAATGGAGAAAAAAAAAAAACAAAACAAAAACAAAAACTCTTAAATACAGTAGGTGACATTAATGCTAATCCTCTTACCAAAACAATTAAATTAGAAGGATAAAACCTTTTGAAAATACCACAATAGAGATGTGATGGTGCAACTTGACAAGAAGAGAAAAGAAATCTGATCAATGCACTTGATTATAATAGAATTTACATGGAAGCCGCTCACAACTAGAGCCACCAACCACCCTAGCAAGAATTTACATTTCTCACCCTCAACTCCCCCCTCCCCATCCCACCCCCACCCCACTCAACCCAGATCACATCTGGGGGCAAAAAAATATCATGAACCATAGTCAAGCCATAAGAATACTAAAGAGGGTTAAAAAAGGAAAATACAAAGATTAGGAAATCATCGCGCTTTCACATCCAAACCTTTCTTCCAACCTTTCAACATAAACGCCAAAACCTACTTAATCAATATGATTTTCTTTCATGTTATTGAAGCAGAAACGCAAGGAGGGGAAAATGAAGAGCGAAAAAAAAATACCATATACATACGGCATTGTGTGAAGTGTCAATGTCCCAAGTCCTCACTTGCTACCCCAACGCTTGACTTGTCAACCATTCTTACATTGTACTGTTCGTACACTCTTGCCCGGTTCTCTGCCCACCATTGCTCTGCTTGCTTCTCACTAAATCGCTTTCGACTGCATTAAACATTTTCATTCATGTTCACTTTTATGCCTATTTAAGCAGTAAGCTCTAAGGATTTCAAATTCATTATCATCATATGTACATGAGGGGTTGGGGGAGCGGGGATCATGATTTATGCACTGTGGCTTGTATTAAAGTAGGGAAATGGATTTGTTGGGTTGAGGCAAAGCTTTGGCAGCTTGAAACTTTTGGAGTTTAAGGAGAGATTCAAATTACATGCTTCAACTTACAAAATTCATTCCAGATCTCTCTCTCTCTAAACCATTTTTTTCTGTGCTTTTTTCTGTTTGGCCAATTTGCAAGGGTTTCGGAGATTAACAGTGCGGCAAAATGCCAGTCTGGTCCAGTTTAGTATATTCTCCATGCAATGGATATGCAGTTATACCAAACATAGTCCAGAATAAATCAAAAAATATTACTTTAAATAAAGATGGGCAAAAACTCAATGCTACATACCTGAATCGAACTCGCTTAAGATCTTTGAGCCCTCCAGGCAGGGAGGTAAGTGTAATATAAACACCAGGCTCATCTTGTTCAACCCATTCATTTTCATTACGAGGATCACTTTCTTTTGTTTTATTTCCATTTCGGGTTGCTTCTGTTAGAGCTAGTCTGTTGTGACTCAAACTGCGGTTACTTGCAGTGCTAGACCCGTTAGAAAGTAACTGATTGTTTGGTTCGTTCGCTTCTAGATCCTGACCAATTATTTGACCATTCATGCGCTCAACAGAGGAATTTGCAACATCACTAGATATAGAAGGGGGACCAAGTGAACTGAAGGACGGAGATTTGATGTTTTTAGCAGAACCCACAGGAAGTCTCTCAGCCATTTCCTTTAGCTGCATATTTTAGATTAACACATTAACAAAGGAAACTAGCAAAATAAAGCACAGCACACTAATTATAGCTGTAAATTCAACCAATACAACTGCCTCTCGTACAGTCGTACTATTCCTTACTTTCCTTATTCCTTAAAACAATGCCAATTCAAATCAAAATCAAACATGAAGCTCATTCAATCCTACATGGATAAGAAGAATTAAACATGACTGCAGCAGACATATTCAGATTTAATTCTAATCATTGAGAAACCAAGCTGAATACACAAGATAACTGTAAAAGATGTACATCACCAACCCACAGCATTAAAGAATAACTATGGACTTGTCAAGTATGGCCACGAATCAAATATTTTGGCAGGACAAAAGCCCAATCTAGGACTTTGAGATATAGTATATTATATTTTAATTTCCTCAACATCATAATCTAGCAGAAGTTAGGTCCATGTTAAATTAGTTAATAAAAAGTAACTAGTTAACTTGCAGGTGCTAAGTCTCCAAACACCTTGTTACTAAACAACAATCTGAATACTATTAAATTGGATGTCTTTCTCTTCAAGAGAATGGATTTGCAACATTGGTTTATCCGTTGCAAAAGTTCTGGAATTGTCCTAGATGATATTAGATCATATAATCTCCAGGAATGGATGAATGCACGGCTCAAGGCCCCGAAGAAAATAAAAAAGAAATTCTGCTAGCAGATCCTTAACCAATGCAACCATAAGGTCAGTGTGCAGCAATCATGATATCACTTCTGATCTCTGTGATAATTCTAATACTAAGAAATATTTCATAGTTGTAATATATCAATGATCTGCGAGAGTTTGAAGTTAAATAATTGTTTCCATATTTCCGCATTCATCTAATCATATCTGCATGAAAGATATGTTAATTACAAGATTAAGCAAAAAGAATATCAAAGCACTAGAATATGAAAAAGCTACAAAGGAGATAAAGTTCATCACATTTTAGCACTTTCAAAGAGTAATAGTAAAGAAACAAGTTTTATCCCTTAAAGGACCAACATAATTGTATTAAAATTTAACCACAAGAAAATAAAAGAAACCAAAAGAAACTAGACACATCGAGTTATGTAACACGCCTAAAGACTCACAATGGCGGTTAATTCAGATTAGCCAAAAAAAATATTTAATAAATTCCTATTTCAATAAATTCAGTTCGAAAGATTAACTTAGAATTATGAACGCTATTAAGTTAGAAGACTACTACTTTTAAGTTTTTCCATTTTAACTAATGGTACTTTGTTCAGAACCATCCATAACTAATTCATTTAATTTCCGAATTTCCCAAAATTAAGTCATCTGTTTTAATGTTGTGAAGAAATATAGGTTGATGCTATAAAATTTGGAAGTGAAGTAACCTTTACATTACAAGTTTTCACTAGAAATCACTGATGCTTCACTCACTACTTAATCAGTTTCAGGCCAACCCTAGATATTTAAGCATCTAAAAAACCACTTAGCCAAAATAATATAAAAATCAAATAATTCAAAATATAAATAATTATAATAGTAATAAATACCTCGTCCCAAAACTAGGGGATAGTAAGCGAAATAGAAGCTTCTTTCTAAATCCAAATTCAAGTGTACTTTAATAAAAACATAATTTTGATAAGAGTTGAAGAAGAAAAAATTTAATGTATGTCGACATTTTGGCATATTAAAGCAATGGCTGAGATCTAATGGTGTCATAGCAGAAGAGCCTGGCAAAAAATAATCATAAAAGAACATGGAACATAATTTATGAATGTCCTAAAAGGAAATAGGGGTATTAATGACGTATGGCGCGGATAAAAACAATTATTACAGATATGCTCTCCGTTGAATTAATTTGTAATCCATACGTGAAGTTTTAATATGAACAAGAACTTACAAAAAGGTAAATATCCGAAAGTGTTCAAGAACCAAAGTTTTTATTCACCATTCTATAATACTTCACAAAATGTCATCAGCTATATTTTTCAAAAGAAATTGTTGCATATTTTACGTTGCACGTAACTCAAAATTTAATCTAGTCTAAACTCTGACCTTGAAACTATTACATGATTAGAAACTAACCATAAAGATCTTAAAGACACTGACTGATGAGAAGATGAATGCAAACAAAATGTTCCAGCTGTTTAGAACAATGGCATAATTTACATACAGCATTGTTAAAATGAGTGGTGATTTGCAAGTACCGTGAACTTGCTCTCTCAATATTTTAATATCCCCAACACAAAGAGACTCAATTTAATTTGTTATCATTGCAAATCATTGCGAGTCAAATATAAGGAAATTGCAAACTAGATTCCTTTTGGCTATAGAAGGTACAGTCCACAAAGCAATTACAGAGGATCATATCTTAAATAAGAGAGACAACTCAATTAGCTTTGAAAACTAACATCCAAACAAGATTAAAAAAATGTGTGTGTGTGTGTGTGTGTGTGTGTGTGTGTGTGTGTGTGTGTGTGTGTGAAGAAGGATGACTTGCAACAGACCAGAATTTTACTATTTAACTTTAAAAGCTGATCTTCTGGTGATATCAAGAACAGGTTATTATTACAGAGGCTGAAGCCTAAGTCCCATCCTGTGGTTCAATAAGAGCACGGTGGATAACTGGAAAAAAGTTCTTCAACTAACTTGCGTAAGGTGGAAACCATATATGAAGAACGTGAGGACAGTGATGTTCCGTATTATATATAATACAGCGCAAATTCAATTTAACTCATTTCCAAATATTCACCCAAGACCTTCTCCCAGAACTAAAAATTCATGCCAAATGTATTTTCAAATACATAGCACAGATTCAAAGTCACGCAGGCCAAATTTAATGAGAATTAGAAAGAAGAAGAAAATACAGGTAACTTTAAAGCCATCATCAAATTTCTAACAGCACCATTGCAGACAAAGATTTTAGCATTTTCAGTTAAGACCTTTAGTCCAGTTATAAGAAAAGCTTGACGAAATTTTCCAAAGTGATTCGAGTATAATCTGTTGCTGTTGAATGAGAATAAAAGTAAAAAGGTGTAATAATAAAATGAAGTCCACTCTGTGGTGAAGACAGCACATAAAAAACTGTAGGATAAGTTGAGTAAATGTAACAATATAAGTGAACTTGTTTGCATGCTTGATAACGTGAGCTTATTCCCAACATAGTTTAAGGACTGAATGTATTTTGTTCCATTCAATACATGCAAGTAAACCTCTGAATTGTCATTTTGATAAGTGTTCCGAAATATTTTTCTTACTTGAGCAGTAAGTGATTTAATGACTTCTTTAGCAGCTTTGCATTTTGATGTCTCCTCCCCTGCAATTGCAATAGCTTCCTTAAGCTGTTTAGTGGTTCTTTCAAGCTCTACCTCCTGAAGTTGAGCCTTGCGAGTGAGAGTTTCCACCTATATAAAAGAAAGGTCAATTTAAATTCAAAATAATATCTCGAACTGGGTCATAATTTCTGCCAGAATGCACTTGCATCCAATATCGGCAGATAACTCAACTTTGAATTTATCCTGTCCAATAGAAAGAAGTTGTGTTGCTTAAAATTATAATCAAAAGCATAAACTACAAAAACATGCTCCCATGGCCAACTATTGCAACAACTAAAAAAAAATCATAACAGAAAAATCTATTGGATTGAGGGAATATATAGAAAGGTGTTCCTCAAAGGCAATTTCAATTCTACAACTTCAATTATACCATTTGTGGCACAAACAAAGTGAGGAATGAACAATCAGAGCACATCCATCACTCCTCAGGATGTAGCACCCAATTCTAAAGGATAAGGATTAAAAGACTTCTCTGATGGTTTCAGTCAGTGGCGGACGCAGGATTTGTGCCGAGGGGGGGCCCAAATAATACTACGAAATATAATGTATGAGTTGATATTTTGTATACCCAAATACATGCTTCGTTAAAAATTTATTAATAAACTACACATTTTTATTCATTAGTATATATAGATAGTGAAAAAGAAAATAGTAGAAGAATAAAAATAAATAAGTGGAAAAAAATAAAAGAATACGCAGAAAAAGTAAAAATAATGAAAAGAATAATGAATAGGATAAAAGAAAATGGTGAAATGAATAAAAGAATTAGAAAAAAAAATAACAAAAAGAAAATTGTGAAAGGAATTAATTAATAAACTACACATTTTTATTCATTAGTATATATAGATAGTGAAAAAGAAAATAGTAGAAGAATAAAAATAAATAAGTGGAAAAAAATAAAAGAATACGCAGAAAAAGTAAAAATAATGAAAAGAATGATGAATAGGATAAAAGAAAATGGTGAAATGAATAAAAGAATAAGCAAAAAAAAAAAATAGCAAAAAGAAAATTGTGAAAGGAATTAAAATATGCCATGGAATGTTCGAACCTGCAACCTCTCGGCCTCCTCATGATAGGAAAACCACTAGGTCATTCCATTTTTTTACTTAATTTTATACATATATAGTAGAAAAAATTAAAATCCCAGGGGGCCCAGTTCCCCCCCTACCTTCAATGTAGGTCCGCCACTGGTTTCAGTGATGTAAAATTAGATCATTGACATAGAAGCACAACCATGCAGATTTCACTCAATTCTTACGCCCTAGGCCCCTAACGATTCTTTTTCAGGAGATATAAAGGACTGTACAAATGAAGTGTATAACAGAGTTAAACCACACATCTCAAGCACACCCATCATCCTGGCATGGACAAGTTAGCCATATTCTTAAGCATTGTCATATATTCCAGAGAAAAACCTGTTTAACTAGCAGCTTTTTAGTACTTACCAGACCCACAGATGAACTAAAATAGAGCATTTATTTATTTTTCTAGTAAGGATAAAGAAACACAAAAACAGGAGAAATTGAATGTGGGCCACTACAAGGAAAAAAATAAATAAGATCTGTCACCTGTGCCCTTAATTTGATAACTTCTTGACTAAGGTTATCATTGGTCATCTTTGCGTCATCCAAAGCAATCTTAGGTGATGTAAGTCCTCCCAAAGTTGGGGTTGGTGTTGTAGAACGAGGTGGACTTGCACGTCTTGATATTGGTGATGTTGCACGAGAAACAATTCTTGATCCAGGAACTGAAGCTGAGAAGAATTTTTTAGAAGACCCAAATACAGGATTGAAAGACTTCGAGATGTTGAGAGCCCCCCATTGGGAGCTTCCATTTGGGATGGGTGATACACGACTGCTATTGAATTCCAGTTTTTTGTTTCTCTTGGAGGAGAGGCTGTCCCCTTGCTTCAAGGATTCCATTGAAGAGAACCTAGCTAGATTGGGACGAGCTCTTGTATCCAACTTCTCATCTTTGTCTTTAATGTCATTTATCCCCTGATTCATGCTTCCTCTTCTAATGACTGATGACTGTGATGAGGTATCAGTTTCAATAGCTTTTCTCAATTTATTGAAGCAATTATCACAAACACGGAAAGGCTTATTAGGATTTGGTGCCATAGAAGCCCTCAGTGACTTCTTGCTGCTGCATGAATGACAAAACACAAGGCCACAATTGTAACAGTTGTGACGTTTTCTTTTGAAGTTGAAAGGCAGACGGCAGCCAGAACACATGGACTGATCAACCCCTGACACCCACTTATGAAGGCAGATGGCAGCAGTGAAATTAGTACCACAAGCAATACTCTTTACTTGCTTATCTTTTAGTGCATCAACTAACGTTGGAAAATTTCTATCATCAGTATCCCCATGACCCAATCTACCATTTGCCCCTTTCCCCCACGTATAAACTTCAGTTCTCGAAGTCAACACAGCCACATGATAAGCACCACAAGCTATTTCCTCCACAAAACTCTTCATGAGCTTTCCTTCAACACGAGATGGGAGCTTCCCATCAGCCTGAGGGTTTCCTAGCTGCCCATAAACTGGACTCCCCATGGTGTATAAATGTCCAGAGGTAGTCAGTGCCACTGTCAGGCTGTGTCCACAAGCAACCTGGCAAAAATTAGGTTCAACGAGAGCAGCAACACAGGTTGGAACCAACTTTGATTCCTTATCACCATGTCCAAGTCGACCTTTGTCACCGTCTCCCCAAGTAAAAAGCTTGCCAGAAGAACAGTTACTGGAACTTGAACTTCCAACCATAACTTCGACAACAGCAGCAGTATGCCAGACACCACAGGCTGCTCGCACAGTACGTAGACCTTTCAGGGACTCCACTTCTCTAGGCCTCGAAATACTTTCTCTGTCTCCATGACCTAGAACTCCAAAGGTTCCATCCCCAAAAGTAAATAACTGCCCTGCAGAGGTTACAACAGCTGTATGCCAAGGTCCACATGAAATTGAAGAAACATGAATTCCCTCCAGCGGACCATTTACTCTTTTTGGCACCCAATGACTCACTTCATTCCCATGCCCTAGAAGGCCAAACTGTCCATGACCCCAAGTGTACAAATCCCCAGAGAGTGTGACAGCACAGGAATGATATTCACCACATGCAACAAGCTCAATATTTGTATTGCTGAGCGCATCAACTAGCTTTGGATGCAATACATCAGCATCCACACCATGACCAAGCCTACCTCCTGATTCTTCACCCCAAGAAAATACTTCTCCCTGTTTGGTCACTAGGGCAGCATGTCTTCCACCACAAGCTATGTTTTGAACATCTAATACAACTGCAGATTCCAATGCCTTGGGCAATAAGGCATCCATTTTAACTCCAGAACTGCTTCCAACTCTGTGTAGTCCACTACCTATAACACCATCTCCAGTGCCTTCTCCCCAAATGAAAACATCACCCAGGGCATCCCCATCATCATGACCAGAACCTTGACTTGATGAGCTTACAGCACTAGAAAGGCTTACTCTGAAGGCATCCACTCCTACTCCCTTCATGTGACCATGTAAGCTATCAGAACCTCCAGATGACACAGAATGGACAGAACCACTAGCAGTGTCTGAAGGGAAGAAGCCCTTTGGAGGAACAGTATACAACATGACATCTGAAAAAGCCTTATCTAAACAATTTTTAGGAGGACTTTCATAAGGGCTATGGAGGCGAAGTTGATCGGAACCATCCTGTTAAGTGAGAGTGGTTTTTATTTCAAGTCACAACAATTTCAAGAACACAAAAAAGATATCATTAAGGCCCATTTAATAGCAGAAAAGGAAGAAAGTGGCTAAACAAGGGAATATAAAACAACTGCACCTTCTGTAAGCTATCGCCACTTCCAAACGGAGAGTGCAATGGCGAACTTCTTCTAGTATATGTTCTTGGACTATTAGCTCCAGATGAAATTCCATCACTCCTTGATTCAGTTCTCCACTTACGCTGATGACCGCGTGAAATCAATGCCTTGAGGCCACTAAACCAGACTTCAGCTTCTTCCTTGTCCTTGCATATCTACAAAATATTTATAATAATAAAAAAAAAAAGCCACTTTGAATTATTCTAATGCAGCCAAGAAACAGACAATGGCCAGACTAATCATTTCTTAAAGACTCTGTAGATAATGAATAGACTCTTACCAAGTCAAGTGATCTGTCATTGTATATAAGAGAAAATGACTGATATTCCTTCTCCGGTCGTGGGTACCTTTGAAAAATTGGCTACACCATAAAACAAATAAACACGGTGAACCGGATATTTTTTAACTGGAAATGTACTTGCTTCCACCAATACTATAAGCAAAAAATGAAAATAGATCTTAATCAAACAGTAGAAATATCCAATCATTAAGTTTAAGCAAACCTACCATGACCACGTGGTTTTGAAAATGAATTTTTTTTGTGCGCGATGGTGTGATGCTGGATGGTAGTGAGACAGATTAAAATTAAAATATATTTTAGTATTTTACCCACTGATCCAATATAAACTTTTCTATTTTGAATAATCAATGGATTTTGAATTATCTCACATATGAAGGTCCCACAAGTGAGTGCTCTTAAAAATAGATAATAATGGTAACATGTAGAACTCAACATGGAGGTGTGAAGAACTCCAATTACATCCAGAATTAGGACTACAGGATTTAGATAAAGATTAAAAAAACTTCTCAACTCTACTAAAAGGCAATAAACGAGGTCCTAAAGATCCATTACTTGTCCACATGCAGGTAGCAAGTTCAAATGTATGTCAACTAAGATGTAGCACACCCTCCCAGTCTAGCAACTTAGCAAGCAGAATGTATGAATGAATAAATTAACACATACTTACACCAGAAAATTGACAAAATACAACTCAAATCAGCAGGTAACACCCCTTAATGAATCATCAAGAAAATAATGGAATTATTTAAACAACTAATGCTTTAAATGGAATAGTTAGAAACACAATAGGGAATTCTGCAAAAAGATGTGCATCAGAATTTATACCTACAGTGAGAAATCTCATAAAACAAGAATAAACATCCACTTTTCGGGAGGATGAGTTAACCATATCACTACAGAGCCAAGAGAAAAGGTAAAGAAAATATGGTACAAAGCTAGGGACAACTACTGCATCTGTCACCGAATCGACAAAGTGTAATTTAAAAGAACATTGATGGAAATTTGTTTAAGGCATCTGAGATGCACCAAGAAACGCAACCTATTAAATTAACAGTTAATAGAATTCAGAAAGCAAAATAGCATGTCTAGATTAGCCTCTGAACCAAAAAAATATACTCCATATTATAAGATATTGCAACTCTGCATAAACTGTCAAATTCAAAAAAATTGGATAACTCGTGGCAACATAAGAAATGAGATTGTATAATAGGATACTTACTGTCCGTTGCCCTGATATAATTCTGGAAACATGACTAAGCTTAAGTTGTTTCTCCTCTTTACCAGAGAACCATATCAGAACAGACTCATCCTGCAATGCAACAAACAAATCATTAGATGTTTCAAATGTCTAAAGAACACAGACGAATTCTGACAATGTAAAAATGAGGCAACTGAAAAATGACCAGACCTCATAATTGTACACATTTATCTATATATGTAAACGGATCTTGGACATTAAATATGATAGCAAGCTACAACAAAGAGCTTCTCATTAATTTCATGCACTTCAAAACATAAGGCTGAACATGATTGAAATCATAAACCTGCACCCAAGCTCATTTTAAGACATGGGGAGAAGCAACAATGAATAACTAAAATAAATAAATCTAGACAATCCAAAAGGTTTACATTTGCCAAGCGAAATGGACAAAATTTAGGCTTTCCTCTTCTTCCATACTTAAGTAAGTATGCACCTTTCTTTAAGGCAGTGATAGCCTGTCATAAACAATCAGCAAATAAAATAGGTTTAGCACAGCGAGCATGCTAAGCAAATAAATTAAAATAAAAGATGATTAAATCAGCCAAAGAATTTATTAAAACAAATTTTAGTGAGACAATAAATAAAATAAGATGATTCAATACACCAAGTTATTCACTGAAAAAATTCTCGGATGCTACATCTGTGTCAAAACATTAGAGGAAGCCTGCATGATGCAAGGTGATCAAATGAAAATACTGTTCACTTAATTGGGATTCCAAAAGAACCAAAAATTTAAGCAATAACATAGAAGTCTGTTCATCAGAAGCTATGAACTGACCTAAAATTCAGTGGGATCTATGCAACAACCAGAGATTGAATTATTCAAACAAATGTGAAACAGAAATGTTCACATAACATATGCATATGCAACTTAAGACCTGATTGTTTTTGTTCAAAGAAAAGTATTTTCTCCAACTCTTTCTTCCAAAACATAACCAAACACACTCATTGCCAATGTATTTTTCCTTACTGATGGTATTGAAACTTTTAGCCCCTAAACCCCAAAACAGACAGCTGCAACAATGGATACAGTTTTTGCAAAATCAGACCAGGCCAAGGCAGAAGCAGCACCAGAAAACCTGCCCGGGCCAAAAAGTTTATAGACTGCTAAATTTTGATAAACGATTTTTGCAATAAAAAAAGGCATACAAATGTTTTTTCCAATATATGAAAAAGCTGGTTTCAGCAAGTCGATACTTAGTAAATTCCAAATCAAACCATTTACCCATATTTCAACAAAGGAAGCACGGGCTTATTGACTTCTATGAAGATTCTAATTATATTGTGAGTAATTTGCTTGGTATAATGAATTGGGTAACTGGGTTATATATTCAAAAGTTATTTTTAACTACGACCAGTTTGCAGTTCATAACTTTAACTAGTGAATGAATTTAAAATATAGTTGCTACTAGAAGTAGCAGAATAATCATGACTGTAATGAGAATGCAAATGGTAAGGATTCACATAGTCAAGAGATGAAAAAAAAAAAAAAGGGATTCAACGATATATCATATACGGTGAAAACCACAGGCAAGGATAAGAAATAACATACTCTAACATTCAGGAAATTTTTTCAGGGATCTTTCCACAAGATCTTTAAAAGTTGGTAAGTGGGTTCCACAAACTTTCAGGTACTTGTAACAAGTGTCTGATTTTTATTTTTTTCGAAGTATTTGACTACCACTTCAAGAAATGCTTGTCGAAAAGCATTCCTGAAGGGTATAAGTCTGCTCACCTATTGGATTATCAGACAACAATAATGAACTTCCTAAATTAAATATTAAAACAGCCAGTATAAATGAAACACTTCATTTTTCTGGGTGTAGTTACTTTAGTGTGCTAGTAGTGTATATGCATCTAGTCAAGCACAGCTTTAAATAAAACAATCCAAATTTATAATATGATGCATCAGGGAATTTTCTTCCAGGAAGTATATTCTACCCGTGTCGACAGTAACAACCACCAGGCACCAACTTCCGTCCCCACCCGACAAAGGAAAAAATTAAACCACTTCCATATTGAGAATGCATAGCATAAATCAATCTAACTAAAACTTTACCATAGTAATAATAAATGATCTTAATTCAGAAGAAGCACAATTTCTAGCTAACAGCATAAAACAAAATAAACGAACAGACGACGCATCTATAATCTAAAATGTATTCAGCAATGTAACATTTTTCAAACACCCCAAACAGCTTGGCCAAAAAGAACAAAAAACTATCACCACGACCTTCGTAACAACAGATGAACAGAAACACTTTTAAAATCCAACAACAGGAGAGTTACAGAAACTCGAAAAAATGACAGCACTAATATTAATGAGAGGCAAAAGCAAAGAAATTCATACTTGTTCAATGTCTCTCTCGATTGGCCCACCAGTTCTGCTGACGTCAGAGCTACTCATCCTATCGACGGTCAGTGACATCAGAAAACAGATTCCCACTTTCCCACACAAGCCCTAACTGCAAACCCCCCATCCATAACCCAAAATCACACACTAATACTCTACTCCCAGTCAAGTATCTGGCATTAGAACCGCATGAATTTCAGCGAGCATAACTGCAGAGCTCGAGCACCTCCAAGTAAACGTGATTTCTGGAGCAAGCAGGAGAATGAAGTAGTAAAGTAAGGAGAGTCTGAGGGAAATGCGAATACGGGTAATTACGGCAGTGGATTGGCGGGTGTGATGAGGTCGAGAAACGTGGTGGTGGAGATTATGGGAGATCAGGAGAAAGGAGATGAGAATAATCCAATGGGTATTTTGATCTGATAATTAAGAATACCCTTTTTCAGCACAAGTGTGTAACAGTATTCTGTGCACAGATATGTGTGTGTTTATGCGGAGAGAGAGAGAGAGAGAGGGGAAACGGTGTGGACTTATGGAGTTCAATTTTTTCTCTTAGTTTTGATGAAAATGTAGGAATGAACTTAGCTCACAAAATAAATAAAACATGACATTAGCAAATAAATAAATGCAAAAAATAAATAAATAAATAATAATAATAATAATAATAATAATTTTTAAAAAAATAAAATTGCGCAACCTTTATACGAAGGGTAGGTCTTGAGTCAGACCGTCACACGTGAGACCGTTTTTCACTTTTTAAAATAGTTATCACTTTCGCTATAAAACGTTATCACTTTCGTTATAAAATGTTATCACTTTTTATTTATACTATAAATTGTTCATGAAATAATATTATCACTTTTTATTAATTTATTATCACTTTTTTTTATAAAAGTTATCACTTTCTAACCGTCTCACGTAAGCCCTTACGTGAGACGGTCTCACACAAGTCTTTGCCTTGCACGAATTATAGTTCATTGATCCATACAATTGATTTAATGTTATTATTTTAGTATTGTGATTTAAAGTTTGTAATTTACTTTAAATTTATCTATTACTATATTTTATTTTATATGTATATTATGGTCAATTCCTTAAAAATAAATTGATTACTTTAGAATGTAATAGGAAAAAGTTTTTTTTTTTTGTCTCAGAAGTACTTATTTATCTTTGAAGTTTATTACTAGTATATTCTTTCATAGTTATATCTTTCCATTCGTTACTAATAAAATGTAAATACATGAAAATGTGAATTGTCCAGTTAGTACGCACAAGAATTCATTATGAATTTTAGTGGAATATAAAACTAGCTAACAATTTTATAAGTATTATCATTTACATAGGTTATAATATATTGGTGGTAAACTTACTGTGTGACAAGTATGAAGCAAATTATATGTCCTATTAGTTCATACTTATGTTATGTTATACGACCTGATATCTATATGGTGTGATATGTTCCATCAATATATGAGTTCAAGGGATAAAATCCAATAGATCATACCTAATTAAATTAGAGATGTGTGCTTTGCCTTCAGCTAAGTTAGCCTTACGATGATAAATAAGATCTAGGCAGGCGCTTCTAAATGGCTCGATCGTCACCTGACTTATCACTTGGACGCTATCTGAAGAGGATCAAAAGACGTGTGGATAAAGTAATTCATGATCGATGAGTCATCCACCACTAAAAGAAGACATTCCTCGTTTGTTCGATTGAGCAAAAAGTACATTCAAACAGTAAGTAACTAGATAAACTTATTGAAAAAACCTAAATAATTTACCTAAAAGTCAGCACAATCAAGACAGCGTATATACAGGTGTCAATTACTGATTGGACAAGAGAAGTTAAATCTCCATTATCTGCCAAGTATTACTCGCATCCATAAAATGTGGTAAAATGAAGGCATTAATGATGATTTGAGGTACATGGTAAAGGAAATGTTAGAGCAACTTATTAAATATGAGGTACATGGTAAAGGAAATGTTAGAGCAACTTATTAAATATTAAACGATTCACCTCTCTATAAACTTAAACTTTTAGATGAGGTGGTTATTTAACATGGTATCATAATCAAACCTAGCAAAGGTCTAGAATTCATTTATGAGAAAATTCCACATGTAAGAGTTTACCGCCACCCATTTATGAAAAAATTCTATAAGCCTTGAAAATTTCACATATAATGCTTGAAGAATAAAATTAATCACGCATGCATATGAGGGCATGTTAGAATGATTTAATTAAGTATTAAATGGTTATATTTTCAATAAACTTAAACTTTTAGATGATATGCTCATTTAACATTAAAATTATTAAAATGTCTTTTAATTCATCTCATATAAATTAAAATAACAATAATGTACTTAAAATCTTTTTTCTAACTTCCAACACTATTATTCATTCATTCATAATATAACAAGACATATTATAAACTAAATCATTGGAAGGATTCATGTTGTATTTATTTCCTAATAAGACATTTATGTTTATCAAGACCGTGCTTCTATTAACATACATATTAATTTCATTATCCACTTTTTTTTTTAATAGACCATATATGTATCGTATTTAATATTTTATTCTTCATTTTAAATCGATTCAATTGCATAAATTTTAGATTGGTGCAAACCAGAATACTAACTCATAAATAAGAATGCTAAATTAAATCTAGAAATTAAAGTTGGATAATAGTTTAACTTTGAATGTTCGTCGCATGTGGTACTTGAGTTGATTTTTTTTATTCCTAGAGTGGAATGTTTAGGTTTATTTTACTTTATATGGTTTTCTTTTAATGTTATATTATTATTTAATAACAATCAAGGGGTTTTAACTTAAAAAAGAAATTTTAATTGAAATTTACATTAATTTTTGCTTTCAATAGAATAAACGTGAAACCAACAAATAAATGCGGAATTTAATTAAACAATGGAATTTAAAGAGCTGCTTTTACTGAGTTGGCACATCAATGAATGAAATGGCTCGACGTGGGATAGAAGTATGATTAAATACTTAAAAATTGGTATTCTAATGTGAAATTGTGAATATGTGGTGTCAAAATTCAATATTACTCCCCCTAGACCAGCTTGAAATTCAAACTGATATTAATAAAAATTATTTATTTATTTATAGAGTAAATTGTAAAATATATTATGTTAAGAAAAATATTAATTTTGAAATTTAAGTTCATTAAAAGAATATTAGTTACGTATTAGGTAAAGACTTGGGTTTATGTGAGACGGATCATCTATTAGCCTATATATTTTAAAGGGCATATTGGATTGTAATCCAATTAAAAATTTGAGAAATTAATTATGGAATTAATTTAATTATATTTTTTATATTATATATATTTATATATTACTTTTTTTACTTTTAATTTATATTTTTTTATTATTTAACATTTTATTAATTTAAAATTTGTTATTATTTAATTTATTTTTTGATTTAAAATTATAAATTTATACGATGTGATACTCAAGTAATGAAAAGTGATAAGTTTGTTGTGGAGTATATTTCATGAACAATTTATAATATAAATGAAAAATGATATCATTTTAAAAGAAAAGTGATAACATCTTTCTTAAAAAAAGTGATAACTAATTAAAAAAGTGTATTTCACGAAAAAATTACTGGAATAATAAAAAGTGATATTAACATTTTTAATTAAAAGTTATTCAAAATCAAAGAAAAGTAATATTCATCTAATTAAATTATTTTACAAACAATTCATTGGAATAAAAAGTGATAAATGTTTAATAAAAAGTTATGCATAATAAAAAAAAGTGATAATATTTTTAATTTAATTATTTTATGAACAATTCATAGGATGTATAAAAAGTGATAATATTTTTAATATAAAGTGATACTTGATTATAATAGAGTGATAACAACACCGTTGAACTATCTAATGAATAATTAATAATAATAATAATAATAATAAAATTCCTAATAAAAAAACTAATAAAATAGGTAAACTATCATTCGGGACTTGAATTATTTTTTCTATCGATCAGAGGCCTGAATTATGTAAAACTATTAATTCTGGACCTGAATTTAAACCATAAATTAATAAAATATGAGATAATATTTGACAAATTCAGGCCTTGCAATGATAGTTTTACATATTTCAGACATTGGATTGATAGAAAAAATAATTTATGCCCAAATTGATAGTGTACGGGCATTGAATTGATAAAACTCCATTTTTTTCATTTAATTAAAAGTGATTTTTTTTTAAATTTAAAACAACATTAATGTATGCTTGGGGTGGAGAATAAGGAGATTACCGAAATTAATGGTTAGTAAAATAGGATTTTTATTTAATTAGTAAAGCTAAACAAGATTTTTTTTTAATTCTCTTTTTATTTAATATAAAATATATTTATTGGGATGATCCGTCTCACATGAAAGGATTTGTAGGACGGTCTCACCCAAAACTTACCCTTAATATTATTATTTCCTTTTATAAAAGTATGAAGACAAATTCTCTTGTGAGACATTACATATGTGAGATGATTAGTGAGACGTGTTAAAATATATTTATTATATAGATAATGTATGTTTAAGGGTTGATAAAGTATGTTTTTTAAAATATGATAAATGATGAATTAAAGTATGATTTTAGGGTGTTATAATATGATTCATTATTGTAATATTTTAACTATAAATAAATATATTTTACCTATATAATAAGCATACTTTAGTAATGGGTCAACCCATCTTACAACCGTCTAAAAAAAGCCGTCGAGTTTCTAAGTATGAAATTGAAATTAAGACTAACAAAATAAAATGCACAAAGTTAAAATTAAGAGAGCGAATATTTAGCTTAAAAAGATTTTGAAGGCTTCTCCACACAATTATACAAATTTTATTAAATATTATTAATCCAATCAGAAATTTTAATATCTTCGTATAATATATTTTTGAATTGGTCACGGGTCACCTATATATACGTACAAACTACAGGTAATGGTACATTCCTTTGGTTTAAAAGATATACACTTTAATTGATAAAAGATACATCATTTTGTTCTAAAAGTATACATTTTTCATTAATATTTTTTTCTTTATTATACACTTTTCATTAATATTTTTTTCTTTAGAAAATAAAGGGTACACATTTTTATACTAGAGGGTATACAATTTAACACAAAATTCTAAAGGCGCACGGAGTGTTGTTCATGCGCCCAGATACACACAATAGTTTTCTTTAGAAAATAAAGGATACATATATGTATACTAAATGGTATACAATTTAACACAAAATACTAAAGGCGCACGGAATGTGGTCCGTGCGCCCGGGTGCACTGGAGTTTTTGTCATTATAATTAATAAGGAGTATTATTTTTTGTAATAAAAAAAGTCCGTTGGAATATGAAGTGAATTAGTACTTGTATTTTTTATTTTTTATAATTAAAAGTATAAATTTTTATATTAAAAAATTATAACATTCAAGGGTACTATATTTTGATCATGTCAAACATTTATGTGACTTCTTATACTACCTATTTAGTGTGATTTAGATGACAAAATCTCTTATAAGGCGGTATTTTTATGAGGCAGTATTTATGTGAGATGTATTAAAACTTGATTATTATATATATAAATAAAATATGCTTATTATTTGTTATAATATATTTTTCTAAATTATGATAATCCCATAGTGTTATAATATCATGATTCACAAGTATAGTTTAATTACTAATAAAATATTTTATCTACATAAGTATATTTTAATAGTAAGTCATATATCTTACAATTTATCTCATATATGCTTGTAAGAGTAGAGAGCTGATATGGTGTCAACTATTAACTTATTATAATCAATGTTTTAAATTTTAATTAGTATTATATCATTTAAGAACCAATCACAAATTTTCTCATTTAAACTAGGCAAACACAAATACATAACTCATTTAGTAAAATAGACGGGTAATAAGTAATAATATTTTAAATAAAATTAGTATTTTAAAGAAAATGATAATATTCATCGTAAATAATTTCATTAACATATGTAATATAAATAAAAAAATATTATATTTTTAATAAAAATTAATAATTATTAAAAATTAAAATAATTTCATCGTAGAACTGTGTCACTCCCTTTAAATTAATTAATTATTTATTTATTTATGTAGATAGAATAATAGATAAAAATTGGCGATGATAATGACTAACACCACGAGCCGAAGCCCCCTCCCTATATGCTTTTTCAGAAGAAATATGAATGAGCCACTGTCAAAATCACCCGTCCCTATTATTTGATTAAAACATATATATGGGCCTCTTTTCTTCATTTTCCACCCCACAAATGACATTATTATTTAAATTAGGTACTCCATTATTTAAAAAATTAAGGTTCAATAAATATTAGATACAAAACATATTTAGATATTACTAATTCATACATTCGTTATAGAAAATTACGTACAGATACAAAATTTAATTTTGTTTTTCCCATGTTACTCATGCTTACTGAACATCAGTGTGCAACGTGTGAAGCAAATTAAAAAAAAAACACGATTAAGTATTTATATGTATATACATCACTATGCACTCATTTGAGATAAATAATTTTTGGGGAGAAAAATGAATAAACTATTTATATGAATATACATAAGTGTACATTTAGGTGAGATAAATAATTATCGAATATAGAGTCATTGAATACAACCATAATTTGTATAAATGTGTGCACAATGTACTTAATCAATCTGAATTTTGATTAATTAATCAGAAACTTGCCACAAAATGAAGGATAAAGTCACAGTTAGAAGAACGAAGACGAATATGTACATTAGTGTGCATTTAGAGAGAGAAATAATAGAAAGTGACCGCAGAGAGAATTAGTAAAACAATTTTTTCTTAAATTGTTTCTTTCAAAATTTGTACATCAACGTACATTTAGAGAGAGGAATAAAGAAAGAAATCGTAGAGATAATTAAGAAAATGATTTTTCCTAAATTATTTCTTTCAAAATCTATACACGTGCATTTAGAGAGAGGAATAAAAGAAAGTCAGAGAGAATTAGGAAAATGATTTTTTCCTAAATTCACTCTCCTAAAATCTCGATTGATAAGTATAATAATAGTGTACATCGGTGTACATTGACAAAAGAAAGGTCAGTTTTGTATAAATATTGAATATTAGTGTACACTAATATTAAACATTGATTATTAGTTTTGATGTAGTATACATTCAACGAAATTATTATTTTGTATAAACGTTGAATATTAAACATTGTGAACAAGAGTAATGTTGGGAGAAAAAAAATCATTATGTATCCCGCAGTAATTATATTAGATTAATGTATTTATTAATAATTAGGTTGTAAATACACGTACCTATAATTAATAAACAAAAAAAAATTAATATACTGTATTTGATTTTAAAATTAAAAAATAATTAATTTTCTTAACAATATAAATTACTCCATTTTATTAATACTCTTAATATTTTAATAGAATGTTACTTTTAATAAAAAAAAATCCTATCACTTCAAATAAATATTCAATTTTAGTATAAAATTATACTATACTCCCTCTGTTCCGGTAAATTGTGCATGTATTTTAGTGTGCGAAGATTAAAAAAGTTAATTTTTTTATGTATAAAGATGTGTAAAGTTATTGAAATATTTGTAAAAAGTGAGTATTTCAGATAATTTAATAAAAATAAGTGTAAAGTTGTTGGGATGTGTGTAAAATATGAGTATTATTATAATGTATTTTTTTCATTTTTAGAAACGTGCATAAGTGTTAGGACATATCAAAAAGAAAAGTGTGCAATAATTACCGGGACGGAGGGGTATATGTTAGACGGGTATATAAGTTTGTATGTTTTTAATAAATTATTTTAATAATGTATACTATATGTTTTTATATAATTGTATAGTTTTTTTATATTAAATTTTACATTAAAAAAACTAACAAAAAATTCGTTAAAAAAGTGTATATATTTTTATTTTTTTTATTCATAAGTAGTAGTATAAGTTTTTGAAAGTATGTACACGATGCACCAGATGCACATAATAATGTGCCTAACAATTATAAGATGAGTAACACTTGTATGGGATAATTTTACTTTTTCTTAATAAGTTATTATTTTTAATTATTTTTATTTATAAGTGTATAAGTTTCTAAAAATAGGCGCACAAAATAATTTATCTAACAATTATAAGATGAGTAACACTGGTCTAAGATCATTTTACTTTTTTTTTTTAATAAGTAGTATTATTTTTCATTAAATATGTATCACTTTTTCTCCTCCTTTGGGGATATTTACGGTTGGACATTCATCACTTTTTTTTATTAATGGAGTATAATTTTTTCTATTAAAATATTATTATACATTTTTATCTACATCACTTAATGTACTATCTAACACATAACACAAATGTTTTGTCTTACAACTTAGATTAATAAAATAATTCCTGTCGTATCTAATTTTGGTAAAAAAAATTAATTTTTTAAAATTTTATATCAAATTAGTAATTAATGACCATATTACATAATCACTGTCATAGTCAGTGACGGAGTCAGAAATTGGGCTCAGAGGGGCCAGAATGACACTAAAACTATAAAATGTTCTTCCTGTCTTGTGAAATCATTTATGTAGTTTAAAAAAATTTAACTTTTTTACGAACTTTTATTGATTTTTTAGGAGTAAATTGATATTTTTACATAACAAATAAAATAAAGTACTCCATTAATGTGTGTTAATATTGTGAAATTTTTAAAATTAAAATATAAGTAATTTTTAAATTTATTATTGATGTTATTTTTTTTGGGTAAATATAATACAAATAAATGAGTAAAGTATAAATAATTTTATTAGATAAAGAGTATTATGTTGTATATTATAAATAAAATAAATTTATTATTATTATATGTAGAATAAAAGTTATTGGAAAAAAAAGAATTAAATTATCAGAAAGAAAGAAGATCAAAAAAGAAAACAAATATAAAATACAAAAGAAAAGTTTATTTTAAAAAAAATAAAACTTGTTCTTAAAAAATAGAAATAATTACTGATAGGTACACACTTTGTACCCCTAATTACTACTAGATACATTGATTTAAAATAATTATTATTTAATACAAAATATTAAAGTAAAATACCAAATATACCCCTAAACCCATATACCTTTAAAACACTAACCCCAACCTCCACCCACCACCGGACCACCGCTGCCGCTGCCGGACCGCCGCCGCCGCCGGCGGAGCTCCGGCGGCCGGTCGCCGGAAAATCTGTTCGTCAGAAAAAAAGAAAAAAAAAAAATCTGGTCGCCGGAAAGCTGCCGCGCCGCCGCCGCCAGAGCTCCGGCAGCCGGTCGCCGGAAAAACTGTTCGTCCAAAAAAAAAAAGAAAAAAAAAAACTGGTCGCCGGAAAAACTGCCGCCGCCGGAAAAGCTGCCGGACCGCCGCCGCCGGACCACCACATTTTTTTGCTGCACACACTTTTTTTGCTGCACACACTTTGCTGCACACAATATTTATGTGCAGCACATTAATAGGGGTAATATTGGAATATCACTATATATTTTTGTACCTAGTAGTAATACTTTTGTATGTTTGTATCTCATAGTAATTTAGGGTTTTTTTGTGTACCTAGTAGTAATCCTCCCTAAAAAATAAAAGCAATAATTATTACTCCCACATTACTCGAACCTGAGACCTCATGTCTCGAAAAGGAGAGATGAACCATTAAGCCAGTAAACACATCAATTAATTTATTAAACTTCATATATATATATATATATGCTAAAGATTATTAAATTTCCAGGGGCACCCTTAACTCCCTCCGTCCCTGGTCATAGTGGAATCATCAAAAACTTTTAAATGAGAATAATATTATTAAATAATGCATTTCATTTTAATTTTTTTTCCAAGCATTTATAAAAAGCCATTGTGTGGGTTTCATAATTCACTTGTGTTTTCTTCACTTTATATGTTGTGTGTGATAATGAAATTGTGAATGTAAACAAAGAACTTGGTATGTGGTCCTCGAACTAGCTATTATTGTATTTCTCTCATTTACGTGTTTGAGGAGCAATGAAGGCGCACGTGCGCTCCATGTGAGTGCTCAAGATTTTCTTTTCCATTCCATAGTTGAAATGAGTATAGTGCTTTAACCCTACTATATTTGCAGCAAAAGATGGAATGCTTTTAGGTATGATGATGATTGGATAATGCTATGCTGCTCCATACATCACATGTTATTAGGTATGCATCCTCATCTTTCAATATGCATATGTCTCTACTCCTCTTAATTCAATCATCATTTTGTGTTACTCCATACTCTTTTTTTTTTTGTAATTTTTGGTACAAAAGAGTCGCTCATCTTAGGTGCCTCTGCACCATGGCCGGCCCAATAGAGTAGTGAAGAGGTAAATTTTGGTGACTAAGTGATCAATAGGAGCTAGGCCACTATCCACTACATAAAGGAGTTTATCTCATCTTGAGAAGTTGCTCCTACACTAATGAATTGAAATACTAATGAATTGAAATTCGAACTTTGATCATTGGTACTAAGATAGTTACCTTTATAACTAGTTGAGCTGCCAAGTAAAAAAATAATTTAATAAAAATACAAATTGAGATATCATCAAAATCCACTCAATTTTTTTCCCTGTAATTTGTAATATCAAAAGATTTTACTTTTCATCCTTATCAATTTATTTTTATATGATTAAGTACTGTTCCATTTGTCAATTTGCTTTACTTGAAGTCCTAAAATAAAAATTTAGGTCTTCCATCTTGCTCATCTCAATTTGTTTTGCATTAGACTAGAGAAGTTCTTGCATAGCTCATTATAACTTGATCCAAAATAATATCATCCATTTATACTTGGACAATCAAGTTGTTATCCACTACACTTAATACACTTCTCAATAAATGTTTATATGGCATACTATGCTCTAGGTACTTGCTTTAATCTATATAATAAAGTCTTCTTCAGCCTGTAAACTTTATCTCCTCTAAAATTTTCTTCAAAATCATGAGTTGCTCCACATTTACACTTCCTCAATGGGTACACAATTAATATTGCACTCTTGTCATCTATGGGATAAACATTGAAGTTTTTGTGATCAACATAGGCAAGAAAGAATAATTTATAAATCATTAATAAATATTATTTCAAAAATACACCAAGTTCTTGAAGTGAACTTGTAGATATTTGTAAGTAAATTAATGTTTTCTGCATTCTCATCTCAAGGCGGCTATAAAATATAGTTATAAAATACAGTTATTTTTAGAATTGTTTTCTGCATTCATTAACGTGAATTCAGACAACTTTTATGAAAGGGTGTCTTCTTGAGAAGTCACGACTCTTTTAAGAGATATGATGAATCCGTATCACTATCATATAAATAGATAACCACGGGAGAAGAAAATAGATAAACAACTATCAAACTTTAATCTTCATCCTCATAAGCATAAATTCAAAAAGTTATTTCATAGTTCTGTTAACTGCCCTGAAAATCTCTTACATCCTGGATACCAATCTTCCTGATCTCCTTGAAGCAACGACGGGAGATACTGATCAAGTGAAAGAGATCACATAAAACGTGAAGAAGATGAATTGCTGTGTCGAGGTCACATTCTCAACATTCTGTCGGATCATCTCTATGATCTATTCACATCTGTCAAATTTGCTAAAGAAATATGGAATAAACTGGAGTTCAAATACAATACTGAAAAACAAGGTGCGGACAAATTTCTTATCATGAAATATTTTGAGTTTTCCATGGTTGATAATGTGTCTGTCATGGATCAAATACATGGATTTCAAGTCCTTGTTTCAAAACTCAAAGACTTGAAAATTGAAGTTCCTGAATCACTGCAAGTTGGAGCGATAGTTGCAAAACTTCCTCCTAGTTGGAATAATTATAGAAAGAAACTTCTACACACTACAGAAGATTTCTCTCTAGAGCAGATTCAAAAGCACGTAAGAATTGAAGAGGAAACCAGGAATCTTGCTAAAACTTTCACCGGTGAACATGCAACAAAAGTTAATCTCGTGGAAGAAAATCAAAAGGCTCCACGAAAGAATACTGGACAGAAAAGAAAGTCTCCTGATGATGCAAAGAATTCTAATAATTCTAATCTTCCCAATGATCCAAGTAACTCCAAAAAGAACAAACCTTGCTATCACTGTGGCAAGAAAGGGCATTTCAAACGTGAGTACAGGATTCTGAAAAAGCAAAAACAAGAAGGCCAAGTCCAATTTCCTAATGGTACAAATATGATCGCTCATGATAATAAACTAGCACCGTAAGTAAGTCAACTTGTTGCGATGATTACTGATTTGCATATTGGAATGATCACTGAACTTCATATGGCAACTAGTGCTATGTTTAATGACTGGTGGTATGATTCTGGTGCAATAATACATGTTTGCAATAATAAGAATCAATTCAAGTCATATTAAGTTGTAAGTGATGGTCAAGAAGTTCTCATGGGGAACTCGAATGCCGCAAAAGTGATAGGAAAGGGAAATATTGAATTGAATTTCACTTCTGGAAAAAATTTGTTGCTCCTCAACGTCTTGCATGTACCTGAAATAAGAAAGAATCTGATCTCTGGAAATATGCTCTCTAAGAAAGGCTTTAAGGCTATAATAGAGTCTGATAGTTTAATTTTATCCAAGAATGGATTGTTTGTAGGAAAGGGCTATACATGTGATGGAATGCTTAAACTCAGTATTAATAATAATATGAATGTTTTTGTTTACATGGTTGACTTATCTTTATCCTTATGGCATGATCGGTTAGCACATGTTAGTTTTCGATCATTAAAATATATGTCTAAACATGGTTTAATTTCTTATAAAATAATGACAAGAAAGTATGTGAAATATGCATTCAAGCAAAAATGGTTAAGAAACCTTTTCCTAAAGTTGAAAGAAATTTAGATTTATTAGATCTTGTCCATTCTGATATATGTGAATTAAAGAGTGTATTAACTAGAGGAGGCAATAAATATTTTATAACTTTTATAGATGATTATTCTAAGTATACTTACGTGTATTTAATGAAACATAAAGATCAAGCATTTCAAATGTTGAAGACATACAAAACTGAAGTAGAAAATCAAAAGGGAAAGAAAAAAAGATGTTAAGAAGTGACCGTGGAGGTGAATATTTTCCTGTAGAATTTACTAACTTTTGTGAAGAAAATGGAATATTACATCAAACTAGTGCTCCTTATACTCCTCAACAAAATGGTTTAGCCGAAAGAAAAAATAGAACACTTGTTGATATGCTTAATTCAATGTTGTTAAATGCTAAATTGCCAAATAACTTATGGGGAGAAGCTTTACTTACTGCATGTCATATTCATAATAGAATTCCTTCTAGAAAATCAAAAGTTTCTCCGTATGAACTATGGAAGAAAAGAAAACCAAACTTGAATTACCTTAGAGTTTGGGGATGTCTTGCATTTTATAGAGTTTCGGATCCCAAAAGAACAAAGTTTGGGTGCCAGAGCTTTGAAAGGTGTATTTGTTGGGTATGCTGAAAATTCAAAAGCATATAGAATTCTAGATTCAAATTCTAATGTGATTATAGAATCTAGAGATGTGGAATTTATTGAAAATAAATTTCAAAATGACTCAAACACATTAATAGAACCAATTAATACTACTGAACCAACAAATGTTCCTAGAACTGATTCTAATCCGAGAATTGAAAAACGTCAATTAGACTATCCTATTGAGATTAGGAGAAGTCAGTGTACTAGAAAAGAAAAGAACTTGCATTCTGATTATATATCTACCCAATCTATAGTTTTCCTTGTTGAAGGCAATAGAACTAACATAATTAAGAAAATTCCAATTTTGTTGATGGTGGAAGATGACCCAAAGACATATAAGGAAGCAATTATGTCTCATGACTCAGCCTTTTGGAAAGAGGCAATCAATGATGAAATAGACTCGTTATTATCCAATAATACGTGGTCTATTACTAATTTACCTCCAGATTCCAAAACAATTGGCTGTAAATGGGTTTTCAGAAGGAAATACAATACGGATGGATCAATTCAAACTTTTAAAGCTAGATTAGTAGCAAAGGGATTTAAACAAAAGGAAGGAATAGATTATTTTGATACATATGCTCCTGTGGCTCGTTTGACATCCATAAGAACACTCTTTGCTTTAGCATCGATTTTTAACTTGCACGTACATCAAATGAATATTAAAACAACCTTTTTAAATGGCGATTTAGAAGAGGAAATATATATGGATCAACCTGAAGGTTTTGTTCTATCCGAAAATGAACATAAAGTTTGTAAGTTAACAAAATCCTTGTACGGGTTGAAACAAGCGCCTAAAATGTGGCATGAGAAATTTGATTCTGTAATACTTGAATATGGATTTACACATAACAGTTCGGATAAATATATATACTTTAAATTTAATGATGAGTTTGGAGTGATAATATGTCTTTATGTAGATGACATGCTTATTATCAGTACAAATATGAGTGGAATAAATGACACCAAAAAGTATCTTACCTCAAGGTTCAAAATGAAAGATTTAAACGAGGTAGATACTATCTTAGGAATTAAAGTTAGAAGGCACAAAGGAGGTTTTGCTCTTTGTCAATCTCACTATGTTGAGAAAATTTTGGATAAATTTAAATATTTGAATATTAAAGAGGCACACACTCCTTATGATCCTTCTATTAAATTGGTTGAAAATTCTGGAAGATCAATAGCACAAATTGAATATGCTAGTGCAATTGGTAGCTTAATGTATGCCATGCATTGCACTAGACCAGATATAGCTTTTGCAGTATGTAAACTTTCAAGGTATACTAGTAATCCTAGTGTCGAACACTGGAAAGCTATTACTCGAGTACTTGGTTACTTAAAGAAAACTATGAACTATGGATTGTCATATAGTGAGTTTCCCATCGTACTCGAAGGTTATACAGATGCTAGTTGGATAACTAGTGCTAATGATAATAAATCAACCTCTGGGTGGATCTTTATCCTAGGAGGTGGTGCAGTTTCTTGGGGTTCAAAGAAACAAACATGTATAGCTCACTCTATTATAGAATCTGAGTTTATTGCGTTAGTTGCTGCGGGTAAAGAGGCAGAATGACTGAGAAACATGTTATTAGATATTAAGTTGTGGCCACAACCGATGCCAGCCATCTCTTTATACTGTGATAGTCAATCAACTATGTCCAAAGCTTTCAGTAAAGTATACAATGAAAAATCGAGACATATCAGCTTGAGACATGAATATATAAGGGAATTAATTTTCAATGGAATTATTTTCATAATATATGTAAAATCTTGTAACAATCTAGCAGACCCACTTACTAAAGGTCTCTCACGAGATCAAGTAAAGAGTACTGCTGCTAGTTATGGTTTGAAAACATTTAATTAATCTTGCAATTTTAGGAACCCCACTTTACTTGTAAATTTTATGAGTTGAAGTTTAATGGGTAATAACTAAAATTGACAAGTGTTGAATTATAAAATGGGAGGGTGAGTATATAATACTAATGCTCTTAATGAAACGTAATTTCACCTATGTGAACATGGAGTGGTGCCGCTTCAACAACAGTTGGAAATTAACTTTGTAAATGTTCATGAAACCAGGAGGTAGCACAAGGTCATATTCGTGCTGAATTAATTTATGAACTTTTGTATTTGAAATATGAAATCATGTGTGTAGTTATTCCGATTCTATTGAATAGATTTCTATTGTATTTAATTCTGATTTAAACTGTATGCAATCATGAATTAATATAGAATCTTGAGTTTCCGATACTAAAAAGAAAGTTTAAATTGAAAGATACTTTCTTCTACGCATGAAATCAAGCAGTCAAATATGACAAGCTTAGTGGGGGATTGAAGTGAACTTGTACATATTTGTATGTAAATTAATATTTTTTGCATTCTCATCTCAAGGCGGTTATAAAATATAGTTATAAAATATGGTTATTTTTAGAATTGTTTTCTGCGTTCATTAACGTGAATTCAGACAACTCTTCTGAAAAAGTGTCTTCTTGAGAAGTCATGACTCTTTTAAGAGATATGATGAATCCGTATCACTATCCTATAAATAGATAACCACGAGAGAAGAAAAGAGATACAACTATCAAACTTTAATCTTCATCCTCATAAGCATAAATTCAAAAAGTTCTTTCGTAGTTCTATTATAATTGCTGACTTCAGAACTTGGTACTTTGTTGTATCCTGGAGGTTTATTGCCTTAACCCTGCAGCAAATATAGTGGGGGTGATTAAAACCTTAAAGAGAGTGATTCATCATGCCTCAAAGCCTATTTCTCCATTTTTCTATTGACCACTTTAATAACTGTTCTCCTATCACACGAAGAGATACAAGAATATCTTTCTCAAACCTATCGTGAGAAGATGAGAGATAAAAAACAAAATTATCAATTGCATGAAGTATGATAGTTGCTCTGTAAATCTTGAATATAGTAGTCAATCAAAAAGAAAAATACAACAAATATAAATTTTTAATAATTCAAACATCTATAGGGTCACAATGTTGTAGTATTGTGGTATTGTGAGGGTATTAATATTTTGTAGATTACCACTTTTAGAATGTGTATATATTTTGAAACGAAAAAAAATTGAAAATGTAAAGTAAATAGCGGAATGATCGGATTAAATGAAGTGTAATCAAGTGGCATGATGATTTGATGAATTTTATCGTGGATGTCACGCAGGTAAAATACATCCGATTCCCCAATTTCACGTTTCTCATGTAATTTAAAGATAATTTTCGACAAAATTTTAAATTTTCGGTATAAATTAGACGTAAACCAATCAATCATAGAAGTTATGGTACTTAAAAAAAAGAGTAGTAACTATTTTGGCACCAAAATAACTATCCACTACACCTTATTTTTAATCCATCAACTCTACGGTGCACTGATGCACCATATGCACCCCAGAAAAAATTATAGGGACACTCTCTTGTAATACGTGTAATTATGAGATTGGTCGACCCATCATTAAAATATATTTAGTATAAAGATAAAATATATTTAGTAGTAGCTAGAGTATGTAATAAACTATACTATAACATCCAACAAATATTATAATGCGTTATTCATTATATAAAATATAGATATATTTTAATTTTTAATAAATATACTTTAATTATATAATAATAATACTTTAAAACGTCTCACCAACCGTCAAATATCTCACAATTTACAATTTATTTTATAAAGATAAATCCCCTCAAAGTCAAGACTTATCCGGAGGAGGGTAGGGGGATAAGTATATAACTATGACAAGAATAGTGTTTGATTAGAAGATGTAGCAAAGCAACAAAATACATATCCACAAAAAGTGTACACCCCATTACAATCTTGCTTATCCCAACAACATTCAATTCTTCAGTTTCAAACTTTAAACGGAAACTATTGGCTGCATCTCAAACATGATGAAATCCCTTAACTTTTATATCAAATCCCTGTATTTCTTCGGATCAGTAACGTGATCATTGTAATGACTTCTGAGTGTGTATATGAATGAAGGTGACATGAACAGAATATTAAAACAAGTATAAAAGATAATCAAATCAAACAAAAAATTGCAGAATTGACATCAAAGCCCAGAAGAAGACTTCAATCCAATTGCTTTCTTTTATCCAACCCAGCCAAAAAAACAAGAAACAACCCTCTTCTCTCTCTCCTTACCAAAAAATCTCATGTAACCCACAAAATTTCTCTCTCTTCCTTGAGTTCTTCGCAAACTGGGTTTGGGTTAATGTAGAAAGAACTCGAAAAGATTATACCCCAGAAGAATCATGGAAGAAGGTATCAAGTTATTGTTGTTTCTTCCTTTAATTCTTTGTGGTTATGATATTTATTTGGATCATGATTGACTCTGGCTTTTATATGAGTTTTTTACTTTTGTTTTGTTTGGCCTTGATGCCAATTTTTTTTTTCCTGCAAATAATAGTACAATTCTTGGTTTAATTTCAAAATTTTAATGTGCATTTTGTTGGGCTTGCTTTAATTCTGCATTTTGAACTGATAATAAGACATATAATGAGTGATAATTTTTCCAGTCTTCATGGTTCTATTCTGGGGGAAGAATCTGCTCATTCCTTCATCTCATGTAGCATCCTTTTCCTGAGTTATATGCATTGTGATTCATAGGTTTCATTGCTCTAGAAGGATCTGGTGATAGTTTATCCATCTTTCATTGATTAGTGATTGTTTAGTTGATCAGAAAAAAAAAATTTGTTATAGTTAATTATGCTTGAGAACAAGCAACAAATTAAGTAAGCAAATGATCCGGATATTTGTTGAATTTGCATCTGATTAACATATCTTTGGTAATGATGTCATGGATCATGATCATTATTAAATTGTTGTACTTGCCTTCTGCTTCCTGCAAATGTGGCATTGCATTAGGAATAATGACTTTAAAACCACATAAATTATCCACTAGAGGATAGTGAGCTATAGTTTTAAAGGATTTATGTGGTCATTCATTTGTGTGAGCTCGAAGCATGAGCAACACAAACACTATGTCTTGATCTAGTTTCGTGAAAAATGATCTTACCAAATCTTACAATGTATTTAGCCAGTGTCATTCAATTTTACAATGTCTTTAGCTAGCGTCCCTCCATCTTCTGTAGACATCATGCGGGCTTGGGACTGTGAACATACAATTGAAGTGTGTGAAAGAAGAAGCATAAAAATGCATTTCCAAGGTCTATCAATTTTTTTTCCACAATCTTTACTCATAATATGCCATATTTGCAGATTGCATTTGTTGTGTAAATTTATTTCTCATCTTCCTTTTAACAAATCAACTTGATGCATACTACCTTTATCTCAGTACTTAATGATGTGGGATCATGTAAGATGCATTCTGAAGACAGTAAAGCTGGTCTGGAGACGAACAGGAAAAGGACAGTGAAGACACCTGCTCAGCTTCAAGAATTGGAGAAATTTTACTGTGGTATCTTACTCATCTTATGTATTACTTTTGACTGGCTTGTTATATTTGAGGCAGTCTGTTCAAGAAAACAAAAATCTTTGCGGTAATTGTTTAAATGATCTAATTTATTTTCTCCAGAACATAGATATCCTACAGAGTCCATGAAAAGCCAACTTGCAGTGTCAATAGGTCTAACCGAGAAGCAAGTTTCTGGATGGTTTTGTCACCGAAGACTGAAGGACAAGAGGTTATTGGAGGGGGATATCCATGTAATTGGAAAACAAGATCGATCAAGTGGGGTCATCCAAGTTCTTGACTCTGGACAAAGGCAAGATTCTTGTGGTAGCACCAAACAAGGAGATGGTAGGAATGCTGATGCCAGGGAAGTTGAAAGTGTAATATTAACTCGACAAGAATGCTCTGCAGTAGAACCTACAAATGAGCATGGTGGTCATTATTCAGGTGACCAGAATCGTATGGATGACACATCTTCTGGGAGCAGTTCTTCATTACCTGATATGTCTCTGTCTGACCATCATCGTGGAGACACCTTTGATGTGGCAACTTCAAGGTACCTAATACCAAAATTTCCCATGGATGTAAATGGTTTAAAATCTAGGCGTGGTCCATCAGGTTACTTAAAAGTGAAGGGTCAAACTGAGAACTCTGCTATAACCGCGGTTAAGAGGCAGCTTGGGAAGCATTATAGAGAGGATGGACCGCCACTGGGTGTTGAATTTGACCCACTCCCTGCTGGTGCATTTGACGACCCAATGCAGAATCCAGTTGATGGTGAGTTAGAATCAATATATCTATTTTTCTTCTGTATCATTCACTTCATTAGTTCTTCTATGTGGTGCTACTTAATATCTTTCTATAAATATAAATACACGGGAGTAACAATGAAGTTTCCAATTCAATCTAATTTATTTTTTCACTTGAGAAATATGTAGGATTGACATGATCACCTAGACAATAAATATGAGTAACATAAATGAAAATGTAGAGATGGATGTGCAGCCATGCTAAATTAGATATAATATGTACTGAATGAATTAGAAAGAAAGTGCACACTGATGATGGTTAGGGCATGTATATAGAAGACATTAGATGCCCCAGACAACATCTAGGAAGTGAAGAATGATTATCTTTGATTAAATGTGGATGGAGAGGACCTTAAAAGACATGATAACAGCATAGTTGTTAGAGGTGCGCTTCCGAGGAGGCTCGAGCAGCCCTTGTGCCTATTTTTTCAAATTTTTGGTGATTTAAGGCGATGTTCCAGAGTGGTCACCCCTATGCACCTTCCTTCATCTCAAGAGGCACTCCCCCTATAAATGTGTTCCATTAATCCTTATTTTTTTGGATTTTTTAAAGAGATGAATGTTTTCATTTAGCAAAAGATGATTTTGCATCCTATTTACTCTTTGGGTGGAAAATTGACTTTTATATCCAGATTCTATTAGTATTACTGTATTAGGGTTTGGGGTTTTCATAAACAAAACACAAGTCAATGAGAAACCAAGCACCCGCTCACTCCAGTGCTAGATCACCAACTAAAGGAAAAAATCAAGTGGACAAAAGAAAGAGTGTTAAAGGCTCACTTTTGGGACTTAGCGATGATGATGAAGATGAAAATATTGAAGATGAAGTGGAAGAATTTAACAAAAACGATGCTCAATTTGAGGAGGAGAAAGAAGAGGAGGGGGAGGATGATGGCGATGATGATTGATTAGTTTGATAGTTGCTAATCATTTGAAACATCATGACATTTTTAAACTCAAAGACTATGGATGTTCTATGTGTTATCATGTTATTTATGAGTTATTATGTATAACTATGTGATGTTATGTCATTTTACCTTATTTAGTTAGGCTAGGTTGTGCAAGAAGGGCGCGCCACAGGACTAAGGGTAAAAGATAATGATAATGATAAGATATGCTTACATGTAATGATAAATTTTGCACTGTCCAAGAATGATGGCTAGATGTGATTCATATAGCCGACTCCACATAGATTGTTGTTCTTGTTGTTGTGCATGATTTAGCTGCATTTGCTTACGCATTTACTGATATGTATGAGTTCTAGATAAGAATGCAGTAATAGGCCAGTTTTGAGTTGATGTACTTGGGTTCAAGACTCAAGAGTATTGCCATATAGGCAAAGTACAAAGACGAATGAATTCATCTAAAATAAAATGATGAGTTTTCTAAGCGTACGCGTTGATAACTCCTATCAAGTCCCATTGGTAAATTTCCATGCTGTGGGACAACAGCCGGAATAGAATTTAGACTTGTTATACTTTCCATTAGTGTTTTCATTTCATACATCATCCAAGTATTCAGCTGGCGTTCTTAAGCTAGTCTAATTTTAATCGTTTTCAGAAACCTTCTATTCCAAGGAAGCTACTCTCCCTGCTTCACCTGAATTCTCAATAAGCCTCAACCAATTCAAGATTAGCAAGGTCAGTGGATTTTTGCACTAATCTGTCTACTATTCATTTTGCTCTAGTGGAATGTGTTCTGCAATTGTTTATATTGATGATATAATTAGCTTTTAAGATCCATGTACTCCTTCTATCTCCATACTTGCAGGGAAGAGAATACGATAGCATAAGTTTTGGAACACCTCAGGTCTATGCTAGAGATATATCTGGCTGCAGAAGTAGAGATGTTTATAGGATGAAATATACTCCGGGCTCCCTAACGAAATCTGTTTCCAATGGTTTTGTTGTGCAACCTCTTGGTGTTGATTCTAGTGTCCATAAGTATAATGATGTGTTAAGTAACAGTTCCAAGGGAGAATACGAATCATCTAATTCGACAATCAAAGGTTCAGAACAACACTATTCTTTCGACCCCATTCACCATGGACAGATTCCAAAGGTCTGCAATACCTTTCATCTTTCCTGCAAATAACTTTTTTCTGTTTGTGGCTTGAAGGCTTGATAAACTCACTCTGCTTCCAGGATGTTGCGTCCTACACCGAGTGGATGATAAACGAGAACCGAGCTAAGATTCCCTACAAGAACGATGCATTTGTAAGTTCATGGATCAATATTCAACAATGCAATGCTAACATATAGTACTTACTGTTGTTTCTTACCATAGGCTATGAGAAGGAAACACCTTTGGCAGATAACCAATCAGGAACGAATCGAGCCATAAGGTTAGATCTAATGACATACTCTAAACAACTCTTATATAAATGCATGCACTTCTGATTATGCAATTTCATTTCATTTTATATATTTCTTCTTAATTTTCAAAATTTTTGGATATATGCAGTAGAGATGACATTCCAGCTTTACTGAAGACCATTTCAAATCCTGTATAGAATCTTCAGTTATAGAGGAGCAGCAAAAACACTTCGTTTAATTTTGTTTTGGAACCAACCCCGGGAGATACTTGAACAGAAGTTAATCGAGTCGAGTTCAAACTACTAGAGTAACCCTTGGCTAGCTCTACAATACCGGTGACCCGAATTTTACAACACTTTTTGTTTCATAGTACAGTTTTTCAAGCTCAATCTTCAAGTTTTTCAATGAGTCGAGTTCCAACGAGACAATGTAAATAAGCCTTGCAAATTCAGAAACCATAGAATTGCATATGATATTATGTTTGTTAATGAATCAAATCTGGTGTGGACTGTTGCATCTCTCATTCTCTTGTCAATAATTGGGTTTAAGTGAAGCTTTAATTTCTATCCAGGACATCCAAATTTAAACATTAAATAATTGATTAATTCAGGCTGCAATTACATTGCAAAGTTTCAGAGTTGCATTCAATTCATTCAGCATATCTCAACCCTATATGTAATCCCATACATGATTCTTCATAGGACCCTATATGGATCATGTTTGTGACTGTATATAGAACTTTTCACATAATGTGTGATCCTTACATGCGAATATATGTGCCTGCATGCGATTATATATTAATTATGAAGTGAGTGTTATGTAAATCAGGGTGTATGATGAATATTCCTTATTTATGAGTTGAAAAGACAATTATACCCTTAAATATTCTAAACGATAAAAATAATTGAATTAAGAATATAATAAGACCTAAATCATTAGGGTGCAAGATGAACCTGTTACAAGGAATACTTTGTCGTTAATTGTATAATGAAGAGAGACAAAAATTGCATTTAAAAAAATTTAATTGTAAGAAAAATCACGAACTTTACTCATATTACAAATTAATCATAATTTTGAAAATTTGCAAAAAGGGACCTCAATTTTAAACATTATGTCAAACCGCACCCAATGTTCTCAAGTGAGGATTTTTTTTTTGGAATTGGGTGCGTAAATTTAACTATATTTCATCATCCCTTCGTGTTGTAGAGTACTATTCACATTTATTGTTAGCAAATGTTGACACTATACAACTTTTTTGTTATATATTCTAAATAAAAATCTAAATAACGTCTCTTTCACTTATAATAATTAATCACCAATAATTAGATTGACATTGAATTTGTCATGATACTGGGTAATACAAGGGGCAATTTGCAGTGTGGGAACTGTTCAAATAATGACATGGAAATTAATATGGGTGTGGTGATTTAGATCAGTTCAAAAATGGAGTCTAAGTGATATGATGGCTCTTACTTATTATTTACATTTAAATTGTCATAACAAACTTAATAAAATAAATAAATAATCCTATTGAAATTAAACTAGTCTCTGGAAAGCGTGGCAGCTATGCATTTATTAAGCAGCTGGAACTAATTAATTATTTGGGATTCATACAACATAGACATTTTTGTTATGGCTGGCCAGACTAGTGTCACGATTTATCGTTCAACGTTTATGTAAATTTTAAAAATTATAAATAGTGATAATTTATGTGATTATATTTATTTGCGATTTTGAAATTTTGATTTTAGGTTTTCAAGATTCTCACTTTTTTACATGAGATTTTTTAAACTATCCTGTTTTATATATATATATATATATATATATATATATATATATATATATATTATATATATATATATATATATATATTACAAATCCTATTTATCCTCAATCTACTCACATTCGTGTATTATGTGTAGGAAATAAATTAATAAATCCTAATACCTTAAACCCCTGTAAAACGGAAGCGTACCTGATTCAATGAGTCTCTAGGCGGAACACGAACTCAGAATCCGTGGTTTTATGGCCTTCCTCAACTAAGCCTCCTTATTCCTTATGGGGGCCGTAGTAATCCCTCCCGATGGGGAGAAGGGAAGACGATGTGCGGCTTAGTATTGGGGATCATAATCGGGTAACCTTTATATACTACTTGACTAGACCACCCATAATCACCTAATCACGTAGTATTGGGTATCTACTCATTTGACCCATATTAATTATTATTATAGCCCATGGACTTTTAACCTTAATTGGATCACTTAATTAAGTCCATAAAATAATTGAATAGCTAATATAATTACATAATAATATATTGCCCACAATTAGATTATAATGGAAATTAATAAATTTCCAACAATCTCCCACTTGGGCTATATATTTTCCGTTAGCAATTATATCAAGAGTCCTTAGTTGCGCAACTTTATGCTATTCCTCTTCAGGCTATACTTAACAATCTGGTCCATCTCACATACTAATATGGAACCACCGCGGCATTCACCACATTATAAATCGTGATTAAACCCCGACAATCACCATATCAATATACTCAATGACATAGATCAAATATGGTGAGTAGCATGAAAATTACATGCAACGTGATCAATATCATGTCTATTTCCAACTGGTCCAACTTTAAACTTTAGTGAGATCAATCCATAATGTAAAATATTACAAAATGAAATTACTTAAGTGAATTCACAATGAATTCAAATCCATCAACTCAATTCTGCAGAAAACCGAATTATCTAAAATCAAAGTGTCTTAAAACTTTAAAGAGCAATAAATATAGACTCCCACTGAACCAATGTATTCTAAAATCATATAACACCTCACATGAGTAGCTAGCTCATAAAATTACAGGGCGTTGAATACATGATTGGCGGATCCGTATTTAGAGTCTATCATAGTATGCTCTACCAAAATTTATCCATAAGAACACTTTCTTTAATAACCAAGAATTCTATGTCAATATGCTTGACTTATAAGAACTCTTATTGCTATTACTTTACTGCGAACTAACTGTCACAATCAACTTTATGTGACTAAACTTCGCAACCTTTATTTCATGTTTGAATACCCCTTAGTGTGCTACTGATTATGTTGTCATGGTTAATGGGCTAAAGTGTTTGCTTAATACTTTTACTTGTATAGCTCTCAAGACCAACGGAAGATGTAGCTTGAAGTGGATCTTATATCGTATCGGCATCCAACAAACTCATAATCAGACTACTTTATGATCTCCTACTAATCTGATTATCTCTAATGTTAAAGCATGTTATCCTTAGTTCTCTGTAAAGATCCATACTAGAGTTACTTAAATGTCTACTTAATACACCAACAACAGAAGCCAAATTAAGTCTTGTAGAGACCTCATCATACAATAACTTCCAACAATCAAAACATATAGAATGTTTATACATTTCTTAAATCTTTAATTTAACTTTAGGGCACCTTATTGAAACTCCACTTGTCTCCCTTAGTTTAAACATTCTCCCACTGAATTACATAATTATCTACATTTGTCTCAAAACCAAATGAGACAATTAATTCATGATGATACTTGTGATTCCTTTACGGAAAAGCTTTCTTGAATGCATAGATGGATTTCCTTTTGGTTCTTAAACTTATAATATCGTATCATGTTGCCATCAAGGAACTTTATCTTTACATCCATCTAAATGATTCAAGATTAAAATGTACTAATAATATCACGATTATCTCAAAACAATGCCTTCCTTCCCTTTAGAGTATAATCTTTTATCAAGATGCAAATCTAATAATCTTGTATTGATTTATACTCATAACTTATGGCATTAACCCACTTTCGAGTATTTGGACCTTGCATGGTTTGATTAACATTGTTTGAATGTTCTACCATTAATTCCATAGTATCCTCTTTATTTAGGAGAAAACTACATAATTATCCGAATTGATTTTCTCCCAACTCTAGTGGTTTTCTTAGTGACATTAATTCTTGAGGTTGTTGAATTTATTATTCTTTAAATATTATTGACATTGTCATATTGTTATTCTAAATTTGCACCAATTCTTTAAAGCATAAGTGGGGATCGAATCGACTCCCCCTTAAGGACAATGTCTCTAATATTATTCTTCCCCCAAAATCAACATCCTCACATAATACCGTATTACCCGTCTCAAATAAGATCCGATCAATTGGATCATAAACTTATTATCTTTATTTAATACCAATAAAGTAGCTTGTATCTATTTGAATCCAATTTTCTTTAGTAGATCCCAATGATCTAGCCTTAGTTGGATATCACCATATGTGAAACTCAAAGAGTTCTCACAAGTACTTTGGTTAAAAATTTATTGAGACCATAAGTTGCAATCTTAAGTATTTCTCACATTAGTGATCATATGTTGTGGAGTTCAATTATTTCTTTTAACTGCACCATGCATACTGAATAATTTAATGCAGTGTATTATAAGACAATTCCACAGGCCTTTAGGAGAAAATAAAAGGTTATACTTTAGTTGTCTTTAGCAGCTTTCTTAATGGGATTTCTTGTATTGCCCTTATACTTTATTGAGATTAAATTTGACTTATTAGTCTCATCCTTATTGTGGAAGTTCACTTATCAAGTATGATTTTGTTGTTGATATATGGAAAACTTAATCAGCAGACTTCTTAATTATAGAGAGAATTAATGCAAAATAATTTTTCATGCTCGCATTAAATTTTATAATCTTTCAAAATTTAAATAAATTAGAATCATCTTAAAGATTCGAGCATAACATTAGTATCAAGTCTTTGGACAAAAAAATACTAATTTAAATGATGCTCTCATGCAGTAGTCAAATACTGACAATAAAATTGTCAAGCAATAGCCTTCCTGTGGGCCGACTTATTACTCACATATCAAACCAAATAATTGTCACGTATTTACCACCACAGGTGCTTGTGTATTTCTGCCAAATATTAATCTACCTATGGGCCGATCAATACCCGCATGAAGATACACTTGCAAAATATTATTAATTAGGGACCCATCACAAGACACCTTGTGCAATATTAATCTCGTCTATGGACAAAAATTAACTGCAGGGGTAATCTTGGTGTAACAATCAAGTATTGACAATAAGTTCTGTCAAACAAGAGTCTATCTGTGGACCGACTCATGTTCACATGAATAATCCAAATAATTATCACATACTTATTATCACATGTGTGTTATTATTCTGTCAAACTGTGTCTACCTGTGGGCCGAACACAGAACACATAAATAATACCACACCCATCTATGTAATTTCAATAAAGTTTTTCTCCACACACGATATTGTTGTAGCAACATGGTGCTTCGATTGACTAGATTGAAGGTTTACTAGACTAATTAAATAAATATTAAAATATTTAATTTAATTAAACAACATTAAAAAATATCTCCCCAAATTTAATTTGATTAAATTCCACCAATCAAATGGGAATATGAGATGATTCATCCAAAGTAAAAATTAATGAAAGATTTTATTTAACTTAATTAGGGATTCCAAAATTCCAATTTAATATAAATTAAATTAGGCAAACATTTTCTTATAAATTATTGGAATATAATATCAACTTGCCTAAACAAAATTCGATAATTAACTTACCCAAATATTAATTGGATATCAAATCATATATTCCATAATAAGAAAATGAATACACGTGAATATCGCACATAGATGTAGTAAGCCAAAATACGAATTTCCCAAACTAATAGCAAATCTTTCATTAAAAAATCGAAATCCATATTCTTTAGCCATAATCCCAACATGTCGCAATAATTCATGAATAAAATTCAATCCCCAATATTTTAATAATTATATTGGATTAGAACTCATTTTGATTATGATTATATGAACACATATTCATCTCCAAAAAAAAAATCCGCAAAAATTAATCATTAAGTGTAATCGAAGACTTTAATGATTAAACTCAACCTTAAATTACATCTAAATATATAATCTCACGTAATGAATATATTTAGATCAAACATATATACCAGATCTCAGAGAATCATAAATAGGGTGGCTCTGATACCACTTGTAGGAAATAAATTAATAAATCCTAATACCTTAAACCCTATTACGATTAACGAGATCAAAACTGTAAAGTGGAAGCATACCTGATTCAATGAGTCTCTAGGCGGAACACGAACTCAGAATCCGTGGTTTTATGGCCTTCCTCAACTAAGCCTCCTTATTCCTTATGGGAACCGTAGTAATCCCTCCCGATGGGGAGAAGGGAAGACGATGTGCGGCTTAGTATTGGGGACCATAACCGGGTAACCTTTATATACTACTTGACTAGACCACCCATAATCACCTAATCACTTAGTATTGGGTATCTACTCATTTGGCCCATATTAATTATTATTATAGCCCATGGACTTTTAACCTTAATTGGATCACTTAATTAAGTCCATAAAATAATTGAATAGCTAATATAATTGCATAATAATATATTGCCCACAATTAGATTATAATGAAAATTAATAAATTTACAACATTATGTATACTCAATTAATATTATTTCTAATTTTATTTTCTCTCTCATACCTTCTCCCACATCATTATATTATATATTCCCTCTGTCCCGGTCAAACTGCACCGTTTGACTGCATAAAGTTCTCACAAAAGTTACAGTAAACGATGTAATATGGGCGGGACGGAGGGAGTATATTATTAAGATATCACTCACCTCTTATACATTAAATTGATATAAAGTTAAAATCTGTTGTACTAAAAAAACAAAAATATACTAACATACAATTGTTTTTCATAACCCACACAATCTTAGACAAATATATACCTTATTTTGATATAAAGTTAAAATATGTTGTACTAAAAAAACAAAAATATACTAACATACAATTGCTTTTCATAACCCACATAAATATATACCCTTTTTTTTTTTCGGTTTTTTATATGATAGGCTTTATTTTAAAGGCAAATCAAAAAATAAAATTTGGGTGATAGTGTATGCGATAAAAATAACGGTTAGATACAAATGTTAGGAAATTTTTAATTTTATGTATAATCTAATTGTGGGCAATATATTATTATGCAATTATATTTGATATTTAATTATTTTATGAACTTAATTAAGTAATTCAATTAAGTTGATAAGTCCATGAGCTATAATATTTTGATATGGGTCAATTGAGTAGATATTCAATACTACATGACTGTGTGATTATGGGTGGCCCAGTTGTGTAGTATATAAAGACTCACATGTTATGATCCCCAATATACTAAGCCGTACATGGTCTTTCCTTCTCCCCATCGGGAGGGATTACTACGGTCCCCATAAGAAATAAGGAGGCTTAGTTGAGAAAGACCACAATACCTACCAATCTCCAAGTTCGTGATCCGTCTATACAACTCCATGGATTAAGGTACGCTTCCACTTTACGGTTAGATCTCGTTAATCATAATAGGGTTAAGGTTCCATGGATTAATTTCCAACTAAGTGGTATCAGAGCCACCTTATTTATGATTCTCTAAGATCTGAAAGAATTGTGTTAGATTTAAATATTTATATTGAATCATCATGCAAAATTGTAATTTAGATCAATATGAAGATTTAAATTATTCACGATTTTTCAGATTTATTAATCATTGTTTCAATTTAATGCTATTGGAGTATATGCAGCACTTGAGTGATTAAGCATGCATTTAATTCTTGAATTTCAGTTTTCAAACAAATACTCCATGTGTCGGTCACATCAGGAGTTGTGATAATTTTGATAATGTGATAATTGAGGTTCTGATAATTTAATAATAAAGGATTCTTGTGCTAGTGGGTTGTAATTTCGATTTCAATAATTTGATAATTGAAATTGAAATCATGATGTCATGTCATTGGGGGACCCTTAATTCTCATAAGGCTAATTATGATAATTTTAAGTTAATGATCAGTGAAATGGTGTTGGCAAATTTTGGCAATTAAGTCCTCTAAACATGCTTATATGGATGGTCATGCGAATTCATTTTTGAAGTTTACACGAGTATTATCATCTAATTTTTCATGTTTGTCAAAATAATTACGGGACTACGTGTTCGTTCATGGGGATCGAATATTTATTTGACTCTGATATGATTAATTTGGATGATATTCTGATAAAATAGTTTTATCATATTATTAAATTATTAAATTAATTACGGGACTACGTGTTCGTTCATGGGGATCGAATATTTATTTGACTCTGATATGATTAATTTGGATGATATTCTGATAAAATAGTTTTATCATATTATTAAATTATTAAATTCAATCATTGTTAATAAATTTTGATTTCGAAATTTGTGCTTTCCATAATGATTAAAATTTGGTGAAATTCATTATTTAAGCAATCTAACAGTTGTGCTTTATTTGGGTAATTATTCATTTAAAGAATAAGTGAATTTAAGTATTTTTTATAATCTATTGGGATTGATTTATTATCTCTTGTGGCTGACTTGACATTTTAAGTATTCATTATGTAAACATATTAGCATGTAATTTAAAGAGATAATTTGATTTTTCGTTTCATGTGAAAAAAGTATTTAATTCATTTCGGTCATTCATGATAGATAACTTTGGCAATATGGTAATGGTAATTATTGTATTCTAATTTTGGCAATAGTGATTTATAATCACTATTAATTTTATTACCAATATTCGTATCAAATATGTGGGAAAAGATAATTATGCTGGGTAATTATGATTTCAAGGGTATTACATTAATTACCCAACAAAAATATACATGTACACCATATTCTGATTGATAGTTATAAAAGGAACATTTGCCAATTTAGTTTATATTAAATTGGAATTTGAAATCCTTATTTAAATTAAGAAAATTTTCATTAAATGTATGGATTCCCATTTAATTGATTGAAACAAAATTTTTATATGTGACATGAATAATTGATATGATTCACTAAAGTACATGTCATATGAACAGATTTTGAATTTGCTTGCTTTAGTATCCCTAATACTTGGGTTAGCTAATTTGATGCATATAAAATTCATATTATAGCTTAAAGATGAAATATGTTGCAAATGCTTTGTTTTAATTATCGATTGGCCACTGATGGAAATATCAAGAACATACTCATCATGCGTATGAGAAATTTCAATACTTGCCAAATTCAGTTTATTAAAGTAAGGATTCGAAATCCTAACTTAATTAAGAAATCTTTCATTAATTTTAAATTTGTGCGAATCATCTAATATTCTCATTTCGTAGTGGAATTTAATTAAATAAATTAAAATTGGGGAGACATTTTTAATGTCATTCAATTAAACATAAATATTTATTTTAAGTATTTGTTTAATTGGTTTAGTAATTTTTCAATCTAGTCAATCAAAGTCTCATGTTGCCATAGCAGCCTCTGTGTGTGGAGTGCGACTTTATTGAAATTACATAGATTGGTGTGTAATTATTTATGCGTTCTGTGTTCGGCCCATAGGTGGGCACTGTTTGACAGAATAATAACACACATGTGATAATAAGTATGTGATAATTATTTTGAATTGTTCATGTGAACATGAGTCGGTCCAAAGATAGACTTTTGTTTGACAGAACTTATTATTAGTATTTGATTATTACACCAAGATTACCCCTGCAGTTAATTTTTGTCCATAGACGAGGTTAATGTTGCACAAGGTGTCTTGTGATGAGTCCCCAACTAGTATCACTAGTCATAATTTATTTTATGACATGTATGTTGCGAGTGTATTTTCATGCGGGTATTGATCGGCCCAAAGGTAGATTAATATTTGGCCCGAAATACACAAGCACCTGTAGTGGTAAATACGTGGCAGTTTTTTGTTTGACATGTGAGTAATAAGTTGGCCCAAAGAAAGACTATTGCTTGACAGTTCTTATTGTCAGTATTTGATTACTATAAAGAGGGTGTCACTTACAAGTTAGTATTGTAATCATTGGACTTGATACTAATGTTGTGCTCGATTCCTCGAGATGATTCTAAATTATTTAATTTTTAAAAAATTATAAAGGTTAATGCGAGCATGATAAATTATTTTGCAATAATTATCTGTACAATTATGAAGTCTACTAATTAAGTTTAACATATATCAACAACAAAATCATACTTGATGAGTGAACTTCAACAATAAGGATGAGACTAATAAGTCAAACTTTGTCTCAATAAAGTATAAGGGTAATAAAAGAAAACACATTAAGAAAGCTGCTAAAGACAATTAAAGTGTAACCTTTTGTTTACCCCTAAGACTTGTGAAATTGTTCTAAAATACACCACATTGAGATTACTTAGTATGAATGGTGTTGTGGTGTAATTAAAAGACAAAAATAGTACTCCACAACATATGGTTACTAATTAGAGAAATTATAAAGATTGCAGCTGTATGGTCCCAATAAAGTTCCAACCAAAGTAGTTGTGAGAACTCTTTGAGTTTCACATATGGTGATGTCCAACTAAGGCTAGATCATTGGGATCTACTAAAAAAAATTAGACTCAAATAAATACAAACTACTTTATTGGTTATGAATAAAGATAAAAGTTTATGATCCAATTAATTGGATAATATTTGAGATGGGTAATACGGTATTCTTTGAGGATGTTGATTTGGAGGGAAGAATAGTATTAGAGACATTGTCTATAAGAATGAGTCTATTTTGACTCCCACTTATGCTTTTAAGAATGGTGCAAATCCAGGATATCGATAACACAATGTCAATAATATTTAAGACATAACAAAATCAACAACCTTAAGAATTAATGTCACTAAGGAAACCACTAGTTTTCTCCTAAATAATGAGGACACTATGGGATTAATGGTAGAACATTCAAACAGTGTTCATCAAGCCATGCAAGGTCCAAATAGTCAAAAGTGGGTTAATGTTATAAGTTATGAGTTTAAATCAATACAAGATGATCAGGTTTGCATCTTGGTAAAGGATTACACTCAATAGGAAAAGAAGGCATTAAGGGACTTTCTATTCGATTACTGAGAAATATTCTTTTAGGCTAATTGTGACATTACTAGCACATTTTGATCTTGAATTATATTTGATAGATGTAAAGATAAAGTTTCTTGATGATAATATTGATAAAATAATCTAAATGGTTTAAGAACTAATAGAAAATCCATCTATGCATTCAAGTAAATTTTTCTATAAAGGAATCACAAGTATCATCATAAAGTAATTGTCACATTTGATTTTGAGACAAATATAGATGATTATGTGATTCTGTGGGAGAATGTTTAAGTTAAACTAAGGGAGACAAGTGAAGTCTCAATAAGGTGCCCTAAAGTTAAATTAAAGATTTAAGAAATGTAAAAAATTTTCTATATGCTTTGAATATTGAAAGTTGTTGTATGATGAGGTCTGTACAAGACTTAATTTGGATTCTGTTATTGGTGTATTAAGTAGACATTTAAGTAAATCTAGTGTGGATCTTTATAAAGTATTTACGGAGAACTAAGGATAACATGTTTGCATATCAGGGATCAGATTTGTTAGAGATCATAAGGATTTTGATTCTGAGTTTGTTGGATGCCAATACAGTATAAGATCCACTTCAGGCTACATCTTCTGTTGGTTTAGAGAGCTATACAAGTAAAAGTATTAAGCATATACTTTAGCTCATTAATCATGACAACAAAATCAGTAGTACAGTAAGGGGCATTCAAACATGAAATAAAGGTTGCGAAACTTTGTCACGTAAAGTTTATTGTGACAGTTAGTTCACAATAAAATATTTATGACAAGAATACTTATAAGTCAAACAAATTGACATAGAATTCTTGGTTGTTAAAGAAAGTGTTTTGTGTAGATAAAATTTTAGAAGAACATATTATGATAGACTCTAAATATGGATCCACCAATTATGTATTCAATGCCCTGCAATTTTATGAGCTAGCTACTCATGTGGGTATTATATGGTTTTAGAATACATTGGTTCAGTGGGAGTCTATATTTATTATTCTTTAAAGTTTTTAATACACTTTATTTTAGATAATTCAATTTTCCACAGAATAAAGTTGATGACTTTGAATTCATTGTGAATTCACTTAAGTAATTTTCCATTTTGTAATATTTTACACTATGGATTGATCTCACTAAAGTTTAAAGTTAGACCAGCTGGAAATAGACATGATGTTGATCACGTTGCATGTAATTTTCATGATACTCACCATATTTGATCTATGTCATTGAGTATATCGATATTGGTGATTGTCGGGGTTTAACCACGATTTGTAATGTAGTGAATGCCGCGGTGATTCCATATTAGTATATGAGATGGACCGAATTGTTAAGTATAACCTGAAGAGAAATAGCATAAAGTTGCGCAGTTAAGAACTCTTGATATAATTGCTTTGGAAACAATATATAGCCCAAGTGGGAGATTGTTAGGAAATTTTAAATTTCATGTAAAATCTAATTGTAGGCAATATATTATTATGCAATTATATTAGCTATTTAATTATTTTATGGACTTAATTAAGTGATCCAATTAAGTTGATAAGTCCATGTGCTATAATATTTTGATATGGGTCAATTGAGTAGATACCCAATACTACATGACTGTGTGATAATGGGTGGCTCAATTGTGTAGTATATAAAGGTTCATAGTTTATGATCTCCAATATATTAAGCCGCATATGGTCTTTCTTTCTCCCCATCGGGAGGGATTACTACGGTCCCCATAAGGAAAAATGAGACTTAGTTGAGGAAGACCACAATACCTACCAATCTCTAAGTTCGTGTTCCGTCCATACAACTCCATGGATTAAGGTACGCTTCCGCTTTACGGTTAGATCTCGTTAATCATAATAGGGTTAAGGTTCCATGAATTAATTTACAACAACAAATAGAAAATATGAGGAATGAGGGTGGAAGAGTATTAATCGGAGATAGATAAATATAATGTATGTATGCATATAAAATGGTCGAATGTGAACATAAAATTAATAGAATTTGTAGAAATAATTTTTAAAACCCATCTAAAATAATAGGTGTGGGATTAGAAAACCCAAAACCAATGTTTAAAACCTCAACAAAAAATACAATATGTACAATCATTCAAAAAATTATTGAACATACTATTCAAGTTTGACCTGATATTTCGTGCATTTATATACATGGAATTAATTTAAGTGCTAATACACATGTTTTTTGATGGATGTATAACTTTTTAATATTTAATTATATATTTAAAATTTAGTAAGAAATTCGTTAACAATCAGTTTTTATTCTATTTTAATTAAAAGTGTATATATTTTGAATAGGGGTTACGAATTAGCGGATGAATATGATATTTTATTACTATAGAATATAGTTATACACATTATAAAATTCATTTAATATATTAATATAAATAGTGATGACGTTTAAATCGTATTAATCTAACCTAACACTCGTCTACGTGACATATATATTTAATTTGCATTACAAAATTATATACATGTACTACATGTTTAATTATGGGCGATGATTAATATATATAAACATTATAGAATATTCAATCAAATTAAAAATTTATTATAATTAATGTACTTATATATATTGCTTAATTAGGCACGTTTGAAATTGGCACGTTCAAATCCATTTTTTATGAGTGACGCTTGCGTGTGCCCGGGCACACTGTGCGCCTTTAGAATTTAGTATGGGTAAGGGTACATTATTTTATTTTAAAGGATATACATTTTAATTAATAAGGGTACACCATTTTGTTCTAAAGGGTATAAACTTTTCATTAATATTTTTTTTCAAAAAATAAATGATACACATTTTTATACTAAAGGATATACAATTTAATACAAAATTCTAAAGGCGCACGGCGTGTGCCCTGTATGCCCCGTGCGCGTGCATACAAGTTTTTTGCCTTTTTTTATATCATGTTTCATCTTTGAGTTGTAACATTTATATCAGGGGATAAAAACCAATTCACTCCCATAAATTTTCAATGATCTATTTTAGTCTCAATAAAGATAAGTTTGTCAATTTAGTTCCACCGGTGAAGAATTAGGGTCAAACACGTTTTATTTTTGCCGAAAAAAATACTGACATCACCGAAAAACGGCACGTGAGACAACCGGAATCGCTGATTTCCGATCGAGACGATGACGTGGTGCCCTGATGGCAGGTGAGTCAGCGGGATAAAACCCAATTCAGTCTCATAACTTTTCTCATTGTCTATTTTAGTCCCAATAAAGATACTTTTATTAATTTAGTCCCACCAGTGAAGAAATAGGGCCAAACACGTTCTATTTTTATCGGATAACGCCGACATCACCGAAAAACGGCATGTGATTATCATGTGACAACCGGAATCGCCGATTTTCGGCCTGGAAGATAACATGACACCCTAATGGCAGGTGAGTCAATAAATTAAATATTATTTTAATGCCGACAAAGATATTTTATTTTCTAAAATTTTAAATAATTAGAAAACAAAAATTAAAACAAAAACGTACTAAAAAAAAGGAAGTCTTGATCATCGAAGGTGGTCGGCATATTGAGTTTGAATTAATATCTTGGTTTATTAATTAGGTTTTTTAGTACGTTTTCTGTTTTTATTTTTGTTTTCTAATTAATTAAAATTTTAGAAAATAAATATGCCTTTTTGGCATTAAAATAACATTTAATTTGTTGACTCACCTGCCATTAGGATGCCAAGTCATCGTTTAGGTCAGAAATCGGTAATTCCAATTTTCACGTGATAATCAATGTTGTTTTTCGGTGATGTCAGCGTTATTCGGTGAAAATAGGACGTGTTTGGCCCTTTTTTCATCGATGGGACTAAATTGACAAAATTATCTTTTTTAGGACTAAAATAGAACATGAGGAAAGTTATGGGACTGAATTGGTTTTTATTCGGTTGACTCACTTGCCATCAGGGTGCCATGTCATCGTCTCGGCCGGTAATCAGCATTCTGGTTATCTCACGTGGCATTTTCTGGTGATGTCAGCATTTTCTGGCGAAAGTATGACGTGTTTGGCCCAATTTCTTCACCGGTGAAACTAAATTGACAAATTTATTTTTATTGGGACTAAAATAGACCATGAGAAAAGTTATGGGATTAAATTGATTTTTATCATTTATATTAGCTATGCCCATCCCAGCTACACTAGGGATGTAAATTAAATAAACGAATTTAGCTACACTATGGATGTAAATTAAATAAACGAATTTTTTCAACTTGATTTGAAATTTGTATTCGAATATTAATATTCGAATTTGGAAATATTTAAATAAGAATTTAAATACAAATACTATTTACGATTTGAATATTATTATTCAAATACAAATATGAATATCGTTATATTCGATTTGATATTCATAAATATTAAATTGGAAAAATTACTAATAGATATACACTTTATACCCTTAATTACTACTAAATACATTGATTTAAAATAATTACTATCACATACAAAATATTTAAGTAAAATACCAAATATAACTCTAAATCCATACACTTTTAAATCACAAACCCTAACCCCTACCCACCGCCGAACCACTACCGGCCGATCGTGGACCGCTGGCGGCCGGTTGCCGAAAAACTTCCGCCACCGCTGCCGGAAAACTGACCTTGCCGGAGCATTGCCAGACCTCCGGCTGGCCGCCAGAGTTTCGCCGGAGCTCTGCCGGACCACCACACTTTTTTGCTGCACACACTTTTTTTTACAGCATACACTTTTGTTACTGCACACACTTTGCTGCACACGAACTTTTGCTGCACACAATATTTATGTGCAGCACATTGTAGGGGTTATATTGGAATATCACTATACATTTTGTAGTTAGTAGTAATATTTTTGTATGTTTATATCTCATAGTAATTAAGAGTTTTTTTGTACCTAGTAGTAATCCTCCCTATTAAATTAAATTAACATCTATTTATTTATTAAGTATAATATTTTATAAATACAAATACATAATACTCCATTTGTCCGCTTCTAAGGTATTCATTTTACTATTTTTGGAGTCCGCTTCAAAGGTATCTATTTCCCCTATTTAGTAAAAAAAAATACACAATATGTCCTACAACTTCCCTCTAATACAACTACTCGTTTTACATATAATAATAATACTCCTTAATCCACGTGCAAATAGCAAATTGATACCATAGATCCGGACACATGCAAAAAGTAAATGGATACCTTAAAACCGGACGGAAGGAGTAAATATTAATTTAAATCAATGTCTATTTATTCATTAAATATAATATTTTATAAATATAAATACATGTGTATTTTATTTAATTTATTATACTCCACAACTTAGAAATGAAGTTATAGAATAAATTTTGTAGAAATACTCAAAAGTATTCAAAATAGATCCAAAAGAAATTAACACCTACAACAAACAAGTTTTATATCAATTTTACTCAAATTATATATTTTTTAACTTTAAAACCCCTACTATTCAAACTATTATTATCAACTATGTATAATTATAATGTAATATATTATAATTAACCTATGTGTTTGTACTTTTATTTTATATACTCCCTCCGCCCGCTTCTAAGGTGTTCATTTATTATTTTGGCGTCCGATTCAAAGGCATACATTCCCTCTATTTAGTAAGAAAGTACACAACATGGTCCAGCACTTCTCTCTAATACAACTACTCACTTTACATATAATAATAATTATTATAATGGTTTGATTAAGTATTAAACGACTCAATTTCTCTATAAGCTTAAATTTTTAGATGATGCGATTATTTAACATTGTATCAGAACCTTAAGGTCCAGAGTTCCAACCTCATCGTAAAGCCAATCGGGAAAGGGACACTTAAAAATAGATTTTTTTCAATCTTCGAGCATATACTATATGATGGAAGAAGGGAGTTTTTAACATTTGAATTATCCGCGACTACATTAATTTTATTATTATTAAAAAAAATTAACTAAAAAACAAACAATCAGGGTCTACTGGAAAATAACCCACAACAAATTAATTTCGTCCATTTAAAAATACCACATCATGAGGTTGTAATTAATTTGTCTTATCATATGTGGATTTCTTATAATATATTGGATTTATATGTTCAATGTTATTTATTCATTTGTGAATTATAAATATATACAATCAAAATATTTATTTTATCGAATTATAGATATTTATAGAAATTTAAGTATTAGAATTTTTTATCATGGCATAATATTTTTTAATAAAGTCTAAAGGCACTTTAAAGTGTCCCCCATTTCTAGTAAGTTAGGCAAATTGATGTCTAGAAATAAAGAATTGTCACCTTCCATTTATTGCCATATTTGTCCCATTTAAGAAATTTCTCACAATCTTCTCTCCACGTAGACTCTCGTAACCACATAAGTCATAACGTGGAAAATCTAAAATCACACTCTCTAAATTCTACTATTTTCTTTTCGCCTTTACATCGTCTTTTCGGTGCAAATTTTTGCGTTCACAAATATGCATACTTTCAATGTGATCAACAACTTTATTTATTTTTATATATTTTATTTATTATTTCCCAAATCAATCATACTTTCAATGTGTTAGTGGATATAAAGTATAATTTTCAAGCTATATTTAGTACGTCGATTTATGTTTTAGAGTATGCAGTTCAATACTATAAAGACGATTTTCTTTCTTTTAAAATATTGTGTTCTAAAGTATTTTTTATGTATGCTAAATTAATTTATGTGATTAACTACTTCGTTCATATCCGTAAGTATTCATATTCGTTTACATCTGTATGAAGTTCCTAATTTGACCTTAAATTTGGTAGATTAAACACTATCTATCTTATAAAAGAGTGTCTCATTATTTTGAGAGCTTTTAACTTTTATAAAAGAATAGTAACAATTCAATTTTATTAATTTTGTTAGTGATGTAGTGTTTTAATATATATATATATATTGGCACAGTACGTACTTTTACATTTTAATATTAAATGAGTAAAATGAATAGTACATATGTAGGAGGAATATTTGAAACTTTCCCATTAAGATTATTATTTTACTTTTAGTATATAAATTTTGTATGTATCATATATGAAATTCATTAAATTAACAATTTATAATAAAAGATGTAATATCAAAATGTTACAGATTTTTTTAGTTATATAAATGTGCAATAAATAAGATGTAATAGGTATTCTTAAAGAATTATTAATTAGAGTAGCAGAGTATATACTTTAAGTATCTGACTTTTTATCTAATGTGAAAATATAAAAATTGTTTCGAGAGAATAATTAATCACAAAAGTTAATTCTAAGTGATTCTAAAATTATTAATGGTTGACCCTTATAAACATTAATAATGTGCGTAAGTCCATATATTCAACGTCAATCGAGTGCCTTCAGAGATTAAATTAGGCAACATCAGTTAAGTTTTTGGTCAAATTTTAGTTTTAATATTTATTATGTATTCACACACTTGTAATTAAACGGTCGTTTTGGTATACTCTTAATTAATTAATTAATCAACTTTTTGAAAGCATATTAAATTCCCTAATATATTATATCCTAGCTACTTAACCAAATTATAATAAGTTAATTTATAACTGAATTCAAATTCGGGTCGAATTTGAATATAACCAGATCCAATTATATATATGGATACAAGATCGATCATGCAAATCCTAACCATTATTTTTATTAATATACTCAAAATATTTATATCGTAAATTTTTGTTCAACCTTTCTCATGAGTCAATTTCGAATCAACCATTAAAAAAGTATTTAAATTTCATATTACTATATATAAAAAATATCTTTATAGTACAAATTTCTCCTTTACATTTTCAGATTTATTTAATAAAATTTATTTATAATAAAAAAACAAATGAATGAAAGCATATTAAAAAAAATGGGAAATATGTTTAAAAAAATTAATAGGAAATATGTACTCCCTCCGTCCTATCCTAATAGTTACGTTTGTTTTTTGCACGGGAATTAATGGATATAATATTTTATTGTATATTAAGGTGAGAGAAATAATATGAATATAGCATTTTAATGTGTATTAAAGTGAGAGAAATAATATTTTAATATAAAAATGAGTAGGTGTGTTAGTGTGAGGCCATGAAGAGAAAATTAACTAATTTATGTGAGTCCCAAATGCCAAAAAGGGAATGTTAATGAGATGTCCAAAAAAAATATGTAACCATTAGAATGAGATGCAAGGAATATTTTGAATTGTATTAAAAAAAATTAAATAGGATCTTGTGAGGCTTTTAGGCCTACTTATTTGGTTATTAGGCACAAACTCAAATTTCTTATGAAGTACTATCTCCGTCCCGCTTAAAGGGTGCATTTTATTTTTTGCACGTGAATTAAGGAGTACTATTATTTAATGTATAGTGGGTAATTGTATTAGTGGGAGTGTGGGCCCCATATTTTAATTGTATTAGAGGGTGTGTATGGGACCCATGTGTATTAAAAATAAAAAAGAACCCTTTGGGTGAGACGCCCAAAATAGAATAAAGAAACCCTTTAAGTGGGACGGTGAGAGTATTCCTTTAGTACATATAAAAAGGTCATATAAAATTCTATCGATATCTAAATAGAACTAAATTTTTTCAACAAAGGTGAGATGGTAATTATGTGAGATTTGTGGATTCATTATTAAAGTATGACTATTATATGGAGTAAATAAAATACTATGTAAATTCGTGTTAAAGTATAATTATAAAGTATGATTAATAATTAATTAAAATATATTTTTAAAGTATTATAGAATAATTAACTGTAATTATATTTTAACTACTAATAAATACTCCCTCCGTCCCGGGCAAAGGGTTGTTTTTGCTTTTTACACGTGGATTAAGGAGTATTATTATTTAATATGCAGTGAGTAGTTGTATTAATTGAAGTGTAGGTCCCATATTTTAATTGAATTAATGGGTGTATGGGTCTCATGTGTGTAAAAAATGAAAGATGACTATTTGGGTAAGACGCCCAAAATGGCAAAAAGAAGCTTTTTGGATGGGATGGAGGGAGTATTTTACCTATATAATAATTATAATTTAATAATGAGTTAACCAGTGTCATAATACTTCTAGTATATAACCGTTTCTTATCCCAACTTTTCCTAATTTATGATTTCATACTGACGAAAAACTGAAAAAATCAGTGATACAAGATTACTCCCTCCGTTCTTTTGAAGGGGAGTATTCGTTTACTTTTTTAACGTGGATTAAAGAGTATAATAATTTAATGTATAGTAAGGTGAGAAAAATATATTTTAATATGTAGTGGGTAGTTGTATTAGTATTGAGTGTGAGGCCATATATAATGGTTGTGGATCATATTAATTCAAAAAGAAAAATGAATACTTTATAATAAGACGGATCAAAATAAAAAAAATGGATAGAATGAAATAATGGAGGGAGTATATAAGAAATAGAGATGAAGTGCATGTGTTTTGCGTAGTGTATTACAAGAAGTCGTGCAGTAATTTAGTTCCACAACACAAACATTACCTCAACTCGCAAACACTACCATTTCAAAGCAGACAAATCTGACCACCGACTCCCAACACATACTGCACACACATACACCCTTTTCGTGTGTGTATTTTTGTATAAATCCAAATTCAGACTTTATCAAAGTCAAATCACCTCATAGTACTTCATATATATGCACACACACCTATTTCCCATCCAAATATCCTATCCTATCTTCTAACTAACCCTCCATCCATCATAACTCCAAAACACAACCATCTAACTACCCTACCCAATGGGCAACGCCGCCAATTGCCTCCGCCCCGAAAACCCCAGCGCCGCCGTAAGGCTTATCCATTACGGCGGCGCCATCAGAACCCTCCCCGGCAAACACCTTGCCGGGGAGATCATGTTCGAGTTCCCCGACCGCGTGGTCTGCCACGCCTGATAGGAGTATATATTTACTGTCCCACATTGGTTTTGTATAGCATAGTGTTTATTGTTGTACTTGTATATGTAATAGCATTTGGTTGTAAATGAATTAAGCTTTTCCAAACTCAACATGGTATAAGAGCCTACAATTGGTTAACACCACACATTTCCTTCCTTTTTTTTTCTGTTTCCACCCCCACCTTCTTTTTTTTGTATTTTTTTATTCCGCCCCCACCTACAATCCCCTATTTCTCTCCACTTTGTCAACTTTATGATATCAATCCCACAATTCACTCATACTTTATCAACTTTTTGATATCAATCCCACAATTCACTCCTATATTCACGAACCAATCCCTTATTTCCCTCTACTTTCCTTCAGTACACTTTCAAGCCAGCCATGAACGACTCTTCCACAACCACTGCATCTACAGAAAATCCTTCCATCATAGCATTCAATATTGCTGCTCAAGCGCCGCTGAAGCTCACATCAACCAACTACACTGCATGGTCCTTTCAATTTCGTACACTCTTAACAGGCTACGATTTGTTCGGATTCCTAGATGGCTCCAATCCTTGCCCAAGTAAGACAACTACTTCTGGCACGACAACTGTGCCGAATCCGTCCTTTGCTACTTGGAAACGACAAGATCAACTAATTTTAAGTGCGATCATTGGTGCTTTGACGCCTTCTTTGATCCCTTTCATTGCTACTGCAACAACATCACAACAAGCTTGGGAAACACTAGCAAACACATATGGGAAGCCATCACGTGGTCGGATTCTAGCACTCAAGAATCGATTACATAATCTTGTGAAAGGTACAAAGTCAATTACTGAATTTATGCTCGAAATTAAAGGAGTCGTAGATGAATTATCTCTTCTTGGAGTACCAACTGATCCTGAGGATCTTTCCCTCAAAGTGCTTAATGGGCTTGATGAGTCATACAAAGAACTATCTAATGCAATTCAAGCACGAGAGAATCCAATTCTCTTTGATGAATTGCATGAGAAGTTGCTAAGCACTGAAGCACAAATTGCTTCACGCCTCATTACTCATACAACCACCCCTGCCATTGCCTTTTACTCTAGATCAACCAATCATCGTGGCTCATCTTACAATCCCAGATTCAAGCAATCCAATCCTAATCCACATAGTCAGGCTCCACAGTCTTCTTGGGGTGGCAATAATCGACAACACCAGAACTCATCTTCTTGGGGTGGCAATAATCGACAACACCAGAACTCATTTGGACAGCGCTCCTATTTAGGAAAATGTCAATTATGCAGTGAAACGGGTCATTCAGCACGTCGGTGTCCATCATTTCTTCACACCCCAGTTAACTCATCTCAGACTCAAAGCCGCCCAGCTTATGTTTCTCCATCTGTCCACACTGCTACTTCTCATCCGACGACAACTGAATGGATACTTGACTCTGGTGCTTCTCATCACATCACAACAGACTTAGCAAATTTATCTCTGCATACCCCGTATGACGGTACAGATAGTGTTGTGATTGGAGATGGTAAAGGTTTGAAAATTGCTCATATTGGAAATTTGACATTTTCCGATTTAAATTTTCTTACTTTTCCGGACAGCCTACATGTTCCTCACATATCAAGAAACTTGATATCAGTGTCACATCTTTGTGCTACAAATGATGTTGTTGTCTTATTCTCTGAGTCTGACTTTCAGGTGAAGGATCGACGTACGGGGGACATTCGACTATGCGGACCTCGCGTTAATGGACTATACATCTGGCCGACGAGTAAACTCCCTCCTACCGCATTTTCTTCCACCAGGCAATCCCTTCCCACTTGGCATTCTAGACTTGGTCATCCATCATCTAAAATTCTAGATTTTGTTATTTCTAGTAATAAATTGTTGATGAAGAAACAATCACAATTTTCTTGTGACTCCTGTAAGTGTGTCAAGAGCCATAAATTGCCATTTTCTGATTCATCCCTTACATCCACCAAACCACTTGAATTAATTTTCTCTGATGTGTGGACGTCTCCTATTTTATCAGAAGATGGTTGCAAGTATTATGTCATTTTTGTTGATCACTTTACCAAATATGTCTGGTTATATCCTTTGAAACATAAATCTGATGTTTTCTCAACATTTGTGGCTTATAAAGCACTGGTTGAAAATTTTCTAAAAGCCAAAATAACCACACTTTATACAGACAATGGTGGAGAATTTATTGCTCTTCGCACCTTTCTTACTCAACAAGACCTGATATTGCCTTTGTGGTCAACAAGCTCTCACAATTCATGCATGCTCCTACCGAACACCATTGGGGAATTGTTAAACGGGTTCTTCGCTATCTTAATGGAACTCGACATTTGGGGATAACGTTCTGTCGTGACTCTCCTCCATCTCTTCATTGTTTTACTGACGCTGATTGGGCTGGGGATTGTGATGATCGGACTTCTACTGGAGCATATATCATATATCTTGGATCCAATCCCATATCTTGGTCATCTCGAAAGCAACGTTCGGTAGCACGTTCTTCCACTGAAGCAGAATATCGCTCTATTGCAGCCGCCGCTGCCGAAGTTCAATGGACCAAGTCCATTCTCTCTGAACTACATGTCACTGTATCTGCTACTCCTGTGATATATAGTGACAACATTGGAGCGACCTATCTCTGCTCAAATCCAGTGTTCCATTCTCGAATGAAACACATTGCCATCGACTATCACTTTGTCCGTGAACTGGTCAAGTCGTCTCAACTTCGGGTATCACATGTCTCCTCGGCTGATCAACTAGCCGATGCTCTTACTAAACCGCTGTCACGTGCTCGTTTACAACTACTTATGTCCAAGATTGGTGTCACTAATAGTGCCCCATCTTGAGGGGGCATGATAGGAGTATATATTTACTGTCCCACATTGGTTTTGTATAGCATAGTGTTTATTGTTGTACTTGTATATGTAATAGCATTTGGTTGTAAATGAATTAAGCTTTTCCAAACTCAACAACGCCGACTCCTTCTACCTCGGCCACCCCATCCCCTCCCTCGCCATCGACGATGAGCTCCTCCGCGGTCAAACCTACTTCCTCCTCCCCCTCGACTGCCTCTCCCGCGACGTCCTCTCCGCCTCCGCCCTCGCGGCGCTGGGATCCGACCCGGTTAGGTTCAAGGATTGCCCGTTCGAGTACGTGAAGGGGTCCAATGGTAGGGCTTTGATCAAGGTTACGCCGGAGTTCATCACGAGGTTGATCACCAGGGAGGCGGCTAACGTTGACGACGGCGGAGACGGTGGTAGCTTCCTGTGCAACACGCCGGAGTTGCAGAAGCATTACAATCAGCTGGTGGGATCTAAAGATCAGCTATGGTCGCCAAAGCTTGAAACTATATCTGAGTATAAAATCAGGTTTTCTCCATGTAAATTTATTGGCTTGGAGTGGAAGCAGAAAGAGGTATAGAATGTTAAATAGTGATTAAATATACTGCAAAGATTGACTAACTGTAATTAGATCAGGAATATTGTGTAATTAGGGTTCATCACACATTGTCACAATAATTATCTCTTTTTTTTTTCATGCAGATTGATTTGATTTAATTTATTAAATTGGTCTCAAAATGTATAAAAATAATAATAATAATAATAATAATAATAATAATAAATTTCTTCCCTGAGTTGTAGTGTTTTCATATATTTATTATTATTATCTTGCAATAGCTAAATTAATTAATTAATTAATTCCCAAGTAACATTTTGGAAACAAATTAAAAACATCACATGTTACAAACTTAAAAGTTTAAGTATCTCAATATTATTAAAAAAATCTAACCTACAGACAGATTAAAAATGTGACGATTTATGCTTTAAAAAATAAAAAGTGACGATTTATCTAAGTAATTATAGCACATTTTGCCGGTAATAAATCACGTTCAAATTTAAGATCATTAGGATTAATACAGTAAGATCATTAGGATTAATACAGCACGTTTTTTTTTCTACCATTTATTGGTAGGTTTCATTATCTCAGTCTTCTATTTTTTTATTTCACTTTTCAAGTATTATCTTATAACCTTAATATATATTCAATGAATATTGTTTTGCCATGAGATACTATCGGATTAAAACCCTATATAGAAAGTTTTGAAATTGTTATGTCAAATTCTCTCTATATGTCTTCTGATGTATTGTTTCTGTTTTGTTATTATAAATGTTTTAACATTTATCTCAGCATTGTACTATACTCCCTCCATCCCGATCAAACTGCAACGTTTGACTGCATAAAGCTCACACAAAAGCTACAGTAAACGTTGCAATATGGGCGGGACAGAGGGATTACTTGTTAGTTCTCCGTAAAACTGGGACAACCCAGTTCTTTCAAATATCACGTGGAGTTACTAATTATGTGACCTACTCCAGCTGTAAATAAACTAAACTGTTGTATTTTGGAAAATTAATACAACAAATTCAATAACTAAAAAAAGCATGGAGTAATTTTAAAAGTATTTCAACTTTGGGAACTAAAACTTTAGTTTTCTTTTTATTTATTGTATCAAAAGTTATTTTATCTAGATACATGAATGTCTTTGGGATGATATATATGTACTTTATTATGATTCATGTATTAGAATAGTTTCATAGCGGGTACGCTTCTATAAATAGCCACTTAATTATTATTTTTATTTGTAACAAGTGAAGTAAGAGAGATAAGTATGCAGAGCTATTTGTGTTTGGAGATAAAAAGGTTTGAAGAAAGATGTCGAATGGAAGTCCGTTCGTTGTTCCATTTCTCACGAAAGATAATTATGAAAATTGGAATTGAATGCAAGAATTAAGGTTTTGCTAGCTTGTAACATACTATGAAGCATGGAACCTATTGGAGAAAGGTGTTGGTCCGGCTCAGATTCTCTGTATCATTTGATACATCATCTCCTTTGACATACCGTTAGATGGACGACACGTAGGAAAGAGAAACTATACCCTAAACCTTAAACCCTAGGGGCAATTGTTTGGTTTATTTTCCCCTTTTACGTGTTAATTACTTAACGTGTGGCACAAAGAAAAATGCACGAAAATTGCGCAGAAGATCCGGTGTGGTGTTAGGTCGATGAAATGACAAGATCAAGAACACCAAACCTTTTTAACTCTCATTCATCAAAGTTTAAATGATGAGATGTTCGATTAAGTTGCCAAGGCAACCACCTTCAAGATAAAGAAAAAAAAAATCATGTAAAATTTTTGTTGCCACCACCCCTTTTTTAAAGTAATTAAGTAACAATAGCAAATTCTTTTGTAGACACATGTGTATAGTGTACCTACATTTAAAATGTATTCATTAATAAATAATACATATAAACAAGAATTTATATACTTTGTTTACGAATTTTCTATTAAATTTTTTTAATGAAAATATAAATAAGTTATACATTTATTGAGAAACATGAATAAATTAATACTACATATATGAGTATACTCGTGCACCTGTGCGGAGAATATCAACTCAATTACAATTGTATACTCTTAAACTAATATTAAAACCTAAGATTAAATATTAACGTACATGGACAAAATAGACTATAACTGATATAAAAAAAAACAAAATAAGAAATAAACAAAAATTATTTTATAAATGAAACGATTTCATAAAATAATTTATCTTTATTGCAAAAATCTATAGTGCCCTCATGTATATCAAACATCGGAAATCTTACACCTTCAAATGTCAAGTGTTGTAAGAATTATTCTCGGTGGTGACGTGTCTAACTAATTCATGAAATAAGACATTTTTTGGAAGAATAGGTAAATTCATAATTATAAATTTACGTTTTATGCATTACAATATCATTTTTAGTAATTAATAAAGCATAATATAATAACAATTAATTTTATAATTGGTTGAAAATTATAAATAAAAACGTATTGAATTCTAAATTTTTAATAAAAGTTTAGATAATATTTTTTAAAACAATTAACATTGCACACCAGGGTTTGAATCTAATCTAATCTAAAGTAATATAATAGCAAAATGAAAAAGTTAAAATTGAGCCAATTTTTAATTTACACCCTTGGATTTGATTATTAATTATTATTAAATCTCATCCATTCATCAGTATTATAAGATTAGATCTTAGTCATTGATTTTTTTATCATAATGATACCTTATTTAAAATGATACCTTATTTAATTTTATAAAAATTTAAATGGGGATGTGTAATCAACGGGTATTGATAAACGGATTTGGGACGGATATGAGTATCATAATATATTTTTTTACGAATTTTTTGAAATTATAATATAGTTTTAACAATTAATTCATTATTAAATTATTTTCTTCATTATTAATAATTTTAAATTAATATTATTGGTCCTAACATCATAATAATTTTAAGAGACACTCTCTTGTGAGACGGATTATTTGTGAGACGTGTGTGAGATGGGTCGACCCATCACTAAAGTATATTTATTATATAGATAAAGTGTGCTTATTTGCAGTTAAAGTATATCAATAATAAATCAAATTATAACACACTAAAATCATACTTTAATGCATAATTCAACATATTTTAGAAAACATACTTTAGAAACCATTAAACATACTTATCTAAATAATAGATATACTTTAACATGTCTCACAAACCGTCTCACATAATTAACATCTCACAAAAGATTTTGTCTAATTTTAAATGGGTATGTATAATCAACGGCATTGATAAACGGGTTTGGGACGGGTATGAGTATCATAATATATTTTTTAATGAAAATGGGTATGAGTAATTTACGGGTATTGATAAAAGACTTTGGGACGGATACAAATATTGTAATAAATTTTTAAAATATTAATTTTTAAATGATATTTATTTATACACGGGTACGAGTATTAAGAAATAAGCAAGTATCTTACATAATTAATAAATATAATTATTTATTATGTTCAAAAAAATATTTACTATAGGAGTATCCATAACAACTACCGATTGTACATTAAAATATTATATCTCTCAAACTATACCCCTATAAACTAAAACATTCCCCTGTACCGATTTTTCACAAGTTAATATTTCCCTATAAATATTATATCTCTCATTTCACAAGATAAAATTTAAGTCAAGATAAACTTATTTTATAAAACCGCGTGATCGTGCAATGCACGGGACGGGTCTTACTAGGCTTCTCCTTCGAGTGGAGATAGAATGATTTATCTAAACGTCATGATTTAGGCTTCTCCTTTGAGTTTAAATAACATTAGAATACCTTTGTCCATTGCAACGTACGGGTTCAAACACTAGTCGGTGTATATAATAAAATTTGGAATGGGAAAATCCACAATCATGAAAATACTGATGGTGGCAGGCGGTGGTTTCGGAAAACATAATGTATTCCCCAGTTATGGGCCGAACAACATAGATTGGGCCTTAGGTTGGGCCATACCAACATATGATACTATTTCCATTCTGATTGTTTCAGGCCCATTCTGACCACCTTTCTGTTCCTTTTCTTAGAATCACATATAACTACTCTTCAAAGAAACCAAGTACAATCATAAGTTACCATCAATTACTACTCGTATTTAACAAAATAGTTTGTTGTAATTACTTTAATGACCTTAATTAATGGGTGAAAACACGTGTGAGTACGTCTCATAAGAGAGAGATAATAATTTAATTTGCAATCTTATGGCCCTCACCTCTTTTTGGGCTAATTGTTTAACTTTATTTTTTTCACCTAAATTAAAAGAAGAGTATAATATTTTAATTTATAATAGTAAGTTATATTAATATTGTGTAAATACGTAAAGATATATTAATTATTTTCTGTAAGTTCCACCTAACAAATATAAAAATGTAAACCTTACAGTGTGGAGTATGTAAAATGTGAATCAATATTCAAGATGGAGAAAATATATCTTTAAACGTAATATTCTTTGTCCCATAAAAATTACTCCACTACATTTTATTAAATAAGGTGTCCCACAAATACTATTATATTAATCTTTTTGGGTATATGGATCCACACAAAATAATTAAATAATACTCCTTCTATTTCATCCATAAATCACGGATGGTGAGAGTATATTTTTATAATGCCTACATACAATACTAATACGCATACTTATTATATATTAAAATATTATACTTAATTCGTAAAAACAATAAACGTATTAATTACTCTTAAATTTTTAAATATTAAGTATGGTAAAATAAATTATAAACCACATAAAAAGGAAAATAATAATAATAATGATAATAATAATAATAATAATAATAATAATAATATACACAGTAGGATTGGGTAGAATAATTTGTGAATAGATAATTGATTGTTATTTTGAAGGATAAATTACCAAAATCCCCCTCGAGTTTTGTTAAAACTACCAAATAAATCACTTGGTTTGAAAATTATCAATTACTCCCTTTAATTTGTTTTTTATTTGAACATTAATAAAAATACATTTTTTCTTAAAATAAAAAAGGATGAAAATGACATCAAAACCCATATATTTAACATTGTTTTTTTAAATTTCACTATTTTTTAAAAAAAAAATTTTAAAGAGGATAATTGATAATCTTTCACAGAGTTTATTTGATAAATTGGATAAACTCAAGGGATTTTTGGTAATTTACCCTATTTTTTTAAGATGTAAATGGTTAGTGGATGAATTATTTAGAATCGTGTGCGGCGTTAATGGAACACGGTCATAACTCATAATCGCTTTACAAATACCTCTGTTTGCAAGCACAAGTTTAACAGTTAGCCCTCCCTATAAGCCACTTGAGGCACATCCTGCGATTTACCTCTTCCACCAATCCCCAGGGCAGGGGCGGTGGGGCCCGGTGGAGTACACCATTTTATTATTATTATTGATTATGCCCCTATGGGTACACCATTTATTATTATTGATTATTTTAATTACTACTAATTAATTAATTGTTGGTTCGACAGGAGTATTATAATCTTAGCCATATCCATTAAGCATGTGATCCAACACCTGTCGCATTCTTAATTTTGAACCAATAGCTTATATAGTCCATGCTGGGCCCACACCTCATTTTCTTTCACAAGGAAAAATTACCACAATTATATGTAAAGTTGTGACTATGTAGAAATTCAATTTGATTATTTAACGATTGCAATTTTTTTAATTTAGTTATTTTTATCTATTTTTAATCGTTAGAATTAAGAATGAGGATTAAAATTGAAGATTGCAATAATTAAAGTATCAAATTATGATTTTATGATAATTTAACAAGATACTTAAAGTACTAAATTTGATAATTTGATCGGAAAAAAATATATTTTTATCACATTATATTAAATATTCCAAATTATATTTTAAAATATTATATTTAAAGTGATGTTTTTAAAATCGGATCAAACCAATCGATTCGATTAAAAACCAGAACTGAAACCGATCTAGAACATTCAAAAAAACCTACTCCCATTTTTAAGATTAAAGAGGGTTGGACTTTAAATAATTGATCAAAAATATAAATTTATCCCTCTCAGAACCTTTCATTTAGCTTCTAAATTCCATTTCGGTGATCGATAATGATAAACAAATACTCTCTCCCTCCCATAAATATGTTCACACCTCCAAAGGGAATACACACAAATTAATAACCTTATAATACACTTTAATTTCAAAATTGTCACCCCTCTACAGCTCACATGACTTACTTTATAATTTATTTATTACCTAAAAATATCAAACTACCCATAAAAGTAAACTCTTTCTTAAACTTTGTATCTGCCGTAACTGTGAATTTCTCTTGGGGGCGGAGAGAGTACATTTTTTTTAAACCGCAAAAATTTTATTAAAATAATAGAATAGAGTATAAGAAATACCCAAAAAGAGTTACAATAGAAATAACATCAATAACTCCAAGATATCAAAATACATTTAAAACTGAAGAACTATTCGCGGATTGAGCTCCCAATCTTCAAAGCCATATCGATCAATGGACTCATCCTTTAACCGAATCCAACTCCAAATACGAATTTTAAATTCTTTTACTACATCAGCTACCTCCACTTTCTCATCCCGAAATATTATAGCAATTCTAGATTTCAATATTAACCATATAATACATTCTCAAATGCAAAGTGAAACATATTTCCTTTTCTTTCCTCTCAAAATCGTACTAAAAGATAGTAGATTTGTTGAGGGGTTCGAGGAAATAGCTGTTGACATCCCCAGCCACTTGAAGACATGCATCCATAAATTATGTGCAAACAAGAATTCGAAGAAAATATGTCGTACTATTTCTGCTTCCAATCCACATAGAGAACATGAAACACTTACAATGGGAGGCAATGCATTACGTCGAGCTAGCAAGGTTTTCGTAGGAATGCATTCACTCAAAACACGCCAAGCATGAACTCTCACTTTAGTTGGAACATATGAATTCCATATTAATTTGAACTCTTCTTTCTCTACCATTGAAGCACTAATGTTATTCTTCATGATCCATTCATAGGCAGCTTTTGCAAAGTAGATTCCTTCCTTCGTTCTGTTCCACCTTCATGTATCTTTGACGCATTGCCTTGAAATGTACCTGTTAATCAAATTAGTAAGATCATCAAGCATGATTAATTCTATATCTCATAGCTCCCTTCTCTATCTCCACTACCAATCCAACAATTCTCCCTCAATTTTCCAAAGCTCGTCATTGTATCTTTCTTTCCGAGACTTAAGCGATAAAGTCTCATAAATTTGTCTCTCAGCCTAACACCTTCTATCCATGCATCTTCCAAAAACAGAGTACTATTGTCACCATTACCAACAACCTTCTCCAAACCACCAAAGAACCACCCATCTTCTTGCCCAACTGTTTTAAAATCTCCCCCAACATCCTACCGGCTTCATTCTTCTACCTTGTTCTCCAACTCCTACAAAAATCCCCCAAGCTACCCCATTTTGATTTGATCACCCTTACCCACAAGCTGCCTCCATCATTCAAAAATCTCATCATCCACTTACCTAATATTGCTAAGTTAAAACAAGTTAAATCTTTAACACCAAGATCCCCATATGCCTTAGGCTGACATATATCATTCCACTTCACCCAAGAAATTTTATTTTCACTCTCACTTCCCCCCCCCCCCCACAAGAAGGATCTTTGAAGACTCGAGATCTCTTTCAAAATTAGTTTTAGAGCACGGTAAGGAGATATAGTGTAAATTGGAAGTGATACTAAAACTGCATTGACCAAGGTCAATCTTCCTCCAATAGATATATCCAAACCCTTCCATTTACGAATTCTATTCTTAATTTTATTCACCACATATTCCCATTTAGATGTCCGCCGGTGAGCTGTCCAGACTTTAACACCCAAGTAAGTACTCCCTCAGTTCCATTTTCATCTTCATATTTACTGTACACGCATTAAGAAAAGTAACTTTTAGGGGTAATTTGGTATTTTTGAATAATAAATAAATGATAAAGTATGTTATGTGTGTTAAAAAGGTGGTGGCAATTTTAAAATTAAAGTGTGTTAGAGGGATATTAGTTATGTACATTTTTCTTTTATGGAAGTGGGAAGTTGAAATTAGAACGGACCAAAACAGAAAGTGTGAAGTTGAAGTTGGGACAGAGGGAGTAAAAGGAAGACTGTATATCCTTCCTATATCTTAACACACCTGCAAATTCCTTCAAACTTTCTTTATTTGTATTCATTCCGTATAAGATGCACTTTCTAACATTAACCTACAATCCAGACACCGTCTCCAGACGCACCAGAAATCGTCTTAGAAATACCATATTTTCAATCTCAGCCTTTCCCACAAAGATAATATCATCAGCGAACTTTTAGTGTGAAATACTGATTTTTTTCTCTCCCAACTTCCACAGGTTTGTAGAGACCCTCTTCAGTAGCTTTGTACATCATCCTACAAGTGCCTTCAGCTGCCAACAGGAACAAGAAATGAGACAAAGGGTCTCCTTGCCTCAAATCTCTTTGTAGTTGAAACTCCAAAGTAGGACTTCCACCCCGTTGCGAAGAGAGTACATGATTTTAATTCCTTCCACCACTTTACTATTTCTTATGAATTAATTACTCCCTCCACCCACATTAAGGTTTACACTTTTCATTTTGATTTGTTCGAATATAATATTTATATATTTTTACTTTTTTTTAGTGAGATCCACACAAAACTGTTATTATATCTCTAAAGGATACACATACAACACTAATACAACTACACACTACAATTAAAATATTATATTTATCAACGAACTTAAACCCACATATGTAGTGGTCCGGACTGAGTTAGGTTAGGCTAGGCCGAGCACTTTTTCAGAAAAGTATGAATCTAGCTTGGCGCATGATTATCTAATAAGTTGGTCGTGGACTGGACCGGGCTACACGGGCCAATTCATGATTTGAATTGGTGGTTAAAGGGCTATAATAATGAAAATAATTTATCAAATGATTTGTTACAAAAATAATATTAATGATAAACATATAATATACATTATGATATTGCTACATTCGTCAATATACTTTCTCCGTTCCACAAAACGCTTCATGTTTTTTGTTCTACCTTGTTTAAGAGAAATTATTATTTGTTTACCAAATTTTATTGACTTTGGGTAATATAATATTTTTAGGTAATAAAAATGTATAAAGTAATAGTTAGTTTACTAAAAAATAATAACAAAATTGAAATTAAAAAGATTATTTAGGTTGTTGGATAAAATGATGTTTTCTTTATTCGGGTTTAAAGGGTATTGTAGGACAAACAAATGAGGAAAATATAAAGGGTTTTGTAGGACGAAGGGAGTATTTATTATAAAAAAATAACCATTAATTAAATATATTCAATTTTTTGTAAGAAAATTTTGTATAAAGATGTACTAATTAAGAGAAGATATCAACTTAATATTTTATAATTAAAAAATTTTAAATTTTCATATCATGTAGCATATGGAATTTGATGTTTAGAATTTTATCATTATTATTTTATATATTTTTAAAAAAAAATAAAAATATACTCCCTCCGTCCGCTCCAAAGAGTCTCATTTTTTCATTTTGGACGTCCGCACTTAATGGTCTTATTTTTTTTTTACACACATGGACCCACACACTGATTAGTGATATTTTCACATAGTTTTTATTTTTTTATATCCATTTTCATAGCTTTTTATCCGTTTTCTATGTGTTATTTGGGGGTGTGACGTGTTTTTATGGAATGTGTGAGAATGAACTTAATCATATGTAAAACAGGTGAAAACGGAGCAAAAATGGAGACGTGAGATGAAACAAGGAAGAAAAAACAGGGCAGCATGAACACGGCCGGCCGTATAAGATACACGAACCGTGTTGCAGCACACGGCCCGTGTACTGAATACGGGCCTATAAGAGGCAGTCGTGCGCCACCATCTGAACATCCAACACGGCCACCCTTTGGTTGTGTTTCAGCACACGACTCGTGTGCCGTTTTAAGTTAGTGTTGACCGAGAAATCCTGACACGACTCGAGCCGTGTTGCAGCACATGAGTCGTGTCTTGCTAGGACAGAAAAATTCCATAAATCTTCTAGAAGGTCTCCAAGGGGTATAAATATCAATTCATTCAATATTTTGATCATTTTGGATCCGAAATTCAGCTGCCCACACACATCACACACTAATTCCTCCATTCTACACCATATCCTTCATCACTTTTATCCATCTATGCAATATATCATTATCTCACCATAGATCCATCATCCAAGTGAAGAAAAGAAGCAAGGAAGAGAGGGGAATTACAAGGAAAGGAATGAGATAACCATTGGAGCCAATCAAAGGGAGTTTTTATCCAATTTTTATAGTAACATATTTGTTTGTCATGACTTGTAAGGTTTTTAATATATATGTTAATTATCTTATGATTATGGTGGGCTAATCTCCCTTGTGAGATTAGCAACATGAGAGTTGTTGGTTAATTTTGGAGATTTGTGTATTCTTAATCATATGTTGATTGGATTTATGATTTTATATCATTGATTATTAATTGCTTGATTTGTATTGTTGATTTGAGTGGTTAATTGTCATATGCATGTGATTAGATTGATAAATTAATTATATGTTTAGGATAGTTCATTGAATCAATTCATCATATACTTCATGTGCATTATAAGTTTTAAAGAGATAGAGATGTCATTTAGGATTTAGAATCCTTTGATAGAACATCTGATTGGTAAGATCGAGAGGTCGATTAATTGCATGAAGGGGCTCTCATTTCAAGCTTAGTACCTAGTCGGAATTGTTTGAGTGAGATCCAATCTATTGAGTTATTTTGGAATTCTTAATTGGATTCACATTCTATTCATTTCGAGAGGAAGTTTAGAAGGATTTAGTGTTGGCCCTTAATCCTATATCCATGATACATATGAATTTGATACATAATTCCTAGAATTATCACTTCTTAATTGTTGTTAATCTCACTTTTATTTAACTTGGAAAACCAATCACCTTCATCCTATTTTTGTTGATTGATCATTGTTTACTTGTTTATTGTGATCATTTTCATTTACTTGTTAAACAATCATCCCTTTGATGATTCGTCTCTATAAAATTATAAGAAACGTGAGATCGCTTAAACTCTAGTATCTACCTCCTTGTGGTTTGATAAATTATTGAATTGGTCATCACAACTACAAAATGGTCAATCACACACACCCACTAATACAAATATCCACTACACATTAAATAATAATACTTATTAATTCACGTGCAAAAAGTAAATGGACCTTTAAAACAAACAGAAGGAGTATCAACTGGGCCGAATATGGGCCTGAGCCGTGGACTGGGCTAAGCTTTTTAAAAAAAATTAAGTCACTTGAAGCCAATAATAACACATACTAATTTAGCTCACGTTATTCAAGGTTGGGTCCAAGCCAGCCATGGTTATTAAAAAAAAAAGTGAAAGTTAAGTTACATGCATGATATTATACCATAAAGTCAATTTTTTTAATTCTTTTTTATTTTACCTTTAATGTGGGGAAGGAAAATATGGAAGATGAAAAGAAAAGGTCAAATGTTACATTAATTTGGAAGTGTGACTATGAATGCGATTGTAGAGTTGATGATTATTATTATGTAAATAAACCAAAAAAGTAAAGCAACCTATATAGCCTACGTTATCCATATACTCACACGCAAAAAACACTACGCTGATATATATACACACAATTTTTTTAAATATCTTATACATCCGGTAATCCGTGCCTTACCTTTAAAATAGTAGTACTATAAATTTATTAACAAATACTCTCATCTCATTCGAATGATTACATATTTTCTTTTTGGGTATCTCTTCTTAATTATTACATTTCTCTTTTTAGTATATGGGAGTGGGACTCACACAAATTAATTATTTCTTTCTTTATGGCCCACATATCACACTAATGCACCTACCAACTTTACATTAAAATATTATTTCTCTCACCTCAATACATATTAAAATATTATACTCCATTAATCCATATGCAAAGAGCAAACGTAACCATAAGGCTGAGACGGAGGGGTACTATAAAAAGAGTAGGTGGGGGTAAATTTAATCAGAAATCTTAATCAAGTGTCTTGGAGTATTAATATTCCGTTTGCTGCAATTTTTTTTTCTTTATTGTAATATATTTACAGTCCATGTTCATACTATACTGATGTAGTACTATAAAATATAAACTTAGTGTTAAGAAAATTTGAAACGATTTTAGCTGTAAAATTTTTCAAACAAAATGAGATGCTCCGTAATTAGGTGCTTCATGTAATGTAACGATAATAAAATTATTGACAAACGAAAACCGTATTTAAATCATGAGGGCTTTACATGTTAAGTTGTGTAAAAAGGAATAGAATGCACCAAGAACATGACTTGAATTTATGAATAAATTAAAGAAATAAGAATAGGGGGCGTATTTTTAGAACTTGAAAAGTTATCACTACAAAAATGTTCCGCTTTAATAACCACTGACCATTTTGTAGCGGCTTTTGTGATGGTTTGGTGCCCTCCTTCTTTCCATTTATTCCAAATAAGAGTTAATTAAAAAAAAATCTCCATATTTACTCCAATTGCAATTTAATCTCAACTTATGAATTTGCAAAAAACACTACTATCTTTGAAGTTTGTTATAAATCGTACTCATCGGGCAGTCAGGTGCTGCCCGATTGCTTATGTGACTGACTTATGCCACGTCAACTTTCAAGTTATTTATTTTAATTGCAAGAAAATCCCCATCTTTATTTTAATTGCGATTTAATCTCGATCTTTGAAATTTTGGCAAAAAAAACATCAGTTTATATATTTTTGCAAATCGCGCCCACATAATCAAACTTAAATATTTATTATATTTGAATTTTTAAAAATTATTATATAAAATAATAAAATTCTAATTTAATATACATTTATTTTACCTAATTTACAAAAAAAAATACTATAAATTATATAAAACCAAAATATCTAAGTAATTAATTTTTTGCTGTGCATCACTTGTAGAACACTAAGCTTAAATCTTTCAAATTTTCGAATGTCAAAATTAATTTTAAGAAATGATCATTTTTTTATAATTTATATTTATGGAACTATTACTTATCAATTAATTAATTATGAAATAATTTAAAATTTTAAAATTTTGTTACGTTGAAATAAAGTTGTTGATTGAGATAAAAAATTATTTTAAGTTAAGAAAATTTATTGAATAAACTAATAATTTATAATATTTAAGTATTAAAATGGACAAAAATTAATATATATATATATATATATATATATATATATATATATATATATATATATATATATATATATATATATATATATATACTATTTGAATGTCAGAAATAATTAATTTGTTCATATATTAAAAATTAATGACTTAACTTAATTATTTAAATTTTATCGTGTGGATGCCATTTGAAAAATAATATAATATTTTTTTTCTAGAATCTCAAATGTTGATATTAATTTGCAACTAAATTAAAGGTGAGAGTTTTTCATGCAATTCAAAAAAAATTGGTGAAAGTTGACGTGGCATAAGTCAGCCACGTCAGTAATCGGGCATCACCTTGCTGCTCGATGGGTGTGATGTGCAACAAACCTCAAAGATCATGGTCTATTTTGTAAATTCTCAAAAGTTGAATTAAATTGAAATTGAAGTAAAAGTAAAAGTTTTTTTTTCAATTCCCTTTAAATAATTTCATTTATTGTTACCATGAAGATTAAGAAATAATTAAATTTATGTGTTGGCCTCATAAAAATATATTACTCCCTCCGTCCGGTTCTATGGTACTTATATGCTTTTTTCACGTGAATTAAGGAGTATTATTATATGTAAAGTGTGTAGTTATATTAGAGGAAAGTGGTGAGCCAACTTTTTTACTAAATAGGGAAAATGAATACCTTTGAAACGGACGCAAAAATAATAAAATCGATACCTTAGAAGCGGACGGATGGAGTAATTGTTATGGGTGGGTTCAATGGAGGTATATTATTTTTATTTTTTTAAAAAAATTATAAATCTTTATTCGATCCATTATTTTTGTCTTTTCGGCTTAACTTTTGTGTATTCGTCCTAACATTTTTTACTATATTCTGTCTATGTTTTCGTATTTTTATTGATCTTTATTAGACCCATTTTTTTTTTCTATTACGCCTTACAACTCAAAATTTTTTACTCTATGACCAGTCTATGATTTTTGGGTTTTAATAATCTCTATTCATACCATTTTTTTGTTTATTCGGCCTATTTTTTTTTGTCCATTCAGACAATATTTTTTCAGCATACACATTCTCTATTCAACTCATTTTATTTATGTTGGACCCTCTATTTTTTCGTCAATCCATCCCTAATTTTTATTCTTCTATCATTATTTGAAGGCGAATTAAATTAAGGGTATTTTGGGTATAAATCCATAAAGGTGGATAGAAAAAATATGATTTTATTCTAGTGGGTAAAAGTAGAAAAAATATATTCCCCATTCATTATTAACGTATTCATTTTACAATTTTGCTCGTCTATTTTTTAAGTATTCATTTTTTTTTTTAGCAAAAAGGTTTACACATAATCCACAACTACTCTCCACTAATATAACTATTAATTTTATATAAAAATAATAATACTTCTAAATTACACTATCAATTTTATATAAAATAATAATATTTTTAAATTCAACTGAAAAAACAAATGAATATATTTGTGATAAACGGAGGGAGTAATACATTTGGAGGTGAGTATTTTTTAAGTATATTACTCCCTCCGTCCGCCCGAAAGAGGGATATTTACTTTTGTGCACGTTGATTAAAGAATATTATTATTTAATGTGTAATGAGTAGTTGTATTAGTGGGAGTGTGAATCCCATATTTTAGTTGTATTAGTAAATATGTATAAATTCCATGCATGTAAAAAAAAACTCTCTTTAAAACAGAAGACTAAAATGAAAAAAATATTATCTTCCAAGCATAGTATTAAAAAAAAATATCCTTGAATGGCATAGGATGATAAAGGTGATGGGTAGTGTGGGGTGGTAGGGTTTTAGGGTATATTAACGGGGAGCATGGGCGCGTGGGAAGCGGAGAAGATTTCGGAGGATGTGTATGTGAGAGAAGGGACAAAACGTACGGCGGATATATACAACCGGTGTTCTCTTCCTCTCTCTCTCCCAAAATACACACACTACTTTCGGAATACTGTTATCAAATGCAGAGTAAAAGAACAGACGCAGCGGTGGGCTCGAGAAAGTCCTCGTCTTTCGAGTTTACAGCTTCTGTCTCTCTCTCTCTTCACTTTCTCTCTCTAGCCTCATGCACTAGATCTCCGCTGTAACACACTTAGATCTCTTCTTACACACTCTCACTCTTCTCCACGCGCCAACTCTCCCCCTATTCTAATCTCTATATTACCCTCCTACATCAATTTCATATTCTAACATTTATTTATTCTAGTATTTGAATTGGTATTTACTTCAATTTTTACGATTAAAAGTTGCAATCACTAACACTTATTCCAATTCAATGTTTGGAGGGTTAATTGCAAAAAACCCAAACCCCTAATTTTATTACAAATAAATCTCAACCTTTGAAAAATTATAAAAAAAGCCTTAATTTTAAGTTTTGTACAAAATGTATCCAACTGGCGGAGAGGGCTGTCCGACGTCTGACGTTACGTTGACCTTTGTCACGTTAACTTTGATTTTATTGCAAAAAAAAAAACATCAATCTTTACTTTTATTGCAAATAAATCTCAATCTTTGAGATTTTGGCAACAATAATCATTAAAATTTTTATTTTATTTTAAATTCCATCAATCTAATAAAAAATTATATTTCATAATAATATTATATTCTCAAAAATTATTATGTAAAAATATTTAAAACTTACTCCCTGCGTCCCATGCAAATAGATACATTTGATTTTTGCACGTACATAAAGGAGTATTATTATGTTATGTAAAGTGGATATGTGTATTAGAGAGATGTGGTGGGCCGTTGGTGGGCTATTTTTACTAAAAGAGAAAAATGATGCAATTTAAATGGGAATCCCAATATAATAAAATGATGTTATTTGGGTGAGATGGAATGAGTACATTTTAATGCTTACGTTTAAAAATAGGAAAATGCTTGTTATTTTCAGGTTGATTAAAGAATATAGTATTTTAATGGAATGTGAGTTTAAAAATATACCCCCTCAGTCCTGTTCTAAAGTGTCTATTTTACTATTTTTGGCGTCCAATTCAAAAGTATTCATTTCTCCTATTTAGTAAAAAAGTACACAATATGGCCCACCACTTCTCTCTAATGCAACTACCCACTTTACATATAATAATAATACTCCTTAATCCACGTGCAAAAAGTAAACAGACACCTTAGAACCGAACGAAGAGACTAATATTTAATGCAAGTGGGTAAGTGTATTATTATTGGAGTGAAGCTTGCGTGCGCCCGGGTGCACACCGTACGCCTTTAAAATTTAGTATTATGGATAATGGTACATTATTTTGTTCTAAAAGGTATACACTTTAATTAATAAGGGTACACCATTTTGTTCTAAAGGGTATACACTTTTCATTAATATTTTTATTTTTCTTCAGAAAATAAAGGGTACACATCTTTATACTAAAAGGTATACAATTTAACACAAAATTCTAAAGGCGCACGGTGCGCCCCGTGCGCCCGGGTGTACACAAGTTTTTGCCTTATTATTGTATGTGGGTCCCATGATAATATATTAATTATTTTAGGTGGGTCATCTGTCAAAAAGAGAAACGCAAAGATTGAAATGAGACGTCAAAAATAAAAAAATTTATATAAATTTTTTGTCATCTATATATATATATATATATTTTTTTTTTGTCATACTAAATATATCATAAAATTATGAAAAAATCTCAAGACATGTTTAAGAATACTTTGATTTATAAATTATAAAAATTTTATAAAGCATAAAATATTTTTTAAACTAAAATAAATTTATTATTTTATTTAATAGTTTTTTAGAATTTAAATTTTAAATATAAAATATAATGGGTACAATTTAAAATAAAAAATAAAAATCTGATTGTCTTTTTTGCCAAAATCTCAAAGGTTGGGATTAAATCGTAATTTAAGTAAATATTGAGGTTTTTTTGCAATAAATTCAAAGCTGACATGGCAAAGGTTAACGCCACGTCAGACGTCGGACAACCCTCTCCTGCCCATTGGGTGCGTTTTGCACGAAACCTAAAGGTCGAGGTTTTTTTTGTAATTTCTCAAATGTTGGGATTTATTTGCAATAAAAGTGAAGGTTTGAGTTTTTTTGCAATTAACCCATAATTAAATGATATATATATTTATTATTTCCTAAATTAATACTATATGCCACAAGGGGGTTAATGGTAAATTGTAAGATATAATTTTATTATGCTATGAAATATGAAAAGTGAAATAGAGAATTTAGATTGAATTCACTAAAAACATATTTAGGAGCTACTACGTACGAAGAATGGTAATGGGAATCACTAAGGACTCAATAATAATAAAAATGAATGATGTTGAGTAATTATTGAATTAATGGGAGTGATTGATGAATTTTAGGGCAATTCTTATGTTACCTAGGCTCACACATGATCAGGTCACAATAGGTTGCAAGTACTTTACTTTAAAAAAAATATTTTAGTACTTTTATTCTTTTTCCACATCAATCCTATTTTATTTATTTTTGTTTTTTATTAATAGAAAGATGTACTTTATTTTTATCTTAAGATACTTTATGTTATTTATTTTTAATTTAATTTTTTAAATAGTTTTAAGTGTTATGACATTTATATATTCTTAAATAAAATTTACAAGATGAATAGTATAGGTAACAAATCAAATAATTATAATACATTATTTAATTTAATTTAATCCACTTAAAATTATAATCTTAAATAAATAATCATGTATTATATAATAAATTAAATAATGATATTCTTTATACTTAAATGGAAGCCGAATAAAAAATAATAACGAATCTAGCTAATTAAATTATGATAACAACTAAAATAAGGCGCTGTTTTCTTTTCAATTTTTAATTTAATTTTATTTAATTTGAAAGTATTTTAATTGTGTACATGGATAATTTGTCTTATAAATTAGGAGATGGTCTCGACCAACACTATCTCTAATATTCTTACAATTAATTGTTATCATCACTTTAAATTTAAAAAAATATTATATTTTGAGTGAGTCTCATATAAAATATATTGTAATCCATATTTTTTAAAATTACTCTTTAGGGAGGAGTATATAAAAAATTACTCTTTGAAAAACAACAATTTTTATACCGAAGAGTAATAATTCATGTCTCTAAAAAATAATTTTTCATCTACTAAAGAGTAATCAATAAATTAGGATTACAAGAATTTGAAGAGTAATTTTTTTGTTTAGAAAAGTAACAATTTGTGCCTATATAGTAATTTTTTTATGTATTAAAGAGTAATAGAATTTATATACAAATGTATGTAAATTCGCTTTACACAAATATTTATATTATCTTTTATCCGTAATACGAATTTCACATGAAATAGTTCAATTGAATGAATATTAATTTTCTTTTATTAAATATCATTTTTTATTAAAAATATTACTATTGCATTTTATCAATCTTATAATTAAGTACATAAAAAAATCGAATTAATTAATTAATTATAATTTTAAAACTTAGAAAACTAAATATGAATTCACGTTATAAAATAACAATCAAAATAAAAATTAAATTGAATAATATACATATAAAATAAAAATCAGAATATGATAATATATGTTCTGCATAACTCTAGATTGAATAGTGATTAGCGGTAGGATATTAGTTTGTTTATTAGTTAGAATATTAAGTTTATGGAGTGGGTCTCATGAAATTTACATTTTAAAATGGATAAATAAAAATATTTATTTAAATTTATGGATATTTTTAACTAGTATTATAGTAATAAAATTCAAATAAAAATGCTTTAATTAGTAATTAATTTTTTATTATATTTCAAATATTTATTATATAGTTGATATGTGTATCAAATTAAAGATCTTGAAAAGCCGAATAATTTATATAATTTTTATTAATAATAGAGATGTACAAATAGACTTATAAACATTTAAATTTTTTCACAAAATAAATCACATGATTGGTTGGTAATTAATAAAGAGAGATGACATGTGTCTTTATTCCTTATTATAGTAATTATATTACTTTGGTATAACTGTATCTATCAAATGAAATGAGTAGTGCCGTTCTTTAGCTCTTTTTTTTATTTAATTTAATTTTAAAAGTATAATTAAATATTATGATTTAGGGTACATTTTATTCTAATGATGAAGGATATATTTTATTCATAAAATTAATTATTCATCCTAAGAGTTTAGACTTCATTATTATAGGAGAATAATTGTAATTTTATCTTTATGATATTTAGGGTATATTTTTCCTCTAAATTTAGAATACAATGGTCTTATAATAATAATAATAATAATAATAATAAATAAATAAATACCCACATTAGTTGAAAAGAGGACCACATATTACTTATAGAGATACGAAGATCAAATACTCTCTCCGTTCCATTGAAATATACACGTTTTTCCATTTTTGTTCGTCCCGATGCAAAGTGTGCATTTTCTTTTTTGATAAAGATAACCACATATATTAATTATTTTTCTCTCCATGTGCCCACATGCCATACTAATACACTTATCCACTTTACATTTAAATATTATTTCTCTCACCCCACTACATATTAAAATATTATATCTCTTAATCAACTTGCAAAAAATAAATTCCCACATTTCAACGGGACAAAGGAAGTATTAATTAATTATGGGGACGGGATGTGGTCACAAGTTCCATCTAAGTGACTCTCCATTTCATTTTATATAATAATTTGTTGAAATTAGTTTTTAGTGAATAATATATATTTATCTTCTAGTGTAATGAATTACTCCCTCCGTCCCACAAAATTCTTCACACTTTCCTCATTTGTTTGTCCCACAATACCCTTCATACCCAAAAAAAGGAAAAAAAATATTTTATCCAACAACCTTAAAAGTTATTTTAAGTTCAAATTTGCTACTCATTTTTCACACATATACTATTAATTTATAGTTTTTTATTACCTAAAAATACTATAATACCCTCTAAAGTCAATAAAGTTTGTCAAAAAGTGCAATTTTTCTTAAATAATGTGGAACAGTAAATGTGAAGCGTATTGTGGGACGAAGGGAGTATTATTCTTTAAATTTTGATATATTTTAATTGTTTTTACATTGTTGTTAAGATGAACAATATATTTTTATTAAAAAAATTAATAACTATTTTTCAAGAGTGAATAACTACTCCTTCCTACCCTCTAAAAGATGGCCTTTTGTTTTTCTACACTAGATTAAGGAGTATTATTATTTAATTTGTAGTGGGTTAGTGGTATATGGACCCCATATTTTAATTGTATTAGAGGGAGGTGTGGTCTCATGTGTATAAAAAAAAAAGTAACCCTTTAGTTGAAATGTCCAAAATGGAAAAAAGACCATTTGAACGAAAGGAGTATATATTTGCACATTATGTAATACTCTGTTACATATATTAGTTACCACTAATCTCCAATACATTGATTTAACATATAAAAACATAATACCCAAAATTCTAAACCACCTCATTATCACTATTCATGCTCTTAAAAATAAACCTAAAGCAATAATAGCTTGTAATCCATAATTGAGAATGGGGTAAATATAAAAATTAGTCCCGTAAGTATGACATTTTCCAACATTAGTCATTTATTATTTGCAATTCTAAATTTTGGTACATTTTTGTTCAGTTTTAGTCCTTTTGTCTAGTTTTAGTCCTTTTGGTCCAGTTTTGGTTATTTTTTCAAAATTTGGTCAATTATTGGTCCTAAATATATACATTTTCGGACCATTTTTTTATTTTTTTTACATAAAGGACTAAATTTGGACAAAAATGACTAAATTCGGATCAAAATGATTAAAACTGGACCAAAAGGACTAAAACTGAACAAAAAATGACCAAAATTGAGAATTGCAAATGATAGAGGACTAAAGTTAAAAAATGTCATACTTACATGACTAATTTTGAATTTACTCATTGAGAATTCTATACTCCCTCCGTCCCGGTCAAACAGCATCATTTGTTTTTTGTACGTAGATTAAGGAGTATTATTATTTTATGTAAAGTGTGTAGGTGTATTAGAGAGATGTGATGAGTAGTGGTGGTCCATTGGTGGACCCTTTTTACTAAAAGAGAAAAATGGTGCAATTTGGACGGAACGCCCAATATAATAAAATTGTACTATTTGAGCGGGACGGAGGGAGGGAATAATTTTTTAAGCAATCATGTCACATGCATCAATTATGAGTTAGTGAAAAAGTAATGATTAAAATAGTTAAATTAGTTGTGAGTAGCGATTATGTGTTCCATAGTATTGCATGTATATACTTACATATTAGTGTAGGTAGGCAGTGAGAGCTATGACTTATAATATAATTGTCTCCTGCTAACTACGCAAAAAGATAGGATTTGGAACTAAATTATTGATTAATTAATTGGATCTAGTAAATGAAATGTGTTGCTTATATAGCACGAGCCTATTCATCAATTTAAGGACAAAAACCTACTTACTTAGGACTAATTTTAAGTTTAAGTCAACTCAGTAAAGGTCCACATCCGTATTCTTAATTTTCTATCCCTGGTACTCCATTTATGATTGGCTCCACAATACTTCCTCCGTCAAGCTCTAATCTTAAATTAATGGGACGGAAGGAGTATATCTATATACTCTTTTCGACGAATTATAGGTTTGTTTTTTGTGTGTGAACTAAAAAATATTTCTCTCTCCATTTCAATAATACATGCACGTATTTGCTGGCACAGAGTTTAAAAAAAACTTTTTGTTGTAATGATTTAAGAAAGAGAAGAGATTTTTGAGTAATTAAATAAAATAAAACATATGATATTAATTGATTTTAACTAGATTTTACTTAAAAAGAATATATTTTTGTAATATTGTAGTACAATTGTAAGGTTATTGATATTGTGTATTTTTCTCATTTTTAGTGTGTGCAAGTATTCTTAGAATGGAGGGGATATTATTTTATGTTTAGTGTATAATTATATTAGAGAATGAAAATAGTCGTACGTGCAATTCTTTAATAAAAGGGGGAAATGAATACTTTTAAGAGTTACTGTCTAAAGATTTTTTATTTTATTTTTTTAATTTCAAGTCACATAACTGGGAATTTATAAATAATATACTAGTACTAGTATAAATTAAAATATATATATATATATTAAAATTGTATTCCGTCGTCCGAACTTCAACATAACACTATTCATTTTAATTTGTCTCAATTCAATTGCTTCTCTTTAAAAAAAACAAAAAAACTCAAGTACTATATCCACAATATATTTTAAGTTTAATATTTTCATTGTTTATTAATTTCCTCACGTAACATGCTAATTTTACAATTTAATTACTATCAAAAATACTAAATGCATTATTCTAAAAAACAGATCAAAATAAACTCTTTACATAATTTACATATAAAAAGTAGATATGAAAGAGGGTGACTGTTTTTACTTTTTTTGCGGTAAAAATTTTTATAAGACAATCCCAAATAAAAATAATTTTATTAAATACTCCAAGAATAATAATATTCAATAACTTTGAAACTCCAAAATAATCCTGGCCTAAATGTTAAATACTCCAATAGACATTATTTTTGTGAGAGAGTACATATGCAAGACGAGTTATTAAACTCTGCCCACTTTTTCTTCTTACAATTTATTTAGTTGATGGTGGGTTCTTACCTTCCAAAAATTATGCAAAATTATACAAAAATAATCCAATCATAGGTCGTTGATCCAGCATTGGATAATAAGGGGAAAATATATCCGAGCAAACACATCAAGAGAAATAATGTTGAAAGGTCTTTAAATTTATTTGTGACTTATGAGGAGCCACACTAGGCGCAGTCTTTACGCATATCCCGCCGATTGGACTTCACTTTCTTTCCCTCTCTTGCTTTCAAACTTTCTTGAGACTGCTGGTTCAGTGTCAACAAATACCTTTTGTCATTATTAGAAAATAAAAAATTGTCCATTTACTTTGAAAAAATAAATCAAATCTAACTAGTTTTAGTACAATTTGATTATAACATCCCTAATTTTGACTTAAATTTTTTGCCAATTTGTAAATTAAAACATTGCTCACAGGCGGGCGAAGGGAGTATATTTTAATAGTATTACTCAAATTTACATTTCCCAACAACATTATTTAAACAGCTATACACATCTTTATATATAAAATAATAAATTTTCTTAAATTCAACGCACACAAAAGTAGGTGCATAATTTTTTTGGGACAAGTGAAGTATGGAGTATTCTTTAATATTCTTTACATTACCGGATGTATTTCACAATTTTTTGTGCATGGAGTTAAAAAAATTTATTTAATATAGAAAAGAGAATAAATATTTTAATTAATTAAATGAAAAAGTATTTAAAGTTATTGAAATGTATGAAAAAATAATATTATCTGGGATGTGTTTAAAAAATATTCATGTCCCGTCACAAAAGTTATATTGACGTCCCAAGAATTATATTTCTTTTTATGATAGATGGACTCACACAAACAATTACTCCCTCCATTCCACTAATTACGAAATAGTTTTATTTTTTATCTGTCCCAACACTTATGTACGTTTCTAAAAATGGAAAAAAATACATTACAATACTATTGACTTTTTATACACATACTCACAACTTTACACACATTTTTATTAAATTATCTGAAATATTCAATTTTTACATACATTTCAATAACTTTACACATCTTTTGCAAAATTTACCGGGACAGAGGGACTAATATATTTTTATGGGACCCCACACAAAACTAATATATCTATCCACTACAAATTAATTAGGGGTGTGCACAGTATGATTTCACGGTTATTTCGACAAAATCTAAATTGCATTGTTATATACGGTTCGATTTAACAATTAAAGTTAAATTGCGATTTATCAAGTAAATTTTTTAATGCTGTTTTAGACGGTTTTGCGGTTTGACGATTAAAAATTAACATATTACATAACAATACAATGCATATGGATGTATAAAAAAATAAAATATGTGTACATGCTTAATTTAAAATGTTTTCCATCCTTATAAATAAAATAATGTAACAATGATCAAATCAGATAATGAGATATTAATGATATAAAATCATCATTTGAACTCCATAACCAACTTAACTTAAATAATATAATCTTTGTGACATAAATCAAACTTTTATTAAAATTATTTCATAATTCAAATTAATTAACCTTGTATATTTTTTTTTACTTCTTCAATAATACTAATACATATACATAATATATATATATAATTAAATATATTTATAATTTGAAAAATAGAGTGCAGTGCGGTGTGGAGCGGTGTAATTTTAGATGAAAATCGAAATTACACCATTCAAGCGGTGCGGTTTTCTCTAATAAAATTAACCGGGTTAAAGTGAAAAAATACTAAATGCGATGCGGCTCGATCGATTTTTGCGGTTTTAAAAAATTATTGCCCACCCCTAACATTAATATATTATACTCCCTCCGTCCGTTTCAAAGAGTATTTTTTTTTGGCGTCCACACCAAAAGGGTCTCATTTTTTTACATATATGGGACCCACTAATACAAATAAAATATGGTCTCACACACTCACTGATACAATTACACACTACACATTAAATAATAATACTCCTTAATCCAAATATAAAAAGCAAATGGGTCTCTTTAAATCGGACAAAGAGAGTTTCTCTCAACTCACTATATATTATAATATTGCTCCCTCCATCTCTCTGAAAGAGGTGCATCACTACAAAAAAAACTATTTTTTAACAACGGAATATTCCATTGCTAAAAGCATTAATTTCATTATTAAATTGGCTTACCAATTGATTAGCGACGGAATTCGTTGGTAAAATTTTGTTGCTAAAGTAGTGGTTAGTAAATTTTTAGCAATGAAAAATTAATTCCGTTGGTAAATAATTCTATTGGTAATCCGCTGCTAATAATTTCGTTGATAATTTATATAATGATTCCCTTGCTAATCTGTTGGTAATTACCAACGGATTGAATTTCATTGCTAAAATAGATAATAAACCCGTTGGCATTCCGTTGCTAAAATAAAAATGTCATTTTTGTTGCTAATTCATTGGTAATTAACAACGGATAGAATTTCGTTGTTAAATTCGGTTGCTAAAAAATACTTTTTTTGTAGTGCATGTTGTTATTTTAATTATTTTCAATATGCATATTTTTTTATTTTTTGATAAATATGACCAACACAAAACAATTACTATATCTCCATGGGGTACGCACATGTACAACATTAATACAACTACACATTATATATATATTCTCATCTATACATTAAATATTAAATTTCTTAATTTATGTGTACAAAACAATTACATCTTTTTTAAAGAAATAGAGAAAGTATATTATTTTAATCACGTGCAAACGATAAATGTAATTCTTTAAAAAAACGGAGAAAGTAGATACACTATAGTATCTTTTACCACTTTAAGTAAAAATAAAATATAGTAAAATAATTTATTGAATAAATGAAAAAAAAAGTGTGAAATACTTTTGAAATAAGATACTCCCTTCCCTCAATTATATAGAACGAGGAAAGTAATACTCCTTCCGTCCCATAATACTTTTTCACATTTACTGTTCTACGTTGTTTAAGAAAATGTGCACTTTTTTACCAACTTTATTGACTTTGGAGGGTATTATGGTGTTTTTAGATAATAAAAAAGTATAAAGTAATGATATGTGTGTGAAAAATGAGTAGCAATTTTGAAATTAAATGAACTTTTGAGGTTGTTAGATAAAGTGATGTTTCCTTTTTTGGGGTGTAAAAGGTTTTGTGGGACAAACAAATGAGGAAAGTATGAAAGGTTTTATGGGACGGAGGAAGTAGTATTTCTTAGGGTTAATTGCGTTAAAAATCACGAATTTTCAACGGATTGCAAATTAATCCCGACTTTTATAAAATTACAAAAAAACTATGACCTTTCATGTTTGTGCAATTCGCACCCATCGGGCAGCTGAAGCCTGCCCGACCGCTGACGTGGCGTTGACCTTGCCACGTCAGTTTTTAGTTGATTGCACGAATAATTCCAACGTTTACTTAAATTGTAATTTAATCTCAACATTTGAAAATTTAGCAAAAAAGACCATAAATTTTTATTTTTATTTTTAAATTGCACAATCTAATAAAATTTATATTTTATTTTTAAATTTAAACTCTAAAATATTATTAAATAAAATAATAAAATGTTTATATGAATAAAATGTTTATTACTTAAATTATGTGAATAAAATTAATTATATATATTAGGTAGTAAAAAAAATTATACAATCTCTAAATATTTAAATTCTTTTAATTTTTAAAATATTTTATACATTATAAAACTATTATAATTTATAAAATCAAAGTATTCGTGAACAAGTCTCAATATCTTTTCGTAATTTCACATTATATATAGAAGAATGACAAATATACCTATGAGATGTTTAAGAAATTTTATTATTCATAAAAAAATCATTTAAAATTAATTTATAAATTCAAGTTTTATACTGAGAAAAAATATTCGTTAAGATTTATTTTATAAAAACTAAAATAATTTTATTTACTTATCATCATACTTTTCGTTTTCATCCATCTCGTACTTACCTTCATCACATCAAATCAATCAATAACCTCAAAAAGTTATTATATATTAATCTAAAAAAATAACACTCACACTTAACACACATAATATATTTTATACTTTATTTATTATCTTAAAATACTATAATGCCCTTAAAAAGTAAAAAAAATCAAAAAATAACTTTTTTAAAGCTAAATATCTACCGTACTAGTGAAAATAACTAGGGACAGAGGGAGTAGTAAAAAATTAATAAATAAAAATTTAAAAGACTTTGTAAAAATAATAAATATTTAATATTCCCTCTGTCCGCTAATAAGGTATTCATTTTACTATTTTTGGCGTCTGTTTCAAATGTATCTATTTCCCCTATTTAGTAAAAAAATACACAATATGACCCACCATTTCCCTCTAATACAACTGCTCACTTTACATATAATAATAATACTCTTTAATCCATGTGCAAAAAATAAATGGATACCTTAGAACCGGACGGAGGGAGTATAACATTTAGTATGAAAATACAAAATAAAAATAAATAAGTAATATAATCTTTAGTTATGAATTTAAATTTTAAAATAAAATATAATTGTTTTATTAGACGATGCAATTTAAAAATAAAATTAAAAATTTGATAATTTTTTTTTGATAAAATCTCAAAGGTTAGAATTAAATTGCAATTTAAGTAAAAGTTGGTGTTTTTCTTGCAATCAACTAAAAGCTGATGTGGCAAGGTCAACGCCACATCGACAATCGGACAGACTTCAGCTGCCCGATAGATGCTAATTGTACAAATATAAAATGTCATAATTTTTTTTACAATTTTATAAAAATTGTAATTAATTTACAATTCACGTAAAGTTAGTGATTTTTAACATAATTAATATTGTACGCAAGAGGGGAGGCCGAGGGAGTAGTTGAACGTAAGAAAAATGTGAGGTGGGGTGAGGGGTTAGGGAGGATTGCGCGTGTGGGTGAGGCGCGTGGAGTTAAGGGGGGGATTGCGTGTGTGGGGGTGGTCTTAGGTCTTCGTGTAGGAGTTTAGATTAGTAGGGTAGGACAGCGTAGAGTGGGGTAGGGATGGACAAGAGATATCAAACTGCGCTACACAAAAGTCTTTTCTACTTTTTCCACACAGACCGCCGCTTTCCTTTTACAAATATATTACTTAAATAATTTTTACTTTTTCCTTTTCAAAATACTCCCTTCATCCCAATTAAAGTGCACCATTTTATTTTTACACTTAGATTAAAAAGTATTACTCCATCCGTCTCAAATTCAAGTTCACGTTTACTGTAGATACGAAGTTTAAGAAAAATCACTTTTTGACTTACTTTTGAGGGTAATATGGTATTTTTGGGTAATAAATAAATAATAAAGTATGTTATGTGTGTTAAAAAGGTGATGACAAATTTGAAATTAAAGTATGTCAGAGGGATATTAGTTTGATACTTTTTCATTTTATGGAAGTGTGAAGTTGAATTTGGGACGGAGCAAAACGGAAAGTGTGAAGTTGAAGTTGGGACGGAGGGAGTATTATTTTATATAAAATGGGTAGGTATATTAGAAATATATGATGGGTAGTGGTGGACCCTTTTTATTAAAAGAGGAAAATTGTGCAATTTGAACGGGACGTCCAATATAGTAAAATGGTACTATTTGGGCAGAACGGAGGGAGTATTTCTTAATTTTCTAAAAAAAATACTAGTAAAGTATACTCTTTCCGTCACAAATTAACATTTACGTACGTAAAAATTACTCCAGATATAGGAGTAAATATTTTAATGTATAGTAAAGTAAGAGAAATAATAAATATGAAGTTGGTAATTGTATTAGTAATGTGTGTTAGCCCTTTATGAAATATTTATTTAATTATTTTATGTGGATTCAATTTGACAAAAAAAATATTAATTTAACTTGAGACAAATTAAAATAAAAAATTTAAATTTTAATATGAGACAAAGAAAGTGATATAGTAGTAAAGAATTTGGGGTGATTTTGGAGTATATGTATTGGTACATCCCCATTTTAAAATGGATATTGAGTAGTTTAAAAAAAAATTATATTATTTAACAATAAAAATTAAATTAAAAATAAAATTTATCTGTAAAAATCGTTGAAGTGCATGGCGGTAAAGTCTAAAATTTGATGTTTACTAACAATGGTCACACTCAGCCCTGACTATTCATTCGAAGCTTTGCCTCGAGTGACTAAATTGCCTCCTAAATATTATTTCCTTCGTCCCATAATACTTTTTACGTTTATTATTTTACGTTATTTAAGAAAATATGCATTTTTTGATCAATTTTATTGACTTTGGAGAGTATTGCGGTATTTTTAGATAATAAAAAATGATAAAGTAATGATATGTGTGTGAAAAATGAGTGGCAAATTTAAAATTAAAGGTACTTTTGAGGTTGTTATATAAAATGATTTTTTCTTTTTTTGGGTGTGAAGGGTTTTGTTAGACAAATAAATGAGGAAAGTATGAAAGATTTTATGGGACGGAGGGAGTACAATATTCCATCCAAATGACAATTTCAATAATCCCTTGCTACCTTTTTGTACGCAATTAAGGTTTTTTTTTTCCTTACACTTTTAGGGGGTGTTTGGTTTGTTTAAAGGAATGTGAATTAGAATTGAATGATAGTGTTGAGGAATGGTAATTAAAGAGTTTGTTTTTTTTTATTTTCATTGTCCCGCTTAAAATGTTTTACTCCCTTCGTTTCGAACAAAGGTCTTCATTTGCTTTTTGTACGTGAATTAAGGAGTATTATTATTTTATATATAGTGGATAGTTGTATTAGTAGTGAATGATGTACCATATGTGGGGCATTTTATTAAAAAGAAAAAATGAGGACCTTTGAATAGAATGTCCAATATACTCCCTCCGTCCGATTTGAAAGTATTCGTTTGATTTTTGCACGTGGAGTAAGGGGTATTATTATTATATGTAAAGTGAGTAGTTGTATTAGAGGGAAGTGGTGGCCATATTGTGTATTTTTTTATTAAATAAGAAAAATTGATACCTTTGAACTGAATGTCAAAAATAGTAAAATGAATATCGTAGATGCGGATGAATGGAGTAGTAAAATGAAGATCTTTTGATGGGACGAAGGGAATATTATTTTTTATACACGTATGAGTTATGACCCATACACTCACTTATATAATTAAAATATGTGGCTCACACATCCACTAAGAGCATCTCCAAGAGACTCTTTATAATTTAAAGAGTATTTATTATAATATAATGAGTACGTAAAATATAGATAAGTATATTTTCAATCATCTCCAACACCCTCTCTATATTTTATTAAGTTTGTTTTCTTTGCAATGCTTTTTTGTTATAGCAATACTTACTTTTTGTGTGTCCTACTAATTTATTTTACTAAATATATGAAGTAATTTTTTTTTTTGATATTTCAAGATAAAATAGTGTTGGAACAAATGAAATACATAACACATTTAATTTTAAAGAGTTGATATGATTATCTAAATTTGAAGAGGCAAAAAGATTATGTAAAACTTTTTGTTAGTTTAAAGAGGTTGTTGGAAATAGTTTTTGTTGGACGACTCTTTAAATTATAGATAATTTATCATTCACACAACTATTATTATACATTGAATAATAATACTCATAATCCACGTGCAAAAAAGTAAAAGACCCTTTTAAAGGGATGGAGGGCGTATATATTTAAAAAAAACTATATTTTTACTAATTTTATTAACTTTTTAGAATAATTTGATATTTTTAGATAATAAATAAAGTAGTATAAAGTATATTATGTGTGGAAAGAAGGAATAATATTTTTTTAAATTAAATTGTACTTTTAAAGTGTTAGATTAGAATGATGTTTCCTATTTTTTTTTGTAAATACACTTTTTTGTCCATTGACTTACTTCGATTTTGAAATCGATCCATTAAAATAACAAAATTCGACAAATTCGTCATCTAAACTGTTGCAGTGGGTTTCTTTCATTTTTTTTTTTAATTTTCATTGTTCTTTTGTTGCAGGAGACCTTTATTTTGGGTGAGTACATACACCTAAGGTAATTAGGTCCTTTTGCGAACTTAGATTACTCAATGTTTTGAACTAAGTTTGAGGTGTGTGTGATGTCTTCCCTTATCTAAGAAATCGAGGTAAGCGTTTTTCCATCTTTATGTTGTTTGACCGTGTTTTGTATGTTCCCTAGTTTGGTTTGGTTAAATTTTTTGTAATTTTTTAAAATTATCTCTCCATAAATTCTTCAAATGATTCTAATAAAAAATTATATTCGATGAGAGTATATTGAGTTGAAAATTGAAGAATGGGTAAAAACCCAAAAATATATTCTGATGAAGCTAAAACTTAAATGCACGACCATGCCAAAATGAGGAGCACGATCATGAGGAAAGGCACACGATCGTGTGGGAAGAGAGAAAGGTTAAGCATGATGGTACTGGTTGAACCAAATCGGCGTATGATCATGCAGAGAAACATAAATATTTGGCACACGATCGCATGTTGGGTTTTGATTTTGAATTTAAATGAAGGATTAATCCTCATTTTCTCTCACATCCTCATTTAATCTAACAATTAAGATCGTTCAAGTGTAGCCGGTGTATAGAAATCGAACTGAGATGAAACACATTTTTGCCTCATAAGTTGGGTAATATGCAATTTTTATCCAATAAAAAAGATACGTTATAGGTATTTGTCTCACTATCTTTTTTACTACACTAATGTTGCCCATTTTCATCTAAAAATGTTAAATTTGATATTCACGTGACATGCACAAACTCGATTTCGATAAAATCATTAATTTCCAGCAAAAACAGGGCAATATTGATGCAATAAGAAAAATAATGGGACAAATACCTAAAACTTATCTTTAAAATTGTACATGGTCAAACTTACAGGGAAGAAATGATTTTTATCTCTCATCTTCATCATTTGTTATTCCAATTCACTATGGAAACGACACACAACAAAAAGAAAAAGAAAAAAAAAACAATTTACCTTGAAAATAAAGAAAAATATCACAATTGATCTCATAAGTATGATCGATTTCTACCTTAGTTTTTTTTTTACAATATCAATTTGTTCCTTTCTTAGTCAATTTTAGTTCTTTTTGTCTAAATTTTGTCATTTTATTATCCACTTTTTGTTCAAATTATGTACTTTTTTAAATCAATTTTGGACATTTTTTAACTTAAAAGACTAATTTTGGACAAAAAAAAAATACTTCATCCGTCCCATAACAATTGACACATTTTTTTGGGCACGGAGATTAAGGAGTATAATAATTTAATATAAAGTGAAGTGAGAGAAACAATATTATTGTGTAGTGGGTAGTTGTATACTTGTATTAGTGGTGGGTGTGATGTGTGTGGACCCATATAATAAATAAATTATTTTTGTGTTGGTCTTATACTTAAAAATGAAATATGTTAATTTATGTGAGACAACCTAAAAAGAAAAGTGTGTCAATATCTTTGATACGGAGAGAGTAATTAAATTGAAAAAAAACAATGACTAAGATTAAGAATTACAAATTAAAATGGAACGAATTTTAATATTTTTCCATAAAAAAAATTCTCAAGGTTTAATTTTTTAATTTTTAAAAGTAAGATATTTATCTGGATTGGACATGACTATAGAGAAAAAGATTAGTAATTTATAATACTAGTATTTAATAAAAGTGGAAATATGTGAATGATTAATTTGTAGGGTGTTTGAATTCCATTCCGCGAGATGCGGGCATGCTTGGGAATGACCAACATGGCCCAATCCACACACCACTATTATGGGGAACCGACACGTGTACCTCCACTTTCTCATCCTTTCAAATCTTACCTTTTTTTTTAACTTTATTGTAAGACGGTTATGAGACGAATTGACCATTACTAAAGTATGTTTATTATATATGTAAAGTATGCTTATTTATAGTTAAAGTATGTCAATAATGAATCATAATATAGCACCCTAAAATCATACTTTAATTCATCATTTATTATATTTTAGAAAATATATTTTAACAACCATTAAGCATACTTTATTTATATTATATGCATACTTTAACACGTCTCACAACCCGTCTCACATATATAATGTCTCGCAAGCTCTTGTGAGACGCTATTTATGTATTGTGAGACGTGTTAAAGTATGTCTATTTTTTAGATAAAATATATTTAATGGTTGTTAAAGTATGTTTTCTAAAGTATGCTGAATTATGCATTAAAGTATGATTTCAGCGTGTTATAATAAAATTTATTATTGACATATTTTAACTACAAATAAACATACTTTATCTCTATAATAAACATATTTTATTGATGGGTTTACCCGTTTCACACCCGTCTCACAAATAACCCGTCTCACAAGATAATTTCTCTGAAAGACTCTCTTGTGAGACGGTTGTGAGACGGGTTGACTCATTATTAAAGTATTATTAAAGTATGCTTATCATATAGATAAAGTATGTTTATTTATAATTAAAGTATGTCAATAATAAATTATATTATAACATCCTAAAATCATACTTTAATTCATTATTTATCATACTTTACAAAACATACTTTAACAACTTTAAACATATTTTATCTATATAATAGACTTTAACACGTCTCACCAATGGTCTTACATAATTAGCATCTCACAAGAGACTTTGTCTAAAATAAGAGACATTCTCTTGTGAGACAGTTTATTAGTGAGACAGGTTGATCCATCACTAAAGTATGCTTATTGTATAAATAAAGTATGTTTATTTGTAGTTAAAGTTTGTCAATATTAAATCATATTATAACATGCTAAAATCATACTTTAATGCATAATTCATTAACAATCATTAAACATACTTTAACAATCATTAAACATACTTTATCTATATAATAAGTATACTTTAATACGTCTCACAATCGGTCTCATGTAAATAATATCTCACAAGAGAATTTGTCCTTAATGACAAAGTCTCTTGTGAGACGGGTTAACCCATCACTAAAGTATGCTTATAGTATACATAAAGTAGGTTTAAACATTGTTAAAGTATTTTTTCTAAAGTAGGCTGGATTATGCATTAAAGTATGATTTTAGTGTGTTATAATATAATTTATTATTAACATACTTTAATTACAAATAAGCATACTTTAACTATACAATAAGCATACTTTAGTGATGGACCGACCCATCTCACAAGAGAGTTACTCTTTTATTTTATCATGATAAAATGTTAATAAGTTATAAATATTTTATCATTTATTTATTTATTTTTTTATTATTTAAATGTTATAAATAATTCGTTTTATTTATATAATAAAATTATTAACTTAAAATAATTTTACAATCTCAAAATCAATACTTTCATTTAATTTTTTCAAAATATTTTACATTTAATTCATTGATAAATTATAATTTTATAAATATAAATAGTAATAAAATTATAATATTTTTTTTAATTTTGATGCTCAATATAATAATAAATTTAAAATTAGTGGAGTATTTTATAAGATGGTAGCCTTTGTTTTCCTAGGGTTTAAATTAGGGGAACATAAAATTTAGAGATTATTACTAATAGGTACGCGTTTGTATAGTTTAATTATTAATAATAAATACGTTGATTAAATATAATTACTGATAGAAACAAAAGACCTAATTTATTTTTTAGCATTATCCATTGTACTCACGCATTAAGGAGATATTTCAGGAACTACCCTATCTTCTATTTCTCGCTCCGAATTGTACGCTAATGTACAGTAAAATGAGGAAATTTATTGGCGTGTTATTCCTCTTGCTAGATTGCACATTAATGTACATCAGCGTTCACTCTTCAATCGCGATTTAATATCTTCTACATTTCTCTCTCCGAATTGCACTCTAATATACAGTAAAATGAAAGTTTAATGAGTTTCTTATTTTGGGGGAATTTAATTGCGTGTTCTTTCATCTGGCGCATTGGTGTACATCGAAATTTAATGGCGTATTTTTTCCTTACCAGATTGCACATTTGTATACATTTGCGTGTACTCTTCAATGACGATTTTAATAATTTATTATTTATTTATCTCTCACGAATTTATTTCTCTTACAAGGATTACAATGATATACATTAGTACAATTATTTAATCGGATTTTTTAAATTCTCTCATAACGATGCACATTAATATTTACATGGATATGGGTATTATGGGTAAAATAAAATAAAATTTTGTATTTATGAGTAATTTTTTAAAGTAAATGTATCATTTAATAATAATTAAGAATATTTTGTACCTACTATTTACCGACCATAAAATTTATAGGAGACTTATTCTAATTTTTAATACACCTATCTTTCATGCATTATCTATTCATCTCTTCTTAGTTGGGATACTATTTTTCTTTTTAACTATCATTTTATTTATTTTTCAAAAATTGATTTGGTATAAAATTAAAATTTATTTAATAATTCTAAACAAACATGTATAACTATTCATTTGGTTTTAAAACCCACTGAAACTCGAACAAACATCAATTTAATATTGACTTTTGAGTTACATAAATTGATAAAAGTTATTTTTTGATTAATTTTTTAAGGGGTAATATGTTAAATTAGATAATAAAAAATATAAAATATGTTATTGTATTATTATTTATAAATAATATTTTCAAATTAAGTATTATTGAATTTGATATTAAGTTTCAATTGTTATGTGATAAAGTTAAATTGAAATAATAATGGAAATGTTATAAAGTGTGAAAATAATGTTAAGATGAAAGGGTGTATTCTTCCTTCTTTCCTTATCCTCCTTAATATCTTTTCTCTTTTCCATTAATATCCATTACACATAAAAAATAAATTTATCATATCAAAATACAAAACAAACATAAAATCTAACAATTCTTTATTAAATTCACTATAGCCCAAAGAGAAAATCTATTTAGCTCAGATTGAGCCAACTCAATAAGGACATAATGGTGTAATTTGTACCAATAATATTTACTTATAACATGTGAGTGATTCATATGGGCAGCTCAACGGATCAAGTAAATGGATAACTTGCACAATGATCAATGATTGAATTTTACCCGTAGCGTGGGAGCAACCTCTTAATTAGGGGGTTCCTTGTGTAGTGGGTTAAAAAAGTCTAACACTTGTTGGTCAATTGAGTTACCATGATTTATCTCCTCACAAATTATCAAGCCGTTGTGTTGTGGGTTAAAAAGGTCTAACCTTGTTGGTCAGTTGAGTTAGAATGATTTACCTCTTTCACAAGTTGTTGGCCAAAGTGTGGTCGGTTAAATTACAATAATTTACCTTCCTCATAAGCTATCGAACCATTGTGTGGTGTTAAAAACTGTCTAATCTTGTTGATAAATTGAGTTAGCATAATTTATCTCTTTCACAAGCCATTGGCCGGGTATGCGGGTGCGCGAAATCACCTTTTCGCACAACAAGAATGTAGGGATAAAAATGTTTTCTTCATTGAATAACTATGTTGGGCCCGTTGGGTTTTGGCCTAAATTGCTGACCCTCTTTTCCTTATGTATTGGGCATATTATAATTAATTAAAATAAGCCCATAGCCTTACACCTTTGCACCTTATTACACCCATTTGTGAACCCCAATGGGTAGAACGTGAATTTGAATTCTTGTGTAAGTTTAACGGGAATCTGAGCACTGTGGAGTTCAACCCCTCGACCATCTTCTCCTGCGACGACGAAGACCAATGAGATGATGAAGAACGATACCTAACAGTTGTATCAGAGCAGGTTTCGTTATTACTGCTCGTCCATCCGTCGCTTGAAACTGCTACCGTCAGCCGCCGGTGGGAGAACGCCACTTTTCGGTGGGAGAAGGCCGTTGGTCAGATCGAAGCCACCGCTGCTGCAGATCTGCTCTTAGCCGTCGGGAACACAATGCCAGCCACTGGTTCCACTGCTGCCGCTGACCTGCAAGAATGCTCCGCCGTCGATCTGTCTGGATCTGCTCGCGATTTGTCGCCGCTAGGGTTCTGCCAATGCACGCCGCAGCCGCTGAGTCGCGATCTGCTCACGATTTGCAGGAATCGCAATCTGTCAGCCGCCGATCTGCTCGCAGCTACCGAAATCGTGACCTGTCCACCGCCAGAAAATAGCAGCCTCTCGTTGCCTCGTCCACCGCCACTATCCATCAGCCGCTGCTGTTTGTTGATGCCGATGCCGCTCCGATTGCAGCCGCTGACCGCCTGTTGCTGGAGCAAGGTCTGCCCGTGGCGGCGCTAGGGTTTCAGCCGCTAGTCGCCACTAGGGTTCTGGCTGTCGTTGCTGAACACAGCTGACCAGCTGCCGACCGCCACTGTACGGTGCCGCCGACCACCTTCGCTGACCTGCCGTTGACCGCTCCTGTCAGACCTGTCCAGGGCCTCCATTTGGAAAAGAGAAGTGTCTCACCTCTTCTTTTTCTTTTGTTTCTGAAAAATTTCAAAATTTTTTTGTCATTTTCTTCAGACCTGTTCTTTTTCTGAAAATTTTCAGATTGTTCCTTCACTAACCCCTACTGTTTCTCACTTTGTATGTAGATTGAAACTTGGAGTGGAGGCTGCCCTATTCGTGTTGCTACGTGAACAAGACTACGAGGGATCCACCCCCGTTAAGTAACGGGCTGGTGGCTCGTAGAGGTGGTACGGTGTTCTCGTCGGAGACACCGCTCTGTTGAAATAGCTTGAGCTTTCTCTTGTTTATTTTTCTTGTCTGATGCCCTGAGGTGGTTGGTCCTCTTATTTGCTCTTGTGTGATGCCCTGGGGCGGCTGGCCCTCTTGTTACTATTCTTGTTTGTTTCTTTGTGAAACTGTCATCTTGGTCTTTCAATTTCCGCTGCTGAAAATTTGTCCTTGTGTGTTATACTGCTCCATTTCTCGCTTTGTGTTTGATTAGAGTAGTGCCAACCTGGTGTGTTTTAGTAATTCTTTATTTTTTTTCGTTCATAGTGTGTTCTACTCAACTTTAAATACCCATGGCTTCGTCTTCTTCGTTTAGATAAGCACCATTTGATGGTAAGCGAGACTTCAGTATCTGGAAATAGAAAATGAAGTGCATACTCGTCCAACAAAGGGTATTCAAAGCTATAGATCACTCGTATGATGAGGATGAAACGGATGTTAAAAAAGACGAGTTGAATGAGATTGCTTTGTCTGTGATTATCTTGAATCTATCTGATCATGTGCTTAGAAAAGTTGGTGAGCATGAGTCTGCTAAAACTTTGATGGAAAAACTGGATAAGTTGTACACTGAAATGTCTTTGCCTAGTAAAATGTTTCTTCTTGAAAAATTCTTTCGTTTTAAACTTGATTTAAACAAAGATGTTGAAGAAAATTTGGATGTGTTCACGAAGTTGATTCAAGATATTAAGCTAACTGGTGATAAGCATATTGATGAATATACCTCTATTGTGCTTTTAAATGCTATACCTAATTCTTATGGTGATGTCAAATCTGCTATAAAGTTGGTCGTGATGACGTTACTCTTGATGTTGTGGTGAATGCTTTAAAAAGCAAAGAGCATGATTTAAAACAAAATGGGGGTGTTAAGAATTCTGGGGAGGTTATGCATGTTAAGGGGGAAACCTAACAATCGTAACAAGAATAAGAATAAGAATAAAGACAAGAATTCTTATGTGTAAACCCAGAATAATCAGAATGTTGACAAAAAAAACAAGAAATACTTTAATTGCCATGAAAGGGGACATTTTGCGAACAAGTGTCCTCATCCTAAGAAGAATAATTCTAATGATCATGCTAATGTTGCATCTGAATCTGTGAATTATGGTGTTGTGTTTGCTATATCTGAAAGTTGTGTGAATTCTGTGCATTCATCTCTGTGTGATCGTGAATGGCTTGTGGATTCCGGTTGCACATTTCATATGACACATTTTAAACATCTTTTCTCTTCATATAAAAATATTTCTTATGGATATGTGTCTATGGCTAAGGAAAAAAGATGTGATGTGCTTGGTGTTGGTGACATTTGGTTGCGTTTTAAAGATAATTCTGTGTTTACTTTGAAAAATGTGCGACATGTGATTGATTTGTGTAACAACTTGATTTCTTATGCTGCACTTGAAGATGAGGGTCTTGAGGGTAGGTGGGAAAAGGGTTGCATATCTATTGTAAAGGGGTCTGTGCCCATCTTTAATGCTGAAAAAAGGAATAACCTGTATGTTTGCTGTGCTAAATCTGTTGTTATGTCTGCTAACACTGTTAAAGAGGATAAAATAAATATTTGTCATGGTAGGTTAGGTCACATGAGTAGTAAATGTCTTGAATTGTTGTATAAAGTTGGTTCTTTTGGTAATGATAAGTTTACATGCATTCTTTTCTGTGATTCTTGTGTGCAAGGCAAACATGCGAAGGTGAAATCTCTGTTTCCCCGTACCCTAAGACTTCTTCATGTAGTGATATACTTGAGTACCTGCATGCTGATGTGTGGGGGCCTTCTAGTGAGCCAACTCAAGGTGGCAATGTGTACTTTCTGTCCATTATTGATGATTTTTCAAGAAAAATGTAGGTGATTTTGCTTAAAAATAAATCTGATATTTTTGAAAAGTTCAAAAATCGTAAAACTTTGATTGAAAATCAATTGGGTAAAAAGATTAAGTATCTTAGAACTGATAATGGATTGGAATTTTACAATAATGCTATGAATGACTTATATGTTAATCTGAAATTGTAAGGCATAAGTCTGCTCCTTACACTCCCCAACAGAATGGGGTTGCTGAGAGGATGAATAGGACTTTGTTAGAAAAGGTGAGAAGTATGTTGGTATCTTCTGGACTTTCTAAAAAGTTTTGGGGTGAGACGCTTATTACTGCAGCATTTTTAATAAACAAATCCCCTTCTGTGCATTTAAAGGGTAAGTGCCCTAACTATGTATTTTTTGGTAAAAGTAATGATTATTCTGTGCTACGTGTATTTAGCTGTGCTGCGTTGTGCATCAGAAACATGACAAATTGGATCCTAGGAGTAGAAAATATGTTTTTCTTGGTTATCCTAAGAGTGTTAAAGGTTATAGGATGTGGGATTTTTCTGAATTTGGTTTCAAAATTGTGATTAGTAGGGAGGTGATCTTCAATGAATCTGAATTTCCCTGCATATCTGCTCCTTTGCCTGATGTTGTGCCTTTACACGATCCTACCACTTCTTCAAGTGAGGTGGAGTTGTCTCCTTTGTCATGTGATGCTGAAAACTTGTCTGAAACTGTTGTTGATCAAGAACTTGTTGCCAATGAACCTACTATCAATGATGAAAATGTGCATGATATTCCTGAAAATGATGGCTATGTGTTGCCTAGGGATAGACCTAGAAGGAATATTAGGCCACCTGCTACGTTTGATGATTTTCATATTGATACTCATACTTTCAATGCATTTGAAAATGTTGATAACGAACCTAAGACCTATCAAGAGGCTTTAAAATCTGACAACTCTGTGAAATGGTTAAATGTTATGAAAGATGAAATGAAATCGTTGCATGTTAATCATACTTGGACTCTGGTTCCAAAACCTGCTCATTGTTCTATTGTTGATTGCAAATGGCTTTTCAAAGTGAAACATCAGCTTGAAAATGTTAGATTTAAAGCTAGATTGGTAGCAAAAGGTTTAACTCAAAAAGAAGGAATTGATTACAATGAAATCTTTGCTCCTGTTGTTAAATTCACCACTGTTGGTATAATGCTTGCATTAGTTGCTCATTTTGACTGGAAATTAAAGCAAATGGATTCAAAACAACTTTTCTTAATGGTGATTTGGACAAAAAGATTTTCATGAAACAATCTGAGGGTTTTGTGGACCCCAAAAATCCTGATCATGTGTGTCTTTTGAAGAAATCCTTGTATGGCTTGAAACAATCTCCTAGACAGTGGAATAAGAAGTTTGGTCAATGCATGACATCTTTGAAGTTTAAGAGAAGCTTGCATGATAATTGTCTTTACTTCAAAATTGATACATCTGTTCCTGTTTTTCTGCTCATATATGTGGATGATATGCTAATTGTTAGCCCTGATCTTGAATATGTTGAACTTGTTCAAAAGAGTCTGTGTGATAATTTTGATATGAAAGATCTTGGAGATGCTAAAAGGATTCTTGGCATGAACATTGATAAAGATAGGAAGAACCATGTTCTCTTGCTTAATCAGATTTCATATGTTGAAAAGGTTTTGAGTAAGTTCTCTATGATGTCTGCTAAAACTGTGAATGTTCCTCTTGCTGCTCACTTTGTGTTAAGTAATGATCAGTCTCCAAAGACTGATTCTGAAATTGCTGAAATGGAAAAGGTTCCTTATTCTAATGCTATTGGGTCTGTTATGTATCTTATGATTAGCACTATAACAGATATTGCATATTCTGTTAGTTGCTTGAGTAGGTATATGGCAAATCCAGGTGCGCCTCATTGGGAGGCTTTGAAATGGCTTTTAAGATATCTCAGGGGCTCCATGGAGGTAAGTTTGCGCTTTTCCAAATCTGTAAATGGTGTGAGCCTTGTTCGCTATGTTGATTCCAATTATGCAAATAATATGGATAATAGGAAGTCTACAACTTCTTACGTGTTTACTTTGTGTGGATCTTGCATAAGTTGGAAATCTCAGTTACAACATGTGGTTGCTCTATCTACAACTGAATCTGAATACGTGGCTATTACTGATGCTTTAAAGGAAGCTATTTGGCTGCAAGGCCTTCTGAACGAAATAGGTTTTCTTGATAAATATGCCACTGTGTTTTCTGATAGTATGTCTGCGATTCAATTGTGTAAAAATTCTGTTTTCTGTGGTAGAACCAAGCATATAGATGTTATATATCATTTCATTCGTGATATTGTGGAAAAAAGTACTATTAACTTGGAAAAAATAATATCTGAGTTTAATCCTGCTGATATGAGTACTAAATGCTTATATGATGAAAATTTTAGGTCTTACATGAGAACTTTAAATTTTGAATCTCTTGATTGGAGTATGTTGTATGCAGTTCTTTTCTCGTGAACATTGTGTTCACTCTTGAGCTTGTGTGCTCTGTTTATTTTGTCCTTGGGATAATTTAAACATTTTATGACTGTGTGTCTGTTATCTTTGCTCCGGCTTAGATTTGTGTATCTTTTGTGATACCTTTGGCTTTGTGTCAATTTCTGGATCTTACATTTGACTTTGTGTCTTTCGTTTTGCAGGTCTCCGGAAAAAAATGCGATGATGAATTTTCATTTAATTAAATACCAGGGTGGATGATTTGGGCCAAGGTGGAGATTTGTTGGGCCCGTTGAGGTTTGGCCCAAATTGCTGGCCCTCTTTTCCTTAAGTATTTGGCCTGTTTTAATTAATTAAAACAGGCCCATAGTCTTAAACCTTTGCACCTTATTACACCCATTTGTGAACCCCAACGGGTAGAACGTGGATTTGAATTCTTGTGTGAGTTCAACGGGAATCTGAGCACTCTGGAGTTCAGCCCCTCAACCATCTTCTCCGATGACGACGAAGACAGATGAGATGACGAAGCATGATACCTAACAAACTAAATAATAGTATTAGGATAAAAATGTTTCACTGAATAAGTAAATAATAAACGGAGTACTATTAAGTTGGCTCATTTTATTTTAAGTTAAATAGTAAATTCCTAACCCAAAATAAACATATCACGAAAGTATTTATCAACAGGTAAAAATACTTTTCACAACAAAAATAATCGTTATAGGCCTTTAAATTTGTTTACTTTTTCCAAGAAATTATAAAGATTAGTTCATTGGCCTTTAATTGGTTATTAATTAAAAAATATAAAGGGGGAATGTCGTAACTAAATTCAGTGCCTATATAATATAGATGGTGTCAGAATCATATTGTATTATTCCACTCCCAAAATATATGGCAGAATAACCCTAGATTATATCATTGAGAATTAAAATAAAATCTTTTCTCCATAACTTACACCTGTCTTGAAATCAATTCATTTGTTTTTTTAATTCGAAGTTAGTCTATTAAAATTATGTAAATACTTTTTCTTCCATGAATAGCTATACCGGCTGTTCCCGTTCCAAACCGGCTATTTTACTAATTTTTTCTTTTTTTTTTTACGTTTAAAAGGCTAAAATTAAAAAAAAAAAAAAAAAAAAAGAGAAAACCGTAACCGGCGGTTTCAAACCGGAACCGAAACCGGCCTATCCTCGGTTCGATTCCGGTTCCATATTTTCTAAAATCGGAACCGGCGTTTCAGAACCGGAACCGGTGGTTCCGAACCGCCGTGCATGTCTAGGCTATAGTGGGTAAATCAGCCAGTTAATCTGACGTGGATTTTATTTTATACTATTTTTTAATTATAATGACGTGGTAATAATGCAAATAATATACTATTAAAATTTTCTCTACCAACTACTCCTATTTTTTAAATTGGTTCATACTTTTTTTTTATAAAATAAGTCCATTAAATTTATGAAATTTGATATTTTAATCCTTTGATCAACTAGTTGGGGGTATACCCTTCGATTATACTTACGTGATTTTCATTTTCCATTTTCTCTTATAACTATAATACGCCACATGAAACGTGACACTTGATTAGAATGAAATCAAATTTTAAAGAAATTCCTAAATGATTGAATGATTAAAATAATTGAGCTGGAGGAAAGAAATGCGTTAAATACCACATCTCATGTAACGATTATAATTAAAATAATAATAATAATAATAATATTATAATAAAAACATATGAGTATAATCATGATTTACCCGTAACTATCGGCTAATGGATGAAAATGTTGGATTTTACAAACTTGATGAACTAAATTTAAAAGGGGAAAAAATTATATGGACCATTTTCAGAACTAAGATAAGTTGATGAACAAAATTTTTTAACATGTCATTTGTAAAGTAGCCCACGTCATTGTACTTAAAGAAAATGACGATTATTTGTAATAGTCGGTCAAATGATGAAATTATCAAATGTCATAACATAATGGACTAAATTCAAAACTTGAAAAACGTATGGATCAATTTCAAAACTATGGTGAGTTAGGGGGAAAAAATTATTTTCCCTATATAATAATAGAACCTCCCTCCCTCCCTCTGTTCCGTGTGAATATTTATATCAGAGCAGCTTCAACGATGTTGCGCTACCACTACTCTGGCATGAAGAAGCTCTCCAACGATGCGTCAGATTCTATGTTACATGTTTTTCTTTTCTTTTCTTTTTTTAAATAAGTGAAAGAAATTGATCAATTATCCTAATCCATTAATATTCTATTTATTCAATTAATATAATTCTTAATTTAATTTAATTATTATATATAGATTTATTTTATTACATTTTATTTTATTGAAATTTTTTATAACTATTTTATTTTTGTGTCTGATGATTTATATTTTTATTTAAATGTTTGTATATTAAATTTGAATATACTTTATTTAATTTTTATTCTTAAATTTAATTGTTTTTAAAATTTTAAATATATTAATAAATTGTAGATAATTTATAAATTATTTTTAATAATAAATATCAACTATTTTAGTAATTAATTAAATTAAGTATCATTTAAATTTTAATTAAAAAAATAAAAGATAAAAGAATATTCTATGACAATTCCATGTAGTGTGAACCGTTGGAGCTATAATGTAAATTATGAGCAAGAATAGAGTTAGAGTGCGCTAGAATAAAGTGACAGCTGGAGTTGGCCTTCACTCCAAAAATTAAGGAATATAGTATTTTAATATGGCAAATATTAGTATACAACCTTCAATTGGTACAACCTCCTGTACAACCTCATTCCTTTACCTTCAGTGTGTGTTTTCCTCTCTCTTTTTTTTTAATTGTTGCTGTACATTACTTTTTTTTTTAATTTTAGGGATATAATTATCCCCTAGGGTTTAGGGTATAATTGTAATTTTACCCTTGTGATTTAGGGTATAATTATCCCATAGAATTTAGGGTATAATTGTAATTTTACCCTTGTGGTTTAAGGTATAATTATCCCCTAGGGTTTAGAGTATAATTGTAATTTTACCCTTGTGGTTTAGGGTATAATTACCCCTTAGGGTTTAGGGTATAATAGCCATTTAAATAAAAAAATTAAAAATAAAATAAAAAACAACATTAATGAAGGAGCAGGAATTAATTAAGAAGGGCGGGGACCAAGGTTGTACCAATTCAATTGGTACAACCGGTTGCACCCTAATCCCTCTCTTTTATTATTTAGTCAATTGAAATATATAATATTTTAATACTCTCTCTGTTCCATAAAACCTTTCACACTTTCCTCATTTGTTTGTCCTACAAAATCTTTCACATCCCAAAAACACCATTTTATTTAGCAACCTCAAAAGTTACTTTAATTTCAAAATTGCCACTCATTTTTCACACATATATCATTACTTTATACTTTTTTGTTACCTAAAATTACTACAATACCCTACAAAGTAAAAAGAGTTGGTCAAAAGTGTAACTTTTCTTAAAAATTGTGTAACGGTAAACGTGAAATGTATTATAAGACGGAGGGAATATATAATGAGTAGTTATATTAGTAATATTTTAAGATCGTGGGGTCCACGCTTAACACTAATATATACAATTACTCATTGTATATTAAAATACTCCTTCCGTCTCACCATAAGAGCGACGTTTATTTTTTGCACACAAATTAAGAGATATAATATTTAATGTGTAAATAAAGAGAAAAATTAATATTTTAATGAATTGTGTGTAGGTGCATAAGTGTGGTGTGTTGGATTCAATGAAATATATTAATTGTTTTATGTGTATCTTATTTATTAAAAAAGGGAAATGCACCTTTTACATTAGAACAGACGAAAATGGTAAATGCACTATTTGTAGTGAAACGAAAGTATATTTCACATTATATACTCCCTCCGTCCTACACGTTTTTTCATTTTGATTTGTCACAATACAAAGTATACATTTCACTTTTTGATAAAAGGATCCCATGCAAATTAATTATTGCTCTCTCTTTGGGCGCACACATCATATTAATACATCTACCAACTTTACATTAAATTATTATTTCTCTTAACTCACAATATATTAAATTATTATATCTCTTAATATACGTACAAAAGTAAACGCGTACATATCAAAGAGGGAGTATTAACTATACATTAAATTACTCCTTAATCCACACTAAAAAAATAAAGAATACTCAGTACTTATCAACATACTAAAGGGGAATATGTAATAATTACTCCATATATTTTCAGAGTGCTCCGATGGTCCATACACATCTTCGTCCCAGCCCATGATGAGTATACATGCATATTTCAATCAATTTATATGTATTGCGAATGATTTGAAAATGGGATCGGATCGGAGTGACCGGTTCAATTAGTTGGATCGAGAATCGATCCGAAAAGGTTAGAAAACTATTTATGGAGTTGAATCGGGTTGGACCGGGTTGAACTGGTTAAGCCGGAAAAATTGATTGAACCGATTCAATTGATTTCAATATTATTTTTTTATATTTTTTTACTTTTTTATTTTTTAAAACTTTTATAATATTCCACTTTTATTTTTATTTATTTTATAACATAATATTTACATTTTGGATTAAATTATGAGTTATAATATTAAATGAGTATATTATAAACTATGTATGAAGTATAAATTATGAACTATAAATATTTTTATTTAATTATATTTTGATTTTAAATTGTATTTTAAATTTAAAAAATAATTTAGGTGATTATATATTTATATAATTGGTAATTTTATAAAATATAATTGAAAATATGTAAAATTCAATTTTTTTATTGAACCGTTCAGTTGAATCGATCCGACCGGTTGAACTTCGAACTGTTGTCTCTTCCGGTTCGTTCTTCGATCCGATTTTCTAATCACTGTGTATTGCAACCAATAAATTTTTCTGCTCACTCGTGACTCGTGAGATGTCTATATTGTATTCGAGATATTAAAAATAAAATTTAATGTTTGCTTATGAAATACTATTTTCTTAATTTTACACGTTTATACAATATGCACAATCGAGTACCTACCACAAATCAAATATTACTAAAGATTCAAATTTAAGACTGGAGAATGTTATTTAAGATTGGAGATGTTAGTAAATTAATAAACTAAACCGTATGTATTTGTTTTTTCAAGTAAATTAAAAAATATAATATTTTAATATATAGTAAATTAAGAAATATAATATTTTAATGTGTAGTGAATATTTATATTAATATTGTATGTGAGTTATATTTTGTGAGCACAAACACTTATGTAAAATGGATTTACGGTGTAAACTATGTGATACCTTTTATAGGGTGTTTAAATTAAGGTGGACTACGTGGTTTACAAGAATTTATGATGTAAATCCGATATAGAGACTAACTCTTTTGTGAAATTTACGCATTTATATTAAATTTACACTTAAATTATGGTAACATCCTAATTCTAAGAAAATACAATTATACAGTACTTTGTTTTTTTTTTTAATTTTGGAGAGTGTAAAAGAGTTTAATAAAGGCACATTTATTTCAGAAGAATATGATGAATGTTATGAAAAGTGTACTTTGTGGATGTCCATGCACAATACAACCAAACTCAAATTAGTCTTCCATCTTTTCATTTTCATTGTGAATTTCGTGATGAAATCCCTCTTCCTAGTTTACGAAAGATATAAAATGGATACATATGCCATATGGTGTTAAGTAAATCAAATAAAAAAAAATTAAATCTTTTCATTTTCATTGTGAATTTCGTGATGAAATCCCTCTTCCTAGTTTATGAAAGATATAAAATGGGATACATATGGTGTAAAGTAAACCCATAAAAAAAAACTAATTTTAAAAAAATTGTAGTTTAAGTCAAGTCAAGCTCAATTTCAACTCGATAAAAAACTCAAAATTTTACTCGAACTCGAGTGATCTCAATTTTGATAACTCGAGCCTGAAAAATATAAAAAATACTCAGATTCAATAATTTGTACTAAATTAATTAAATAAGTAGTATTCATTTAACTGGGGAAAAAATGGTGGAGACGGTAGAGAAGGGTGGAGCTTCTTATAAAAGGGAAACAAAATCGGACCAATAAATTTTATTAACTTTAAATTTAACACTATATAAATTAAGCTAATTATACTGCATCCTAAGATAGGGTGCATTCACTTTTAAAAATATATACAAATATAAACAAAAACATATACTCCACAATTATGAACAAAATTGTATACAATTTAATTGTTAGTTTTTTTAATGAAAAATTAAGTGTGAAAAATATACAATTATTAAAAAACATGTATACACTATTGAATAAAAAGTTATACACATATGGATGCTAATTTTTTTAATGAAAATTTTAGTGTGAAAAAAGTGTACAATTATTAAGAAACATATATACAAAATAAAATAACATGTACTCCACAAAATAGAATAAAAAGTTATATACATATGAATGTACTCTTGCACCCGAATGCACCTAATATCAACTCATAAATTAATATGAATAATTTATTATAAAAGTATTATTTAATAATAATTTAAGTTATAAATTTGATTAGGCTAGTGAACTTATCAAGTTGTGTAACATCGAACTCGATTCAACTCTCTTAAATTCGATTCATTTTACGAGTCGAGTATAAATAACCTCGAGTCCCCTCCACCTACTAACATACCTTTATTTGTAAATACCAAGAAAAAATAATATTTTAATGATCTTTTAAGCAATTTTTTTCTTATTACAAATTGAGATTAATTTATTTCCTCCGTCGCTTTCAAGGTACAATTTTTACATTTTGAACATATGCCCCAAAGGATCTCATTTTATTTTTTATTCACAAACATCCACTAATACAACTAAAAAATGAGACTCACACCTCCACTAATACAACTACCCACTACGGATTACACATTAAACAATAATACTCCTTAATTTTCGTGCCCAAAAACAAATGACATCCTTGAATCCGGACGGAGGGAGTATGTAGCATGCACTGCTGCAATTTCTGATACATGTTTGTTCGAATTCTATATGGGATATGTAGATTTGTTAATTTCGTTTTGGAATAATTTTTGGGAGAATTAAATTAAATGGAGTATTTATATATGGAAATAGTGGAGAGTAGTAATAATTGAGTGATGATTTAAGATTAAGACAAATTCTTTTGTGAGACGCTATTTATGTGAGATGTGTTAAAATATATCTATTTTTTAAATAAAATATGTTTAATGGTTATTAAAGTATATTTTCTAAAGTATGCTCAATTATACATTAAAGTATATTTTTTCACACTCATCTTATAAATAACTCGTATCACAAAAAAGTTTCTCATCAAGACAAATTCTCTCGTTAAAAAAGATTGTCAACTAGGCAGGGCCTGGGCGGTGGAATAAGACAACTAGATTTAACGTCTGACCCTGACTTCTACCAACATATCCAGTTTTTATTTCCATTTTTTTTAAATATTATATTGCGTCCCTGTTAAATTTTTTTTTTATCTTTGACTGAACACAAAATAAATAAATAAATAAATACTCCTTTCATTCCACGTTAACGTTTACGCTTTTTATTTTGGGTTGTCCCAAGTTAAGATTTATATTTATTTTTTAATCAAGTTGGGCCCACACAAAATAATTAATTATTCCATCTTGGACCCACACACAACACTAATACAACTATCCACTTTATATTAAATATTATTTCTCTAATTTCACTACACATTAAAATATTATATCTCTTAATCTCCGTGTAAAAATAAACGTCAACGTTAACGCGAGACGGAGGGATTAAAGTATTGTGAGCATTCTTTTTAGAATTACTTGTGTCTAAACGGTGAACGAAATTTTTTTAATATGAGATTAAGTGTTCGAACCCTCTAAAAAACACGTACATACAAGTAAATGGAATGGGTATATGTGGGTACCCACTACCCTTATTCGATTATTTATTCGGGTTCGGGTAGCGGGTATCCAAGGGGGTGAATCCGAACCCTACCCAAACCATAATGGGATTTTTTATTTTTTTCCAAACTCGTCCCAAACCCGATTATAGTTGCCCGAACCCGTCTCATTAGGGTTTGGTCTGGTCGGGTACCTGGAAAAACCCGCGAAACTGCCATCCCTACATATCACTAATATAACTAATCCCTCCGTCCCAAACAAATAACAACATTTACTTTTTGCACGTAGATTAAGGAGTATTATTATTTTATGTAAAGTGAGTAAGTATATTAAAGAAATGTGAGGGGTAGTGGTGGACCATTGGCGGCCCCTTTTTACTAAAAAAGAAAAATCATGCAATTTGGATGAGACATCCAATATAGTAATATGGTGTTATTTGGGTAGGATGGGGGAGAACACGCTACACATTAAAATATTATTTATTAAACTTTGGTAATTCTTAGTTGACCATGGGTCACCGATGACCCTCTTATACGAAGTGTGCACAGTGCATATCCCAATATGAAAGAGTCACCGACGCCTAAGTAAACCTCTTAAATTATACACTCTTTAATCTCAATACAAAAAAACAAGTGGGGGGAGATGAGAGATAAAAAAGAAAGAAAAGAATACTAAATAAGAACATAAAGTGAGTATGTTGCTGGTTGTAGGATTTGTTAATGTATATAAATATGATTTTTTGTGACTTTTGAAAACTAAATTTTGGTTTTCAAAATCGAAATCGAACATCACCTAAATTTTGCAGATGTTTGCCTATTGGGTGCGTTTTGCAACAGTGCAGGTGGGGTTTTTTTTTGTGGAGATTAATTTACCGTGAGAGTAAAGTTCATAATTTTTCTTGAATAAACTAAATATTCAATGAAATATGACCAGGATATTATAGAAGATTACACATATAATTCCGTAATTTTAAATACTTTCTAATTCTCATAAAATGCTCTTTAAAGTTTAGAGATGCTCTTAGAAATGCTATTAGTTTTATGTTTTATTATACTTTATAGAGTACTCCCTCCGTCCGCTTTCAATAGTATCATTTTTTCATTTTGGGCGTCCGCCTCGATCTCATTTTCTTTTTTATCCACACATACCCAATAATACAACTAAAATATGGGACTCACACCTCTACTAATACAACTTCCCACTACATGTTAGATAATGATACTCCTTAATCCACATGCAAAAAGCAAATGACACCCTTAAAGGCGGACAGAGGGAGTATTTGTTTTCAGATTTGAAAATCGAATTTTGAATTTTCAAATCTAGGGTATTCAAAATTACTTTTATATACATCTACAAAACCTATTAATCCCATTTTGATCGATTTTGTTTATTTATTTAATTTTAATAATTTATAAATATTATAAATAATGTGTAGTAGTATTATTTTACATAATTTTTATACTATGAACCGATTTATAGAAGATTAACCCAACTTAAATTTAATGATAGAACCATAAATAAAAAAAATAAAAAACAATGACACATTAAAATATAATTCAAATATAGATTAAAAACATCAACCACATCCTATTTCTCTCAATTAATAAATTTATTCCACAAATGATTAATCGATGCATTACGAAGTGCGTAGTGCATATCTTTACAGTATTTGATTTGTTTATAGTGAGCAAAAAATATTGGGAAATTAAAGTTTTCGCTACTCACAATCTCTATATTTGGATCATGAATAATGCCTCCTTTGCATCTTCATTTGGGCTTTCATGATCTTGTTTATCCTATGTAAAAAAATTTTATTTCAAAGTTAAAAATATTTAAAATTTTCAATTAATTTTGTTATAATTAAAATAATTAAATTAGATTAAAAATTATACAAATTAAACTAAGTAAAATCCAATTGGATAAGTCAATTCCATCCTTTAAAATAATAATTAAAAGAAGAGAAAAAAAAACCACGATGTCATGCTGAAACAATATCGGCTACTATAGATTAATCTTGTTTAGCCTGGCGATGTAGCGGCTTGATGGAGTGTTTTTTCAAGTAAGAAGAATTGTATCCGATTTCTAATTATATGAATTAAGAAATATAGTATTTTAATATATAATAGGATAATAAATATAATATTTTAATATAGGTAAAGACTAGTATACAACCTTCAATTGGTACAACCTTCTATACAACCTACTTCCTTCATCTTCAATGTGTATTTTCCTTTTTTTTATTGTTGCTGTACATTACTGTTTTTTTTAATTTTAGGGATATAATTGTAATTTTACTTTTGTGGTTTAGGGTAAAATTATCCCCTAGGGTTTAGGGTATAATTATAATTTTACCCTTGTGGTTTATGGTATAATTATCCCCTAGGGTTTAGGGTATAATTGTAATTTTACCCTTGTGGTTTAGGGCATAATTATCCCATAGGGTTTAGGGTATAATTGTAATTTTACCCTTGTGATTTAGGGTATAATTATCCCTTAGGGTTTAGAGTATAATAGTCATTTAAATAAAAAAATTAAAAATAAAATAAAAAACAACATTAATAAAGGAGTAAAAATTAATTAAGAAGAGTGGGGACCAAGGTTGTACCAATTCAATTGGTACAACCGGTTGCACCCTAGTCTCTCTCTTTAATATATAATAAATAATTGTACTAGTTTTATATTATGAATCTCGTGATATTATACTCCCTCCGTTCATTATTAATGTATTCATTTTTTTCATTTTGGGTCGTCCATTTTTAAAGTATTCATTTTTATTTTTTAGCAAAAGGACCCATACATGACCCAACACTCCGATCCACTCTCCACTAATACAACTATGCACTTAATATAAAATAATAATATTCTTTAATTCATGTGTCAAAACCAAACGAATACGTTTGCGATGGATGGAGAGAGTATTAATTATTTTGTATGACACCCATCTCCTATAAGAAAATGTAAATCTTAGTTTCTCAAAACGTAAACTGTGTAACGTAATAGTACCATTTAGTTACAAAGTTTAGTACACGTAATTGATTGTAAATTTAATTCGAAACTTTATACTTACACATAACGTAGTAGTATTAATACTTTATGATTACACACATATATTTATAAAGAGATATTAGTATTACTACACAAAACTCACATATGCATAATACAGTTGATATTTCACGTAGTTATTATGCTTATTCATTTTGCTATTTTGGTTAATCATAATATAAGTATTAATTTTTTTTTGATATGACATATAATATAATATTATTATACTTAACTTATTATATATAGGACCCACGATCAACACTAATATAATTACCCATTATTTATCTCACCTCATTATATATTAAAATATTATTCTCCTTAATTCACGTGCAAAATCAAACGAATACCCATCAGCAGGACGGAGAGAGTATATAGTACTACCACAAAAATTTACGCGTTTTGTCATTTTGGTCCGTCTCAATACAAAGTGAGCATTAATTATTTATCTCTTTTTGAGCCTATATATCACACTAATACTCCTACACATTTAAAATTTAAATATTATTTCTCTCACCCCACTAAATATTAAAATATGTACGGTATATATATATTCCTTAATTTACGTGAAAAAATGCACACCTAGGGAGTATCTATTAATATTTTATAATAATATTACTAATATTTCATTCGTCCTATTCAAAGAGTCAATTTTTTATATTTTGAACGTCTCACCCGAAGAGTAAACTTTTATTTTTTATACACATGAGACCACACACCAATAATATAATTAAAATATAAGGTTCATATTCCCATTAATTCAACTACTCATCATCGTACATTAAATAATGGAGTAAGACCTTTTAATTTATGTGAAAAAACATTCAAAGGGAAGGGATTATTTCATATATATATATATTTTTTTTAGATCGAGGTTCCGGGCTTACGCCCGACTAGTCCTCGAGGAAACAATCCCGGTCCCTCGAGGATTATTTCATATTTGGATTTGTAGGAGGGATGTGAATAAGTATTTGTGTAAATAGTACAAATGTGCTCCATAAGTTTGTGTGAATAGTAATGTGCTTCGTAGCCTTTATTCTTTTACATATTCCATTTGTTTTAGGGAGTATTCTCTTCTCCAACTCTAGGCTTGTTTAGTGAGGGGGAAGGGACAATTAAGAAAATTAATTAAAAAGAGTTTGGCGTGTGACTTTAGGGCTCCAAAATGTTACAAAACCTACACAACAAAATCTCTTTCTCTCACCCACCAACACATACACACTTTTATTCTTCTCTCTCCAATAATCACAGACCATAATCTATGTGAGCGGTAGAGGGGAACCCACCTCATATTTTTCACTTTGTAGAGAAAAGTGGAGAAGTTCTTGATGATGGAGAGAGAATTGTAACAAGGGTGCTCAACAATAATACCCTCCAAACATATATGGAGTGCTACTGTTTCTAGTGTGTTTTTATTTTGGGGGTCTGTCTCTGTGGGGTGGGGGGTCTCCTCTCCTCCTCTGAGTGGGTGTGTTGATTTTCTCTCTCTTCTTCTGCCATGGGCACTGGCATGGCAACTTCACAAGTCCTTCTCTCAGACAAACTTTTTTCATCAAAAAAGCCAAAGGGACAGTTGCAGTAAGTAGCAGTGTCTCATATATGGAGTAGAACCTCACCTCAGCTCAGCTAAGGGCAGAAACAAGAAGAAGAAGAAGAAGACCCTTAACCACCAGTAATTGTAATTGATTGATACTTACAACACCTTCTATATCTATATCTATCTCTTTCTTTAGTTTCTCTGTCTCAAAATCTTCTTCTGCTCTAAAGAATTTCAGAGGCCCCACCTCCCTCACTCCTTAGATTCTTCAAGATTTGGATCCCAGATTTGATAACTACCACTCTGCAATTGTGGCGACTACGCGCCGCCTCCCTTCCGATTCCGGCGCCTTTGCTGATTGGGTCGCCTCCTCCTCCGCCGGAGATCTCTCCTTGGGATTCAATGCCGGCCCCGCCGCCGCTGCCCCCACCACCAACGCTGCCGGGGGAATGTGGTCCTCTGCTGCTGCTACAAGGCATATCAACTGTGGTCTGCCACCGGAGTTCTTCTTCGTCGCGCCGGCGTCCTCGTTTCAGCACCATCACCCGGGAGACGCCGCCACCGCGACTCCCACCACGATCAACTTCGATCCTCACTCGCTCAATGGACCCAACGCGATCGGCGTCGGCGTGATTCCTCTTCTCACCACCACTCCGTGTCTCGCTCAGCCAAGCATTGGCGGCGGCGCTTCAGCCGATGACGATATGCTGAACGCCGCGGCGCGCAACCGCAGTGGCGGCGGCATGCAGCTGTGGCAGCATCAGCAGGTGCAGAGTTCTTCGGCCTACTCGAAGAAACACTTGGCCGGCGTCGATCACGCGAGCCTCTTCCAGAGTGGGAGTGTAAGTGGCGGCGGTGTGGGAGGATCTTCTTCCATGGGAGGAGCCACCACATGTCAAGATTGCGGAAACCAAGCCAAAAAGGACTGCTCCCATCGCAGATGTAGAACTTGCTGCAAGAGTCGAGGCTACGATTGCTCCACCCACGTGAAAAGCACGTGGGTCCCCGCCGCACGCCGCCGCGAGCGCCAGCTCGTAGGCGGGAACACAGCCACCGCCGGATCATCCCAGTCCACCTCCGGCGCCAAGAAAGCCCGTGTCGGCGGCGCCTCTCAAACCACCACAGCCTCCCACACCTCCACCTCCAACACAACCCCTCCAAGAAGCTTCGACACCAGCTCAAGCCACCAAGGTAACATTGCATGAATACACACTCATAAAACATGAGTATTTGCGACAACCTTATCCAAATAAACAACTGTATCACAGATGCAAGCTTTAAAGATTCATTACCAGGGCAAGTCCGAGCACCAGCAGTGTTCAAGTGCGTGCGAGTGACAGCCCTCGACGACGGAGACGACGAGTATGCCTACCAAGCAGTAGTGAGAATAGGAGGTCATATTTTCAAAGGTTTTCTTTATGATCAAGGTTTCGAAGGGAGGGAAGGGTTCCCCAACATCTCCGACTTGCATTTGGGCGCCACCGCAGCCGGAGGCGGAGGTGGAGGTGGTGGCAGAACTGGGGCTTCCTCATCACAAAATCCAGTGCTTGATCCATCCGACATGTATGGTACCTCGGGAGGAGGGTTGCTTGGAGGATCAAATTATGGCAATCCAATAAATTGATTCTCTTCATCAAGAAAAGAAAAGGTTCATATGAAATGACGTCTCTAATTTCTTGCTTGTTTGGTAATAACATCTTCATAATTCTCATGGCCATCTTCAGTAATATATCATAATTAAGACCTCTCAAATCTTAGATATTGTTCACATTACACATCATTCGAGTAACATGGGAGCAATAAGTCTACTTCTGAAAATATTTTCAAATAATGTACGAAATATTTGTTATTATTATATATCTATATCTATACTGTGCTGCTAGTTTGACATATGTCACTGTATTATTGATCTTATTTACTGATCTTGTCCAATCTGAACATAACTTTTCAACTGCATTTTTCTCATTTTCTAGTGTTAATTTTGCTCATATATATATATATATTTATATAATATGTATACTTTGATATATAAATTTGTAAAATTTATAGTCTTAATTATGCATTTTCATCAGATGATTACTTCCTTTTGGTCCATTATCTTATGTGGAATCAATTGTTAGTCTTCATGTGAGGCTATATGTATATATAACTAGAAATAATCCAGTGGAATAACAGTTATTGTGATGCTGTTTTAGGATCTATGTTGTTGTTATGTCGCATTCGAGAATTTAATGTACGCATTCGTATACGTATATGTTTAGGTATGCTGCTGGAAAGTAAGAGATCACAGGGAATGGATTTTCCTTTCGGCTGGTGTTCATCATTGCATTCTAATTGCATTTATTCTTCCCCTATTGTGCTCTTCTTTTGTGTGTATTCCTGTTTAAAATCATTGTTTTCATTCATAATTTTTCCTTATCTTTTGGCTTTATGCCTCCTAAAGTGCTTGGCGGGGTAAATTACACATTGTCCTCGGGCTTGTTTTAGGTCATTATAAATTCTTTGAAAACTAATGATTTGCTACCTGATATAACTACTTCGAAGTTTTGTGCTGCTGAAAATGTGACAGGTTATCGACCCTTGTGTGTCGAAGATTGGCTCGTTGCGACGAGTATTGGATTAAAATTATGCATTTTAACCCTATACTAACTATTGGTTTGACTTTTAGCACAAGATCTGATGCCTGTTATAGGAAACTAGTTGAATTTTTGTGTGATGGGTAAAATTGACCTTTTGGGGAAGATGGATGGAAGTGGGATGGTATTATTTATCCCAAGTGTAAGAAAGTGTGACATATTAAGAAAGGATTTAGGCTAGCCAGACTGGATTTATTTTCTTGCATTCATGCAATATATATAGGGCAAATGACTTATTTGGAGTGTTTAATTGACATGTAAAGATAGAAGATTCTGTGAGAGAATAATGCAGCATTGGATGGAATAGTAATGCTCTTATTTTATATTTCCACCTTCCAATCATGTTCATATTTCATATGGTCTCGTTCCGCCTTTTCGCCGTCTCACTCATAATGTGTTGTCTGCTTTTCTAGCTTGTCTGGTAATTGCACCTTAAAAGCTTTGGTCTCTAATGCATGTAGCGCCAATTTCTTGTCATCTGATTGCTAAACACTTCTACATATTTTATGCTTATCTTTCGGCATAGCATACGAAACATGTTCTTTGTCTTTTTTATATTGTGCAATCATGCTATGCATCTAGGCTGGCTTCAAGTTCTTGAACCCCATTCACATGTGTTGTGTGATGGGGTCGGTCGTAGGGCTCCATCGTGCTCGTTTCTTGGTCGACGGTGGAGTCATACGACGTCGTCCGTTGCCAAGAGAAGCTATGCTGGTTAGGTTCTTGCTTGACCTAGCTAGCTAGGGACTAGGTTTCCTTAAACTGAATAACAAGTGCAATAATATCTCTAGGTGTTTCATTTCTGATATAACTTATTTGTCTATATATTTATTTTAATTTATGGGTAGTAGTTGTGGGTTTGAATGAATGTGCGCTGCTATCTGAGCCAGTTCATTGGTATGTATGTTATTGTACTTGGGTGCAATACTAACATAAATGTCATATTAGTAGTATTATTTTCTCATTTATTGCCTAAGATTTTTTATTACATTTTCCAACGTGTTTTAATGCTCCATATTTTATGTAACCACATGATTTAATGCTGTGGAGAGATTTTTATGATGATCAAAATTTATTACATCTGTTTTATAATTAATGGCTTTGATTTGAATATAAATAGTTTGATCTCTGGAGTGTCTAATTCCACCTATAATGGAGACAAATAATTATGTTGGATTAATTAAATTAATCTTCTTAAATTATAATTTAGCCAATGTTATGAGTATATTTAATACATTTTTACAATCATGAGAAATCAGAAGCTGATAATGCATTTCAAATTTTGATACTTTAGGAGGCCAAGTAACAATATGCAAGGATAAAAATTAAACTGCTGAACATATTAAATGAAAGCTGTTAATTCATTGTAATAAAGGCTCAATTATATGCACAAATTCTGGATCTCCTATTTCATTAGAAGTTATTTTAATATAAGTTTTTTTTAATAAAATATTATAGACTAATACTCCATATGATTTATTAAAATCTTTCGCACTTGAGACAATGGTTGTATCAGATGGAATATATTAAAGATAAAAATAGTAGATAAAATATTATAAAATTAAAGTAGAGTTGGTGATTCACCTGAGTAATGTATATTTCTGAAAACATGAAAACAAAGAAAAAAAAAAGTGAATGATTTGGATATATTGGAATAGTTGAGTAAAACAGAAGATGCATCTGTTATTTAGGGGGAGATTAGAGTAGATATAAAATACAAGTGGTAAATAATACTCTATCAACGTCATCGGTTGCTTTTTGTACATAAATTAATGATTATTATTATTTTATGTGTAGTGAATAGTTGTATTAGTAGTAAGTGGTGGGCCACGTAGTACTTTTTTACTAAAAGTAAAAAATGAGAATGTTTAGATGAGATGCTCTATATAGTAAAATTGTCACTTTTGGTGGGAAAAGATTAATAGGAAAATACCAAAATTGGCATAAAAGATGTAATCCAATGGAGAAAGGTGCATGTGTTTCATCATGTGGACTAAAAAGTAGTACTCCATCTTTATATTCTTGCAACTCCTTTTGCTGACACGTGGCCTGTCAAGGGCAAAACAGGGAGATATGTACAATATGAAACTATCTTCATTGTTATATATTCCATTCACAATTAATTATCTTTTCAGTCTTATGAAATAATCATAAGCATGAAGAATGGGCGTATGAGAGGTCTACGGGCTCTCAAAGACTTTAATGTAAATAATACTCTCTCTGTTGGAGCATTTTTTCAGGTTTATGGTTCTACATTATTTAAAAAAATTTATTCTTTTAACCAATTTTGTCGATTTTAAAGAAACTTGTTGTAGTTTTAGATAATAAAAAAATAATGAATGTATATTAGACCTTGAAAATGAAAATTTTGAAATTTAAGTAATTTTTGAAGTTGTGAAACAAATATAAAAAGTGTGAAGTCATTGAAAAAAAGAGAGTAGTGATATAAAAAAGTAATACATTCATTAAAAAATGATAAAAAAATAAGGCTAATTATAGTGTGCACCCGGGTGCACCTTAAGATAGGGTGCACCCATATACAAATATAAACAAAAATATATACAATTATGAACAAAAATGTATACAATTTAAATGTTAGTTTTTTTAATGAAAAATTTAGTGTAAAAAAATATACAATTATTAAAAAATATGTATACATTATTGAATAAAAAATTATAAACATATAGATGCTAGTTTATTTTAATGAAAAACTTAGTGTGAAAAAAGTATACAATTATTAAGAAACATGTATACAAATAGAATAACATGTATACAAAATAGAATAAAAAGTTATACACATATGGGTACACCCTTGCACCCGGGTGCACCTAATATCAACTCAACAAATAAAGACTTGAGTGAGACTCTCACGAAATGAATTTGGTGGGATGGATAAGAAGTAATGATAACATTTATAATGAAAAGTGATACACAATTGATAAAGAGTTACAATTGGTTTTTTTGTCTCCAAGTGCATAAGGTGTGTAAGGGTATACTGTATACACTTTAATTAATAAGAGTATAACATTTTATTCTAAAGGGTATAACACTTTCAATATATTTTTTAAGAAAATAAAGGATATACGTCCTTATACTAAAAGATAGTACACAATTTAATACTAAAAGGTATCTGGAGGTACGGTGTCTTGAGAACACACAAGTTTTAGCCTAAAAGGAGTGAGGCTTGTGTGCGCCCGGGCGCACGGGAACACATTCCATGCGACTTTTAGAATTTAGTATTATGGATAAGGGTACATTGCTTTGGTCTAAAGGGCATACACTTTAATTAATAAAGGTACACCATTTTATTCTAAAGGGTATACACTTTATTAATATTTTTTATTTTTCTTCAGAAAATAAAGGGTACATATATTTATACTAAAACGTATACAATTTAACACAAAATTTCAAAGGCGCACGGAATGTGTTCCCGTGCGCCCAGGCACACACCTTTTTTTCAATGTACACATCTTTATATTAAAAAGTACACAATTTAACACAAATTTTTAAAGGCGCACGGAATGTGCTCCCGTGCGCCCGGACGCATACAATTTTTTGCCAACGTAATAATCTCACTGTAAAAAGATATATTATTTAATAAAATTAATAGAGTGTATATTGGGTGCACCCAGGTGCAAGGGTGCACCCATATGTGTATACCTTTTTATTCTATTTTGTATATATATTATTCTATTTTGTATACGTGTTTTGTAATAATTGTATACTTTTTTCACATTAATTTTTCATTAAAAAAAATAACATCTATATGTGTATAAAATTTTATTGAATATTATATACAATTTTTCATTAAAAAATTAATAATTAAATTGTATATATTTTTACTCTTAATTATATATGTTTTTGTTTATATTTGTATGTGGGTGCATCATATCTTTAGAGTGCAAGTCTACTATAAATTGCGAAATTAATATGAGTTGGTTCCTTGTTATTAAAACTCTTGTGTTATCAGTTTTTGCCAATTAATATTCACGGTATATCAATTCTTAAATAAATATAAGAATCCGGCCATTTCGGCAAGAAGCCAAATTAATTAAGACTAAAATTTAATTATAATTATATTTCTCTTGTCTTAGATCAGGAAACGCAGTCAGTCACATGTACTGCACTAGATTTTTATTTTTTATTTTACTAAAACAGTATCTTCAATATTGTGAAATTTGTTGTAAAAAATAAAATAAAATCATACTAGCTTAAAATTGTCAATGTTAGTGTAATTTCTAGAAGTGATATTCTAAGGAAACAATAGCAGACTAAATAAGAACATCAATAAGTGATAATTAAGTTTCACTCTAAATTTTGAAATTAGAAAAAGTTTCCAGAATCCCTTCTAATTAAAGCATGCCTAATTAATAAGACTAATATAAGTGACTATTTGTAATTTATTTCCCATTAAGTCAACATTTATTTACTATCTCAATCACATCATTCACTTTCTCAATTCAAAATAGATGCCCCAATTCCCAGAGCGTCAAGAATATACATTGGCCATATGGTAAAAAAAAAACATTGGGCCCAAAAGTTTGGGCCTTAAAACACATCATACAGTGTGATGTGGACAAATTTTTTGTTTAATTAAATTTCAACATTTTTAATTTGAATTATTGTCGCTCAATCCCACCAAAAACAAATTCTCGTATTTTTATACAGTATTAAATAAAAAAGGCTAAATATAGTGTGCACCCGGGTGCACACGAAGCTTCGTGTGCACCCACATACAAATATAAACAAAAACATATACAATTATGAGTAAAAATGTATACAATTTAATTTTTATAATGAAAAATTGAGTGTAAAAAAATATACAATTATTAAAATACATGTATATACTATTGAATAAAAAGTTATACACATATAAATGATGGTTTTTTAATGAAAAACTTAGTGTAAAAAAGTATACAATTATTACAAAACACGCATACAAAAGAGAATAACATGTATACAAAATAGAATAAGAAGTTATACACATATGGGTGCACCCTTACACCTGGGTGCACCTAATATACACCCAATAAAAAAAATGAGCATATGTAAATTGTAGGATTATATTTTATCTTTTGAGTTAATTATACACAACACTCGTACGTCCAAATTTATTTAAAAAAAAATATGCGAATAGAAATGAGCATATATTAATTTGTTGCAATACTTTTAAAATTAAATTAATATTTGATATTAGATAGGTGCAATTTATTAGATGAGTGCAATATATTTTAAATGAGCATACTTTTTAATATTTATTAGATGGTTGCAATTTATGAATTTAACAAAAAATACATAATTTGATATATTTTTTTAAAAAAAATTTAAAAGTTAGGATTAAATTGCAAATTAAGTAAAGATTGTGGTTTTCATGCAATAAAAATGTAAAGTTCAACGCCACGTCAGCGATCGAGCATGTTAACTGCCCGATGAACTTAATTTGAAACATACCTCAAAGGTGGTTGATTTTTTTTGTGAAATGTCAAAAGTTTAGACTAATTTACAATCGGCGAAAATGTTGAGACTTTTTATATAATTAATAGTTATATAATTAATACATAGTGACATGTATAATTGCACATATCTTAGTAAATAAAGTATGTGTATGAAATCACAAGCATAGTTGTTAGCAGGTAAAAATTGTGTATGAGATCACAAGCGTATTTATGGTCGTGTAAAAATTGTATATGAGATCACAAAAATATTTACAGGTATAATCGCGTGAAATGTCCCATCAAAAAATTTTACTATATGAGGTCATAGATAGAGTTTTAAGGCATACTCCCTCCGTCCCCCAAAGTATTTCACATTTTTCTTTTTCATCCGTTCCTCAAAGTATTTCACACTTTACTTTTATTAAATTTGGTAAAAATACATTACAATAATGCACACTTTTTACACACATCCCAATATAATACTTACTTTTTCACATCTCCCAATAACTTTACACACATTTTTCATTAAATCAACTAAAATATATATTTTCTTTCTTACTTTATACATAAAAATACAAAATTTTCTTAAACTCCGTGCACAACAATACGTGAAATACTTATTGGGACGGAGGGAGTAGTAAAAAAAAATCAGATTAGAATTAATTATATCAACAATTTTTTTAAAAGATACACCTCTAATGTTACCCTATAAATACCACCCTCACCCCACCCCACCCCACCCCACCCCTCAACCAGAGAATTGGGATATACCCGCGTACCTGGTGCGATACCACATCGCCTTCTCTTTGGTTTCTTTCTGCCCCTTTGATCGGTCCTCCGACCCCTCCCTTCCTCTCTGTAATCAGAATACTTCTCAAGAATCTTTCTTTATTTACTCTGTAAATTAGTTGCATTAGATACCTCTAGGAATACCGTTTTCTAGGTCGTAGATTGTGCAGAGTACAAGGAAAATCAATATGTCTGCAACACTTGAAGTTATTGATCCTCAGCTTGTTGAGGGCTTTGAGGATCTCACAATCACTATCCAGGTATTTGTTGTTTAATTTGGGTCCTTGTTTGCATAGTTTAGTGTAAAGATTTCGTTTTTTTAGTTCAGCTTAATTTTTGTATGATTGGTACTCCATTATCGTTACTTAAAAGTGTTTGATTGATTTGGTTGCATGGGATCCGTCTGTGTGCCACCGAAGAAATGAAAAATTCATTATAAATGAGGAATTGTTTATGCATTTGGTTTGTTTATTTGAAGAAGGGATATCAGTTTCCCTGGTTCATTTTAGCTCTCTGGGTTTGCTAGACTGTGGAATTATTTCTGAATAGATTTATTATCTTGTTAAGATTGACTGCCATGATTGAAATCTTCTCTTCCATTTTCTTAAGTTTTTTGTGATTTTTTAACATCTACTTTGATTTTGGATTCTGTCTTTAATGTTGACTGCTATTAGGCAATCCGAATACCCGTTATTTTGATGAGTTTGTTTGCTAACTGAGTAGTCTGAATTGCCACTCTGGATTTTCAGAAGGACAAGGGGAATTGTACAGAAGCAGCGGAGGAGACCAACAATTGGGGATGTGGCAGTAGCAGTGATTACCTGGATAACCACCATGGTTTTTGTGCGGTATGTTTGAATAAGATAGTGCTTCAAGAAACTGCACTAGTGAAAGGTTGCGAGCATGCCTACTGGTTAGTCTGAACCCGTATTTATTTGCTTATACCGTTTACTCGATTCATGGTGAAGCTTTAGTGCTCTATCCTGAAAACTATTTTGTGACGTACGTCATTTGTTGAGGGATGTGCGTGACTATAATGCATTAGAAACCAGTACTTGTGGGGATATGATAGTGATTGCATAGTTGTTAAAGGGGTCTGAGCCTAGATTGTTGATTTTTTGCTATTCCAGGCTCATGCATAGGCGCGCCTCTTCAACATCATGTTTTTTTCTTTCTTTTTTTTTAAAGTTTTTTGAAATTGCTACTCAATTATTAAAGGGTTTACACATTTTTAAGATAAAAATGGACAACCCACTTATAAAATGATATAAATAGAGAATTAGGGTTAGGGTTTTAGTACTTGAACTTTCAAAACAAAGACAAAAAGGTGGGCTGCCTTCACCTCAACCATCTGTCGCCTACTTGAACTTTATTTGTGTGTGTGTTTTATGTGTTATAATGCTATTATGAGTTATTATGTATCATTATGTGATGTTATGTGATTTTTATCTTAGTTTAGTTAGGTATATGATTGTAAGTAGGATATATTTGTGTATATACATTGTAAATTCAGTTTTGGGCAAAATGTAATGCTATTATGAGTTATTATGTATCATTATGTGATGTTATGTGATTTTTATCTTAGTTTAGTTAGGTATTATGATTGTAAGTAGGGTATATTTGTGTATATACATTGTAAGTTCAGTTTTGGGCAAAATGTAGCTCAGGCGCGCCTAGGGGTCCGTGCGCCTAGGTGCGCCTCTCGCTTTTAACAACTATGAGTGAGTGTCATTTTTACGTTGGATATGCATTGCTTCTATTTTTAAGCATGGGAAGAATGTCTTGGGACTGCATATTTGTATTTGGTTTGGTTTCATGATTTAAAGCAGGCGCGTCGGTTACCTCTTGAAGCTGAGTTTCCTCGAGAAATACCATTGCAACGGACAGTCCCTCTTCTAGTTATATTCAGGATTTTGCTTTTGACACTTGAATGAGAATGAAAAAAATTGAAGTTTATTCTGACAAGGGACTTGGCTTTGGACTGACTACCACATGTTAGAAAATAATAAACAAATGGAAAACTGGCTGTCCAGGGAAATGCATTTTATACTGTAAAAAAGTTCAAGCTTGTCATGTTCTGTGTAATTTAAATACTTGTTACGCGACCTAGAGGATTAGTGCTTTTTTGTGGTTCAAATTCATTTAGAAACATGCTCTTTGATGTTCTGTTGCCTGTTTGAAACATCGTTATGTGCTTTTAAAATATTTTGAGATTTCTTATGGGTTTTGTTCTTTTTTATTTTAACAGTCAAAATAACTTGATTTGCTCTTAGCATTTTCCATTGCTTTTATGGTAATGTAACTTGTGTTTTATTGTCCTTTCCTTCACGTAATTTATCGACCATGTTTGTCCTTTTTCCAATAAAGGACTAGAAACACAGGGTTGGTGTCTGATCTGCTGATACTATTCATTCTAGCTGATTTAGTCATCTTTGTAGCATGAAGTTGTAACTATATTATTGTATTTTTAGTTAAAATGTAGTTATTTGGTTTAATAGAATGCCAAGTGCCTGTGTATGGGTTACTGCAACATAATGAAGGATGACTGAAAATGACAGCCAAAAAAAAAAAAAAAAAAAAAAGAGAGAATAAATTGAATTGATATTCTGAGGGTGCAATAGTCTTGTTGTATTAACTTGGGTGCAATATTCATTTATGAGTAATGACTGTTGATTTCATCTGCATATTTATTGGTGTGGAAGTCAAAGCTCAATTGAGCCAATTCTGTTATCATCTGACTTATGTGTTTTATTCAGCGTGAATTGTATCTTGCGATGGGCCTCATGCAAAAAGGAACCAACATGCCCTCAGTGTAAAACTCCATTTGAAATTCTTCATGTTCATCGTGCTCTTGATGGAAGGTATTTGAGCTCTTTTTTCTTATTTCCTTCTGGATTTTGTCATTTTTAGTGGTAGGAAGATAATCTGATCAGATTGCTGTAGTTGTTAGCATCACGGAGTCTACAGAATGTTGTAACTTGGTTGCTATTTAATTTCTTATTCAATTTCATGTAGATCTCCATGTTCACTGTTCAGAGAATACAAAATTTATATTTGTCATGCTGCATAAATTAAAGTACGTTTCAATTTGGTCATTCTTGAAAAATTGTTTATAAAGTGTGAAAAGTTTAAGTTGAGAGTGCAAATGTTTGTATTAAAGAAGTTGGTTTTTCTGGTAAATTTCATCAGTCGCATGGATCGATTATATTCATCTAATCCATATCTAAGAAGTTGCATGACTTATTGAATAATCTCCTTTGAGAATTTCCCAATGTGTGCTGAAGGAATTGCATGCCAATAGTGGGTCTGAGTGAAACCGTGCTAAAGTTTGTGGGCAAGTTTTTCTTGTATTTCTGTTGACTACTGGTTATCGCTAATTTATAATCAAGAAAAAAATATGAGCTCGATCTTTTGATCAGTCTTCCCATTGAACACTCTCGGTGGAAAATCTTCTGTTCTTTACTATTCTGAAAGAGAAATTGGTTCTTTTAGTTTATATATCTTAACAATAATTTTAACTCTTTGAACAGCTTACACGATTATATGTTTGAGGAGAGCGTGTGTCTTCTACTTCGAGCATCTTGGTTTAAGCCATTGGTTGAAGTGGTGCAAGAGGAGTTGGAAAAAATAGAAGAGTATTATTATGAAGTTGAGGAAGAAGATCCAGATGAACTATATTTAGGTAGCACATCTAGTCTTCGCATTGGTAATCGTCGATGGGGTGAGAATGGATACGTTAGTGCAGGAAGACAAGAAGCAAGACCAATCCAACGCCCTTCTATTCAAAATTCAGAACCTGGTCCATCCCGTCAACCCAAGAAAGAGGCTCCACCTAAAGAATTAGTAGGTCGAAGGGCAAAACGGGCATTGAAACGAGAAGCTGCTGACAAGGCCGCAGCAGCAAAGCATCAGCAACATTTAGTGAGGTTGGGCCGTAAGTAGATCTAATTTTGAGAAGATAATCTCACCGATAGTGCTCCCGTTCCAGCAAAAAATAAGGATACTAAATAATCGGGGCTTTTCGCTTTATGCTCGTAACTTGTAAGCTAATTTCATCATCTTGTTTTAATTTAGATTAGCTTCTGATATTAAATTTGGCTACTGGAAAATCATTCGACTGGGAGAATTCTATGTGAATGGTGTTGTACATTGTATGATTAGGCATGCTTTGTCTATTTAAAATGATATGTGTGGGGTATTTCTTGAATTGACATTGAGACAATAGTGCATGCGAGCAGTAAACATTTGACATGTTGCTTAGTGGGATATATATACACACACACACACACACATACATACATGTGATGAAAATTGTGGTGTTTGATGTATTGGAGAGCAAATAAGAAAGGTGGTAATAAATAATGAGGATGGGACCATGGGTTTGTGGGGGACCTCCATTGCTTTTAGTGGAGCAAGTTTTCATCGCAGGAAAGTGGAATGAATAAACTGCATTCTCAAGCAAAGCTAAATCACCATCTCTACCAAACCACTTTCTCTCTCTCTCTCTCTCTTTTTATTTCCATTCTCTCACCTACTGCAACCCTCCACTTGTCCTCCCCCACCCCCCCCCCCCCCCCCTCTCTGTAACATAGACTACCAGATAGTGTACACTTTTGTGAGTCTTACTCCCCTTTGATTTCCTTCAAAGTCGTGTTAGCATGTTGAATTCTGCAAGTTTGAGGAGGGAAGTTTGGATTTCATTTTCAGGATTTGCTCAGCACATTCTTGGCTCCTAATCATTTTGTTTGACTGCCAAAATCTTCTGCACTCTCATCAACTGTGTGCAGAATCTGCATATATATATATATATATATATACATGGATTCTTCGTTCGTCTACAACCCGAGTAGGAATCCAGAATCTGAAGATGGCTTCTCAGGGATACTCGAAATCCATGTCCATCATGCTAGGAACATTCACAACATATGCATCTACGACAACCAAGACGTGTACGCCAAGTTCTCCCTCACCTACAACCCGGACGAGACGCTGTCCACCAGGGTCATCAACGGAGGAGGGAAGAACCCCGAATTCAACGAAGATTTGATCTTGAAGATCAACCAGAAGGATGGTGTGCTCAAATGTGAGATATGGATGCTGAGCAGAGCCAAACATTACATGGATGATCAGCTCCTTGCCTTTGCTCTTGTCCCCATTTCCTCCCTTTTTGGCAAACCAAAACTCACCCAAGATTTCCCTCTTTCTTCCACTGATTTGTTCCACTCTCCAGCTGGTACTATCAAGCTCTCCCTCTCTTTGAATGCAAAAACTCCCCTCAACAACCCTCCAACATCTTCTCTTCATTCCTGTCTCACTCCTGACCTTCTCTTGGATAAAAACATCCCGGAGGATTACAGCAGAATCGAATTCCCGGACATCAACGCAGCCAACGAAAACCAAGTGATGGTTTCCGAGTACTTCGCCAAGAATGGAGTGCTCCACGGGGCGTTCCTTCACCTTGGGGCCGGAGTGGAGGACTACGAAATGGCTGCAAACTCCTCTGAGGAAAACTCTGCATCGCCGGATGCCAGCATTCACAACTCTGGTTTCCTCAGCTCCACCATGACAAGCTTGAGTGATGATCCCAACTCTGGCGATTCCAAGGGGCGCGTGTTTGCAGATTTCTCGGCTGATACGAGTTCAAAGAAGGAGGAGGATGAGGGTGATGAGTCAGGAAAAGATGATGGAGTAGGGTTGAGAAAGGCTGAGGAATCAGCAATGCAGAAACAGATCGTTGACATGTACATGAAAAGCATGCATCAGTTCACGGAGTCGTTGGCGAAGATGAAGCTGCCGATGGATTTGGACAAACCTCGAGAGGACGACGGAGATGTTATTCAAAAGGACGTCGACAACCAGAATCCCAACCCCGGGAACCGAGTGTTTTATGGTAGCAGGGCTTTCTTTTAACCATTGTTTTGTTGGTGTGTTGCATTTTGTAATACTTTTCATCTGACTATAATTTATGTAATAACTGCTATAATGCACACACATATATTCTCCATGAGAAAATATCATATAAGCAACTTGTGAGTCTTTTACATTTACACATTGTGTATGAATGATGTGGTAAAAGACATGAAAATCGAGATTAGTGTTTAGGTTTATGGTGATAATGTCAATATTGTATCGTTATAGTGTAAAAAGAAATGAAAACTTCGTGTAATGATGTTTTTAGTGTTGGAGACATGACACAATGAATGTGGTTATGTGGGAGATTTGGAGATAAGGAAGAGCACTTATGGTACTATTTGTTTCTTGAAAGTGTGTCGGACTCCGGTTCGACATTTTGGTGTTACATTTCCTGTTACGAACCATTGGATGATGAACCGTTGGATGATTGACACGTAGAATAAACTAATCTATACCTTAACAATCAACCCTAAGGAGAAAATTAGTTATGTGAAACCCACTTTTAACAACACGTATGCATTAGTGGAGATGCATGCAATATGGGTGAATGCAAGTTGCACACTTATTTCCTCTTATCATTTTCTCTTACACACTCAAATGAGAATGGACTTTTCTCTCTTTCACACTCATTTCAAGTCCAATCTAATTATGTACCCAAGTGATATAATATTCTCAAGCTATGTGAAATCACCCGTTCCAACTCTTATTTTCATTTAATGTTTCACTTTTTAGTGCGTTACATATTTCCTAGATTATGGGTAGCCTAATGCCATAAAAATTTAATAGTTATCTAAAGGGTATAATTTTTCAAGCTACAAGCTGAATAAAACGAATAACCCATCTAAAAGTTCAAAGAGTATGAATTGAAGCATTATAAGGAATTGCTTGGTTGAGGGTAACGAGGGAGATAATGTGAAGACATTTTCATTTTTATTGTTGATGTTTGGTTGGTTTGGTGAGAATCAAAATTTCTATTTATTCAATAACTATTTCTCACTTTTTAATTATTTACAATTGACTTTTTCAACGATACTCATTGTCATTTCGATTGTGAAATTAATATCAAGCGGCCCCTAAATCTGTAATCGACAACCTTGGTTGGATCAATAAAATACATTCAAAGGACACTTGGATTCATTCACAATTTTGATATTTAGTTAAGTTTAAATATATAGAAACTTCTTTCATAAGGAGGGCTTACACAAGTGCTTGCTTAACCACATTTTCTCCCCATCACCACTCTTAATTATCAATGGAGTCTTAAGTCAACATAGTTTGTAGAAACCGCGTTCACCAAGTTTGAGTTTTATTCATATAATAAATTAATTACTGTCTTATGTTATATATAATGCCAAAATAAGGAGAGAAAAATGTACAAGATGCCCCAGAAGATTCAGGAGATGATTAAGGCAAAACAAAACTGTGATTAAACAGAAAAATAATAAATAAAATTATTAAAAATTATATATCATACATTTATTCTATAAAACCGTAGAGTTTAGTGTTAATTTTGAGGATTTAATTATAATTAATCCTGAAAAATAGATGGAATATGGAACTGGTTGCATAAAATAATCCCTCTATATTTAAAGATTTCGATAAAAATTTTGGATGATGCGTGTTGCTATCAAATTGCACAGTATAATTGTGTAAACACAAATATTTAACTATCTTGTGACACTTGATATATGTGTCACTCGTCTTATGAGCTCGAATGAGAGAAAAATATTTAAAATATTTGTACTTTTAATTTTAAAATCTTTTCATCTATCATTAAACAAAATGCTATTAGAAAATGTAACACAACGCATTATAATAGGATGATGATCGATATCTGTTAAAATATGTTTACCTGAAAATTATAATTGTCCTAGTGTATAAGAGAAGGTATTAGTACATGAAACACCTCACCGCGCTTTTTATCATTTTTTCTTAATACACAGAGAATAACTTTTTTTTATACTCTCACAAAACTAATTCATTCTCTTCCAAATAATTGTTATATTATCTATACGATTGCACAAGCCATTTAGGTGAAATTGTTTCCATAGAACATAGATGGATTGATGGGCGTTGGATGTCCTGTTACATTTTGGTGTTACACCTCATGTTACACGTGTTAGATGAGTGACACGTGTGCGGAGAGATTAATCTCAACCTTTCCCCTTAGGGTTGATTGTTAGGGTATAGATTAGTCTATCATATGTGTCAATCATCAAACGGTTTGTAACATGAGATGTAACACCAAATATAACAGAAAATCCGAACCGGGATTGATGAGCATCAATTCATAAAAGAGGGAGTAGGACCGTTTCAATAATCTCATTTCATAAGCCAAATATCATTGACTTGTTCATAACAATACTTTATTAATTAAATATGGTTATTCTTAGAAACTTTCATATTGAAGAAGGTGAGTTCATGGGCCCTCTTGAGGCGATGTCGTGGATAAATGATTTAAGACTTGAACCAGTTATTTTTGAAGTAGATGTCAAGACCATTTATGATGCTATTTCAAAAAATTCAGTGGAGATTTTAGTATTCGGAAACTTCAAAATCAAAATGCAAAAGCTTTCTCACAACAAATGTTTCTTATTCAGTTTATCTTATTCCCCGTTCTGTCAATACATTGGTACATTGCATCGAGCGGCTTCACGATCAGTCACTAGTCCCCTGTGTTGGGTCGAGCCTCCTCCTTTTGGGGATGACCTTCTCGATAACTTTTGTTCTTATTATACTTAATAAATGATTTATCGTTTGTTTTCAAGAAAAAAAATTGTTGCAAATTGCACTTAAGTGTATGATATTTAAAAAAAAAAATAGAATTAAATGTGGATTTTTTTTTCAGAGATTTAATGTTGTGACAATTAACCATGCTAAAATGAGTTTTGTCAAAAAAAATTTCTTTTAATTTCTAAAAACAGAATTAATTTGTGATGTGAATAAAATTTATAATATTTTTGTGATTAACAATTAATTAAAATATAGATATCTTTTCAAATAAAATTATTCTAGAATATTTCTATAACTCTGTCGATGCACAAAAAATACTTTTTATTAAGGGAAAGACTTGTATGAGACCGTCTCACATAAACTCTTACGTGAGACGGTCAGAAAGTAATAACTTTTATAAAGAAAAGTGATAATAAATTAATAAAAAGTGACAGTGCTATTTCATGAACAATTTATAGTATAAATAAAAAGTGATAATATTTTATATCGAAAGTGATGACATTTTATAGCGAAAGCGATAACTATTTTAAAAAGTGAAAAATAGTCTCACGTGAGACGGTCTCACGCAAGACCTACCCTTTTATTAAAGGGTAAGTTTTATGTGAGACCGTCCAACTATAAGATCAATTTACACTTTTGTACTTAAGTTATCAAATTTTATTAAAAATGTTAGTATATTTTTCTTTTAAAATATTATTAATTTATGCTACTTCCTCCGCCCCACCAAAAGGTCTCAATTTTACTAAATGAATGTCCCCTCCAAAGATCCACATTTTTCTTTTCGAGTAAAAGGGTCCCTCATGTGACCCACCACTCAATACTAATACAACTATACACTATACATAAAATAATATTCCCTCCGTCCCGGGTATTTTTATCAATTTTTACGGACACGGAGATTAAGAAGTTTTATTTTTTTAATATATAATGTAAGAGAAAGTAGGGATAAATTAATAATTTAAAAAGAAAAAGTGAATAAAGTTATTGGGAATAATGAATAAAGTGTAAAAAAGTAATTAAAGTTGTTGGGATTGTAAAAAGTAGGTAATAAAATATTACTGTATGTATTTTTGCCAAAATGGAATGGATAAAAATACGTGGGACACCCCAAAATGGAAAGTGAGTAAAAATATGTGGGTAGGAGGGAGTAATATTTCTTAATCTAATAAAAAAATAAATGAGAACCTTTGTCCGAGTATAAATTATTCATAAAACAATTTACTTTATCATTATCATTATCAATTTTTATAAATTTGTTTCACTTGATGATTGCTTTCCAACAGTCTCACATGATTGTTTCATACAACTCTGTCCCTTTAATACTCCAAATCTTTCTCTATTTTAATTTTTTTATCGGTTGCAAAGCTATTGGCATTTCTTTTACATTTATTAAATTAAATTAAATTAATTAATCCTGAAAAAGGTATTTATCTGGTGCAAATGGGGAATTAGGAAGGTGGAGAAGACGAGAGAAAGTATTGGTACTAATCTACTGCTCTACGTATTTAATACTCCCTCCGTCCCCCAAAGTATTTCACACTTTCCTTTTTCATCCGTCCCTCAAAGTATTTCACACTTTACTTTTACTAAATTTGGTAAAAAATACATTATACTAATACTCACTTTTTACACATATCCCAATATAATACTTACTTTTTCACATCTCCCAAAAACTTTACACACTTTTTTCACATCTCTCAATAACTTTACACACATTTTTCATTAAATCAACTAAAATATATATTCTCTTTCTTACTTTATACATAAAAATACAAAATTTTCTTAAACTCCGCGCACACCAATACGCGAAATACTTTCCGGGACGGAGGGAGTACTACTCAAGGATCTGCCTCATATGCAGCCCACTACTACGAAAAACGTTGACATCCACCTTCTTCCTACTCTGTAATCTGTATCTATATCTGTATTTATACTTCCGAATGTGCTGCTTTCGCTGCACTTCTTCTTCACTGGTACGTTTACAGATCCTTCGTTACTTGTTTCGCAATATGCCGCACCAAATCATTGTATGCTTTCTTCTAAATCTTCGTTTTTATGGCTTCGCGTGATTACCTTTACTCCTTACGTATGTACCACCGCATGCCTTTCATTCGCTTAGTTTAAGAGTGTTTGATACCGTTGCTATTAAATATTTAATTCATGGGGTTGAAACTGGTATTTATTTATTTTACTTATATTCAATTTTAAATATGGTGAATTTTTGATACCAAAGGAAATGCCTTGTTTATTATTATTATTTTTTGGTGTTTTCAGGTGGATTTTTTGCGGTGATCACTGGATATTTGTGCTGAATGTGGAAGTCTTCTTGCTAAACTGGATTGGATATGGATTTTGGTTTTCCTTTGAAGAATCTGTAGATTGAACATTTGGGTTGTGGGTTTAGTTTGGATTTTGGTTTTATTTAGAAGAATTTGTAGATTGAGCAATTAGGGTTTGGATTGACCTTGCAGTGTAGAATAGATCAGATTTTCAAGAGATGATTGCAAGAAAGAATGTTGGGCGTGCATCGCCCTTTTTGTTGGTATTATTGGCTTTTGGTTTCTTCTTAGCAACGTATAATTTGTTAATTTTGATTATTCACAAAACTAGTAGTAGTGATACGGGGGAGTTGGACGATCCTATTATGAGGAGACCTGAAGCACTGAGGGAGGGAGATGCTTTGAAATTCCATGTTGCTCTTACAGCCACTGATGCACCTTATAGCAAATGGCAATGCCGGGTTATGTATTATTGGTACAAGAAAATGAAAGATATGCCTGGATCGGACATGGGAGGGTTTACTCGGGTTTTGCATTCAGGGAACCCTGATAATTTGATGGAGGAGATCCCAACTTTTGTTGTAGATCCTCTTCCAGAAGGGCTTGATCGGGTAAGCGATTTTGTCTGATTGCAATAAATTTAATTAAAATTATGAAGCTTTGAATCTTCAATGGAATGAAGTGATCTAAAATTTCATGTGTATGTTTTACATGTTGGTATTCGTTTTAGTCATTTTACTCCACGGTGCTTAAAAGTTGTAATATTTCAAACGTTCTTTGGTGCCTGAAAAGTAAGTTAAACTCATTGAAGATTAGTGTTAAGCTTTTTTCTGCTGTCAAGGTTGCAATTGTTTGTTCTGATCCCAATCTGAAAACTTTTAAAAATTCAGTCAAGCCTGCTACTGATAATGATACATATTACTGAGGCATCTTGATGTTTCAAAGTATTAGTAAATGTGCTATTTGACTATTGTGTATACTTTCTGATAATAAATGTGTTGTGGTCTAATTTCAAAAAATAAAAATAAAAAATGTGTTGTGGTCTATAAAAATATGACAAGTTCAATCAACAAATATCTGATATACCAGATTTTTCAATCACTGAGTAACGTTTTATATGTCTGGCATACTTGTCTAACAACAAAAAAATTGGGGGGCAATGGGGCTAAAGAGAACTCGCTTTAAGTATGGGAATTATCGATCTGGTCACATCTGAGCAAGTTGTTAAAGATTTTTCTGTTTTTGCTCAAAGGTTCATTTCATTGTTCTGGCACTGTAATGACAGATAGCACTGTGAAACTAGGCGTGGCTTGTAAGTTGTAACTGAATTTCTCTGATAGTATTGGTCTGCTTCTGTACTTTAAGCATTTAATATTTTAATATTTCGGTTAGTTAACCCATAAATAAATTATTCAGTATTCTGACTAGAAATATGCACTACTCAGGCTTCAGCGAATCACAGTATCCCTTTTACTGTAGAATGAAGAAAATAGAACAGATAATTATTTCTTGACAGTCCTGTAATCCTTATGATGCATCTTTGCATTGAAGCTTGAGAAATATATTTGTTGACTTGATGTTTAGAAATCCTGTAAATCTTCTGCTGCAAAGGCTTGTGTGTTATTCTACAGTATTATTGTTATGTAACTAATATTTCTACTCTTCAAAGTTTTTACTTGATGTTTTTTGTTTTGATGTGTCAATAGGGTTACATTGTTTTAAATAGACCTTGGGCATTTGTGCAATGGCTAGAGAAAGCGACAATTGAGGAAGAGTATGTTCTCTTGCTTGAGTGAAAATCTCCCTCTTTAATTACATATTCTAAATCCGTGGTCATGCTACTGGTGATGCAGATACATTTTAATGGCGGAACCTGATCATGTATTTGTCAATCCACTGCCTAATTTGGCTCATGGCGATAATCCAGCTGCATTCCCCTTTTTCTATATAAAACCAGCCGAAAACGAAAATATTGTAAGAAAATATTACCCTGAAGATAAAGGCCCAGTAACTAATGTTGATCCAATTGGCAATTCTCCTGTGATTATCAAGAAGGTATGTCCTTATTTTTTTATTTGAATGATGAAATAATTTTCTTGTTGCTCCATGGTAGTTGTAAAAAATGTAAAGCAAACTAAGCATGCTCTATGAAGGATTACTGGGGAAGCCTTTTTGAAAAGGATTTAATGTTAATCAACCTAGTCAAGGGACAGTTTTGTTGCTTAATATTTGAGAGAACTATGTATATGAAAGTGTGCCTTTCTGCCTCAGGGATTGTGATAATTGGGCTTAATATTTCATTCCTTTGGTTGTGTCCTGGACGACTATCATTGCACTCATTCCTGGACGCTGGTGGGTCCTAATCAGGTCCTTAGTTGAGATTCAGTTGACTAAAGAAAGGCAAATGCCAGTAAAGTAGCTTTTCAATACTTTAATAGGAGTTAAATTAGAAGTTCAATTCAGTAACCCAGCTTGACTTGACCCTTCAGCAGTCCATTACACCATCTCCTCATCTCTAATTGAAAGTGATTTGTAATAATGCCAGATGTAGATTTATATCTTTTCGAAAAGCTCCAGATGCACTATGGTTGATTAGAGGAGTGGCAGTGGCCTTTTGTCTGAGCTGTAACCTTATCAGATACTGTAGGGTTTACTGTTCTTTCCAGTGTATGAGATGATCTCCTGTACCCCTGTTGCATTGAATTGTAGAGAATCCTGTTGAATTGATTTCGTAAAAGCATTCATTCCATCAGTGTTTGATGAAAAAGTGGGAAAAAAATAAATAATGGACGTATGTATTCTACCCCTCTGATATATAATGCTATTTGGATAATCCCATCAGACGCACTCCAGTCCACACCTTATCAGTATTTGATTCTTGCAGTTTTATTATGCCTGGTCATTTTGTTACTTCATTTTATGTTAAATTTGACATTTGCATACAAAACTTCTTTCAGTCAATCTTGGAGAAAATTGCACCTACATGGATGAATGTGTCCTTGCGAATGAAAGATGATCCAGAGACTGATAAGGCTTTTGGATGGGTTCTGGAAATGTATGTTGATTATAAACCCATCATTCATGGAGTTCTCTCATATACTATTTGGGATATTGGCGGACCAAATAATTGTTTCTGATTTATTTTTATTTCTCTTATTTAGGTATGGGTATGCAGTGGCATCTGCTTTACATGGAGTGCGCCATATTCTTCGTAAGGATTTTATGCTACAGGTCCGCATGATTGCTTTTTAAGACAGTATCTTTTTCCTTTACGTTATATGACCATTTTAATGTAAGCATTTGTTTTTTTAGCCTCCATGGGATATGGAAATTGGCCAGAAGTTCATTATTCATTATACATATGGATGTGATTACAACATGAAGGTAAAATATTTTTACTAATTCTTATAATTGATTGTAAATTATTTTCAGCATTTCTTTGACATGGGAATACTCGATTGTTGTTTTTCCTTCCATTCTTGTTTTTTAGATTGTTAGGATACTCAGCTAATTGGAAAATTGACAGGGGGAATTAACATATGGGAAGATTGGAGAATGGAGATTTGACAAGAGATCTCACCTTCGTGGCCCTCCTCCTAGAAATCTTTCATTACCACCTCCTGGGGTTCCTGAAAGTGTGGTATGCTTTCTTATAGAATCGTATCTGTTATCACCACTGCATGGTAGTCAATATTATGTGCTGACTTGTCAAGGAACATTGTGAACTTCTTATGCAATTTCATTTATTCGTTGTTGCTTGTAATTATATCATTGTTTAGTCTCTTTGCAATTGTGTATATTTGCACCATAATTGTGGATTCCACTTCCACCGTAAATCAATGTGATTGAACTTTGTAGCATATAATTTGCATTCCATATTGCTTGCTTTGTCTTAGTCTCTTTCTCTCTCTCCTTTAACCTCATGAAGTAACTATATCGTAGTTCTATTGAGTTTCTTAAATTTTAACTGTTCATTTTGTTATTTTGCTGAAATTTGTAAAATTACATAGTCTGACATCTAACTTTGTTGGTTTTAATTCACACCCTGTCCATAATCATAAGTTCAATAGATAGGAGCACAAACAGGAAGAGAAACTAGAATGTAGCTCCCTGGGTTCGTTGGATTTATAAGGTTTGGTACCAATGGATGTCAATTATGTACCATGCTTGTAACTTGTTAGAGGATAGGGATTAAGAAGGTCCTTGCTTAAGCAACTTGATAGATAAAATTAGACCTTTCATTTTGAATTGTCTGAATTTGGTATGGATATTCCTTGTGATGGAATGCAAGAATGTTAGCATTTCTGAATCCTCACTCAGCACAAAAAAGAAAAAAAAAAAAAAAGAAAACAATTTCTGTCTTGTGTACTATTACTAATAGAATATTTCCTATAAATGTTTCAAGTACACTGTACATTAAGTAATCTTGTATTGAACAAAATTGATCGGTTCATAACATATCAACCATGCTTAATTAGGATCTGCATTTGGAGATTGGCTCTTTCTTATTTCAAAGTTCTGTCTTTTGGTACCTGTAAATACTATGATTTCTCGAAAGGTGATTTATGTTTAGAGATTTTTTCAGACAGCATAGTAAATTTGCAAAATGTAGGAATTTGAACAATTTAAGTGCTTGAAACAAATAAATGATTTGACGTTCTTCTGATTACGGAGCATAACTGAAGAATTACTGATCATAACATTGCACATCTATATCTCTTTTAGAATGTCTATTGAAAGATTAAACTCCAAATGCTTATATCAAATCTGATCAAATGTGAAACACTTAATGATTCATAAATGAATGCATTAAAGATATATAAAGCCAGTGGTTTTACTATATTATTGCAAAAGGTGATGCTGATTGTATGTGACACTGCCCCTGCAGGTGAGGCTCGTCCAAGCAGTGAACGAGGCAAGTGCTAACATTCCTGGGTGGGATACAGTGTAAGTATCGATGAGATTCATGCTGTACTTTGGATCATTCGAGAGCTCCAAGATCTGATGTACAACACTTTTTTTCTTTGCGGCCTTCAGAAATGATTACATTATACGTATACTAGTGGAAGAGAATACAAAATAGAAGAAGTTATGGCTTTTGTCTAAAGTAAATCCTTTTTCAACCACTCTTAACATGAATATTATAGTGCAAGTGACATTCTTTTGTGCAAATATGTTCCTGTTTTGGTAGTCATCTATTGCTCTCTCGTTTTGTATAACTTGTTGAAGTGATTTTATTGAACTTCGGGGTTGTATATTGACAACTGGTTAGAAGAGTTGAAAGACGGGGAGGCCATTGAATTAACAAGTGGTGAGTTATGTTTGATATCCTGTTTTGATATTGATAATGATACAGCATGCGACGTCACTGTATATATATAGATTAGATAGATACATTTAAGTGTATATATATAGATTAGATAGATACATTTAAGTGTATGTACATGTATTCTATGATCTTGTGGAAAGAGATGGTCTCATAATCACAATCTGCTCTCCATCAACCTCCATATTTTTAGCAGCAAATCCTGCTTCAAAGAAGCTTTTGACAGCATTCTCCATGTACTCTTTCCCTTCCCTCACACTCATGTTCGTCCCAAACTTCCCAAGAAAGTTCGTCAAGACGTTTTCGCCTTTCAGAACCGCAGCAAGTTGTATCAACTCTTGCTGGAATTCACTCACTCTAGCATCTTCATTCGCATCTCCCTCCCGAATACTAACTGGAGTCTGGAGTTTCTCTGTGTAGTAAAAAACACTAGGTTTCAATAATGTTGTGATTAATTGTATTGTTGTATACTGTATATCTTGATATTGGTAAAAGGATACTAACCAGGGCAGTCACTTCTGGGCTCATTCAGCTGCTGCAGAATGCCTTGGAATGTCCCTGCCCATTGCTCCCTCTTTGTAAGAGGCCGCGACGACAGGTTGAAGATCTTCCTAACTGTAGCCGGAATTGAAGAATGCTCGTATTCCGACGTGGGAGAAGGCGATCCATTGGGGCCATGAACAACTGCATTGGATCACATCACATCTCATCTCATTCTAATCAATCACATCCAACACATGCATGCATGGAATTGTTACTATCAATCTTACCAGTGCCCTTCTTAATCCAGGGAGAGACAGCAATAGTCGGAACCCTAACCCCCAACCTGTCAAACTTGAAGAAAAACGGGTCGGGTCCAACAATGTCATCCGGGCTCGGAACCCCCCCATTGGGTGTGGCCACATGATCGTAGAAACCACCATGCTCATCGTAGGTGATGATGAAAAGGGTTTGGTTCCACTGCGGGCTGGCCTCTCACTAATATGGGACCCACCTCTCACTAATACAATTAAAATATGAGACCCACACTCTTCACTAATACAACTACCAACTACACATAAAATAATAATACTCTTTAATTCACGTGCAAAATGCAAATGGATACATTAACAATGACCGGAGAGAGTATTAATTAAAATGACTTAAATAACCTTATAAAAAATATTACTCCCTCCGTCCCAACTTCAACTTCACACTTTCCGTTTTGGTACGTCCCAAATTCAACTTCACACTTCCATAAAAGGAAAAAGCAACAAACTAATATCCCTCTAACATACTTTAATTTCAAATTTGCCATCACTTTTTTAACACACATAACATACTTTATCATTTATTTATTACCCAAAAATACCATACTACCCTCAAAAGTAAGTCAAAAAGTGACTTTTCTTAAACTCCGTATCTACAGTAAATGTGAACTTGAATTTGGGACGGAGGGAGTATTAGATATATACTGAAACTTTCCAAAATTACTAAATACATAACTGCATCCCTATCGTCAACCTGCAATCTGCATTAACCTATTACCGTCAACTCTGGTATGCTATTCTTGTAATCGAGATGTAGAGAATGTTGATTTGCAAAAAAGAAGAGGTTTCCCTAGGGTAAGAGATACAAAAACGGGTATAGATTGTTCTCTTCTGGTTTCTTTCAAGAATGGGCAATCAATGGTGTTTTTGGGGAAAAACTCAGTAGCTGAAAGTTCTTCCACCGACGATGATGACGCGACCGTCGGGAAAAATATGATTGGAAGAATACCATCTTTGAACCGATAAACTCTCCAGCAACTCAATCCAATCGCATAACTGTCTGTTGTCACAAGGCGTGGAGAGCCTTATCTTATGATCGTCGGCATGGTATGTATCATCCGGTTTAAATTAGGGTTCCGTCGGCGTTGACGGCACCGGAGAAGCACCAGACGTTGGTCTGCACCATGAGAGGGCGGTAGGAGTTGGGGGCTTTGTCTGGGGGCCATGGATACAGAATTGTAGATGCACTTGAATAGTATTTTTGGAAGTGATATATCTAATAATAGATTTTAGATAAGGATATTTTAGTAATTTTAATTAAAAATATTTTAATTTATATAAATTTTGGGGTATGATTAGTATTTGCAAATAGCCGCCCCTATAAAAAAATATGAATAGTAAAAATGTGAAAGAAGGAAGTTGTCTCACATAGGAATACATTGGAATTTCCTACCCCTTATAAGTGCTAATACAACTTATTAAATTAAATGTGTAGTTCATATAGTGCAACCAACCAAGCCTAACTACATATAGTTTCAATTCAAACACTCAAGTACTAAGTTAGTACATTCTAGTCCATAATGTCACAACTAAGTATTCTAGCCATTTCTGAGTCGAATTCAAAGATAGTTTCAATTCAAACACTCAAGTACTAAGTTAGTACGTTCTAGTCCATAATGTCACAGCCAAATATTCTAGCTCTTTCTGAGTCGAATTCAAACACGCAAGTTCTAAGTTAGTACATTTTAGTCCCTAGTGTTACAATCAAGTATTCTAGCCATTTCCGAGTCAAAAGTTCCAAATGCTGCTTTCGCTCGTCGATAACTTTAGGTTCATTGTGTTAGGATCTAGAGTTGAAAAGGTGTAAAACCATAAAATACCTAAATACGAAGCAATCTCGACTTACGATGAGAGTTCACTCTCACCTCGATTTTACCTAAGTTATCTTAAGCCTTTTTTCAAATACTACACAAATGTTCCAACAATTAATTTGATTAACTTCATCAATGCACTTGTCAAATAGAAAATTCACCTTTGTCCTTCTTGAAAGAATATAAACATGCAAAAAAATAAAAAATTGTATTCTATGAAATTGATTTCAAGTGGAATCAAATTAGGAAGTGTCACATAATATTACTCTTTTAAATTACTAACTATATTCTTTGAAAACTCACGATATTACAAAATATTAGTAGCTCATTTTCAAGATCAGTAATAATTTGTAATAAAAAATAGTGACACTTTTTAATCTAGTTCCACAAAAAAAAAAACTTATTGTATGACTGTTCTACAATAACATTTGCATTCAATTGGTAGTCATCTCAGAAAACATTACATCGTAGATGTCATATAAGATTCTTGAATATGAAGAAATAGACATAACATGTATGTTCTTCAAACAGTGACCGACAAAGTGTACATTTATACTACATTTTACATAATTGCTTATCCAATTATGACGGCTGAATATTAGCAATATTTTTGGCCATCATTAGTCTAGCAACATTTCCAGCCTTAGGTCTACTAAACACACTAAATCAGGTGCAAATTAAAAATTTTGGAAATGAAATTTTAATAAGTTAAAAAAACTTAAAAATCAATTTACCATTATGATCAGCAGCTCATGGATGCTTCTTTGCCCCTCCTTGAAGACCAAATGAGTATGAGATTATAAAAATTAAAAAGGGTTTGGGGGTGTTTTTCCTATAATAGAGACATTTTTAATTGTTATGTATAATCGGGTGTGTGGAATTTGGGAATTGTTTTTAGAGTATGGTGTATCTAAAAATTGTTTTTTAAACGTATTCTATTATTTTAGACCTAAGAGAGTGTACACATCTTTTTATTTTATGACAATTATATAGTTAATATGAAGATTTGGATGTATTCGAAAAAACATTGCTTTTGAACATTCTGACGCCTTTTAAAATTTCTGCATAAACAAACAGTTTCGGTACTTTTCAAAAACATTCCTGTGTGAATTGATATTCATGTAAGACTAATTAAAGTATAAATTATATAGGTAAAAAATATATTAGTAATTATTAATAGTTAAAGTATGTTTTTTAAAAATAAAATGAATGGTATGTAGAGTATTATTTTTTCTTGAACCAAACAAAGATTCATTTATTTATTAAGTAGAACAAGAACAAAAGCTATCGAGAAGGTCATCCACAAAAGTAGGAGGCTCGACCCAACAATGGGGACTAGCGACTGATCGAGAAGCCCGAGCAATGCAATGCGCCAATGTATTGGCATTACGGGGAATAAGATGAATTGAACAAGAAACGTTTGTTGTGAGAAAACTTTTGCATTTTGATATAAAGTCTCCAAACACTGATATCTCCCTTTGTGTTTTTGAAATCGCATCATAGACAGTCTTGACATCTACTTTAAATATAACATGTTCAAGCCCTAAATCCTTTATCCATGACATTGCCTCAAGGAGACCCATGACCTCACCTTCGTCCACATGAAAGTTTCCCGGAATAATCATAGATCTGCAAGCAACGAATATATCATCTTCATCTCTTATTATCATTCATATTCCTGTCTCTGATGTGTCCGCAAAAAAAACTGCATCAATGTTAATCTTCATGTAAGAGGGTGGAGCTTTGTGCCATGATTTGCAAATAACAACATTACTTCTCTTTGTTGGTGCCTTTCTTGCCATGCTCCACTCAGTAAGTAAGTTCTTGGCTAGGAAGATTGCCCTTGCAGCGGAAACTCGATTTTCCTTCCAAAATACCTTATTTCGTTCACTCCAAATCTTCCAGACAACCATGGCAAAAATAGTCTTCTTATCAATAGTTGCATCATTAATAATGCATAGGAAAAGTTCTAGTAAATAATCAACAAGTGGGATAGTTCTCTCAATTGAGTTTAAAAAACCAGCTTCCCTCCAACCAGTGGCGGACGCAGGATTTCCGTCGAGGGGGCCCAATTCTTCTCATACAATTGTTCGAATTTTTTGTTCTATAATTTTTAAGAAGAATTATTTTATTTATCAACTTTTATTAATATTTTTTTAAGAGTATTTTAGTATTTTAAGTTGTGTTAGGTAAAAATTATAATTTTGAAATTAAAATGATTTCTTTCACTTGAAATACTGCAAGAGAAAATAAATATCAATTGAAATAAATGAGAAAGGGGGGAGGGGGAATAAATAAAAAGTATTGTCGTAAAGGTGAATAGAACACTAGACCTTCAACATGTTAATTTGCTTGCCCCACCACTGGGGCATTGTAAAATTTTGTACCACTTCCTATATATATACTATTTATTAGGAAAAGTTCAGGGGTCCCAGTGCCCCCTTACATCCGCCACGGCCTCCAGTACTCCTCTGCATAATCACATGAAACAATATATGCCACAAACTTTCGGTGTTAGAAGAACATACTAAGCATTGTTTATCTCCCACAATTCCCTTCTTGAAAAGTTCTTTTTTACAAGAAAGCAAGCCTCTACATACCCTCCACATATAAATTTTCACCTTTGGGGGAACTTTCAAGCTCCATATAGCTTTTCAATTCCCTGCTTCTTCCAAGAATGTATCAATCTGCTTCTTCCAGATGTTAAAGTATATGTTGACTTTATCGATTACTTATTAACTCGAGAGTTTATTTCTAAAATGTTATAATATTATTTACTACAATAACTATCAATAAACATACTTTACTCATATAATTATCATATTTTAATAATTAGTCGATTCACGTATATACGTCTTATTAAGGAGCTCTCCTCTAAAATCATGATGCAAGCATCCAAAAATCAGACATTTTCCGAGTAATCAAATACAAGTATTACAACTGTTTCAAATTTCAATTATCCAAAAATGGATTTCTGAATTAATCGATATCCTTATCAAATTAATGGCCAGTTTCACTCTTAACAATTATCATAAAAGGCCTTGAATTCAAATCTTCAATAAAATTCTTAAGAAAATAATAGCCAGTGAATAGTGAAGGAACTAATATACAAAAAAATTAATGGAGAGAGTGAATGGAAAGTCATATACACAATAATATACACGAGTGGCAGTCCATATACACATCAAGCCTTCAAAATAGACCACCCTATAATCAATTTCATATATACACATCATGGCAAACTATGCAATCAACTGGTCCTCCATGATCAGATAAACCTAATGGCTACACGGCAACATCTCGTTTACCTAAATGCATGCTTTTGCTGCACGGGACTGTAACTCTTGGCGAAGTTCCATCCCCTCCATTTGATATTCATAGGCAAAAATGACGGAAATAATAACTTCTCAGATTGCAGCCTCACAAGATTCTGTCTGTAAGGTATCAATACATTTCTAAGACCTGCATCTCCCAATAAAAAAAATAAAGATAAAAATACAGCTAAAAATTCAATAAATTAAGTACTTAATAGTAGACAAGGTGCATGATCACATCAGACAGACAGACACACATCCATGTGGGTGTGTGCAAGGCATGTGCTAGATTGTGATTAAATTCGTGCAGTAGAATGGACCAGATACACTGATGTATTACCTGAAATGCACATAAACTTGTAAAGGAAAGCGAGGTGAGGATCTCCTTTGGTGCTCATAGATGGCTTCTCCAAGCATTCCAAGAAAGCAAGGTCTGCCTTCAGAAGCTCAGCCTGATCATGAGTGTCGTATCCAATATCATGGCAATAGCAGCAGAAGTCCAACCAATCAATAGGACGTTTGTCCCAAATAGGAGAACCTCCATCCCTCCCACTTGACCAATTAGGCCCACAGTAATGACCATATCTGGGAAATAGTTGAGAAAGAAAACCTCTTGGACCTGTATGCCATGGAACTTTAGAAACGTATGGTCTAAAGCGTATTCTTGAATACTGAGTCACAGGTCCTGTGCTTCCCCGAGGCTTTGCATGCTTCTTTAGATCTTTATTCACAGTAGTTGGCAGCTGAACTTTATCAGTCGCTTTCGCAGCCCAGGGAATTATTGTGAAAATAGACCATTTCCAGAATGTGGACACAGCAGACTTCTCTTTAGGTCCCTCCAAAAGGGTGCCAGTAGACATAACAGGTGGTGATATATTCTTGTTTGGGTGGATTGCAGACCAAGTAATAGATCTGTAGAATCGAAGATTCACTAAAGGCAGATCGCATGAAACACTTCAACTGCCTACTCAACTGGAATGGAAGTATTTTAACAGAGATTCTTTTTTAGATGGAGCAATAAGATAAGGAGATAAGTAGGAAGTAACTTCGTATCAAAAGAACACCAGACATAGGTATTCATTGACCAACACAAGCTATCACGCGCTCCAATAAAGAAATACAGGAGTCAAGATATTCATTTCTTAGATCGTATTATTTTCAAATGAACATTGTGTTTTTTCTCCCAGAATCACACACAGATCCTCTATTGTAGACTCATTCAGTGAAATAGAATATGAATTCCATGAACTTAATGTAAAACCAACGTGTCCATATAAACTAATCTAAAATCTGGTCCTTTTCAAAGAATTGGTTTGTAGTAGTGTAGGATTATTAGCTCTAAAACTACAAAGAAAAATTCAAAAAATATGTGGGCTACAGAATGATCTAATACCAAGGATGAAGAGGCAATGGAGATGAGTAATATGGTCAAATCAATCTCAAAACAGGTACTTTTAAAGAGGATACAATCAAGTAGTGCAAACATTGTGGGAGATCAATGACCTGAAAACCTAAAGATTGCTCTGCGAAGTTTATCCACAGAGGGTCAGTCAGGGCAAGTCACTTTATCTTAGTGGTGATCTGCATACTTGAAATTCAAAAAAATCTCTTGGTTCCTGTGTTTTCTTTTTGAGAAAATTATCTAGACTCGTGGAATTGATCTATATGGGTTTGTAAAATGAACAAACAACAACGGTCTTGTTGTCTGTTCAGAAATGTGACTTCAGCATATAATTAGTCGGTCTGCTCTAGTTTCTAAATAAATTTTCACAATGTGGACAAAATAATAGAATAAACCTGTAACCCAACATGTTGGATATACACATGTAGTAATCAGTATGATGACCAGTAGGACTCAAATTACTCATCAATAACAGTAACAAGCAAAATTCACAGGTCTAAGGAGGGAATGGAATGCTGTGAATGCAAAGTATAACACCATGGGAGTACAACTTGGAAGGATCACAAGACACTATTTCTTTGCAGATAAGTGATGGCCTGGATTGAACCCAAACAAGTCTACATCGATGACACCAGAAATGTGGAGCTGGACTGAACCTAAAGTGCCACACTTTTCCAATGTTCTCTCATTCTTTTTTTTTTTTTTTTGCCTCCTCCCCCAGTCCAGCAAATCAAGCAATGTACTTCAAATGATGTGCACTGTTATAACTTATCAATCCATATCCACAAGTTAATTCCAGTTTGGCTACATATTGAAAATTAACAGTTAGTAATATTAACTTAAGACTCACGTTTTAGTAACAACTAATAGAGCATCAAATTGCTTTTATACCATAAGTTTCTGGAAATATCTATCATTAAACTTCCGAATTCGGAAACGATCCATTTCATGAGTTCATCATTGAATTTTTATACAGTCATTCAATATCAAACTAGAAGAAATTGAGAAACTTGCCATTCTTATTCCATTAAGGAAGGCTTTATTACAAAAGTCGCTTAGAATTCACACTAAATTTTAATCACTAGACATTATTAAATTTATTCAGCTCTACGGTTTACAGTGCTGAATTCTGGGTTCTTAGTATTTGATCCCTAAAGTTATAACGAAACTACCATTCCTCTTAAATACACACCATAGCGTGCCTCAAATTTCTTATTTCTGCCAGTAAAGATATCCTTAACCTAATCCCTGAACTACATCCTTCAACCCTGAACTATACGAACATAGAATTCAAGCACATAAAGCTGACGCACAACTTCATCCCAAAAATTACATAGATTATTTCCAAGAAGCAGAAATTCTGACAAAATAGATACCAAAATATGTACATTTAACGATCACAACTAACATGGAATGCATAAATTCGAAATCCCTGGTCCGCAGTAAAGAGCATATCTTGAAAGTTAGTTTTCACATAAGAGCAGAGTAAAAAAAAAAAATGTGAGAATTACCCGTCTAATTGATGGAATGGGTTGATGAAGCAGGTGAAAGAGATGCAATTCGGAAGTATGAAAAGCAAGTGGAAGTGCGTTGTGTGTGAGAGAGATTTCTGGAGATTTCGTCCACATAAATCAAGTAGCCATGGATATGTCATTGGGTTGGACGGTGTGATGCTCAGCTTATTTGCATTTTCAAATGTAATTTCCCAAAATCTTTAAATTTGACCCACCAAAAAGTACGCTTGAGTCCTAATACTAAAATTGAATATTCTCAAGAATAAAATTAATATTCATTAAATTTTGAAAGGTTAAGTATTGTGTGGGATCATGACACAATTTTACACTTTTTAAATTAAATATCACTTTTATTATAAAATATTACTTCCTCCATCCCAAATTCAAGTTCACGTTTACTGTAGATACGGAGTTTAAGAAAAGTCACTTTTTGACTTACTTTTGAGGATAGTATGTTATTTTTGGGTAATAAATAAATGATAAAGTATATTATGTGTGTTAAAAAGGTGATGGAAAATTTGAAATTAAAGTATGTTAGAGGGATATTAGTTTGTTGCTTTTTCCTTTTATGGAAGTGTGAAGTTGAATTTGGGACGGACCAAAACGGAAAGTGTGAAGTTGAAGTTGGGACGGAGGGAGTATTGTTTTTCATTTATACTATTATTCACGAAATAACATAATCACTTTTCCTTATAAAAATTATCACTTTTTATTCGTCTCACACACGTCTTTGCTATTTTTAAATTAATTTTCTTATTCAATAAAAAATTACTATCTCCATCCGCCACAAAGAGGTTTATTTACTTTTTGCAGATTTATTAAAGAGTATTATTATTTATTTATGGCAAATGGATATGTTGTATTAGTGGGTGTGTGAGTTTCATATTTTAATTGTATCAACTTACACATATTTTAATTGTATTAGTAGGTGCATGTGGGTTCCATTTATGCAAGAGTGTATATTGGGTGCACGTGGGTGCAATGGTGCACCCATATGTGTATACCTTTTTATTTTATTTTGTATACATATTATTCTATTTTGTATACGTGTTTTGTAATAATTGTATACTTTTTTCACATTAATTTTTCATTAAAAAAATTAACATCCATATGTGTATAACATTTTATTGAATATTATATACAATTTTTCATTAAAAAATTAACAATTAAATTGTATATATTTTTACTCTTAATTGTATATGTTTTTGTTTATATTTGTATGTGGGTGCACCCTACCTTTAGGTTCACCCGGGTGCACACTATAAATTGCTTTTATGCAAAAAAAGGAAATAAAACCTTTGGATAATGTTCGTTTTCGGGTTTTAAAGCCAGATTTTGGTTTTCAAAACTCACATCCAAATTTTAAAAAACACCCCTATATATACGTACTACATTCTCTTTCCTCAATTAATACACTTTCTCTCTTTATCTCTCCTCTCTCAACTAACTTTTTAAATAAATTAATACATTGATTTGATATAAAGTTAAAACATACCTTACCCAAACCCAAAACAAACATTAAATTATTATTCATGATTTTCAAACCTCACCTAACTTCAAATCAAACATTACCTTGGGACAGACACCCAGAATTGAAAAAATATGAGTTTTTGGGATGGACAGAGGGAATAATTTAGACAATATTTGATGATTTTCAAATTCCATATAAAAGTGATTTTTTTTAAAAAAATTATATGCATTTTGCAATATAATATTTAAAAGGCGGTGTTGTATTTTGTAATTTCTCATAGGAATTAATTTACTACAGTATGATTTTTTCTTCAATTAATCCATTAAACAAGCTTAAAAAGAGGTAAGAATTAATTTTTACTAAATATTTCGTTATTTTTCCTTCAATTAACCCATTAAAAAACTTAGAAGAATTAACCCATTAAAAAACTTAAGGCAATTTATTTATAGTGTGCACCCGGTGCACCTAAAGATAGGGTGCACCCATATACAAATATAAACAAAAACATATACAATTAAGAGTAAAAATGTATACAATTTAATTGTTAATTTTTTTAATAAAAATTTGTATACAATATTCAATAAAAAGTTATATGGATGTTAGTTTTTTTAATGAAAACTTAACCTGAAGAAAGTATACTATTATTACAAAACACGTATACAAAATAGAATAATATGTATACAAAATAAAATAAAAAGACATACATATGGGTCACACTTGCACCGGGTGCACCCAATATACACTCAAAACTTAAAAGAACTCATTTGAAGTATCAAGTATTGGACTAAAATTGCCAAAAAAGTGTATGAACCAATTTTAAAAAATTAAAAGAACTAATTTTGAAATTAGTAAGATTACAGGACTAAAATTTTTATTTTCACTTTTATTTGATCACCTCTGGACACGAAACGGCGGTCACGGCGGCGACTCCCGGACAATCATAGCAGCAACGACGATTCAAGCTGTAAGTAGGGTTTCGTCGGCATTTTCTCCATCAAGTTCTATACATAAACATTAATCTCTTATAAAATGAATCGAGATTAATGAAAGATGACCTTTTTCTGTAGCTTATTAACACTTGAGGCGTCATGCGATTTACCTCTTCCACCAATTCTCAAGGCAGGGGCGGTGGGGCCCATCATTAGGTACACCATTTAACTCTCTTGATTTATATAGCCTCCGTATATTCTTCTCTTTTGACTGTCGCAACTTCTCTTCGTACAGGTTAATCTGGCTCATTCACTCTAAACAAATGGGTCGTGTATGCATATTCATGTTTATCTGTTATGTGTATGTTCATGAATGATTTATCTGTCCTTCAATTTGATTGCTGAAACTGAAAGCGCAGATTGTTCTAGTTTCGACCATCATTGTTATGGCATTAACAGTGATGAGAAAGAAACTGTTTCTGAACCCATACTTCTACTTTCCCTCCCAAAACCTCATTTTAATCAATCCTTTTTCCACTAAACCACTCTTAAACCCTGTTGCCAATCAAGATTTGGACAGGGTGGAGACCCAAATCACATCTCTATGTCAAAATCCAAACTCCCTTGAAAATTGCAGGAAAGCTTTTTCTATTTATGAGCAATCTTTGGGTATGGGTCTTGTTCCATCTGGGCTAATCACCAATTGTCTTCTGCAAACCCTTGTCAAGAATAAAGAGTACCAAATGGCTTTGATTGTTTGTAACAAAATGATGTATGCTGGGGCTTTCCCAAGATATCTGTCGTTATCAGCTCTGGTTGAGTGTCTAGTCCATCTCTCGGAGCCCAAATTGGCAATGGGAGTAATTGGGATGATGTTGAAGCTTGGATATAGCATACATCTATATGCTGCAAATATTGTTTTGAATGGTCTCTGTTGTAATGGATATGCTATTGAGGGAGAGGTATTCTTAGGTCAAATGGAAAAAGGTTCTGTATCTCCAGATAGAGTTAGTTTTAATACTTTGATAAAGGGATTATGCCGTGAAAAGAGATTAGATGATGCTATGAGTGTTAAGAAAAGAATGGAGTCCACAAATTTTGCTCCCAATTTGATCACTTTTAATATTCTTTTAGATGCTCATTTTGCGGATGGTCGGGTGGATGCAGCATTGTTGTTATTGCAAGAGATGACGGTGAAAGGGTTGGAACCAGATACTTTCTTTTATAACACGGTTATAAATGGTTTTTGTAGTAAGGGAGATCTTGATAAGGCAAAGGAAATTATGAAAGAAATGTTGGGTAGAGGAATTGTTCCAAATAAAGTTACTTACACCTGCTTGATGCGTGGTCTTTGCCAGAAGGGGAGTTTGAAAGAAGTAAAACAGTTATTCAATGAAATGATTAGAAGTGGGATTCATGCTGATGTTGTTACGTTTACTGGTATGATTGACGGGCTTTTCCAATCTGGGAGGGCTGAAAAAGCAGTGGAGTTATTTAATTTCATGCTAGACAAGGGGGAAGATCCTACTAGTACAACATATAATGTTCTAATTGATGGATTATGCAAGGCAGGTCTTTTTCTTGACGCTTTTAGGATTCTCGAGATGATGATGGAAAAGGATAAAACTCCTAGTATTGTTACTTATAATATTGTATTGAAAGGTCTCTGTGACATTGGAAAGGTTGATATCGCGGTCAAGCTTTTTGATTCAATGCTTTCAAATAAGAACTGCGTTGATCCTGATTCATGGACTCTTAGTACGCTAGTCAAAGGGCTATGCAGAAAAGGCCGTTTTAAGAAGGCAGAAAAAATTATTCGTGGGATGGTGAAACAGAATAAGCCAATTGATACCGTGCCTTATACCCTACTAATTGTGGGTCATCTGAAGGCTAGCAATGTTAAGAAAGCTTTGAACCTCTGGAAGGAGCTTTCACAGTTGGGATTGATTTTAGATTCAAGGGCTTATAGTGCTTTTCTTAATGGCTTATGCATGTGCAACTGTATAAATATTGCAAAAGGCATTTTTCATAAAATGAGAACCAGGGGTCCTAGCCCTACTTCTTTGGACTACAATACGTTGATGGTCGCCTTATGCAGGGAGAGTAGCTTGGAGCAAGCAAGAGTCTTGTTTACGGATATGGTCAGTGGCAGTATTAAGCCTGATGTCGTTTCATACAACATTATGATTGACTCAGCCATTAAAGCAGGCGACGTTGACGGTGCCAATGAATTATTGGTTGATATGCAGCAAAGGGGTCTGCTTCCTGATGCATTGACTTTTTCGGTTTTGATTAATAGGTTTTCTAAATTAGGGCTGATGGTAGAGGCAAAAAATCTGTTCGAAAGAATGAAAGCAGCTGGCTATCCACCACATACCTGTGTTTATGATTCATTACTTAACGGCTTCAAGGCAGAGGGAAGTACCCAAGAAATAATCAGTTTGCTTCAGAAAATGGGAGCTGAAGGTGTTAAACTCGACGATAAACTTACATCTACTATCCTGAATTGTATATGTGATATACCTCAAGGTGATGATGTTGCAAAGCTTCTACCGAGTTTTACGCAAGAGAATTTAGAAAGCAGTAGCATTCCATGTGATGAGTTGTTAGCCAGACTTCAAAATATAGTTCCCATGCTTCAAAGCTCTGACCCTCAACCAGTATAAAAACAAAAACCGTTCCTTTGTTTTCGGATCTTGTTCGAGTGCAACTGGACTGATAATAGATTGTGGACACACTCCCTCGTGGATTCGAGAATCATCTCATGAAGGCTGTGGCTATCTGCCTGATAGAGTGCAGATTCAAGTTGGCTAGAGGTGATTCAAACACTTGGATGTTGAACATGTTTTCCATGGACCTTGTAATGAGATTTGGGATGTTAATGGCTTCACAATGAGAGGTATTTTCTTAACCTATTATCTTTCTTGCATCATTTGGAACGTTAGCTTTGAGTGGATGCATTGTTTATTCAATCTCATTTGAATCCTGTTGGCTTTTTGCAGAGTGATCCTCACATGATCTTGAGAACCCAAGTAATTCCATCTGTAGTTGCTGTTTCTATGGCTCCACTGTTGTTGCCTCCTTTTTTAGCTGGTGAATGTGAAAACACAGGATGGTTGAAAGTTCAATGGAGCTCAAATATGCATGTTCTATAGAAATAAATATCGCAAATCACTTTTTTGCAATCCATTGTAGCAGCGTGATTTATTAATTTTATTTTTAGAATTAAAATTACACCATTTGTATCTAATTTCAATTATAGTGATATTGTACTTTTATTTTTACGATTTATTTGATATTTTATTCGTATGTTTATGCATTATTTTATTCATTTTTTTCATCTTTAGATGGTATCTTGTAAACACGTAGTTTAATAAGGTTGTTTTTTATTAATTTTATTTATTTTTTAAGGTACTGTAATATTTTTAATTAATAAATAAAGTCTATATCCGTCTGGAAAGGTGAACGTTCTTGTGAGACAGAGGATGTATAGAGTATGCTGTGTTGGGTGTATAGCGTACGTTGTGTGTTGGGTATAAGAGTATTTATTTTTGAAATTAAAATATTTAAAGTTATTGATTGATTAATGTGATGTTTATTTATTTATTTATTTATTTTTGAGATAAAGATAAGTGTTGGATAAAAGAAAAAATATATAAAAACATGAGGTATGTATAAAAACATGAGTATACATATTTTAATGAATAATAATGTATAATTATTGTTAGTTAATTTTCTACAAATTTTTTTAATGAAAAACTAAAGATAAAAGAACTATACAATTATTAAGAAATATATATTTACTATTAAATAAAATTTTATACATATATAAATGCGCATATTCAACCAAATGCACTAGATATCAATTCTTATAGGCTTTAATAAAACATACACCAATCGTGTAAGTTATAATAGATTTTTAAATAAAATTAATTATGGTAATAATCCTTAATTTTTCAAGGAAAAAAATGGAGTACAATTTTTTTAAGTTAAAAATCAATACCCTTAAATATAATTTTAATGACTATTTTTTCAAAAAAAATACATTACTCTTACTAATTAAAACTAATACCTTTTAAAATAAGATATTATTGTATACTCTTTAGCATCTTGTGCACGCACCTGAATGTGCAAGATACGATCTCATTACTCAAATGACATAAAATTGACACAAGAAATCCAGGTAAAGATTCTAATTTGGTTAGGTCATTTTATTTTACTAGAAGGAACACACACATCATAGCAAGTAACATCAAACAAACTTTTTCACTCCAATGGGTGTACACACGATAATCTGGACATACCCTGGTGAACCATCAACACTAAAAGTTTGTGTTAATCTTTTTGACAACTCGTACTCCAATAAAAGAAAAAAGAAATTACAGTAACAAGAATTCCAAATGCTACTCCATAATTACATTCTCGATATTCTCAGATGCACACAAAAAACGTAGAAGCTCCAAAGAGAAATTACTCCAACAAATAGCAAACACAAGACAACTATACACTATGGTGCAAAATGGAGGTAAAAGGGAGAGGAGAAGGTCCAGAATCGATAATTAGTTCCAGGGAGGAGAAGAGAGTTTATACACAAAATCCGGAGGAGTCGGTCCGTAATTTAAATCCAGGTTTTGCAGCTGTTCCATCAGCTGAGACCTCCTTTCCTTGAAGAAGTCGAGACGTGTTGTCAGTTCCACCAAAGTCGAGGTGGTTGCTGAAGGATTTCGAGGATACTCCACCACCTGTCGTAGATGCAACAGTTATCCGATTAAACATCACTATGGCCATGGAAAACTTAGTTAAACGATACAGAATAATTAAGATCATAGCCATTATTTCTATTAAAGAGAGAAGATTATGAAGATGCAATAGGCTATTAAATCAGTTGTTCCATAATGCAACTCAAATTAAATAGACGTCTGTAGGTGGTCTTTTACGGTCCATTGAGATAAAAAGAAGAGGAAATCTACTTGTTTGAAATGGAGACTCTTATCAATGACGAGCTGGATAATGTAATTAAGATACTAGCTAACTGACTAGGAAGCAGGGACTTGTGATATAATTTACACATGCATCACTGGGATAATGAACTCTATATAGGGGTAACGTATATTGAGAACTCAAGAACTTGAAAGTGTATGTAACTCAGTAACTTCGAAGTTTTTAAAAGCAAGCAATTTATCTCATCTCTGTAAACCTAGATTATTTGATAAAGAGGACAAGCTCCTCAGACTTTATACTTGGTGGAGGAAAACCTGCCACACAATGCTTCTGCATACTAACTTTTTTCACTCATGGGAAGGCAAAAAAAAAAAAAAAAAAAAAAAAAAAAAACTTCAAAACTGATCTAGTCTTACCTCTGCTGCCTTGGAAGTGGAAGGCAAAGATGCAGAATCAACACCGCCGAGATTGTTGATGGATAAACTTGTTGATGCCTCACTAGCTTTAGAATCAGTTGGATTTGTTGACTCGATAAACTGCTTCCGAGAAGGCTGTCTATTACAGCCTCCAGATGTTGATGATTGTCCTTTTATACTTCTCAGGTCTGCCCCCAAAAAGTCCTGCAAATCATCAAGAATCAGAGCAGCACCAATAGACCAATATCAAATATGAATTATGAAATTTTGGGCCTTCCATCCCACATTTAAGATAAGACATTTGGCAAAAGGAAAAGGGTAACTGAAAACATATATATGACCTGGAATCTAAGGAATATCTTTTGTAGTAGGCACTATAAGTAATCCAAAACTGTTGTGAAGTGGGTGATACGACCTGGTGTATTTTCAACACTCCAACATGGAACTTAAAATAATAATGCATTGAGTGCTTAAAATTGTAAGCATGCACTTACCAAGATAGATCAAATCATCAAAGTAGCTAATGAATAATATGCAACATAAAGCTTGCTAGTAGAGACCACTAACAGATATCATCAAGGGAAGGAATTTCAGAAAAGGATAAATATCTACACGAAGAAAATGTCAAAAAATGAAATGCAACTGCAGGAACTGCTTTGAGAACAAGTCATAACTACACAATGTAAGAAGCAAATTTTATGCAACAGATAAACTGAAAAGAAGCATTAAAACTTTTTAAATGAAAATAGAACAGTCACCTCTGTTCTTTGTTTTCTTTCATTGTTGCAAACAGCAAGGGTCGAATCAAAATCTTGCTGGAAATATTTCCTGCATTTGGTACCAATCATTCATGTCAAAGTTTTGCTCCAAAAAAGTACAGATTTTAATTCAAATGCAATATAAATCTGATAACATCTCAAGTAAATTTCCATTCAATCCCCTCTTTGTCACCTTGAGCTCTAATCACTCTATGGACAATAATAGAGCATAAGTTGGCATGTATAGTGAAATTGTGATGATATGATCCCTCTTGATGCTTTACTACATAGTAATTACTTCATAGAGAGCACGTAGCATTAAATCAACCACAAAATACAGGTAAATACTTGGCTGAAGCAGTAACTGAATCTCCAGCTTTTAAGAGTTTAATTAAAAAAAAAGGGGGGGCATATACATGATGAGATGACATCAATCGTACATATAATACTACACAAAAGGAGCATTTATGCACAAATTTCAAGCATTATCTATTTTTCTGCATATGCACAAATATTGCAAGATTGTGTGATATGCAAGTCTTATCATGGCACTAGACAAAATTACAGAGATATGGCAAGAATGCAAGAAACATAACAGAATTTTCATGCAAGCAGATCAATCCTATGACAAAGGTGATCCTTCTTATGAGTAAATTAGCCAAGTATGTTACAAATATCAGCCATGCTCTTTAAATTCGTAGTTTGAATTTCTTTATATCACTTTTAGTGGCATTGGAACTTAAACCAATTTCAGATGAGAATTTGACTCACTGTTGCAAGCTTTGAGTAGGAGCATGTTGATAACGATCATTGGCATCAGTAAGAGAACCATAGTGATTCTGACGTTGCTGATTCAACTGATGGTGCAGTTCAGCAACTTTCTGCTTCAATCTGGCTACATCCGCCTCAGCGAGAGCAATTTCCTCAAGTTCGGTCCTCGTCTTTAAAATAAACAACATATATCAACTTCTACGATGTTTTAACAACTTAGAGATACAGAGAAGACAAAAACCTTAAAGTCCATGCCACGGGTGCCAGAAAAATGGTCAGAAGACATGCTTAGGCCAACTTCTAAAGCAGCTCGTAGGTCTCTCTCAGCTTGCAACTGTTCTTGCAACCTTGCTACCTAGTAAAGAGAAAACAGGAGACATGCCAGAGCAGTTTAAGGGCAGTGATTGCAAAATAAAATGTGTGTTTGTGCCAGATGTTAATGCCAATGACACAGCAGTAACAGTGCAGCGAATTACAATGTCAAGGGGCATAAACACATGCACTCCGCAGGTACTTGGACTGATATAGGACACCATAAACATAATAATACTGAAATTACTCACATGTATTATGAATATTAATTATTAGTTACAGCACATAACGTATTTTAGTAGGAGATCAGATATGTATTTCACGTCCAAATTTATAGGAAAAGGGATGAGATTAATGAGAACCTCTAAGGGCCTATTAAATTTTCATACAATGAAGATGCATAGGCATAATTATAGACATCTAGTGATGAAAGAATTATCAAGAAATTGGTTACGGGAGGATAGGGATTAAGTCCATGTCATTTGATAAAGCTCATTCAAGATGCTGCAATGTCATATATCACCCCAAGAAAATAGTCAAGAATGATTGTAGAACACTTACATCTTGTTCAAGAGCTAACCGACGCTCATGCAAAGCTTGCTTTCTTCTCTCCAAGCTAGCTTGTAAAATTGCATTTCCTCTTGCCTAAATGGATGGAGAAATCGAATCTTATCACCAAACACTATTCAGTTCATATAATAGTATGAACAGTCTCCAAGAGACCATATTTTACCTCTTTTGCAATCCTCTGACGCAAATCATTCTTTGCGATCTCCAATCTCTGGATGGCAAGCCTAAAAAATAGATATCTGAGCTTCAATATGAGATTAAAATGCTGATAAGTAACATAAGCGGTGACAATTTCAAAATGGAGCATTCATGAGCTGTGATAGAGCAATAGGGAGAAAGAAAGGGGGCAGAGAGAATAAAAAAATATTCATAAGCAGACAGAAACAAATAAAATTTTAGAAGACACTGAGAAGAGTAAAGTCACAAAACAGGGTTCATTATGAGTTGGATGCAGGGGTGGATGCTTAATTTACAGTGTCAATTATCTCAGAAGGAACCAATTAAATGGATGGATGATGAAAGATAATGGAATCGAGAAGTTGTGGATTAAATTGTTTACGCTGACATATCCTTAAATAATTTAGCCATGGTTATTGAGGGTTGTCGCTTATTTGAAGAACAAAAGGCAGGTCCTTCTGCACCTCATTGAGGCTGAATTCATGTGGTTTGATATAGAGAATAATTCAGCCAAGGACATTTCCATAGTATTGATATTTTAAAAATCCCTCCAGGAAGCCTTGTTCAGCTTAATCTTGGATGTGGAGCTGTTACATCTGCAACAACATCAAGCAGGAGGAAGAGGTAAAAGATTGAAATTGGTAAGTGATGCAGATGGGTAAAAGGTTTGAGGTGAAACTGGAGAAAAGTGTTAGTGTGTTGGGATGTGATTTTGGTTTAGGGCGGCGCTATTGCCACCCGAAAGATAACTAAGGGCACCCGAAATTTCAAAAAAATTGTAATAAAAATACTTTTCTAACCTTACCCCTACAATTACACCCTACATCCCTAATCACCAAGCTCCCACGACACAGTACACCACACCAACTGCAATATACTTGCCTAAAAACCAACTCAAATCAAGAATGGAATTGAATGTTTTTGAAAAAAAGAAATAAATCAATTTTGATGATGATACAGTTTTTCTTTAATTCATTTGAAGACCAAGAAAAGAAACACACCCTCTGTCCCTCGGGTTCCTCCCATTTTCATTGTAGGAGCCACTGTCTTTTCACTTTCCCCCGATTTCCTTAGCCCTAATTTCCTTTAATTTTTTCAAAATCTTAACTCCAAGACTCATATACAAAATAGTTCGACACCGATTTTGGATTATTGATCCATTTGTTTTAATCTTTGATTTCTCTTCATTTCAGAGTTGATGACGGATAACCGGCAAATATTACAACAGAAGTGATGGATGGCCGTCGATATGCCTCCACAGTGTAGCGGAGAGCGAAGAGGATACCAACCCGTTGCCAGAGTTCCCAACCCATCAAAAAGGAGGGGAAACCAGAAATACAAATGGCTGGAAAGAGAACAATTTAAAATATAGAAATAAGGGATGGGGTTAAAATAGTAATTTCACTGTAATTTATTTTAGAAATTGGGTGCCCTAAGTAATGTTTAGGGTGGCAATAGTGCCACCCTTTGGGTTAATATAGAACTCTATTTTTCAATTATTAATATTTTAGTTGGTCATCAAAATGACCATCTTCCTGTTAAACCTGTTTTTTTTTTTTTAAATGTTAATTATATGAAAATGGATAATGAAATTAAGGGAGCATCTTCCATGATGTAGTAGCACATAATGTGTTTATAAGCAGATAACTTTTAACACTTTATCAACAGAAGCACCAGCAAGGACTGATTTCTTAATATAAAGAGAGAGAATAATAATTAGGAAGAGGACAGGACATCAGCATCACGTCAAGTGGCTGGCAAAGCAACCTAGACCCATCAATTTAACAGAACCCACGGAGTAATTAATTTGGGTGAATCCAACAAATAAATGTAAAAATTTGCCAATTCCCAATAAGGATCAGTAATTAGTTGCGGGTTCACAACCTACTTTAAGGTTCCACGGGATAGTAACTGACTAATAAGTAACATATATACATACATACACACACATATTTTGAATACGTTTTTCAAAAGAAAATAAAGTTTGGTAGAGAGAATTGATCAGATAGACAAAACAAGATGAGAGTAAAATCTTACTCTTCATCGCCAGAAGAATCAATTGATTCGGTTGAAGGAGTTTTCCGGGCCTGGAAAGATCATAAAGAAAGAGCATGCTTGAGGCTAAAGATAAGATCTATTGATACTAAACCAATAAATAATAAAGCAATTAGTTATGTTCAGAAGCTGGGAAAATCCATAATAAAACAATATTAATTTTATGCCTGGGGAAAAAATAACTTGAATAGCTATTTATCAGGTTAACAGAAGTTTGGTCCAAAAATCCTCATTTTAAGAAAATCATTCATCAACTCAACTACTTAAGCAATATCCTCTAAAATTGAATTATCCACATGGAATGGCATAAATATTATCTACAGAAGACTATTAATTGAAGTGAAACATGCAATGTTTGTCTTCTATGGAGCTATGAAAGTAGATTAAAACATAAATATGGTAGTTCTAGCTTCATGCATAATAACAAGAGGAAAAGTACTATGATTTATGATTGCATTTGACAGCTCCAAATGATTTAACAGTGAAAATATAATATCTGCCAACAGCATCAAGCAAATCAAAACCATGTACATGTACATGTACATGTACATGTATATGTATATGTATATGTATATGTATATGTATATGTATATGTATATGTATATGAAGATGCAATAAGAATCCACTTGAAAAATGAAGCAATGCATTCATCAAGGCTCAAGTATAAGAGCATGATCTTATTAAAGAATCAATTTGACAGTCTAAGATGTTCCTCAGCTACATTGGTCCTAATACAAAGAAGTCAGAGCTAAGCTAACCAATAGATGAATCATAAGAATAACTTTCAGAGGAAGTTTCCTAACTCTTACCCAGACTAAGCAGTATTCAGAACTCAGTTGTACAAAAACTTTCAATTTTTCAGATGATAACTTTGTGTTAATATAATGAAATACAAACCTCCATCCACCAACCATCACTTCCCCGCCCCAAAGCAATTTTTTTACCCATTGTTTCCATGCTCATGATAAAAAAAAAAAAAACTCACATTTTTCCTTCCCCAAAATGTAGATTTCTTGGCACTTAGATTGGAATTTGGAAGTTTGGTCATTGGCTTATCAGGTACTAGTTCAGGTTCGGGAATAGATTGATGTAGTTCTTGATCCAGAGATGATAAGATATCTCCCATAGATCGCTGCGACTCATTACCAAGTGTGTCAGTGAAAGCATCCATCACATTTTCAGAAGCCTTCCTCTGCTGGTCTATTTGCTCATTAACAGAAAGACCTGAACTCATACGAGGTCTAGAGTCCAGTGTTGGACTCACTGTTGCCAAAGTACGATTGTGCATGGAAGATCCATCATCTGGATCATTATTCCCGATGTCCTGATATTAACAAATGTATCAAAAGCAAATTTAGTGAGAAAATTTTGAAAAATGAGCGACTCATTGAAACAACTGGACTCTGCAAAGACTAAAAAAAAAAAAAAAAAACTACTCCCTCCATCCCATATAAGTTTTCACATTTTCTTGCCTGTCCCATGAAAGTGTTCACATTCCTAATATGGTAAAAAAGTCAAAACAACAAACCTCTCCCTTACACTTTATTTACAAAAGGATAAAACTTGCGTGCGCCCAACTCCGACGGCCTCAGAAAGTTGTACTCTTTAGTATTAAATGTCGTACATTTTCGTATAAGAACTTGTACCCTTCTTTTTTGGAAAAAGATATATTTTTCTTACTCAAACATTAATATTATTCATATTTCAACCAACTCTTTCATTGAAGAAATTATACCTTTTACGAATTAAAGCGTATACCCTTTAGAACAAATTGTTATACCCTTGAACGCCTTGTGCGCCCGGGGCAGCAAAAGAGACCAACTCTTTACAAAAATACCTCCCCTACCCAACACATCTAACTTATTTTATCATTTACTCTTGTTACCAAAAAATACCAAATACCCTTAAAAAGTAACAACTTTCTTAATCTACGAGCAAAAAAAAGTGAAAACATTTTTTGGGACGAAGGGGGTAGTATTTTATGGTCAAACAAACAAAAAGAAATCTGCTTCTGGGGAACAAACAAATAGTAATCATAATCCAATAAATTCATTTAAGTATTTAAATATGCTGAATAATGTAGCTCTTTAGTGACATGAAGTTAGACAATAAATTTAGTAAACTCCAAAGTTTTATTCCATTTCACTCTGTATTTTATATTAACCCTTAGATTTTGTTTAAGTTTCTTCAACATTTATTTCAATAAAATGAAAAGGATAAGGAAAAATTAGCAGCATTTCTAGAATTTGTTTTCTGACACTGTTAAGCAAATAAGCTAGTGAGCCTAACTTCACCCAAAACCATGGTTGAAGGCAATTATATTCCCTTCCACACTTGCGCGTGGAACCAATGTGGGATATCATAACAATCCATCCCCCTTCGAACCGTTCATCCACGGAGAACACACTCTGGGTGGCAACCCACACGCCAAGGCCCACAACTCTGGGTGGCAAGCCCACTCGGGCCCACATCCAAGGTGGCAACCCTGCCCACCATCGGGTATCCCCTTCCTGCGGCCCGTCCGGATCCGGAAGGTCGGACCAAATTTTTAGGTACATAAGCTAGGGAGCCTTAATTTTACCCAAAACCATGGCTGAAGGTGAAGGGTTGACCCCCACTTATATGCCTTTCCACACTTGCGTGTGGAACCGATGTGAGATATCATAACAAACACACACTTATACTGGAGCATAAATTGTAATGAAGCATAATTTAGAACTATATGCACTCTTCCATATTAGTCCAGAACTATAACCTCATCCAGTTAGCAAGTAGCTATAGCAGTAATATTTTCTACGATATGTTCACGTTCCACAGCCTTGTTTCCAAGAAGATAAAGACATTCAATAGCGTGTCTCATAAGGTAGCAAACAAATATACACAAAACTGATTAAACACCCTTAAATTAATATTGGAAACTAAAATAAAAACTAGTATTTATAAACAGAATAACAATCTCTTGAAGTCAACGAAATAACACACACTCACACATATATATTTGGCAAGAGAAAGAGAGAGATGGAGATAACCTTATAGTCATACAGATCACTTGCAGCAGAGCCACTACTACCACTTAACTTCCCACTGAGTCTGCGATCATGATCATAATCTGCTTCAGGGTCTTCATTTTCAGCATCGTGATAACCATTGACATTTAGGTCAGGACGCTCATCCTCACTCGTATCCTCACTCCCACTGCTATCAGTTTGAGATTCCGCAGACATTGAACATCTTTGCAAATTATCATCCTGAAAGGGCAACATGGTGGATTCTCAAGAGAAACATCCAATAAGTCTCATCTATATTAAATAGAATTATTTGTGCAAGAGCAAGCAACAATATTCAATAAAAGCAGCAACTAAGAACCACGCATGAACCAACATAGGGAACAGAAACAAAAGACATACAACACCTAATTATTCAATTTAAAATTATCTTGCCTATGAAAAACTATGGGCATGATAATAACTTCTATATACATTAGAATTGTGAATATGCGAGAATGCAACAGTATCAACAAGGGAATTCAGAAACTCCATTATTATACTAAACATGTACATCTCGCTGATATATTAGCGATATATAGAAGTAACTATCATCTGCTTATTAGGGTATGAGAACAATCTTGGAGATATTGAATAGTTAACTATAACCCATTCAATACATGTCAGCACGTCCAAACATGGGATAACTTTATACAGTGAAAAAGGGGAAGATTAGTCAATAAGCGAGCACCTAACAGCATTGATATCTCTTCATTTTTAAAGTTTCCAGGTAACAAGAAAACAAAAATGAATTATGATTTTCAAATTTTGGGCAAGGGCGCATTGAGAAATCAGGAAAGAAGAGACATCATTGTAATAAAATCGCATGATGTAAAATATGTTAATGTCCAGGGAGGAAGTCAGCCAATGTAAAAGTAGTAATCATCAATGACATACGTCAAATATATTCTCATATTCCTCCAGCAGTGTTGTAATAATTGCTTGTGCATTATTGGCAGCATTGGCAGCAGCAAGAAGTTGAGCAGAATTATCTCCATTGGACTCATAATCATCCTCTATTTCACATTCACCAGCTAAAAGAGGACGCAAGAGCAATGGCGCCATACAAGCAGCAACTGCAGATGGAGTCATTCGGTTCTCAGAGGCATGGGAGGAAATTGTATGCATCATTTTGAGAACTCTGCAAAAGGCAAACAAGAGTCAAATGAGATTGAAGAAATTACTAAAAGAACGTGTCAGACCAAAAGGCCATGTGAGAGCAGAAAATTCCGTCAATGCTCCAATGCATTAGTATTAATCCAGCACTGTGTAAAAGGCAAAAAAAAAATAAAAATTTAACCCACTGTAATAGATACTCTCTCTCTTGATTTTTCAGCACACGAGTCATATCATGTATGATTATATAAGCTAATTAATCTTTTGTAATGTCAAAGCATATGAGACAAAGACCCTTTTGTCATTGTTCTAGGCATTTCAGGCATGTTTCCAGATCTATATCTCATCCCCTCACTTATCACATTCAAACCAAAATGCATTAATGCGATCACCAGTTGACTCTGGAGTAAAAGATGCCATATTTGCTAATAAGCAGCATTCACTATCAAAGGCTATCATGATTTGCAGAGTCCTCATTTGGTTTCTATCATTTGGGTCTAACTTCTATCTTCTCTCGTGTGACTACACTAGTTATGTCAAAGACAGTCAACCACTGGAAAATGAAGAGTACACACGCAAGGAGCTTTTAGTTAAATAATAAATAATAATAGAAGGAAAAAAGGGAAACCCAAAAGGCCACCAGTCAAAGACCTAGAATTTCAGTCTCATTGTCTTTCGATTTCCCCATGTCCTTTGAGGCTTAGACTAAACAAGTATCAGGCAATTCTATATCTAAGATAAGCAGAGTAGAGTAATCAACTACAAACACTGTTTACGAAGTAAACAACGCTTCCATTACATATTGGTTCATAGCAAATGGTCTTTTATCATCACTAGCACATAGTCATAGACTCTACTTGTTAAACAGCATATTGTATTGACAGTTTTAGCGCTTGCTTAGAAGCTCTCGTAATTATTTGATGGGAAGTTTATTATGGCAGAGAGCCAAAGGATACGTCCACACTCCACAGACAGAACTAAATGCATGACATAACCCTAGGTATCACATATAAATATCAAATATCAGCAAATTTGCCCATTGTCGATGTATGTAAGCACAAAAGGTGTAGCACAACCACCACAATACCTCTGTAAGAGACGCCTATTCGGTTCAGGAAAATCTTCCTGTATAGCAGAGTGCATTGAATTCACACGAGCTTCCTTCCGGTCAATTTCTTCAGGAAACAAAAGCAAAGAAATTCAGGTTATGGAAAACATGGGCAATCTCAAGCCAATTCTTGCACCATCTGCAAGCGCAAAGGATTTGGATTTTGGAACAAACATATTTGGCAAATAATTTATAAGAACTTACTGAACGCCTCCAACAAAGCAGTGCAGCAAGATGCAGGAACAGGAGATGAAGGTAGCTCCCGAAGAACATGCTGAACATATCAACCTCCACTAGTTATCAGTTAAATAAAACCAAAACTGAAAAAAGAAAATCCTAGAGGCAATCGAACCTTAACACAATCTCCAATGACATGAGCATCTTCATCGGGACCAAATTCATTCTTGCCTGCAATTGACTCAATTTGAGATTGAATGGAATATGACAAGGATACAAAGGGGTGTAAAGACTTAAGACTTGATGGGGTATGAAGGAAGCAAGGAATGGAACAATGTTAGGAATGAAATGACATAAGATCATTTCTCCAATGATAAATATGTTCAAAGAAAGAAAGCATAGAATGATAACACATTCGTGGTTTTTATCTATTGACACTATAAGAGTACATCTGGGACAAGCCTTAAACCACAACTATTTGGCCTATTAAATACGAGATGACTAAATACATAAAGTCAAGTATTCATGTTTTTGCAGATGATACAGACAAGAGGAGTAAATGATAAGTTCAAGCTGGAGAAAGACATTAGAATGGATAGAAGCAAAGTTAAAACTGAACATACAGAATGCCACTTTAGTAATCATAGAAGCGATAGGGTTATGAGAAAAGGAGCAAGAAGTAAATCTTATGTCATACATAGGATTCAAGCTGGTTGAGACAAAATTGGAAATCTTTCTGCAATACTCAGCAATCATAATATACCAATGAAAATAGGACAATTTTATAAAATATCAACAGGAAAGAACTCATAAATGGAATTGATTTCTGGAAATATGTTCCTAATGTTGGATTGCAGCAGGGAAATACTACAATCTTGATGGATCTCTTCTAGTTCTTTAAGAGCATTTCTCAATCCCTTCAACTATGAAATTTCAGATATCCATCCAAACAAGTAATAACATTTCATAGAGAATAAATAAAAGTATTAAGTAATCTACTATTTAAGTAAGCAGAAGATGCCAAATAAGTTGAACAAGTAATATTAGGTCTCTCAAATGAGAGGTCACATCAGCAAAGCATTTGTTTGTATAAAAGTGTTAAATGAAAATGCGAAGATACTATTGCATGTCCAAGGACATCTTGTTAGGATGGAAAAATAAGAAAGAAAAGAAAAAGAGAAAATCAAACGGTAAATACCGTTTGCCCAATCAAACGGAAAACTCCGTTTGCCCAATAGCCTCCAGGCTCCTTAATCCAATAATATTCTTGATAATAATACATAAACCCTAATCACACCTTAAATAATACTACTCACTAATACCAAAAAGGAAAGAAACCAAACCCTAATGGCCTAAAACCTAGCCCACAAACAATGGGATCAAGCCCTAAACATTATTATAATTAAAATAAGGTCAGCCCACGGAAGTGGACCCAAGCCCGCCCCCGTCGACAGTGAACCCTATTTTGCTTCATAACAATTCCATCCTCCTTCGAAACAACCTTGTCCTCAAGGTTGATTGAATCAAGTAATCGCCATAGAGTAAACTTGAAATCCACACCCCTCCTCAAAAAGTTCTTCTTGTTCATCCATTAACTCTTTCCCCTTCACCTCACAATATTCAAACAGTTTGAGGTTCAACTCTTCATCCTCATCAGCCAACAACAACAATATTCTCAGTTGTTTGAATGGGTAGTCATGCCAAGGTGTAAAGGATTTAATACCCCTAAAGCACAACTCTTTCGCTCTAAAGTCCTCCAAGGCTCTCGGTGGAAGATGAGTAAATCCGGAATAAGCAGTAGACTGCCCGGACAGCCCCATATTTGTCCTGGACAGCCCTGAATTCATCCCCGAGGGATCTGCAGTTGGCTTAGAGAAACTGCAGGTTGACCCCTGTGCACTGCTGCCCCCTACAGGCAGCCTTGAACCACCAATAGGGTCAGATCCATTGAAGAACGGAAGTTGCACCGAACATATTTGCAGTTGAGGGAGAATCACCGGTGGTAGAGTCACTGTTTCAGTCTCCGTAGTGGCGACATCCTCGCGACGCAGATCTGCAGCTGATTGTTGCGATCCCGAGAGTTTCAGAATCTCCTTCGAAAGTTCACCCATATTAGACCAAATTTCAGCTATCGTTTTCTTCATCTCCACCCGATTAGCCTCGAGTTTATCGAATATTTCTCTAGTGGAACGGGTCATTGACATGTCGACGGGAACGGGATCCGGCAGGTCGGACCAATTGTTAGGATGGAAAAATAAGAAAGAAAAGAAAAAGAGAAAATCAAACGGTAAATACCGTTTGCCAATCAAACGGAAAACTCCATTTGCCCAATAGCCTCCAGGCTCCTTAATCCAATAATATTCTTGATAATAATACATAAACCCTAATCACACCTTAAATAATACTACTCACTAATACCAAAAAGGAAAGAAACCAAACCCTAATGGCCTAAAACCTAGCCCACGAACAATGGGATCAAGCCCTAAACATTATTATAATTAAAATAAGGTCAGCCCACGGAAGTGGACCCAAGCCCGCCCCCGTCGACCGTGAACCCTATTTTGCTTCATAACACATCTCCGATGTGATCAACATACGTATGAATCATGACCAAAAAAAAAAAAAAAACTCAATGCGAGGTAAAGAAAGTTTCCTAAATGACATAGAAAAAGAGGAACCTTGTTCATATTCTTGAACTCTTCGCTCCACTTCTTCGACATCTGCTGACTGCCGCAGGATTCCTTCTACTTTAATCCCTGTCCAACATATTATGCACTGTCAGAACAAACTCTGAAATTAGAAAAATAAAAGCTTCTGCATAATCATTTGAAAATATTCATCAGGTAATGAATGGAAAATAATGGATTCCCATATGATCTCTCTCATTATAGCACTAATGCACATGTACTATATATGACAGCCCTAGTGCATTAAACTCGCTTACTGAAATTCAAAATGCTTCAAGATCTCGAGAGAATACAGTTCAAGGGACATAATCCAGGCAATTACACATTGCAAAATAAAATCTTACCATACTTCTCAAGAAACCGAAGTGCTTTTTCCAGGAAGGATGGCCCTCCATCAATATCTTCTAGTGCAAGCAAAATTGGGCGACCAACAACCAAAGATTTAATTGGGCGCTTTTCTCTCCCTGGGTTTCAACAAAATTCAATTAAAATATTTGTTAATAATGAAATAAGTAAAACCTGTAACCAATTAACCATGCTATGGCCTATGGGTCAAAGAACCTCCATGGAAAAGCTCAAAATAGTACAAAATGAAAAGTGTAGAAGATATAATAGAAGGTACAAACATTGATGGAAAGAGCCTTCAATTGTATCATTAGTATCGCTCCTAAATATTCCATTATGTCCCACCACAAGAGCAGCACTTGGTGCTTGTGCAAGAGCATGCTCGAGGGCTGTCTTCCACTCATATAAGTCCTCAGATGTCTCAGCCTGAAATTTTGAAAAACAAAGTGGAGAGATGTTAATTGCGGTACAAGATATATTTAGATCAACTACTGATGGAGAGCTCGCATGAAGAATCATCAGTAGCTCGGTGACATAAAAGTAAAAACACAAGAATTTGTGAAGTATCATGCACCTTAAGTGTAAATGCTCGTCCATCACGTCCATCAGGAAACAAAACAGTCAACAATTTCTTGTCTTCTCTAACTACAACACTGCACACCTGAAGAAATTATAGCAGGAGACAGAGTAAAAGCTGCAGAGGAAAACAGAATATTTGTCTATACCTCCCTGAGTTATTCAAATCAATGCCACCCAAAGTTATATTTACTTCACCACCACGCTGTGGAAGTGCAGTCTACATGGAAAAATTTTAAATTCTTTATGTTCATCATCATAAAAATTAAATTGAAGTCAGAGCAGCATAACATAATATGAAATGTTTCCCAACTCCAAAAACATTGAGAGTAATCAGTAAGCAAATAAGAAATAAAGTTTATTACAAGAAGCATTATAGAAAATAAAATAAAAATCTGAAATTGAACTAACAGGATCATTCTTGAAGAAAACCAAGGAGGTGCGCGTAAGGATAAACCATCGCTTTTTCCAAGATTTCCATCCTAACCCTGAATGAAAGTCGAACGGAGGGTGAAAACATGAGATCAGCTAGAACAAAATCAGGAGGGCATAAAGACATGTTAGCATCAATAAAGAAAAAGATTGGCAGAATCTGAGTCCCAGTTTTAACCCTAATAATAATTTGTGCACATATAATCAAAATCACGCGTCTATCTCAGCCTTCATTAATCAATTACATGCATGTAGAAATTTTCATTTTCATAATTTTGTGGTTTTTGAACTAAGTGGATGTCCCAGCTATAAGTAAATCATTGAAAGCTGTATGAAGCATAAAGAGGTTTAGCATGTACTAACATTCAGGATCCCGGGATCAAATATGTCCATTCTAGAAAGGGTAAGGTTGTTTGCACAATTCAGAATGGCTTACTAAGTGATTCTGGCCATTATGAGAGTCATGAGACATACGGACCAGCTTTCCCATAAATAATAATTCATTTCTTTAAAATCCCAAGTGCTTACAGGCCAAATATTAACAGCAAAAAGATCAGCGGTTAAGCAGAAAATTTTTTCTTGATAAGGAAAAAGAGGTTGATTTAAACAGCTTAACAAATTATCACTAAGTTAATATCTAACTTCTAACATCTTATAAGCTCTAAAAACAACTTATGTAAAAAATTAAGCTCTTTCTAATTAGCTTCCAGTTACCACCATTACACCACAGAAGTGCAACTTGAAGAACTTGCAATACAGGTAGAACCGTAGAAGAGAAGACAATGAAAGGTAGCTGCCAAAACTCAAAATGGCCACTGTCACTGATGGCACTCTCATAAACCTATCGGAGTGTTTAGGAAATTTTTCTAAAGTACAGCTTTGCATAAATTATAAGCAGAAAGCATTCAGTACTCAAAGAGAAGGGAAATTGCTTTTGCGTTGGTATATGTTGGCAACATAATCAAGTGATGAAGAAAATGAGGGACGAGCATCAAGAAAATGTTTGATCAAAGGAGTTAAAAATAAAAAGGATGTGGAGGCTAAAATTCACCATTTAGGAATTGGAGTTGCTCATGCAAAAGAAGGAACCTTCATCTCACAGTAGAAATATTAGTATTAGATTTTCTAAAAAAATCAGGCATCCAGCCCACAAATCTGAACTCAAACCATATATCTAAATCAGAAACTTGAAGGACTCATAATGTTTTTGATAGGGAGAAGCACCAGAGTTTAGATGGGAAGCTCTTTATCTTGTTTTTACACAGGACATAATTCAGTAGGTGTAGTAAGTTTATTCATGCACAATCCGAGGAGATATATTTACAGGCCATTAATTGGATATTGAATTATTAAAAGCTGCACCAAGAAATGGAGTTCTATATAGAAGGGAAATGGCTTAATTCTTGAGTCACTGATGCTGAATATCATAGGATCACTAGCGGACAGAAGATTTAAGAATCTAGTTATGTACATGGAAAAACCTTGTGACACGGAATTAGATGCGGAATGTTGCTTAAGTCAGGTACAGAGCTGACATGTTCGCAATGGCACAAGGTAAACGTGAGCTTCTATGGTTGAAGATCAGTCGTGAAGAAAAGCTTAAGTGGGACAGGCATCGAAACAATGCTTTGAAACATGTCTGCAGAAAATATTGATCATTACAATATGCTTTACTGAAGCATATTGAGATCAATAGACACTTCATCAAGAGAAATTGGAAAATGAGTCGCTATGCATAACATTATCCAACAGGTTAAAAATAGGTATATGACCTAATGAGACCATTTCTTATAAGAAGATGTACCTCTATCCTTTTCCCCACCCAAATCTACATCCAGAAATAGCATCAGACACTTGTTAATTGAAACATAAAGAATGCACAAGTGTGATTAATGTCCCTTTGTAAAGGGGTGTCCATCAGTGCCCAACAATGAGTCCTCAAATGTGAATGTGGAATCTTATTAAATGTTTGCAAATTGCCAATGTAATAATTAACTTTAACTTGTTAAAAAATAATAATAATAATAATAATGTTACTCTATATTCTAACCTTTAGAAGATATCAGTAGATGTCCACTCTTGAATATCTGTAAATTATCCAACAGAGAAAAGAATAAATAGAAGCAACAAACCCACAAATTGTAAACACCCTAAACCGAAAATAAAAATAGAATTAAACTGATTTTAGCCATTTCTAAACCGAATTCGAAACAGGGACCAGTACAAACTCGAATTTCAAAGCAGCAGTCAACAATCAGACTTGTGTTTGACAATCACGTGACTGAGAAAAACCCAACATTTGTATCCAATTTTTTCTCCTTGCTTTCAACTCACGCTATGAACTTCCCCAGATTGTGAAAATTGAGGACTAAAAACCAATTACCAAAGCATTACCGTATTCGAATTCACATTGCGGGGGCGTTCAAATGCGGCAAGGGAAGCAGACATTTTCCTTTTCCCCTCACCACAGTTGGGTTAACATCTCAACTGGGATTCAACACTGAGTCAACACGGATCGAAGTGAGCAGGCATAATCGGGGCTGATCTGCAGAATGGAGGTGGATAGAGAAGCAGAGAGGTTCTTATTGTGGATTTCGTTTCCAAGATTTCATACAAGGAAGAATGAAAAGAATGGATGAAGCAACCAACCAGCAGTGCTTTCCTTCAGAGGTCCCTTTTTTCTTGTGTTTTCTTTTTGTTCGTTTTTATGGAAGGGTGGTGAGATTAGGTGGGGGTGGGGGTGGGGGTGGGGTGGTGTAGTGTAAACTATAACGGCACGTTTGGTAGCCCTTAATACGAGCTTTTAACAAATACAATAGTCTTTTAACCAGTTTGGTAGTACACATGAAAATATATATATAGGGGTCCGATACAAACTCCCAAGCCCGTTGCTATTTACTGTTTAACCATACATTCATTGTATGTCCAAAATTGCAGTATTAATATTACAAATTAAATAGTACTTCTATAAATTGAAGATAATTACCAAAATATCCCTAATCCCTTTTGCTCACAACTCATTCTCCACCCTCCATCACTGCCGTCGCGGCGGCCACCGCTCCCGTCCCACCACCAATGTCGTCGCAACGGCCACCTCTCCCGCCCCACCACCAACGGCGTCGCGACGGCCACCTCTCGCGCCACTACCACCAACGCCGTCGCGACGGCCACCTCTCGTGCCGCCACCACCAATGCCTTCGCGACGGCCACCTCTCCTGCCCCACCACCAATGTCGTCGCGACGACCACCTCTCGCGCCGCCACCACCAACACCGTCGCGACGGCCACCTCTCCCGCCCCACCACCACGCTCCCAATATCCTAACCCTATCATTTCAATATCCTCACTCTCAACATCAAAAAATCCCTTAACACCAATTTCAAAAGAGTAATAAGAAGTGTAATTGCAGTTCTCAAGTAAATTTCCCCATCATTTCTCTAAAAATCAAGAGTGAGGCTTGCGTGCACCCGGGCGCACGGAACACATTCCGTGCGCCTTTAGAAATTTTGTATTATGGGTAAGGGTACATTAATTTGGTCTAAAGGGTATACACTTTAATTACTAAAAGGTACACAATTTTGTTCTAAAGGGTATACACTTTTCATTAATATTTTTTTTTCTTTAGAAAATAAAGGGTACACATTTTTATACTAAAGGGTATACAATTTAACACAAAATTCTAAAGGCGCACGGAGTGTTGTTCGTGCGCCCAGATTTTTCTTTAGAAAATAAAGGGTACACATCTGTATACTAAAAGGTATACAATTTAGCACAAATTTCTAAAGGCGCACGGAAAGTGTTCCGTGCGCCCGGGTGCACGGGAGCTTTTGCCAAAAATCAATGAGCACCTGGACTGCACTCTTCTCCATATGGTAAGTAAATTCTACAAAAATGGAAATAGAAGTGATTTACTATTTATTTATATAGAATTTACTGTGTTGTATTTTTTGGATTCAAGGTCAGAAAGCACCCTGACTGTCCTCTTTCGCCATCGGGCTCTCTTTTGCAGTGTTTCATTTTTCCCCACTTCTCTTGTAAATGTGACTTTTAGGTGGGGAATGTGTAAATTAAATTTTTAATTGAAAATAAAATAAAAGTTATAAAGGTAATTTATTATTTTATAATAATACTTTTACTTCCTACCAAACATCTTAAATTTTAATAATCTCATTCTTTATACAACTTATCAAACAATTTCCATTATTCGTATTATAAATTCTTATCTTCATTTATATCTCAATTTTTATATACACTTCCTTATCTTATCTCACTTATCAAACTAACAGTAATATTGGTTGTTGGTTGTTTGATGGAAGTAATTGTTTAATATTACTTTTTATTTTTTATTATATTAAATCCCTAATTTATTGTAGTGTACTGTTTGTTCCTTTTCACCTGCTACTTGGCCGTGACTCACTCAAGATTGATTTTTTTTCCTTCTTTTTTTTCTTTTTTTTTTCAATTATTTTATGCCAAAAACTCGTATAACTAGGAGTATATCAAAAGTAATAAAAATAAATAAAATTTAATGGATGGAAAATGATAATAGTCTTTCATACTTCATCCTTGCACTTTCTGTTTATATATACTATGAATACTAATAAAAATTATTTTTTTACTTCTTTAGAAGGGTAATGTAATAATTATTTTATAAATAATTTATAAAGTATACAGTGGGTTGAAAAACATATTTATTTTTAAAATTAATGTGGCGTGAGTTATTAGTTGAATGTCATTTCTTTTCACGACAAAATTTTGTTTGAGAACTCTCACGAATTATTCAATCTTTGAGACGAATATCATGTGGAAACTCATGAGAGAATTTCAAACAACTTTCGTTCATTACAAAATACTCCTTCTGTCCCATAAAAGTTTGCACACCCTTTTCGGCACGGAAATTAAGAAATTTTTTGTAATAAATAAATAATAAAATATATTAAATAGAGATGATTTTTTTGTAAATAAAGCGTACGAGAGGAATGGTGATTGTGTTTGAAAACGGTGCTATTACACAAATTGTAAGTAGCGTTAAAATAGGATGGTTATATAAAATAATATGTTTAATGTCTCATAAAATACTACTATAATTCATTATTATATGGATAGCTTTTTTAAATGTAACTAAGCACTCGTACTTTTCCTCAGTGATATTATCTATAGCATTTAATGATAGTTAGTCAATTCATAAATTCTTTTTCGCTAATATTGAGATGGAGTAATCTCCAAAATCAGGTTTGAATCTCTATTCTATAATGGTATTTCATAACTTATTTTTTATTAAAATACTATATATTTTAATTGATGATTATTATTAAACTCAATCCTCTATTTTATCATAATATTTTATAACTAATTTTTTATTAAAATACTATACCTTAATTAATAACTTATTTTTTATTAAAATACTATACCTTAATTAATAATCATCATTAAACCATGTATACATGGCGAAAATTTGAGCATTAATTATCACTACAACAAAAAATGCCTTTAACCACGGATTTTTATATGTCATTTTAACATCATTGTGATAATAAGTATTGTATTACTACATTATATTTTTAGAGGTGTTAATATGTGTTCTATAAAGACACTTAATAAAATGGTGTGTTCATATTTATCTTATCACCACACTTCAAAATGAACACTTATCTGCTACACCTTTTTTACTACGCAAAAAGAAGTGTCCTTATATGTAATATTTAGTAACACTTTTGCTACACTTTTAACCCACAAAAAAAGTGTCATTATAAGTACTCTTTAGAGACACTTAAGAATATATGTATTTATAAATATATATTTTGTTACTATACAAGATGAAAGATTACAAATTATTAAAATTTAATTTAATTTCTTTATTTTTGTTTCGCTGTTAAAATATTAAAATCGAAACATTTTATTTTATTAAAAGGCTAACTTAATTTTTTTAATTTTTTTATAATAAATAATTATTTTAATTAATTTAATAATTAAGAAAAAAGAATTTATTTTTATTTTAATAATAAAATATTTTACTTTAAATTAATTATTTTAAAAATAATTAGTTATATATATTTCTATATTATTTTTATTTATCTTTAAAAAATAAATTTATAATATAATTTAATTAATAATATTATTTTTATTTTATTAAACCTATTAAATTGATAATATAAAATTAATATTATAAAATTCAATATTAAAACTTAATTATGTATTCTATGTATATATATAATTTTTAATAAAATATTATAAGAATTGCTTATAGTTTAATGAACCACACAAAAAAACAATGTGGTTATAAGTAAAATGTATTAATATATTACCTATTACAACACATTTTAATGTATTTATAAGCAAATTTTTTTGTAGTGTATAATACATATTATAAATGAAAGGGAAAATAGATTTTTTTCGTCCGATAACTTTCATTCATTTTGAAATTAGTTCATTAACTTTTTCAATTTTGAAATTAGTCCGTTAATTTTATAATAATTTTGAAATTAGTCCATTAACTTCATAAAATTCAATATTTTGGTCATTTGACCTGCTATGGCAGGTCATTTGAATATTTTCACTCCAATTAATTTATATCATATTTTTATTTAACCAATTTTATCTCACTTTTCATTTTTCACTTCCGTATACCAAACAAATAATATTAACCTCAATACTAAAGTGGAGCAAATTTAACTAAATATTGATACTTCCTCCATCCGCTCGAAAGATAGTCTTTTTTCCATTTTGGTCGTCCGTTTCAAAGAGTGTCACTTTATTTTTTACACAGATGGGATCCACACACCTACTAATACAATAAAATATGGGGTCCACACGCCCACTAATACAACTACCCACTACATATTAAATAACAATACTTCTTAATCAACGTGCACAAAATCAAAATGCCCTCTTTCGGACGGACGGAGGGAGTATAATATAAATTCTTAGTAGGAGCTATTTTTTTGTAAAATAGTATATATATATATATATATATATATATATATATATATATATATATATTACATATTTTTTATTTTTATCTTTTAGAATAATCTGTTAATGACCTGTTAAAAACGACGATTTTGTTGAACTTGGTAAACATGATGGACCATTTTCAAAATTTTCAAATATAATGGACGATTTTCAAAAAGTGAAAAACTTATGGACTAAATTCAAAATTAGACAAAGTTAAAAAAATCTATTTTCCTAAATGAAACATAGGAAATGAAGTAAGTAATCCTAATTTTCCAAAAGTTAGTGAACCTTTGTTTTCCACTCTAGCAAATGGTTTGTTGAAGTTTGCCATCTACAAGTATTTTCCACTATTTTAAATCATCGTTGCATATATTTTTTCCAACTGAAAGGTGAAATCATGGTTATTGTTTAATATTATAATAAAGGAAGAGACAAACATCGATGAAGGTTTTTTTTTTAAAGTATCATTTTTAAGGTTTAAAGTATATTGTTAAGAATTATATAGCATATATGACTTAACTATAATTTGTTTATGCTATATCACGTGATACAACATGTTTGATGTTATTATAAAATATTATTACTACACGAAAATAGGGTGGATAAAATTACCGAAATTTCGGTATACCGTAGTTATCGTATCGAAAAATACCAAAAATATCCAAAAAAATAGGTATACCGAAAATTTCGGTACGGTATGATGCCGTACCGAAATTTTTGGTACGGTATCGGTATATAAATTTTTAAAAATCGGTATTTCGGTATATACCGGAATACCGAAAATATATCGGTATTTTGGTATTTTTTCGGTATTTCGGTATATACCGTACTCAAATATCAAAATAATAATTATTTTTATATTTAATATAAATTATTTGATTAAATTATTTTCAAATATTATATAATAATTTCGGTATGAATCGGTAATTTTCGATAAAATAGGATGTTTTGGTATTTCGGTATAAACAGTATTGATCTATAGTATACCGAAATTTCGGTATACCGAAACTTTCGGTACGATATCGGTATAATTTTTTTAATACCAATAATTTTGGTACGGTATGAGTCGGTATTTTCAGTACGGTTTGGTATGTCACCCCTAGACGAAAAGAGGAAGGTAGTCAACAGGTAGTCAACAACAAGTGTTATGGTTTGTTGATAGTGGGTTATAAGTATAAAATGGTATGTTAATTTTGGGTTATAAGTATATTTTCCTAAGTTTTAAAGTATAATTGAGTGACGGGTGTAAATTTATCAAAAAATACAAAATAATTTTTAAACTCCAATGAGTAACATGGGTTCGATCCAAACCCATTTTAAATAAGATTTTATTTTATTTTATTTTTTAATGCTAAGAGCATTTCAATGTTCAAACTAAAATTGAAATTCGGACAAAGGGTGACATATGTCCCTAAACTATATTACCCGGATCAAGTAAGTTCTTAAACTATTTTTTTTTTAACAAATACGCCCTTTATCTTTACAAAATAAACAAACATGTCCTTGTATCATAATAATTTTAAAGCATTTTACAAGCTAGTTTTCAAATGATCCGACCGTTAAAAATTTTCAAACTTTATATTAAAATAAACCTCTTCTTACGAAGTTCATATCTACACTTTTAGATTTCAAATTTATATTTATTTGATATTTTTTTACAATAAATTCATAGAAAAAACACATTAAAAAATCTTTGTATGACTTCTAACTTTTAATACAAAAATAATTAGTCTATTAATATTGAATTTAAAATTCAAAATCATAGATGAAAAGCTCATGAGAAGAGGTTTCTTATGATATCAAGTTTGTTAAATTTTACGACTAGATTGATTGAAAATTCACTTGAAATATGCTTACATTATAAGTAAGTTTTTTTTTTATTGCTACGAAATTGTGGAACCAAAAATATGTCTCAATTAATGTTGGATTTCAAATCCAAAATGGTAGATGGAAAGTTCGTAGGTAGTTCTTAATTTCAATAAAAAGTTTGAAAATTTTTAACGGTCGGATTGCTCGTAGACCAACTTATAATAAGAAAATTATATATTAATGTTTATATTTTTGACATAAGGGCTATGATGATCTTTTTTTAATAGATAAGGGGAATGAGTGTTCAATTTTAAAATATAAAGGGTATAATTGTTGATAAAGATTAGGGGTTTATTTGTACTAAAAATACTTTAGGGCTTGCTTGATCCGTAAACAATAATTCGAGGATGTATTTGACCATTTGCCCTTAAAATTCTAATTTATACCCTTTTAGAGGATTAGGGGTTGGTCTTAACATTTTTAAATTAACCTCTTCTTTTTTTTTATAATTAAAATGCAATATTTCGATTGAGGTACTCTCTTGTGAGACATGTTCTTTGTGAGACATGTATGAGACGGGTCAATCCATCACTAAAGTATGCTTATTGTATAAATAAAATATGTTTATTTACAATTAAAGTATATTAATAATAAATCAAATTATAACACACTAAAATTATACTTTAATGCATAATTCAATCTATTTTAGAAGACATACTTTAATAATCAGTAAACATACTATATCTAAATAATATACATACTTTAACACGTCTCACAAACCGTCTCACGTAAATAACGGCTCACAAGAGATTTTGTCTTTTCATTAAATATAGGGCAATTTTAAAAATATCCATTTACTTAATTAAATTAACAATACCAATAACAAATAATTTATATAACAAATCTAAACAATATACACTTTTTAGACTTTAATTTCCCTACTATTCAATTAATGATACTCAGTGTGTCCCATGGATGAGTGTATCGGTAGGGATGTCGGTAAGTGTTGGTAGGGATATCGGTGAGTGTCGATTCCGATATCAGTAAATATCGATTACTATATCGGTGACGGCAGCGACGACAGCGTCTGGCAATCGAAGATCGGGCGGCGGCGGCAGCGGTAGGATGGGGAGGAAAGAAAGGTGAGATTGTTTGGGGTGAGGGATATTTTGAGCCTTTTAGAGTATATTTGGGTAAAATTATTTGTTTGATGTTAATATAGTTATTTATTAATTGTATTTTAGATATATTTGGCTACTGACACTCAATATACTTACCCGTAAAAACTTGCACACTCCCTCTGTGAATTAGAATCTAATTTCTATGTAAGATGAAATGAGCATATTTTTAAGCAATTACACCTTGTGTATTATAGAATAATTTGATTACTACTACGTAGACAATTTATAAGTTACGGGACACACATACAACAGGTATGTTATGTAGAGCTATTAAATTTTATTTTACATGTTATGTAGAGCTATTAAATTTTAAAAAATAAATAAATGATGAAACGAAAAGTAGTATAAAAATATTTGATATGGAAGAATTATATAGTATATTAATTTGAGCTAGTAATTGTAACTTAATAACATTGTTTTGTTCAAGTATTAATTATGGCAGCATGTGGAAACAACCTTGTAATCGTACACATTCGTTCCACTTTAGAAAATGCACATTTGAATGCAATCACATGGTGTTATTTATGCTTGTTAGTTGGGTATTTTGATCCTATAAAATTTATTATGGCATATCCAATTGGGCAAAAGCTCCCGTGCGCCCGGGGACACGGAAAGATGCTCCGTGTCCCCATGTGAACACAACCCTCCCTTCCAATCCTATTTAAACCTATGTATTGCTAGGGGTTTAAATTGTAAAGGGGCATGAAAATTGTAAAGGCGCACAGAATCTGCTCCGTGCGCCCGGGTGCACAGGAGCCTCACTCGAGTGGTCAATTTTCCAAAATTTAATGTTATTTATAAACATTTGCCTCTCATTCGAGTTTTCTTTTCTTGAATTGGATATGACACGCTCTCAAGCAAAATCAACTTCCTTGACTCGAATTTGGGATGGATTGCAATGTTTGCTATTTTACTTTTTTAAATGAATGATATTTGTTAAAATTACTTTTTAAATTATCGTCAATGCCATAATTAAGGGGTTAATAAAAATTTATGGGGGCGTAATTTTTCATGCTATAAAATAATGATGAAACAAGAAATATGAAATAGAGAATTTGAGTTAACAAACCTTTTAGTGAATCCGTATATTTATTAACTTAATATACTTCATCCTCCATTCCATTTCAATCTTTACATATTATCAATTTGGGCGTCCTATTAAATCTTTACATTTCCCTTTTTAATAAATGGGATCCATACAAATTAATTATTTCTCTCTCCATAGGCTCACACATCACACCAGCTACCCACTTTACATTAAAATATTATTTCTCTTACCTCACTACACATTAAATACTACATTCATTAATGTATGTGCAAAAAGCAAACGTAAAGTTTGAAATGGGATGGATGAAGTATATAGCATGGATATATAGTAAAAGAAAATGGATATTTAAAAAGAAGTCTTATATTCTTATTGATATTGTGATGGTGTGACTCGGGATGTTCCCACACTTGAAGTCACTTTGATTTTCACTCTCTACATCTTTCAATTAATTGTATTATGTTGTTTTGGTTGTTATTATGTCATTTTTCATACACTAATAATGTGGGAGAAAGAGTTTCTGGAATTTTAAAGGGAGACCATAATAAAATAAATTAAAGAATACATGTTTTTAAAAAAATAAAAAGTGGCATGATCTTTCGCTCATATATAAAGTCTAGAGCCTTCATTCCAAAGTTAAAGTATCTTAGGGGTGTTTAGTTTGTCATATGGAATGAGAATAAGAATGTGAATGAAAATATTACTGAATGAGAAAGGATATGTTTATTATAAGTGAAGTGTTTGGTTTGATATTTGGAATAAGAGAAAAAGGGGAATGATAGGAATAGAAGCCAAAATACTATAAAATGGTTGATTCCTCAATTCTATGAAATCAATTTACTGTGGACAGAATGACAATAGTTTAACAAACACCCACTATCTACTTTAATCTCATTTCACTCGCCAAATCCCTCAACCAAACGCACCCTTATGGATACATATAAAAATGTGTTTTTATGCTTCGTGTGTTACAACACTTAGAGCCACACTAGACCATTCTCTTTTGAGCATTAAAAGAATGCGGGGTCTCTTCTTATATGTTAAAAGATTGTAATTGTCTTTTTACAATCTTTGTTTTGAGAATAGTTTTGTAATTCCTTATCGAGATCTTAAATTTTGTAATAGGTCTATTTTACGAGTTTGATAGAGTACATTCTAGAGAGATTAGATTATATCCTTGAAGATTTTTATATTCACTATTTTTCCAAGTTTAGCAAAGTTTTATCCATAAGGCCACAAACGTAAGTTTATGAAAGAGTTATTTATTGTCTCATCTGTATTTTCTACTATTGTTTCTGTTTCCGTTACTAGTGTTATTTAGAGTGTTGAATTATTTGGAACAACACTTGTTTGATATGCTATTTTTCACCCAAGCACCACGCACACTTTCAAATATACGTAGATAATATATACTCCTTCCGTCCGCTTCTAAGGTATTCATTTTACTATTTTTGGCGTCCGCTTCAAAGGTATCAATTTCTCTTGTTTAGTAAAAAAGTAAACAACATGGCCCATCACTTCCCTCTAATACAATTGACCATTTTATATATAATAATAATACTCCTTAATCCAGGTGCAAAAAACAAATGAATACCTTAGAACCGGACGGAGGGATTATATATAATGTTAATAAAATATAATTTGTATATTTTAAAATAAATTTAGAGAGCATATGCATTTTATGTTGGAATTGATTTAAAAGAAATTATGGGTCTAGTTCACTTTGACCAAATTTTTTATACTAATGTTTCGTTAGTTATAATTGTCATCTCTAAAATCATAGCAAATAGGCTGAAAGAGTGCCTACCCAGAATCATTGACAAAGCACAATCGGGATTTGTAAAAGGAAAGAAGATGAGAGATAGCATCATGCTAGCCCAAGAGCTTTTTCTGAGATATGGATGCAAAGCTAAAAACATCTCTCCAAGGTTAGTACTGAAGGTGCATATAAGGAAAGCATATGACACAGTAAACTGAAGATTCATGTTGAAACTACTCTCGGAACTTGGCTTTCCACCGAAAGTTATCATCTGGATCTCGCAAGGCATCTCAATAGCCTCTTTCTTATTACTGATCAATGGCTACCCAGAGGGTTTCTTCCCCGAAAAATATGGTCTTAGACAGGGAGATCCCATCTCCTCACTCCTCTTTGTCATCTGCATGGAATATATGTCCAGACTCATAAAAAAGGAAATTCAGTTGGAAAACCTAAGATACAATTCCAAGTTTTGTGCTAGAAATAAGGTTTCACACCTGATGTTCGTAGATGACCTGCTGATAGTAGCACATGGAGATGTTACAACAACTATTACGATACAACAGATTCTACACAGCTTTGCAGAGGCATCTGGCCTTCGAGTGAACGTTGAGAAATCAAACCTGTTTGCGGTAGGTATTCCTAGTGCTACGCTATCTAGCATTAGGAATACTCTTCCGTTTCAATTAGCAGAACTCCCCATCAAGTATCTCAGCATTCCAGTTAATAGTAAAAGGCAGACAACCTCTAACTTTGATCCACCAGTAAGTGCGGTCACTGATTATCTCACAATATGGTCCTCCAAGCTTCTATCCTTTATTGGGAGATTGGAAGTTATATCGTCAGGAGTCTATGGAATACTCACCTTCTGGTTCTTTATAGTAAGTATCCCAGTAGTGGTTGTAACCCGTATCGAGAGGATCATAAGATACTTTCTTTGGGGATCAAAGTTCAACCTAGTTGCTTGGTCGGACATCACTCAACCCAAAATTAATGGGGCTTTAGGGATAAAGGATCTGAGCAGGTGGAACAAGGCCTTGCTATCAGCAGCAGTGTGGGATATCTATAGAAAAGAAGATTCACTTTGGATTAAATGGATTCACTCGATCTACCTCAAACAAACTCCACTATCGATCTACACACTTGGCCCCTACGCTTCATTCTGCTGGAGATCACTTTTAAGGGTCAGGGACTGTATATTACGTGGAGCAGGAGAATGAGTGGAAGTCACTGAATTAGATAGGAGAATGCAAAAGTGTGTCAGCCAAGGAAGATTTAAAAGTAAAAGATGTATACACTTCTGTGTAGTAAAGTACAGAATCAACGCTTGTTTGTCTTCAAAAATATCTGACACAAACATATCATGAAAAACACAGTTTCAGGCTATGGTTGTTGTATAGACAGAGATTGCTGACAAAAGATGGAGTGTGGGGAGATATAGAAGATAGAGATTGTGGATTCTGTATAGGAAAACTAGAAACTCAAAAACACATGTTCTTTGAGTGTCCCTATACTTTATACTTTTATCAACATGCACAAAAGTAAAAGACTCTCTTTCGAATGGAGTATAATACATATATTAAAAATTTTGAGTCCGGTCAAGAATCAAACACAAATATTAAGTCCGTATAATCGGTTATTAACAAATCTCACTTTAATTCACAGGTATAATTGTCTATTAAACCTGAATTGAAAAAAATAATTAAACTATATTACAATAATTAACATTATTATACCTTACTCGTTTGGTAGATACTACAAGATAAAGGGGTATTATGAAGGTATATTAGTGGGTAATATGAAAAGATGAGTTTGTTTGGTAGGATGTGTAAAGATTGAGATTAATATTTTGAAGGTGTTTGGTAGGTGGTAGTAATATTAAGTATAAAGTGATATTACATTTATGCCCTCATTACATTTGTGAATTGTCAATTATATATATATATATATATATATTATTTAGATAAAGATGATCAAAACAAAATTATATTTTCTTAATACAACCATTTAGCAAATAATATTTTTTGTAAAATTTATTTACAAATAAAAAATATTTTAAATATATTAAAACAATATCTTAACTTTGGGTCTTCATCTTTTGTGACTGTATATTACTCCCAAAAGAAATAATAATAATAATAATTTGCATATCCTCCTAATTTCGCACTATCATCAGTAAAAAGAAGAATGCTCATTAATTCAATTCAAATTTATACAAGAATCCTAATTTAAAAAAAACTCTATTAAATCAAATTTAAACATAAATTTAATTAAAAATATTCTAGAATTAATTAGGGCAAAACATCCAAATTAAGTAGAAATCAAACATTAATCTCACAAATTCATTCTCTTAATCTTTATTCAATTCATAGATCATAATTTAAATAGTTTTTAAGATTGAAATTAAGATTAAAATTTTAGATTAAATTAAAATTTTAAAAATTAAAAATAAAAATTTATTGATCAGTAGTATTATTTAAAATTTGAATACTCCAAAAATTTAAGTAAACATAAAAAAATATTTTTTTTATTTAAACTATTTATTTTATTATTAAAAATATTTGTTCATTTAAATTTTCATTACGTAAATTATATCAACATTGAATTACTATATTTTTTTTAATACAAATGTAAATTTTTTTATTTAATTAATAGCAAAAAAATAGACTTTTTTATTTTCTTTGAAAATAAAACTCTTTAATAAAATTTATTATTTGAAGTATTATTTTTACGTATATTAAAATAAATTAATATTATATTTTAATCTTATTCTAATAAATTGTATAAAAATAAAGCAATAAGTGTTTTAAAAATAAAGATTAAATGGCGGATGCAATTTTGATGAAATCCGCCAACATTGAATACAACTAACATCTAATAAGGATAGAAGGGTAATTTAATGATTTTATCTGAATGTACTGTGCGATCCATCTTACTAATACCACGGTCAACTCCGCATAATTTATGTAAAGAGGCACAGTGTTTTTTTACCGGCTGTTACTTTATTACAGAGCCCCTTATTATCACTATATTGGCTACCAAACATCATATAAAGGCATACAACATATGCTATGTGGCCCTATTAAGGGGTAGAGCCCCAAAATAAATCTTAAATTAATATAGGGGTAAATAAAATAATGATGTTGGGCTTTTCAAGCCCACTTGTCTTTTGGCCAGGCCTAAAATCACTTGGTTAGAGGTTTGTGGCCTAGTCTTTCCTTTTTCTTTTTGACTACTTAAAATGGATAGAATTTGCATTAATTTATGAAAAAGGCTGAGTTTTTGTTTCTCAAATTTGAAACTCTGATGAAAATTCTACTATAAAAAACTCGGGCGAATTTCTCTGAATTGATTGAGTTTTCATGCTAAATTATGAAAATCTACAAAAGTTTATATCATAAAAATTTGATTGAATTTTTCATGCATTGCTCGAGTTGTTTTGACATACGTCTAAAATGTGTAGAGTTCTTCTCCAAACTTTCTATTATAAAACTCAATCGAGTTTTTGAAGCTTCAATCGAATTTTGTGACAGAAGGTCTCCTTCATTTTTTGTTCATCTTCTCAATTCCTAGCTCGATGTTTCACTTAAAACACATGTTATTGTACATTTCAAGCTCATTTCAAATATGTTCACTATTTCCACAATTATCTACTAGAACACATAATATGAACAAAACAATTACACAAACAATCTAAAATTTAAGAATTACACAAGGATCAATTAATCTTGGCAGTCTATGATATTCTTTGTAATTATTGTGGCATTTGTTACTCTAGTAACTTACTTCCATTGCATGAAACTCATTTGATAGTTAGTTTGTACTCTGGTGTAATCAAGTGGACTAGCCCATTTGGCCACCTAGCTTCTAAGTTTGGAAGTTTGGAGATCGTAGGGTGCATGATTGTTTGGTGAACTAACTAATAACTATACTAACAATTAATTTTGTATTAAAATATATTTTTTAAGGTATGATAAGTAATAAATTAAAATATAATTTAAAAAATTATAGTACAATTCACTATAAACATTCTTTAAACATCAATAATTATACTCCCTCCGTCCCGGGTATTTTTACCCGTTTGTACGGGCACGGAGATTAAGACGTTTTATTTTTTTAATATATAATGTAAGAGAAAGTAGGGATAAATTAGTAATTTAAAAAGAAAAAGTGAATAAAGTTATTGGGAATGATGAATAAAGTGTAAAAAAATAATTAAAGTTGTTGAGATTGTAAAAAGTAGGTAATAAAATATTACTGTATGTATTTTTGCCAAAAAGGGAATGGGTAAAAATACGTGGGACACCCCAAAATGGAAAATGGGTAAAAATACGTGGGATGGAGGGAGTACTAAAGTCTCTCAAATCCGTCACAAAAGAGTATTGAAAAAGTATGAAGATAGTAGTATACAAATGAGAGAATAATTAATTATTATTTGCATAGCAAAAGCGGCGCGTGTCTCAAACAAATCATCAGAGGTGGCTGGCTGCGTTGCACAAACAAAACCAAAGTTGTTCTATAAAACCCACCCACCCCCTCCCCCACCACCCAACCCAATCCCACTGTAAATACACAACGCAGGGTCTTCGCTTCATATTCCATTGCCATTAAATTAACACTCACCCACATTCAATCATTCATTCCACATACCATACGCACAAGCACTATGTCAGCATGTTGTCACCGGGCGTCCTCCTCCGCCACCGTCGCGGCGGCCATCCATCACATTAATTCATTACGGACATCTTCGTCCATCAATTTGTCGCCAGTCAATCATCGTGAATTCTGGCAACGGAGAGGTGCAGGGGATGTGGTGTTGCGGTCGAGGCGTTGGGTGATCGAAGCGGTGGCGGTGGCCCCCCGGGGAGGCGAGGAGGAGGCCGACGAGGCGAAGAAGAGAGGGCCGCCACCGCCGTGCTATTCGCTCAATCGCGAGGCGATTTCGATGTCGAAGGGCGTTGGTCGGAGGGTGGATGTGATGGTTGCGACGGCTGCTACGGTGGTGCTTGGCGTAGGGAATCGCGTGCTCTACAAGCTGGCATTAGTCCCTCTCAAACATTACCCTTTCTTTCTCGCGCAACTCGCCACTCTCGGGTAACTCTGCAATTCCTCTTATTAATGTTAGCTCAAATCATTGAATTTCATTCCACCTTATTTTTGGAAAATTCTGCTCGAATTCAATTCATTCATATAAAATCTAAATGCGAAGTAAATTAATCAGAAAATCTGAATTACTATATTAATTTAGCTCAGATTCTGTATCACCCGCCGCATTCACTGTCGTGCACATGATTTATTTCAATATTTTGTTTTTAAAATATTATTATTTACTGTATATATATTAATAAAATAAAAGCTCCATTTTCGTCTGCTACCTCGATTGCGATAATAAATCCATTAGGAAATAAAATGTAATCATGTGAGAAAGAGGAAGAAAATTCAGTTTTGGTACGTAAGAAGTGACAAATTGAACCGCCGCCGACGAAATTGAAGGACGGAGATTTTAGAGAGGCCACGTGTGGGGGTATAATTGTCTTTATACATATTCGACTTTAAAATTACACGAAAGAAGAATCTTGGCTGCACGCGGGGGTTAGAGAGCGTGTGTTGTGAATGATTGTACCTTGAAGAGTACGGGATGTTCTGTGACAATAATTACAGTCATGAACTTGTGATCATGGTTTTAAGTTTGAATACAATTGTCGTCGTCCTCCATTCCTGTATTATTATACTAATAATGGGTTAATGGGGCGTTTACATTGGGTAAGCGCAAGAGTTAGTTTTCGTCCTCTTCGTCCAAATATAGAAGATGTTACACGAAAAGGACATAAAAAATAACGTATTTTCCTTGTATTGTCTTTTATCCTTATGGTCCACTAATTAAATTTAGCTCCTTATCCCTTAATGTATATGGATGGATGATGTATTTTTTTAGTTATCGCTTAATAGATGAAACACAAATTTATTCATTTATGCTAACGGATTGTTATTCAAAGTGTCATTTCCCTTGGTGGGGTTGTGCACTTTTATGTGAAAATGATAAAAGGGTGTGTTAATATAGGTGAGGTTGTGCATAAATGGGGCCCCATTTAAATGAGAACCGTTGGTGGTGACTAAGATGTGGAGTTTGTGGATCCCACTCAACATGCTACACAGATTCCCTTTGAATTTCCTCCTCTCCATGAGCTTCAATTGTCAGTATTGACACTTGTATGATATGTGGTATCTGAAAACAATTTTGCCTCTTTCCCTTTTACCTCTAAAGTTCATTCCTTTCAATCTTTGTCAATGAGATTTTCCATAAAAGTTAACTTGAATGTTTAAATCAAACCATTCAATATATAGAAATGGGATGGGATCATATACTCATGCTGTCAGCTCAACAGGAATGTGTGTTAAGTTGTACTTCTCTGTCGTAGCTGGATTGCATCTAAAAATGTAATGATTATGCAATTATGGCCGACTTCGTGCACATGTTAACCTAAGTAGTGATGAGACGTGGGTTTTAAGAACCTGTGTATTTTCCTATCCAACTAATGCTAAGAATTGATGATAAAATAGTGGATTTTAGATTAATTTATACCCTGAAATGACTCCATGACATTCATGTGACAATATTCCTTTTTTCAAGAACTTTGCTGTCTAAACTCGGACTTAGGTAAGTTCACTCGAAAATGGAATGTAAAATAATAGTTATTTTTTTGTTTTTTCACAAATATCGGTTTAACCTATATTTACCAAGGCTGTTAACAACACGATATCTGCATGGAAAATTTGAAAACTAAAACCGAAAAAGAACAAAAGAATTACTGGATGAAACTTTGTTGTACCTGAATGCTTCACTGACTCTGTTCCATTTACATTATTTCCAGGTATGTAATTGTATACTTCTCTATCTTGTATCTCCGGTATCAAGCAGGAAAAGTTACTGATGAAATGCTATCCTTGCCAAAATCACCATTAATTGCTATTGGTCTCTTAGAGGCTCTAGCTGCGGCATCTGGGATGGCAGCAGGAGGTAATTCATTGTCGTTTTTTGTGGCATCCTTCCACGTTAGACTAGCACAACATTCTTAAATGATATTATTGCATTGATTGTTATTGCCTGTACGAGTCTGAATATGCATAAGATGATTCTAGGCTTCCCAGTATTTTCTTTAAATAGCTGGCAGCAAAATTTGTTCATAATTATGAATTAGCAGGTTAGTATGAAAGGTTTTTTCTTGCGAGAAGTATCTTGCAATATATTTTTGCGTTGAATCATGGTTTAGATTTATCATTTATTAGATGTCAAAATTTTCCTTGTTATTATTATTTTTTTAAAGAAAAGGAATTTTTGGATGATATAAAAGAAAAAAAAAATTTGTTTGTCATCTGATTACTGCATTGCATTTTCCTTAGCTCCTTTACTGTATGCCCTATTGACAAAATTGCTACTTTAATTTTGTACACAGTTTGAGAGTTTTGTATGTCTAGCAATTAACTAGAAAAGTTTTCCTGAATTGATTAATACTAATGTTTTCATATTGAAACAGCTATTCTTTCTGGGGCAGCAATTCCTATACTGTCGCAGGTAACTCTAATTGATTTCTCTTTTCTTTTGGCATAGAAAATTCAGCTCTTGTCTTAATTTAGTGCCTTTTCCCATTTTCATTTCTTTTCTTTTTAGGAGCTCAATACATCTAAAATCCCATTAATCTGCACTTGTGGGCTACTACGTAAAAGTGAATATTTACTTCAATAAAAAAGTGTAAACATTTTAATTTTGTTATCTAATTATTCTTTTCAGAGCTTTCTTGTTTGGCAACTTGGCCTCTCATACATATTCCTGGGAAGGAAATATCGATTCAACCAGTTGTTCGGTTGCTTTCTGGTGACTGTCGGTGTTGTAATAACTGTTGCAAGGTATTTAATTTGATTCTATCTGTCTCTCTTGCTGTTCCCTCTATAACAAATAGACTAGTCTCTCTTTCTTGATCTCTCTCTACAAACACGTATGGCAGCACCTCTGTCTACCATGAACTTAAAACGTACAAGCAAGTCATACCAGTAAGCTCTGGGGATCTAGTTATACAAAAATTCAGAAGCTCTAAATTCCATCATAATTGATATGTATTTATGTTTAGATTGAGTACAAAAATTCAGAAGCTCTAAATTCCATCATAATTGATATGTATTTATGTTTAGATTGAGTATTATTTTATCAGATAGCCATCTATTGCTGAGGTGAGTTTATAACTTTTCCAAGATAAACATGTAAAAAACTAAACATGAAGCAGTAGATCTGTGCTGCATTAGCTGCTGCATTTGAGTTCCAATGGGAAGTAAACATTAAATCTTGTCAAAGCCTTGTACGCAGTAGATCAGTGCTGCAGCTGCTCTCTAGTATAGCTTTCTGCGAGGATATACCATTATTATTTTTCAGATTATCCATCTTTAAAATCTAGATATTTTAAACGACTCAGTACTTTGGATTAATATATATTTCATTAGTGCATTTTCAATTATCTTTATATTAAGCATTTTTCCTTGAACAATGAATTGGCAACTGTTCTAATATTTTTGAATACAAGTGCATCTTTTAAAATGGTACAAATACTCAGCTATATCTGGTCTATTAGCTTCTCTATAATCATGTAGTCAACGCCATAATATCTATCATATCATCAATTTTAAAAATTTCCATATTTCCTCCTATTGCTCAGTGGATCGGGTACTGGTTCTCTGATGGAAGCTGGCTTATTTTGGAGTATTTTGATGATTATTTCTTTCTTCTTACAAGCTGCTGATACAGTGTTAAAGGTAAATAAGAATATTCCCATCGTAAAAAAATTACCCTATTGTGTGATCTCTCTTTCTAAAATGAAGAACCTTCTCTTTGTATAGGAAATAATATTTTTGGATGCTGCTCAAAAATTAAAGGTACGAATGCCAACATGTTCTTCATGCTACAACACTTATACTCCATATGGTGAATTTAGACTAAACAGACATGATTAAGTTAATTATAAATAATGTTGAAAATATAAATGCTAAAATGTAATGTCAAAGTGCAGTTTACAATGCATTAGTATTCATATCCATTTGTTTAACTTTTTTTTTTTTGTCAAAGAGTTATAGTAGTCCCTGGTCAGTTTCACGCATATCTCAAGTAAACTAAAAGCCTAAAGGTTAATGCCACTAAATAACACAGTGGAATTTTTTTTTAAAATATAATAATCTTTAGTGCTCTATGAACTTAAGTATCAATCTTAAGTAGGCAACCTCTGATTTTGCTTATTAATAACACCATCGGATGCTTGTTGCTTTGATTTCAGGGAGGAACCATGGATCTATTTGTTGTGAACTCCTTTGGATCTGCTTACCAGGTTAACTTATAGTTTTAATAGAACCCTATAAAGTGCTAGCATACCAGAAACCTGAATTTTATTAATGCATGAACAGGCTGTTTTTATAAGCCTGCTCCTTCCATTTCTGTCAAACCTATGGGGCATTCCATTTGGTCAACTGCCAAATTATCTTAAAGACGGTGCTGCTTGCTTTTTGAACATTGGTGCCATGACAAACAGTAAGTTACAGTTCAGTTATGATACACTTTTTTTTTATTTATATTTTAATGATTATTGTATGTGCAAGTTTAGCACCTGTTAGTAGCTTTGTCATGCTTGTAATGAAAATTAACCTTAGCAACTGTTACATTATTTTATTATTTTAGCAGTTGTGTTTATTCATTTGAAGTCATCATATCCCTTATGAGTTATCTGGCCTAGATGGAGGCAGTGAGATGCTTGGGGTTTTTGGGCAATTATGCTAAGAACTGCTTTTGACCCAGGATGTGATGGTGCGCCTTTACTGCCGCTGCTATTTGTCATTGTCAACATGGGTTACAACATATCATTGTTGCATCTGCTCAAGATCTCTTCAGCTGTGGTATCTTGTCTCGCATCAACACTTTCAGGTTGGTTAATATATGAACTTGTGATTTATACCCTTCAAATGCAACTTTTTTTATGGGTACATCATCCATTCTTTAAAATCAATTAGTCAATTAATTCATTTCAAGCTTTCAAAAACCAAACAGTGGTTCTGAACATCTCTAAATTTGAGTTTGCTCGCTTCTCTGAGTACAAGTTTGAACACGACCGATAGATCAAGAATTGGCTATAGCTTACCAGATGCTATTCTACTATGTAAAAGTTCCTATTGGCTGTTTTTTTCTAGGCGGTGGGGGAATGGTAGCATAAGTGTACTCATCCAACTGACTTGAAAGTGAGAATATAGGTTCTGGCCATAATGAAAACCTCTTGTCTTCCCCAACGAATCTAAGCATATAGATATTAGATGTTACAGTGCTAAAAGAATCAAGTAGTACAGTATTGAAGTTGACTGATAGCACCACATGAAATCCATTTTCTTTCTTTTATCAAGGCTTCATCACTTCCAACTAGTTCTCATTTTTTTACCCTTTTTTTTTTTTTTTTAAATGTAGTTCCTATATCAGTATTCTTGTTCACATTGCCGTTGCCATATCTTGGTGTTGCGTCCTCGCTTCCTCCTGGCTTTGTAGCGGGTGCCATCGTCCTGCTTGTGGGATTGTTGATCTATATATGGACACCACCCCAAAACTCCTCGAGCACCCCGCATGTTGTGGGTTAGCTAATAAACAAGATGATTACAAGTTACGCGTCCATATATACTACAGCTTTGATACCTGGTGACACCTTAGATTGATATTTGGAAGAGAGGGAGCAAGGAGGAAAAATATCAACAGATAAGGGGAGTGGGCAAAAATTCTACCTTTGCTACAGTTGATATGCTACATTTTCTTGTTGCGATCAGTGAATGGTGTCAGATCATTCTCGAGAGTTCAAATTGAAGAGGAAAAATGTGCTGTTTGTGCAGCACAAGATGCGAAAATTGTTGTTGTTGAATAGCTGCAATTTCTTGTAGAGGAGTTAAGCAAATCGTGATTTTGATTGTACAAAATGTGGGTTCTTAACAAAATTAATTTTTTGCAATGCTCAAACTCCATTGGATTTCCAGTTTGGATTTTCTGATTCATTTGATGCATTATCTCTTATATCACATTATAGGATGGGTAGCTCAAGAGAGATGGAACTAATTTAAAAGGAAAACATAAATTCTAAGGACTAGAGTTATAATTCATCTTTTCTTTTACTAGTCAATCATACAATTAGTGATATAAGAAATGATATGCATATATAACGAAGGAAGTTGTTCATATTTGGCTTTGAGATAAGGTTTGGCCCGTGTGAAGATTAATTTCCAGAGCAGAAACTAATAGAAATTGAGCAAACTACATATAACCTAACATGCTCCTACTTCATTTGAATCTGTTTCATTATCATACCTATTTGAATCTCCTCCCTTAACCCATCAACATGCAAAAGTATGACGTAACAAGAACTTCACAAGTTATCACTTCTTCAAAAGCTATACATAATTGATGATCTACACTAGCTGTCTTCATGAAGATGCCATAGTAATCTCACACTTGGCCATAATAGGAGTGGTATCCTTGTACCAAAAGGAATTTGCTCCTTCACTTGAACTAGTATATCCTTCACTACCAAAACTACTTGGTGGTTTGAGCACATCAGTCCCCACTGAAAACAAGTAATGGAATGGCTTAGGTGGTGGCACTATTTCTACCCCACCCTCCAACATCCTCACCACAGCACTCATCGGGGGCCTCGCTTCTGGTGAATCTTGAGCACACCATAGAGCCACCATAGCCATCCTCTCACCCTTTACTCTATCCTTCTCCTCAAGCCCAGAGGCCTCTATGAATGCCATCAGCTCCCCTTTCTCAAACTCCTCCCACACTTTCTTCGGGAGCCAATCCAGACTCTCATCACTACCTACGACCCTGGTGTGCTTTCTCCTACCAATGATCTCAAACAGGAGGATACCAAAGCTGTACACATCACATTTGTATGTTATTGGGAAGTTCATCCGCATGAACTCAGGGGCAACATACCCTGGAGTACCCCTGAATCCACCAGTGACGGAAACATGAGTGTCGTCCCTGTTGCATAGCTTTGCCAGCCCAAAATCTGCAACCTTGGGACAAAAGTTCTCATCTAGAAGCACATTTCCAGGTTTGATGTCGTAGTGAACGATCCTGTGCTGGCACTCCTCGTGCAGATATGCAATACCCTTTGCTGTTCCAACTGCAATTTCATGCAGCTTTTCCCACTCTAATTCTTGATTCTCACTAAACAAATGCTTGTCCAGTGATCCATTCTCCATGAACTCGTACACAAGTGCATTCATGAAGTGATCATAGCAGAACCCATACAACCTCACACAGTTGATGTGATGAGTTCTTCCAATGGTGCCAACCTCAGCCATGAACTGTTGTTCTACATTCCTGTTTGGATCCCTGTTGAGGACTTTGACAGCAATCTTGATCCCATTCGGGAACTCACCCTTGTACACTCTCCCGAAACCTCCAGAACCCAACACTGTGGTGTAGTTCTTGGTGAAACCACAGAGCTGCTGAGCTGTGAAACGGACGGGTTTCTCCTGAGCCAACTCATAAAAGAATTTCTCCATTGTAGGGCCATCAACTTCCCAAACTTGAATCGCGGTCAAAGGCGGTGGTTTCTCCATTATAGGGCCATCAACTTCCCAAACTTGAATGGTGGTCGAAGGCGGTGGTGGAGCAACTGCTGCTCTAAGTTCTGATACAATCGCCCTTCTCGCTCTCCGGGCACAACATACAGAGATAACTCCAATCACAGCCAGCATTATCAGGGAGCTGACTACAGCTGCAGCACATTCAGTTGGTGTGAAGGCTTTATTCTTATCAACTTCAAACATGTAGCAAGATAGACCTGTTATATACTGAAAACTTACCCACGGCTCTGTTTGAAGTATTGTTTGGAGTTGGTGGTGGTGGAGAATCAAAGAAAAAATAAGTAGGACTGGTTTCTTGAAGAGAAGACATTGTTTAGAGCTTCCCACCTGCAAAGAGATCCCATATATGCATAATATATATCCTGAAGCTAAATTTAGGAAATGACATTGTAGAGATATGTAATTGAGTAATTCATGGGATATTATTATTGTGATCATTGTGAATCAATTAAAGCATCCAATGGAGTGAAAACAGACTATTCTCAAAATATAAGCCCTTCTGTGGAAGTTCATCAATTTATTAGAAAGAAACTTTGGAGTTGGATTAGTGTGTTGGAAAGAATGGTTATAGTTACCTGAAATTATATCTTTGCAGTCTTGAGATCTTCAGCAAAGATATGTACTGTATATATTATTCATAATGTTTATAACGTACGTACTGCTACTCTTCAATACAATTAATGAGAATTATCATTCTTGTGTATGACAAATTATAAGTACTTTTCCAAAGAGTGAAACACCCTGTCAGTATTTTAAAGAGCAACACTTGCTAAATTGTGTAACACTTTAATTGGTAGCATTCCAGTTTCATGAAATTATCAAATTTTATATATCCTCTCAATGATTTCAGTAATTAAAGTGTTTAGATATAGTATTAAATATATGGGGAGAGAGAGTGTTGGAACGCAGCTTCCTCGAACATCACACTGTGGCCAAGAGCTTACTTTGACCGAGTCTTTTTAAAGTCGTCGATATATACAAATTTATATCTTGCTTATCAAATCATTATATATATATAATAAAAAATAAAAAAATTGAATGAGACCGTAATACGAAATACTTTTGTGATACGGATAAAAAGTAATAACATCAAATAAAAGAAAGTGAAAATTGGATTAGAAAAAAGTACTAATGCTGTAGTGAATTATTTGATTAACAAATTATAATACAAGTAGTTATAACTATTAAAAAAAAAGAAAAACTCATCTTTTAAGGTTCTTGGTGCTCACTAATTTGATTAATGGGGATGATGAAGCTTTCTGTCATAGACTACTTTTAATGCTCTTCCTTCCTTCTGTAATGGGAGACATGAAATCTGACGCCTTAATTGGCTCTTCTATGCATTAAGAAGATTATTAAGAAGGGACAAAACGACGTCGTTTCTCGCCATAAAGACCTTGCACATCACTAAAGCCAAACAATAAAATACAGAAGATATTACTTCAAAGCATGATGTGAGGTCTGGATCAATAACAATGAACAAAAATGTTGGAACTTTGCCAAGAATTGGCCTGCCCTTCAATAGATATGGAAATCTACTCTTTTTCCAATGGAGGAGGAAAAAAAAAAACAGTTGTAAAGATATTTAGAATCAGTCCCCATCTACAACATATAGTGCAGTGAGGGTGCAATCTCGTTTCATGTTTTTGGCTGTGAAAAATATCTTATTTGCATCATCTACAAACGAAAAAAAAATTCATATTCAATCAGAGTTACATTTTCAAACTCGCCACATAAACTCCAATCATTATAGTTGAGGGGGGAAAAACAAGCACAATCAATCACACCCTAAAATTCTTTATTCAATTTACTCTCACTCTGCATAAATTCTTGAAAAGTGTTAGGTTGCCAACAATGGTTAAAATTTTATACCTCAAGAAGAACATCTTTCGATTCATCAAACACAATTTCGTCAATGTTGTTGCCAATGTCTATCTTGACATGTTGTTGCCAATGGCTATCTTGACATCCCCATCATTCTGCAAGATGATGATGTAGTTTGAATCGAGATATATATACAGTAGCATAATGAGCTTCAAAGTAACTGATGTGAACTTACGGTTTCTGGAACAGGGTCCGACTTGTAGAAGGTCTTGAGATTGTTTGCCAAAAAGTTCTCCGCCAAAGACTACACAATAAACAAGACCATTTAGACTACACTCCCACATGGCTTCTGAAAGAGAAATGGAGAAAGAGAGAGATTAACCTTAATATTGTCGATGGTCAATTCTCATCTAATAAGAACTTCCCAGCATCATCATTCTCTGTACATGCAAGAACCTGAATCCAACAATCTCAATATTAACTACAATTTGATTCTCTTAACGTTAGCATTGTAACTATCTAGTACTTCATGTTATGCTTACGTTCGGAGCCTCCCCATTCACTTCAAAGTGCTCGAAACTGGTTTTCCAAATTCTTCACTGTCCAAAATCCACACAAGCAAATACAAGCTGCAGAAGATTGAACCAGAGGTTTCTCAATGAGTGTAAAATTTAAATCTTTCATACAAATCAATTAGCCATTTCATCACCTTTCCCTTGAAAAGATTTGCTGATTCTTGAAATATGGGATAGTATTTCTCTGAATCATTGGAGGTCGCAAAATGTAATAACTGTCATTTAGATCAACATCCTCGCTGTATATGACTAGAGTTCAAAAAAAAAAGAAGAATATGATGTAAACCTTTTTCTATATTGGATTCTCAAAGACTAATGGAGCACTATTTTGTGTAAGATTGATGAGAAGTGGAAGCTTGTTCTCGAACACAAATTCATCTGTTGCAGATTCAGTGAACTGACCGATCACCTGAACACAATTGAGATTTGATAATGAATAAAGCAGTCTTAAAATGATAAAATTTTTCAAAGGGACAAAGTGGACTGACCAAATTGGTTAAGTTTTTCATTTTCTTTTTTGAGCAAAACTAAAGATGGACGTTTTTTCAGCGGATCAACATGGAAGAGCTTCGCCATGTCTGGATTTGTTGTCTGGTAGTAGCTCACATCATCTTTGAGTGATGAAGCCGAAGCAACCTCCTCACTCTCTGGACCCTAAAAGGCTTAAAACCATCATTCATCCACTCAATCAAGCTAAACTCAAAGAAATTTTTAGCAAAAGCCTAATGGCCGTGGTCTACGAATAACTTAGACAGATGCATAGTTCATAACCAAGTTGTAATAGCTGAAATCAGCGTTCACTACGAGAAGAACAAAAATGAAAATCATTCTGGAAACAGTAAAAGTCGAGCAATGCAATGGAGATCATACCACCAAACTTTCTAAGTAGCCCAAAACTAGTTTTTCCACATCGGCCAACACGCGTTCTGCCTCCTCATCAACAGTCTAACTAATTTCTGATCTCCAACCTACTAACTCCAGCTCTCACTTAGGTATGTATCACCTCCATCACTTTTGCAGCATCATTAAATCTACCAGCAGTCGTAGACATCTTGTTCAGCACTGTCTGCGTAATGTGATTATGGGGGTCGAGCTCCAAAACATGCTCAGCAGCATAAGCTCCTAATTCAAGATTCTCATGCAACCAACAGGCTCCCAGCAAAGTTTTCCATTCTAATGCTGTAGGTATGATTGACATTTCTTTGATGAACTTCTCTACACAATCCAGCTGGCCAGCTCAACCAAGTTTATCAACAATTAATGCGCAATGTCTATATTTAGGCTGTAACTTGAACTTCCTCATAAGCTCAAGGTAATAAAACCCCTTCCACTAGCCCAGCATGACTACAGGCCTTGAGAACACTCAAGAAAGTGATCTCATTTGGCAGCAATCCTACAGCACACATTTCTTCAAAGAGATCAACAGCTTCATGATTGAGCCCATGGTGCTCATAAGCTCCATGAGACGACGTCCTCTACCAATTGTTGGAAAACCTTCTCTGCATCCTCAATGCTCCTGTCTTACCATACATATTCAATAAAGCACTCCAGACAAACATATTCTTCTGGCAGACATACTTTATACAAGTCCCATGAAACTTGCGACCCACTGCATCACTCCGCATACCAGCAGCCGAATTCACAGCACTCAAGAGAGTGATCCTATCTGGCTGCAGTCCTACAGTACGCATTTCGTGAAAGAGATCGACAGCTTCCTGGTTGAGCCCATTATTTTCATAAGCATTAATCATTGAGTTCCATGAGATGACGTCCTTCTTCACCATTCGATGGAAGATCTTCTCAGCATCCCCAATGCTCCCCGCCTTATTGTACATATCCACCAAAGCATTCCCAACAAACATATTCTTCTGGAAGCCATACTTTATACAAGTCCCATGAATCTTACGACCTATTGCATCACTCTGAATACCAGCAGCCGACTTCAACGCACTTAAGAAAGTGATCTCATTTGGCAGCAATCCTACAAATATTTCTTCAAAGAGATCAACAGCTTCCTGATTGAGCCCATGGTGCTCATAAGCATTAATCATTGAGCTCCATGAGACGACGTTCTTCTCTACCAATCGATGGAAAACCTTCTTTGCATCCTCAATGCTCCCTGTCTTACCATACATATTCAATAAAGCATTCGCAACACGCACATTATTATTGCAACCATACTTTATACAAGTCCCATGAAACTTACGACCCACTACTCTGCATACCAGCAGCCGACTTTAGAGCACTCACGAGAGTGATCTCATCGGGCTGCAGTCCTACAGCACATATTTTGTGAAAGAGATTGACAGCTTCCTGGTTGAGCCCATTATTTTCATAAGCACTAATCATTGAGTTCCATGAGATGGTGTCCTTCTTCACCATTCGATGGAAGATCTTCTCAGCATCCTCAATGCTCCCCGCCTTACTGTACGTAGCTAACAAAGCATTCCCAACAAGCATATTCTTCTGGCAGCCATACTTTATACAAGCCCCATGAATCTTACCAGCTATTGCATCACCCTGAATACCAGCAGCCGACTTCAACACACTTAAGAAAGTGATCTCATTTGGCGGCAATCCTACAGCACACATTTCCTCAAAGAGATCAACAGCTTCTTGATTGAGAAGCATTAATCATTGAGCTCCATGAGACGACGTTCTTCTCTACCAATCGATGGGAAAAAACCTTCTCTATTCAATAAAACATTCGCAACACGCACATTATTATTGCAACCATATTTTATACAAGTCCCATGAAACTTACGACCCACTGCATCACTCTGCATACCAGCAGCCGACTTCAGAGCACTTAAGAAAGTGATCTCATTTGGCAGCAATCCTACAACACACATTTCTTCAAAGAGATCAACAACTTCCTGAATGAGCCCATGGTGCTCATAAGCATTAATCATTGAGCTCCATGAGATGACGTTCTTCTTCACCATTCGAAGGAAGATCTTCTCTGCATCCCCAATGCTCCCTGCCTTACCATACATATCCACCAGTGCACTCCCAACAAAAACATTCTTCAGGCACCCATACTTTATACAAGTCCCATGAATCTTACGACCCATTACATCACTCTGAACACCAGCAGCCAAAATCACAGCACTTGAGAGAGTGACCTCACTTGGCTGCAAACCTGTAGCACACATTTCTTGAAAGAGATCAATAGCTTCCTGATTGAGCCCTTGGTGCTCATAAGCATTAATCATTGAGTTCCATGTGGCGATGTCCCTCTCCACCAACCGATGGAAAACCTTCTCTGCATCCTCAATGCTCCCTGTCTTACCATACATATTCAATAAAGCATTCGCAACATGCACATCATTACCAAAGCCATACTTTATACAAGTCCCATGAATGCCATGTTGGAGATTGTCAAAAGAAAAGGAAATGTGGTTTATCCCACATCGAAAACCACTTCAAAGAAAAGGACCCCTTAAGCCTATTTAAGGGGGTCCTTGGGTTTAGATACAAACACACCAATCAACACATTATAAAATTTTGTGTTTGATTCCTCTAAATTCCTTTCTTGAATTCTCTAATTTTGAGAATTGGGAGAAAGGTGTGGAATAGTAAAAAATTTGTACGAGTGTAGGGATTGGGGACGGGAGAGAGAAATTCTGTGTGATTGTAAAAAGTTTCACATAGTGATATTTTTTTTTCGGGTCCGTGGTTTTTTTCTCCGGTTTGGAGTTTCCACGTAAATCCTTGTGTTGTTTTTATTCTGTTATTTTTCTCGATTATATTTTTGTTTGTTCCTAGAAATGAATGGGGATCTGATAATTCCCAACATGCCACTACCTATTGCATCACTCTGCATGCCAGCAGCCGACTTCAGAGAACTTGAGAAAATGATCTCATCTAGCTGCAGCCCCATCTTCATAAAATATATCAACAACCTTAATGCCTCCTTGAATTTACTAATCTGAGAATATCCACTGATCAACATGGTATAAGAAACGATGTCCCTCTCGCGCATTCCATCGAACACCTTTCGCGCGAGCTCCAAATCCTCGCATTTAACACACATATTGATTCCTGCATTCTGCAGATAGATGTGATGCTGGAATTTTGAGTGGAGAAAATGCGAGAGAACCATTTGGCCCGTTTCAAGATTACGCTGAGCCGTACAGATCTTGAAGAGCTCCAAGTACAATTTGAAGCCGGCTTTCATTGAGCCGCGATCAATGAAGTTAAGAACAAGGAGATTTCCATTTGGGGCCCTCTGGAGAAGGTCGTTGTTTAGGGAGAATGGGTTAAAATTATTACTCTTTTTCAACTAGGATGCTGAGAAGAGCGATTTCAGAATTGGGAAGATTGAATTTTTAGAGCGTTGGAAGAAGGGTTTTGCATTCTCCAGTATCATGCTTGCTGACTTTCTACAAGAGGAAAATACTACCAATTTTCAGTGAAGCCATCTTCTTTATATAACAAGGGAAATGCCAACAAATGCCCCAAATAAGATGAGTTCCATCTAATTTGCCCATTTATTTAAATTACATCAAAATTGTCCACTAAATATGTGGATTTCCAGTAACACCCCTGAATGGTGGGACACATTATCATTTTTTCAGACAAGAGTTGCCAACCTGTCATGTGCCAATAGCAGAATTGATTTTTGGTTCTTAACAAATAATATCTTAACATATGAGGATAATCCTTACTTATATATTTTAACAAATAATATCTTAACAAATAATATCTTAAAGTTATAATCCTTATGTATCCATTATCTTAACCCTTTTCTTTAATTTTTGGACCATGTTCGCTGACATTTTTCTCTATTTTCTTTAATTTTGAACCATGTCCGCTAATATTTTTCTCCATTTTCTTTAATTTTGTTTTAATTTGCTAATATTGGATTATGTCCGCTGAAACTTTTCTCCTTTTTCTTTAATTTTGGACCATGCCCGCTGATATTTTTCCCACCTTTCTTTAATTTTGGACTATGTCCGCTAACATTTTTCTCAATTTCCTTTAATTTTTCTTTAATTTGCTAACATTGGACCATGTCCGCTGAAACTTTTCTCCATTTTCTTTAATTTTAGACCATGTCCGCTGACATTTTTCTCACTTTTCTTTAATTTTAGACCATGTCCGCTAACAGTTTTCTCCATTTTCTTTAATTTTGTCATGAATTTGTCATGTATAGATAAAATTTTATTTCTTTAAATAAATCTTCTACTGTATTTATTTTCTCAACAAAACACAGCACATATATATAACTACAGACATGATATGATACATACATTATCTACAGTATGTCCGCTTATAAATTTGATAGGACTTGCATGTCTGTCGAAAATTTTAGTTGGAATTAGCCTGTTCGCCGATAATTTTGGTTGGATATAGCATGTCCGCTAATAAATTTTGATAGAACTTGCTTGTCCGCCGAAAATATTTGTTGGAATTACCATGTCCGCCGATAAATTTTGTTAGAATTTACATGTCCGCCGATTAAGGAATATCATATCATAAATAATCGATGAATATCATATCATAATTTATATGTTTGGGAAATATTTCTTTATTTAAAATTCTTTGGACTTGAAATTAATGTAATATTGGTCAATTTAATTGCAAAATTGCTATTTTTTAGCAAATATTTTCGGTTGGACATGCTCTTAATACCAAATTAAATGGAAAACAAGCTAATTAAAAGATATATATAATGAATGCTCTACTGCCCTATTATTTATAATTTCTTATTTAATTAATAAGGAATGTGAGAATTAGTTTAATTTAATATAAATAACTGACGGATATGAGAGAATAACTTTAATAAAGTGTTGATGGCGGACATGATTAATTTAAATAAAGAATTATAAATAATAAGACAGACATGATTAATTGAATTTATTAATAAGGAATGATAAATAATTGAATTATTAATAAGGAATGATAAATAATATAATAATTTAACAAGTGTTGCTTACTTTAATGTAAATATTTAAATATGGCGGACATGCTTTTTTTTTAATCTCTTGTATCTTACTCACAATTTTTTTAATAAAAGAAATCTTCTATTTATTTTCTCAACAAATCACAACATATATATATATATATATATATATATATATATATATATATATATATATATATATATATATATATATATATATATATATATATATATATATATAATTATAGACATGATATGATACATACATTATCTACACAAGATACGGGAATATTATTATAATGTGTGATAGAGTAGGTGTCCGCTAGAATGGTTTCCATCATTAAAATAAAAAAAATGGGAGGTGCACACAGTGTCCGCAGAAAAAGAATGAGAGAGAGTAAAAAAATAGGATTTTTAAGTTAAAATGATCAAAGATTCTCTTCAATTTCAACATCAATAAAGTGGTAATTCTAACCCACTTTTCAGAAAAAATCAAAGAATAAATTCTGACATGTTGGTGAGGGTAGTTCAGGCATATTACTATAAAACTGGGCAAATTAGATGTTTTTAAAACATTAGGGCAAACTTGATGTTACACCATCCATATAGGGCATTTAAAGTGTTGTCCCTAATAATAACAAGAGGGTCCCACCCACTTATACAAATGTCGACTTAAAATTATTTCCGGTTTCATAACTGTTATGGGTATTATATCCCCATGCATAGCAGACCCAAGAGTCCAATAGCCTCTATTATACCTGAAGAAAAAGGTCCAACCCCATAGCGGCCCAAACTGTGGACAGAATTGAAAGGATAATCGAGACAGCCTAAAGAGGGGGACGGCATCCCGAAGTCCCAGTCGAGAAAAGAACAAATAGAAATCCACTAAACAAGCCGGAGCCAGAGAGCACCTTTGGTAAGAAACTTCGGCGACGCATCCTCCTGCCCGAGAGTTTGGACGAGCACCACAGCACCGAAAGTCAACCTGTCTGAGGACCAAAGGGGACAACGGAAGCAAGATAGTGAAGAGCAAGCACCATCATGAAGGTTGACAAGTACCACAGGCTAAAGGACAAGACTAACGGGAAGAAGATATGTCTTGGACAACAATCCTAACTAGAAGACAACAACTGATTGACAAACCTTACTCTAATAACCAATGGGAAGCCAGCAAAGGACGGAGGCATTCTGGAGAACCCTGCAAAAGCAACCAACAACATCTAGACTCCTCCTGTAGCTGGTCGGCGTACTAAACAGCTTCTTTAAAGGCGGTTTGTCTCCATCCAAATGACGTAAGGTGATTGGCTCCGGTTGAGGGTTAGAAGACAATATAAATAGCCTCTCTCACAGGAGAGAGGCAAATAACTAATACTTAGCTCTAGACATTGCACTTGTAGAGAGAGGATTTTATGAGTGTTGTTCAAGAGGAGAGTAATAAAAATCAGTTGAGTTCTTTGGTGGGAATTGGATTTTCTATTGGTTTGATCCTATTGTTTGTAGTTTTATTATGCTTGATTGTATTCGTTCTTGATTCTGTTACAAAATATCATTATCTCATAAACATCAATTAACGGGTCAAGAACAGCCATCAACATCTGGCGCCATTTGTGGGAATCGCTACGATTAGCCACTCCAGTTCTTTACCTTCTTGAATTCTTGATTTGATTCCATGAGAAAAATCTTCGGGTTCTGCTCTGTATCTGGAAATCAAGATGGGAGGTGAAGGGTTTACGACCCATTGAAACAAAGAGAGAGGGGAATGTTCCAGAGCCCAGTGGAACATCACGAGAAGTGGAAATAATATCCAAGTCAGTGCACCGGTCATAGAGGTGCCCACCCCAGCTAGGTCAATTCCCATCCCAAATTTAAGTGACCCCCTGAAGACAAAAGAGATGAACGAGAAAATTTGGAGGGTGATTGACGAGTACGCCACAAGGACTTTCCCGGTCCAACCGACGAGGTTGAGCTTTAGCGGCCCTCGAGGAGCAAGCAACAAAGATTTATGGGAAGACCTCGAAAAAAAGAAAGATGCCAGACGGGAACATAGCAAAGAAGATGCCAGAGAAACTATTAATTTCATACGAAGGAGGAATGTTGAAGAAAGAAAGAGTGTGAACGAGATCCCGACAGAAGGTGGGCGTAGCGAATACCTTCGATGCCCAGAAACGGAAGCTCAAAGGCAACCTCAGCATGGAAGAAATCCAGATAGAAGGAATCCCCCACCCCGAGGGTACCAGCGGGAAATGAAGCTCGAGCGCAACCACAACCTGGAAGAAATCAAGAGACCGAGAACCATCCATCGAGGGAGAGGCCAAGAGGAGTATAACCTAGCCAACCTCAGTCGCAGAACCAAAGGAGGGGCCGACCTTTGACTCGGGAAATGCCGACGGATAGCGAAGTCCCATGCAGGACCCCAACTAGCTTCAAAGGAGGCATAACAGATGCAAAAGGCCGAGGAGTCAGAGATCTTGCTCGTCCTCGATACCCTACTCACATGAGAGTCAGGATCCCTCATGGGAAGACCTACCCACAATCGAGTTATCTTTACCTCGGACCAGAAGGAACAGGAGGTCCATCTCGCGAAAAGGGATGAAACGAAGGGAAACCCAAGCAGAAGTGTGGTCAGAGAACGGGGAGGCATTTTCGAGTGCCCCAACCAAAAATTTACAGGCCCTGATAAACGAAGAAGTGAACAAATACTTCGCAGACCTGGAAAGGAAGATGTCCGGGACATGAGGGGTCCTCCAATCCTCAGTAGCTCCTTCACCCTTCACGGCGGAAATCAGTAATGCTCCTCGGCAACAAGGAACCAAGTTCCCCTCTAGCTTGATCTTTGATTGTGACTACGACTCATATTCTCACATTGAAAAATATCTGATGTAGATGAGAGCGCAAGGTGCAAACGAGATCACGTTATGACGGATGTTCCCGCTAACCCTAGGAAAAAAGGCTCACGTCTTGTTTAGGACGGTCCCAGCAGCCTCCATCAAAAGCTGGGGAGAGCTGATGGAGGTATTCCTAATGCAATACTCATATCTTGGGGCACCGAAGGAACCAAAGCACAAATTGGCTAACATCCGTCAAGGTTCAACAAAAAGCTTACAAGATTTTCTGAAAATGTTCAATGAGTAGAGGTTAATGGGGGAAGTCATGAGGGACGAAGCCTGCCTCATCACGGTGATGGGAGCACTTCACCCAGAAACTAGTTTATGGAAGGCAGTACAGCTTAAGCTGCCCATATCCTACGCTGCTTTCATGGTCATGGCGAACGAGTACTCCAAGCAGAAGATATCTCCAAAATGGCAAAGAAGGCGAGCAACCAAAGTACCTCGGTAGAACCAAGCAAGAAGAGAGTCAGTACAGGAGGAGTAAAGGAATATAAAACACCGGTGACTTTCAAACCATTCGTGGAAGATACCGAGGTACAACAGATGTGTGAGGAGATAAAGTCGGGAACCAACTTGAATATTGTCGAGGTCTTCTACTACGTCAAGGACCATCAAGTTCTTCAGACGCCGAGGCCAGTCCTACGAACCTCGGAGCTCACAAATCCTCGAAAGTACTACATGTACCACCTGACATATGGTTATAACACCAACCAATGCCGGGATCTTATCACGGAGTTGTGGAAGTTATTTAAGGAAGGGAGATTAAGAGGAATGCTGCAGGCCCCGAGGCCAAAGGTGTACAGGAGAGACGCTAATCTTCACTCTCTCCCAGGTCGACAAAGGTCCCCGGGCAGAGGATGGAATGGAGAAGTGATACCCCTACCCCTCCGCCTCCAGGGCAGCCGCTGGTGTTCGATAGGATCAGAGAACCAGCCCCGAGGGGAGTGATGAGTGTGTAAATTCTAGAATCTTGCACCTGGATTTGTGCTATTATGGAGAGTTTGAAGGATGAAATTGATTGAAAACTGATAAATATTGTGAAAAGGCATGAATCAGGTGTTGATAGAGCTATTTGAGTGGTTTTTCGAAGGAAATCGGAGTAGAAGTGTTGAATACGGAAGAAAGGAAGTCGAAGCCATCCATTTGGACGAAGCTGGAGTTTGATTCGACCTGAAGGAGGTCAATTCGACCTGCCCTTCAGGTTGAATTGGTGACACAACTTGTACAGAAAGTGGATTTGACCATGATTGAAGGATTCGACCTGGGCATCAGGTCGAATCGATTGGCTGGGATGCCGATTCGATCTCATCACGTCAATTCGACCTGGTCAGTTGGTCGAATCGAATGCCTGGGACTTACAGTAGGCAGATTCGACTTCCATTTTGACTTGTGGTGGTCGATTCGACCTGTTGCTGAGGTTGAATCGATGCTCAGAAACTAATCATATCCGTATTTTTACACTGTCAATGCATGTGATCACTTAAAAACCACATTCCAAGCCCAGAAGGCGTGATTTCAAGTATAAAAGAAGGCTTATGCAGCATCATATTTATCGAAGGATCTAGATTCATTGAAGAACCAAGATGTGGAGACGTAGAGTTGGGAGGAGATCGATCGTTCGTCATCCGGAGGGGCTGTGATAGAGTTTTGTTGGAGATTCAAGTAAGATCGGTCTAACTAACCATGATTGTTCTTAGATCAATCATGGGCTAGAGGCGCTTCAGTAGTTCTAGGGTTATGAAGGTTTCATGAGTTAATTTGTCTTTCGTGTGTAAACTCCGTACAACACTACTTGTGGTTTATTTTATATAAGATTGCGCATTTTTAATCCATACTCATGGTCATTTTGTGCATCAATAATTATTGTATAGAGTCTGAATACATAACGTGGTTATTGGTTGAGTGCGTTCACTGCTGAGCAGGGTTTAATGCTATAATTCTAAGTGAAGGGATTCCAAAGTCTTATTAGAACTATCTTATATGAATACTTGTTAATTGAATCATATTCGGGTTAATAAGTAGGATAAAGAATATAATTTCATAGTACCTATAAAGGGAGATCATATCGGATTAGAGTACTAAGTGCACGAGAAATAATTGATACTGATAGTACCTAGAAAGGGGGGTGAATTATATCTCTTGCTCTGAGGATATTCACACGTGTCATACGCATATTTACTTGTGTCTATTGAATAAATTTACATAGTTTAGTGATGCGTCTATAAACCACAAGATAGAGTCGGACATCGTCACACGAAAGTACGAATTAATAAGTGGAGCTGGATGACCTGACGAACTACCTATCATCTTACTTGATCATAACCTACTATCTCTTCTTCTTGTTATTTTTACTTTCCAGACTTGATAGGCATTTTCTCAATACACAATTAATCCTCAAGTATGAAGGATATCAATCGTAGTTTCGAAGGTGACCAAGTTATATATCGAACCCAAGGGATGGATAAATATCAATTTAATTATGTTCTAGTAAATTATGACTATGTTGGAAAATATAATGGTTGTGATATTAAGTAACAACTAATAATTAAATAACAAGTAAAAATAACAAGAAGAAGAGATAGTAAGTTGTGATCAAGTAAGATGATAGGTAGTTTGTCAGGTTATCCAGTTCCACTTATTAATTCATACTTTCGTGTGACGGTGTCCAACTCTGCCTTGTAGTTTATTGACGCATTACTAAACCATGCAAATTCACTCTATAGACACAAGTAAATATGCATATGACACTTGTGAATTTGCATGGTTTAGTGATGCGTCCATAAACCACAAGGCAGAGTCAGACACCGTTACACGAAAGTATGAATTAATAAGTGGAACTGGATGACCTGACGAACTACCTGTCATCTTACTTGATCACAACTTACTATCTCTTCTTCTTGTTATTTTTACTTGTTATTTAATTATTAGTTGTTACTTAATATCACAACCATTATATTTTCCAACATAGTCATAATTTACTAGAACATAATTAAATAGATATTTATCTATCCCTTGTGTTCGATGTATAACTTGGTCACCTTCGAAACTACGATTGATATCCTTCATACTTGAGGATTAATTGTGTATTGAGAAAACGCCTATCAAGTTTCTGGCGCTGTTGCCGGGGACGGCTTAAAATATCTTTTTATATTTCTAGTTTATTAGGATTATTTTTCTTGTTTTACTGTTTTAACTCTTATTCTTTTCAGGTGTATGCTCACGAGATCGAAGAAAGGTGAATTAGAATCATATAATCCTGAGATCGGGGCATCATCGAGGAAGAAGAAGAAGAAGAAGAAGAGTAAGAATAAAACCATAGATCCAACTGAAGCTCTTAACCTTGGACTTGAAGTTGACGTGCAAATTTCACAAGTGATTGAAGCTGTAACTGAAGTTAATTTGAAAGTAGAGACAGTCGACATGGCAGCGAATCTGGATAATCTGGCCATCTGTGAGGTTTTCAAGAATAACGGGGCTGGAAATTTTGGGCTTCTAGGAGCGAGAGGGGCTAATGCGGATTTCGATATTCACCCCGCTCTTATTAGCATGATAGAAAGGAACTCCTTTTCAGGAGGGTCTTTCGAGGATCCGCAACAGCATTTAAACAAGTTTTTGGGCTATGCAAGTACTCAAAAAGACGCAGAAGAACATGAAGATGCTAGAAAGATCATCTTGTTTAAATTCTCGCTTACTGAAAAGGCGAGAGATTGGTACGATACTATTAATGCAGATGAATGCACTACTTGGGAGCAATTGAAGTTGAAGTTCTTGGAGAGATACATGCCACCTTCGAAGGTATTCAAGATGAAGCAAGACATTAACCAATTTGCTATCAGTAGTGGAGAGAAGTTTTATGAAGCGTGGGATAGATTCAAGGACATGCTTCGTAAGTGTCCTCAACATGGGCTATCTAAAGCTCAATATATCAGCATATTCTACAATAGATTGGACTGTGATTCACGTGTGTTATTGGATGCTTCTTCTATTAGAGCATTGCTTACTAAGTCATCCGTAGAGACCGATAAACTTTTTAAAGATATTTCGATGAACTCAAGAGATTTGATAGAGTTAGAGGTACTTACATCCTTGGAAAAATGGCTAAGGTTGAACATGCTATGGTGAAAACAAGTAGAGAAGATGAGATCGTCTCTAGCTTGTCGAATATCAACAAGCTACTTGAGTCCCAAAAAAACAAATCAGCGATATATCTCAACACGTACCGATCATGCAGCAGGAAGTAATGAATGATGGCATGATCCAAGAGGATATGGAAGAAGCAAACTATGCTATGGGCCAAAGTATTCAAGGGACAAGATATCAAAATCAAGGCAACCAGAATTACCAAGGGAACTACAACAACCATGGTCCCCCGGCTAATCATCAACAGCTTAGGAGGTGGAGTTTTCATGGAGTAATCCGAATAATGCAATTCAACCTCCGATGGGTGTTGATCCGGGTGCGAAAGTGGAAGAAAGAAAGCTTGGTTTCGAGGATACGGTGAACAGGTACATGGCTAGGAACAGTGGCGGATGTATGTGGGGGCAGCCCCGGGCTCAAGCCCAGGGCTGTCCCCCAAAAGCCCATTATATCATATGTAAATAATTTATAAATAATTTGTATTTTTAAGTTTAGCCCACCCCAAAAATATTTTCAGCCCACCCAAATAAAGCTAAAAAATAAATATATCTTCTTTCTTCTTTGTATTTTTAAGTTTAGCCCAACTCAAAAATATTTTAAGCCCACCGAAATGAAGCTAAAAAATAAATATATCTTCTTAAATTTTATATATATATGTATATTATTTTTAATTATTATTATTATTTTTTATTTTCTTCAATAAACTTAGCCCACCCCACCGCGGTTTTCTGGATCCGCCACTGACTAGGAATGATGCTAGATTGGATCATCTTGAGGCCAAATTACAGAAGAAGATTAATGCAAACCATGAGGATAATGCAAACCATGAGGATATATCCAAGCAAGTGAAGGACCTTACATTGTTGATGTGGGAGATGGCAGGTAGCATTAACAAGCTCTCTCAAACTATTGAAAAAGAGAAGCTCCCGCCTCAAAGTATTGAGAATCCAAAGTCCTGCAACGCCATTACATTGAGGTCTGTAACACAGTACAAGGGACCGATGAGGCCGGAATCAAAATTGGAGATATCAAGAGCTCAATTCGGCCCCGATTCGACCTACACCACAGGTCGAATCCAACAGGGGAGGTCGAATTGGCCTACTGGACATGATCTGGAAGCAAAAGAGCCTCGATTCGACCAACGCCTAATTGATTCGACCCGGCCCTCAGGTCAAATCAACCCATCCGAAACACTCTGTTCTATCAGAAGCACGATTCGTCCAACATCAAGTTGATTCGACCTGGCCCTCAGGTCGAATCCAGGTCAAATCCACCTGTCTAGAGCACTCTATTTTATCAGAAGCCCGATTCAACCAGTGGCTTATTGATTCGACCAGACCTTCAGGTCGAATCCAGGTCGAATCGGAGGGCAGAAATCATACAGTGAGTCAATTTAACCAGGTGAACTTTGATTCGACCAGACCTTCAGGTCTAATCCAAGTTGAATCGGAGAGACAGAGGGAGAATCGTGTTCTAAAAGATCAATTCGACCACTATGTGCCTGATTCGACCAGATCTTCAGGTCAAATCCCGGTCGAATTATCCCGTACTGCACCTGTTTCTTCACCGAACACTCCTCGTGATGTGAACATTACTCCATTAGTTCTGAATGAGCAGAATACAGAGATTGTAGCAGAGAAGAAGTGGGAAAGAGCCAAGAGATTGAGAGCCGAGAAGGATAAAGCAGAGAAGGTCGAGCGTGATGAATGAGGTATTCTCAAAACAAAGATACCTCCGCCGTTTCCTTATAGGCTGGTTAAGAAGGGATTGGAAGAAAAGTTGAAGAGGTTTTTAGATATTATAAATAAGATAAGCTTGAGTATTCATTTCTCTGTGGCGATAATTGAGATGCCGTACTATGCCCGATTCTTTAAGGATATATTGTTGAAAAAGAGAAGCTTGAATGGAGTTGAGACGGTGAACTTGTCTGAAAATTATAGCTCGATCATTCAAAGAAAGCTGCCACAGAAGATGAAGGATCCGAGAAGCTTCACTATCTTGTGTGAGATTTGAAATGGGCCGGCACGACGAGCCTTGTGCGATCTTAGGGTAAGTATCAATTTGATGCCATTGTCTATCTTTCAAAGGCTTGGTTTGGGGGAGTTATCTCCTACAACTGTTGCTCTACAATTGGCGAACAGGTCGATGACATTTCTGAAAGGTATCATTGAAGACGTTCTCGTCAAAGTAGATAAACTAGTATTTCCTGTGGATTTTCTTGTACTTGAGATGAAAGATGACAAGGATAATATCCCTCTTATCTTGGGGAGACCTTTCCTTGCCACTGCTGGGGCCATGATTGATGTTCAAAAGGGGGAGCTCAGGTTGCAGATGGATAAAGAAGAGGTCATATTCAAACTTGACAAAGCAATGAAGATGCCTATGGAGTCACAATATCATAGTATTGATGTGGTGGAAGAGATTGTGAAGGGAGATATGTCTTTGATCCTATCTAAGGACCCTCTTGAGACATGCTTGATGAAGTCTCTTACTTATCCCACTACAGAGCTTGATGATCTTTCCAATGAGGAATGTATTGAATATCTTGAAAACTTACTTGCTTTGGGTGATGCCAGGTATGAATTGGAGAAATCTAAGGTTGAGAAGAAGGATGTAGACAAAGAAAGAGAAGATGATGCCTACTTGAAAGTCCTTTCTCTCATTCTTTATTTTGTGATCAATTTTATCCTGACTTTGATCTTGATGGTGATAGGAGTGATTCCAAAATTGAGTGGAAGATTGACAGGAATGAGACGAGAAAGCTTGAGAAAGGAGATTATACTAATCATATGGTGCCTAAGAAAGGTAAGGTGGTAAGTGTGGATGATAAGAGGGGGAGAAAGTATTGGAAGGTAAAGATGAAAGAAGATCGCCCTCTTAGTCAGTAGTCTACATATTGTGCATTCCATCGTGACTCTCCGACGTTAAACAAGAGTGCCTGTTGGGGGTTTTCCCTCCCGTTTTATTGCTTTATTTCATTCGTGTGAGTAAGAAATTTTTATATTTGAAGTGCTTACTTATCGGCAATTATATCTCTTTGCAAACTTAGTTTCGACTATAGTTTCTACTAAGTTTGGGGGGTGTGATGTACTTACCTCAATAAGCACCGATAGTATAATCTTTTCTTTGTGACGTTTGTTAGGGAAGTTATTTTTTTGCAGCATATTAAAATTTTAATCGGTTTTTATGTGTCGATTTTTTTGTAACTTGCCTAATTTTTAGTGGTGTTTTGAGTTGTTTGCGGAGTTACTCTTGAATGTTAAGTTTTAGGATTGATTCTTGATTAAGTTATGCTCTATTTTGGTACCTAATATTCGTTTGTTAAGCTTGAAGTGTGTAGGGGATGAAGAACACTCAATTTTGGAGCATCAAGGAGTCAATTCGACCAAAGGAAAAGGTCGAATCTAGGTGTACAGGTCGAATCAGGAAGTGAAAAGTGTCCAGTAGCTCAATTCGACCAGAGGCCCAGGTCGAATCGAGGTCGAATCGGAACGTGAAATCTTCCAGTGAGCCAATTCGACCACGACTGCTTCAATTCGACCATCAGCTCAGGTCGAATCAAGGTTGAATCGAAGGAGAGAGTTATCCAGTAGGTTGATTCGACCACGATGGATTCAATTTGACCTCTTCAAGAGGTCGAATTGAGGTAGAATTGGGCTAGGTAAGTGTGTTTTTAACCCCGATTTTCATACCCATTTGATCACTTTGCACAATAAAGGAGAAATGGGCTGAAGTTTCTGAGAAGATAGCACGAACAAGGTATCAAGATGATGATGCTATGCTTGACTATGAAGTATGGATTTTTGGTTTTGTGCATTCATATGTTCATGTGTTAATTTTCATTGATGACAAGCATGTATAATTTGATAAGTTGTTTGCCTAATTTTGTAGCACTCACGAGCAAGAATACTCGATCGTTGTAGTAGTATATCCCAAGAAAAATTATCAATCCACAAAGGAGTTAAGTTCGGACTAGCAAATACGTGAGCTCATGTTCATGTCGTTTTTGTAAAGATGATCGGGGGTTTTGAGATTGATTAACAACTAAAACAAGTAGCAAGTAAATAAAAATAGCAAATAAGAGAAATGACAAATATAGAAAATGGGTGTTAAAGTTCAAGTGTGAAAAACATAGGATTAGAAACATCCAAGCACACTCGATTCATATTATCATGCAAAAGGAATTCAACTCAATTGATGTAGACTAAGGGTGATCACGATTGTATCCTAAGCTCCCTTTCGGGTTACAAAGGTTGTTGATCCATTTTAGACTCCCAAAAGCACTTAAGATCAAAGCCCAACATTAACCCTTTCCATCTAGGTACTAGTTAGATTAAACTCTCCCTTTTTGTGTACTAAGGCCAACGAATGGATTGGTTCCCCTCATTGAATTCAAATATCCTTTCGGTCAAACCCAAACTCAATGTCTATTCATGCCTTCCTAATACTATAGAGGGTCGTTTCCGTCTCACTCCAAGTAATACATACATGAACATCATGATAGCATTTAATTACCACAAATAATCCATTGATCAACAATCCATTAAACCAATAAACATTCATGTATAACAAACTATGCCATCACAACATCAAGACAATTAAACTCCATGAATAGAAATCAACATCAATTAATTCAAAAACCAATTTAATCCACATGATAATATAAATCTAATATGCTCTTCATATTCCTAATCCCACTAGAGGGATTAGCCTAACATGATAAAAGTAATAAAACAAATAAATGATTCATTACAAATACCCATAGTCTTAGATCTAAAGAAATACAAAATGAATGGATTCTTCCCTATCAATTTCTTGAAGAGAATCTTCTATTCTTCTTGATCTCCACCTCTAGCTCTTGATTCCTTGAGATCTCTCACACCCAATGGAAGGGATGAAGTTTTTATGGAGAATTAATGGAGATGATGAAGATGGATCAAAATGGATGAAGGTGGATGAAGATGATGGTGGAAAATGGAAGAAATTGTGTGTGATGTGTGTGTAGATGATGGGATTTTCGGATCTTCTGCCAATTGTTGAATAAAGGGGTATTTATACCCCTTTGGAGGCTTCTAGAAGGATCTGGAAATTTCAGCAGGAAAATACACGGCACGAGTCGTGCTCCGCAACACGGCCACGAGGTGGCCGTGTTGTGTCTTCTGATGCTGCCGCACGGCCTCGCCTTACAGGGCCGTGTTACGCAACACGGCTCGTGTGCTGCAACACGAGTCGTGTGTTGTAACATGGGCACAGGGTGATCGTGTTGGCTCTTCTGATGTCGGCACACGGCCAACTCTTACAGGGCCGTGTTGGCTACACGGCTCGTGTGCTGGCTCCTGCATTTCTTCACTGTTTTGGCTCGTTCTCCCTCGTTTCAACTCCGAATTGAGATCCGCTTTTTCCTACATCTTCCTTATCATGTAAGTACTCCGAATTGAAAATCTTAAGTTTAAGCTCATTCACACATATTTCAATAAAAACACAAAACACAACCAAGTAACACATAAAATACGGATAAAATAATACGAAAACGCATATAAAAAGACACTAAAATGTAGGTGAAAATAGCTCTAATCAACATGTAGAGTTCTTGTGAAATTGATCTTGATTATGTGCTATGAGGAGTACTTAGGATTCTATTTACCCATGTGAGGATTTGAGACTTTTAATCATGCTTGATCATGATAGTTTATTCTTGAGAGAATCATTCATATGTACGTATTCTAGAACTTGGCTTGGAGTCTTGTGTGAGACTTACAATTGGTGAATTGCTAGGATATGATCTTAGGCCAACCTTGATTAATTGAGTTACTTAGCCAAATTTTATCTTTTCCTATTAATTATAAACCTTTGGTAGCCCCGTTTGAGCCGTTAAAAGTTTTTTCTTTGGCAAGCCGAATAAAAGAGCCTTATTTTACCTTTACTTGAGCTTTGTTTAAATATCCTATTCATTGGTAGAGAGTTGAGGTGAATAAGTGTTGCAAGAGGAAGAAAGAAGATGGAATGAGGTTGAGAAAAGTAAGAGAAGTGCATGGTTAAATCTTGTTTAGGGGTAGTGCCTGAAACTGGTACCCTGATTGCTGTTTTAAAGAGGGTAGTGCCTACAATCGGTACCCAAGTTATCAAAAGAAGAATGATGTTGATGCAAGGAAGAGAAGAAAATTCAAAAATTGCAAATGCACGAGAAGAAATTGGAGGAGGATATATAGCCGAATGAAGAAAGAAAGAACCTCCAAGGTAACTCTCTACTAGTGTTTGAGTCACTTATCTAAATTTTCCTACCCTTTCCAAAGAGCCAACATTACAACCCAAAGACAAGTCCTTTGTGATCCTAGTAATTAGTTGATTGTGAGTTGATTTTTAAGACCCTTGCCAAGCTTATGGTTACGCGTTCGTATGGATTGAGTATGAGCGTATACACTAACCTGTTAAGTGCGATTAGAACTTGAGTGAGAGTGTAAACACTTAGCTTGTAAGCTAGATGACTTAGTACTACGAATGGTAATATGATTGAATGATGTTTTGAATGAATGATATGTATGATGCAGGAATACTTGTCTTTAATTGATGAAGTTGCATGTATAATATGTGTTGTACTTGGTGATCTCATGAATTATACACGACTCTTTGGTTTGATTGCGTTGCCTCGGGACGAGCAACATGTAAGTTTGGAGGTTTGATGAGTGTGTAAATTCACGAATCTTGCACCTGGATTTGTGCTATTATAGAGTGTTTGAAGAATGAAATTGGTTGAAAACCGATAAATATTGTGAAAAGGCATGAATCAGGTGTTGATAGAGCTATTTGAGTAGTTTTTCGAAGGAAATCGGAGTAGAAGTATTGAATACGGAAGAAAGGAAGCCGAAGCCATCCGTTTGGGCAATGCAGGAGTTTGATTCGATCTGAAGGAGGTCAATTTGACCTGCCCTTCAGGTCGAATTGGTGACTCAACTTGTACAGAAGGTGGATTCGACCACGACTGAAGGATTCGATCTGGGCATCAGGTCGAATCGAGGTTGAATCGATTGGCTGGGATACCGATTTGACCTCATCGCGTCGATTTGACCTGGTCAGTTAGTCAAATCGAATGCCTGGGACTTACAGTAGGCTGATTCGACTTCCGATTTGACTTGTGGTGGTCGATTCGACCTGTTGCTGAGGTTGAATCGATGCACGGAAACTTACCATATCTGTTTTTTACACCATCAATGTGTGTGATTACTTAAAAAGCCCATTCCAAGCCCAGGAGATGTGATTATAAGTATAAAAGAAGGCTTATGCAGCATCATATTTATCGAAAGATCTAGATTCATTGAAGAACCAAGATGTAGAGATGTAGAGTTGAGTCGAGATCGATCATTCGTCATCCGAAGGGGCTGTGACAGAGTTCCGCTGGAGATTCAAGTAAGATCGGTCCAACTAACCATGATTGTTCTTAGATCAATCATGGGCTAGAGCCGCTTCGGTAGTTCTAGGGTTATGAAGGTTTCATGAGTTAATTTGTCTTTCATGTGTAAACTCCGTGCAACACTACTTGTAGTTTATTTTATATAAGATTGCGCGTTTTTAATTCATACTCACGTTCTTTTTGTGCATCAATAATTATTGTGTAGAGTCTGAATACATAACGTGGTTATTGGTTGAGTGCGTTCACTGTTGAGCAGGGTTTAATGTTATAATTCTAAGTGAAGGGATTCCAAAGTTTTATTAGAACTATCTTATATGAATACTTGTTAATTGAATCATATTCAGGTTAATAAGTAGGATAAAGAGTAATTTCATAGTACCTATAAAGAGAGATCATATCGGGTTAGAGTATTAAGTGCACGGAAAATAATTGATACTGATAGTACCTAAAAAGGGGGGTGGATTATATCTCTTGCTCTGAGGATATTCACACATGTCATACGCATATTTACTTGTGTCTATAGAGTGAATTTGCATGGTTTAGTGATGCGTCCATAAACCATAAGGCAGAGTCGGACACCGTCACATGAAAGTACGAATTAATAAGTGGAGCTGGATGACCTGACGAACTACCTATCATCTTACTTGATCACAACCTACTATCTCTTCTTCTTATTTTTTTTACTTGTTATTTCAATTAATATTTGTTACTTAATTTAATACCACAACCATTATATTTCCAACATAGTCTTAGTTTACTAGAATATAATTAAATTGATATTTATTCGTCCCTTGGGTTCGATATATAACTTGGTCACCTTCAAAACTACAATTGATATCCTTCATAATTGAGGATTAATTGTGTATTGAGAAAACGCCCATCAGGGAGATAGACTTGGAGAGATACACATGATGGTGCCAATAGAGGAAACCCCTTATATTGGAACCTCCCAAGCACTGACCACAATATCGAAAAGGAAGAGGAAGACAGAACTGAGGGATTTAGACCAACAAATCCCTCAAGTGTGGTCGCTAGCCTCGGCGGCGAAGGGAATAGCGGAGGCAGACATCGTCTTCACAGAGGCAGATTTCTACGGGGTAAGCACTCCTCATTCCGACCCTCTATTCATTTCGCCAATATTGTTAGGAATCAAAATCTATAGATATCTGGAAGACACTGGGGCGTATGCCTATATAATCTTTAAAGAGGTATTCGAAAATCTGGGAGGAGAATGCCATCACAAAATAAGACCCTGCGGTGATGAGATCAAAGGATTCGGTAATGCATTGACCAGGCCGACCATGCAAGTTGATTTATCAGTCCAATTGAAGGGATTGGACGGGAAAACCCAGATCAGAAACAGCTGACATTCAAGATTGTAGACCAAGCATCCACCTACAACTGTATACTAGGGCCCGTTGATCCATGCTTTTGGAGCCATTCCGTCCACCCTTCACCAGTGTCTCAAGTTTGTTACAGCTGATGGTTGGGTGGCGACAGTGATTGGAAATCAAAGAAGGGCAAGAGAATGCTCTTTCGTGGAAAAGGTAGAGGGTTTGAGCTATCATGACATGGACTACGAGATGTTAAGCTTCGAGGATATCATGAAAGAAGGAGAGGACCCTAAGATGAGAACATAAACTGAAAAACCACTGGAAGAAGAGAAAGAAGGGATAGAACCCGAGGTGATCTTGGTAGTCGCCGAAGGAAAAGAAGCAAAGAAACAAGGGGGTAATATGCTTGTGGCAATGGCAGAAACACATCCAGATCTGACTGTTCAGGAACGGAAAGAAAAAGAAACAGCGGCAAAGGTGCCGAGACAGAAGTAGATAACACCGGACGAGGATCCGAGGATGAAATTAAGGGAAGGAGCCATAAAAGTGGTACAGCTGGATCCGAAAGACGCTGATATCAAAGTCAAGATTAGGACAGAGTGGAAAAACGAATTCAAGTAAGAACTAACCCAATTACTGAAAGAGAACTTGAATGTGTTCGCCTGGAACCCAAATGAAACACTTGGAACCAAAGTACGCCTGCCATAAGCTGAACATAGACCCTAATATCCCGCCATTCCACCAGAAAAAGAGAAAGCTCAATCTAGAAAAGAACGCGGCCATGGAACTGGAAGTGCATAAACTGTTGGCAAGTGGAAAAATTAGCGAATGCAAGTACCCGATAAGAGTACAAAATCCAGTTATGGTGAAAAAAGGAAGGGTCATGGAGACTATGCATCGATTTCACCGATCTAAACAAGACTTGCCCGAAAGACAGTTATCCTCTACCGTCTATTGACCAGATGGTTGATGCCACGGCCGAACATGAGATAATGAGCTTTATAGATGCATTTTCGGGGTCCACCAGATTCCCATGCACCCGGATGATAAGGCAAATATGACTTTCTTTTGCGGAAATGGGGTTTATGAATGGAATAACATGCCGTTTGGCCTGAAGGCCAAATTGGAAAAATAGTCGAGGTCTACGTGGATGATACCGTGGTGAAAAGCCTGAAAAGGATGGATCATTTCAACCATCTAGGAAAGGTGTTTGAAATCTTCCGACGTTATGGAATGAAATTAAACCCGAAGAAATGTATATTCAGAGTGAGTAAGAGGAGTTTTCTTGGATATTTGGTCAGCTCAAGAGGGATCGAGATGAACCCAGAAAAGGTAGAAGCAATCCTGAAGATGAACCCGCCAAGGCACATGAGCCATTATAGAGGAATCATGGATGACACCGATCAGGGCATATTTGGAGAAAGGAAAGATACCTGCGGATAAAGATAAGGCTCGGCAGATCCGGCTTCGATCGGTGAGATACGTCTTAATAAAAGGGAAGTTGTACAAGAGAGGGTATTCATCACCACTCCTGAAATGCTTAACTCCTGAGGAAGCGAGCTATGTACTAGCAGAGATACATGAAGGAATATGCGGCAACCATACATGAGAGATCGCTCTGGCACACAAAGTGATTAGGCAAGGCTATTTCTGGCCAACACTAAAAAAGGACGCCACTCAATATGCGAGGGCGTGCGCAACGTGTCAAAGACTAGCTCCGATAGTTAGAGCACCCTCGGAACAACTAACCTCAGTGTTCAGCCCGTGGCCCTTCGCAAAATAGGGGATTGATTTAATCGGACCGCTACCAACTGGAAAAGGAGAAAATAAATTCAATATCGTGGCAGTAGATTATTTCACAAAATGGGCAGAGGCAGAGCCCCTTTCGACGATCACCGAGGCTAAGATCGAGAAATTCATCTGGGAAAATATCATATGCCGATTTGGGATACCATTTGCCACAGTGACCGACAATGGCAAATAGTTTGACAATGCCAAACGCAGAAAATTTTATAAAGATTACAACATTAAGAAGTGGTCCTCCATGCCATACCACCCGCAGTCTAATGGGCAAGTCGAAGCGGTGAACAAGATCATCAAACATACTTTGAAAGCCAGGTTGAGAAGCTAGATGGAAAATGCCCTGAGGAACTGCCGGGAGTCCTGTGGTCATATAGAACAACGACGAGAACCTCCACTAATGAGACCTCATTCTCGATGGCCTTCGGTGCTGAGGCGGTAATTCCCATAGAAATTAGAGAACCCAGCCCTAGGATCGCTCTCCACTAAGAAGGGACAAATGATGAATTGATTCAAGAAAGTCTAGACCTATTGGAGGAAATGAGATTGAACGTGGAATTTCATAACGCGATTTACAAGCAGAGAGCAGAGAGATTCTACAACTCCAAGATAAAGTTGAGGAGATACAAAGGTGGAGAACCGGTGCTATGGAAAGTATTGGGCCCAATGGCACAGGGTAACGGCTAAATCTGGAAAAGTGCCTACATGATCAAGAGAGTTCTGGAAGGAGGAGCATACGAGTCGGAAGAGGTAGATGACAAGAAGATACCACACCCCTGGAATGCACAACATTTGAAAAAGTACTACTAATGAAATAGAGAGCGGGGCGAATAAGGTTAGTGATGCAACTTTAGTTACAACTTTTAATTAAGGCATTAGGCCATACTCTGTGGAAATGGAAATTGTGTAAAAACCTTTTCGGGATATGTGGTTAAGGAGGTCATTATGCGTAGGGATATCATTACTTTATGAATATTAATTCGTAAACTTCACCTATGAACTCAAAAAGAATACTACATACATAAATAAAAGGATTATGAAATGGCAAGGGCGGCAATGGAGCTAAGACTTAAGAATAAAAAATACCGAAGAAAAAACTATCAAAAGGAAAAACAAAAGGCATGCCAAAATAAAATGGGCAGGATCGGAAATCGGAATAAAAAGGGAACGTATCGGATCTCTGGGGAAGCAGAATAAAAATACCAAAGTATTGGAGTCGAGAGTCAAAACAAGAGTCAAGGTATCTGATGAGAATTACAAGGCTAATTAAGAGGATCTCGGTATAATGGGAATAGATCATTTCAGATAAAGGTTGAAATAGCGGAACCAGAAAGAGAAGGTAGTAACTGACCTCGGAACAACATCAGGAAGGGAAACAAGCAAACATATATAACGGATACATGTAAAGATTGGAATATGAGGTTCGGAGTAAAGGGAATAGACCTCAGAATGTCGTTGGGAATAAACACGGATATGCACACAGGATGGACGAATAGAGAGGTTGGAAAATTAAGCTTGGAGCAAGGGAAATGAGCCTCGGAATAATGGGTGAAATGACGCGAAGGCACAATACGGAATAACCTAAGTAAAACCGAAGACAGTGGAAATGAGAGGAAGGTTTGGAATCTCGGCATCGGATAGGGATTCAGAACCACAAATGCTCAGCGAGAATGAATGACAAAAGCATAAACCTCCTTGCCCAAGGTGAACAAAGCAAAAAGACGCATTACAAGTGATAAAAGCAGAACTAAGAACACCGACAACATTGAATTAATTAAAGGTAAATCAACTACTCGTAAATAGCCAAATTCACAAGCCAAAGGGACATCGGCGAACAAGTCTACCAGACAAAGACAAAACGAAAATGGAGGAAATCAATAGCTAAAGTTCATACACAGTCAGGGTAAATACAATTCCAAGCAACACCGGGCTGAGGGTAGAATAAAACCAACTGGCAAAGGGAAGAAAAGTGTGGACTTCAATCTTTCTTTCGACTGCTGATGGAACGGAAGATGCTCGCCATCTTATCCTCCATATCTTTTAGCACGGCCTTGGCACAGACGTCCCTCTCCTCTGCTGAACTAGAGCGCGGAATCCACTGCTCCAAGGGTCGAATACGAGCCTTAGCTTCAACCAACCTAGCGCGCGCCTCAGCGGCCTCGACTCTTGCAGTATCTCTAGCAATCTCAGTCTCGGTCAAACTCGCCTCTACAGACTCGAGAGTAGCCCGCCCTAAATCAACCTCCAATCATTCTCTCTGGTGCGTAACAATGTTGGTTAGCTTGGCATTCTCGAGCTCCAGGGCATTCAATCTCTCTTTGAAATTGACGAAAGACCCTTCGGAACGGTCAACAAGCCGACTGGCGAACAAACGGTATTGGTCCATCAAATGCAGAGAAGAAATAAGGGAGGCAACATCAACTCCAGCCATCACGGCCAAACCAAAGGAGTCTTGGGAAAGAGAAAGGGGGACAACAGTCGGCAGAACACGGTGAGGGGCCAGATGAGAGGTACCTGCAATAAAACCCTGAGTCCCTAACTCCTGCAGTTCGGACAAGTCAGGTTCCTCATCTTCCTCAACTGTACCTTTTCCTCACACACGGGCCCTTTCAGCGGCTAACCTGGCAGCTTCAGCATCAGCATCGGTAGGGTCAATTGTTGCGGTAATACCTGTAGGGTTCGGATGGGGAAAAATAACTGTTGGGACGACTTGAGAAGTCGAGGGAGCAGAACTAACATCAGATCTGGGGGCAGACCTCACCCTCGGTCCAACCATCATGTCGTAGTCCGCGGCCTCAGAACTACTACCCACCTCAATTTCGGGAGCCCCCATCGGTTCAGGATCCTCCTCGGGGTCCTCCTCTGGATCTTCTTCAGGATCCTCTTCCTGGATCTTCCTCCGGATCCTCCTCGGAATGCATCTCGACCTCAGGCTCGGCAATGGAAAGATCTATAAAAGGACACCGCGGATAAAGATGCAATGAATACGAAAAGAATAAGGTAGCTCGAATGGAGGTAATTATCCCCCTTAACCTTTTAGGGAAAAGGTCGAACTCACCAATGGAAGAGGATGGACTAGGCACATAGCTAATTCCAGTTGACCGAGAAGGCCCACCATGCTCATAAACACTAATTTCTCTCTTTCTAAGCAAGGAAGCAGAAGCGGATTCAGAACCAAGAACGAAAAAACACCAGAAGGGGCATCGATAGAATGACACAATCGTGGATGGGGAGGAGACAAAGGCGGCAAAGCCCTATTTTCGGTAAGCTGCAAAACCAAAGATAAGGCACTCTAGAGCTCACCTATAGAACAAGATAGAAAGGTCAGTCATGAAATAAAGGGATCAGGAATGAACCTAGAAAAGGGAGTACCAGTGGTTGCGCTACGGCCAGAAGTAGACAACCCAGCCGAAACCAGGATGGGCTTGGAAAGCAATGGAGAGACACGATAAGTATTCCCTCTGCGAGATAAAATCTCGTACACATGGCAAAAACCATTGCTCAGCCGCTCAAGAGGACGACGAGGGGGACTTGCATGACATAAATATCAGAAAGGAACATCAGAGACCATTCAGAACTCGGAAGACAGAGAAGAACAATACACTTATCCAATGGAAAAATCAAACAGGAAAAGTCACGGAAATACCATTGACACGGGTACGATAATCGCCACCTAACCAGAGTCAGGCCTGCTCCCAGCTTCGGCCAATAACATCAGAAGCCCCCATAAAATGATGGTTATCACGGGGAAGAAAATGGTAAAAACCACCAGAACGACCAGATAGAGCATAAAAAAAGAGGAACTCTAGTTCGAACAGATCTCATATGGTGTGGCCCAACACGTAAAACAGTGACATAGTGGATATTAGACGCAACCAAGAAGAGGACAGTAGCTGGCCTACAACCATGTCCCACCTCTGCAACAGTAAACCGATAACAGGGGGAAGTGGAAGGTACAAACCGGTAAGAAAGAGATAGTAAAATACAGTGCGACCTGGGGGGATCAGAGAGAGGAACACCATCCAAAGAAAGCTCGAAGATGACATTAAGATTACCAAACCACCGATGGAGTTCCCTCGAAGTGCGGCCCCCCAAATCGCCGATATCCCGATGACCAGGAAGATAATCCCCATGTTTAGAGGGAGCACGATGCCTAAATCCGCGTCAATGAATACCACCACACCACCAGCACCTGCAGTCGGCACAGCAGGGATAGATTGTCTGCTTGGAGAGGGAATGGAGGCCGGGTTGCCACCTGAGGAGGAAGAAGTAGACAAATCCCTCAAGTTGGGATGGGGCATCTTGCGGAGGCTATTGGAACTACGAAGCGGCACCATGTGATGTACTGACATACTGTCGGAAGTGTTCACCTCCTGAACATCAAGCGGGAAGGGAGTACCTTCACCAGACATCTTCCGCCAGTCAAAGAACTCAGGAATTAGGGCTTGGCAAAAAAGATGACAAATGAGAGAAAGAGACAGATTTTCAGAAATCACAAAAATATCGGAAGAATGCAGCTAAACGAAATACAAGGATATACGGGAAGGATACGAGAGATTTGAATTTCGAAAAACCAAAATAGAAACTGTCTGACAAGATGGAAGGCGGCACGTATCATCATTGGAAATTATGGAGCAAAAACGGCTAAGATCCAATGGCTGGGATGAAGAGACCTTACAACTCCCAAGGAAAAGGGAGGATCCAGATTGATCCACGCAGCACCTGACCAAAGACGTGACAATCCACGAAAGAAAAACAACGGTTTATATTTTAAATTGAAGGTAAATTACCAAAATACCCTCGCGAGATCCGCTAACAGGGAAGAAAAGTACTTCATTTATAAATAGTGAATTACAAAGGAGGCAGAAATTACCGAAAATCCTATTATCCGATAAAACAAAGGAAATACAAAGAAGGTACAGAATAAACTTCTAATAAGGAAGATACATTCAATTTAATACTAGGGGCTCCGGAATACTTCATTGATCAGCTAGGAAGATTTTGGAATCAGCCGCATCTGTAGACTGTGGCTCCCCACTTCCGCACGGCACATCTTTGGAGATACCTAAGGGAGCCTCGGAGGTTTTCGGCCTCGGCAAAACATCGACTTCCACCTCTGAGGTTGATGGAATTGGAGGAACCGCGGCTGTCTCGGTTGGCAGAGATTCAGAAACTTTGGCAGTGGTGACCTGACCGGAAATGCGTGTATCACCTAAAGCGGGACACTCAATCTTAGTAGAAACTTCTCGGGTAGGTCCCCTTACAGATTCGATAGGGAGAGCGGCAAGTGGATCCTCAACCCCAGAATCAACTGCGGCAAGATCCAAGACATCATCAGCAAAGTCCTCATCGGATCCACCCTCCTCAGACTCTCTATAGGATTTTTTAGGGATATCAGTGATGAAGTCGGAATACTCACCGAGCATCCCAAAATCAACGTCGCCCCTCAAAATCTCCCAGGAGGCATTTTCTCCTCACTGATGGCTTGATGAAGGATAACACGCATGTCATCGAGACAATTAGTATAGGGCTTCTGGGAAGAGGCTTGAGCTAGAGCAGCAGCGCATGAATAAAAATAGTGAATCTTAGTCTTCGGAAGGATAACTTCCCTATAACAGAGGTTGTCAGCCTCTGATAGGAGTAAAGCATTCTTCACGCATTCTATTTCGGCCAAGGCCCCATCACGTTCCCTCCGTACCCCAGCTACAACATCCTCAGCAGCCCTGATCTTCTGAGCTGAGGAAACCTCTAATGTCTCATTCTCCTGCCGAACTTTCTCGAGCTCTTGATCGGAAGATATTCGGAAGGCATCAAAACTACTCTGAACCCGGGAAAACTTGGCGTGGAACTGACCTTCCTTTGCCAGGATCTCTTCCTGATGTTTCACCTCCAAAGCTGCAACCTTATCCGAGAGTACCTTATTCTGAAGCACTAAAGCACTCCTCTCTTCTTCGGATTTAGCTAACAGGCTGACATACCGAGCATGGGGAATCTCGAAAGTTCCCTAGAGCTCAACCTTTTTATCCTGCTCGATCCTCAACTGACCCCTGATCAGAGCCCCAGCCGTGCTAGCTTCAGATGCTTTCTTCTCATAATCCTTCATTTTCTGGATCACCGAAATAACCTCATCTTGCAAACGAAAATTGTTTCTTTCTAGTTTGGAAATACGATTCAAGGCATTAATGGCGTGGATCGCTGGCAACCCAGATAGCTGGAGATGCTGTGGAGAGAATCCTTGGCAGACATATTCTCCAGATGGCCGAGGAGCTCTCGGGTACAACCTTTAAAGGGAAAAGTGGCTGCACGAGCTAAATATGCCGGAGCATCAAAGACAAACAAAAGCTCTTGAGTTCGGAGGAACGTCTTCCCGGCCTCATCCAGGTGGCCATACCTTTGTAAGAGCTCCTGGTCGACTATCAGATCTATCGGAAGAAACGGAGTAGCATCATCCGACAAGGGCATAGCTGAAGATGCGCCTTCAGTAGAAGATCCACCATGTGACCAAAAATGCAAGGGGGTCTTCCCCCGATAATACCGCCACATCCCAGAAGGGGAACAATGAGACGCCGGGTCATAGGAAGTACCACTAGAGGCCTGCTGAAGGTTGGACGGAATGGTGACACTCGGTTGGCCGAAAGTGATAAAAGGAGAACGGACAAATGCTTCAAGAGATGGGGAAGAGCTGATGTCACAGACTTCGACATTCTCCTGAGGAGCGGCACTAGGCGCAACAGAGGAACCACCGACAATAGCGCCAACATCATCGTCCGTGATCTTTTTCAAAGGACGCGTGATGAGAGCGGTACTGTCATGAGTACCCTCCTCGGAAGTCTCATCCACCAACTTGTACTTCAGTTTTGGGGCAATAGACTTTGTGGCGGTAGTTTTGGAAGCCCCTTTCTTAGACTTCGGGGCTCGAGAGGCTTTTTTGGAAACTTTCTCCCGAGGGCCCATAGCTGACACCAGGATGAGATCGGCCTCCAACCTCAAAGTGACAGGATCCGAAGGCTCTTCAATCCTGACGGATGTAAGAGGCTGCACGACAAGAGGAGCTCCAGAAACCTTCGGAGAAGAAATCTTAGAAACTTTCTTCTTCCCTTTACTAAGCGCAGCCCGCTAGCGAGCAGAGGAGAGAGTAGCCATATGGGCAATATCAGGTATAAGACGCTTCCCTTTCCCTAACAGTAACATAAAATGGGGAAACATTAGTGCAAAAGAGGGAACTATACAATGAGCCCCGCAGACGAGGAATGAATCACAAATAAATCACCTGGCATGGCTATGGATGTAGTAGTAAAGCCGATTCGGAAAAGGTTCTTCCCTTGGAAAACATGCTGGTAATGGCATCTCTTGTCAGAGAGCTTGCGAATGCGGAGGAAGGCGTCCTGAAACTCTACCGACAGAGTCTCGAGAGCACACGAATCGCCTACTACACAAAACAAAAGAAAGAAATGTCAGAATACCCCAAATAACCTAGAAGAGAGCCGAAAGAAACATATACGCACTAAGGACATGTTTGAAGTCTAGGAAGCACTATTGGATTTTGAGGATTCCTGAAGTCATATACAAAATCTTCCCTCCAGGGCCCACGAACCCAGAACCACGGATTTTTCCACCCCTTAACAGAACTGGGCAAATAAGCAACAAGATTAGTATGGCGAGGTACCAAATAATAATATTCCTTCGTCCTATGATTCGGGGTAAGCCGATATTGAAAATTGATTTCAGCGGTAGTCAAGAAGGAATACTTCTTCTTTCGAAAGAAAACTAAAATATCCCCATCAAAGCTGCCCAACCATTGGGAGCCAATTGAGCAGGGACTATACTCCAAAACTCAAAAATATCCCGAAGGCAAGGATGGAGAGGAAACCTAAGGCCAAGCTCAAGTTGCAACTCGTAGGCTGCGACAGCGTTCGGCGGAGCATAACACATGCGGCCATCAGGGGAAGGAAGGAAAAAATCGATACCTTCCACACACTGAAATTTGCTGAGAGCGACGACGACACTTTTTCTCAACCACGAATCATCAAGAGTCGAGGAGACCTCAGCGGCAAAAAAAGGCATATCCCTGTCCCACTGTGGAAGTTTCCTGAGATGGGCCAATAGCCCAGGTCCGGCGTCAGTAATTTGAGGATTATGCTCTAGCGTGAAAGTAGAAATGAAATCGGTAACCCTCTGATTGAAAACAATCCGGGAAGGAGACGGGGGACCTAAACACTCCTCTTAAGATGACAAGGAAGACCCCGAGCTACCGAGCAAAGAATTTGTCGAACAGGAAGCGAATCTAGGAGATCTAAGAGGAGAAGAAGAACCCTCGCAAGCCATACCGTGCTACTTGTAACTGGAAATAAAACGTGGAGAGATAGGGAGAAAGAAACTCTAAGCGCCGACAGCGAGAAAACTCAGAGAGACGAAAGGAGAGAGTCAGGAGAAGAAAGAGAAAAGAAAGAGAGGGGAGAATAATACCTGAAATAAGAGGAAGAACACACTGAATAAAAGGAACACCAACCGTTTATAGGATTAAAGGAAAAAAAAAGGGAGAAGGGAAAGGGAAAACTGACAAAAGGGTTCAAATTTCAAAATTCAAATCGACAGTTATACCTAAATACTAAAAATACCCCACACATGAATGAAAATATCTCAAAGACGTCGCAGAGAACCCGATAATGCATGAACCAATCAGGATGAAGATAATGAGTAGGAACAATGAAGAGTCGCGATGGAAAGAACCCTAATATCGCAGGCACCGAAGCATGAGGGATATAACCCGTGAAATAAGGTTCGACCCTGAACAATCTCAAATCATGAAATTATTCAGGCTCGAGGGGCTAATGTTATGGGTATTATATTACGCATGGGCGTAGCAGGCCCAAGAGCTCAATAACCTCTATTATACCTGAAGAAAAAGGCCCAACCCCATAGCGGCTCAAATTGTGGACAGAACTGAAAGGACAATCGAGACAGCCCAAAGAGGGGCGGGCAGCCCGAAGGCCAAGTCGAGAAAAGAACAAATAGGAATCCACTAAACAGGACGAAGCCAGAGAGCACCCTCGGCAAGAAACTTCGACGACGACATCCTCCTGCCCGAGAGTTCGGACGAGCGCCACAGCACCGAAAGTCAGCCTGTCCGAGGACCAAAGGGGGCAACGGAAGCAAGATAGTGAAAAGCAAGCACCATCATGAAGGTTGACAAGTACCACAGGCTAAAGGATAAGACTAGCGGGGAGAAGATATGTCTCGGACAACAATCCTAACTAAAAGACAACAACTGACTGACAAACCTTACTCTAATAACCAATGGGAAGCCAGCAAAGGATGGAGGCACTCTGGAGAACCCTGTAAAAGCAACCAACAACATCCAGACTCCTCCTGCAGCTGGTCGGCGTACTAAATAGCTTCTTTAAAGGCGGTTTGTCTCCATCCAAATGGTGCAAGGCGATTGGCTCCGGTTGAGGGTTAGGAGACAACATAAATAACCTCTCTTACAGGAGAGAGGTAGGTAACTAATACTTGGCTCTAGACATTGCACTTGTAGAGAGAGAATTTTATGAGTGTTGTTCAAGAGGAGAGTAATAAAAATCGGTTGAGTTCTTTAGTGCGAATTGAGTTTTCTATTGGTTTGATCATGTTGTTTTGTAGTTTTATTATACTTGATTGTGTTCGTTCTTGATTCCGTTATAAAATATCTTTATCTCATAAACATCAATTAACGGGTCAAGAACAGCCATCAACAATAACTAAGTTTTTTTTTTTTTTTAGTCACACAACTATCAAATTTGCTCGATCTTGGGACAAATTTTGTCTGAAAAATAAAAACTCCGATCGACGGCATTCTAATTTCTACGTGAACTCATACACGGGTGCACTCATGAACTGATGATAACAGAATCCATACAACCTGATACGACCTTGAAATAAAGGAAGATTAAATATGCTTAAAGTTGAGATTTTTTTTTTTAATTTCTCAAATGTGACAGAATAGAATAATTAACAATAGGAATAAAAGTTAGTGTTTTCTTACCATTAACCCTTATATAAATTACCAATAAAATTATTAATAACGGATTACCAACAGAAATATTTACCAACCAAGATTTTGCCAATGAATTTTATTGTTAATCCGTCGATGTTCTAATTTAGCAATGCAACTAAGACTTTTACCAATAAAATATTTCGTTGATAAAAAATAGATTTTTTTTTCTCAAAAGGAACCTAGAGGTATACGTCAGTCAATTTAGTTCTATTTGATATAAAATAAAATGAGATTTGCTTGAGTATAGTATTTAAAAATATGCGATGTTTTGTTTTATTTGTTATTTGTTCAAGAATGATATTGAAATTAGTGTTGAGGGAGATGTCTTTGTAAATGGCCCAATGGAGGATGTAGGGTATTGAATAAACCTAATAGATTTGGAAACACATGTTGGTGGAATTAAAAGTTCTCATCATCTAATTGCTTATGAAAAATATGTGAATTTAAGAAACTAAAAAAACTATTGGACATGTTTTTGATCATGCAAGTGATGTGCTTTGAGGTGGGTATAAAACTCGTTTGAAGGCTTCAATTTTCTTTTTAAGGTTTCTTTTGCGCCAAATGTTGGTATGTTGGGGGCATAATGAATATGAGAGTGTTAAGAAATTTCTTGAACTTTTGAAATGAAGTAAGAACACAATAAGAGTGTTAAGATTGTTGCGTTTGAAAATGCGATAATTGCCAAATGACATTTGCCACAATTCAAAAAAATATCATCAATTATTGTACTAAGAAAATAACTAAATTCATTATTAATGAGATTGGTAACGACTATTCTGATATACATATAGGCCTATGAGTCAAGTAATGTGTATTAAAAGGAACAATTTACTCTTTACTTGCATAATGTTGATGGAAAATTGAGAAGGGTAATGGAGTTATTTCGTAGACTTGTGCATATAGGTGTGAATATCTAGTCCCATTTAAACATTTAAAGATAAATATACCCTTAAATAATTTAAATTCTAAAAATAAATATTAAATACTCCCTCCGTCCCATAATAGACTTCACACTTTCTATTTTCGTCCATCTCACATTAAACTTCACCACCCAAAAAAGAAATATCACATCAATTCTCACTCCTAAAACTTCATTTTAGTTACAAGTTTACTACTCTCACCAAACACACACAACATATTTTATAATTTATTTATTATCTAAAAATACTACAATACCCTCCAAAAGTCAATAAAATTGGTTAAGTAGCAACTTTTCTTAAACTCTATATCTACAGTAATGGTGCAGTTTATTCCAGGATGGAAGGAGTATATAATATTAGGATAATACGGTATAAACTATTACAATTCATATAATGAATATTGTGAACTCGATTCACACAGTGAAAATAAAAATAGAGCGCGGATCCTGTGCAGCATCCATATACATATATAGGGATGTAAACGAACCAAACCGTTCGTGAACTATTCGAGTCTCGATTTGAAAAAAATCCTTCGAGTTCGTTCGCGAAACTAAACGAGCCGAGTTCGATTTTCGAGTTCGATTATTTTTTCGAGCCGAACTCGAGCCTGGGTGTGTTTGGCTCGAAAGCTCGCGAACGTTTTCGTTTACAGGCTCGCAAACATGTTTGCGAACGTGTTCGTTTATAGGCTCGCGTACGTGTTCGTTTATAGGCTCATGAACATATTCGGTAGTAGGCTCGCGAACATGTTCGGTATTAGGCTCGCATACATGTTCGAAGTATGCTCGAATAGTGCTCGTTAATAGGCTCGAACACTATAGTCAATATTTTAATTAATAATCAGTACTTCTAATAATTAATAAAAAATTGATAATAACTCTAGATACCGCTTTATATAAAAAATTTATTATAATAAAATTTTATTATTCGTGAGACGATCTCACTCAAGACTTACACTTTAAAAAAAATGAATAATTTTCAGTTTAACGAGCCCGAGCTCGAACTAATGACTAGTTTTTTATCGAGCCGAATTTGAGCTCGAGTTTGATTTTTTTATTTAGTAAAAATATTTCGAGTCGAGCTCATGAACTGTTCGCAAGCTATATATTTTACACACGAGCCGAGCTCGAGCCTAAAAAATAAAATCCAAATCGAGCTCGAGCCCCTTAAAAAAAATTCAAGCCGAACTCGAGTCTGGAGATGTTCTGCTCGGCTCGATTATATCCTAATTAATTATAACATATTATCTTCAAAATGATTTTGTATACAATGCTTGTGAAAGAGAGAGAGAGAAATGCAATTCCTCTCTCACGTCAGACACCAAACCACGAGTTTACCTTGACTCAACAATGCATTATTTCCTCCAACTTAATTAATTCTTCACATTTTTTCTATCTGTCCTAATCCATCCTAAAAAGATTATAAAAGTTATAATAAAATTAAGTTTGTGAGTTAATCGAGTCATGAGTTACTCGTGCTTGAGTAAAAAAATAAAATAAAATAAAAATGGAAATCGATCCAAATTTAATTGATTTGAGTCGAGTTCAAGCTACTCGAGGAGTTTTCGAGCACAATCTTAATATACTCGGCTCGATAAGCTCGCGAGCTTAATCGAGCTAACATATACTATAAAATTTATTATATAATGCATTTTTTAATTAATTATTTATTTTAAATATAAATATAATTATTGAGCCGACATTTTTTCCTTTTAATATTCCCACCCCATATAAATATAAGCTCGTGAGTTAATTGTTGCTGGGATAAAAACTTTTTTCCTTTTAATATCCCCAACCCACATTTTTACTATCTCAAATATTTTATAATTATTAAATATTTACTTAATTATTTTATTAATTTTATACATTATCGAGTTAAATCTGAGTTTCTCGAATACATTATCAAGTCGAGCTCGAATTTTTAAAATTGAGTTCGGTGGAGTTTGAGCTTGTCACTACTCAATCGACTCATTTATCCTAATAAAAAAATCACAATTTCAATGAAAAAATTATATTCTTATTAATTAAAGTGTATATCATTTATAATAAAAAATAAATTCTCTTGTGAGACGTTACATATGTGAGATGGTTTGTGAGACGCCTTAAAATATGCCTATTATATAGATAACGTATGTTTAATGATGGTTAAAATATGTTTTCTAAAGTATGATAAATGATGAATTAAAATATAATTTTAGAGTGTTATAATATGATTAATTATTAACATACTTTAATTACAAATAAACATATTTTACATATATAATAAGCATACTTTAATAATTAGTCAATCCGTCTCATAACAGTCTCACAAAAAACCCGTCTCACAAGAGAGTTTCTCATAAAAAAATATTATACCATTAAACAAATTGTGCAGGATACAAGAGACCAATTCATTAATATAATTACATGCTGCACATAAAATATACTCCCTCCGTACATTGTCAATCTATCAATTTTACCATTTTGGGCCGTCCATCCTTAATCTATCCATTTTCCTTTTTGGACTATGTGATCCACACCCTCCACTAATACAACTACCTACTATACATAAAATAATAATATTCTTTAATCCACGTGTAAAAAATAAATGGATACATTGAGGATAAACGGAGGAAGTAATATTTTTCACTTACAAAAGTGTGATGGAGTACCAGGGACGGATGCTTGTGTAGTGCTGGGGGGCTTTAGCCCCCCAAAATTTTTGAAAACCTCTACTATATATACTACTCCATATATTAGTATTCTTAATTATTTAATTTTATTTTAAACATCATAATATATATAATACTTCCTTTATTTTTTTTAGAATTTTTACAGTTATTATAGATCTGAAGTTTAAGAAATGTTGTTTTTCAATAAAATTTATTGATTTTTTAGAGTAACATACTCTTTTGCAGTAATAAATAAATGGTAAAAAGTTATGTGTATTAAGTTGGGAGTGTCTTTTTTTAAATAAAGTATATTGAAATGTTAATTCTTTTGAAAATCTTACCATTTTTTTTTTGTGTAAAAATTGTAATGAGATCAACAAATAAGGATATGTGAAATGTGTAATGGGATTAAGGGGTATTTAATTTTGTTAAAATTTCTAACATAGTATATTATTAAGTATCAACATCTACCACAAAAAGAGTATGCACAACCATTAAAAAAAATATACTCCCCCACGTTTACTTTTTGCACATGGATTAAGGAGTATTATTATTTTATGTAAAATGGGTAATTGTATTAGAGGGAAGTAGTGGGCCAGGGGTACCTCGTTGAGTGGTGGGGGCCCTGAAAATTCCCTTTAGTAGAATATATATATATATATATATATATATATATATATATATATATATATATATATATATATATATATATATATATATATATAGTATTTTAGTTATTAATGATTAATTAGTCTTTCTAATAATAATTTTAATCCTTCAAACTTTCTTCTAATTATTCTTGCACAATTAATTAAAGCTACACATTAATAGAGAAACATCTACCACTTTTTATCACAAAAGGCTCTATAATTTCTCACATTGAATCAATGGAAATTACTTTCTGCACTTCCTTTTTTTAATTATAGACATTGAAAGTTGTATGAAAATATCTCTAAAAATATTTTTACTGCAAGTTATGCTTTTATATTTCACTATTTATACTCCCATCCTCTCACAACTATCATCACATTTCATATTTTTATTCGTCCTATAATAACTTGCACCACTTAAAAGAAACTAATGCATGTTACATTAACTCTATTATTTAAAAAGACTACATTATTCTTAAAAAAATCAATAAACTAGTAAAAATATCCCATACTCTACATCAACAGTTTCGGAGCTAGTAAAAAAAAATTTTAGCCCCCCTAAAATTTAGGTCTAGCTCCGCCCCTGGGGAGTACGTTGCTTGAAAACATGAGATGAGGTCTTGATCAATGAGAATGAGAAAAAATTGTTAAACTTTATTCTTGATTGAAAGAGTACGTTATGTCGTGAATTGGTCTGCCCTTCAATGAAATCTACTCTTATTTCATATATGATGGGAAAAAAACAGTTGTAAATGGAGTATTTCAGAATCAGTCCCTTCTACAAGACTACAACATAAATTGCAGTGAGGACCAATCTCGTTTTCCTCATCCCCACCACAAGACTTTAGTTTCAGTTATTTTCATACACTTAGTTTTCAATTCTTTAAAATTAGGGCTGATTAATGTAGTTTGAAAATTTTTTTTATACAAGTTTTTTCGTGTAGTATCTTTATTCATTACACCCAAATAAACATTTTGGTAAATTTTATGGCTTCAAAAAGTAATTTAGAGACAAATCTGTCATTGGGTTTAGAGCATCTGCATGCATTGGTTAATAGGTTTGAATAGTCTTTTCCATCTCCCAAATTTTAGCATATTTCTCAATTAAATTTGACCAACACTCATGTTGATTCCTCAATTTAAACTCACTATTTATGGAATCCACTATTATTATACTCCCTCATTTCCATCCTAATAATTACATATTTTCTTTTTGGCATCTCAATGGTTACATTTTTCTTTTTGTTGTATGAGAATTACACAAATTAATTATTTCTCTCTTTTATGAGCCCACACATCACACAATACAACTACCAATTATTATACTCTATACGTCTCACGTATTTATTCGCACTTTCCAACATTTTATTAATATTAAAATACACTATACATCCTACCTACTTTTTACATTTTATTAGTCAATCCTAACAACTTTATTCACTTTTTTACACTTTATTCATCATTTCAAATTATTTTATTTACTTTTTCTCCTTAAATTACTAATTTATCCCTACTTTTTCTTACATCATATATTAAAAAAAACACTTCTTAAACTCCGTGTCCACTGTGTCCGTATAAATGTGAACAAGACGGAGGGAGTTTTTCACGCCCCCACCGCCCCTGTCCTGGGGGTTGGTGAAGAAGGTAAACCACAGGATGTGCCTCAAGTAATTTATAGGGAGGGCATACTGTTTAACTTATGCTTGAAGGGGTCAAATCCATGCCAAAGACAGGATTCGAATTTCGAATCCCCCACACTGCAGCTATAAGCTCAGCTGAAAGGTCTTTCCACTCTTCCCCTCTACCACTTGAGCTAAGCCTTGGGGTAGTTTACTGATGGAACTCGAGGGGGAGAGAGGGTAGATTTGGAATCTAAACCAAATTTCACGTTAGACAGTTCATTAATATTTTTAATTTAAACTAAAAAAATACAAAGGATGCTCTATTGCTTTTAACTCGAATCCTGCACCTTTGGCATGAATTTGGTCCCTTGCAAGTACAAATTAAACAGTGAATTCTCAGTATAAATTACTTGAGGCACATCTTGCGAATTACATTATCCACCAATTTTCTGGGCGGTGGGAGCACCATTTTTAAGTGAGATTTACTCCCTCCGTCCCGGGAAGTATTTCACGTATTGGTGTGCGCGGAGTTTAAGAAAATTTTGTATTTTTATGTATAAAGTAAGAAAGAGAATATATATTTTAGTTGATTTAATGAAAAAGGTGTGTAAAGTTATTGAGAGATGTGGAAAAAGTGTGTAAAGTTTTTGGGAGATGTGAAAAAGCAAGTATTATATTGGGATATGTGTAAAAAGTGAGTATTAGTATAATGTATTTTTACCAAATTTAGTAAAAGTAAAGTGTGAAATACTTTGAGGGACGGATGAAAAAGGAAAGTGTGAAATACTTTGGGGGACGGAGGGAGTATGCATTGACAAATAAATAATGTTGGTTAAATTCCATGTATCCAATCTCTGAGTACAGTACACCAGACGACTTTTCAAGTCATGCTTCAATCTTTACTTGTACAATCTTCCTTCTTCATCAATTGCTCTGTCGTTCTTTCTCAATCTGCAATGCCGTTTCCACCATCACCCTTTCTTCTCTTCCTCCTCTTCACGCTCTCTGCAACTGCATGGGCTCAGAACATAACCCTCGGCACGCCTCTCTCTGCAACTGAAACCTCCAATCCATGGCGTTCCCCCTCCAGGGATTTCGCCTTTGGCTTTCGCCAGCTTCCAAACGATCCAAACATTTTCCTGCTTTCCATTTGGTTTGATAATATCCCCGACAAAACCATTGTCTGGTATCAAAGAACCATCGACGCCGTGCCTCGTGGTTCAACCCTAGAGCTCAACGCTAGGGATAGCCTTGTTCTTCGTGATCCTCAGAGGAGGCTAATCTATTCCACTAGTGGCCTTGTTGATCCAGTGGCTTATGGATTATTGAATGATACTGGAAATCTTCTTCTGCTGCGCGCTGATTCCTCTGTGTTGTGGGAGAGTTTTAGGATCCCTCTGATACTATCTTGCCCACTCAAACAATTGAGATCAGCGAAGCCCTAATTTCGCGAAAATCCCAATTCAATTTCTCCCAGGGTAGATTCTCTGCCAACATGGAAGATAACGGGAATTTCGCTTTCAGCACCAAAAGCGTGACTTCGAATTCAGATTATGACGATGAGTATTACAGCAGCTCAACTTCTGATTCAGTAAACGCTAATAATTCAGGGATTCGGGTGGTTTTCAGTGACAGAGCCTCCATTTATGTCCTGAGAAGAAATGGGCAGACCCAACCTCTTACCTCAAGTTCGATCCCTCCACCTTCAGAGAACTATTACCGAGCAACTCTCAATTTCGATGGAGTTTTCACACTTTATTATCATCCCCGGGATTCCGGCAACGATTCGAGGTGGCAGGCTGCTTCCTCTCTGCCTGATAACATCTGTAACAACATCAATGGAAGAACAGGTAGTGGGGCGTGTGGGTATAACAGCATCTGAATAGGAGACCCGGCCGTTTGCGAATGCCCAAGAGGTTTTTCCCTGAATGATCCTAATAACACCAATGGCGACTGCAAACCCAACTCCCCTATGCAGAGTTGTGTAGAAGGTGAGAATGAAGAAGATGACTTCGACTTGTTGGAGATCCAGGATGTCGATTGGCCATTCAATGATTACCAACAAATATTCCCTAGTTCGGAACAAGTGTGCCGTAGCGCCTGCTTGAATGATTGTCTCTGTGCTGTTGCAATTTTCAGGAGTGGAAGCTGTTGGAAGAAGAGACTTCCACTCTCTAATGGCAAAGTTGACACCACTCTGAATGTCAAGGCTTTTCTCAAGTTCAGGAAAGGTGATAATCCAGCTGGATCCGAAAGACGCTGATATCAAAGTCAAGATTAGGACAGAGTGGAAAAACGAATTCAAGTAAGAACTAACCCAATTACTGAAAGAGAACTTGAATGTGTTCGCCTGGAACCCAAATGAAACACTTGGAACCAAAGTACGCCTGCCATAAGCTGAACATAGACCCTAATATCCCGCCATTCCACCAGAAAAAGAGAAAGCTCAGTCTAGAAAAGAACGCGGCCATGGAGCTGGAAGTGCATAAACTGTTGGCAAGTGGAAAAATTAGCGAATGCAAGTACCCGATAAGAGTACAAAATCCAGTTATGGTGAAAAAAGGAAGGGTCATGGAGACTATGCATCGATTTCACCGATCTAAACAAGACTTGCCCGAAAGACAGTTATCCTCTACCGTCTATTGACCAGATGGTTGATGCCACGGCCGAACATGAGATAATGAGCTTTATAGATGCATTTTCGGGGTCCACCAGATTCCCATGCACCCGGATGATAAGGCAAATATGACTTTCTTTTGCGGAAATGAGGTTTATGAATGGAATAACATGCCTTTGGTCTGAAGGCCAAATTGGAAAAATAGTCGAGGTCTACGTGGATGATACCGTGGTGAAAAGCCTGAAAAGGATGGATCATTTCAACCATCTAGGAAAGGTGTTTGAAATCTTCCGACGTTATGAAATGAAACTAAACCCGAAGAAATGTATATTCAGAGTGAGTAAGAGGAGTTTTCTTGGATATTTGGTCAGCTCAAGAGGGATCGAGATGAACCCAAAAAAGGTAGAAGCAATCCTGAAGATGAACCCGCCAAGGCACATGAGCCATTATAGAGGAATCATGGATGACACCGATCAGGGCATATTTGGAGAAAGGAAAGATACCTGCGGATAAAGATAAGGCTCGGCAGATCCGGCTTCGATCGGTGAGATACGTCTTAATAAAAGGGAAGTTGTACAAGAGAGGGTATTCATCACCACTCCTGAAATGCTTAACTCCTGAGGAAGCGAGCTATGTACTAGCAGAGATACATGAAGGAATATGCGGCAACCATACATGAGAGATCGCTCTGGCACACAAAGTGATTAGGCAAGGCTATTTCTGGCCAACACTAAAAAAGGACGCCACTCAATATGCGAGGGCGTGCGCAACGTGTCAAAGACTAGCTCCGATAGTTAGAGCACCCTCGGAACAACTAACCTCAGTGTTCAGCCCGTGGCCCTTCGCAAAATAGGGGATTGATTTAATCGGACCTCTACCAACTGGAAAAGGAAAAAATAAATTCAATATCGTGGCAGTAGATTATTTCACAAAATGGGCAGAGGCAGAGCCCCTTTCGACGATCACCGAGGCTAAGATCGAGAAATTCATCTGGGAAAATATCATATGCCGATTTGGGATACCATTTGCCACAGTGACCGACAATGGCAAATAGTTTGACAATGCCAAACGCAGAAAATTTTATAAAGATTACAACATTAAGAAGTGGTCCTCCATGCCATACCACCCGCAGTCTAATGGGCAAGTCGAAGCGGTGAACAAGATCATCAAACATACTTTGAAAGCCAGGTTGAGAAGCTAGATGGAAAATGCCCTGAGGAACTGCCGGGAGTCCTGTGGTCATATAGAACAACGACGAGAACCTCCACTAATGAGACCTCATTCTCGATGGCCTTCGGTGCTGAGGCGGTAATTCCCATAGAAATTAGAGAACCCAGCCCTAGGATCGCTCTCCACTAAGAAGGGACAAATGATGAATTGATTCAAGAAAGTCTAGACCTATTGGAGGAAATGAGATTGAACGTGGAATTTCATAACGCGATTTACAAGCAGAGAGCAGAGAGATTCTACAACTCCAAGATAAAGTTGAGGAGATACAAAGGTGGAGAACCGGTGCTATGGAAAGTATTGGGCCCAATGGCACAGGGTAACGGCTAAATCTGGAAAAGTGCCTACATGATCAAGAGAGTTCTGGAAGGAGGAGCATACGAGTCGGAAGAGGTAGATGACAAGAAGATACCACACCCCTGGAATGCACAACATTTGAAAAAGTACTACTAATGAAATAGAGAGCGGGGCGAATAAGGTTAGTGATGCAACTTTAGTTACAACTTTTAATTAAGGCATTAGGCCATACTCTGTGGAAATGGAAATTGTGTAAAAACCTTTTCGGGATATGTGGTTAAGGAGGTCATTATGCGTAGGGATATCATTACTTTATGAATATTAATTCGTAAACTTCACCTATGAACTCAAAAAGAATACTACATACATAAATAAAAGGATTATGAAATGGCAAGGGCGGCAATGGAGCTAAGACTTAAGAATAAAATATACCGAAGAAAAAACTATCAAAAGGAAAAACAAAAGGCATGCCAAAATAAAATGGGCAGGATCGGAAATCGGAATAAAAAGGGAACGTATCGGATCTCTGGGGAAGCAGAATAAAAATACCAAAGTATTGGAGTCGAGAGTCAAAACAAGAGTCAAGGTATCTGATGAGAATTACAAGGCTAATTAAGAGGATCTCGGTATAATGGGAATAGATCATTTCAGATAAAGGTTGAAATAGCGGAACCAGAAAGAGAAGGTAGTAACTGACCTCGGAACAGCATCAGGAAGGGACACAAGCAAACATATATAACGGATACATGTAAAGATTGGAATATGAGGTTCGGAGTAAAGGGAATAGACCTCAGAATGTCGTTGGGAATAAACACGGATATGCACACAGGATGGACGAATAGAGAGGTTGGAAAATTAAGCTTGGAGCAAGGGAAATGAGCCTCGGAATAATGGGTGAAATGACGCGAAGGCACAATACGGAATAACCTAAGTAAAACCGAAGACAGTGGAAATGAGAGGAAGGTTTGGAATCTCGGCATCGGATAGGGATTCAGAACCACAAATGCTCAGCGAGAATGAATGACAAAAGCATAAACCTCCTTGCCCAAGGTGAACAAAGCAAAAAGACGCATTACAAGTGATAAAAGCAGAACTAAGAACACCGACAACATTGAATTAATTAAAGGTAAATCAACTACTCGTAAATAGCCAAATTCACAAGCCAAAGGGACATCGGCGAACAAGTCTACCAGACAAAGACAAAACGAAAATGGAGGAAATCAATAGCTAAAGTTCATACACAGTCAGGGTAAATACAATTCCAAGCAACACCGGGCTGAGGGTAGAATAAAACCAACTGGCAAAGGGAAGAAAAGTGTGGACTTCAATCTTTCTTTCGACTGCTGATGGAATGGAAGATGCTCGCCATCTTATCCTCCATATCTTTTAGCACGGCCTTGGCACAGACGTCCCTCTCCTCTGCTGAACTAGAGCGCGGAATCCACTGCTCCAAGGGTCGAATACGAGCCTTAGCTTCAACCAACCTAGCGCGCGCCTCAGCGGCCTCGACTCTTGCAGTATCTCTAGCAATCTCAGTCTCGGTCAAACTCGCCTCTACAGACTCGAGAGTAGCCCGCCCTAAATCAACCTCCAATCATTCTCTCTGGTGCGTAACAATGTTGGTTAGCTTGGCATTCTCGAGCTCCAGGGCATTCAATCTCTCTTTGAAATTGACGAAAGACCCTTCGGAACGGTCAACAAGCCGACTGGCGAACAAACGGTATTGGTCCATCAAATGCAGAGAAGAAATAAGGGAGGCAACATCAACTCCAGCCATCACGGCCAAACCAAAGGAGTCTTGGGAAAGAGAAAGGGGGACAACAGTCGGCAGAACATGGTGAGGGGCCAGATGAGAGGTACCTGCAATAAAACCCTGAGTCCCTAACTCCTGCAGTTCGGACAAGTCAGGTTCCTCATCTTCCTCAACTGTACCTTTTCCTCACACACGGGCCCTTTCAGCGGCTAACCTGGCAGCTTCAGCATCAGCATCGGTAGGGTCAATTGTTGCGGTAATACCTGTAGGGTTCGGATGGGGAAAAATAACTGTTGGGACGACTTGAGAAGTCGAGGGAGCAGAACTAACATCAGATCTGGGGGCAGACCTCACCCTCGGTCCAACCATCATGTCGTAGTCCGCGGCCTCAGAACTACTACCCACCTCAATTTCGGGAGCCCCCATCGGTTCAGGATCCTCCTCGGGGTCCTCCTCCGGATCTTCTTCAGGATCCTCTTCCTGGATCTTCCTCCGGATCCTCCTCGGAATGCATCTCGACCTCAGGCTCGGCAATGGAAAGATCTATAAAAGGACACCGCGGATAAAGATCCAATGAATACGAAAAGAATAAGGTAGCTCGAATGGAGGTAATTATCCCCCTTAACCTTTTAGGGAGAAGGTCGAACTCACCAATGGAAGAGGATGGACTAGGCACATAGCTAATTCCAGTTGACCGAGAAGGCCCACCATGCTCATAAACACTCCTTTCTCTCTTTCTAAGCAAGGAAGCAGAAGCGGATTCAGAACCAAGAACGAAAAAACACTAGAAGGGGCATCGATAGAATGACACAATCGTGGATGGGGAGGAGACAAAGGGGGCAAAGCCCTATTTTCGGTAAGCTGCAAAACCAACAGATCCTCGCCAAGCTTCATGTCTTCAGACCCAACAGACGGGTCATCCATCTCTTCATCTTCGTCGCGAGAGGAAGAACGGGCAGAGTAGTCGGAGTCATCTTCCTCATCCGAAAACTGATACACATACTTATACGGAGTTAACGACAAACCAGTCACAGAACCAGTCGATCCCACCAGAGATAAGGCACTCTAGAGCTCACCTATAGAACAAGATAGAAAGGTCAGTCATGAAATAAAGGGAACAGGAATGGACCTAGAAAAGGGAGTACCAGTGGTTGCGCTACGGCCAAAAGTAGACAACCCAGCCGAAACCAGGATGGGCTTGGAAAGCAATGGAGAGACACGATAAGTATTCCCTCTGCGAGATAAAATCTCGTACACATGGCAAAAACCATTGCTCAGCCGCTCAAGAGGACGACGAGGGGGACTTGCATGACATAAATATCAGAAAGGAACATCAGAGACCATTCAGAACTCGGAAGACAGAGAAGAACCATACACTTATCCAATGGAAAAAATCAAACAGGAAAAGTCACGGAAATACCATTGACACGGGTACGATAATCGCCACCCAACCAGAGCCAGGCCTGCTCCCAGCTTCGGCCAATAACATCAGAAGCCCCCATAAAATGATGGTTATCACGGAGAAGAAAATGGTAAAAACCACCAGAACGACCAGATAGAGCATAAAAAAAGAGGAACTCTAGTTCGAACAGATCTCATATGGTGTGGCCCAACACGTAAAACAGTGACATAGTGGATATTAGACGCAACCAAGAAGAGGACAGTAGCTGGCCTACAGCCATGTCCCACCTCTGCAACAGTAAACCGATAACAGGGGGAAGTGGAAGGTACAAACCGGTAAGAAAGAGATAGTAAAATACAGTGCGACCTGGGGGGATCAGAGAGAGGAACACCATCCAAAGAAAGCTCGAAGATGACATTAAGATTACCATACCACCGGTGGAGTTCCCTCGAAGTGCGGCCCCCCAAATTGCCGATATCCCGATGACCAGGAAGATAATCCCCATGTTTAGAGGGAGCACGATGCCTAAATCCGCGTCAATGAATACCACCACACCACCAGCACCTGCAGTCGGCACAGCAGGGACAGATTGTCTACTTGGAGAGGAAATGGAGGCCGGGTTGCCACCTGAGGAGGAAGAAGTAGACAAATCCCTCAAGTTGGGATGCGGCATCTTGCGGAGGCTATTGGAACTACGAAGCGGCACCATGTGATGTACTGACATACTGTCGGAAGTGTTCACCTCCTGAACATCAAGCGGGAAGGGAGTACCTTCACCAGACATCTTCCGCCAGTCAAAGAACTCAGGAATTAGGGCTTGGCAAAAAAGATGACAAATGAGAGAAAGAGACAGATTTTCAGAAATCGCAAAAATATCGAAAGAATGCAGCTAAACGAAATACAAGGATATACGGGAAGGATAAGAGAGATTTGAATTTCGAAAAACCAAAACAGAAACTATCTGACAAGATGGAAGGCGGCACGTATCATCATTGGAAATTATGGAGCAAAAACGGCTAAGATCCAATGGCTGGGATGAAGAGACCTTACAACTCCCAAGGAAAAGGGAGGATCCAGATTGATCCACGCAGCACCTGACCAAAGACGTGACAATCCACGAAAGAAAAACAACGGTTTATATTTTAAATTGAAGGTAAATTACCAAAATACCCTCGCGAGATCCGCTAACAGGGAAGAAAAGTACTTCATTTATAAATAGTGAATTACAAAGGAGGCAGAAATTACCGAAAATCCTATTATCCGATAAAACAAAGGAAATACAAAGAAGGTACAGAATAAACTTCTAATAAGGAAGATACATTCAATTTAATACTAGGGGCTCCGGAATACTCCATTGATCAGCTAGGAAGATTTTGGAATCAGCCGCATCTGTAGACTGTGGCTCCCCACTTCCGCACGGCACATCTTTGGAGATACCTAAGGGAGCTTCGGAGGTTTCCGGCCTCGGCAAAACATCGACTTCCACCTCTGAGGTTGATGGAATTGGAGGAACCGCGGCTGTCTCGGTTGGCAGAGATTCAAAAACTTTGGCAGTGGTGACCTGACCGGAAATGCGTGTATCACCTAAAGCGGGACACTCAATCTTAGTAGAAACTTCTCGGGTAGGTCCCCTTACAGATTCGATAGGGAGAGCGGCAAGTGGATCCTCAACCCCAGAATCAACTGCGGCAAGATCCAAGACATCATCAGCAAAGTCCTCATCGGATCCACCCTCCTCAGACTCTCTATAGGATTTTTTAGGGATATCAGTGATGAAGTCGGAATACTCACCGAGCATCCCAAAATCAACGTCGCCCCTCAAAATCTCCCAGGAGGCATTTTCTCCTCACTGATGGCTTGATGAAGGATAACACGCATGTCATCGAGACAATTAGTATAGGGCTTCTGGGAAGAGGCTTGAGCTAGAGCAGCAGCGCATGAATAAAAATAGTGAATCTTAGTCTTCGGAAGGATAACTTCCCTATAACAGAGGTTGTCAGCCTCTGATAGGAGTAAAGCATTCTTCACGCATTCTATTTCGGCCAAGGCCCCATCACGTTCCCTCCGTACCCCAGCTACAACATCCTCAGCAGCCCTGATCTTCTGAGCTGAGGAAACCTCTAATGTCTCATTCTCCTGCCGAACTTTCTCGAGCTCTTGATCGGAAGATATTCGGAAGGCATCAAAACTACTCTGAACCCGGGAAAACTTGGCGTGGAACTGACCTTCCTTTGCCAGGATCTCTTCCTGATGTTTCACCTCCAAAGCTGCAACCTTATCCGAGAGTACCTTATTCTGAAGCACTAAAGCACTCCTCTCTTCTTCGGATTTAGCTAACAGGCTGACATACCGAGCATGGGGAATCTCGAAAGTTCCCTGGAGCTCAACCTTTTTATCCTGCTCGATCCTCAACTGACCCCTGATCAGAGCCCCAGCCGTGCTAGCTTCAGATGCTTTCTTCTCATAATCCTTCATTTTCTGGATCACCGAAATAACCTCATCTTGCAAACGAAAATTGTTTCTTTCTAGTTTGGAAATACGATTCAAGGCATTAATGGCGTGGATCGCTGGCAACCCAGATAGCTGGAGATGCTGTGGAGAGAATCCTTGGCAGACATATTCTCCAGATGGCCGAGGAGCTCTCGGGTACAACCTTTAAAGGGAAAACTGGCTGCACGAGCTAAATATGCCGGAGCATCAAAGACAAACAAAAGCTCTTGAGTTCGGAGGAACGTCTTCCCGGCCTCATCCAGGTGGCCATACCTTTGTAAGAGCTCCTGGTCGACTATCAGATCTATCGGAAGAAACGGAGTAGCATCATCCGACAAGGGCATAGCTGAAGATGCGCCTTCAGTAGAAGATCCACCATGTGACCAAAAATGCAAGGGGGTCTTCCCCCGATAATACCGCCACATCCCAGAAGGGGAACAATGAGACGCCGGGTCATAGGAAGTACCACTAGAGGCCTGCTGAAGGTTGGACGGAATGGTGACACTCGGTTGGCCGAAAGTGATAAAAGGAGAACGGACAAATGCTTCAAGAGATGGGGAAGAGCTGATGTCACAGACTTCGACATTCTCCTGAGGAGCGGCACTAGGCGCAACAGAGGAACCACCGACAATAGCGCCAACATCATCGTCCGTGATCTTTTTCAAAGGACGCGTGATGAGAGCGGTACTGTCATGAGTACCCTCCTCGGAAGTCTCATCCACCAACTTGTACTTCAGTTTTGGGGCAATAGACTTTGTGGCGGTAGTTTTGGAAGCCCCTTTCTTAGACTTCGGGGCTCGAGAGGCTTTTTTGGAAACTTTCTCCCGAGGGCCCATAGCTGACACCAGGATGAGATCGGCCTCCAACCTCAAAGTGACAGGATCCGAAGGCTCTTCAATCCTGACGGATGTAAGAGGCTGCACGACAAGAGGAGCTCCAGAAACCTTCGGAGAAGAAATCTTAGAAACTTTCTTCTTCCCTTTACTAAGCGCAGCCCGCTAGCGAGCAGAGGAGAGAGTAGCCATATGGGCAATATCAGGTATAAGACGCTTCCCTTTCCCTAACAGTAACATAAAATGGGGAAACATTAGTGCAAAAGAGGGAACTATACAATGAGCCCCACAGACGAGGAATGAATCACAAATAAATCACCTGGCATGGCTATGGATGTAGTAGTAAAGCCGATTCGGAAAAGGTTCTTCCCTTGGAAAACATGCTGGTAATGGCATCTCTTGTCAGAGAGCTTGCGAATGCGGAGGAAGGCGTCCTGAAACTCTACCGACAGAGTCTCGAGAGCACACGAATCGCCTACTACACAAAACAAAAGAAAGAAATGTCAGAATACCCCAAATAACCTAGAAGAGAGCCGAAAGAAACATATACGCACTAAGGACATGTTTGAAGTCTAGGAAGCACTATTGGATTTTGAGGATTCCTGAAGTCATATACAAAATCTTCCCTCCAGGGCCCACGAACCCAGAACCACGGATTTTTCCACCCCTTAACAGAACTGGGCAAATAAGCAACAAGATTAGTATGGCGAGGTACCAAATAATAATATTCCTTCGTCCTATGATTCGGGGTAAGCCGATATTGAAAATTGATTTCAGCGGTAGTCAAGAAGGAATACTTCTTCTTTCGAAAGAAAACTAAAATATCCCCATCAAAGCTGCCCAACCATTGGGAGCCAATTGAGCAGGGACTATACTCCAAAACTCAAAAATATCCCGAAGGCAAGGATGGAGAGGAAACCTAAGGCCAAGCTCAAGTTGCAACTCGTAGGCTGCGACAGCGTTCGGCGGAGCATAACACATGCGGCCATCAGGGGAAGGAAGGAAAAAATCGATACCTTCCACACACTGAAATTTGCTGAGAGCGACGACGACACTTTTTCTCAACCACGAATCATCAAGAGTCGAGGAGACCTCAGCGGCAAAAAAAGGCATATCCCTGTCCCACTGTGGAAGTTTCCTGAGATGGGCCAATAGCCCAGGTCCGGCGTCAGTAATTTGAGGATTATGCTCTAGCGTGAAAGTAGAAATGAAATCGGTAACCCTCTGATTGAAAACAATCCGGGAAGGAGACGGGGGACCTAAACACTCCTCTTAAGATGACAAGGAAGACCCCGAGCTACCGAGCAAAGAATTTGTCGAACAGGAAGCGAATCTAGGAGATCTAAGAGGAGAAGAAGAACCCTCGCAAGCCATACCGTGCTACTTGTAACTGGAAATAAAACGTGGAGAGATAGGGAGAAAGAAACTCTAAGCGCCGACAGCGAGAAAACTCAGAGAGACGAAAGGAGAGAGTCAGGAGAAGAAAGAGAAAAGAAAGAGAGGGGAGAATAATACCTGAAATAAGAGGAAGAACACACTGAATAAAAGGAACACCAACCGTTTATAGGATTAAAGGAAAAAAAAGGGAGAAGGGAAAGGGAAAACTGACAAAAGGGTTCAAATTTCAAAATTCAAATCGACAGTTATACCTAAATACTAAAAATACCCCACACATGAATGAAAATATCTCAAAGACGTCGCAGAGAACCCGATAATGCATGAACCAATCAGGATGAAGATAATGAGTAGGAACAATGAAGAGTCGCGATGGAAAGAACCCTAATATCGCAGGCACCGAAGCATGAGGGATATAACCCGTGAAATAAGGTTCGACCCTGAACAATCTCAAATCATGAAATTATTCAGGCTCGAGGGGCTAATGTTATGGGTATTATATTACGCATGGGCGTAGCAGGCCCAAGAGCTCAATAACCTCTATTATACCTGAAGAAAAAGGCCCAACCCCATAGCGGCTCAAATTGTGGACAGAACTGAAAGGACAATCGAGACAGCCCAAAGAGGGGCGGGCAGCCCGAAGGCCAAGTCGAGAAAAGAACAAATAGGAATCCACTAAACAGGACGAAGCCAGAGAGCACCCTCGGCAAGAAACTTCGACGACGACATCCTCCTGCCCGAGAGTTCGGACGAGCGCCACAGCACCGAAAGTCAGCCTGTCCGAGGACCAAAGGGGGCAACGGAAGCAAGATAGTGAAAAGCAAGCACCATCATGAAGGTTGACAAGTACCACAGGCTAAAGGATAAGACTAGCGGGGAGAAGATATGTCTCGGACAACAATCCTAACTAAAAGACAACAACTGACTGACAAACCTTACTCTAATAACCAATGGGAAGCCAGCAAAGGATGGAGGCACTCTGGAGAACCCTGTAAAAGCAACCAACAACATCCAGACTCCTCCTGCAGCTGGTCGGCGTACTAAATAGCTTCTTTAAAGGCGGTTTGTCTCCATCCAAATGGTGCAAGGCGATTGGCTCCGGTTGAGGGTTAGGAGACAACATAAATAACCTCTCTTACAGGAGAGAGGTAGGTAACTAATACTTGGCTCTAGACATTGCACTTGTAGAGAGAGAATTTTATGAGTGTTGTTCAAGAGGAGAGTAATAAAAATCGGTTGAGTTCTTTAGTGCGAATTGAGTTTTCTATTGGTTTGATCATGTTGTTTTGTAGTTTTATTATACTTGATTGTGTTCGTTCTTGATTCCGTTATAAAATATCTTTATCTCATAAACATCAATTAACGGGTCAAGAACAGCCATCAACAATAACTAAGTTTTTTTTTTTTTTAGTCACACAACTATCAAATTTGCTCGATCTTGGGACAAATTTTGTCTGAAAAATAAAAACTCCGATCGACGGCATTCTAATTTCTACGTGAACTCATACACGGGTGCACTCATGAACTGATGATAACAGAATCCATACAACCTGATACGACCTTGAAATAAAGGAAGATTAAATATGCTTAAAGTTGAGATTTTTTTTTTTAATTTCTCAAATGTGACAGAATAGAATAATTAACAATAGGAATAAAAGTTAGTGTTTTCTTACCATTAACCCTTATATAAATTACCAATAAAATTATTAATAACGGATTACCAACAGAAATATTTACCAACCAAGATTTTGCCAATGAATTTTATTGTTAATCCGTCGATGTTCTAATTTAGCAATGCAACTAAGACTTTTACCAATAAAATATTTCGTTGATAAAAAATAGATTTTTTTTTCTCAAAAGGAACCTAGAGGTATACGTCAGTCAATTTAGTTCTATTTGATATAAAATAAAATGAGATTTGCTTGAGTATAGTATTTAAAAATATGCGATGTTTTGTTTTATTTGTTATTTGTTCAAGAATGATATTGAAATTAGTGTTGAGGGAGATGTCTTTGTAAATGGCCCAATGGAGGATGTAGGGTATTGAATAAACCTAATAGATTTGGAAACACATGTTGGTGGAATTAAAAGTTCTCATCATCTAATTGCTTATGAAAAATATGTGAATTTAAGAAACTAAAAAAACTATTGGACATGTTTTTGATCATGCAAGTGATGTGCTTTGAGGTGGGTATAAAACTCGTTTGAAGGCTTCAATTTTCTTTTTAAGGTTTCTTTTGCGCCAAATGTTGGTATGTTGGGGGCATAATGAATATGAGAGTGTTAAGAAATTTCTTGAACTTTTGAAATGAAGTAAGAACACAATAAGAGTGTTAAGATTGTTGCGTTTGAAAATGCGATAATTGCCAAATGACATTTGCCACAATTCAAAAAAATATCATCAATTATTGTACTAAGAAAATAACTAAATTCATTATTAATGAGATTGGTAACGACTATTCTGATATACATATAGGCCTATGAGTCAAGTAATGTGTATTAAAAGGAACAATTTACTCTTTACTTGCATAATGTTGATGGAAAATTGAGAAGGGTAATGGAGTTATTTCGTAGACTTGTGCATATAGGTGTGAATATCTAGTCCCATTTAAACATTTAAAGATAAATATACCCTTAAATAATTTAAATTCTAAAAATAAATATTAAATACTCCCTCCGTCCCATAATAGACTTCACACTTTCTATTTTCGTCCATCTCACATTAAACTTCACCACCCAAAAAAGAAATATCACATCAATTCTCACTCCTAAAACTTCATTTTAGTTACAAGTTTACTACTCTCACCAAACACACACAACATATTTTATAATTTATTTATTATCTAAAAATACTACAATACCCTCCAAAAGTCAATAAAATTGGTTAAGTAGCAACTTTTCTTAAACTCTATATCTACAGTAATGGTGCAGTTTATTCCAGGATGGAAGGAGTATATAATATTAGGATAATACGGTATAAACTATTACAATTCATATAATGAATATTGTGAACTCGATTCACACAGTGAAAATAAAAATAGAGCGCGGATCCTGTGCAGCATCCATATACATATATAGGGATGTAAACGAACCAAACCGTTCGTGAACTATTCGAGTCTCGATTTGAAAAAAATCCTTCGAGTTCGTTCGCGAAACTAAACGAGCCGAGTTCGATTTTCGAGTTCGATTATTTTTTCGAGCCGAACTCGAGCCTGGGTGTGTTTGGCTCGAAAGCTCGCGAACGTTTTCGTTTACAGGCTCGCAAACATGTTTGCGAACGTGTTCGTTTATAGGCTCGCGTACGTGTTCGTTTATAGGCTCATGAACATATTCGGTAGTAGGCTCGCGAACATGTTCGGTATTAGGCTCGCATACATGTTCGAAGTATGCTCGAATAGTGCTCGTTAATAGGCTCGAACACTATAGTCAATATTTTAATTAATAATCAGTACTTCTAATAATTAATAAAAAATTGATAATAACTCTAGATACCGCTTTATATAAAAAATTTATTATAATAAAATTTTATTATTCGTGAGACGATCTCACTCAAGACTTACACTTTAAAAAAAATGAATAATTTTCAGTTTAACGAGCCCGAGCTCGAACTAATGACTAGTTTTTTATCGAGCCGAATTTGAGCTCGAGTTTGATTTTTTTATTTAGTAAAAATATTTCGAGTCGAGCTCATGAACTGTTCGCAAGCTATATATTTTACACACGAGCCGAGCTCGAGCCTAAAAAATAAAATCCAAATCGAGCTCGAGCCCCTTAAAAAAAATTCAAGCCGAACTCGAGTCTGGAGATGTTCTGCTCGGCTCGATTATATCCTAATTAATTATAACATATTATCTTCAAAATGATTTTGTATACAATGCTTGTGAAAGAGAGAGAGAGAAATGCAATTCCTCTCTCACGTCAGACACCAAACCACGAGTTTACCTTGACTCAACAATGCATTATTTCCTCCAACTTAATTAATTCTTCACATTTTTTCTATCTGTCCTAATCCATCCTAAAAAGATTATAAAAGTTATAATAAAATTAAGTTTGTGAGTTAATCGAGTCATGAGTTACTCGTGCTTGAGTAAAAAAATAAAATAAAATAAAAATGGAAATCGATCCAAATTTAATTGATTTGAGTCGAGTTCAAGCTACTCGAGGAGTTTTCGAGCACAATCTTAATATACTCGGCTCGATAAGCTCGCGAGCTTAATCGAGCTAACATATACTATAAAATTTATTATATAATGCATTTTTTAATTAATTATTTATTTTAAATATAAATATAATTATTGAGCCGACATTTTTTCCTTTTAATATTCCCACCCCATATAAATATAAGCTCGTGAGTTAATTGTTGCTGGGATAAAAACTTTTTTCCTTTTAATATCCCCAACCCACATTTTTACTATCTCAAATATTTTATAATTATTAAATATTTACTTAATTATTTTATTAATTTTATACATTATCGAGTTAAATCTGAGTTTCTCGAATACATTATCAAGTCGAGCTCGAATTTTTAAAATTGAGTTCGGTGGAGTTTGAGCTTGTCACTACTCAATCGACTCATTTATCCTAATAAAAAAATCACAATTTCAATGAAAAAATTATATTCTTATTAATTAAAGTGTATATCATTTATAATAAAAAATAAATTCTCTTGTGAGACGTTACATATGTGAGATGGTTTGTGAGACGCCTTAAAATATGCCTATTATATAGATAACGTATGTTTAATGATGGTTAAAATATGTTTTCTAAAGTATGATAAATGATGAATTAAAATATAATTTTAGAGTGTTATAATATGATTAATTATTAACATACTTTAATTACAAATAAACATATTTTACATATATAATAAGCATACTTTAATAATTAGTCAATCCGTCTCATAACAGTCTCACAAAAAACCCGTCTCACAAGAGAGTTTCTCATAAAAAAATATTATACCATTAAACAAATTGTGCAGGATACAAGAGACCAATTCATTAATATAATTACATGCTGCACATAAAATATACTCCCTCCGTACATTGTCAATCTATCAATTTTACCATTTTGGGCCGTCCATCCTTAATCTATCCATTTTCCTTTTTGGACTATGTGATCCACACCCTCCACTAATACAACTACCTACTATACATAAAATAATAATATTCTTTAATCCACGTGTAAAAAATAAATGGATACATTGAGGATAAACGGAGGAAGTAATATTTTTCACTTACAAAAGTGTGATGGAGTACCAGGGACGGATGCTTGTGTAGTGCTGGGGGGCTTTAGCCCCCCAAAATTTTTGAAAACCTCTACTATATATACTACTCCATATATTAGTATTCTTAATTATTTAATTTTATTTTAAACATCATAATATATATAATACTTCCTTTATTTTTTTTAGAATTTTTACAGTTATTATAGATCTGAAGTTTAAGAAATGTTGTTTTTCAATAAAATTTATTGATTTTTTAGAGTAACATACTCTTTTGCAGTAATAAATAAATGGTAAAAAGTTATGTGTATTAAGTTGGGAGTGTCTTTTTTTAAATAAAGTATATTGAAATGTTAATTCTTTTGAAAATCTTACCATTTTTTTTTTTGTGTAAAAATTGTAATGAGATCAACAAATAAGGATATGTGAAATGTGTAATGGGATTAAGGGGTATTTAATTTTGTTAAAATTTCTAACATAGTATATTATTAAGTATCAACATCTACCACAAAAAGAGTATGCACAACCATTAAAAAAAATATACTCCCCCACGTTTACTTTTTGCACATGGATTAAGGAGTATTATTATTTTATGTAAAATGGGTAATTGTATTAGAGGGAAGTAGTGGGCCAGGGGTACCTCGTTGAGTGGTGGGGGCCCTGAAAATTCCCTTTAGTAGAATATATATATATATATATATATATATATATATATATATATATATATATATATATATATATATATATATATATATATATATATATATATATATATATATATATATATATATATATATATAGTATTTTAGTTATTAATGATTAATTAGTCTTTCTAATAATAATTTTAATCCTTCAAACTTTCTTCTAATTATTCTTGCACAATTAATTAAAGCTACACATTAATAGAGAAACATCTACCACTTTTTATCACAAAAGGCTCTATAATTTCTCACATTGAATCAATGGAAATTACTTTCTGCACTTCCTTTTTTTAATTATAGACATTGAAAGTTGTATGAAAATATCTCTAAAAATATTTTTACTGCAAGTTATGCTTTTATATTTCACTATTTATACTCCCATCCTCTCACAACTATCATCACATTTCATATTTTTATTCGTCCTATAATAACTTGCACCACTTAAAAGAAACTAATGCATGTTACATTAACTCTATTATTTAAAAAGACTACATTATTCTTAAAAAAATCAATAAACTAGTAAAAATATCCCATACTCTACATCAACAGTTTCGGAGCTAGTAAAAAAAAATTTTAGCCCCCCTAAAATTTAGGTCTAGCTCCGCCCCTGGGGAGTACGTTGCTTGAAAACATGAGATGAGGTCTTGATCAATGAGAATGAGAAAAAATTGTTAAACTTTATTCTTGATTGAAAGAGTACGTTATGTCGTGAATTGGTCTGCCCTTCAATGAAATCTACTCTTATTTCATATATGATGGGAAAAAAACAGTTGTAAATGGAGTATTTCAGAATCAGTCCCTTCTACAAGACTACAACATAAATTGCAGTGAGGACCAATCTCGTTTTCCTCATCCCCACCACAAGACTTTAGTTTCAGTTATTTTCATACACTTAGTTTTCAATTCTTTAAAATTAGGGCTGATTAATGTAGTTTGAAAATTTTTTTTATACAAGTTTTTTCGTGTAGTATCTTTATTCATTACACCCAAATAAACATTTTGGTAAATTTTATGGCTTCAAAAAGTAATTTAGAGACAAATCTGTCATTGGGTTTAGAGCATCTGCATGCATTGGTTAATAGGTTTGAATAGTCTTTTCCATCTCCCAAATTTTAGCATATTTCTCAATTAAATTTGACCAACACTCATGTTGATTCCTCAATTTAAACTCACTATTTATGGAATCCACTATTATTATACTCCCTCATTTCCATCCTAATAATTACATATTTTCTTTTTGGCATCTCAATGGTTACATTTTTCTTTTTGTTGTATGAGAATTACACAAATTAATTATTTCTCTCTTTTATGAGCCCACACATCACACAATACAACTACCAATTATTATACTCTATACGTCTCACGTATTTATTCGCACTTTCCAACATTTTATTAATATTAAAATACACTATACATCCTACCTACTTTTTACATTTTATTAGTCAATCCTAACAACTTTATTCACTTTTTTACACTTTATTCATCATTTCAAATTATTTTATTTACTTTTTCTCCTTAAATTACTAATTTATCCCTACTTTTTCTTACATCATATATTAAAAAAAACACTTCTTAAACTCCGTGTCCACTGTGTCCGTATAAATGTGAACAAGACGGAGGGAGTTTTTCACGCCCCCACCGCCCCTGTCCTGGGGGTTGGTGAAGAAGGTAAACCACAGGATGTGCCTCAAGTAATTTATAGGGAGGGCATACTGTTTAACTTATGCTTGAAGGGGTCAAATCCATGCCAAAGACAGGATTCGAATTTCGAATCCCCCACACTGCAGCTATAAGCTCAGCTGAAAGGTCTTTCCACTCTTCCCCTCTACCACTTGAGCTAAGCCTTGGGGTAGTTTACTGATGGAACTCGAGGGGGAGAGAGGGTAGATTTGGAATCTAAACCAAATTTCACGTTAGACAGTTCATTAATATTTTTAATTTAAACTAAAAAAATACAAAGGATGCTCTATTGCTTTTAACTCGAATCCTGCACCTTTGGCATGAATTTGGTCCCTTGCAAGTACAAATTAAACAGTGAATTCTCAGTATAAATTACTTGAGGCACATCTTGCGAATTACATTATCCACCAATTTTCTGGGCGGTGGGAGCACCATTTTTAAGTGAGATTTATGCATTGACAAATAAATAATGTTGGTTAAATTCCATGTATCCAATCTCTGAGTACAGTACACCAGACGACTTTTCAAGTCATGCTTCAATCTTTACTTGTACAATCTTCCTTCTTCATCAATTGCTCTGTCGTTCTTTCTCAATCTGCAATGCCGTTTCCACCATCACCCTTTCTTCTCTTCCTCCTCTTCACGCTCTCTGCAACTGCATGGGCTCAGAACATAACCCTCGGCACGCCTCTCTCTGCAACTGAAACCTCCAATCCATGGCGTTCCCCCTCCAGGGATTTCGCCTTTGGCTTTCGCCAGCTTCCAAACGATCCAAACATTTTCCTGCTTTCCATTTGGTTTGATAATATCCCCGACAAAACCATTGTCTGGTATCAAAGAACCATCGACGCCGTGCCTCGTGGTTCAACCCTAGAGCTCAACGCTAGGGATAGCCTTGTTCTTCGTGATCCTCAGAGGAGGCTAATCTATTCCACTAGTGGCCTTGTTGATCCAGTGGCTTATGGATTATTGAATGATACTGGAAATCTTCTTCTGCTGCGCGCTGATTCCTCTGTGTTGTGGGAGAGTTTTAGGATCCCTCTGATACTATCTTGCCCACTCAAACAATTGAGATCAGCGAAGCCCTAATTTCGCGAAAATCCCAATTCAATTTCTCCCAGGGTAGATTCTCTGCCAACATGGAAGATAACGGGAATTTCGCTTTCAGCACCAAAAGCGTGACTTCGAATTCAGATTATGACGATGAGTATTACAGCAGCTCAACTTCTGATTCAGTAAACGCTAATAATTCAGGGATTCGGGTGGTTTTCAGTGACAGAGCCTCCATTTATGTCCTGAGAAGAAATGGGCAGACCCAACCTCTTACCTCAAGTTCGATCCCTCCACCTTCAGAGAACTATTACCGAGCAACTCTCAATTTCGATGGAGTTTTCACACTTTATTATCATCCCCGGGATTCCGGCAACGATTCGAGGTGGCAGGCTGCTTCCTCTCTGCCTGATAACATCTGTAACAACATCAATGGAAGAACAGGTAGTGGGGCGTGTGGGTATAACAGCATCTGAATAGGAGACCCGGCCGTTTGCGAATGCCCAAGAGGTTTTTCCCTGAATGATCCTAATAACACCAATGGCGACTGCAAACCCAACTCCCCTATGCAGAGTTGTGTAGAAGGTGAGAATGAAGAAGATGACTTCGACTTGTTGGAGATCCAGGATGTCGATTGGCCATTCAATGATTACCAACAAATATTCCCTAGTTCGGAACAAGTGTGCCGTAGCGCCTGCTTGAATGATTGTCTCTGTGCTGTTGCAATTTTCAGGAGTGGAAGCTGTTGGAAGAAGAGACTTCCACTCTCTAATGGCAAAGTTGACACCACTCTGAATGTCAAGGCTTTTCTCAAGTTCAGGAAAGGTGATAATCCAGCTGGATCCGAAAGACGCTGATATCAAAGTCAAGATTAGGACAGAGTGGAAAAACGAATTCAAGTAAGAACTAACCCAATTACTGAAAGAGAACTTGAATGTGTTCGCCTGGAACCCAAATGAAACACTTGGAACCAAAGTACGCCTGCCATAAGCTGAACATAGACCCTAATATCCCGCCATTCCACCAGAAAAAGAGAAAGCTCAGTCTAGAAAAGAACGCGGCCATGGAGCTGGAAGTGCATAAACTGTTGGCAAGTGGAAAAATTAGCGAATGCAAGTACCCGATAAGAGTACAAAATCCAGTTATGGTGAAAAAAGGAAGGGTCATGGAGACTATGCATCGATTTCACCGATCTAAACAAGACTTGCCCGAAAGACAGTTATCCTCTACCGTCTATTGACCAGATGGTTGATGCCACGGCCGAACATGAGATAATGAGCTTTATAGATGCATTTTCGGGGTCCACCAGATTCCCATGCACCCGGATGATAAGGCAAATATGACTTTCTTTTGCGGAAATGAGGTTTATGAATGGAATAACATGCCTTTGGTCTGAAGGCCAAATTGGAAAAATAGTCGAGGTCTACGTGGATGATACCGTGGTGAAAAGCCTGAAAAGGATGGATCATTTCAACCATCTAGGAAAGGTGTTTGAAATCTTCCGACGTTATGAAATGAAACTAAACCCGAAGAAATGTATATTCAGAGTGAGTAAGAGGAGTTTTCTTGGATATTTGGTCAGCTCAAGAGGGATCGAGATGAACCCAAAAAAGGTAGAAGCAATCCTGAAGATGAACCCGCCAAGGCACATGAGCCATTATAGAGGAATCATGGATGACACCGATCAGGGCATATTTGGAGAAAGGAAAGATACCTGCGGATAAAGATAAGGCTCGGCAGATCCGGCTTCGATCGGTGAGATACGTCTTAATAAAAGGGAAGTTGTACAAGAGAGGGTATTCATCACCACTCCTGAAATGCTTAACTCCTGAGGAAGCGAGCTATGTACTAGCAGAGATACATGAAGGAATATGCGGCAACCATACATGAGAGATCGCTCTGGCACACAAAGTGATTAGGCAAGGCTATTTCTGGCCAACACTAAAAAAGGACGCCACTCAATATGCGAGGGCGTGCGCAACGTGTCAAAGACTAGCTCCGATAGTTAGAGCACCCTCGGAACAACTAACCTCAGTGTTCAGCCCGTGGCCCTTCGCAAAATAGGGGATTGATTTAATCGGACCTCTACCAACTGGAAAAGGAAAAAATAAATTCAATATCGTGGCAGTAGATTATTTCACAAAATGGGCAGAGGCAGAGCCCCTTTCGACGATCACCGAGGCTAAGATCGAGAAATTCATCTGGGAAAATATCATATGCCGATTTGGGATACCATTTGCCACAGTGACCGACAATGGCAAATAGTTTGACAATGCCAAACGCAGAAAATTTTATAAAGATTACAACATTAAGAAGTGGTCCTCCATGCCATACCACCCGCAGTCTAATGGGCAAGTCGAAGCGGTGAACAAGATCATCAAACATACTTTGAAAGCCAGGTTGAGAAGCTAGATGGAAAATGCCCTGAGGAACTGCCGGGAGTCCTGTGGTCATATAGAACAACGACGAGAACCTCCACTAATGAGACCTCATTCTCGATGGCCTTCGGTGCTGAGGCGGTAATTCCCATAGAAATTAGAGAACCCAGCCCTAGGATCGCTCTCCACTAAGAAGGGACAAATGATGAATTGATTCAAGAAAGTCTAGACCTATTGGAGGAAATGAGATTGAACGTGGAATTTCATAACGCGATTTACAAGCAGAGAGCAGAGAGATTCTACAACTCCAAGATAAAGTTGAGGAGATACAAAGGTGGAGAACCGGTGCTATGGAAAGTATTGGGCCCAATGGCACAGGGTAACGGCTAAATCTGGAAAAGTGCCTACATGATCAAGAGAGTTCTGGAAGGAGGAGCATACGAGTCGGAAGAGGTAGATGACAAGAAGATACCACACCCCTGGAATGCACAACATTTGAAAAAGTACTACTAATGAAATAGAGAGCGGGGCGAATAAGGTTAGTGATGCAACTTTAGTTACAACTTTTAATTAAGGCATTAGGCCATACTCTGTGGAAATGGAAATTGTGTAAAAACCTTTTCGGGATATGTGGTTAAGGAGGTCATTATGCGTAGGGATATCATTACTTTATGAATATTAATTCGTAAACTTCACCTATGAACTCAAAAAGAATACTACATACATAAATAAAAGGATTATGAAATGGCAAGGGCGGCAATGGAGCTAAGACTTAAGAATAAAATATACCGAAGAAAAAACTATCAAAAGGAAAAACAAAAGGCATGCCAAAATAAAATGGGCAGGATCGGAAATCGGAATAAAAAGGGAACGTATCGGATCTCTGGGGAAGCAGAATAAAAATACCAAAGTATTGGAGTCGAGAGTCAAAACAAGAGTCAAGGTATCTGATGAGAATTACAAGGCTAATTAAGAGGATCTCGGTATAATGGGAATAGATCATTTCAGATAAAGGTTGAAATAGCGGAACCAGAAAGAGAAGGTAGTAACTGACCTCGGAACAGCATCAGGAAGGGACACAAGCAAACATATATAACGGATACATGTAAAGATTGGAATATGAGGTTCGGAGTAAAGGGAATAGACCTCAGAATGTCGTTGGGAATAAACACGGATATGCACACAGGATGGACGAATAGAGAGGTTGGAAAATTAAGCTTGGAGCAAGGGAAATGAGCCTCGGAATAATGGGTGAAATGACGCGAAGGCACAATACGGAATAACCTAAGTAAAACCGAAGACAGTGGAAATGAGAGGAAGGTTTGGAATCTCGGCATCGGATAGGGATTCAGAACCACAAATGCTCAGCGAGAATGAATGACAAAAGCATAAACCTCCTTGCCCAAGGTGAACAAAGCAAAAAGACGCATTACAAGTGATAAAAGCAGAACTAAGAACACCGACAACATTGAATTAATTAAAGGTAAATCAACTACTCGTAAATAGCCAAATTCACAAGCCAAAGGGACATCGGCGAACAAGTCTACCAGACAAAGACAAAACGAAAATGGAGGAAATCAATAGCTAAAGTTCATACACAGTCAGGGTAAATACAATTCCAAGCAACACCGGGCTGAGGGTAGAATAAAACCAACTGGCAAAGGGAAGAAAAGTGTGGACTTCAATCTTTCTTTCGACTGCTGATGGAATGGAAGATGCTCGCCATCTTATCCTCCATATCTTTTAGCACGGCCTTGGCACAGACGTCCCTCTCCTCTGCTGAACTAGAGCGCGGAATCCACTGCTCCAAGGGTCGAATACGAGCCTTAGCTTCAACCAACCTAGCGCGCGCCTCAGCGGCCTCGACTCTTGCAGTATCTCTAGCAATCTCAGTCTCGGTCAAACTCGCCTCTACAGACTCGAGAGTAGCCCGCCCTAAATCAACCTCCAATCATTCTCTCTGGTGCGTAACAATGTTGGTTAGCTTGGCATTCTCGAGCTCCAGGGCATTCAATCTCTCTTTGAAATTGACGAAAGACCCTTCGGAACGGTCAACAAGCCGACTGGCGAACAAACGGTATTGGTCCATCAAATGCAGAGAAGAAATAAGGGAGGCAACATCAACTCCAGCCATCACGGCCAAACCAAAGGAGTCTTGGGAAAGAGAAAGGGGGACAACAGTCGGCAGAACATGGTGAGGGGCCAGATGAGAGGTACCTGCAATAAAACCCTGAGTCCCTAACTCCTGCAGTTCGGACAAGTCAGGTTCCTCATCTTCCTCAACTGTACCTTTTCCTCACACACGGGCCCTTTCAGCGGCTAACCTGGCAGCTTCAGCATCAGCATCGGTAGGGTCAATTGTTGCGGTAATACCTGTAGGGTTCGGATGGGGAAAAATAACTGTTGGGACGACTTGAGAAGTCGAGGGAGCAGAACTAACATCAGATCTGGGGGCAGACCTCACCCTCGGTCCAACCATCATGTCGTAGTCCGCGGCCTCAGAACTACTACCCACCTCAATTTCGGGAGCCCCCATCGGTTCAGGATCCTCCTCGGGGTCCTCCTCCGGATCTTCTTCAGGATCCTCTTCCTGGATCTTCCTCCGGATCCTCCTCGGAATGCATCTCGACCTCAGGCTCGGCAATGGAAAGATCTATAAAAGGACACCGCGGATAAAGATCCAATGAATACGAAAAGAATAAGGTAGCTCGAATGGAGGTAATTATCCCCCTTAACCTTTTAGGGAGAAGGTCGAACTCACCAATGGAAGAGGATGGACTAGGCACATAGCTAATTCCAGTTGACCGAGAAGGCCCACCATGCTCATAAACACTCCTTTCTCTCTTTCTAAGCAAGGAAGCAGAAGCGGATTCAGAACCAAGAACGAAAAAACACTAGAAGGGGCATCGATAGAATGACACAATCGTGGATGGGGAGGAGACAAAGGGGGCAAAGCCCTATTTTCGGTAAGCTGCAAAACCAACAGATCCTCGCCAAGCTTCATGTCTTCAGACCCAACAGACGGGTCATCCATCTCTTCATCTTCGTCGCGAGAGGAAGAACGGGCAGAGTAGTCGGAGTCATCTTCCTCATCCGAAAACTGATACACATACTTATACGGAGTTAACGACAAACCAGTCACAGAACCAGTCGATCCCACCAGAGATAAGGCACTCTAGAGCTCACCTATAGAACAAGATAGAAAGGTCAGTCATGAAATAAAGGGAACAGGAATGGACCTAGAAAAGGGAGTACCAGTGGTTGCGCTACGGCCAAAAGTAGACAACCCAGCCGAAACCAGGATGGGCTTGGAAAGCAATGGAGAGACACGATAAGTATTCCCTCTGCGAGATAAAATCTCGTACACATGGCAAAAACCATTGCTCAGCCGCTCAAGAGGACGACGAGGGGGACTTGCATGACATAAATATCAGAAAGGAACATCAGAGACCATTCAGAACTCGGAAGACAGAGAAGAACCATACACTTATCCAATGGAAAAAATCAAACAGGAAAAGTCACGGAAATACCATTGACACGGGTACGATAATCGCCACCCAACCAGAGCCAGGCCTGCTCCCAGCTTCGGCCAATAACATCAGAAGCCCCCATAAAATGATGGTTATCACGGAGAAGAAAATGGTAAAAACCACCAGAACGACCAGATAGAGCATAAAAAAAGAGGAACTCTAGTTCGAACAGATCTCATATGGTGTGGCCCAACACGTAAAACAGTGACATAGTGGATATTAGACGCAACCAAGAAGAGGACAGTAGCTGGCCTACAGCCATGTCCCACCTCTGCAACAGTAAACCGATAACAGGGGGAAGTGGAAGGTACAAACCGGTAAGAAAGAGATAGTAAAATACAGTGCGACCTGGGGGGATCAGAGAGAGGAACACCATCCAAAGAAAGCTCGAAGATGACATTAAGATTACCATACCACCGGTGGAGTTCCCTCGAAGTGCGGCCCCCCAAATTGCCGATATCCCGATGACCAGGAAGATAATCCCCATGTTTAGAGGGAGCACGATGCCTAAATCCGCGTCAATGAATACCACCACACCACCAGCACCTGCAGTCGGCACAGCAGGGACAGATTGTCTACTTGGAGAGGAAATGGAGGCCGGGTTGCCACCTGAGGAGGAAGAAGTAGACAAATCCCTCAAGTTGGGATGCGGCATCTTGCGGAGGCTATTGGAACTACGAAGCGGCACCATGTGATGTACTGACATACTGTCGGAAGTGTTCACCTCCTGAACATCAAGCGGGAAGGGAGTACCTTCACCAGACATCTTCCGCCAGTCAAAGAACTCAGGAATTAGGGCTTGGCAAAAAAGATGACAAATGAGAGAAAGAGACAGATTTTCAGAAATCGCAAAAATATCGAAAGAATGCAGCTAAACGAAATACAAGGATATACGGGAAGGATAAGAGAGATTTGAATTTCGAAAAACCAAAACAGAAACTATCTGACAAGATGGAAGGCGGCACGTATCATCATTGGAAATTATGGAGCAAAAACGGCTAAGATCCAATGGCTGGGATGAAGAGACCTTACAACTCCCAAGGAAAAGGGAGGATCCAGATTGATCCACGCAGCACCTGACCAAAGACGTGACAATCCACGAAAGAAAAACAACGGTTTATATTTTAAATTGAAGGTAAATTACCAAAATACCCTCGCGAGATCCGCTAACAGGGAAGAAAAGTACTTCATTTATAAATAGTGAATTACAAAGGAGGCAGAAATTACCGAAAATCCTATTATCCGATAAAACAAAGGAAATACAAAGAAGGTACAGAATAAACTTCTAATAAGGAAGATACATTCAATTTAATACTAGGGGCTCCGGAATACTCCATTGATCAGCTAGGAAGATTTTGGAATCAGCCGCATCTGTAGACTGTGGCTCCCCACTTCCGCACGGCACATCTTTGGAGATACCTAAGGGAGCTTCGGAGGTTTCCGGCCTCGGCAAAACATCGACTTCCACCTCTGAGGTTGATGGAATTGGAGGAACCGCGGCTGTCTCGGTTGGCAGAGATTCAAAAACTTTGGCAGTGGTGACCTGACCGGAAATGCGTGTATCACCTAAAGCGGGACACTCAATCTTAGTAGAAACTTCTCGGGTAGGTCCCCTTACAGATTCGATAGGGAGAGCGGCAAGTGGATCCTCAACCCCAGAATCAACTGCGGCAAGATCCAAGACATCATCAGCAAAGTCCTCATCGGATCCACCCTCCTCAGACTCTCCATAGGATTTTTTAGGTATATCAGTGATGAAATCGGAATACTCACCGAGCACCCCAAAATCAACGTCGCCCCTCAAAATCTCCCAGGAGGCATTTTCTCCTCACTGATGGCTTGATGAAGGATAACACGCATGTCATCGAGACAATCAGGATAGGACTTCTGGGAAGAGGCTTGAGCTAGAGCAGCAGCGCAGGAATAAAAATAGTGAATCTTAGTCTTCGGAAGGATAACTTCCCTATAACAGAGGTTGTCAGCCTCTGATAGGAGTAAAGCATTCTTCACGCATTCTATTTCGGCCAAGGCCCCACCACGTTCCCTCCGTACCCCAGCTACAACATCCTCAGCAGCCCTGATCTTCTGAGCTGAGGAAACCTCTAATGTCTCATTCTCCTGCCGAACTTTCTCGAGCTCTTGATCGGAAGATATTCGGAAGGCATCAAAACTACTCTGAACCCGGGAAAACTTGGCGTGGAACTGACCTTCCTTTGCCAGGATCTCTTCCTGATGTTTCACCTCCAAAGCTGCAACCTTATCCGAGAGTACCTTATTCTGAAGCACTAAAGCACTCCTCTCTTCTTCGGATTTAGCTAACAGGCTGACATACCGAGCATGGAGAATCTCGAAAGTTCCCTGGAGCTCAACCTTTTTATCCTGCTCGATCCTCAACTGACCCCTGATCAGAGCCCCAGCCGTGCTAGCTTCAGATGCTTTCTTCTCATAATCCTTCATTTTCTGGATCACCGAAATAACCTCATCTTGCAAACGAAAATTGTTTCTTTCTAGTTTGGAAATACGATTCAAGGCATTAATGGCGTGGATCGCTGGCAACCCAGATAGCTGGAGATGCTGTGGAGAGAATCCTTGGCAGACATATTCTCCAGATGGCCGAGGAGCTCTCGGGTACAACCTTTAAAGGGAAAAGTGGCTGCACGAGCTAAATATGCCGGAGCATCAAAGACAAACAAAAGCTCTTGAGTTCGGAGGAACGTCTTCCCGGCCTCATCCATGTGGCCATACCTTTGTAAGAGCTCCTGGTCGGCTATCAGATCTATCGGAAGAAACGAAGTAGCATCATCCGACAAGGGCATAGCTGAAGATGCGCCTTCAGTAGAAGATCCACCATGTGACCAAAAATGCAAGGGGGTCTTCCCCCGATAATACCGCCACATCCCAGAAGGGGAACAATGAGACGCCGGGTCATAGGAAGTACCACTAGAGGCCTGCTGAAGGTTGGACGGAATGGTGACACTCGGTTGGCCAAAAGTGATAAAAGGAGAATGGACAAATGCTTCAAGAGATGGGGAAGAGCTGATGTCACAGACTTCGACATTCTCCTGAGGAGCGGCACTAGGTGCAACAGAGGAACCACCGACAATAGCGCCAATATCATCGTCCATGATCTTTTTCAAAGGACGCGTGATGAGAGCGGTACTGTCATGAGTACCCTCCTCGGAAGTCTCATCCACCAACTTGTACTTCAGTTTTGGGGCAATAGACTTTGTGGCGGTAGTTTCGGAAGCCCCTTTCTTAGACTTCGGGGCTCGAGAGGCTTTTTTGGAAACTTTCTCCCGAGGGCCCATAGCTGACACCAGGATGAGATCGGCCTCCAACCTCAAAGTGACAGGATCCGAAGGCTCTTCAATCCTGACGGATGTAAGAGGCTGCACGACAAGAGGAGCTCCAGAAACCTTCGGAGAAGAAATCTTAGAAACTTTCTTCTTCCCTTTACTAAGCGCAGCCCGCTAGCGAGCAGAGGAGAGAGTAGCCATATGGGCAATATCAGGTATAAGACGCTTCCCTTTCCCTAACAGTAACATAAAATGGGGAAACATTAGTGCAAAAGAGGGAACTATACAATGAGCCCCGCAGACGAGGAATGAATCACGAATAAATCACCTGGCATGGCTATGGATGTAGTAGTAAAGCCGATTCGGAAAAGGTTCTTCCCTTGGAAAACATGCTGGTAATGGCATCTCTTGTCAGAGAGCTTGCGAATGCGGAGGAAGGCGTCCTGAAACTCTACCGACAGAGTCTCGAGAGCACACGAATCGCCTACTACACAAAACAAAAGAAAGAAATGTCAGAATACCCCAAATAACCTAGAAGAGAGCCGAAAGAAACATATACGCACTAAGGACAGGTTTGAAGAAGGAACTTCTAGGAAGCACTGTGGGATTTTGAGGATTCCTGAGGTCATATACAAAATCTTCCCTCCAGGGCCCACGAACCCAGAACCACGGATTTTTTCACCCCTTAACAGAACTGGGCAAATAAGCAACAAGATTAGTATGGCGAGGTACCAAATAATAATATTCCTTCGTCCTATGATTCGGGGTAAGCCGATATAGAAAATTGATTTCAGTGGTAGTCAAGAAGGAATACTTCTTCTTTCGAAAGAAAACTAAAATATCCCCATCAAAGCTGCCCAACCATTGGGAGCCAATTGAACAGGGACTATACTCCAAAACTCAAAAATATCCCGAAGGCAAGGATGGAGAGGAAACCTAAGGCCAAGCTCAAGTTGCAACTCGTAGGCTGCGACAGCGTTCGGCGGAGCATAACACATGCGGCCATCAGGGGAAGGAAGGAAAAAATCGATACCTTCCCCACACTGAAATTTGCTTAGAGCGACGACGATACTTTTTCTCAACCACGAATCATCAAGAGTCGAGGAGACCTCAGCGGCAAAAAAAAGGCATATCCCTGTCCCACCGTGGAAGTTCCCTGAGATGGGCCAATAGCCCAGGTCCGGCGTCAGTAATTTGAGGATTATGCTCTAGCGTGAAAGTAGAAATGAAATCGGTAACCCTCTGATTGAAAATAATCCGGGAAGGAGACGGGGGACCCAAACACTCCTATTAAGATGACAAGGAAGACCCCGAGCTACCGAGCAAAGAATTTGTCGAACAGGAAGCGAATCTAGGAGATCTAAGAGGAGAAGAAGAACCCTCGCAAGCAATACCGTGCTACTTGTAACTGGAAATAAAACGTGGAGAGATAGGGAGAAAGAAACTCTAAGCGCCGACAGCGAGAAAACTCAGAGAGACGAAAGGAGAGAGTCAGGAGAAGAAAGAGAAAAGAAAGAGAGGGGAGAATAATACCTGAAATAAGAGGAAGAACACACTGAATAAAAGGAACACCAACCGTTTATAGGATTAAAGGAAAAAAGAGGGAGAAGGGAAAGGGAAAACTGACAAAAGGGTTCAAATTTCAAAATTCAAATCGACAGTTATACCTAAATACTAAAAATACCCCACACCTGAATGAAAATATCTCAAAGACGTCGCAGAGAACCCGATAATGCATGAACCAATCAGGATGAAGATAGCGAGTAGGAACAATGAAGAGTCGCGATGGAAAGAACCCTAATATCGCAGGCACCGAAGCATGAGGGATATAACCCGTGAAATAAGGTTCGACCCTGAACAATCTCAAATCATGAAATTATTCAGGCTCGAGGGGCTAATGTTATGGGTATTATATTACGCATGGGCGTAGCAGGCCCAAGAGCTCAATAACCTCTATTATACCTGAAGAAAAAGGCCCAACCCCATAACGGCTCAAATTGTGGACAGAACTGAAAGGACAATCGAGACAGCCCAAAGAGGGGCGGGCAGCCCGAAGGCCAAGTCGAGAAAAGAACAAATAGGAATCCACTAAACAGGACGAAGCCAGAGAGCACCCTCGGCAAGAAACTTCGACGACGACATCCTCCTGCCCGAGAGTTCGGACGAGCGCCACAGCACCGAAAGTCAGCCTGTCCGAGGACCAAAGGGGGCAACGGAAGCAAGATAGTGAAAAAGCAAGCACCATCATGAAGGTTGACAAGTACCACAGGCTAAAGGATAAGACTAGCGGGGATAAGATATGTCTCGGACAACAATCCTAACTAAAAGACAACAACTGACTGACAAACCTTACTCTAATAACCAATGGGAAGCCAGCAAAGGATGGAGGCACTCTGGAGAACCCTGTAAAAGCAACCAACAACATCCAGACTCCTCCTGCAGCTGGTCGGCGTACTAAATAGCTTCTTTAAAGGCGGTTTGTCTCCATCCAAATGGTGCAAGGCGATTGGCTCCGGTTGAGGGTTAGGAGACAACATAAATAACCTCTCTTACAGGAGAGAGGTAGGTAACTAATACTTGGCTCTAGACATTGCACTTGTAGAGAGAGAATTTTATGAGTGTTGTTCAAGAGGAGAGTAATAAAAATCGGTTGAGTTCTTTAGTGCGAATTGAGTTTTCTATTGGTTTGATCATGTTGTTTTGTAGTTTTATTATACTTGATTGTGTTCGTTCTTGATTCCGTTATAAAATATCTTTATCTCATAAACATCAATTAACGGGTCAAGAACAGCTATCAACAATAACTAAGTTTTTTTTTTTTAGTCACACAACTATCAAATTTGCTCGATCTTGGGACAAATTTTGTCTGAAAAATAAAAACTCCGATCGACGGCATTCTAATTTCTACGTGAACTCATACACGGGTGCACTCATGAACTGATGATAACAGAATCCATACAACCTGATACAACCTTGAAATAAAGGAAGATTAAATATGCTTAAAGTTGAGATTTTTTTTTTAATTTCTCAAATGTGACAGAATAGAATAATTAACAATAGGAATAAAAGTTAGTGTTTTCTTACCATTAACCCTTATATAAATTACCAATAAAATTATTAATAACGGATTACCAACAGAAATATTTACCAACCAAGATTTTGCCAATGAATTTTATTGTTAATCCGTCGATGTTCTAATTTAGCAATGCAACTAAGACTTTTACCAATAAAATATTTCGTTGATAAAAATTAGATTTTTTTTTCTCAAAAGGAACCTAGAGGTATACGTCAGTCAATTTAGTTCTATTTGATATAAAATAAAATGAGATTTGCTTGAGTATAGTATTTAAAAATATGCGATGTTTTGTTTTATTTGTTATTTGTTCAAGAATGATATTGAAATTAGTGTTGAGGGAGATGTCTTTGTAAATGGCCCAATGGAGGATGTAGGGTATTGAATAAACCTAATAGATTTGGAAACACATGTTGGTGGAATTAAAAGTTCTCATCATCTAATTGCTTATGAAAAATATGTGAATTTAAGAAACTAAAAAAACTATTGGACATGTTTTTGATCATGCAAGTGATGTGCTTTGAGGTGGGTATAAAACTCGTTTGAAGGCTTCAATTTTCTTTTTAAGGTTTCTTTTGCGCCAAATGTTGGTATGTTGGGGGCATAATAAATATGAGAGTGTTAAGAAATTTCTTGAACTTTTGAAATGAAGTAAGAACACAATAAGAGTGTTAAGATTGTTGCGTTTGAAAATGCTATGGATAATTGCCAAATGACATTTGCCACAATTCAAAAAAATATCATCAATTATTGTACTAAGAAAATAACTAAATTCATTATTAATGAGATTGGTAACGACTATTCTGATATACATATAGGCCTATGAGTCAAGTAATGTGTATTAAAAGGAACAATTTACTCTTTACTTGCATAATGTTGATGGAAAATTGAGAAGGGTAATGGAGTTATTTCGTAGACTTGTGCATATAGGTGTGAATATCTAGTCCCATTTAAACATTTAAAGATAAATATACCCTTAAATAATTTAAATTCTAAAAATAAATATTAAATACTCCCTCCGTCCCATAATAGACTTCACACTTTCTATTTTCGTCCATCTCACATTAAACTTCACCACCCAAAAAAGAAATATCACATCAATTCTTACTCCTAAAACTTCATTTTAGTTACAAGTTTACTACTCTCACCAAACACACACAACATATTTTATAATTTATTTATTATCTAAAAATACTACAATACCCTCCAAAAGTCAATAAAATTGGTTAAGTAGCAACTTTTCTTAAACTCTGTATCTACAGTAATGGTGCAGTTTATTCCAGGATGGAAGGAGTATATAATATTAGGATAATACGGTATAAACTATTACAATTCATATAATGAATATTGTGAACTCGATTCACACAGTGAAAATAAAAATAGAGCGCGGATCCTGTGCAGCATCCATATACATATATAGGGATGTAAACGAACCAAACCGTTCGTGAACTATTCGAGTCTCGATTTGAAAAAAATCCTTCGAGTTCGTTCGCGAAACTAAACGAGCCGAGTTCGATTTTCGAGTTCGATTATTTTTTCGAGCCGAACTCGAGCCTGGGTGTGTTTGGCTCGAAAGCTCGCGAACGTTTTCGTTTACAGGCTCGCAAACATGTTTGCGAACGTGTTCGTTTATAGGCTCGCGTACGTGTTCGTTTATAGGCTCATGAACATATTCGGTAGTAGGCTCGCGAACATGTTCGGTATTAGGCTCGCATACATGTTCGAAGTATGCTCGAATAGTGCTCGTTAATAGGCTCGAACACTATAGTCAATATTTTAATTAATAATCAGTACTTCTAATAATTAATAAAAAATTGATAATAACTCTAGATACCGCTTTATATAAAAAATTTATTATAATAAAATTTTATTATTCGTGAGACTATCTCACTCAAGCCTTACACTTTAAAAAAAATGAATAATTTTCAGTTTAACGAGCCCGAGCTCGAACTAATGACTAGTTTTTTATCGAGCCGAATTTGAGCTCGAGTTTGATTTTTTTATTTAGTAAAAATATTTCGAGTCGAGCTCATGAACTGTTCGCAAGCTATATATTTTACACACGAGCCGAGCTCGAGCCTAAAAAATAAAATCCAAATCGAGCTCGAGCCCCTTAAAAAAAATTCAAGCCGAACTCGAGTCTGGAGATGTTCTGCTCGGCTCGATTATATCCTAATTAATTATAACATATTATCTTCAAAATGATTTTGTATACAATGCTTGTGAAAGAGAGAGAGAGAAATGCAATTCCTCTCTCACGTCAGACACCAAACCACGAGTTTACCTTGACTCAACAATGCATTATTTCCTCCAACTTAATTAATTCTTCACATTTTTTCTATCTGTCCTAATCCATCCTAAAAAGATTATAAAAGTTATAATAAAATTAAGTTTGTGAGTTAATCGAGTCATGAGTTACTCGTGCTTGAGTAAAAAAATAAAATAAAATAAAAATGGAAATCGATCCAAATTTAATTGATTTGAGTCGAGTTCAAGCTACTCGAGGAGTTTTCGAGCACGATCTTAATATACTCGGCTCGATAAGCTCGCGAGCTTAATCGAGCTAACATATACTATAAAATTTATTATATAATGCATTTTTTAATTAATTATTTATTTTAAATATAAATATAATTATTGAGCCGACATTTTTTCCTTTTAATATTCCCACCCCATATAAATATAAGCTCGTGAGTTAATTGTTGCTGGGATAAAAACTTTTTTCCTTTTAATATCCCCAACCCACATTTTTACTATCTCAAATATTTTATAATTATTAAATATTTACTTAATTATTTTATTAATTTTATACATTATCGAGTTAAATCTGAGTTTCTCGAATACATTATCAAGTCGAGCTCGAATTTTTAAAATTGAGTTCGGTGGAGTTTGAGCTTGTCACTACTCAATCGACTCATTTATCCTATAAAAAATCACCATTTCAATAAAAAAATTATATTCTTATTAATTAAAGTGTATATCATTTATAATAAAAAATAAATTCTCTTGTGAGACGTTATATATGTGAGACGGTTTGTGAGACGCCTTAAAGTATGCCTATTATATAGATAACGTATGTTTAATGATGGTTAAATATGTTTTCTAAAGTATGATAAATGATGAATTAAAATATAATTTTAGAGTGTTATAATATGATTAATTATTAACATACTTTAATTACAAATAAAAATATTTTACCTATATAATAAGCATACTTTAATAATTAGTCAATCCGTCTCATAACAGACTCACAAAAAACCCGTCTCACAATAGAGTTTCTCATAAAAAAATATTATACCATTAAACAAATTGTGCAGGATACAAGAGACCAACTCATTAATATAATTACATGCTGCACATAAAATATACTCCCTCCGTACATTGTCGATCTATCAATTTTACCATTTTGGGCCGTCCATCCTTAATCTATCCATGTTCCCTTTTTGGACTATGGGATCCACACCCTCCACTAATACAACTACCTACTACACATAAAATAATAATATTCTTTAATCCACGTGTAAAAAATAAATGGATACATTGAGGATAAACGGAGGAAGTAATATTCTTCACTTACAAAAGTGTGATGGAGTACCAGGGGCGGATGCTTGTGTATTGCTGGGGGGCTTAAGCCCCCCAAAAATTTTGAAAACCTCTACTATATATACTACTCCATATATTAGTATTCTTAATTATTTAATTTTATTTTAAACATCATAATATATATAATACTTCCTTTATTTTTTTTAGAATTTTTACAGTTATTATAGATCTGAAGTTTAAGAAATGTTGTTTTTCAATAAAATTTATTGATTTTTTAGAGTAACATACTCTTTTGCAGTAATAAATAAATGGTAAAAAGTTATGTGTATTAAGTTGGGAGTGTCTTTTTTTAAATAAAGTATATTGAAATGTTAATTCTTTTGTAAATCTTACCATTTTTTTTTTGTGTAAAAATTGTAATGAGATCAACAAATAAGGATATGTGAAATGTGTAATGGGATTAAGGGGTATTTAATTTTGTTAAAATTTCTAACATAGTATATTATTAAGTATCAACATCTACCACAAAAAGAGTATGCACAACCATTAAAAAAAATATACTCCCCCCCACGTTTACTTTTTGCACATGGATTAAGGAGTATTATTATTTTATGTAAAATGGGTAATTGTATTAGAGGGAAGTAGTGGGCCAGGGGTACCTCGTTGAGTGGTGGGGGCCCTGAAAATTCCCTTTAGTAGAATATATATATATATTATATATATATATATATATATATATATATATATATATATATATATATATATATATATATATATATATATATATATATATATATATATATATAGTATTTTAGTTATTAATGATTAATTAGTCTTTCTAATAATAATTTTAATCCTTCAAACTTTCTTCTAATTATTCTTGCACAATTAATTAAAGCTACACATTAATAGAGAAACATCTACCATTTTTTATCACAAAAGGCTCTATAATTTCTCACATTGAATCAATGGAAATTACTTTCTGCACTTCCTTTTTTTAATTATAGACATTGAAAGTTGTATGAAAATATCTCTAAAAATATTTTTACTGCAAGTTATGCTTTTATATTTCACTATTTATACTCCCATCCTCTCACAACTATCATCACATTTCATATTTTTATTCGTCCTATAATAACTTGCACCACTTAAAAGAAACTAATGCATGTTACATTAACTCTATTATTTAAAAAGACTACATTATTCTTAAAAAAATCAATAAACTAGTAAAAAATATCCCATACTCTACATCAACAGTTTCGGAGCTAGTAAAAAAAAAATTTTAGCCCCCCTAAAATTTAGGTCTAGCTCCGCCCCCTGGGGAGTACGTTGCTTGAAAACATGAGATGAGGTCTTGATCAATGAGAATGAGAAAAAATTGTTAAACTTTATTCTTGATTGAAAGAGTACGTTATGTCGTGAATTGGTCTGCCCTTCAATGAAATCTACTCTTATTTCATATATGATGGGAAAAAAACAGTTGTAAATGGAGTATTTCAGAATCAGTCCCTTCTACAAGACTACAACATAAATTGCAGTGAGGACCAATCTCGTTTTCCTCATCCCCACCACAAGACTTTAGTTTCAGTTATTTTCATACACTTAGTTTTCAATTCTTTAAAATTAGGGCTGATTAATGTAGTTTGAAAATTTTTTTTATACAAGTTTTTTCGTGTAGTATCTTTATTCATTACACCCAAATAAACATTTTGGTAAATTTTATGGCTTCAAAAAGTAATTTAGAGACAAATCTGTCATTGGGTTTAGAGCATCTGCATGCATTGGTTAATAGGTTTGAATAGTCTTTTCCATCTCCCAAATTTTAGCATATTTCTCAATTAAATTTGACCAACACTCATGTTGATTCCTCAATTTAAACTCACTATTTATGGAATCCACTATTATTATACTCCCTCATTTCCATCCTAATAATTACATATTTTCTTTTTGGCATCTTAATGGTTACATTTTTCTTTTTGTTGTATGAGAATTACACAAATTAATTATTTCTCTCTTTTATGAGCCCACACATCACACAATACAAGTACCAATTATTATACTCTATACGTCTCACGTATTTATTCGCACTTTCCAACATTTTATTAATATTAAAATACACTATACATCCTACCTACTTTTTACATTTTATTAGTCAATCCTAACAACTTTATTCACTTTTTTACACTTTATTCATCATTTCAAATTATTTTATTTACTTTTTCTCCTTAAATTACTAATTTATCCCTACTTTTTCTTACATCATATATTAAAAAAAACACTTCTTAAACTCCGTGTCCACTGTGTCCGTATAAATGTGAACAAGACGGAGGGAGTTTTTCACGCCCCCACCGCCCCTGTCCTGGGGGTTGGTGAAGAAGGTAAACCACAGGATGTGCCTCAAGTAATTTATAGGGAGGGCATACTGTTTAACTTATGCTTGAAGGGGTCAAATCCATGCCAAAGACAGGATTCGAATTTCGAATCCCCCACACTGCAGCTATAAGCTCAGCTGAAAGGTCTTTCCACTCTTCCCCTCTACCACTTGAGCTAAGCCTTGGGGTAGTTTACTGATGGAACTCGAGGGGGAGAGAGGGTAGATTTGGAATCTAAACCAAATTTCACGTTAGACAGTTCATTAATATTTTTAATTTAAACTAAAAAAATACAAAGGATGCTCTATTGCTTTTAACTCGAATCCTGCACCTTTGGCATGAATTTGGTCCCTTGCAAGTACAAATTAAACAGTGAATTCTCAGTATAAATTACTTGAGGCACATCTTGCGAATTACATTATCCACCAATTTTCTGGGCGGTGGGAGCACCATTTTTAAGTGAGATTTATGCATTGACAAATAAATAATGTTGGTTAAATTCCATGTATCCAATCTCTGAGTACAGTACACCAGACGACTTTTCAAGTCATGCTTCAATCTTTACTTGTACAATCTTCCTTCTTCATCAATTGCTCTGTCGTTCTTTCTCAATCTGCAATGCCGTTTCCACCATCACCCTTTCTTCTCTTCCTCCTCTTCACGCTCTCTGCAACTGCATGGGCTCAGAACATAACCCTCGGCACGCCTCTCTCTGCAACTGAAACCTCCAATCCATGGCGTTCCCCCTCCAGGGATTTCGCCTTTGGCTTTCGCCAGCTTCCAAACGATCCAAACATTTTCCTGCTTTCCATTTGGTTTGATAATATCCCCGACAAAACCATTGTCTGGTATCAAAGAACCATCGACGCCGTGCCTCGTGGTTCAACCCTAGAGCTCAACGCTAGGGATAGCCTTGTTCTTCGTGATCCTCAGAGGAGGCTAATCTATTCCACTAGTGGCCTTGTTGATCCAGTGGCTTATGGATTATTGAATGATACTGGAAATCTTCTTCTGCTGCGCGCTGATTCCTCTGTGTTGTGGGAGAGTTTTAGGATCCCTCTGATACTATCTTGCCCACTCAAACAATTGAGATCAGCGAAGCCCTAATTTCGCGAAAATCCCAATTCAATTTCTCCCAGGGTAGATTCTCTGCCAACATGGAAGATAACGGGAATTTCGCTTTCAGCACCAAAAGCGTGACTTCGAATTCAGATTATGACGATGAGTATTACAGCAGCTCAACTTCTGATTCAGTAAACGCTAATAATTCAGGGATTCGGGTGGTTTTCAGTGACAGAGCCTCCATTTATGTCCTGAGAAGAAATGGGCAGACCCAACCTCTTACCTCAAGTTCGATCCCTCCACCTTCAGAGAACTATTACCGAGCAACTCTCAATTTCGATGGAGTTTTCACACTTTATTATCATCCCCGGGATTCCGGCAACGATTCGAGGTGGCAGGCTGCTTCCTCTCTGCCTGATAACATCTGTAACAACATCAATGGAAGAACAGGTAGTGGGGCGTGTGGGTATAACAGCATCTGTAGACTCGAGAATAGGAGACCCGTTTGCGAATGCCCAAGAGGTTTTTCCCTGAATGATCCTAATAACACCAATGGCGACTGCAAACCGATGTCGATTGGCCATTCAATGATTACCAACAAATATTCCCTAGTTCGGAACAAGTGTGCCGTAGCGCCTGCTTGAATGATTGTCTCTGTGCTGTTGCAATTTTCAGGAGTGGAAGCTGTTGGAAGAAGAGACTTCCACTCTCTAATGGCAAAGTTGACACCACTCTGAATGTCAAGGCTTTTCTCAAGTTCAGGAAAGGTGATAATCCATTGGTAAGTCCAGATCTTCCAAATACAAAAAATCCTGCTAAACCAAGAAAAGATTAGAAAACATTGGTTATTGTTCTATCAGTTCTCTTAGGTAGCTCAGTATTCATTATCTTCTTGTTGATTGGTGGAGCTTTGCTTGTTGGTTTCCTCATACGAAGCAAGAAACTCCCTCCCATCCCTATTCTCAACGCATCGGGTTCGAATCTCCGCTGCTTTAGCTACAAAGAGCTAGTTCAAGCCACCAATGGGTTCAAAGAAGAAGTGGGAAGAGGTGCTTTTGGGATTGTATACAAAGGGGTGATTCCAGCACCCAATGGCTCCAACACCGTAGTTGCAGTGAAGAAACTGCACGGAGTGGCTCAAGATTCAGAGAAGGAATTCAGGACAGAAGTGAACGCAATTGGACAAACCCACCACAAGAATCTAGTACCTCTTGTTGGATTCTGCGACGAAGGGCCTCACCGTTTGCTGGTGTACCACTACATGAGCAATGGAACATTATCAGGTTTCCTCTTCGACCATGATGAGAAACCAACTTGGGACCAGAGGACTCAGATAGCATTCGGGGTAGATCGAGGGCTGACATATTTGCACGAAGAATGCAGCACCCAGATCATCCACTGCGACATCAAGCCTCAGAACATACTCCTAGACGAATACCACAACGCCCGGATTTCAGACTTCGGATTGGCGAAGCTGCTGATGATGAACCAGAGCAAGACCATAACCAACATCAGGGGTACCAAGGGGTACGTTGCTCCCGAGTGGTTCAGAAACACGCAGATCAGCACGAAGGTTGATGTTTACAGCTTCGGGGTGGTGCTGTTGGAGACGATCACGTGCAGGAAAAGCTTGGAGGATTTTGAATCGGGAGACGGGGCGAGCCCGATCCTTACAGACTGGGTTTGGGACTGCTTTAGTGAAGGAAGGTTGGATAGGTTGGTGCAGATGGATGAAGAGGGAGATGGGAAGATGGTGGAGAGGTTTGTGAAGGTGGGGATATGGTGCATCCAAGAAGATGCGAGTTTGAGGCCTACAATGAGGAGGGCATGTCAAATGCTTGAAGGGATTGTTGAAGTTGGTGTCCCCCCATGTCCCTTTGCTTTCACCTGTCTTTCGAGAAAATTGAGCATATCCTCATCAACATGTATAAGCCACAAGGCATACCTTCGCCTACTTCTTCCCAAAGCTTTTTTCTAGCTTAATCATCTGCTGATGATGGGATTCACTATTTCATTTCACCTATATTCCATCAAGTGTATCAATACTTCACATAATTGACAAGTGAAATACCGAATCACATAATTCATCAATTCCTACTTACTGACAATGGTGACAATTTCATGAATTTTATTCTGGAGAATAGGTTTATTTGACTATACTCGTTTGCGATCAATATAGCTGATAAATTTTTTGTTTGGTTATAGTTATGAAATACGTATTCATGTGGACTTGTTAGAGCTAATACTCGTCTGTTATCGTTTTTCTCTTTAGTTAAGAGTTCCATGAAGTATTCTTACACCAGTGTTTACCTTCGCTTTATTTGTGTTGGTTTAGTTAGTTATATTTACTATTATGCCCTTTACGCTATCTTATTTAAATAGTAGGAATTAGGGTTTTTTTTGTAATTAGATATTGTTTTTTTTTTTTTGACAAAGTAAGTTGTTAGTACCGTTAGTAGTTAGTATACCAAGTCTTCATACACTCTTATTTCTCCTCCTATTTGTTCTCAATGGAAATTGAACCTGGGTATCCCACCACCTTAGTGAGGAGCTCAGTGGCCAGATGAGTTAGCCCACCTTGTTTGTAATTAGATATTGTCATATTGAAAGCTATAATAATGAGAATGCCCACCTGATTTGTAATTAGATATTGTCATATTGAATGCTGTAATAATGAGAATTTTCTCATAGTTTCTATTTTAAGGGTTAATCGCAAATAAAGTCCCAACAATATTTACTTTAATTGCGAATAAGTTTAAACCTCTGGAAATTTGCAAATTAGTACATCACTTTAAAGTATTTTTACAAAAAGAACCACCGGGCAGCGGGAGGCCTGCCCCGTCGCTGACTTGTCCGTAAGTCTCCCGCTACCCGATGGTTCTTTTTGCAAAAATACTTTAAAATGAAGTACTTATTTGCAAATTTTCAGAGGTTTTGACTTATTCGTAATTAAAGTAAAGGTTGAGACTTTATTTGCAATTAACCCTTTTATTTTTCCTAGTTTCGGTTCTTGTTTACTACTCCCTCAGTACCTCACAAAGGGATCCATTTGCGTTTTGTACGTGGATTAAAGAGTATTATTATTTAATGTGTGATGAGTAGTTGTATTAGTGAGTGTGTGGGACCAATTTTTAGTTGTATTAGTAGGTGTGTGTGGATCCCATGTATGTAAAAAAAAAAAATGAGACCCTTGGGGGCACACACCCAAAATAGAAAAATGAAACTATTTGGAGCGGACGGAACTATAATCGCAACGACAAGACGAAATCTTGATAGATATGATTAGGTCAGAGAATACACACACTTTCATTCATCACAACTAGATTCTTTTAATAGCATCACCGGTAAAGACTAAAGAAAAGAAGACTACAAAGCAAACGATCACAAAAGAAACTGATAAAACCTTCTACTCAAATTCGTGAATGGAAGGTCAGTAATTCATCTTGTATACAAATAAAAATCCAGAGAATTTAAGTTAATTTTGCCAATTCCGCCATGCACACACAAACAATCCACAAACAAAGAAATAACAAGCTTTTCTTAAAGACATCAGGACAGCTTCCTTAGCAGTAAAGGTTACGAGAAAAATTCGGTTTGTGGTTGAAAGAAACACATGAACTCATGTTTTTTATCGTTTTTATAAGGACGGCCCAAGTTGATGATAATCAATAAATCAAATATACGAAATCAAAATAAAATAAAAGAAAATAAGTAAGAGAAATAATGTTAAAGGACAAGTAATAAGATATATGAGACTAAAAACAATCAGAGTGCTTAGAAAATATTTTATTATGCAAAAGGAATGGACGAGATATGTATTAATAGACTAGAGACGATCAGGGTTACCAAAGTTGTAGACCTTTACAAAGACTAAAAAAAACTCTAAAGATTGATGCCCAACATCTATGTATTTACTATTCTCCAAATCATCTTTAAAAGGTACTATCTAACAAGGTCAAACGATGGATTAATTTCTCTCGTGGATTTAAATACCATATCGGTCAAACCTAAACACGATGTATTATCATGCTAATTCTAATATTATGGAGGGTTGTTGACTTGTTTCCGTTGCACCTCAAGCAATATCCATATAAAACATACATATAATGGAACTTAATTAACAAAACCAACAAATTTTTTTTAGACTAAGAATCTAAAGGCTCTGAATTGCAAATTAATCAATAACTCATTAAATTAACATGCTATCCATAATTAACAAACCATGTCACACTTATAATTCATGCATAGCAAATCCTATAAGAATAAATCAAATACTCAATCATGTCCCTACCACATTTAATTTGTATAATAAAATAAACATTAAACACTAATCATGTCTTTAAACTCACAAGAGAGATTAACTTAACATAATTAAAATATCAAATATGCTTCATTACAATAAATCATGGAGTTTAAGCTTTATTGGAGATTACAAAAATATTTTTTTTAAAAAAATCGCTGGCAATTTCTTGTAAAGAATTCTTCGATTTCTTATTGATTGGTGCAACCTCTTCTCCTTAATTCCAATTAGTTTTCAACATCAGTCTTAATTCCAATTAGTTTTCAACATCAATAAGAAATTAGGATGGGTCTTATTTCAAGTAGTGTTCAACACCAATAAAAAATAAGAAATTAGTATGGTTGAGTATTAGAAATGTATTTTTGGAATGATAGAAGAAAAAATAAAAATGGAGGACAAAAAAAGAGAGAAAGAGTGTAGTGTGGGTGGCCTTCAAAATAAACTGAATTGATGTGGTTATATATATATATATATATATATATATATATATATATATATATATATATAATGATACATATATTTTCCAATAGGATGGAACCGACAATGTCGGAAATGTATGAATCTATATAATTTATGGATTTTGAAGAAATAATAGATTTCAGTCCTGGTTCTAAAGCCAGAAAGATTATTTCGGAAGATTTTAAGAGTGAAGGTTATACACTCTTCAGAGATTGGTTTTTTGATAACTTTACTAATAATGAAATTAGTAAATTTCAAAATGAGTTTTATAAAACTTGTGAAAAGAAAAATATGATAATATCATTTACATCATGGTTTATAGAAACATATGTTAAGAATTATATTCTTATTTTGGAAAGAAATTATACTTTGCAAAATGGCTCAGTGGTTCAATGATTTAAATTTTTTAGCATTTGCTAAATTAATTGAAGATGATACACTTCAAGTTACATGTAAACATATTAATAATATGTTTAAAAGTCAGAATTATACTAATTTATCATTAGTAATAATGGGTGAACAAATTCAATCTATCAATGATAAATTGGATTTGATTATAAATATAATTAATAAAAAATCTCTTGATAAGGGAAAAGAAGTAGTTTGAAAATAAGGAAAAAACTTCTACATCAGAAGTTTCTAATGTTCCTATAAAAAAGGAAATATTTCCTAGTTTTCAACCTCCTCCAATAATTTTTAATTTTAAACTTCAACCATTATATGAGTTAGAGAAATACCTTGAAGAAAAGTTTGATAAACTTAGCATAAGAACTCTTGATAGAGAGTTGGATGATAATTTAATAGAAAACCTAGAATATAAAAAAGGTTTTTCAAGATCAAATAAATAAAATCCATAATAAATGGGCAGATAGACCTATTCAAAGTAAGTTCTATTATAATAGACATACTCCTATGGATGTTTTACATGAAGAATATACTGATATTATTGATATCAGTTATTCTGGTTATAAGATTTATGAATGGAATATTGATGGATATTCTAATAAACAGATTTATACTACTGTTCATAGAATGTTAATGTATTCTATAATATGTAAGAATAGTCAAAATACTGATAAAACTATTGCAGCAATGATAATAGCTGGATTTACAGGCCAACTTAAAGGTTGGTGGGATAATTATTTAAATTCACAAGATAGAGATAATATTTTAAATGCTACAAAGCAAGAAGAAAATAAAATTCTTGAAACTGCAGTATATACATTAGCAGTAAATGTAATTGAACATTTTACAGGAAGATTTAGTGATAATAGTGATACTATTAGAACATTATTACAAAATCTACGATGTAGAACACTTTCTGATTTTAGGTGGTATAAAGATACTTTCCTAAGCAGAGTTATGGAATTACCAGAGTGTAATAATACTCATTGGAAATCCAAATTTGTTGATGGATTACCAAGCTTATTCGCTGAAAGAATAAGAAAAACAATAAAGGGTGATAATATTACTATTCCTTATGAAAAATTCACATATAGTGCTCTAATAGACACTTGTATTCAAGAAGGATTAGCTTTATGTAATGAGATAAAGTTAAATCAACAATTAAAAAGACAAAGTTTCTTGGAAAAAAAACAATTGAGAGAATTTTGTCAACAATTTGGACTGGAAAATCCTTCATCCAGTAAAAATAAAAAAGAAAAGATTTATAAATCTAAACATAAGAGACATTCTCCTAAACATATTGAAAGAAAAAAGAAAAGAAGGGAAGAAAATTTCCAAAGGAAAAATGAATTCCAAAAGAAAGCATATATGAAAAGATTCAATAAGAATCAGAAAAGATATTGTACAATATGTAAAAGAAAAGGTCATACCAATGAATTCTGTTGGACAAAGAAATGAATTTCTAATTTAGAAATTCCTGATGATATAAAAAGAATAATAATACAATCTTTAATAGAAAAATCTGAATCTGAGGAATCAGAATCAGAAATTTCTATTACTTCTGAATCAGAAGAAGAGATTATAAGGAATTTAGATAATGAAGAATTTTCTGAATCAGAAGAATGTGAACCATGTAAAGAAGGATTAATATGTCCTAAAGAAATAAATAATATTGATCATAATCAATCTGAATTTTATAAAATTATGTCTCAATTCTCTAATATGAGTATTAATGTTTTGGATTCTCAAAATATTTTTGAGTTATTAAAATTAATAAAAGATCCTTTATTAAGGACTAAAATAATTGATGAATTAGGAGATAATACTTCGACATCTACTTCTAATAAAGAAGAAGAAAGAATAAATAATATTCTAAATAAGAATAAAGCTTATAATATGTCAGAGGTTATGAACCAATTAAAAATGAAACATCAAAGTCAAAGAGATATATCTCTACCAGATATTTATAAAGAGATTAACAATCTGAAAGAAGAAATAAAATTCTTAAAAAATAAAAATTTTATTCAAGAATCTAGAATATCTAGATTAGAGAATGATATTAAGGGAAAAAATATTATACAACCAGATATTCAGAATAATTTACCTATGATAGAAAAGGATAATTTTCTATCTACTATTGAGACAGTTATATCTCAAAAATGGTACATAAAAATATCATTATTAATTGATAATCATTATACAAAATCATTTATTGCTCTTATTGACAGTGGAGCAGATTTAAATGTTATTCAGGAAGGATTAATTCCTACTAGATATTTTCATAAAACAAGTCATACTCTATGGCATGCTGGTGGTGATAAACTCCAGATAGAATATAAGATTCCTAAAGCATATGTATGCATTAATAATAAATGCATTTCACAAAGTTTTATACTTGCAAAAAATATTTCTAACCAGATTATACTTGGTACACCATTTTTAAATAATATTTACCCCATAAAAAATATTGATAATAAAGGGATTATAGGTACTTTTCAAGGTAAAGATATTTTCCTTGAATTTATTGTGGAACCAATTGTTAAAAAATTACATAGTCTTTATGATAATATTAAGGCTAAGCAAAATCAAATAGGATTTTTAAAACAAGAGATTAATATTGTTACTATTAATGAACAATTAAAAAATCATAAATTACACTTGGAACCAAAGTACGCCTGCCATAAGCTGAACATAGACCCTAATATCCCGCCATTCCACCAGAAAAAGAGAAAGCTCAGTCTAGAAAAGAACGCGGCCATAGAGCTGGAAGTGCATAAACTGTTGGCAAGTGGAAAAATTAGCGAATGCAAGTACCCGATAAGAGTACAAAATCCAGTTATGGTGAAAAAAGGAAGGGTCATGGAGACTATGCATCGATTTCACCGATCTAAACAAGACTTGCCCGAAAGACAGTTATCCTCTACCGTCTATTGACCAGATGGTTGATGCCACGGCCGAACATGAGATAATGAGCTTTATAGATGCATTTTCGGGGTCCACCAGATTCCCATGCACCCGGATGATAAGGCAAATATGAATTTCTTTTGCGGAAATGAGGTTTATGAATGGAATAACATGCCGTTTGGTCTGAAGGCCAAATTGAAAAAATAGTCGAGGTCTACGTGGATGATACCGTGGTGAAAAGCCTGAAAAGGATGGATCATTTCAACCATCTAGGAAAGGTGTTTGAAATCTTCCGACGTTATGAAATGAAACTAAACCCGAAGAAATGTATATTCAGAGTGAGTAAGAGGAGTTTTCTTGGATATTTGGTCAGCTCAAGAGGGATCGAGATGAACCCAGAAAAGGTAGAAGCAATCCTGAAGATGAACCCGCCAAGGCACATGAGCCATTATAGAGGAATCATGGATGACACCGATCAGGGCATATTTGGAGAAAGGAAAGATACCTGCGGATAAAGATAAGGCTCGGCAGATCCGGCTTCGATCGGTGAGATACGTCTTAATAAAAGGGAAGTTGTACAAGAGAGGGTATTCATCACCACTCCTGAAATGCTTAACTCCTGAGGAAGCGAGCTATGTAATAGCAGAGATACATGAAGGAATATGCGGCAACCATACATGAGAGATCGCTCTGGCACACAAAGTGATTAGGCAAGGCTATTTCTGGCCAACACTAAAAAAGGACGCCACTCAATATGCGAGGGCGTGCGCAACGTGTCAAAGACTAGCTCCGATAGTTAGAGCACCCTCGGAACAACTAACCTCAGTGTTCAGCCCGTGGCCCTTCGCAAAATAGGGGATTGATTTAATCGGACCGCTACCAACTGGAAAAGGAGAAAATAAATTCAATATCGTGGCAGTAGATTATTTCACAAAATGGGCAGAGGCAGAGCCCCTTTCGACGATCACCGAGGCTAAGATCGAGAAATTCATCTGGGAAAATATCATATGCCGATTTGGGATACCATTTGCCACAGTGACCGACAATGGCAAATAGTTTGACAATGCCAAACGCAGAAAATTTATAAAGATTACAACATTAAGAAGTGGTCCTCCATGCCATACCACCCGCAGTCTAATGGGCAAGTCGAAGCGGTGAACAAGATCATCAAACATACTTTGAAAGCCAGGTTGAGAAGCTAGATGGAAAATGCCCTGAGGAACTGCCGGGAGTCCTGTGGTCATATAGAACAACGACGAGAACCTCCACTAATGAGACCTCATTCTCGATGGCCTTCGGTGCTGAGGCGGTAATTCCCATAGAAATTAGAGAACCCAGCCCTAGGATCGCTCTCCACTAAGAAGGGACAAATGATGAATTGATTCAAGAAAGTCTAGACCTATTGGAGGAAATGAGATTGAACGTGGAATTTCATAACGCGATTTACAAGCAGAGAGCAGAGAGATTCTACAACTCCAAGATAAAGTTGAGGAGATACAAAGGTGGAGAACCGGTGCTATGGAAAGTATTGGGCCCAATGGCACAGGGTAACGGCTAAATCTGGAAAAGTGCCTACATGATCAAGAGAGTTCTGGAAGGAGGAGCATACGAGTCGGAAGAGGTAGATGACAAGAAGATACCACACCCCTGGAATGCACAACATTTGAAAAAGTACTACTAATGAAATAGAGAGCGGGGCGAATAAGGTTAGTGATGCAACTTTAGTTACAACTTTTAATTAAGGCATTAGGCCATACTCTGTGGAAATGGAAATTGTGTAAAAACCTTTTCGGGATATGTGGTTAAGGAGGTCATTATGCGTAGGGATATCATTACTTTATGAATATTAATTCGTAAACTTCACCTATGAACTCAAAAAGAATACTACATACATAAATAAAAGGATTATGAAATGGCAAGGGCGGCAATGGAGCTAAGACTTAAGAATAAAATATACCGAAGAAAAAACTATCAAAAGGAAAAACAAAAGGCATGCCAAAATAAAATGGGCAGGATCGGAAATCGGAATAAAAAGGGAACGTATCGGATCTCTGGGGAAGCAGAATAAAAATACCAAAGTATTGGAGTCGAGAGTTAAAACAAGAGTCAAGGTATCTGATGAGAATTACAAGGCTAATTAAGAGGATCTCGGTATAATGGGAATAGATCATTTCAGATAAAGGTTGAAATAGCGGAACCAGAAAGAGAAGGTAGTAACTGACCTCGGAACAGCATCAGGAAGGGACACAAGCAAACATATATAACGGATACATGTAAAGATTGGAATATGAGGTTCGGAGTAAAGGGAATAGACCTCAGAATGTCGTTGGGAATAAACACGGATATGCACACAGGATGGACGAATAGAGAGGTTGGAAAATTAAGCTTGGAGCAAGGGAAATGAGCCTCGGAATAATGGGTGAAATGACGCGAAGGCACAATACGGAATAACCTAAGTAAAACCGAAGACAGTGGAAATGAGAGGAAGGTTTGGAATCTCGGCATCGGATAGGGATTCAGAACCACAAATGCTCAGCGAGAATGAATGACAAAAGCATAAACCTCCTTGCCCAAGGTGAACAAAGCAAAAAGACGCATTACAAGTGATAAAAGCAGAACTAAGAACACCGACAACATTGAATTAATTAAAGGTAAATCAACTACTCGTAAATAGCCAAATTCACAAGCCAAAGGGACATCGGCGAACAAGTCTACCAGACAAAGACAAAACGAAAATGGAGGAAATCAATAGCTAAAGTTCATACACAGTCAGGGTAAATACAATTCCAAGCAACACCGGGCTGAGGGTAGAATAAAACCAACTGGCAAAGGGAAGAAAAGTGTGGACTTCAATCTTTCTTTCGACTGCTGATGGAATGAAAGATGCTCGCCATCTTATCCTCCATATCTTTTAGCACGGCCTTGGCACAGACGTCCCTCTCCTCTGCTGAACTAGAGCGCGGAATCCACTGCTCCAAGGGTCGAATACGAGCCTTAGCTTCAACCAACCTAGCGCGCGCCTCAGCGGCCTCGACTCTTGCAGTATCTCTAGCAATCTCAGTCTCGGTCAAACTCGCCTCTACAGACTCGAGAGTAGCCCGCCCTAAATCAACCTCCAATCATTCTCTCTGGTGCGTAACAATGTTGGTTAGCTTGGCATTCTCGAGCTCCAGGGCATTCAATCTCTCTTTGAAATTGACGAAAGACCCTTCGGAACGGTCAACAAGCCGACTGGCGAACAAACGGTATTGGTCCATCAAATGCAGAGAAGAAATAAGGGAGGCAACATCAACTCCAGCCATCACGGCCAAACCAAAGGAGTCTTGGGAAAGAGAAAGGGGGACAACAGTCGGCAGAACACGGTGAGGGGCCAGATGAGAGGTACCTGCAATAAAACCCTGAGTCCCTAACTCCTGCAGTTCGGACAAGTCAGGTTCCTCATCTTCCTCAACTGTACCTTTTCCTCACACACGGGCCCTTTCAGCGGCTAACCTGGCAGCTTCAGCATCAGCATCGGTAGGGTCAATTGTTGCGGTAATACCTGTAGGGTTCGGATGGGGAAAAATAACTGTTGGGACGACTTGAGAAGTCGAGGGAGCAGAACTAACATCAGATCTGGGGGCAGACCTCACCCTCGGTCCAACCATCATGTCGTAGTCCGCGGCCTCAGAACTACTACCCACCTCAATTTCGGGAGCCCCCATCGGTTCAGGATCCTCCTCGGGGTCCTCCTCCGGATCTTCTTCAGGATCCTCTTCCTGGATCTTCCTCCGGATCCTCCTCGGAATGCATCTCGACCTCAGGCTCGGCAATGGAAAGATCTATAAAAGGACACCGCGGATAAAGATCCAATGAATACGAAAAGAATAAGGTAGCTCGAATGGAGGTAATTATCCCCCTTAACCTTTTAGGGAGAAGGACGAACTCACCAATGGAAGAGGATGGACTAGGCACATAGCTAATTCCAGTTGACCGAGAAGGCCCACCATGCTCATAAACACTCCTTTCTCTCTTTCTAAGCAAGGAAGCAGAAGCGGATTCAGAACCAAGAACGAAAAAACACTAGAAGGGGGCATCGATAGAATGACACAATCGTGGATGGGGAGGAGACAAAGGGGGCAAAGCCCTATTTTTGGTAAGCTGCAAAACCAACAGATCCTCGCCAAGCTTCATGTCTTCAAACCCAACAGACGGGTCATCCATCTCTTCATCTTCGTCGCGAGAGGAAGAACGGGCAGAGTAGTCGGAGTCATCTTCCTCATCCGAAAACTGATACACATACTTATACGGAGTTAACGACAAACCAGTCACAGAACCAGTCGATCCCACCAGAGATAAGGCACTCTAGAGCTCACCTATAGAACAAGATAGAAAGGTCAGTCATGAAATAAAGGGAACAGGAATGGACCTAGAAAAGGGAGTACCAGTGGTTGCGCTACGGCCAAAAGTAGACAACCCAGCCGAAACCAGGATGGGCTTGGAAAGCAATGGAGAGACACGATAAGTATTCCCTCTGCGAGATAAAATCTCGTACACATGGCAAAAACCATTGCTCAGCCGCTCAAGAGGACGACGAGGGGGACTTGCATGACATAAATATCAGAAAGGAACATCAGAGACCATTCAGAACTCGGAAGACAGAGAAGAACCATACACTTATCCAATGGAAAAAATCAAACAGGAAAAGTCACGGAAATACCATTGACACGGGTACGATAATCGCCACCCAACCAGAGCCAGGCCTGCTCCCAGCTTCGGCCAATAACATCAGAAGCCCCCATAAAATGATGGTTATCACGGAGAAGAAAATGGTAAAAACCACCAGAACGACCAGATAGAGCATAAAAAAAGAGGAACTCTAGTTTCGAACAGATCTCATATGGTGTGGCCCAACACGTAAAACAGTGACATAGTGGATATTAGACGCAACCAAGAAGAGGACAGTAGCTGGCCTACAGCCATGTCCCACCTCTGCAACAGTAAACCGATAACAGGGGGAAGTGGAAGGTACAAACCGGTAAGAAAGAGATAGTAAAATACAGTGCGACCTGGGGGGATCAGAGAGAGGAACACCATCCAAAGAAAGCTCGAAGATGACATTAAGATTACCATACCACCGATGGAGTTCCCTCGAAGTGCGGCCCCCCAAATTGCCGATATCCCGATGACCAGGAAGATAATCCCCATGTTTAGAGGGAGCACGATGCCTAAATCCGCGTCAATGAATACCACCACACCACCAGCACCTGCAGTCGGCACAGCAGAGACAGATTGTCTACTTGGAGAGGAAATGGAGGCCGGGTTGCCACCTGAGGAGGAAGAAGTAGACAAATCCCTCAAGTTGGGATGCGGCATCTTGCGGAGGCTATTGGAACTACGAAGCGGCACCATGTGATGTACTGACATACTGTCGGAAGTGTTCACCTCCTGAACATCAAGCGGGAAGGGAGTATCTTCACCAGACATCTTCCGCCAGTCAAAGAACTCAGGAATTAGGGCTTGGCAAAAAAGATGACAAATGAGAGAAAGAGACAGATTTTCAGAAATCGCAAAAATATCGAAAGAATGCAGCTAAACGAAATACAAGGATATACGGGAAGGATACGAGAGATTTGAATTTCGAAAAACCAAAACAGAAACTATCTGACAAGATGGAAGGCGGCACGTATCATCATTGGAAATTATGGAGCAAAAACGGCTAAGATCCAATGGCTGGGATGAAGAGACCTTACAACTCCCAAGGAAAAGGGAGGATCCAGATTGATCCACGCAGCACCTGACCAAAGACGTGACAATCCACGAAAGAAAAACAACAGTTTATATTTTAAATTGAAGGTAAATTACCAAAATACCCTCGCGAGATCCGCTAACAGGGAAGAAAAGTACTTCATTTATAAATAGTGAATTACAAAGGAGGCAGAAATTACCGAAAATCCTATTATCCGATAAAACAAAGGAAATACAAAGAAGGTACAGAATAAACTTCTAATAAGGAAGATACATTCAATTTAATACTAGGGGCTCCGGAATACTCCATTGATCAGCTAGGAAGATTTTGGAATCAGCCGCATCTGTAGACTGTGGCTCCCCACTTCCGCACGGCACATCTTTGGAGATACCTAAGGGAGCTTCGGAGGTTTCCGGCCTCGGCAAAACATCGACTTCCACCTCTGAGGTTGATGGAATTGGAGGAACCGCGGCTGTCTCGGTTGGCAGAGATTCAAAAACTTTGGCAGTGGTGACCTGACCGGAAATGCGTGTATCACCTAAAGCGGGACACTCAATCTTAGTAGAAACTTCTCGGGTAGGTCCCCTTACAGATTCGATAGGGAGAGCGGCAAGTGGATCCTCAACCCCAGAATCAACTGCGGCAAGATCCAAGACATCATCAGCAAAGTCCTCATCGGATCCACCCTCCTCAGACTCTCCATAGGATTTTTTAGGGATATCAGTGATGAAGTCGGAATACTCACCGAGCACCCCAAAATCAACGTCGCCCCTCAAAATCTCCCAGGAGGCATTTTCTCCTCACTGATGGCTTGATGAAGGATAACACGCATGTCATCGAGACAATCAGGATAGGACTTCTGGGAAGAGGCTTGAGCTAGAGCAGCAGCGCATGAATAAAAATAGTGAATCTTAGTCTTCGGAAGGATAACTTCCCTATAACAGAGGTTGTCAGCCTCTGATAGGAGTAAAGCATTCTTCACGCATTCTATTTCGGCCAAGGCCCCACCACGTTCCCTCCGTACCCCAGCTACAACATCCTCAACAGCCCTGATCTTCTGAGCTGAGGAAACCTCTAATGTCTCATTCTCCTGCCGAACTTTCTCGAGCTCTTGATCGGAAGATATTCGGAAGGCATCAAAACTACTCTGAAACCGGGAAAACTTGGCGTGGAACTGACCTTCCTTTGCCAGGATCTCTTCCTGATGTTTCACCTCCAAAGCTGCAACCTTATCCGAGAGTACCTTATTCTGAAGCACTAAAGCACTCCTCTCTTCTTCGGATTTAGCTAACAGGCTGACATACCGAGCATGGAGAATCTCGAAAGTTCCCTGGAGCTCAACCTTTTTATCCTGCTCGATCCTCAACTGACCCCTGATCAGAGCCCCAGCCGTGCTAGCTTCAGATGCTTTCTTCTCATAATCCTTCATTTTCTGGATCACCGAAATAACCTCATCTTGCAAACGAAAATTGTTTCTTTCTAGTTTGGAAATACGATTCAAGGCATTAATGGCGTGGATCGCTGGCAACCCAGATAGCTGGAGATGCTGTGGAGAGAATCCTTGGCAGACATATTCTCCAGATGGCCGAGGAGCTCTCGGGTACAACCTTTAAAGGGAAAAGTGGCTGCACGAGCTAAATATGCCGGAGCATCAAAGACAAACAAAAGCTCTTGAGTTCGGAGGAACGTCTTCCCGGCCTCATCCATGTGGCCATACCTTTGTAAGAGCTCCTGGTCGGCTATCAGATCTATCGGAAGAAACGGAGTAGCATCATCCGACAAGGGCATAGCTGAAGATGCGCCTTCAGTAGAAGATCCACCATGTGACCAAAAATGCAAGGGGGTCTTCCCCCGATAATACCGCCACATCCCAGAAGGGGAACAATGAGACGCCGGGTCATAGGAAGTACCACTAGAGGCCTGCTGAAGGTTGGACGGAATGGTGACACTCGGTTGGCCAAAAGTGATAAAAGGAGAATGGACAAATGCTTCAAGAGATGGGGAAGAGCTGATGTCACAGACTTCGACATTCTCCTGAGGAGCGGCACTAGGTGCAACAGAGGAACCACCGACAATAGCGCCAACATCATCGTCCATGATCTTTTTCAAAGGACGCGTGATGAGAGCGGTACTGTCATGAGTACCCTCCTCGGAAGTCTCATCCACCAACTTGTACTTCAGTTTTGGGGCAATAGACTTTGTGGCGGTAGTTTCGGAAGCCCCTTTCTTAGACTTCGGGGCTCGAGAGGCTTTTTTGGAAACTTTCTCCCGAGGGCCCATAGCTGACACCAGGATGAGATCGGCCTCCAACCTCAAAGTGACAGGATCCGAAGGCTCTTCAATCCTGACGGATGTAAGAGGCTGCACGACAAGAGGAGCTCCAGAAACCTTCGGAGAAGAAATCTTAGAAACTTTCTTCTTCCCTTTACTAAGCGCAGCCCGCTAGCGAGCAGAGGAGAGAGTAGCCATATGGGCAATATCAGGTATAAGACGCTTCCCTTTCCCTAACAGTAACATAAAATGGGGAAACATTAGTGCAAAAGAGGGAACTATACAATGAGCCCCGCAGACGAGGAATGAATCACAAATAAATCACCTGGCATGGCTATGGATGTAGTAGTAAAGCCGATTCGGAAAAGGTTCTTCCCTTGGAAAACATGCTGGTAATGGCATCTCTTGTCAGAGAGCTTGCGAATGCGGAGGAAGGCGTCCTGAAACTCTACCGACAGAGTCTCGAGAGCACACGAATCGCCTACTACACAAAACAAAAGAAAGAAATGTCAGAATACCCCAAATAACCTAGAAGAGAGCCGAAAGAAACATATACGCACTAAGGACAGGTTTGAAGAAGGAACTTCTAGGAAGCACTGTGGGATTTTGAGGATTCCTGAGGTCATATACAAAATCTTCCCTCCAGGGCCCACGAACCCAGAACCACGGATTTTTCCACCCCTTAACAGAACTGGGCAAATAAGCAACAAGATTAGTATGGCGAGGTACCAAATAATAATATTCCTTCGTCCTATGATTCGGGGTAAGCCGATATAGAAAATTGATTTCAGTGGTAGTCAAGAAGGAATACTTCTTCTTTCGAAAGAAAACTAAAATATCCCCATCAAAGCTGCCCAACCATTGGGAGCCAATTGAGCAGGGACTATACTCCAAAACTCAAAAATATCCCGAAGGCAAGGATGGAGAGGAAACCTAAGGCCAAGCTCAAGTTGCAACTCGTAGGCTGCGACAGCGTTCGGTGGAGCATAACACATGCGGCCATCAGGGGAAGGAAGGAAAAAATCGATACCTTCCCCACACTGAAATTTGCTGAGAGCGACGACGATACTTTTTCTCAACCACGAATCATCAAGAGTCGAGGAGACCTCAGCGGCAAAAAAAGGCATATCCCTGTCCCACCGTGGAAGTTCCCTGAGATGGGCCAATAGCCCAGGTCCGGCGTCAGTAATTTGAGGATTATGCTCTAGCGTGAAAGTAGAAATGAAATCGGTAACCCTCTGATTGAAAACAATCCGGGAAGGAGACGGGGGACCCAAACACTCCTCTTAAGATGACAAGGAAGACCCCGAGCTACCGAGCAAAGAATTTGTTGAACAGGAAGCGAATCTAGGAGATCTAAGAGGAGAAGAAGAACCCTCGCAAGCAATACCGTGCTACTTGTAACTGGAAATAAAAACGTGGAGAGATAGGGAGAAAGAAACTCTAAGCGCCGACAGCGAGAAAACTCAGAGAGACGAAAGGAGAGAGTCAGGAGAAGAAAGAGAAAAGAAAGAGAGGGGAGAATAATACCTGAAATAAGAGGAAGAACACACTGAATAAAAGGAACACCAACCGTTTATAGGATTAAAGGAAAAAAGAGGGAGAAGGGAAAGGGAAAAACTGACAAAAGGGTTCAAATTTCAAAATTCAAATCGACAGTTATACCTAAATACTAAAAATACCCCACACCTGAATGAAAATATCTCAAAGACGTCGCAGAGAACCCGATAATGCATGAACCAATCAGGATGAAGATAGCGAGTAGGAACAATGAAGAGTCGCGATGGAAAGAACCCTAATATCGCAGGCACCGAAGCATGAGGGATATAACCCGTGAAATAAGGTTCGACCCTGAACAATCTCAAATCATGAAATTATTCAGGCTCGAGGGGCTAATGTTATGGGTATTATATTACGCATGGGCGTAGCAGGCCCAAGAGCTCAATAACCTCTATTATACCTGAAGAAAAAGGCCCAACCCCATAGCAGCTCAAATTGTGGACAGAACTGAAAGGACAATCGAGACAGCCCAAAGAGGGGCGGGCAGCCCGAAGGCCAAGTCGAGAAAAGAACAAATAGGAATCCACTAAACAGGACGAAGCCAGAGAGCACCCTCGGCAAGAAACTTCGACGACGACATCCTCCTGCCCGAGAGTTCGGACGAGCGCCACAGCACCGAAAGTCAGCCTGTCCGAGGACCAAAGGGGGCAACGGAAGCAAGATAGTGAAAAGCAAGCACCATCATGAAGGTTGACAAGTACCACAGGCTAAAGAATAAGACTAGCGGGGAGAAGATATGTCTTGGACAACAATCCTAACTAAAAGACAACAACTGACTGACAAACCTTACTCTAATAACCAATGGGAAGCCAGCAAAGGATGGAGGCACTCTGGAGAACCCTGTAAAAGCAACCAACAACATCCAGACTCCTCCTGCAGCTGGTCGGCGTACTAAATAGCTTCTTTAAAGGCGGTTTGTCTCCATCCAAATGGTGCAAGGCGATTGGCTCCGGTTGAGGGTTAGGAGACAACATAAATAACCTCTCTTACAGGAGAGAGGTAGGTAAGTAATACTTGGCTCTAGACATTGCACTTGTAGAGAGAGAATTTTATGAGTGTTGTTCAAGAGGAGAGTAATAAAAATCGGTTGAGTTCTTTAGTGCGAATTGAGTTTTCTATTGGTTTGATCATGTTGTTTTGTAGTTTTATTATACTTGATTGTGTTCGTTCTTGATTCCGTTATAAAATATCTTTATCTCATAAACATCAATTAACGGGTCAAGAACAGCCATCAACAATAACTAAGTTTTTTTTTTTTAGTCACACAACTATCAAATTTGCTCGATCTTGGGACAAATTTTGTCTGAAAAATAAAAACTCCGATCGACGGCATTCTAATTTCTACGTGAACTCATACACGGGTGCACTCATGAACTGATGATAGCAGAATCCATACAACCTGATACGACCTTGAAATAAAGGAAGATTAAATATGCTTAAAGTTGAGATTTTTTTTTTAATTTCTCAAATGTGACAGAATAGAATAATTAACAATAGGAATAAAAGTTAGTGTTTTCTTACCATTAACCCTTATATAAATTACCAATAAAATTATTAATAACGGATTACCAACAGAAATATTTACCAACCAAGATTTTGCCAATGAATTTTATTGTTAATCCGTCGATGTTCTAATTTAGCAATGCAACTAAGACTTTTACCAATAAAATATTTCGTTGATAAAAATTAGATTTTTTTTCTCAAAAGGAACCTAGAGGTATACGTCAGTCAATTTAGTTCTATTTGATATAAAATAAAATGAGATTTGCTTGAGTATAGTATTTAAAAATATGCGATGTTTTGTTTTATTTGTTATTTGTTCAAGAATGATATTGAAATTAGTGTTGAGGGAGATGTCTTTGTAAATGGCCCAATGGAGGATGTAGGGTATTGAATAAACCTAATAGATTTGGAAACACATGTTGGTGGAATTAAAAGTTCTCATCATCTGATTGCTTATGAAAAATATGTGAATTTAAGAAACTAAAAAAACTATTGGACATGTTTTTGATCATGCAAGTGATGTGCTTTGAGGTGGGTATAAAACTCGTTTGAAGGCTTCAATTTTCTTTTTAAGGTTTCTTTTGCGCCAAATGTTGGTATGTTGGGGGCATAATGAATATGAGAGTGTTAAGAAATTTCTTGAACTTTTGAAATGAAGTAAGAACACAATAAGAGTGTTAAGATTGTTGCGTTTGAAAATGCTATGGATAATTGCCAAATGACATTTGCCACAATTCAAAAAAATATCATCAATTATTGTACTAAGAAAATAACTAAATTCATTATTAATGAGATTGGTAATGACTATTCTGATATACATATAGGCCTATGAGTCAAGTAATGTGTATTAAAAGGAACAATTTACTCTTTACTTGCATAATGTTGATGGAAAATTGAGAAGGGTAATGGAGTTATTTCGTAGACTTGTGCATATAGGTGTGAATATCTAGTCCCATTTAAACATTTAAAGATAAATATACCCTTAAATAATTTAAATTCTAAAAATAAATATTAAATACTCCCTCCGTCCCATAATAGACTTCACACTTTCTATTTTCGTCCATCTCACATTAAACTTCACCACCCAAAAAAGAAATATCACATCAATTCTCACTCCTAAAACTTCATTTTAGTTACAAGTTTACTACTCTCACCAAACACACACAACATATTTTATAATTTATTTATTATCTAAAAATACTACAATACCCTCCAAAAGTCAATAAAATTGGTTAAGTAGCAACTTTTCTTAAACTCTGTATCTACAGTAATGGTGCAGTTTATTCCAGGATGGAAGGAGTATATAATATTAGGATAATACGGTATAAACTATTACAATTCATATAATGAATATTGTGAACTCGATTCACACAGTGAAAATAAAAATAGAGCACGGATCCTGTGCAGCATCCATATACATATATAGGGATGTAAACGAACCAAACCGTTCGTGAACTATTCGAGTCTCGATTTGAAAAAAATCCTTCGAGTTCGTTCGCGAAACTAAACGAGCCGAGTTCGATTTTCGAGTTCGATTATTTTTTCGAGCCGAACTCGAGCCTGGGTGTGTTTGGCTCGAAAGCTCGCGAACGTTTTCGTTTACAGGCTCGCAAACATGTTTGCGAACGTGTTCGTTTATAGGCTCGCGTACGTGTTCGTTTATAGGCTCATGAACATATTCGGTAGTAGGCTCGCGAACATGTTCGGTATTAGGCTCGCATACATGTTCGAAGTATGCTCGAATAGTGCTCGTTAATAGGCTCGAACACTATAGTCAATATTTTAATTAATAATCAGTACTTCTAATAATTAATAAAAAATTGATAATAACTCTAGATACCGCTTTATATAAAAAATTTTATTATTCGTGAGACGATCTCACTCAAGCCTTACACTTTAAAAAAAATGAATAATTTTCAGTTTAACGAGCCCGAGCTCGAACTAATGACTAGTTTTTTATCGAGCCGAATTTGAGCTCGAGTTTGATTTTTTTATTTAGTAAAAATATTTCGAGTCGAGCTCATGAACTGTTCGCAAGCTATATATTTTACACACGAGCCGAGCTCGAGCCTAAAAAATAAAATCCAAATCGAGCTCGAGCCCCTTAAAAAAAATTCAAGCCGAACTCGAGTCTGGAGATGTTCTGCTCGGCTCGATTATGTCCTAATTAATTATAACATATTATCTTCAAAATGATTTTGTATACAATGCTTGTGAAAGAGAGAGAGAGAAATGCAATTCCTCTCTCACGTCAGACACCAAACCACGAGTTTACCTTGACTCAACAATGCATTATTTCCTCCAACTTAATTAATTCTTCACATTTTTTCTATCTGTCCTAATCCATCCTAAAAAGATTATAAAAGTTATAATAAAATTAAGTTTGTGAGTTAATCGAGTCATGAGTTACTCGTGCTTGAGTAAAAAAATAAAATAAAATAAAAATGGAAATCGATCCAAATTTAATTGATTTGAGTCGAGTTCAAGCTACTCGAGGAGTTTTCGAGCACGATCTTAATATACTCGGCTCGATAAGCTCGCGAGCTTAATCGAGCTAACATATACTATAAAATTTATTATATAATGCATTTTTTAATTAATTATTTATTTTAAATATAAATATAATTATTGAGCCGACATTTTTTCCTTTTAATATTCCCACCCCATATAAATATAAGCTCGTGAGTTAATTGTTGCTGGGATAAAAACTTTTTTCCTTTTAATATCCCCAACCCACATTTTTACTATCTCAAATATTTTATAATTATTAAATATTTACTTAATTATTTTATTAATTTTATACATTATCGAGTTAAATCTGAGTTTCTGAAATACATTATCAAGTCGAGCTCGAATTTTTAAAATTGAGTTCGGTGGAGTTTGAGCTTGTCACTACTCAATCGACTCATTTATCCCTATAAAAAAATCACAATTTCAATGAAAAAATTATATTCTTATTAATTAAAGTGTATATCATTTATAATAAAAAATAAATTCTCTTGTGAGACGTTACATATGTGAGATGGTTTGTGAGACGCCTTAAAATATGACTATTATATAGATAATGTATGTTTAATGATGGTTAAAATATGTTTTCTAAAGTATGATAAATGATGAATTAAAATATAATTTTAGAGTGTTATAATATGATTAATTATTAACATACTTTAATTACAAATAAATATATTTTACCTATATAATAAGCATACTTTAATAATGAGTCAATCCGTCTCATAACAGTCTCACAAAAAACCCATCTCACAAGAGAGTTTCTCATAAAAAAATATTATACCATTAAACAAATTATGCAGGATACAAGAGACCAACTCATTAATATAATTACATGCTGCACATAAAATATACTCCCTCCGTACATTGTCGATCTATCAATTTTACCATTTTGGGCCGTCCATCCTTAATCTATCCATTTCCCTTTTTGGACTATGGGATCCACACCCTCCACTAATACAACTACCTACTACACATAAAATAATAATATTCTTTAATCCACGTGTAAAAAATAAATGGATACATTGAGGATAAACGGAGGAAGTAATATTCTTCACTTACAAAAGTGTGATGGAGTACCAGGGGCGGATGCTTGTGTAGTGCTGGGGGGCTTTAGCCCCCCAAAAATTTTGAAAACCTCTACTATATATACTACTCCATATATTAGTATTCTTAATTATTTAATTTTATTTTAAACATCATAATATATATAATACTTCCTTTATTTTTTTTAGAATTTTTACAGTTATTATAGATCTGAAGTTTAAGAAATGTTGTTTTTCAATAAAATTTATTGATTTTTTAGAGTAACATACTCTTTTGCAGTAATAAATAAATGGTAAAAAGTTATGTGTATTAAGTTGGGAGTGTCTTTTTTTAAATAAAGTATATTGAAATGTTAATTCTTTTGAAAATCTTACCATTTTTTTTTGTGTAAAAATTGTAATGAGATCAACAAATAAGGATATGTGAAATGTGTAATGGGATTAAGGGGTATTTAATTTTGTTAAAATTTCTAACATAGTATATTATTAAGTATCAACATCTACCACAAAAAGAGTATGCACAACCATTAAAAAAAATATACTCCCCTCACGTTTACTTTTTGCACATGGATTAAGGAGTATTATTATTTTATGTAAAATGGGTAATTGTATTAGAGGGAAGTAGTGGGCCAGGGGTACCTCGTTGAGTGGTGGGGGCCCTGAAAATTCCCTTTAGTAGAATATATATATATATATATATATATATATATATATATATATATATATATATATATATATATATATATATATAGTATTTTAGTTATTAATGATTAATTAGTCTTTCTAATAATAATTTTAATCCTTCAAACTTTCTTCTAATTATTCTTGCACAATTAATTAAAGTTACACATTAATAGAGAAACATCTACCACTTTTTATCACAAAAGGCTCTATAATTTCTCACATTGAATCAATGGAAATTACTTTCTGCACTTCCTTTTTTTAATTATAGACATTGAAAGTTGTATGAAAATATCTCTAAAAATATTTTTACTGCAAGTTATGCTTTTATATTTCACTATTTATACTCCCATCCTCTCACAACTATCATCACATTTCATATTTTTATTCGTCCTATAATAACTTGCACCACTTAAAAGAAACTAATGCATGTTACATTAACTCTATTATTTAAAAAGACTACATTATTCTTAAAAAAATCAATAAACTAGTAAAAATATCCCATACTCTACATCAACAGTTTCGGAGCTAGTAAAAAAAAATTTTAGCCCCCCTAAAATTTAGGTCTAGCTCCGCCCCTGGGGAGTACGTTGCTTGAAAACATGAGATGAGGTCTTGATCAATGAGAATGAGAAAAAATTGTTAAACTTTATTCTTGATTGAAAGAGTACGTTATGTCGTGAATTGGTCTGCCCTTCAATGAAATCTACTCTTATTTCATATATGATGGGAAAAAAACAGTTGTAAATGTAGTATTTCAGAATCAGTCCCTTCTACAAGACTACAACATAAATTGCAGTGAGGACCAATCTCGTTTTCCTCATCCCCACCACAAGACTTTAGTTTCAGTTATTTTCATACACTTAGTTTTCAATTCTTTAAAATTAGGGCTGATTAATGTAGTTTGAAAATTTTTTTTATACAAGTTTTTTCGTGTAGTATCTTTATTCATTACACCCAAATAAACATTTTGGTAAATTTTATGGCTTCAAAAAGTAATTTAGAGACAAATCTGTCATTGGGTTTAGAGCATCTGCATGCATTGGTTAATAGGTTTGAATAGTCTTTTCCATCTCCCAAATTTTAGCATATTTCTCAATTAAATTTGACCAACACTCATGTTGATTCCTCAATTTAAACTCACTATTTATGGAATCCACTATTATTATACTCCCTCATTTCCATCCTAATAATTACATATTTTCTTTTTGGCATCTCAATGGTTACATTTTTCTTTTTGTTGTATGAGAATTACACAAATTAATTATTTCTCTCTTTTATGAGCCCACACATCACACAATACAAGTACCAATTATTATACTCTATACGTCTCACGTATTTATTCGCACTTTCCAACATTTTATTAATATTAAAATACACTATACATCCTACCTACTTTTTACATTTTATTAGTCAATCCTAACAACTTTATTCACTTTTTTACACTTTATTCATCATTTCAAATTATTTTATTTACTTTTTCTCCTTAAATTACTAATTTATCCCTACTTTTTCTTACATCATATATTAAAAAAAAACACTTCTTAAACTCCGTGTCCACTGTGTCCGTATAAATGTGAACAAGACGGAGGGAGTTTTTCACGCCCCCACCGCCCCTGTCCTGGGGGTTGGTGAAGAAGGTAAACCACAGGATGTGCCTCAAGTAATTTATAGGGAGGGCATACTGTTTAACTTATGCTTGAAGGGGTCAAATCCATGCCAAAGACAGGATTCGAATTTCGAATCCCCCACACTGCAGCTATAAGCTCAGCTGAAAGGTCTTTCCACTCTTCCCCTCTACCACTTGAGCTAAGCCTTGGGGTAGTTTACTGATGGAACTCGAGGGGGAGAGAGGGTAGATTTGGAATCTAAACCAAATTTCACGTTAGACAGTTCATTAATATTTTTAATTTAAACTAAAAAAATACAAAGGATGCTCTATTGCTTTTAACTCGAATCCTGCACCTTTGGCATGAATTTGGTCCCTTGCAAGTACAAATTAAACAGTGAATTCTCAGTATAAATTACTTGAGGCACATCTTGCGAATTACATTATCCACCAATTTTCTGGGCGGTGGGAGCACCATTTTTAAGTGAGATTTACTCCCTCCGTCCCGGGAAGTATTTCACGTATTGGTGTGCGCGGAGTTTAAGAAAATTTTGTATTTTTATGTATAAAGTAAGAAAGAGAATATATATTTTAGTTGATTTAATGAAAAAGGTGTGTAAAGTTATTGAGAGATGTGGAAAAAGTGTGTAAAGTTTTTGGGAGATGTGAAAAAGCAAGTATTATATTGGGATATGTGTAAAAAGTGAGTATTAGTATAATGTATTTTTACCAAATTTAGTAAAAGTAAAGTGTGAAATACTTTGAGGGACGGATGAAAAAGGAAAGTGTGAAATACTTTGGGGGACGGAGGGAGTATGCATTGACAAATAAATAATGTTGGTTAAATTCCATGTATCCAATCTCTGAGTACAGTACACCAGACGACTTTTCAAGTCATGCTTCAATCTTTACTTGTACAATCTTCCTTCTTCATCAATTGCTCTGTCGTTCTTTCTCAATCTGCAATGCCGTTTCCACCATCACCCTTTCTTCTCTTCCTCCTCTTCACGCTCTCTGCAACTGCATGGGCTCAGAACATAACCCTCGGCACGCCTCTCTCTGCAACTGAAACCTCCAATCCATGGCGTTCCCCCTCCAGGGATTTCGCCTTTGGCTTTCGCCAGCTTCCAAACGATCCAAACATTTTCCTGCTTTCCATTTGGTTTGATAATATCCCCGACAAAACCATTGTCTGGTATCAAAGAACCATCGACGCCGTGCCTCGTGGTTCAACCCTAGAGCTCAACGCTAGGGATAGCCTTGTTCTTCGTGATCCTCAGAGGAGGCTAATCTATTCCACTAGTGGCCTTGTTGATCCAGTGGCTTATGGATTATTGAATGATACTGGAAATCTTCTTCTGCTGCGCGCTGATTCCTCTGTGTTGTGGGAGAGTTTTAGGATCCCTCTGATACTATCTTGCCCACTCAAACAATTGAGATCAGCGAAGCCCTAATTTCGCGAAAATCCCAATTCAATTTCTCCCAGGGTAGATTCTCTGCCAACATGGAAGATAACGGGAATTTCGCTTTCAGCACCAAAAGCGTGACTTCGAATTCAGATTATGACGATGAGTATTACAGCAGCTCAACTTCTGATTCAGTAAACGCTAATAATTCAGGGATTCGGGTGGTTTTCAGTGACAGAGCCTCCATTTATGTCCTGAGAAGAAATGGGCAGACCCAACCTCTTACCTCAAGTTCGATCCCTCCACCTTCAGAGAACTATTACCGAGCAACTCTCAATTTCGATGGAGTTTTCACACTTTATTATCATCCCCGGGATTCCGGCAACGATTCGAGGTGGCAGGCTGCTTCCTCTCTGCCTGATAACATCTGTAACAACATCAATGGAAGAACAGGTAGTGGGGCGTGTGGGTATAACAGCATCTGTAGACTCGAGAATAGGAGACCCGTTTGCGAATGCCCAAGAGGTTTTTCCCTGAATGATCCTAATAACACCAATGGCGACTGCAAACCGATGTCGATTGGCCATTCAATGATTACCAACAAATATTCCCTAGTTCGGAACAAGTGTGCCGTAGCGCCTGCTTGAATGATTGTCTCTGTGCTGTTGCAATTTTCAGGAGTGGAAGCTGTTGGAAGAAGAGACTTCCACTCTCTAATGGCAAAGTTGACACCACTCTGAATGTCAAGGCTTTTCTCAAGTTCAGGAAAGGTGATAATCCATTGGTAAGTCCAGATCTTCCAAATACAAAAAATCCTGCTAAACCAAGAAAAGATTAGAAAACATTGGTTATTGTTCTATCAGTTCTCTTAGGTAGCTCAGTATTCATTATCTTCTTGTTGATTGGTGGAGCTTTGCTTGTTGGTTTCCTCATACGAAGCAAGAAACTCCCTCCCATCCCTATTCTCAACGCATCGGGTTCGAATCTCCGCTGCTTTAGCTACAAAGAGCTAGTTCAAGCCACCAATGGGTTCAAAGAAGAAGTGGGAAGAGGTGCTTTTGGGATTGTATACAAAGGGGTGATTCCAGCACCCAATGGCTCCAACACCGTAGTTGCAGTGAAGAAACTGCACGGAGTGGCTCAAGATTCAGAGAAGGAATTCAGGACAGAAGTGAACGCAATTGGACAAACCCACCACAAGAATCTAGTACCTCTTGTTGGATTCTGCGACGAAGGGCCTCACCGTTTGCTGGTGTACCACTACATGAGCAATGGAACATTATCAGGTTTCCTCTTCGACCATGATGAGAAACCAACTTGGGACCAGAGGACTCAGATAGCATTCGGGGTAGATCGAGGGCTGACATATTTGCACGAAGAATGCAGCACCCAGATCATCCACTGCGACATCAAGCCTCAGAACATACTCCTAGACGAATACCACAACGCCCGGATTTCAGACTTCGGATTGGCGAAGCTGCTGATGATGAACCAGAGCAAGACCATAACCAACATCAGGGGTACCAAGGGGTACGTTGCTCCCGAGTGGTTCAGAAACACGCAGATCAGCACGAAGGTTGATGTTTACAGCTTCGGGGTGGTGCTGTTGGAGACGATCACGTGCAGGAAAAGCTTGGAGGATTTTGAATCGGGAGACGGGGCGAGCCCGATCCTTACAGACTGGGTTTGGGACTGCTTTAGTGAAGGAAGGTTGGATAGGTTGGTGCAGATGGATGAAGAGGGAGATGGGAAGATGGTGGAGAGGTTTGTGAAGGTGGGGATATGGTGCATCCAAGAAGATGCGAGTTTGAGGCCTACAATGAGGAGGGCATGTCAAATGCTTGAAGGGATTGTTGAAGTTGGTGTCCCCCCATGTCCCTTTGCTTTCACCTGTCTTTCGAGAAAATTGAGCATATCCTCATCAACATGTATAAGCCACAAGGCATACCTTCGCCTACTTCTTCCCAAAGCTTTTTTCTAGCTTAATCATCTGCTGATGATGGGATTCACTATTTCATTTCACCTATATTCCATCAAGTGTATCAATACTTCACATAATTGACAAGTGAAATACCGAATCACATAATTCATCAATTCCTACTTACTGACAATGGTGACAATTTCATGAATTTTATTCTGGAGAATAGGTTTATTTGACTATACTCGTTTGCGATCAATATAGCTGATAAATTTTTTGTTTGGTTATAGTTATGAAATACGTATTCATGTGGACTTGTTAGAGCTAATACTCGTCTGTTATCGTTTTTCTCTTTAGTTAAGAGTTCCATGAAGTATTCTTACACCAGTGTTTACCTTCGCTTTATTTGTGTTGGTTTAGTTAGTTATATTTCCTATTATGCCCTTTACGCTATCTTATTTAAATAGTAGGAATTAGGGTTTTTTTTGTAATTAGATATTGTTTTTTTTTTTGACAAAGTAAGTTGTTAGTACCGTTAGTAGTTAGTATACCAAGTCTTCATACACTCTTATTTCTCCTCCTATTTGTTCTCAATGGAAATTGAACCTGGGTATCCCACCACCTTAGTGAGGAGCTCAGTGGCCAGATGAGTTAGCCCACCTTGTTTGTAATTAGATATTGTCATATTGAAAGCTATAATAATGAGAATGCCCACCTGATTTGTAATTAGATATTGTCATATTGAATGCTGTAATAATGAGAATTTTCTCATAGTTTCTATTTTAAGGGTTAATCGCAAATAAAGTCCCAACAATATTTACTTTAATTGCGAATAAGTTTAAACCTCTGGAAATTTGCAAATTAGTACATCACTTTAAAGTATTTTTACAAAAAGAACCACCGGGCAGCGGGAGGCCTGCCCCGTCGCTGACTTGTCCGTAAGTCTCCCGCTACCCGATGGTTCTTTTTGCAAAAATACTTTAAAATGAAGTACTTATTTGCAAATTTTCAGAGGTTTTGACTTATTCGTAATTAAAGTAAAGGTTGAGACTTTATTTGCAATTAACCCTTTTATTTTTCCTAGTTTCGGTTCTTGTTTACTACTCCCTCAGTACCTCACAAAGGGATCCATTTGCGTTTTGTACGTGGATTAAAGAGTATTATTATTTAATGTGTGATGAGTAGTTGTATTAGTGAGTGTGTGGGACCAATTTTTAGTTGTATTAGTAGGTGTGTGTGGATCCCATGTATGTAAAAAAAAAAAATGAGACCCTTGGGGGCACACACCCAAAATAGAAAAATGAAACTATTTGGAGCGGACGGAACTATAATCGCAACGACAAGACGAAATCTTGATAGATATGATTAGGTCAGAGAATACACACACTTTCATTCATCACAACTAGATTCTTTTAATAGCATCACCGGTAAAGACTAAAGAAAAGAAGACTACAAAGCAAACGATCACAAAAGAAACTGATAAAACCTTCTACTCAAATTCGTGAATGGAAGGTCAGTAATTCATCTTGTATACAAATAAAAATCCAGAGAATTTAAGTTAATTTTGCCAATTCCGCCATGCACACACAAACAATCCACAAACAAAGAAATAACAAGCTTTTCTTAAAGACATCAGGACAGCTTCCTTAGCAGTAAAGGTTACGAGAAAAATTCGGTTTGTGGTTGAAAGAAACACATGAACTCATGTTTTTTATCGTTTTTATAAGGACGGCCCAAGTTGATGATAATCAATAAATCAAATATACGAAATCAAAATAAAATAAAAGAAAATAAGTAAGAGAAATAATGTTAAAGGACAAGTAATAAGATATATGAGACTAAAAACAATCAGAGTGCTTAGAAAATATTTTATTATGCAAAAGGAATGGACGAGATATGTATTAATAGACTAGAGACGATCAGGGTTACCAAAGTTGTAGACCTTTACAAAGACTAAAAAAAACTCTAAAGATTGATGCCCAACATCTATGTATTTACTATTCTCCAAATCATCTTTAAAAGGTACTATCTAACAAGGTCAAACGATGGATTAATTTCTCTCGTGGATTTAAATACCATATCGGTCAAACCTAAACACGATGTATTATCATGCTAATTCTAATATTATGGAGGGTTGTTGACTTGTTTCCGTTGCACCTCAAGCAATATCCATATAAAACATACATATAATGGAACTTAATTAACAAAACCAACAAATTTTTTTTAGACTAAGAATCTAAAGGCTCTGAATTGCAAATTAATCAATAACTCATTAAATTAACATGCTATCCATAATTAACAAACCATGTCACACTTATAATTCATGCATAGCAAATCCTATAAGAATAAATCAAATACTCAATCATGTCCCTACCACATTTAATTTGTATAATAAAATAAACATTAAACACTAATCATGTCTTTAAACTCACAAGAGAGATTAACTTAACATAATTAAAATATCAAATATGCTTCATTACAATAAATCATGGAGTTTAAGCTTTATTGGAGATTACAAAAATATTTTTTTAAAAAAAATCGCTGGCAATTTCTTGTAAAGAATTCTTCGATTTCTTATTGATTGGTGCAACCTCTTCTCCTTAATTCCAATTAGTTTTCAACATCAGTCTTAATTCCAATTAGTTTTCAACATCAATAAGAAATTAGGATGGGTCTTATTTCAAGTAGTGTTCAACACCAATAAAAAATAAGAAATTAGTATGGTTGAGTATTAGAAATGTATTTTTGGAATGATAGAAGAAAAAATAAAAATGGAGGACAAAAAAAGAGAGAAAGAGTGTAGTGTGGGTGGCCTTCAAAATAAACTGAATTGAGGTGGTTATATATATATATATATATATATATATATATATATATATATATATATATATATATATATATATATATATATATATATATATATATAATGATACATATATTTTCCAATAGGATGGAACCGACAATGTCGGAAATGTATGAATCTATATAATTTATGGATTTTGAAGAAATAATAGATTTCAGTCCTGGTTCTAAAGCCAGAAAGATTATTTCGGAAGATTTTAAGAGTGAAGGTTATACACTCTTCAGAGATTGGTTTTTTGATAACTTTACTAATAATGAAATTAGTAAATTTCAAAATGAGTTTTATAAAACTTGTGAAAAGAAAAATATGATAATATCATTTACATCATGGTTTATAGAAACATATGTTAAGAATTATATTCTTATTTTGGAAAGAAATTATACTTTGCAAAATGGCTCAGTGGTTTCAGGAAAATATCCTCCACAGCAACCATTTAAAATCAATGATTTAAATTTTTTAGCATTTGCTAAATTAATTGAAGATGATACACTTCAAGTTACATGTAAACATATTAATAATATGTTTAAAAGTCAGAATTATACTAATTTATCATTAGTAATAATGGGTGAACAAATTCAATCTATCAATGATAAATTGGATTTGATTATAAATATAATTAATAAAAAATCTCTTGATAAGGGAAAAGAAGTAGTTGAAAATAAGGAAAAAACTTCTACATCAGAAGTTTCTAATGTTCCTATAAAAAAGGAAATATTTCCTAGTTTTCAACCTCCTCCAATAATTTCTAATTTTAAACTTCAACCATTATATGAGTTAGAGAAATACCTTGAAGAAAAGTTTGATAAACTTAGCATAAGAACTCTTGATAGAGAGTTGGATGATAATTTAATAGAAAACCTAGAATATAAAAAGGTTTTTCAAGATCAAATAAATAAAATCCATAATAAATGGGCAGATAGACCTATTCAAAGTAAGTTCTATTATAATAGACATACTCCTATGGATGTTTTACATGAAGAATATACTGATATTATTGATATCAGTTATTCTGGTTATAAGATTTATGAATGGAATATTGATGGATATTCTAATAAACAGATTTATAATACTGTTCATAGAATGTTAATGTATTCTACAATATGTAAGAATAGTCAAAATACTGATAAAACTATTGCAGCAATGATAATAGCTGGATTTACAGGCCAACTTAAAGGTTGGTGGGATAATTATTTAAATTCACAAGATAGAGATAATATTTTAAATGCTACAAAGCAAGAAGAAAATAAAATTCTTGAAACTGCAGTATATACATTAGCAGTAAATGTAATTGAACATTTTACAGGAAGATTTAGTGATAATAGTGATACTATTAGAACATTATTACAAAATCTACGATGTAGAACACTTTCTGATTTTAGGTGGTATAAAGATACTTTCCTAAGCAGAGTTATGGAATTACCAGAGTGTAATAATACTCATTGGAAATCCAAATTTGTTGATGGATTACCAAGCTTATTCGCTGAAAGAATAAGAAAAACAATAAAGGGTGATAATATTACTATTCCTTATGAAAAATTCACATATAGTGCTCTAATAGACACTTGTATTCAAGAAGGATTAGCTTTATGTAATGAGATAAAGTTAAATCAACAATTAAAAAGACAAAGTTTCTTGGAAAAAAAACAATTGAGAGAATTTTGTCAACAATTTGGACTGGAAAATCCTTCATCCAGTAAAAATAAAAAAGAAAAGATTTATAAATCTAAACATAAGAGACATTCTCCTAAACATATTGAAAGAAAAAAGAAAAGAAGGGAAGAAAATTTCCAAAGGAAAAATGAATTCCAAAAGAAAGCATATATGAAAAGATTCAATAAGAATCAGAAAAGATATTGTACAATATGTAAAAGAAAAGGTCATACCAATGAATTCTGTTGGACAAAGAAAAGAATTTCTAATTTAGAAATTCCTGATGATATAAAAAGAATAATAATACAATCTTTAATAAAAAAATCTGAATCTGAGGAATTAGAATCAGAAATTTCTATTACTTCTGAATCAGAAGAAGAGATTATAAGGAATTTAGATAATGAAGAATTTTCTGAATCAGAAGAATGTGAACCATGTAAAGAAGGATTAATATGTCCTAAAGAAATAAATAATATTGATCATAATCAATCTGAATTTTATAAAATTATGTCTCAATTCTCTAATATGAGTATTAATGTTTTGGATTCTCAAAATATTTTTGAGTTATTAAAATTAATAAAAGATCCTTTATTAAGGACTAAAATAATTGATGAATTAGGAGATAATACTTCGACATCTACTTCTAATAAAGAAGAAGAAAGAATAAATAATATTCTAAATAAGAATAAAGCTTATAATATGTCAGAGGTTATGAACCAATTAAAAATGAAACATCAAAGTCAAAGAGATATATCTCTACCAGATATTTATAAAGAGATTAACAATCTGAAAGAAGAAATAAAATTCTTAAAAAATAAAAATTTTATTCAAGAATCTAGAATATCTAGATTAGAGAATGATATTAAGGGAAAAAATATTATACAACCAGATATTCAGAATAATTTACCTATGATAGAAAAGGATAATTTTCTATCTACTATTGAGACAGTTATATCTCAAAAATGGTACATAAAAATATCATTATTAATTGATAATCATTATACAAAATCATTTATTGCTCTTATTGACAGTGGAGCAGATTTAAATGTTATTCAGGAAGGATTAATTCCTACTAGATATTTTCATAAAACAAGTCATACTCTATGGCATGCTGGTGGTGATAAACTCCAGATAGAATATAAGATTCCTAAAGCATATGTATGCATTAATAATAAATGCATTTCACAAAGTTTTATACTTGCAAAAAATATTTCTAACCAGATTATACTTGGTACACCATTTTTAAATAATATTTACCCCATAAAAAATATTGATAATAAAGGGATTATAGGTACTTTTCAAGGTAAAGATATTTTCCTTGAATTTATTGTGGAACCAATTGTTAAAAAATTACATAGTCTTTATGATAATATTAAGGCTAAGCAAAATCAAATAGGATTTTTAAAACAAGAGATTAATATTGTTACTATTAATGAACAATTAAAAAATCATAAATTACACTTGGAACCAAAGTACGCCTGCCATAAGCTGAACATAGACCCTAATATCCCGCCATTCCACCAGAAAAAGAGAAAGCTCAGTCTAGAAAAGAACGCGGCCATGGAGCTGGAAGTGCATAAACTGTTGGCAAGTGGAAAAATTAGCGAATGCAAGTACCCGATAAGAGTACAAAATCCAGTTATGGTGAAAAAAGGAAGGGTCATGGAGACTATGCATCGATTTCACCGATCTAAACAAGACTTGCCCGAAAGACAGTTATCCTCTACCGTCTATTGACCAGATGGTTGATGCCACGGCCGAACATGAGATAATGAGCTTTATAGATGCATTTTCGGGGTCCATCAGATTCCCATGCACCCGGATGATAAGGTAAATATGACTTTCTTTTGCGGAAATGAGGTTTATGAATGGAATAACATGCCGTTTGGTCTGAAGGCCAAATTGAAAAAATAGTCGAGGTCTACGTGGATGATACCGTGGTGAAAAGCCTGAAAAGGATGGATCATTTCAACCATCTAGGAAAGGTGTTTGAAATCTTCCGACGTTATGAAATGAAACTAAACCCGAAGAAATGTATATTCAGAGTGAGTAAGAGGAGTTTTCTTGGATATTTGGTCAGCTCAAGAGGGATCGAGATGAACCCAGAAAAGGTAGAAGCAATCCTGAAGATGAACCCGCCAAGGCACATGAGCCATTATAGAGGAATCATGGATGACACCGATCAGGGCATATTTGGAGAAAGGAAAGATACCTGCGGATAAAGATAAGGCTCGGCAGATCCGGCTTCGATCGGTGAGATACGTCTTAATAAAAGGGAAGTTGTACAAGAGAGGGTATTCATCACCACTCCTGAAATGCTTAACTCCTGAGGAAGCGAGCTATGTACTAGCAGAGATACATGAAGGAATATGCGGCAACCATACATGAGAGATCGCTCTGGCACACAAAGTGATTAGGCAAGGCTATTTCTGGCCAACACTAAAAAAGGACGCCACTCAATATGCGAGGGCGTGCGCAACGTGTCAAAGACTAGCTCCGATAGTTAGAGCACCCTCGGAACAACTAACCTCAGTGTTCAGCCCGTGGCCCTTCGCAAAATAGGGGATTGATTTAATCGGACCGCTACCAACTGGAAAAGGAGAAAATAAATTCAATATCGTGGCAGTAGATTATTTCACAAAATGGGCAGAGGCAGAGCCCCTTTCGACGATCACCGAGGCTAAGATCGAGAAATTCATCTGGGAAAATATCATATGCCGATTTGGGATACCATTTGCCACAGTGACCGACAATGGCAAATAGTTTGACAATGCCAAACGCAGAAAATTTTATAAAGATTACAACATTAAGAAGTGGTCCTCCATGCCATACCACCCGCAGTCTAATGGGCAAGTCGAAGCGGTGAACAAGATCATCAAACATACTTTGAAAGCCAGGTTGAGAAGCTAGATGGAAAATGCCCTGAGGAACTGCCGGGAGTCCTGTGGTCATATAGAACAACGACGAGAACCTCCACTAATGAGACCTCATTCTCGATGGCCTTCGGTGCTGAGGCGGTAATTCCCATAGAAATTAGAGAACCCAGCCCTAGGATCGCTCTCCACTAAGAAGGGACAAATGATGAATTGATTCAAGAAAGTCTAGACCTATTGGAGGAAATGAGATTGAACGTGGAATTTCATAACGCGATTTACAAGCAGAGAGCAGAGAGATTCTACAACTCCAAGATAAAGTTGAGGAGATACAAAGGTGGAGAACCGGTGCTATGGAAAGTATTGGGCCCAATGGCACAGGGTAACGGCTAAATCTGGAAAAGTGCCTACATGATCAAGAGAGTTCTGGAAGGAGGAGCATACGAGTCGGAAGAGGTAGATGACAAGAAGATACCACACCCCTGGAATGCACAACATTTGAAAAAGTACTACTAATGAAATAGAGAGCGGGGCGAATAAGGTTAGTGATGCAACTTTAGTTACAACTTTTAATTAAGGCATTAGGCCATACTCTGTGGAAATGGAAATTGTGTAAAAACCTTTTCGGGATATGTGGTTAAGGAGGTCATTATGCGTAGGGATATCATTACTTTATGAATATTAATTCGTAAACTTCACCTATGAACTCAAAAAGAATACTACATACATAAATAAAAGGATTATGAAATGGCAAGGGCGGCAATGGAGCTAAGACTTAAGAATAAAATATACCGAAGAAAAAACTATCAAAAGGAAAAACAAAAGGCATGCCAAAATAAAATGGGCAGGATCGGAAATCGGAATAAAAAGGGAACGTATCGGATCTCTGGGGAAGCAGAATAAAAATACCAAAGTATTGGAGTCGAGAGTCAAAACAAGAGTCAAGGTATCTGATGAGAATTACAAGGCTAATTAAGAGGATCTCGGTATAATGGGAATAGATCATTTCAGATAAAGGTTGAAATAGCGGAACCAGAAAGAGAAGGTAGTAACTGACCTCGGAACAGCATCAGGAAGGGACACAAGCAAACATATATAACGGATACATGTAAAGATTGGAATATGAGGTTCGGAGTAAAGGGAATAGACCTCAGAATGTCGTTGGGAATAAACACGAATATGCACACAGGATGGACGAATAGAGAGGTTGGAAAATTAAGCTTGGAGCAAGGGAAATGAGCCTCGGAATAATGGGTGAAATGACGCAAAGGCACAATACGGAATAACCTAAGTAAAACCGAAGACAGTGGAAATGAGAGGAAGGTTTGGAATCTCGGCATCGGATAGGGATTCAGAACCACAAATGCTCAGCGAGAATGAATGACAAAAGCATAAACCTCCTTGCCCAAGGTGAACAAAGCAAAAAGACGCATTACAAGTGATAAAAGCAGAACTAAGAACACCGACAACATTGAATTAATTAAAGGTAAATCAACTACTCGTAAATAGCCAAATTCACAAGCCAAAGGGACATCGGCGAACAAGTCTACCAGACAAAGACAAAACGAAAATGGAGGAAATCAATAGCTAAAGTTCATACACAGTCAGGGTAAATACAATTCCAAGCAACACCGGGCTGAGGGTAGAATAAAACCAACTGGCAAAGGGAAGAAAAGTGTGGACTTCAATCTTTCTTTCGACTGCTGATGGAATGGAAGATGCTCGCCATCTTATCCTCCATATCTTTTAGCACGGCCTTGGCACAGACGTCCATCTCCTCTGCTGAACTAGAGCGCGGAATCCACTGCTCCAAGGGTCGAATACGAGCCTTAGCTTCAACCAACCTAGCGCGCGCCTCAGCGGCCTCGACTCTTGCAGTATCTCTAGCAATCTCAGTCTCGGTCAAACTCGCCTCTACAGACTCGAGAGTAGCCCGCCCTAAATCAACCTCCAATCATTCTCTCTGGTGCGTAACAATGTTGGTTAGCTTGGCATTCTCGAGCTCCAGGGCATTCAATCTCTCTTTGAAATTGACGAAAGACCCTTCGGAACGGTCAACAAGCCGACTGGCGAACAAACGGTATTGGTCCATCAAATGCAGAGAAGAAATAAGGGAGGCAACATCAACTCCAGCCATCACGGCCAAACCAAAGGAGTCTTGGGAAAGAGAAAGGGGGACAACAGTCGGCAGAACACGGTGAGGGGCCAGATGAGAGGTACCTGCAATAAAACCCTGAGTCCCTAACTCCTGCAGTTCGGACAAGTCAGGTTCCTCATCTTCCTCAACTGTACCTTTTCCTCACACACGGGCCCTTTCAGCGGCTAACCTGGCAGCTTCAGCATCAGCATCGGTAGGGTCAATTGTTGCGGTAATACCTGTAGGGTTCGGATGGGGAAAAATAACTGTTGGGACGACTTGAGAAGTCGAGGGAGCAGAACTAACATCAGATCTGGGGGCAGACCTCACCCTCGGTCCAACCATCATGTCGTAGTCCGCGGCCTCAGAACTACTACCCACCTCAATTTCGGGAGCCCCCATCGGTTCAGGATCCTCCTCGGGGTCCTCCTCCGGATCTTCTTCAGGATCCTCTTCCTGGATCTTCCTCCGGATCCTCCTCGGAATGCATCTCGACCTCAGGCTCGGCAATGGAAAGATCTATAAAAGGACACCGCGGATAAAGATCCAATGAATACGAAAAGAATAAGGTAGCTCGAATGGAGGTAATTATCCCCCTTAACCTTTTAGGGAGAAGGTCGAACTCACCAATGGAAGAGGATGGACTAGGCACATAGCTAATTCCAGTTGACCGAGAAGGCCCACCATGCTCATAAACACTCCTTTCTCTCTTTCTAAGCAAGGAAGCAGAAGCGGATTCAGAACCAAGAACGAAAAAACACTAGAAGGGGCATCGATAGAATGACACAATCGTGGATGGGGAGGAGACAAAGGGGGCAAAGCCCTATTTTCGGTAAGCTGCAAAACCAACAGATCCTCGCCAAGCTTCATGTCTTCAGACCCAACAGACGGGTCATCCATCTCTTCATCTTCGTCGCGAGAGGAAGAACGGGCAGAGTAGTCGGAGTCATCTTCCTCATCCGAAAACTGATACACATACTTATACGGAGTTAACGACAAACCAGTCACAGAACCAGTCGATCCCACCAGAGATAAGGCACTCTAGAGCTCACCTATAGAACAAGATAGAAAGGTCAGTCATGAAATAAAGGGAACAGGAATGGACCTAGAAAAGGGAGTACCAGTGGTTGCGCTACGGCCAAAAGTAGACAACCCAGCCGAAACCAGGATGGGCTTGGAAAGCAATGGAGAGACACGATAAGTATTCCCTCTGCGAGATAAAATCTCGTACACATGGCAAAAACCATTGCTCAGCCGCTCAAGAGGACGACGAGGGGGACTTGCATGACATAAATATCAGAAAGGAACATCAGAGACCATTCAGAACTCGGAAGACAGAGAAGAACCATACACTTATCCAATGGAAAAAATCAAACAGGAAAAGTCACGGAAATACCATTGACACGGGTACGATAATCGCCACCCAACCAGAGCCAGGCCTGCTCCCAGCTTCGGCCAATAACATCAGAAGCCCCCATAAAATGATGGTTATCACGGAGAAGAAAATGGTAAAAACCACCAGAACGACCAGATAGAGCATAAAAAAAGAGGAACTCTAGTTCGAACAGATCTCATATGGTGTGGCCCAACACGTAAAACAGTGACATAGTGGATATTAGACGCAACCAAGAAGAGGACAGTAGCTGGCCTACAGCCATGTCCCACCTCTGCAACAGTAAACCGATAACAGGGGGAAGTGGAAGGTACAAACCGGTAAGAAAGAGATAGTAAAATACAGTGCGACCTGGGGGGATCAGAGAGAGGAACACCATCCAAAGAAAGCTCGAAGATGACATTAAGATTACCATACCACCGGTGGAGTTCCCTCGAAGTGCGGCCCCCCAAATTGCCGATATCCCGATGACCAGGAAGATAATCCCCATGTTTAGAGGGAGCACGATGCCTAAATCCGCGTCAATGAATACCACCACACCACCAGCACCTGCAGTCGGCACAGCAGAGACAGATTGTCTACTTGGAGAGGAAATGGAGGCCGGGTTGCCACCTGAGGAGGAAGAAGTAGACAAATCCCTCAAGTTGGGATGCGGCATCTTGCGGAGGCTATTGGAACTACGAAGCGGCACCATGTGATGTACTGACATACTGTCGGAAGTGTTCACCTCCTGAACATCAAGCGGGAAGGGAGTACCTTCACCAGACATCTTCCGCCAGTCAAAGAACTCAGGAATTAGGGCTTGGCAAAAAAGATGACAAATGAGAGAAAGAGACAGATTTTCAGAAATCGCAAAAATATCGAAAGAATGCAGCTAAACGAAATACAAGGATATACGGGAAGGATACGAGAGATTTGAATTTTGAAAAACCAAAACAGAAACTAAGATCCAATGGCTGGGATGAAGAGACCTTACAACTCCCAAGGAAAAGGGAGGATCCAGATTGATCCACGCAGCACCTGACCAAAGACGTGACAATCCACGAAAGAAAAACAACGGTTTATATTTTAAATTGAAGGTAAATTACCAAAATACCCTCGCGAGATCCGCTAACAGGGAAGAAAAGTACTTCATTTATAAATAGTGAATTACAAAGGAGGCAGAAATTACCGAAAATCCTATTATCCGATAAAACAAAGGAAATACAAAGAAGGTACAGAATAAACTTCTAATAAGGAAGATACATTCAATTTAATACTAGGGGCTCCGGAATACTCCATTGATCAGCTAGGAAGATTTTGGAATCAGCCGCATCTGTAGACTGTGGCTCCCCACTTCCGCACGGCACATCTTTGGAGATACCTAAGGGAGCTTCGGAGGTTTCCGGCCTCGGCAAAACATCGACTTCCACCTCTGAGGTTGATGGAATTGGAGGAACCGCGGCTGTCTCGGTTGGCAGAGATTCAAAAACTTTGGCAGTGGTGACCTGACCAGAAATGCGTGTATCACCTAAAGCGGGACACTCAATCTTAGTAGAAACTTCTCGGGTAGGTCCCCTTACAGATTCGATAGGGAGAGCGGCAAGTGGATCCTCAACCCCAGAATCAACTGCGGCAAGATCCAAGACATCATCAGCAAAGTCCTCATCGGATCCACCCTCCTCAGACTCTCCATAGGATTTTTTAGGGATATCAGTGATGAAGTCGGAATACTCACCGAGCACCCCAAAATCAACGTCGCCCCTCAAAATCTCCCAGGAGGCATTTTCTCCTCACTGATGGCTTGATGAAGGATAACACGCATGTCATCGAGACAATCAGGATAGGACTTCTGGGAAGAGGCTTGAGCTAGAGCAGCAGCGCAGGAATAAAAATAGTGAATCTTAGTCTTCGGAAGGATAACTTCCCTATAACAGAGGTTGTCAGCCTCTGATAGGAGTAAAGCATTCTTCACGCATTCTATTTCGGCCAAGGCCCCACCACGTTCCCTCCGTACCCCAGCTACAACATCCTCAGCAGCCCTGATCTTCTGAGCTGAGGAAACCTCTAATGTCTCATTCTCCTGCCGAACTTTCTCGAGCTCTTGATCGGAAGATATTCGGAAGGCATCAAAACTACTCTGAAACCGGGAAAACTTGGCGTGGAACTGACCTTCCTTTGCCAGGATCTCTTCCTCATGTTTCACCTCCAAAGCTGCAACCTTATCCGAGAGTACCTTATTCTGAAGCACTAAAGCACTACTCTCTTCTTCGGATTTAGCTAACAGGCTGACATACCGAGCATGGAGAATCTCGAAAGTTCCCTGGAGCTCAACCTTTTTATCCTGCTCGATCCTCAACTGACCCCTGATCAGAGCCCCAGCCGTGCTAGCTTCAGATGCTTTCTTCTCATAATCCTTCATTTTCTGGATCACCGAAATAACCTCATCTTGCAAACGAAAATTGTTTCTTTCTAGTTTGGAAATACGATTCAAGGCATTAATGGCGTGGATCGCTGGCAACCCAGATAGCTGGAGATGCTGTGGAGAGAATCCTTGGCAGACATATTCTCCAGATGGCCGAGGAGCTCTCGGGTACAACCTTTAAAGGGAAAAGTGGCTGCACGAGCTAAATATGCCGGAGCATCAAAGACAAACAAAAGCTCTTGAGTTCGGAGGAACGTCTTCCCGGCCTCATCCATGTGGCCATACCTTTGTAAGAGCTCCTGGTCGGCTATCAGATCTATCGGAAGAAACGGAGTAGCATCATCCGACAAGGGCATAGCTGAAGATGCGCCTTCAGTAGAAGATCCACCATGTGACCAAAAATGCAAGGGGGTCTTCCCCCGATAATACCGCCACATCCCAGAAGGGGAACAATGAGACGCCGGGTCATAGGAAGTACCACTAGAGGCCTGCTGAAGGTTGGACGGAATGGTGACACTCGGTTGGCCAAAAGTGATAAAAGGAGAATGGACAAATGCTTCAAGAGATGGGAAAGAGCTGATGTCACAGACTTCGACATTCTCCTGAGGAGCGGCACTAGGTGCAACAGAGGAACCACCGATAATAGCGCCAACATCATCGTCCATGATCTTTTTCAAAGGACGCGTGATGAGAGCGGTACTGTCATGAGTACCCTCCTCGGAAGTCTCATCCACCAACTTGTACTTCAGTTTTGGGGCAATAGACTTTGTGGCGGTAGTTTCGGAAGCCCCTTTCTTAGACTTCGGGGCTCGAGAGGCTTTTTTGGAAACTTTCTCCCGAGGGCCCATAGCTGACACCAGGATGAGATCGGCCTCCAACCTCAAAGTGACAGGATCCGAAGGCTCTTCAATCCTGACGGATGTAAGAGGCTGCACGACAAGAGGAGCTCCAGAAACCTTCGGAGAAGAAATCTTAGAAACTTTCTTCTTCCCTTTACTAAGCGCAGCCCGCTAGCGAGCAGAGGAGAGAGTAGCCATATGGGCAATATCAGGTATAAGACGCTTCCCTTTCCCTAACAGTAACATAAAATGGGGAAACATTAGTGCAAAAGAGGGAACTATACAATGAGCCCCGCAGACGAGGAATGAATCACAAATAAATCACCTGGCATGGCTATGGATGTAGTAGTAAAGCCGATTCGGAAAAGGTTCTTCCCTTGGAAAACATGCTGGTAATGGCATCTCTTGTCAGAGAGCTTGCGAATGCGGAGGAAGGCGTCCTGAAACTCTACCGACAGAGTCTCGAGAGCACACGAATCGCCTACTACACAAAACAAAAGAAAGAAATGTCAGAATACCCCAAATAACCTAGAAGAGAGCCGAAAGAAACATATACGCACTAAGGACAGGTTTGAAGAAGGAACTTCTAGGAAGCACTGTGGGATTTTGAGGATTCCTGAGGTCATATACAAAATCTTCCCTCCAGGGCCCACGAACCCAGAACCACGGATTTTTCCACCCCTTAACAGAACTGGGCAAATAAGCAACAAGATTAGTATGGCGAGGTACCAAATAATAATATTCCTTCGTCCTATGATTCGGGGTAAGCCGATATAGAAAATTGATTTCAGTGGTAGTCAAGAAGGAATACTTCTTCTTTCGAAAGAAAACTAAAATATCCCCATCAAAGCTGCCCAACCATTGGGAGCCAATTGAGCAGGGACTATACTCCAAAACTCAAAAATATCCCGAAGGCAAGGATGGAGAGGAAACCTAAGGCCAAGCTCAAGTTGCAACTCGTAGGCTGCAACAGCGTTCGGTGGAGCATAACACATGCGGCCATCAGGGGAAGGAAGGAAAAAATCGATACCTTCCCCACACTGAAATTTGCTGAGAGCGACGACGATACTTTTTCTCAACCACGAATCATCAAGAGTCGAGGAGACCTCAGCGGCAAAAAAAGGCATATCCCTGTCCCACCGTGGAAGTTCCCTGAGATGGGCCAATAGCCCAGGTCCGGCGTCAGTAATTTGAGGATTATGCTCTAGCGTGAAAGTAGAAATGAAATCGGTAACCCTCTGATTGAAAACAATTCGGAAAGGAGACGGGGGACCCAAACACTCCTCTTAAGATGACAAGGAAGACCCCGAGCTACCGAGCAAAGAATTTGTTGAACAGGAAGCGAATCTAGGAGATCTAAGAGGAGAAGAAGAACCCTCGCAAGCAATACCGTGCTACTTGTAACTGGAAATAAAACGTGGAGAGATAGGGAGAAAGAAACTCTAAGCGCCGACAGTGAGAAAACTCAGAGAGACGAAATGAGAGAGTCAGGAGAAGAAAGAGAAAAGAAAGAGAGGGGAGAATAATACCTGAAATAAGAGGAAGAACACACTGAATAAAAGGAACACCAACCGTTTATAGGATTAAAGGAAAAAAGAGGGAGAAGGGAAAGGGAAAACTGACAAAAGGGTTCAAATTTCAAAATTCAAATCGACAGTTATACCTAAATACTAAAAATACCCCACACCTGAATGAAAATATCTCAAAGACGTCGCAGAGAACCCGATAATGCATGAACCAATCAGGATGAAGATAGCGAGTAGGAACAATGAAGAGTCGCGATGGAAAGAACCCTAATATCGCAGGCACCGAAGCATGAGGGATATAACCCGTGAAATAAGGTTCGACCCTGAACAATCTCAAATCATGAAATTATTCAGGCTCGAGGGGCTAATGTTATGGGTATTATATTACGCATGGGCGTAGCAGGCCCAAGAGCTCAATAACCTCTATTATACCTGAAGAAAAAGGCCCAACCCCATAGCGGCTCAAATTGTGGACAGAACTGAAAGGACAATCGAGACAGCCCAAAGAGGGGCGGGCAGCCCGAAGGCCAAGTCGAGAAAAGAACAAATAGGAATCCACTAAACAGGACGAAGCCAGAGAGCACCCTCGGCAAGAAACTTCGACGACGACATCCTCCTGCCCGAGAGTTCGGACGAGCGCCACAGCACCGAAAGTCAGCCTGTCCGAGGACCAAAGGGGGCAACGGAAGCAAGATAGTGAAAAGCAAGCACCATCATGAAGGTTGACAAGTACCACAGGCTAAAGGATAAGACTAGCGGGGAGAAGATATGTCTTGGACAACAATCCTAACTAAAAGACAACAACTGACTGACAAACCTTACTCTAATAACCAATGGGAAGCCAGCAAAGGATGGAGGCACTCTGGAGAACCCTGTAAAAGCAACCAACAACATCCAGACTCCTCCTGCAGCTGGTCGGCGTACTAAATAGCTTCTTTAAAGGCGGTTTGTCTCCATCCAAATGGTGCAAGGCGATTGGCTCCGGTTGAGGGTTAGGAGACAACATAAATAACCTCTCTTACAGGAGAGAGGTAGGTAACTAATACTTGGCTCTAGACATTGCACTTGTAGAGAGATAATTTTATGAGTGTTGTTCAAGAGGAGAGTAATAAAAATCGGTTGAGTTCTTTAGTGCGAATTGAGTTTTCTATTGGTTTGATCATGTTGTTTTGTAGTTTTATTATACTTGATTGTGTTCGTTCTTGATTCCGTTATAAAATATCTTTATCTCATAAACATCAATTAACGGGTCAAGAACAGCCATCAACAATAACTAAGTTTTTTTTTTTTAGTCACACAACTATCAAATTTGCTCGATCTTGGGACAAATTTTGTCTGAAAAATAAAAACTCCGATCGACGGCATTCTAATTTCTACGTGAACTCATACACGGGTGCACTCATGAACTGATGATAGCAGAATCCATACAACCTGATACGACCTTGAAATAAAGGAAGATTAAATATGCTTAAAGTTGAGATTTTTTTTTTAATTTCTCAAATGTGACAGAATAGAATAATTAACAATAGGAATAAAAGTTAGTGTTTTCTTACCATTAACCCTTATATAAATTACCAATAAAATTATTAATAACGGATTACCAACAGAAATATTTACCAACCAAGATTTTGCCAATGAATTTTATTGTTAATCCGTCGATGTTCTAATTTAGCAATGCAACTAAGACTTTTACCAATAAAATATTTCGTTGATAAAAATTAGATTTTTTTTCTCAAAAGGAACCTAGAGGTATACGTCAGTCAATTTAGTTCTATTTGATATAAAATAAAATGAGATTTGCTTGAGTATAGTATTTAAAAATATGCGATGTTTTGTTTTATTTGTTATTTGTTCAAGAATGATATTGAAATTAGTGTTGAGGGAGATGTCTTTGTAAATGGCCCAATGGAGGATGTAGGGTATTGAATAAACCTAATAGATTTGGAAACACATGTTGGTGGAATTAAAAGTTCTCATCATCTAATTGCTTATGAAAAATATGTGAATTTAAGAAACTAAAAAAACTATTGGACATGTTTTTGATCATGCAAGTGATGTGCTTTGAGGTGGGTATAAAACTCGTTTGAAGGCTTCAATTTTCTTTTTAAGGTTTCTTTTGCGCCAAATGTTGGTATGTTGGGGGCATAATGAATATGAGAGTGTTAAGAAATTTCTTGAACTTTTGAAATGAAGTAAGAACACAATAAGAGTGTTAAGATTGTTGCGTTTGAAAATGCTATGGATAATTGCCAAATGACATTTGCCACAATTCAAAAAAATATCATCAATTATTGTACTAAGAAAATAACTAAATTCATTATTAATGAGATTGGTAACGACTATTCTGATATACATATAGGTCTATGAGTCAAGTAATGTGTATTAAAAGGAACAATTTACTCTTTACTTGCATAATGTTGATGGAAAATTGAGAAGGGTAATGGAGTTATTTCGTAGACTTGTGCATATAGGTGTGAATATCTAGTCCCATTTAAACATTTAAAGATAAATATACCCTTAAATAATTTAAATTCTAAAAATAAATATTAAATACTCCCTCCGTCCCATAATAGACTTCACACTTTCTATTTTCGTCCATCTCACATTAAACTTCACCACCCAAAAAAGAAATATCACATCAATTCTCACTCCTAAAACTTCATTTTAGTTACAAGTTTACTACTCTCACCAAACACACACAACATATTTTATAATTTATTTATTATCTAAAAATACTACAATACCCTCCAAAAGTCAATAAAATTGGTTAAGTAGCAACTTTTCTTAAACTCTGTATCTACAGTAATGGTGCAGTTTATTCCAGGATGGAAGGAGTATATAATATTAGGATAATACGGTATAAACTATTACAATTCATATAATGAATATTGTGAACTCGATTCACACAGTGAAAATAAAAATAGAGCGCGGATCCTGTGCAGCATCCATATACATATATAGGGATGTAAACGAACCAAACCGTTCGTGAACTATTCGAGTCTCGATTTGAAAAAAATCCTTCGAGTTCGTTCGCGAAACTAAACGAGCCGAGTTCGATTTTCGAGTTCGATTATTTTTTCGAGCCGAACTCGAGCCTGGGTGTGTTTGGCTCGAAAGCTCGCGAACGTTTTCGTTTACAGGCTCGCAAACATGTTTGCGAACGTGTTCGTTTATAGGCTCGCGTACGTGTTCGTTTATAGGCTCATGAACATATTCGGTAGTAGGCTCGCGAACATGTTCGGTATTAGGCTCGCATACATGTTCGAAGTATGCTCGAATAGTGCTCGTTAATAGGCTCGAACACTATAGTCAATATTTTAATTAATAATCAGTACTTCTAATAATTAATAAAAAATTGATAATAACTCTAGATACCGCTTTATATAAAAAATTTATTATAATAAAATTTTATTATTCGTGAGACTATCTCACTCAAGCCTTACACTTTAAAAAAAATGAATAATTTTCAGTTTAACGAGCCCGAGCTCGAACTAATGACTAGTTTTTTATCGAGCCGAATTTGAGCTCGAGTTTGATTTTTTTATTTAGTAAAAATATTTCGAGTCGAGCTCATGAACTGTTCGCAAGCTATATATTTTACACACGAGCCGAGCTCGAGCCTAAAAAATAAAATCCAAATCGAGCTCGAGCCCCTTAAAAAAAATTCAAGCCGAACTCGAGTCTGGAGATGTTCTGCTCGGCTCGATTATATGCTAATTAATTATAACATATTATCTTCAAAATGATTTTGTATACAATGCTTGTGAAAGAGAGAGAGAGAAATGCAATTCCTCTCTCACGTCAGACACCAAACCACGAGTTTACCTTGACTCAACAATGCATTATTTCCTCCAACTTAATTAATTCTTCACATTTTTTCTATCTGTCCTAATCCATCCTAAAAAGATTATAAAAGTTATAATAAAATTAAGTTTGTGAGTTAATCGAGTCATGAGTTACTCGTGCTTGAGTAAAAAAATAAAATAAAATAAAAATGGAAATCGATCCAAATTTAATTGATTTGAGTCGAGTTCAAGCTACTCGAGGAGTTTTCGAGCACGATCTTAATATACTCGGCTCGATAAGCTCGCGAGCTTAATCGAGCTAACATATACTATAAAATTTATTATATAATGCATTTTTTAATTAATTATTTATTTTAAATATAAATATAATTATTGAGCCGACATTTTTTCCTTTTAATATTCCCACCCCATATAAATATAAGCTCGTGAGTTAATTGTTGCTGGGATAAAAACTTTTTTCCTTTTAATATCCCCAACCCACATTTTTACTATCTCAAATATTTTATAATTATTAAATATTTACTTAATTATTTTATTAATTTTATACATTATCGAGTTAAATCTGAATTTCTCGAATACATTATCAAGTCGAGCTCGAATTTTTAAAATTGAGTTCGGTGGAGTTTGAGCTTGTCACTACTCAATCGACTCATTTATCCCTATAAAAAAATCACAATTTCAATGAAAAAATTATATTCTTATTAATTAAAGTGTATATCATTTATAATAAAAAATAAATTCTCTTGTGAGACGTTACATATGTGAGATGGTTTGTGAGACGCCTTAAAATATGCCTATTATATAGATAACGTATGTTTAATGATGGTTAAAATATGTTTTCTAAAGTATGATAAATGATGAATTAAAATATAATTTTAGAGTGTTATAATATGATTAATTATTAACATACTTTAATTACAAATAAACATATTTTACCTATATAATAAGCATACTTTAATAATTAGTCAATCCGTCTCATAACAGACTCACAAAAAACCCGTCTCACAAGAGAGTTTCTCATAAAAAAATATTATACCATTAAACAAATTGTGCAGGATACAAGAGACCAACTCATTAATATAATTACATGCTGCACATAAAATATACTCCCTCCGTACATTGTCAATCTATCAATTTTACCATTTTGGGCCGTCCATCCTTAATCTATCCATGTTCCTTTTTGGACTATGGGATCCACACCCTCCACTAATACAACTACCTACTACACATAAAATAATAATATTCTTTAATCCACGTGTAAAAAATAAATGGATACATTGAGGATAAACGGAGGAAGTAATATTCTTCACTTACAAAAGTGTGATGGAGTACCAGGGGCGGATGCTTGTGTAGTGCTGGGGGGCTTTAGCCCCCCAAAAATTTTGAAAACCTCTACTATATATACTACTCCATATATTAGTATTCTTAATTATTTAATTTTATTTTAAACATCATAATATATATAATACTTCCTTTATTTTTTTTAGAATTTTTACAGTTATTATAGATCTGAAGTTTAAGAAATGTTGTTTTTCAATAAAATTTATTGATTTTTTAGAGTAACATACTCTTTTGCAGTAATAAATAAATGGTAAAAAGTTATGTGTATTAAGTTGGGAGTGTCTTTTTTTAAATAAAGTATATTGAAATGTTAATTCTTTTGAAAATCTTACCATTTTTTTTTTGTGTAAAAATTGTAATGAGATCAACAAATAAGGATATGTGAAATGTGTAATGGGATTAAGGGGTATTTAATTTTGTTAAAATTTCTAACATAGTATATTATTAAGTATCAACATCTACCACAAAAAGAGTATGCACAACCATTAAAAAAAATATACTCCCCCCACGTTTACTTTTTGCACATGGATTAAGGAGTATTATTATTTTATGTAAAATGGGTAATTGTATTAGAGGGAAGTAGTGGGCCAGGGGTACCTCGTTGAGTGGTGGGGGCCCTGAAAATTCCCTTTAGTAGAATATATATATATATATATATATATATATATATATATATATATATATATATATATATATATATATATATATATATATATATATATATATATATAGTATTTTAGTTATTAATGATTAATTAGTCTTTCTAATAATAATTTTAATCCTTCAAACTTTCTTCTAATTATTCTTGCACAATTAATTAAAGCTACACATTAATAGAGAAACATCTACCACTTTTTATCACAAAAGGCTCTATAATTTCTCACATTGAATCAATGGAAATTACTTTCTGCACTTCCTTTTTTTAATTATAGACATTGAAAGTTGTATGAAAATATCTCTAAAAATATTTTTACTGCAAGTTATGCTTTTATATTTCACTATTTATACTCCCATCCTCTCACAACTATCATCACATTTCATATTTTTATTCGTCCTATAATAACTTGCACCACTTAAAAGAAACTAATGCATGTTACATTAACTCTATTATTTAAAAAGACTACATTATTCTTAAAAAAATCAATAAACTAGTAAAAATATCCCATACTCTACATCAACAGTTTCGGAGCTAGTAAAAAAAAATTTTAGCCCCCCTAAAATTTAGGTCTAGCTCCGCCCCTGGGGAGTACGTTGCTTGAAAACATGAGATGAGGTCTTGATCAATGAGAATGAGAAAAAATTGTTAAACTTTATTCTTGATTGAAAGAGTACGTTATGTCGTGAATTGGTCTGCCCTTCAATGAAATCTACTCTTATTTCATATATGATGGGAAAAAAACAGTTGTAAATGGAGTATTTCAGAATCAGTCCCTTCTACAAGACTACAACATAAATTGCAGTGAGGACCAATCTCGTTTTCCTCATCCCCACCACAAGACTTTAGTTTCAGTTATTTTCATACACTTAGTTTTCAATTCTTTAAAATTAGGGCTGATTAATGTAGTTTGAAAATTTTTTTTATACAAGTTTTTTCGTGTAGTATCTTTATTCATTACACCCAAATAAACATTTTGGTAAATTTTATGGCTTCAAAAAGTAATTTAGAGACAAATCTGTCATTGGGTTTAGAGCATCTGCATGCATTGGTTAATAGGTTTGAATAGTCTTTTCCATCTCCCAAATTTTAGCATATTTCTCAATTAAATTTGACCAACACTCATGTTGATTCCTCAATTTAAACTCACTATTTATGGAATCCACTATTATTATACTCCCTCATTTCCATCCTAATAATTACATATTTTCTTTTTGGCATCTTAATGGTTACATTTTTCTTTTTGTTGTATGAGAATTACACAAATTAATTATTTCTCTCTTTTATGAGCCCACACATCACACAATACAAGTACCAATTATTATACTCTATACGTCTCACGTATTTATTCGCACTTTCCAACATTTTATTAATATTAAAATACACTATACATCCTACCTACTTTTTACATTTTATTAGTCAATCCTAACAACTTTATTCACTTTTTTACACTTTATTCATCATTTCAAATTATTTTATTTACTTTTTCTCCTTAAATTACTAATTTATCCCTACTTTTTCTTACATCATATATTAAAAAAAACACTTCTTAAACTCCGTGTCCACTGTGTCCGTATAAATGTGAACAAGACGGAGGGAGTTTTTCACGCCCCCACCGCCCCTGTCCTGGGGGTTGGTGAAGAAGGTAAACCACAGGATGTGCCTCAAGTAATTTATAGGGAGGGCATACTGTTTAACTTATGCTTGAAGGGGTCAAATCCATGCCAAAGACAGGATTCGAATTTCGAATCCCCCACACTGCAGCTATAAGCTCAGCTGAAAGGTCTTTCCACTCTTCCCCTCTACCACTTGAGCTAAGCCTTGGGGTAGTTTACTGATGGAACTCGAGGGGGAGAGAGGGTAGATTTGGAATCTAAACCAAATTTCACGTTAGACAGTTCATTAATATTTTTAATTTAAACTAAAAAAATACAAAGGATGCTCTATTGCTTTTAACTCGAATCCTGCACCTTTGGCATGAATTTGGTCCCTTGCAAGTACAAATTAAACAGTGAATTCTCAGTATAAATTACTTGAGGCACATCTTGCGAATTACATTATCCACCAATTTTCTGGGCGGTGGGAGCACCATTTTTAAGTGAGATTTATGCATTGACAAATAAATAATGTTGGTTAAATTCCATGTATCCAATCTCTGAGTACAGTACACCAGACGACTTTTCAAGTCATGCTTCAATCTTTACTTGTACAATCTTCCTTCTTCATCAATTGCTCTGTCGTTCTTTCTCAATCTGCAATGCCGTTTCCACCATCACCCTTTCTTCTCTTCCTCCTCTTCACGCTCTCTGCAACTGCATGGGCTCAGAACATAACCCTCGGCACGCCTCTCTCTGCAACTGAAACCTCCAATCCATGGCGTTCCCCCTCCAGGGATTTCGCCTTTGGCTTTCGCCAGCTTCCAAACGATCCAAACATTTTCCTGCTTTCCATTTGGTTTGATAATATCCCCGACAAAACCATTGTCTGGTATCAAAGAACCATCGACGCCGTGCCTCGTGGTTCAACCCTAGAGCTCAACGCTAGGGATAGCCTTGTTCTTCGTGATCCTCAGAGGAGGCTAATCTATTCCACTAGTGGCCTTGTTGATCCAGTGGCTTATGGATTATTGAATGATACTGGAAATCTTCTTCTGCTGCGCGCTGATTCCTCTGTGTTGTGGGAGAGTTTTAGGATCCCTCTGATACTATCTTGCCCACTCAAACAATTGAGATCAGCGAAGCCCTAATTTCGCGAAAATCCCAATTCAATTTCTCCCAGGGTAGATTCTCTGCCAACATGGAAGATAACGGGAATTTCGCTTTCAGCACCAAAAGCGTGACTTCGAATTCAGATTATGACGATGAGTATTACAGCAGCTCAACTTCTGATTCAGTAAACGCTAATAATTCAGGGATTCGGGTGGTTTTCAGTGACAGAGCCTCCATTTATGTCCTGAGAAGAAATGGGCAGACCCAACCTCTTACCTCAAGTTCGATCCCTCCACCTTCAGAGAACTATTACCGAGCAACTCTCAATTTCGATGGAGTTTTCACACTTTATTATCATCCCCGGGATTCCGGCAACGATTCGAGGTGGCAGGCTGCTTCCTCTCTGCCTGATAACATCTGTAACAACATCAATGGAAGAACAGGTAGTGGGGCGTGTGGGTATAACAGCATCTGAATAGGAGACCCGGCCGTTTGCGAATGCCCAAGAGGTTTTTCCCTGAATGATCCTAATAACACCAATGGCGACTGCAAACCCAACTCCCCTATGCAGAGTTGTGTAGAAGGTGAGAATGAAGAAGATGACTTCGACTTGTTGGAGATCCAGGATGTCGATTGGCCATTCAATGATTACCAACAAATATTCCCTAGTTCGGAACAAGTGTGCCGTAGCGCCTGCTTGAATGATTGTCTCTGTGCTGTTGCAATTTTCAGGAGTGGAAGCTGTTGGAAGAAGAGACTTCCACTCTCTAATGGCAAAGTTGACACCACTCTGAATGTCAAGGCTTTTCTCAAGTTCAGGAAAGGTGATAATCCATTGGTAAGTCCAGATCTTCCAAATACAAAAAATCCTGCTAAACCAAGAAAAGATTAGAAAACATTGGTTATTGTTCTATCAGTTCTCTTAGGTAGCTCAGTATTCATTATCTTCTTGTTGATTGGTGGAGCTTTGCTTGTTGGTTTCCTCATACGAAGCAAGAAACTCCCTCCCATCCCTATTCTCAACGCATCGGGTTCGAATCTCCGCTGCTTTAGCTACAAAGAGCTAGTTCAAGCCACCAATGGGTTCAAAGAAGAAGTGGGAAGAGGTGCTTTTGGGATTGTATACAAAGGGGTGATTCCAGCACCCAATGGCTCCAACACCGTAGTTGCAGTGAAGAAACTGCACGGAGTGGCTCAAGATTCAGAGAAGGAATTCAGGACAGAAGTGAACGCAATTGGACAAACCCACCACAAGAATCTAGTACCTCTTGTTGGATTCTGCGACGAAGGGCCTCACCGTTTGCTGGTGTACCACTACATGAGCAATGGAACATTATCAGGTTTCCTCTTCGACCATGATGAGAAACCAACTTGGGACCAGAGGACTCAGATAGCATTCGGGGTAGATCGAGGGCTGACATATTTGCACGAAGAATGCAGCACCCAGATCATCCACTGCGACATCAAGCCTCAGAACATACTCCTAGACGAATACCACAACGCCCGGATTTCAGACTTCGGATTGGCGAAGCTGCTGATGATGAACCAGAGCAAGACCATAACCAACATCAGGGGTACCAAGGGGTACGTTGCTCCCGAGTGGTTCAGAAACACGCAGATCAGCACGAAGGTTGATGTTTACAGCTTCGGGGTGGTGCTGTTGGAGACGATCACGTGCAGGAAAAGCTTGGAGGATTTTGAATCGGGAGACGGGGCGAGCCCGATCCTTACAGACTGGGTTTGGGACTGCTTTAGTGAAGGAAGGTTGGATAGGTTGGTGCAGATGGATGAAGAGGGAGATGGGAAGATGGTGGAGAGGTTTGTGAAGGTGGGGATATGGTGCATCCAAGAAGATGCGAGTTTGAGGCCTACAATGAGGAGGGCATGTCAAATGCTTGAAGGGATTGTTGAAGTTGGTGTCCCCCCATGTCCCTTTGCTTTCACCTGTCTTTCGAGAAAATTGAGCATATCCTCATCAACATGTATAAGCCACAAGGCATACCTTCGCCTACTTCTTCCCAAAGCTTTTTTCTAGCTTAATCATCTGCTGATGATGGGATTCACTATTTCATTTCACCTATATTCCATCAAGTGTATCAATACTTCACATAATTGACAAGTGAAATACCGAATCACATAATTCATCAATTCCTACTTACTGACAATGGTGACAATTTCATGAATTTTATTCTGGAGAATAGGTTTATTTGACTATACTCGTTTGCGATCAATATAGCTGATAAATTTTTTGTTTGGTTATAGTTATGAAATACGTATTCATGTGGACTTGTTAGAGCTAATACTCGTCTGTTATCGTTTTTCTCTTTAGTTAAGAGTTCCATGAAGTATTCTTACACCAGTGTTTACCTTCGCTTTATTTGTGTTGGTTTAGTTAGTTATATTTACTATTATGCCCTTTACGCTATCTTATTTAAATAGTAGGAATTAGGGTTTTTTTTGTAATTAGATATTGTTTTTTTTTTTTGACAAAGTAAGTTGTTAGTACCGTTAGTAGTTAGTATACCAAGTCTTCATACACTCTTATTTCTCCTCCTATTTGTTCTCAATGGAAATTGAACCTGGGTATCCCACCACCTTAGTGAGGAGCTCAGTGGTCAGATGAGTTAGCCCACCTTGTTTGTAATTAGATATTGTCATATTGAAAGCTATAATAATGAGAATGCCCACCTGATTTGTAATTAGATATTGTCATATTGAATGCTGTAATAATGAGAATTTTCTCATAGTTTCTATTTTAAGGGTTAATCGCAAATAAAGTCCCAACAATATTTACTTTAATTGCGAATAAGTTTAAACCTCTGGAAATTTGCAAATTAGTACATCACTTTAAAGTATTTTTACAAAAAGAACCACCGGGCAGCGGGAGGCCTGCCCCGTCGCTGACTTGTCCGTAAGTCTCCCGCTACCCGATGGTTCTTTTTGCAAAAATACTTTAAAATGAAGTACTTATTTGCAAATTTTCAGAGGTTTTGACTTATTCGTAATTAAAGTAAAGGTTGAGACTTTATTTGCAATTAACCCTTTTATTTTTCCTAGTTTCGGTTCTTGTTTACTACTCCCTCAGTACCTCACAAAGGGATCCATTTGCGTTTTGTACGTGGATTAAAGAGTATTATTATTTAATGTGTGATGAGTAGTTGTATTAGTGAGTGTGTGGGACCAATTTTTAGTTGTATTAGTAGGTGTGTGTGGATCCCATGTATGTAAAAAAAAAAAATGAGACCCTTGGGGGCACACACCCAAAATAGAAAAATGAAACTATTTGGAGCGGACGGAACTATAATCGCAACGACAAGACGAAATCTTGATAGATATGATTAGGTCAGAGAATACACACACTTTCATTCATCACAACTAGATTCTTTTAATAGCATCACCGGTAAAGACTAAAGAAAAGAAGACTACAAAGCAAACGATCACAAAAGAAACTGATAAAACCTTCTACTCAAATTCGTGAATGGAAGGTCAGTAATTCATCTTGTATACAAATAAAAATCCAGAGAATTTAAGTTAATTTTGCCAATTCCGCCATGCACACACAAACAATCCACAAACAAAGAAATAACAAGCTTTTCTTAAAGACATCAGGACAGCTTCCTTAGCAGTAAAGGTTACGAGAAAAATTCGGTTTGTGGTTGAAAGAAACACATGAACTCATGTTTTTTATCGTTTTTATAAGGACGGCCCAAGTTGATGATAATCAATAAATCAAATATACGAAATCAAAATAAAATAAAAGAAAATAAGTAAGAGAAATAATGTTAAAGGACAAGTAATAAGATATATGAGACTAAAAACAATCAGAGTGCTTAGAAAATATTTTATTATGCAAAAGGAATGGACGAGATATGTATTAATAGACTAGAGACGATCAGGGTTACCAAAGTTGTAGACCTTTACAAAGACTAAAAAAAACTCTAAAGATTGATGCCCAACATCTATGTATTTACTATTCTCCAAATCATCTTTAAAAGGTACTATCTAACAAGGTCAAACGATGGATTAATTTCTCTCGTGGATTTAAATACCATATCGGTCAAACCTAAACACGATGTATTATCATGCTAATTCTAATATTATGGAGGGTTGTTGACTTGTTTCCGTTGCACCTCAAGCAATATCCATATAAAACATACATATAATGGAACTTAATTAACAAAACCAACAAATTTTTTTTAGACTAAGAATCTAAAGGCTCTGAATTGCAAATTAATCAATAACTCATTAAATTAACATGCTATCCATAATTAACAAACCATGTCACACTTATAATTCATGCATAGCAAATCCTATAAGAATAAATCAAATACTCAATCATGTCCCTACCACATTTAATTTGTATAATAAAATAAACATTAAACACTAATCATGTCTTTAAACTCACAAGAGAGATTAACTTAACATAATTAAAATATCAAATATGCTTCATTACAATAAATCATGGAGTTTAAGCTTTATTGGAGATTACAAAAATATTTTTTTAAAAAAAATCGCTGGCAATTTCTTGTAAAGAATTCTTCGATTTCTTATTGATTGGTGCAACCTCTTCTCCTTAATTCCAATTAGTTTTCAACATCAGTCTTAATTCCAATTAGTTTTCAACATCAATAAGAAATTAGGATGGGTCTTATTTCAAGTAGTGTTCAACACCAATAAAAAATAAGAAATTAGTATGGTTGAGTATTAGAAATGTATTTTTGGAATGATAGAAGAAAAAATAAAAATGGAGGACAAAAAAAGAGAGAAAGAGTGTAGTGTGGGTGGCCTTCAAAATAAACTGAATTGAGGTGGTTATATATATATATATATATATATATATATATATATATATATATATAATGATACATATATTTTCCAATAGGATGGAACCGACAATGTCGGAAATGTATGAATCTATATAATTTATGGATTTTGAAGAAATAATAGATTTCAGTCCTGGTTCTAAAGCCAGAAAGATTATTTCGGAAGATTTTAAGAGTGAAGGTTATACACTCTTCAGAGATTGGTTTTTTGATAACTTTACTAATAATGAAATTAGTAAATTTCAAAATGAGTTTTATAAAACTTGTGAAAAGAAAAATATGATAATATCATTTACATCATGGTTTATAGAAACATATGTTAAGAATTATATTCTTATTTTGGAAAGAAATTATACTTTGCAAAATGGCTCAGTGGTTTCAGGAAAATATCCTCCACAGCAACCATTTAAAATCAATGATTTAAATTTTTTAGCATTTGCTAAATTAATTGAAGATGATACACTTCAAGTTACATGTAAACATATTAATAATATGTTTAAAAGTCAGAATTATACTAATTTATCATTAGTAATAATGGGTGAACAAATTCAATCTATCAATGATAAATTGGATTTGATTATAAATATAATTAATAAAAAATCTCTTGATAAGGGAAAAGAAGTAGTTGAAAATAAGGAAAAAACTTCTACATCAGAAGTTTCTAATGTTCCTATAAAAAAGGAAATATTTCCTAGTTTTCAACCTCCTCCAATAATTTCTAATTTTAAACTTCAACCATTATATGAGTTAGAGAAATACCTTGAAGAAAAGTTTGATAAACTTAGCATAAGAACTCTTGATAGAGAGTTGGATGATAATTTAATAGAAAACCTAGAATATAAAAAGGTTTTTCAAGATCAAATAAATAAAATCCATAATAAATGGGCAGATAGACCTATTCAAAGTAAGTTCTATTATAATAGACATACTCCTATGGATGTTTTACATGAAGAATATACTGATATTATTGATATCAGTTATTCTGGTTATAAGATTTATGAATGGAATATTGATGGATATTCTAATAAACAGATTTATAATACTGTTCATAGAATGTTAATGTATTCTACAATATGTAAGAATAGTCAAAATACTGATAAAACTATTGCAGCAATGATAATAGCTGGATTTACAGGCCAACTTAAAGGTTGGTGGGATAATTATTTAAATTCACAAGATAGAGATAATATTTTAAATGCTACAAAGCAAGAAGAAAATAAAATTCTTGAAACTGCAGTATATACATTAGCAGTAAATGTAATTGAACATTTTACAGGAAGATTTAGTGATAATAGTGATACTATTAGAACATTATTACAAAATCTACGATGTAGAACACTTTCTGATTTTAGGTGGTATAAAGATACTTTCCTAAGCAGAGTTATGGAATTACCAGAGTGTAATAATACTCATTGGAAATCCAAATTTGTTGATGGATTACCAAGCTTATTCGCTGAAAGAATAAGAAAAACAATAAAGGGTGATAATATTACTATTCCTTATGAAAAATTCACATATAGTGCTCTAATAGACACTTGTATTCAAGAAGGATTAGCTTTATGTAATGAGATAAAGTTAAATCAACAATTAAAAAGACAAAGTTTCTTGGAAAAAAAACAATTGAGAGAATTTTGTCAACAATTTGGACTGGAAAATCCTTCATCCAGTAAAAATAAAAAAGAAAAGATTTATAAATCTAAACATAAGAGACATTCTCCTAAACATATTGAAAGAAAAAAGAAAAGAAGGGAAGAAAATTTCCAAAGGAAAAATGAATTCCAAAAGAAAGCATATATGAAAAGATTCAATAAGAATCAGAAAAGATATTGTACAATATGTAAAAGAAAAGGTCATACCAATGAATTCTGTTGGACAAAGAAAAGAATTTCTAATTTAGAAATTCCTGATGATATAAAAAGAATAATAATACAATCTTTAATAGAAAAATCTGAATCTGAGGAATTAGAATCAGAAATTTCTATTACTTCTGAATCAGAAGAAGAGATTATAAGGAATTTAGATAATGAAGAATTTTCTGAATCAGAAGAATGTGAACCATGTAAAGAAGGATTAATATGTCCTAAAGAAATAAATAATATTGATCATAATCAATCTGAATTTTATAAAATTATGTCTCAATTCTCTAATATGAGTATTAATGTTTTGGATTCTCAAAATATTTTTGAGTTATTAAAATTAATAAAAGATCCTTTATTAAGGACTAAAATAATTGATGAATTAGGAGATAATACTTCGACATCTACTTCTAATAAAGAAGAAGAAAGAATAAATAATATTCTAAATAAGAATAAAGCTTATAATATGTCAGAGGTTATGAACCAATTAAAAATGAAACATCAAAGTCAAAGAGATATATCTCTACCAGATATTTATAAAGAGATTAACAATCTGAAAGAAGAAATAAAATTCTTAAAAAATAAAAATTTTATTCAAGAATCTAGAATATCTAGATTAGAGAATGATATTAAGGGAAAAAATATTATACAACCAGATATTCAGAATAATTTACCTATGATAGAAAAGGATAATTTTCTATCTACTATTGAGACAGTTATATCTCAAAAATGGTACATAAAAATATCATTATTAATTGATAATCATTATACAAAATCATTTATTGCTCTTATTGACAGTGGAGCAGATTTAAATGTTATTCAGGAAGGATTAATTCCTACTAGATATTTTCATAAAACAAGTCATACTCTATGGCATGCTGGTGGTGATAAACTCCAGATAGAATATAAGATTCCTAAAGCATATGTATGCATTAATAATAAATGCATTTCACAAAGTTTTATACTTGCAAAAAATATTTCTAACCAGATTATACTTGGTACACCATTTTTAAATAATATTTACCCCATAAAAAATATTGATAATAAAGGGATTATAGGTACTTTTCAAGGTAAAGATATTTTCCTTGAATTTATTGTGGAACCAATTGTTAAAAAATTACATAGTCTTTATGATAATATTAAGGCTAAGCAAAATCAAATAGGATTTTTAAAACAAGAGATTAATATTGTTACTATTAATGAACAATTAAAAAATCATAAATTACACTTGGAACCAAAGTACGCCTGCCATAAGCTGAACATAGACCCTAATATCCCGCCATTCCACCAGAAAAAGAGAAAGCTCAGTCTAGAAAAGAACGCGGCCATGGAGCTGGAAGTGCATAAACTGTTGGCAAGTGGAAAAATTAGCGAATGCAAGTACCCGATAAGAGTACAAAATCCAGTTATGGTGAAAAAAGGAAGGGTCATGGAGACTATGCATCGATTTCACCGATCTAAACAAGACTTGCCCGAAAGACAGTTATCCTCTACCGTCTATTGACCAGATGGTTGATGCCACGGCCGAACATGAGATAATGAGCTTTATAGATGCATTTTCGGGGTCCATCAGATTCCCATGCACCCGGATGATAAGGTAAATATGACTTTCTTTTGCGGAAATGAGGTTTATGAATGGAATAACATGCCGTTTGGTCTGAAGGCCAAATTGAAAAAATAGTCGAGGTCTACGTGGATGATACCGTGGTGAAAAGCCTGAAAAGGATGGATCATTTCAACCATCTAGGAAAGGTGTTTGAAATCTTCCGACGTTATGAAATGAAACTAAACCCGAAGAAATGTATATTCAGAGTGAGTAAGAGGAGTTTTCTTGGATATTTGGTCAGCTCAAGAGGGATCGAGATGAACCCAGAAAAGGTAGAAGCAATCCTGAAGATGAACCCGCCAAGGCACATGAGCCATTATAGAGGAATCATGGATGACACCGATCAGGGCATATTTGGAGAAAGGAAAGATACCTGCGGATAAAGATAAGGCTCGGCAGATCCGGCTTCGATCGGTGAGATACGTCTTAATAAAAGGGAAGTTGTACAAGAGAGGGTATTCATCACCACTCCTGAAATGCTTAACTCCTGAGGAAGCGAGCTATGTACTAGCAGAGATACATGAAGGAATATGCGGCAACCATACATGAGAGATCGCTCTGGCACACAAAGTGATTAGGCAAGGCTATTTCTGGCCAACACTAAAAAAGGACGCCACTCAATATGCGAGGGCGTGCGCAACGTGTCAAAGACTAGCTCCGATAGTTAGAGCACCCTCGGAACAACTAACCTCAGTGTTCAGCCCGTGGCCCTTCGCAAAATAGGGGATTGATTTAATCGGACCGCTACCAACTGGAAAAGGAGAAAATAAATTCAATATCGTGGCAGTAGATTATTTCACAAAATGGGCAGAGGCAGAGCCCCTTTCGACGATCACCGAGGCTAAGATCGAGAAATTCATCTGGGAAAATATCATATGCCGATTTGGGATACCATTTGCCACAGTGACCGACAATGGCAAATAGTTTGACAATGCCAAACGCAGAAAATTTTATAAAGATTACAACATTAAGAAGTGGTCCTCCATGCCATACCACCCGCAGTCTAATGGGCAAGTCGAAGCGGTGAACAAGATCATCAAACATACTTTGAAAGCCAGGTTGAGAAGCTAGATGGAAAATGCCCTGAGGAACTGCCGGGAGTCCTGTGGTCATATAGAACAACGACGAGAACCTCCACTAATGAGACCTCATTCTCGATGGCCTTCGGTGCTGAGGCGGTAATTCCCATAGAAATTAGAGAACCCAGCCCTAGGATCGCTCTCCACTAAGAAGGGACAAATGATGAATTGATTCAAGAAAGTCTAGACCTATTGGAGGAAATGAGATTGAACGTGGAATTTCATAACGCGATTTACAAGCAGAGAGCAGAGAGATTCTACAACTCCAAGATAAAGTTGAGGAGATACAAAGGTGGAGAACCGGTGCTATGGAAAGTATTGGGCCCAATGGCACAGGGTAACGGCTAAATCTGGAAAAGTGCCTACATGATCAAGAGAGTTCTGGAAGGAGGAGCATACGAGTCGGAAGAGGTAGATGACAAGAAGATACCACACCCCTGGAATGCACAACATTTGAAAAAGTACTACTAATGAAATAGAGAGCGGGGCGAATAAGGTTAGTGATGCAACTTTAGTTACAACTTTTAATTAAGGCATTAGGCCATACTCTGTGGAAATGGAAATTGTGTAAAAACCTTTTCGGGATATGTGGTTAAGGAGGTCATTATGCGTAGGGATATCATTACTTTATGAATATTAATTCGTAAACTTCACCTATGAACTCAAAAAGAATACTACATACATAAATAAAAGGATTATGAAATGGCAAGGGCGGCAATGGAGCTAAGACTTAAGAATAAAATATACCGAAGAAAAAACTATCAAAAGGAAAAACAAAAGGCATGCCAAAATAAAATGGGCAGGATCGGAAATCGGAATAAAAAGGGAACGTATCGGATCTCTGGGGAAGCAGAATAAAAATACCAAAGTATTGGAGTCGAGAGTCAAAACAAGAGTCAAGGTATCTGATGAGAATTACAAGGCTAATTAAGAGGATCTCGGTATAATGGGAATAGATCATTTCAGATAAAGGTTGAAATAGCGGAACCAGAAAGAGAAGGTAGTAACTGACCTCGGAACAGCATCAGGAAGGGACACAAGCAAACATATATAACGGATACATGTAAAGATTGGAATATGAGGTTCGGAGTAAAGGGAATAGACCTCAGAATGTCGTTGGGAATAAACACGGATATGCACACAGGATGGACGAATAGAGAGGTTGGAAAATTAAGCTTGGAGCAAGGGAAATGAGCCTCGGAATAATGGGTGAAATGACGCGAAGGCACAATACGGAATAACCTAAGTAAAACCGAAGACAGTGGAAATGAGAGGAAGGTTTGGAATCTCGGCATCGGATAGGGATTCAGAACCACAAATGCTCAGCGAGAATGAATGACAAAAGCATAAACCTCCTTGCCCAAGGTGAACAAAGCAAAAAGACGCATTACAAGTGATAAAAGCAGAACTAAGAACACCGACAACATTGAATTAATTAAAGGTAAATCAACTACTCGTAAATAGCCAAATTCACAAGCCAAAGGGACATCGGCGAACAAGTCTACCAGACAAAGACAAAACGAAAATGGAGGAAATCAATAGCTAAAGTTCATACACAGTCAGGGTAAATACAATTCCAAGCAACACCGGGCTGAGGGTAGAATAAAACCAACTGGCAAAGGGAAGAAAATTGTGGACTTCAATCTTTCTTTCGACTGCTGATGGAATGGAAGATGCTCGCCATCTTATCCTCCATATCTTTTAGCACGGCCTTGGCACAGACGTCCATCTCCTCTGCTGAACTAGAGCGCGGAATCCACTGCTCCAAGGGTCGAATACGAGCCTTAGCTTCAACCAACCTAGCGCGCGCCTCAGCGGCCTCGACTCTTGCAGTATCTCTAGCAATCTCAGTCTCGGTCAAACTCGCCTCTACAGACTCGAGAGTAGCCCGCCCTAAATCAACCTCCAATCATTCTCTCTGGTGCGTAACAATGTTGGTTAGCTTGGCATTCTCGAGCTCCAGGGCATTCAATCTCTCTTTGAAATTGACGAAAGACCCTTCGGAACGGTCAACAAGCCGACTGGCGAACAAACGGTATTGGTCCATCAAATGCAGAGAAGAAATAAGGGAGGCAACATCAACTCCAGCCATCACGGCCAAACCAAAGGAGTCTTGGGAAAGAGAAAGGGGGACAACAGTCGGCAGAACACGGTGAGGGGCCAGATGAGAGGTACCTGCAATAAAACCCTGAGTCCCTAACTCCTGCAGTTCGGACAAGTCAGGTTCCTCATCTTCCTCAACTGTACCTTTTCCTCACACACGGGCCCTTTCAGCGGCTAACCTGGCAGCTTCAGCATCACCATCGGTAGGGTCAATTGTTGCGGTAATACCTGTAGGGTTCGGATGGGGAAAAATAACTGTTGGGACGACTTGAGAAGTCGAGGGAGCAGAACTAACATCAGATCTGGGGGCAGACCTCACCCTCGGTCCAACCATCATGTCGTAGTCCGCGGCCTCAGAACTACTACCCACCTCAATTTCGGGAGCCCCCATCGGTTCAGGATCCTCCTCGGGGTCCTCCTCCGGATCTTCTTCAGGATCCTCTTCCTGGATCTTCCTCCGGATCCTCCTCGGAATGCATCTCGACCTCAGGCTCGGCAATGGAAAGATCTATAAAAGGACACCGCGGATAAAGATCCAATGAATACGAAAAGAATAAGGTAGCTCGAATGGAGGTAATTATCCCCCTTAACCTTTTAGGGAGAAGGTCGAACTCACCAATGGAAGAGGATGGACTAGGCACATAGCTAATTCCAGTTGACCGAGAAGGCCCACCATGCTCATAAACACTCCTTTCTCTCTTTCTAAGCAAGGAAGCAGAAGCGGATTCAGAACCAAGAACGAAAAAACACTAGAAGGGGCATCGATAGAATGACACAATCGTGGATGGGGAGGAGACAAAGGGGGCAAAGCCCTATTTTCGGTAAGCTGCAAAACCAACATATCCTCGCCAAGCTTCATGTCTTCAGACCCAACAGACGGGTCATCCATCTCTTCATCTTCGTCGCGAGAGGAAGAACGGGCAGAGTAGTCGGAGTCATCTTCCTCATCCGAAAACTGATACACATACTTATACGGAGTTAACGACAAACCAGTCACAGAACCAGTCGATCCCACCAGAGATAAGGCACTCTAGAGCTCACCTATAGAACAAGATAGAAAGGTCAGTCATGAAATAAAGGGAACAGGAATGGACCTAGAAAAGGGAGTACCAGTGGTTGCGCTACGGCCAAAAGTAGACAACCCAGCCGAAACCAGGATGGGCTTGGAAAGCAATGGAGAGACACGATAAGTATTCCCTCTGCGAGATAAAATCTCGTACACATGGCAAAAACCATTGCTCAGCCGCTCAAGAGGACGACGAGGGGGACTTGCATGACATAAATATCAGAAAGGAACATCAGAGACCATTCAGAACTCGGAAGACAGAGAAGAACCATACACTTATCCAATGGAAAAAATCAAACAGGAAAAGTCACGGAAATACCATTGACACGGGTACGATAATCGCCACCCAACCAGAGCCAGGCCTGCTCCCAGCTTCGGCCAATAACATCAGAAGCCCCCATAAAATGATGGTTATCACGGAGAAGAAAATGGTAAAAACCACCAGAACGACCAGATAGAGCATAAAAAAAGAGGAACTCTAGTTCGAACAGATCTCATATGGTGTGGCCCAACACGTAAAACAGTGACATAGTGGATATTAGACGCAACCAAGAAGAGGACAGTAGCTGGCCTACAGCCATGTCCCACCTCTGCAACAGTAAACCGATAACAGGGGGAAGTGGAAGGTACAAACCGGTAAGAAAGAGATAGTAAAATACAGTGCGACCTGGGGGGATCAGAGAGAGGAACACCATCCAAAGAAAGCTCGAAGATGACATTAAGATTACCATACCACCGATGGAGTTCCCTCGAAGTGCGGCCCCCCAAATTGCCGATATCCCGATGACCAGGAAGATAATCCCCATGTTTAGAGGGAGCACGATGCCTAAATCCGCGTCAATGAATACCACCACACCACCAGCACCTGCAGTCGGCACAGCAGAGACAGATTGTCTACTTGGAGAGGAAATGGAGGCCGGGTTGCCACCTGAGGAGGAAGAAGTAGACAAATCCCTCAAGTTGGGATGCGGCATCTTGCGGAGGCTATTGGAACTACGAAGCGGCACCATGTGATGTACTGACATACTGTCGGAAGTGTTCACCTCCTGAACATCAAGCGGGAAGGGAGTACCTTCACCAGACATCTTCCGCCAGTCAAAGAACTCAGGAATTAGGGCTTGGCAAAAAAGATGACAAATGAGAGAAAGAGACAGATTTTCAGAAATCGCAAAAATATCGAAAGAATGCAGCTAAACGAAATACAAGGATATACGGGAAGGATACGAGAGATTTGAATTTCGAAAAACCAAAACAGAAACTATCTGACAAGATGGAAGGCGGCACGTATCATCATTGGAAATTATGGAGCAAAAACGGCTAAGATCCAATGGCTGGGATGAAGAGACCTTACAACTCCCAAGGAAAAGGGAGGATCCAGATTGATCCACGCAGCACCTGACCAAAGACGTGACAATCCACGAAAGAAAAACAACGGTTTATATTTTAAATTGAAGGTAAATTACCAAAATACCCTCGCGAGATCCGCTAACAGGGAAGAAAAGTACTTCATTTATAAATAGTGAATTACAAAGGAGGCAGAAATTACCGAAAATCCTATTATCCGATAAAACAAAGGAAATACAAAGAAGGTACAGAATAAACTTCTAATAAGGAAGATACATTCAATTTAATACTAGGGGCTCCGGAATACTCCATTGATCAGCTAGGAAGATTTTGGAATCAGCCGCATCTGTAGACTGTGGCTCCCCACTTCCGCACGGCACATCTTTGGAGATACCTAAGGGAGCTTCGGAGGTTTCCGGCCTCGGCAAAACATCGACTTCCACCTCTGAGGTTGATGGAATTGGAGGAACCGCGGCTGTCTCGGTTGGCAGAGATTCAAAAACTTTGGCAGTGGTGACCTGACCAGAAATGCGTGTATCACCTAAAGCGGGACACTCAATCTTAGTAGAAACTTCTCGGGTAGGTCCCCTTACAGATTCGATAGGGAGAGCGGCAAGTGGATCCTCAACCCCAGAATCAACTGCGGCAAGATCCAAGACATCATCAGCAAAGTCCTCATCGGATCCACCCTCCTCAGACTCTCCATAGGATTTTTTAGGGATATCAGTGATGAAGTCGGAATACTCACCGAGCACCCCAAAATCAACGTCGCCCCTCAAAATCTCCCAGGAGGCATTTTCTCCTCACTGATGGCTTGATGAAGGATAACACGCATGTCATCGAGACAATCAGGATAGGACTTCTGGGAAGAGGCTTGAGCTAGAGCAGCAGCGCAGGAATAAAAATAGTGAATCTTAGTCTTCGGAAGGATAACTTCCCTATAACAGAGGTTGTCAGCCTCTGATAGGAGTAAAGCATTCTTCACGCATTCTATTTCGGCCAAGGCCCCACCACGTTCCCTCCGTACCCCAGCTACAACATCCTCAGCAGCCCTGATCTTCTGAGCTGAGGAAACCTCTAATGTCTCATTCTCCTGCCGAACTTTCTCGAGCTCTTGATCGGAAGATATTCGGAAGGCATCAAAACTACTCTGAAACCGGGAAAACTTGGCGTGGAACTGACCTTCCTTTGCCAGGATCTCTTCCTGATGTTTCACCTCCAAAGCTGCAACCTTATCCGAGAGTACCTTATTCTGAAGCACTAAAGCACTCCTCTCTTCTTCGGATTTAGCTAACAGGCTGACATACCGAGCATGGAGAATCTCGAAAGTTCCCTGGAGCTCAACCTTTTTATCCTGCTCGATCCTCAACTGACCCCTGATCAGAGCCCCAGCCGTGCTAGCTTCAGATGCTTTCTTCTCATAATCCTTCATTTTCTGGATCACCGAAATAACCTCATCTTGCAAACGAAAATTGTTTCTTTCTAGTTTGGAAATACGATTCAAGGCATTAATGGCGTGGATCGCTGGCAACCCAGATAGCTGGAGATGCTGTGGAGAGAATCCTTGGCAGACATATTCTCCAGATGGCCGAGGAGCTCTCGGGTACAACCTTTAAAGGGAAAAGTGGCTGCACGAGCTAAATATGCCGGAGCATCAAAGACAAACAAAAGCTCTTGAGTTCGGAGGAACGTCTTCCCGGCCTCATCCATGTGGCCATACCTTTGTAAGAGCTCCTGGTCGGCTATCAGATCTATCGGAAGAAACGGAGTAGCATCATCCGACAAGGGCATAGCTGAAGATGCGCCTTCAGTAGAAGATCCACCATGTGACCAAAAATGCAAGGGGGTCTTCCCCCGATAATACCGCCACATCCCAGAAGGGGAACAATGAGACGCCGGGTCATAGGAAGTACCACTAGAGGCCTGCTGAAGGTTGGACGGAATGGTGACACTCGGTTGGCTAAAAGTGATAAAAGGAGAATGGACAAATGCTTCAAGAGATGGGGAAGAGCTGATGTCACAGACTTCGACATTCTCCTGAGGAGCGGCACTAGGTGCAACAGAGGAACCACCGATAATAGCGCCAACATCATCGTCCATGATCTTTTTCAAAGGACGCGTGATGAGAGCGGTACTGTCATGAGTACCCTCCTCGGAAGTCTCATCCACCAACTTGTACTTCAGTTTTGGGGCAATAGACTTTGTGGCGGTAGTTTCGGAAGCCCCTTTCTTAGACTTCGGGGCTCGAGAGGCTTTTTTGGAAACTTTCTCCCGAGGGCCCATAGCTGACACCAGGATGAGATCGGCCTCCAACCTCAAAGTGACAGGATCCGAAGGCTCTTCAATCCTGACGGATGTAAGAGGCTGCACGACAAGAGGAGCTCCAGAAACCTTCGGAGAAGAAATCTTAGAAACTTTCTTCTTCCCTTTACTAAGCGCAGCCCGCTAGCGAGCAGAGGAGAGAGTAGCCATATGGGCAATATCAGGTATAAGACGCTTCCCTTTCCCTAACAGTAACATAAAATGGGGAAACATTAGTGCAAAAGAGGGAACTATACAATGAGCCCCGCAGACGAGGAATGAATCACAAATAAATCACCTGGCATGGCTATGGATGTAGTAGTAAAGCCGATTCGGAAAAGGTTCTTCCCTTGGAAAACATGCTGGTAATGGCATCTCTTGTCAGAGAGCTTGCGAATGCGGAGGAAGGCGTCCTGAAACTCTACCGACAGAGTCTCGAGAGCACACGAATCGCCTACTACACAAAACAAAAGAAAGAAATGTCAGAATACCCCAAATAACCTAGAAGAGAGCCGAAAGAAACATATACGCACTAAGGACAGGTTTGAAGAAGGAACTTCTAGGAAGCACTGTGGGATTTTGAGGATTCCTGAGGTCATATACAAAATCTTCCCTCCAGGGCCCACGAACCCAGAACCACGGATTTTTCCACCCCTTAACAGAACTGGGCAAATAAGCAACAAGATTAGTATGGCGAGGTACCAAATAATAATATTCCTTCGTCCTATGATTCGGGGTAAGCCGATATAGAAAATTGATTTCAGTGGTAGTCAAGAAGGAATACTTCTTCTTTCGAAAGAAAACTAAAATATCCCCATCAAAGCTGCCCAACCATTGGGAGCCAATTGAGCAGGGACTATACTCCAAAACTCAAAAATATCCCGAAGGCAAGGATGGAGAGGAAACCTAAGGCCAAGCTCAAGTTGCAACTCGTAGGCTGCAACAGCGTTCGGTGGAGCATAACACATGCGGCCATCAGGGGAAGGAAGGAAAAAATCGATACCTTCCCCACACTGAAATTTGCTGAGAGCGACGACGATACTTTTTCTCAACCACGAATCATCAAGAGTCGAGGAGACCTCAGCGGCAAAAAAAGGCATATCCCTGTCCCACCGTGGAAGTTCCCTGAGATGGGCCAATAGCCCAGGTCCGGCGTCAGTAATTTGAGGATTATGCTCTAGCGTGAAAGTAGAAATGAAATCGGTAACCCTCTGATTGAAAACAATCCGGGAAGGAGACGGGGGACCCAAACACTCCTCTTAAGATGACAAGGAAGACCCCGAGCTACCGAGCAAAGAATTTGTTGAACAGGAAGCGAATCTAGGAGATCTAAGAGGAGAAGAAGAACCCTCGCAAGCAATACCGTGCTACTTGTAACTGGAAATAAAACGTGGAGAGATAGGGAGAAAGAAACTCTAAGCGCCGACAGTGAGAAAACTCAGAGAGACGAAATGAGAGAGTCAGGAGAAGAAAGAGAAAAGAAAGAGAGGGGAGAATAATACCTGAAATAAGAGGAAGAACACACTGAATAAAAGGAACACCAACCGTTTATAGGATTAAAGGAAAAAAGAGGGAGAAGGGAAAGGGAAAACTGACAAAAGGGTTCAAATTTCAAAATTCAAATCGACAGTTATACCTAAATACTAAAAATACCCCACACCTGAATGAAAATATCTCAAAGACGTCGCAGAGAACCCGATAATGCATGAACCAATCAGGATGAAGATAGCGAGTAGGAACAATGAAGAGTCGCGATGGAAAGAACCCTAATATCGCAGGCACCGAAGCATGAGGGATATAACCCGTGAAATAAGGTTCGACCCTGAACAATCTCAAATCATGAAATTATTCAGGCTCGAGGGGCTAATGTTATGGGTATTATATTACGCATGGGCGTAGCAGGCCCAAGAGCTCAATAACCTCTATTATACCTGAAGAAAAAGGCCCAACCCCATAGCGGCTCAAATTGTGGACAGAACTGAAAGGACAATCGAGACAGCCCAAAGAGGGGCGGGCAGCCCGAAGGCCAAGTCGAGAAAAGAACAAATAGGAATCCACTAAACAGGACGAAGCCAGAGAGCACCCTCGGCAAGAAACTTCGACGACGACATCCTCCTGCCCGAGAGTTCGGACGAGCGCCACAGCACCGAAAGTCAGCCTGTCCGAGGACCAAAGGGGGCAACGGAAGCAAGATAGTGAAAAGCAAGCACCATCATGAAGGTTGACAAGTACCACAGGCTAAAGGATAAGACTAGCGGGGAGAAGATATGTCTTGGACAACAATCCTAACTAAAAGACAACAACTGACTGACAAACCTTACTCTAATAACCAATGGGAAGCCAGCAAAGGATGGAGGCACTCTGGAGAACCCTGTAAAAGCAACCAACAACATCCAGACTCCTCCTGCAGCTGGTCGGCGTACTAAATAGCTTCTTTAAAGGCGGTTTGTCTCCATCCAAATGGTGCAAGGCGATTGGCTCCGGTTGAGGGTTAGGAGACAACATAAATAACCTCTCTTACAGGAGAGAGGTAGGTAACTAATACTTGGCTCTAGACATTGCACTTGTAGAGAGATAATTTTATGAGTGTTGTTCAAGAGGAGAGTAATAAAAATCGGTTGAGTTCTTTAGTGCGAATTGAGTTTTCTATTGGTTTGATCATGTTGTTTTGTAGTTTTATTATACTTGATTGTGTTCGTTCTTGATTCCGTTATAAAATATCTTTATCTCATAAACATCAATTAACGGGTCAAGAACAGCCATCAACAATAACTAAGTTTTTTTTTTTTTAGTCACACAACTATCAAATTTGCTCGATCTTGGGACAAATTTTGTCTGAAAAATAAAAACTCCGATCGACGGCATTCTAATTTCTACGTGAACTCATACACGGGTGCACTCATGAACTGATGATAGCAGAATCCATACAACCTGATACGACCTTGAAATAAAGGAAGATTAAATATGCTTAAAGTTGAGATTTTTTTTTTAATTTCTCAAATGTGACAGAATAGAATAATTAACAATAGGAATAAAAGTTAGTGTTTTCTTACCATTAACCCTTATATAAATTACCAATAAAATTATTAATAACGGATTACCAACAGAAATATTTACCAACCAAGATTTTGCCAATGAATTTTATTGTTAATCCGTCGATGTTCTAATTTAGCAATGCAACTAAGACTTTTACCAATAAAATATTTCGTTGATAAAAATTAGATTTTTTTTCTCAAAAGGAACCTAGAGGTATACGTCAGTCAATTTAGTTCTATTTGATATAAAATAAAATGAGATTTGCTTGAGTATAGTATTTAAAAATATGCGATGTTTTGTTTTATTTGTTATTTGTTCAAGAATGATATTGAAATTAGTGTTGAGGGAGATGTCTTTGTAAATGGTCCAATGGAGGATGTAGGGTATTGAATAAACCTAATAGATTTGGAAACACATGTTGGTGGAATTAAAAGTTCTCATCATCTAATTGCTTATGAAAAATATGTGAATTTAAGAAACTAAAAAAACTATTGGACATGTTTTTGATCATGCAAGTGATGTGCTTTGAGGTGGGTATAAAACTCGTTTGAAGGCTTCAATTTTCTTTTTAAGGTTTCTTTTGCGCCAAATGTTGGTATGTTGGGGGCATAATGAATATGAGAGTGTTAAGAAATTTCTTGAACTTTTGAAATGAAGTAAGAACACAATAAGAGTGTTAAGATTGTTGCGTTTGAAAATGCTATGGATAATTGCCAAATGACATTTGCCACAATTCAAAAAAATATCATCAATTATTGTACTAAGAAAATAACTAAATTCATTATTAATGAGATTGGTAACGACTATTCTGATATACATATAGGCCTATGAGTCAAGTAATGTGTATTAAAAGGAACAATTTACTCTTTACTTGCATAATGTTGATGGAAAATTGAGAAGGGTAATGGAGTTATTTCGTAGACTTGTGCATATAGGTGTGAATATCTAGTCCCATTTAAACATTTAAAGATAAATATACCCTTAAATAATTTAAATTCTAAAAATAAATATTAAATACTCCCTCCGTCCCATAATAGACTTCACACTTTCTATTTTCGTCCATCTCACATTAAACTTCACCACCCAAAAAAGAAATATCACATCAATTCTCACTCCTAAAACTTCATTTTAGTTACAAGTTTACTACTCTCACCAAACACACACAACATATTTTATAATTTATTTATTATCTAAAAATACTACAATACCCTCCAAAAGTCAATAAAATTGGTTAAGTAGCAACTTTTCTTAAACTCTGTATCTACAGTAATGGTGCAGTTTATTCCAGGATGGAAGGAGTATATAATATTAGGATAATACGGTATAAACTATTACAATTCATATAATGAATATTGTGAACTCGATTCACACAGTGAAAATAAAAATAGAGCGCGGATCCTGTGCAGCATCCATATACATATATAGGGATGTAAACGAACCAAACCGTTCGTGAACTATTCGAGTCTCGATTTGAAAAAAATCCTTCGAGTTCGTTCGCGAAACTAAACGAGCCGAGTTCGATTTTCGAGTTCGATTATTTTTTCGAGCCGAACTCGAGCCTGGGTGTGTTTGGCTCGAAAGCTCGCGAACGTTTTCGTTTACAGGCTCGCAAACATGTTTGCGAACGTGTTCGTTTATAGGCTCGCGTACGTGTTCGTTTATAGGCTCATGAACATATTCGGTAGTAGGCTCGCGAACATGTTCGGTATTAGGCTCGCATACATGTTCGAAGTATGCTCGAATAGTGCTCGTTAATAGGCTCGAACACTATAGTCAATATTTTAATTAATAATCAGTACTTCTAATAATTAATAAAAAATTGATAATAACTCTAGATACCGCTTTATATAAAAAATTTATTATAATAAAATTTTATTATTCGTGAGACTATCTCACTCAAGCCTTACACTTTAAAAAAAATGAATAATTTTCAGTTTAACGAGCCCGAGCTCGAACTAATGACTAGTTTTTTATCGAGCCGAATTTGAGCTCGAGTTTGATTTTTTTATTTAGTAAAAATATTTCGAGTCGAGCTCATGAACTGTTCGCAAGCTATATATTTTACACACGAGCCGAGCTCGAGCCTAAAAAATAAAATCCAAATCGAGCTCGAGCCCCTTAAAAAAAATTCAAGCCGAACTCGAGTCTGGAGATGTTCTGCTCGGCTCGATTATATGCTAATTAATTATAACATATTATCTTCAAAATGATTTTGTATACAATGCTTGTGAAAGAGAGAGAGAGAAATGCAATTCCTCTCTCACGTCAGACACCAAACCACGAGTTTACCTTGACTCAACAATGCATTATTTCCTCCAACTTAATTAATTCTTCACATTTTTTCTATCTGTCCTAATCCATCCTAAAAAGATTATAAAAGTTATAATAAAATTAAGTTTGTGAGTTAATCGAGTCATGAGTTACTCGTGCTTGAGTAAAAAAATAAAATAAAATAAAAATGGAAATCGATCCAAATTTAATTGATTTGAGTCGAGTTCAAGCTACTCGAGGAGTTTTCGAGCACGATCTTAATATACTCGGCTCGATAAGCTCGCGAGCTTAATCGAGCTAACATATACTATAAAATTTATTATATAATGCATTTTTTAATTAATTATTTATTTTAAATATAAATATAATTATTGAGCCGACATTTTTTCCTTTTAATATTCCCACCCCATATAAATATAAGCTCGTGAGTTAATTGTTGCTGGGATAAAAACTTTTTTCCTTTTAATATCCCCAACCCACATTTTTACTATCTCAAATATTTTATAATTATTAAATATTTACTTAATTATTTTATTAATTTTATACATTATCGAGTTAAATCTGAATTTCTCGAATACATTATCAAGTCGAGCTCGAATTTTTAAAATTGAGTTCGGTGGAGTTTGAGCTTGTCACTACTCAATCGACTCATTTATCCCTATAAAAAAATCACAATTTCAATGAAAAAATTATATTCTTATTAATTAAAGTGTATATCATTTATAATAAAAAATAAATTCTCTTGTGAGACGTTACATATGTGAGATGGTTTGTGAGACGCCTTAAAATATGCCTATTATATAGATAACGTATGTTTAATGATGGTTAAAATATGTTTTCTAAAGTATGATAAATGATGAATTAAAATATAATTTTAGAGTGTTATAATATGATTAATTATTAACATACTTTAATTACAAATAAACATATTTTACCTATATAATAAGCATACTTTAATAATTAGTCAATCCGTCTCATAACAGACTCACAAAAAACCCGTCTCACAAGAGAGTTTCTCATAAAAAAATATTATACCATTAAACAAATTGTGCAGGATACAAGAGACCAACTCATTAATATAATTACATGCTGCACATAAAATATACTCCCTCCGTACATTGTCAATCTATCAATTTTACCATTTTGGGCCGTCCATCCTTAATCTATCCATGTTCCTTTTTGGACTATGGGATCCACACCCTCCACTAATACAACTACCTACTACACATAAAATAATAATATTCTTTAATCCACGTGTAAAAAATAAATGGATACATTGAGGATAAACGGAGGAAGTAATATTCTTCACTTACAAAAGTGTGATGGAGTACCAGGGGCGGATGCTTGTGTAGTGCTGGGGGGCTTTAGCCCCCCAAAAATTTTGAAAACCTCTACTATATATACTACTCCATATATTAGTATTCTTAATTATTTAATTTTATTTTAAACATCATAATATATATAATACTTCCTTTATTTTTTTTAGAATTTTTACAGTTATTATAGATCTGAAGTTTAAGAAATGTTGTTTTTCAATAAAATTTATTGATTTTTTAGAGTAACATACTCTTTTGCAGTAATAAATAAATGGTAAAAAGTTATGTGTATTAAGTTGGGAGTGTCTTTTTTTAAATAAAGTATATTGAAATGTTAATTCTTTTGAAAATCTTACCATTTTTTTTTTGTGTAAAAATTGTAATGAGATCAACAAATAAGGATATGTGAAATGTGTAATGGGATTAAGGGGTATTTAATTTTGTTAAAATTTCTAACATAGTATATTATTAAGTATCAACATCTACCACAAAAAGAGTATGCACAACCATTAAAAAAAATATACTCCCCCCACGTTTACTTTTTGCACATGGATTAAGGAGTATTATTATTTTATGTAAAATGGGTAATTGTATTAGAGGGAAGTAGTGGGCCAGGGGTACCTCGTTGAGTGGTGGGGGCCCTGAAAATTCCCTTTAGTAGAATATATATATATATATATATATATATATATATATATATATATATATATATATATATATATAGTATTTTAGTTATTAATGATTAATTAGTCTTTCTAATAATAATTTTAATCCTTCAAACTTTCTTCTAATTATTCTTGCACAATTAATTAAAGCTACACATTAATAGAGAAACATCTACCACTTTTTATCACAAAAGGCTCTATAATTTCTCACATTGAATCAATGGAAATTACTTTCTGCACTTCCTTTTTTTAATTATAGACATTGAAAGTTGTATGAAAATATCTCTAAAAATATTTTTACTGCAAGTTATGCTTTTATATTTCACTATTTATACTCCCATCCTCTCACAACTATCATCACATTTCATATTTTTATTCGTCCTATAATAACTTGCACCACTTAAAAGAAACTAATGCATGTTACATTAACTCTATTATTTAAAAAGACTACATTATTCTTAAAAAAATCAATAAACTAGTAAAAATATCCCATACTCTACATCAACAGTTTCGGAGCTAGTAAAAAAAAATTTTAGCCCCCCTAAAATTTAGGTCTAGCTCCGCCCCTAGGGAGTACGTTGCTTGAAAACATGAGATGAGGTCTTGATCAATGAGAATGAGAAAAAATTGTTAAACTTTATTCTTGATTGAAAGAGTACGTTATGTCGTGAATTGGTCTGCCCTTCAATGAAATCTACTCTTATTTCATATATGATGGGAAAAAAACAGTTGTAAATGGAGTATTTCAGAATCAGTCCCTTCTACAAGACTACAACATAAATTGCAGTGAGGACCAATCTCGTTTTCCTCATCCCCACCACAAGACTTTAGTTTCAGTTATTTTCATACACTTAGTTTTCAATTCTTTAAAATTAGGGCTGATTAATGTAGTTTGAAAATTTTTTTTATACAAGTTTTTTCGTGTAGTATCTTTATTCATTACACCCAAATAAACATTTTGGTAAATTTTATGGCTTCAAAAAGTAATTTAGAGACAAATCTGTCATTGGGTTTAGAGCATCTGCATGCATTGGTTAATAGGTTTGAATAGTCTTTTCCATCTCCCAAATTTTAGCATATTTCTCAATTAAATTTGACCAACACTCATGTTGATTCCTCAATTTAAACTCACTATTTATGGAATCCACTATTATTATACTCCCTCATTTCCATCCTAATAATTACATATTTTCTTTTTGGCATCTCAATGGTTACATTTTTCTTTTTGTTGTATGAGAATTACACAAATTAATTATTTCTCTCTTTTATGAGCCCACACATCACACAATACAACTACCAATTATTATACTCTATACGTCTCACGTATTTATTCGCACTTTCCAACATTTTATTAATATTAAAATACACTATACATCCTACCTACTTTTTACATTTTATTAGTCAATCCTAACAACTTTATTCACTTTTTTACACTTTATTAATCATTTCAAATTATTTTATTTACTTTTTCTCCTTAAATTACTAATTTATCCCTACTTTTTCTTACATCATATATTAAAAAAAAAACACTTCTTAAACTCCGTGTCCACTGTGTCCGTATAAATGTGAACAAGACGGCGGGAGTTTTTCACGCCCCCACCGCCCCTGTCCTGGGGGGTTGGTGAAGAAGGTAAACCACAGGATGTGCCTCAAGTAATTTATAGGGAGGGCATACTGTTTAACTTATGCTTGAAGGGGTCAAATCCATGCCAAAGACAGGATTCGAATTTCGAATCCCCCACACTGCAGCTATAAGCTCAGCTGAAAGGTCTTTCCACTCTTCCCCTCTACCACTTGAGCTAAGCCTTGGGGTAGTTTACTGATGGAACTCGAGGGGGAGAGAGGGTAGATTTGGAATCTAAACCAAATTTCACGTTAGACAATTCATTAATATTTTTAATTTAAACTAAAAAAATACAAAGGATGCTCTATTGCTTTTAACTCGAATCCTGCACCTTTGGCATGAATTTGGTCCCTTGCAAGTACAAATTAAACAGTGAATTCTCAGTATAAATTACTTGAGGCACATCTTGCGAATTACATTATCCACCAATTTTCTGGGCGGTGGGAGCACCATTTTTAAGTGAGATTTATGCATTGACAAATAAATAATGTTGGTTAAATTCCATGTATCCAATCTCTGAGTACAGTACACCAGACGACTTTTCAAGTCATGCTTCAATCTTTACTTGTACAATCTTCCTTCTTCATCAATTGCTCTGTCGTTCTTTCTCAATCTGCAATGCCGTTTCCACCATCACCCTTTCTTCTCTTCCTCCTCTTCACGCTCTCTGCAACTGCATGGGCTCAGAACATAACCCTCGGCACGCCTCTCTCTGCAACTGAAACCTCCAATCCATGGCGTTCCCCCTCCAGGGATTTCGCCTTTGGCTTTCGCCAGCTTCCAAACGATCCAAACATTTTCCTGCTTTCCATTTGGTTTGATAATATCCCCGACAAAACCATTGTCTGGTATCAAAGAACCATCGACGCCGTGCCTCGTGGTTCAACCCTAGAGCTCAACGCTAGGGATAGCCTTGTTCTTCGTGATCCTCAGAGGAGGCTAATCTATTCCACTAGTGGCCTTGTTGATCCAGTGGCTTATGGATTATTGAATGATACTGGAAATCTTCTTCTGCTGCGCGCTGATTCCTCTGTGTTGTGGGAGAGTTTTAGGATCCCTCTGATACTATCTTGCCCACTCAAACAATTGAGATCAGCGAAGCCCTAATTTCGCGAAAATCCCAATTCAATTTCTCCCAGGGTAGATTCTCTGCCAACATGGAAGATAACGGGAATTTCGCTTTCAGCACCAAAAGCGTGACTTCGAATTCAGATTATGACGATGAGTATTACAGCAGCTCAACTTCTGATTCAGTAAACGCTAATAATTCAGGGATTCGAGTGGTTTTCAGTGACAGAGCCTCCATTTATGTCCTGAGAAGAAATGGGCAGACCCAACCTCTTACCTCAAGTTCGATCCCTCCACCTTCAGAGAACTATTACCGAGCAACTCTCAATTTCGATGGAGTTTTCACACTTTATTATCATCCCCGGGATTCCGGCAACGATTCGAGGTGGCAGGCTGCTTCCTCTCTGCCTGATAACATCTGTAACAACATCAATGGAAGAACAGGTAGTGGGGCGTGTGGGTATAACAGCATCTGTAGACTCGAGAATAGGAGACCCGTTTGCGAATGCCCAAGAGGTTTTTCCCTGAATGATCCTAATAACACCAATGGCGACTGCAAACCCAACTCCCCTATGCAGAGTTGTGTAGAAGGTGAGAATGAAGAAGATGACTTCGACTTGTTGGAGATCCAGGATGTCGATTGGCCATTCAATGATTACCAACAAATATTCCCTAGTTCGGAACAAGTGTGCCGTAGCGCCTGCTTGAATGATTGTCTCTGTGCTGTTGCAATTTTCAGGAGTGGAAGCTGTTGGAAGAAGAGACTTCCACTCTCTAATGGCAAAGTTGACACCACTCTGAATGTCAAGGCTTTTCTCAAGTTCAGGAAAGGTGATAATCCATTGGTAAGTCCAGATCTTCCAAATACAAAAAATCCTGCTAAACCAAGAAAAGATTAGAAAACATTGGTTATTGTTCTATCAGTTCTCTTAGGTAGCTCAGTATTCATTATCTTCTTGTTGATTGGTGGAGCTTTGCTTGTTGGTTTCCTCATACGAAGCAAGAAACTCCCTCCCATCCCTATTCTCAACGCATCGGGTTCGAATCTCCGCTGCTTTAGCTACAAAGAGCTAGTTCAAGCCACCAATGGGTTCAAAGAAGAAGTGGGAAGAGGTGCTTTTGGGATTGTATACAAAGGGGTGATTCCAGCACCCAATGGCTCCAACACCGTAGTTGCAGTGAAGAAACTGCACGGAGTGGCTCAAGATTCAGAGAAGGAATTCAGGACAGAAGTGAACGCAATTGGACAAACCCACCACAAGAATCTAGTACCTCTTTTTGGATTCTGCGACGAAGGGCCTCACCGTTTGCTGGTGTACCACTACATGAGCAATGGAACATTATCAGGTTTCCTCTTCGACCATGATGAGAAACCAACTTGGGACCAGAGGACTCAGATAGCATTCGGGGTAGATCGAGGGCTGACATATTTGCACGAAGAATGCAGCACCCAGATCATCCACTGCGACATCAAGCCTCAGAACATACTCCTAGACGAATACCACAACGCCCGGATTTCAGACTTCGGATTGGCGAAGCTGCTGATGATGAACCAGAGCAAGACCATAACCAACATCAGGGGTACCAAGGGGTACGTTGCTCCCGAGTGGTTCAGAAACACGCAGATCAGCACGAAGGTTGATGTTTACAGCTTCGGGGTGGTGCTGTTGGAGACGATCACGTGCAGGAAAAGCTTGGAGGATTTTGAATCGGGAGACGGGGCGAGCCCGATCCTTACAGACTGGGTTTGGGACTGCTTTAGTGAAGGAAGGTTGGATAGGTTGGTGCAGATGGATGAAGAGGGAGATGGGAAGATGGTGGAGAGGTTTGTGAAGGTGGGGATATGGTGCATCCAAGAAGATGCGAGTTTGAGGCCTACAATGAGGAGGGCATGTCAAATGCTTGAAGGGATTGTTGAAGTTGGTGTCCCCCCATGTCCCTTTGCTTTCACCTGTCTTTCGAGAAAATTGAGCATATCCTCATCAACATGTATAAGCCACAAGGCATACCTTCGCCTACTTCTTCCCAAAGCTTTTTTCTAGCTTAATCATCTGCTGATGATGGGATTCACTATTTCATTTCACCTATATTCCATCAAGTGTATCAATACTTCACATAATTGACAAGTGAAATACCGAATCACATAATTCATCAATTCCTACTTACTGACAATGGTGACAATTTCATGAATTTTATTCTGGAGAATAGGTTTATTTGACTATACTCGTTTGCGATCAATATAGCTGATAAATTTTTTGTTTGGTTATAGTTATGAAATACGTATTCATGTGGACTTGTTAGAGCTAATACTCGTCTGTTATCGTTTTTCTCTTTAGTTAAGAGTTCCATGAAGTATTCTTACACCAGTGTTTACCTTCGCTTTATTTGTGTTGGTTTAGTTAGTTATATTTACTATTATGCCCTTTACGCTATCTTATTTAAATAGTAGGAATTAGGGTTTTTTTTGTAATTAGATATTGTTTTTTTTTTTTGACAAAGTAAGTTGTTAGTACCGTTAGTAGTTAGTATACCAAGTCTTCATACACTCTTATTTCTCCTCCTATTTGTTCTCAATGGAAATTGAACCTGGGTATCCCACCACCTTAGTGAGGAGCTCAGTGGCCAGATGAGTTAGCCCACCTTGTTTGTAATTAGATATTGTCATATTGAAAGCTATAATAATGAGAATGCCCACCTGATTTGTAATTAGATATTGTCATATTGAATGCTGTAATAATGAGAATTTTCTCATAGTTTCTATTTTAAGGGTTAATCGCAAATAAAGTCCCAACAATATTTACTTTAATTGCGAATAAGTTTAAACCTCTGGAAATTTGCAAATTAGTACATCACTTTAAAGTATTTTTACAAAAAGAACCACCGGGCAGCGGGAGGCCTGCCCCGTCGCTGACTTGTCCGTAAGTCTCCCGCTACCCGATGGTTCTTTTTGCAAAAATACTTTAAAATGAAGTACTTATTTGCAAATTTTCAGAGGTTTTGACTTATTCGTAATTAAAGTAAAGGTTGAGACTTTATTTGCAATTAACCCTTTTATTTTTCCTAGTTTCGGTTCTTGTTTACTACTCCCTCAGTACCTCACAAAGGGATCCATTTGCGTTTTGTACGTGGATTAAAGAGTATTATTATTTAATGTGTGATGAGTAGTTGTATTAGTGAGTGTGTGGGACCAATTTTTAGTTGTATTAGTAGGTGTGTGTGGATCCCATGTATGTAAAAAAAAAAATGAGACCCTTGGGGGCACACACCCAAAATAGAAAAATGAAACTATTTGGAGCGGACGGAACTATAATCGCAACGACAAGACGAAATCTTGATAGATATGATTAGGTCAGAGAATACACACACTTTCATTCATCACAACTAGATTCTTTTAATAGCATCACCGGTAAAGACTAAAGAAAAGAAGACTACAAAGCAAACGATCACAAAAGAAACTGATAAAACCTTCTACTCAAATTCGTGAATGGAAGGTCAGTAATTCATCTTGTATACAAATAAAAATCCAGAGAATTTAAGTTAATTTTGCCAATTCCGCCATGCACACACAAACAATCCACAAACAAAGAAATAACAAGCTTTTCTTAAAGACATCAGGACAGCTTCCTTAGCAGTAAAGGTTACGAGAAAAATTCGGTTTGTGGTTGAAAGAAACACATGAACTCATGTTTTTTATCGTTTTTATAAGGACGGCCCAAGTTGATGATAATCAATAAATCAAATATACGAAATCAAAATAAAATAAAAGAAAATAAGTAAGAGAAATAATGTTAAAGGACAAGTAATAAGATATATGAGACTAAAAACAATCAGAGTGCTTAGAAAATATTTTATTATGCAAAAGGAATGGACGAGATATGTATTAATAGACTAGAGACGATCAGGGTTACCAAAGTTGTAGACCTTTACAAAGACTAAAAAAAACTCTAAAGATTGATGCCCAACATCTATGTATTTACTATTCTCCAAATCATCTTTAAAAGGTACTATCTAACAAGGTCAAACGATGGATTAATTTCTCTCGTGGATTTAAATACCATATCGGTCAAACCTAAACACGATGTATTATCATGCTAATTCTAATATTATGGAGGGTTGTTGACTTGTTTCCGTTGCACCTCAAGCAATATCCATATAAAACATACATATAATGGAACTTAATTAACAAAACCAACAAATTTTTTTAGACTAAGAATCTAAAGGCTCTGAATTGCAAATTAATCAATAACTCATTAAATTAACATGCTATCCATAATTAACAAACCATGTCACACTTATAATTCATGCATAGCAAATCCTATAAGAATAAATCAAATACTCAATCATGTCCCTACCACATTTAATTTGTATAATAAAATAAACATTAAACACTAATCATGTCTTTAAACTCACAAGAGAGATTAACTTAACATAATTAAAATATCAAATATGCTTCATTACAATAAATCATGGAGTTTAAGCTTTATTGGAGATTACAAAAATATTTTTTTAAAAAAAATCGCTGGCAATTTCTTGTAAAGAATTCTTCGATTTCTTATTGATTGGTGCAACCTCTTCTCCTTAATTCCAATTAGTTTTCAACATCAGTCTTAATTCCAATTAGTTTTCAACATCAATAAGAAATTAGGATGGGTCTTATTTCAAGTAGTGTTCAACACCAATAAAAAATAAGAAATTAGTATGGTTGAGTATTAGAAATGTATTTTTGGAATGATAGAAGAAAAAATAAAAATGGAGGACAAAAAAAGAGAGAAAGAGTGTAGTGTGGGTGGCCTTCAAAATAAACTGAATTGAGGTGGTTATATATATATATATATATATATATATATATATATATATATATATATATATATATATATATATATATATATATATATATATATATATAATGATACATATATTTTCCAATAGGATGGAACCGACAATGTCGGAAATGTATGAATCTATATAATTTATGGATTTTGAAGAAATAATAGATTTCAGTCCTGGTTCTAAAGCCAGAAAGATTATTTCGGAAGATTTTAAGAGTGAAGGTTATACACTCTTCAGAGATTGGTTTTTTGATAACTTTACTAATAATGAAATTAGTAAATTTCAAAATGAGTTTTATAAAACTTGTGAAAAGAAAAATATGATAATATCATTTACATCATGGTTTATAGAAACATATGTTAAGAATTATATTCTTATTTTGGAAAGAAATTATACTTTGCAAAATGGCTCAGTGGTTTCAGGAAAATATCCTCCACAGCAACCATTTAAAATCAATGATTTAAATTTTTTAGCATTTGCTAAATTAATTGAAGATGATACACTTCAAGTTACATGTAAACATATTAATAATATGTTTAAAAGTCAGAATTATACTAATTTATCATTAGTAATAATGGGTGAACAAATTCAATCTATCAATGATAAATTGGATTTGATTATAAATATAATTAATAAAAAATCTCTTGATAAGGGAAAAGAAGTAGTTGAAAATAAGGAAAAAACTTCTACATCAGAAGTTTCTAATGTTCCTATAAAAAAGGAAATATTTCCTAGTTTTCAACCTCCTCCAATAATTTCTAATTTTAAACTTCAACCATTATATGAGTTAGAGAAATACCTTGAAGAAAAGTTTGATAAACTTAGCATAAGAACTCTTGATAGAGAGTTGGATGATAATTTAATAGAAAACCTAGAATATAAAAAGGTTTTTCAAGATCAAATAAATAAAATCCATAATAAATGGGCAGATAGACCTATTCAAAGTAAGTTCTATTATAATAGACCTACTCCTATGGATGTTTTACATGAAGAATATACTGATATTATTGATATCAGTTATTCTGGTTATAAGATTTATGAATGTAATATTGATGGATATTCTAATAAACAGATTTATAATACTGTTCATAGAATGTTAATGTATTCTACAATATGTAAGAATAGTCAAAATACTGATAAAACTATTGCAGCAATGATAATAGCTGGATTTACAGGCCAACTTAAAGGTTGGTGGGATAATTATTTAAATTCACAAGATAGAGATAATATTTTAAATGCTACAAAGCAAGAAGAAAATAAAATTCTTGAAACTGCAGTATATACATTAGCAGTAAATGTAATTGAACATTTTACAGGAAGATTTAGTGATAATAGTGATACTATTAGAACATTATTACAAAATCTACGATGTAGAACACTTTCTGATTTTAGGTGGTATAAAGATACTTTCCTAAGCAGAGTTATGGAATTACCAGAGTGTAATAATACTCATTGGAAATTCAAATTTGTTGATGGATTACCAAGCTTATTCGCTGAAAGAATAAGAAAAACAATAAAGGGTGATAATATTACTATTCCTTATGAAAAATTCACATATGGTGCTCTAATAGACACTTGTATTCAATAAGGATTAGCTTTATGTAATGAGATAAAGTTAAATCAACAATTAAAAAGACAAAGTTTCTTGGAAAAAAAACAATTGAGAGAATTTTGTCAACAATTTGGACTAGAAAATCCTTCATCCAGTAAAAATAAAAAAGAAAAGATTTATAAATCTAAACATAAGAGACATTCTCCTAAACATATTGAAAGAAAAAAGAAAAGAAGGGAAGAAAATTTCCAAAGGAAAAATGAATTCCAAAAGAAAGCATATATGAAAAGATTCAATAAGAATCAGAAAAGATATTGTACAATATGTAAAAGAAAAGGTCATACCAATGAATTCTGTTGGACAAAGAAAAGAATTTCTAATTTAGAAATTCCTGATGATATAAAAAGAATAATAATACAATCTTTAATAGAAAAATCTGAATCTGAGGAATCAGAATCAGAAATTTCTATTACTTCTGAATCAGAAGAAGAGATTATAAGGAATTTAGATAATGAAGAATTTTCTGAATTAGAAGAATGTGAACCATGTAAAGAAGGATTAATATGTCCTGAAGAAATAAATAATATTGATCATAATCAATCTGAATTTTATAAAATTATGTCTCAATTCTCTAATATGAGTATTAATGTTTTGGATTCTCAAAATATTTTTGAGTTATTAAAATTAATAAAAGATCCTTTATTAAGGACTAAAATAATTGATGAATTAGGAGATAATACTTCGACATCTACTTCTAATAAAGAAGAAGAAAGAATAAATAATATTCTAAATAAGAATAAAGCTTATAATATGTCAGAGGTTATGAACCAATTAAAAATGAAACATCAAAGTCAAAGAGATATATCTCTACCAGATATTTATAAAGAGATTAACAATCTGAAAGAAGAAATAAAATTCTTAAAAAATAAAAATTTTATTCAAGAATCTAGAATATCTAGATTAGAGAATGATATTAAGGGAAAAAATATTATACAACCAGATATTCAGAATAATTTACCTATGATAGAAAAGGATAATTTTCTATCTACTATTGAGACAGTTATATCTAAAAAATGGTACATAAAAATATCATTATTAATTGATAATCATTATACAAAATCATTTATTGCTCTTATTGACAGTGGAGCAGATTTAAATGTTATTCAGGAATGATTAATTCCTACTAGATATTTTCATAAAACAAGTCATACTCTATGGCATGCTGGTGGTGATAAACTCCAGATAGAATATAAGATTCCTAAAGCATATGTATGCATTAATAATAAATGCATTTCGCAAAGTTTTATACTTGCAAAAAATATTTCTAACCAGATTATACTTGGTACACCATTTTTAAATAATATTTACCCCATAAAAAATATTGATAATAAAGGGATTATAGGTACTTTTCAAGGTAAAGATATTTTCCTTGAATTTATTGTGGAACCAATTGTTAAAAAATTACATAGTCTTTATGATAATATTAAGGCTAAGCAAAATCAAATAGGATTTTTAAAACAAGAGATTAATATTGTTACTATTAATGAACAATTAAAAAATCCTAAATTACAGGATAAGATTAGTATTCTGAAAAATGAATTTTCATTAGAAATATGTAATGACCATCCCAATGCTTTTTGGGATAGGAAAAAACATATTATATTTCTTCCATATGAAGAAGATTTTGATGAAAAGAATATTCCGACAAAGGCTAGACCTTGTCAAATGAATTCAGAATATTTAGAATTATGAAAAAAGAAATAGAATCTTTATTACAGAAAGGACTAATAAGTCATTCTCAATCACCGTGGTCATGTACTGCATTTTATGTTAATAAACATTCTGAGATAGAAAGAGGTGTCCCAAGATTGGTAATAAATTATAAACCTCTTAATAAAGTTTTAAAATGGATTAGACACCCAATCCCTAATAAAAAGGATTTATTAGATAGACTTTATGATGGTCTAATATATTCAAAATTTGATTTAAAGTCAGGATATTGGCAAATTCAAATTAATAAATCTGATAGATATAAAACAACATTTAATGTTCCAATTGAACATTATGAATGGAATGTAATGCAGTTTGGGCTTAAAAATGCTCCTTCTGAATTTCAGAAGATAATGAATGATATATTTACTCCTTATAGTGAGTTTATAATTGTTTATATTGATGATATTTTGATTTATTCAAAGACTATTGAAATGCATTTTAAGTATTTACATATTTTTAAATCTTTGATTAAACAAAATGGTCTAGTAATATCTAAACCAAAAATGGATTTATTTCAAACTAGAATAAAATTTCTAGGACATTTTATTGAAAAAGGAAATATAATTCCTATTAATAGGAGTATAGATTTTGCTGAAAATTTTTCAGACATTATAACTGATAAAACTCAGTTACAAAGATTTTTAGGGAGTTTGAATTATATTGCTCCTTATTATCATAATCTTGTTGAACATACATCGATCTTATACGATAGATTAAAAAAGAATCCTAAATCTTGGACTGATAGTCATACTAATGCAGTCAAGATTATTAAGAATAATGTTAAATCATTACCATGTTTAATGATTAGTAACCCTAATTGGGAGAAGTTGATAGAAACTGATGCTTCTGATATAGGATTTGGAGGAATTCTTACTCAGAAAAATCCAGATAATAAACAAATGCATTTAATTAGATTCCATTCGGGAAAATGGAACAATCTCGGGTATCTCCTGGCAATATTTCTGGTATAGGACCATAGCAATTACACCAATGGATAAACCAGTTTGGTATTTCAAAGTTATAAACTTTCGAACATATTTTTATAAACCATGTATGATGTTTAATCATGTGGATTTCATTAAACATCAGTTCCTCCAAATCCTATATCAGAAGCATCAGTTTCTATCAACTTCTCCCAATTAGGGTTACTAATCATTAAACATGGTAATGATTTAACATTATTCTTAATAATCTTGACTGCATTAGTATGACTATCAGTCCAAGATTTAGGATTCTTTTTTAATCTATCGTATAAGATCGATGTATGTTCAACAAGATTATGATAATAAGGAGCAATATAATTCAAACTCCCTAAAAATCTTTGTAACTGAGTTTTATCAGTTATAATGTCTGGAAAATTTTCAGCAAAATCTATACTCCTATTAATAGGAATTATATTTCCTTTTTCAATAAAATGTCCTAGAAATTTTATTCTAGTTTGAAATAAATCCATTTTTGGTTTAGATATTACTAGACCATTTTGTTTAATCAAAGATTTAAAAATATGTAAATACTTAAAATGCATTTCAATAGTCTTTGAATAAATCAAAATATCATCAATATAAACAATTATAAACTCACTATAAGGAGTAAATATATCATTCATTATCTTCTGAAATTCAGAAGGAGCATTTTTAAGCCCAAACGGCATTACATTCCATTCATAATGTCCAATTGGAATATTAAATGCTGTTTTATATCTATCAGATTTATTAATTTGAATTTGCCAATATCCTGACTTTAAATCAAATTTTGAATATATTAGACCATCATAAAGTCTATCTAATAAATCCTTTTTATTAGGGATTGGGTGTCTAATCCATTTTAAAACTTTATTAAGAGGTTTATAATTTATTACCAATCTTGGGACACCTCTTTCTATCTCAGAATGTTTATTAACATAAAATGCAGTACATGACCACGGTGATTGAGAATGACTTATTAGTCCTTTCTGTAATAAAGATTCTATTTCTTTTTTACATAATTCTAAATATTTTGAATTCATTTGACAAGGTCTAGCCTTTGTCGGAATATTCATTTCATCAAAATCTTCTTCATATGGAAGAAATATAATATGTTTTTTCCTATCCCAAAAAGCATTGGGATGGTCATTACATATTTCTAATGAAAATTCATTTTTCAGAATACTAATCTTATCCTGTAATTTAGGATTTTTTAATTGTTCATTAATAGTAACAATATTAATCTCTTGTTTTAAAAATCCTATTTGATTTTGCTTAGTCTTAATATTATCATAAAGACTATGTAATTTTTTAACAATTGGTTCCACAATAAATTCAAGAAAAATATCTTTACCTTGAAAAGTACCTATAATCCCTTTATTATCAATATTTTTTTATGGGGTAAATATTATTTAAAAATGGTGTACCAAGTATAATCTGGTTAGAAATATTTTTTGCAAGTATAAAACTTTGCGAAATGCATTTATTATTAATGCATACATATGCTTTAGGAATCTTATATTCTATCTGGAGTTTATCACCACCAGCATGCCATAGAGTATGACTTGTTTTATGAAAATATCTAGTAGGAATTAATCCTTCCTGAATAACATTTAAATCTGCTCCACTGTCAACAAGAGCAATAAATGATTTTGTATAATGATTATCAATTAATAATGATATTTTTATGTACCATTTTTGAGATATAACTGTCTCAATAGTAGATAGAAAATTATCCTTTTCTATCATAGGTAAATTATTCTGAATATCTGGTTGTATAATATTTTTTCCCTTAATATCATTCTCTAATCTAGATATTCTAGATTCTTGAATAAAATTTTATTTTTTAAGAATTTTATTTCTTCTTTCAGATTGTTAATCTCTTTATAAATATCTGGTAGAGATATATCTCTTTGACTTTGATATTTCATTTTTAATTGGTTCATAACCTCTGACATATTATAAGCTTTATTCTTATTTTGAATATTATTTATTCTTTCTTCTTCTTTATTAGAAGTAGATGTCGAAGTATTATCTCCTAATTCATCAATTATTTTAGTCATTAATAAAGGATCTTTTATTAATTTTAATAACTCAAAAATATTTTGAGAATCCAAAACATTAATACTCATATTAGAGAATTGAGACATAATTTTATAAAATTCAGATTGATTATGATCAATATTATTTATTTCTTTAGGACATATTAATCCTTCTTTACATGGTTCACATTCTTCTGATTCAGAAAATTCTTCATTATCTAAATTCCTTATAATCTCTTCTTCTGATTCAGAAGTAATAGAAATTTCTGATTCTGATTCCTCAGATTCAGATTTTTCTATTAAAGATTGTATTATTATTCTTTTTATATCATCAGGAATTTCTAAATTAGAAATTCTTTTCTTTGTCCAACAGAATTCATTGGTATGACCTTTTCTTTTACATATTGTACAATATCTTTTCTGATTCTTATTGAATCTTTTCATATATGCTTTCTTTTGGAATTCATTTTTCCTTTGGAAATTTTCTTCCCTTCTTTTCTTTTTTCTTTCAATATGTTTAGGAGAATGTCTCTTATGTTTAGATTTATAAATATTTTCTTTTTTATTTTTACTGGATGAAGGATTTTCCAGTCCAAATTGTTGACAAAATTCTCCCAATTGTTTCTTTTCCAAGAAACTTTGTCTTTTTAATTGTTGATTTAACTTTATCTCATTACATAAAGCTAATCCTTCTTGAATACAAGTGTCTATTAGAGCACCATATGTGAATTTTTCATAAGGAATAGTAATATTATCACCCTTTATTGTTTTTCTTATTCTTTCAGCGAATAAGCTTGGTAATCCATCAGCAAATTTGGATTTTCAATGAGTATTATTACACTCCGGTAATTCCATAACTCTGCTTAGGAAAGTATCTTTATACCACCTAAAATCAGAAAGTGTTCTACATCGTAGATTTTGTAATAATGTTCTAATAGTATCACTATTATCACTAAATCTTCCTGTAAAATGTTCAATTACATTTACTGCTAATGTATATACTGCAGTTTCAAGAATTTTATTTTCTTCTTGCTTTGTAGCATTTAAAATATTATCTCTATCTTGTGAATTTAAATAATTATCCCACCAACCTTTAAGTTGGCCTGTAAATCCAGCTATTATCATTGCTGCAATAGTTTTATCAGTATTTTGACTATTCTTACATATTGTAGAATACATTAACATTCTATGAACAATATTATAAATCTGTTTATTAGAATATCCATCAATATTCCATTCATAAATCTTATTACCAGAATAACTGATATCAATAATATCAGTATATTCTTTATGTAAAACATCCATAGGAGTATGTCTATTATAGTAGAACTTACTTTGAATAGGTCTATCTGCCCATTTATTATGGATTTTATTTATTTGATCTTGAAAAACCTTTTTATATTCTAGGTTTTCTATTAAATTATCATCCAACTCTCTATCAAGAGTTCTTATGCTAACTTTATCAAACTTTTCTTCAAGGTATTTCTCTAACTCATATAATGGTTGAAGTTTAAAATTAGAAATTATTGGAGGAGGTTGAAAACTAGGAAATATTTCCTTTTTTATAGGAACATTATAAACTTCTGATGTAGAAGCTTTTTCCTTATTTTCAACTACTTCTTTTCCCTTATCAAGAGATTTTTTATTAATTATATTTATAATCAAATCCAATTTATCATTGATAGATTGAATTTGTTCACCCATTATTACTAATGATAAATTAGTATAATTCTGACTTTTAAATATATTATTAATATGTTTACATGTAACTTGAAGTGTATCATCTTCAATTAATTTAGCAAATGCTAAAAAATTTAAATCATTGATTTTAAATGGTTACTGTGGAGGATATTTTCCTGAAACCACTGAATAATATATAAATGAAATAATATTAATATTTTTATAGTAGGCGAGTCACATGAAATTTTGATGTATAAAAGTAAATGTTTTTTTATCATACTTTTATATCGAGTTTTCATAAAATATATTAGTTTGATATATACTATGTAAATATAATTATATAATTCAATTAGAAGAAGGCTAAATATAATGTGCACTCGGGTGCACACGAAGTTTCGCGTGCATCCACATACAAATATAAACAAAAACATATACAATTATAAGTAAAAATGTATACAATTTAATTGTTAATTTTTTAATGAAAAATTAAGTGTAAAAAATATACAATTATTAAAATGCATGTATACACTATTGAATAAAAAGTTATACACATATGAATGTTAATTTTTTTAATAAAAAATTTAGTGTGAAAAAAGTATACAATTATTACAAAACACGTATACAAAAGAGAATAAAATATATACAAAATAGAATAAAAAATTATACAGATATGGTGCAATGTTGCACCTGGGTGCACCTAATATACACTCTTAAAAGAAATATATATATATATATATATATATATATATATATATATATATATATATATATATATATATATATATATTAAATCCTTTGTTACTAAGTTCCTATGAAAAACTTCCAAATTTGCCAAAAATGCTAAATTTCTGAAAACTAAAAAAATAATATTTACATAATTGCATAATAGTATTATATAAGTACTATTTCATACTGCCAATTAATAGTGACAATTTTTGCATAAATCTAACTCAAATCTAACTGTAATTTTATTATTTAATACAAGACGAATTACCAATTCAATGGAGAGACTAAAATAGCCGAGCACGTTCGTGGTGCGGTCGAAGTGTTGAAGGAGATTGATTTTATTATTTAATACAAGAGGAGTTCAACGAAGAGACTAAAATAACCGAGCACGTTCGTGGTGTGGAAAAACAACTCTTCTACTTGCTTTGCAGAAAAACTTAATCTTAAAGTACGTGTCATGGTTAAACAATAAAATAAAATAAATTCATGAGAATTAATCATATCATTAACGTATATTGTTTAGTTTATGCTTAAGTAATAATAAATTATTTTATGTACCTAGTAATAGTCACCTCTTTATTTTAAAAAATATTGAGACGAAAATGTTTTTAAAAAAATGGAAAGAAAAAAATTAGTAAAAAAAATGTGTAAAAGAAAATGTGAAAAATTGTGCAAAAAAATGTGAAAAATAAAACTGTGCAAAAAAATTGTACAGAAATGAAAATATGCGAAATAAATTGTAAAAAAGAAGAAAATGTGCAAACAAATTGTGCAAAAAAATGTGAAAAGTAAAATGTGCAGACAAAATTGTGCAAAACGAAATTGTACAAAACAAAATTGTGCAAAATAAAATATGCAAACGCATAGGAGTATTTATGGTATCACAATCATAATTGTGCAGCTATAAGTATTAGTTCTTTATTATTTTATGTATTCCATAATAAGTGATCATTTATCTTATTATTACTATATATTTTTATTTTTTTATTTTTATTATATATATTATATTTAAAATTATTTTTAACTAATAATTATTTATTCAAAAATAAAAAAAACCATGAACGATTTATTAATATATATATATATATATATATATATATATATATATATATATATTATTTAAAATTAATTTTAATTAATAATTATTTATTTAAAAAAAGGCCTGAACGATTACACTACAAAAAATTATTTTTAAACAATGAAATTTACCAACGAAATTCAATTTGTTGGTAATTACCAATGGATTAACAACAAAAATTACAATTTTCTTTTAGCAATGGAATGCCAACGGATTTGTTCTCTATTTTACCAACGGAATTAATCCGAAATCATTATATAAATTACCAACGGAATGGATTACCAACGAAAATGAATTTTCGTTGCTAAAAATTTACCAACTACCACTTTACCAACGGAAATTTACTAATCCGTTGATAAACTAATTTAACAATGGAATTAAGATTTTTTTTTATCTTATTATTGTTGTGAGCTTTTTTTTTATCTTTATTATTATGTTACATTTGATAATTTTATTACTTTAATGTAGAATTGTAAATTTTTAATATGTTAAGTTTTTATTTTATTATTATTTTTTTAGGTGCGAGAGTTTTTTTTATTTTTATGTTATATTACACATTTTATAAATATGAACAACAAGAGTTTTTTTATTATTATTTCATGTTGAATCCCCACAATTATTTTCTATTAGTATATTTTAGTTATTAATTAAAATTTAATATAGATAAAGACATATATTTATTTTTATTTAGTTTGATTAACGTATATAATACTTTTTTTTATTTTTTATTTTTTATTAATAAAAATATTAAATTTATTAATTTTTTTTCTTTTATTTCTTTAATAATTTTTTTAATTGTCATATTCACTTTTTTAAAAAAAAATTTCTTATAAGTTAATTATATATTTTCTTTTAATTTCTCAATTTTTATTAATTATTAGGAGTATTAATTATTAACTAAATTTTCATTTAATAATATACTGAATTTTTTTAAAAATTAATTATTTAACATTTATAAATATTTATAGAATATATATATATATATATATATATATATATATTTTAAATTATAACTTTAAAATTCGCGTAATACTCGGGATTTGTACTAGTATATATATTTAAAATATAAGTGTTTATAATTATTAGTATATAAATATAACTAATAAAGAATTTAATTATTAAAATATAAATATAATTATTTACTAAAAATTATAAACCCATATATATTTTAAATATTAATATATATATATACATATAATTTTGTTTAATTAATAATATAAATTAGAAATAGATTAATATTTATATTATAATTAATATTATTTTATAAGAAAATTAAAACAATTAATGCATCTCATTAGTTCAACTAATATGATAGATTCTCACCTAAATTTTAATTAATATACCACCTTATATGCTAAAAAGGTAATTTAAACTTTGAATATTTTTAATTATTCAAAACTTACTTTAACAAACCAAATGATACGGATCAAATTAATCCATTTATATTTATCCTTATTCTTAATTTACAGACTTAACGTGTTTCGTCGGAAGTGCCAATAGCTCTCAAAATCATTTCATTACACAAGACAGCATAACACTATGAAAGAAAACACGATTATAAATCATTTTCCTTAAAATATTCAATTCTGAAAATAAATGATATAATATATATACACATTTATTTACTTTTTTTTATTTTTTGTGAATAATAATAATATTATTATAAAATATGTTGAAATAGATATTATATATATATATATATATATATATATATATATATATATATATATATATATATATATATATATATATATATATATATAACTCAAAACAGGAGAGAAACAAATTAGAAGTTTCTTCTTATTTAGATATTAGATCCTCAAAAATCTCATAATTTTTAATTTTAGTTTTCCCGTACTATTTTCAGTATTGGGGACTACGTGAGTTTCAATTGCATTTTAAACTAATACATAAGGTATACATGATTAGAATGAGGACCACAAGAAGGATGGAGGACTACGTTAGTTTCAATTGCATTTTCAACTAATACATAGCCCATAGGGTATATAGGATTAGAATGAGGACACAAGATTTACAATAAATATATAACAGAAAAGGTTGGACAAGTGGAAATCAGATTATATATCTTGGATTTAGATGGGTGTGGTGGTGACGACGGTTCGAATTCTGATCGATCAAATTGTAACAACAAATTTTGTATTTATTATAAAATAAATACAAATTGGGTACAAAGATAATTTCAGATGGATTTAATTTGGAGAATATCTAAATGTGTTACAATCTCAATCAATCCTCTGATTCTTCTCTCGAATCAATTTGGCTTGACTTGGCTTGTGTGTGTTGACTTTGACTTTGTTGACTGGAGTGTATGCTGACTGTGTTGACAGCGTGTGTGTTGAGCTGGATCTTCAAATAAAGCTTGTCCGAGCTTGGATGTGTAGCCTAGTAACGTCGATCCGGAGGTATTGAACATTTGTTCGGATTAAACGTTAACTTGAGAGCTTTCCGCGGAGAACGCCGAAGAACTTGATGTGAAGAATTCTTGATCTAGGGGGCTTAGCACCTTAATCTCGGATTAAAGGCCACTCTTGACTTGTAGTTACTTTGAAGATGATCTTGAGCTTTTCTTAACTTGAAGCTTGAAGATCGAAGGTCGTTCTTGACTTGAAGCTTGAAGATGCTTGAACTTGTTTTTCGCTTGGAGTTTGAAGATCTTGAGACTTGTTTGAAAATCTTGACTTGAAGCTTGAAGATGCTTGAACTTGTTCTTCACTTGAAGCTTGAAGACTTGAAGACTTGAAGATTGCTTGAAGATCTTTGACTTTTTCTTCACTTGAAGCTTTGAAAATCTTGAGGGAGCTTAAACTTGTTCTTCGCTTGAAGCTTGAAAACTTGAAGACTTGAAGATTGCTTGAAGATCTTCGACTTGTTCTTTAGTTGAAGCTTTGAAGATCTTGAAGGAGCGTTGCTCATGTTCTCGATCTCTTCAAGAGCGTCGTCATCTCCGAGTGCTTGAATGTCTGTCCAAATAAATTGAGGAGACCCCTTTATATAGGTGAGAGATGAGAAACCCCATAAATAACTCGCAATTTGATTGGTCAATGGCTGATTTGACCTGATTCTGCGAGCTTGGGCTTATTTAACTGGATCTGTCCCAATTATCAATTATTCACTAATTTATTTTAGGAATTTATTTATTTAAATTCCTTAATAAATAAATAATTAATTGATAATTATTAGATTAATTTGCCTCATATTTTTCTTTAATAGACAATAAAATTCAAGTGTCTACAAATATAGACAGTTTAGACTCGTGCGTCGAGGAGCGTTGAATTTACTGACAGTTTATACTCGTGTCAATGAGTGTTGAATTTGAACTTGTAGATAATTTACACTCGTGTCAGGGAGCCTTGTGTAGATATTTTTCACTCATGTCGAGGAGCTTTGTGGTAGAGAATTTATTCTCTTCCCAAGGAGATTTGATTTGATATGTAGATAGTTTATACTCATATCAAGGAGTATCGAACATGTTGAGAGTTTTGTCTCTTCTCAAGGAGATTTGATTTGATGTGTGGGCAATTTATACTCATATCAAGGAGTATTGTGTGGATAGTTTTAGCTCGTATCGAGGAGCCTTGAATTTGATTTGTGTTAGATAGTTTAGGCTCGTATCAAGGAACATGACTTGAGGCTTTTTAGATAGTTTAAGCTCGTATCAAGGAGCATGATTTGTAGATAGTTTTAGCTCATATCAAGGAGCGTAGCTTGTAGATAGTTTTAGCTCATATCAAGGAGCGTGGCTTGTAGATAGTTTTAGCTCGTGTCAAGGACCGTTGATGTGCTGTCGCCGACACCCAAAAATAATATTTGTAATTTTTCCAAACAAACCAACTAAGAATGTAGTAGGGTAAGTAAGGGTCGAACCCACAGGGAGTAATTAAATTTTAATTGAATTTAAAGTGTTTTCAAAAGTAACTGGAGGGGGAGTTTGGATTAAATTACTAACAACTAATAAACATAATAACCTAAATAGTTAAAAGAGCAAAAATAATAAAAATAAGATAAACAGATAAAATTAAAAACTAGTCCAAGGATTTAATTCCCTCCCGTATCCTAATTCACATGGATGAAATTCCTAAAACACCAATAAGTTCATAAACTAAAGTCCCTAGGCTAATGGTACGACCAAATTAACCCGAAATATCCTTAAGTTTAATAACCTAGGGTACGACCTCTAGATTAAACTATTCCCGAGTGACCCTATGGATTCGAATTTGACAATGCATAAATATTTAGATATTAGGACTACTAGACTATGAAAACGGGGTAGTGAATCATACAACCTAGATTTTGTGATTTCAAGAGGTACTTCCTCACTTTGCTACTCGGTTCACAATATTATAATAATTATGGATTATATTATGTAAAATAACTATTGAATAATCAATTACATATGAGAAGGGTAGTCTACACAAGCAATTGAAAAGTCATAATTCATATCAAAGCCAATCACAAAATAAATTCATAAAACATGTATATAATTTTAATCATAAGCAAACATGTAAATTCATCAACGGGAAGTTCACAATCCTTGGACTAGAAAACGGAATTACATAATAAAAACTATATAAAAATTAAAATAGAAGAACCGATGTTCTTCATGGTGGGCTCCGTCAATCTGCGTTCCCTCTCCAAGCATGTCTGATCCGTGTGTGAGTGTGATAATATATTCTCCTTATTTATCTTCTTGTTCCCCAAGAAACCTAATTGATTTCTTTCCTTCTTGAAGAGTGTCCAGGTTCCTTATATCTCATCTTTGGTAAGTTTTTATTTATTGTTGATCACCAAATCCTTCTTTTCCTTAATTATCTTGGTCAACTCTTTAATTTTCCTGCAATAAAAATTATTGTATCAGTCACAAAAATAAATTATTATGACTGTACAATTTATCTCAATTTTGACATGTTTCAATAAGAAATAAAATAATAAAAGTTCAAGTATATAAAATAGAAATAAGTCGTAATTAGCATTAAATAATTCACAACTCATGCGTAAAGAAGTGAATTTCATCTAAAATAATCATGTAAAATTACGACTTATCAAACTACCCACATCTAAACCTTTGTTTGTCCTCAAGCAAAACAATACCAAAATAAGGTATAGGAAAAATAATAATCATATGCAAGTGATAGTAAAATAGTGACACTTTCAAAAGATGTTAAATATGGTACACCAAATACAAATGAGTGGTAGAATGCCTCACAAAAATCTTGCAACTTATGTAGGATAAAGGAATTTAAGAATTCATGGCCTCACAATGGTTTCGCTCAATAACGCTCAAGTATATGTAATGGGTAGTAAAACACTCAAAATTAAACAAGACAATACATTACCATAAGTTTGCTCCCAAATCAAATCTCCACCAAGTTCAATGAGCATTATGTAAATATCAAAAGGACTTTTAAAATGGTTGTAATGGGGCTTGGGATAAGGTAGGATAAAAAGGATTAGAAAGGCTAAATTTACCACTTTGCAAATTGTATTAATCATATAAAACATACATCAAAGGGATACATCTTGCCATTCTCATTTTTTCCACATCTCCTTCTTAATTTTTCCTTAGAAATTTCTGCTTTTTATCAACACATCCAACTACCCACACCTGTTTCTTTTCATAATTTTGAAAAAACAGGGGCAACACTGAAGGGTTAAGTGTCACTTTCAGAAAAATTCAGCAACAAATTTCAACTTCGTTTTTGCTCATTCTTTTCGCCTCCAGATTTCTTCTTCTTTTTTTCCCTTTTCAATAATTTTTTTTCAATCTTCATTTTTCCTTTTCTTTTCCTCTTTTTTTTCCTTTCTCCATTTTTTTGTTCTCTATTTTTTTCTTTTCCTACAACCACCAATTTCCCTTCATCTTCAATCCAATCACAATAATAATTTCAATGAATTTCACAATATGAAAAATAGTAGGAGGTTCAAATGGAAGAGTTCAAGAAAGAAATGGAACATGGCTAAATTGATATGTTCATTCATTAAAGAAAAGGCTAGGCTCAACTTGGCTCTCCTAAAAGATTTATATGATTAGGTAGGTAAATAGAAGGCCAAAATACAGCTTGCCTAGGTGCCTTTATCATTTAATTACACATGCTCAAATGTAAGATCTCAAAATGCATTCAAGGAGCAAGTTCTAGAATGTACATATCAAGTCCAATTTGCACTCAATCAAGAAAAATAATAGAGCTTGTATAGATGATAGCTCTTCAAGGCTCAAAGCTCACAAAAATAGGTTAGTTTTGGCATGAATTCTCAAACAAAAATTCTTCCACATTTGTCACAAAAATAACAAGACAACTCCAACAACTCACAAGTATAGATACATCAAATTCATCTCTCTTGTCATACCAAAAATTCCACATATCAAAGGCACAATTTCATCATAAATCCAACACCAACTTCTCATGTGCACATGTATAAGAATATATGTGTTCAAATAGACTTGCTACATACACATGCTATTAAACAAAAATATTGCAACTTCAAATGCCACTCAATACACAAAACCTACCCACATCTAATATTTTGCTTGCCCTCAAGCAAACAAAACTCAATAAAATTCAAGGAAAATTAAGTGCAAGAGTTGGAAAGAAGTCATCGAATTAAGCTCCATGTGATTGACCACATGTGGGATTTTTCTCCTCCAAAAACATTACAAACACCATTTTCACTTCACTCCATAGCACATCCTAAAAATTAGCACACACCAAAAGAACAAGATTATTTATTAAAAAAAAATAAATAAATAAAAATAAATTCTAAATTGGGTTGCCTCCCAACAAGCGCCTTTTCTTTATGTTGTTGGCTCGACGTTCACTTTCCTTTCACGTGATAGGAGTAAAATGTTCAAACCAATATAATAATCTTATTGGTTTGCGAGAAGTGTTCTCTCCCTTCAAAATCATATGGTTCTTGGTCAGCCTTTTGGTGCAAAGCTTCATGAAAAATTATTTGATCGCCTCAAGAATAGGATCTTTAATCACATTAATCCGAAATACTTTAATTGTCTCCTGTACTTAAGGATCAGCAACTTTTGACAACTTGTAGGAATATGGAAAAATATCAGAATGAATGAAAACTGATTCGGATGATTTACCTGATTTTCGTTTTCAGCAGAACTGACACTGAAGGCTTTAGTGTCAGTTTCTGCAGTCTGATTTTATGCACAGAATTTGTAGAATTTTCAGTACACTCTTCCTCTTTAATTTCTGCCTCAATCTCAAAATTCTCTTCTTGGGTGGTTTCCTCATGATATTCCCCTTGGTTTACACTTTGTTGTGCCACCAAACGTTCAACCTCAGTCCTTAATTTGCTACATTGTCGCTCCAAATTCCAAAGACTCAATTAAGTTCCTTGTTGAAATATCAAATTACTAATTTCCATCCGTTTCACCAAGGACTCTAATGAAGCCTTTGAACTATGCTCATCACCATAATACCCATCATCTTCATAGTGGCATTCACTATTATTGAATGATTGTGGTCTTTGCTCACAGTAGTCACGCCCTTGATATTCGTAAGGTTGATTATGATAGTGGTCCACATATCGGAAATCATGAGGATTACGCCACCCTTGATTGTAAGTGTTCACATATGGTTGATCATTCCAATGCCTTTGTTGATTAGCACTCCAATATTCATCTCTTTATCTCACCGCTAATCTATCAATCAAGGATGGGCAATCATGAGTGGAATAGAGTGTGGTTGCACAAACTCTATATAGCTGAACATTCTGACCATAATAACCACGATATTAATCCATTATAAACAAGCCTACAAGGAGAGAAGGTGAGTATTCACGGAAAAATAGAAAAATAAAAACAGGGCAGACCTGATACTGAAGGGTTCAGTGTCAGTGCACTGCTGGAAAAAATTCAAAAATAAATAAAATAAAAACACAAAAAATTCAACAAAAATTTGGGATTACTCACCGGCAACGGCGCCAAAATTTGATGTGCTGTCGCCGGCACCCAAAAATAATATTTGTAATTTTTTCAAACAAACCCACTAAAAATGTAGTAGGGTAAGTAAGGGTCGAACCCACAAGGAGTAATTAAATTTTAATTGAATTTAAAGTATTTTCAAAAGTAACCAAAGGGGGAGTTTGAATTAAATTACTAACAACTAATAAACATAATAACCTAAATAGTTAAAAGAGCAAAAATAATAAAAATAAGATAAGCAAATAAAATTGAAGCCTAGTCCAAGGATTTGATCCCTTCCCGTATCCTAATTCACATGGATGAAATTCCTAAAACACCAAAAAGTTCATAAACTCAAGTCCCTAGGCTAATGGTACGACCAAATTAACCCGAAATATCTTTAAGTTTAATAACCTAGGGTACGACCTCTAGATTAAACTATTCCCGAGTGACCCTATGGATTCGAATTCGATAATGCATAAAGATTTAGATATTAGGACTACTAGGCTATGAAAACGGGGGTAGCGAATCATACAACCTAGATTTTATGATTTCAAGAGATACTTCCTCACTTTGCTACTCGGTTCACAATATTATAACAATTACGAATTATAATATGTAAAATAACTATTGAATAATCAATCACATATGAGAGGAGTAGTCTACACAAGCAATTGAAAAGTCATAATTCATATCAAAGCCAATCACAAAATAAATTCATAAAACATGTTGATAATTTTAATCATAAGCAAACATGTAAATTCACCAACGGGAAGTTCACAATCCTTGGACTAGAAAACGGAATTACATAATAAAAACTATATAAAAATTGAAATAGAAGAACCGATGTTCTTCATGGTGGGCTCCTTCAATCTGCGTTCCCTCTCCAAGCGTGTCTGATCCGTGTGTGAGTGTGATAATATGTCCTCCTTATTTATCTTCTTGTTCCCCAAGAAACCTAATTGATTTCTTTCCTTCTTGAAGAGTGTCCAGGTTCCTTATATCTCATCTTTGGTAAGTTTTTATTTATTATTGATCACCAAATCCTTCTTTTCCTTAATTATCTTGGTCAACTCTTTAATTTTCCTGCAATAAAAATTATTGTATCAGTCACAAAAATAAATTATTATGACTGTACAATTTATCTCAATTTTGGCATGTTTCAATAGGAAATAAAATAATAAAAGCTCAAGTGTATAAAATAGAAATAAGTAATTAACATTAAATAATTCACAACTCACGCGTAAAGAAGTGAATTTCATCTAAAATAATCATGTAAAATTACGACTTATCAAGCGTGATGTAGATAATTTTCGCTCGTGTCAGGGAGTTTTGACTTGAGAGATTTTAGATAGTTTTAGCTCATATCAAGGAGCGTAATATGTAGACAGTTTACGCTCGTGTTTAAGAGCTGAGAATTTTAGATAGTTTAAGCTCATATCAAGGAGCGCAATGTGTGGAATTTTAGATAGTTTTAGCTCATATCAAGGAGGATAATGTGGACAGTTTATGCTCATGTCGATGAGCTTTGCACTTGAATTTGTCAACAGTTTATTGCCCCCATATCTTGGGATGCATTGTTTTCTCTTGCTTTCACTTCATTTCTATGAAAATCTTTATGAAAATTACAGTCTTTGTTTGTGGTTCCTCTTCCACGAGCTCATCAGAAGGCATGTCTTCAAATTGGTAAGAGTCCTGAATAGAAGGCCATTCGATGTCATTTGATGTTAGGCTTAACTCCATATCGTGAACTCTTGTAGCTAACTCTTCAAAAATTTTAGGATGAATTCCTTGGAGTATGTAGCGAAGATTCCACAGCATCTCTTGAATGCACATTTCAATAGCTGAAGTTTCTGATAATTTTTCTTTGCAATTGAGGCTTAGGCTCCTCCATCTGTTGATGTAATCGATGACATATTGTTTATCACTTTGATGAGTATTTGTTAGCTCAATCATGCTAACAGTTCTTCGTGTGCTATAGAAGCGTTTGAGGAATACTTTTTTCATTTGTCCCCAACTATCAATGGAGTTGGCTCTCAATTCGATGTACCAATCGAAGGCATTTTCTTTTAAAGATCAGATGAATTATCTCACTATGTGATCTCCGTAGGTCCCAACATCATTGCATGTCTCGACGAAGTGTGCACATATTGTCTTGGTTTGCCTTTATCGTCGAATTATTGAAATTTGGAAGGTTGGTAGTCAGTAGGCATCCTCAAGTTGTCAATCCTCTTTGTATATGGCTTGGCATATGTTGAAGAAGATTTAGAGCTCCCTTCATACTTATCTTTTATCGTCTCCAACATGATGGCCTTTAGTTGGTCGACAAGTAGTATTTCATCAGCTGAAACTTGCATTTTTCCTCAACTGGCTTTTCTTTAGATACATGATATTTTGCGGAGTCCTCCTCCTCATGTTTATCCTCAACTTTTCTTCTATTTGCACGGCTTGTCTCCGCATTCTTCATTTTCTTCATAAGTTGAGATATCTTTAAATCTTGAGCTTTCATATCTTTAGTGAGTCCTTTAATGGCTTTCATCATACGTGTGAATTGTTCCTCGATAGTTATAGCACTCGTTATCATCACTGCTGTTGCAGTTGAGGCATATGGTGAGCTTGGCATGGATCGAGGAGTTGAGAAGACAGAGTCATTATCACCATCTTTATTACCTTGCAATGGCTTATTGAGAGTAATCCCCACCATATGGTTTGTCTTTGAGGAGCCTTCAGGCATACTTCTTGTAAAGTCTTCAACTTTGTCAGATTGCAACTCTGGAGGTTTTGATGCAGTAGGCCTTCGTATTACAATCTTTAATGGAATCATCATTTGAGTCTTCACAGCTTGCAACTCTGAAGGCTTTGAGGTAGATGATCTTTTAATCGCGATCCTAAGAGGAGTCATTATTTGTGCTTGAAGAGAGAAGAGATGAGAGGTAGAGACGGTCCTAATGGGCATGCCAAAATTTGTAACAACAAATTTTGTATTTATCATAAAATAAATACAAATTGGGTAAAAAGATAATTTCAGATGGATTTTTTAATTTGGAGAATATGTAAACGGGTTACAATCTCAATCAATCCTCTGATTCTTCTCTCGAATCAATTTGGCTTCACTTGACTTATGTGTGTTGACTTTGACTTTGTTGACTGGAGTATATGCTGACTGTATTGACAGTGTGTAGGGATGTAAGCAATCCAAACCGTTCGCGAACTATTCGGGTCTCGATTCGATAAAGTATTCGTTCGAGCTCGTTCGTTAACCTTAAAAACCAAACTTAAATTTTGAGCTCGAATAGTCTATCAAAGCAAACTCAAGCATAAGGGTGTTCGACTCAAAAGCTCGCGAACCTATTCGTTAATGAGTTCGTTAATGGCTCGCAAACGTGTTCGTAAATTTTATAATTATTTTTTTGTATTATATTACTCCTTCCGTCCAATGTCAACCTATCAATTTTACCATTTTGGGCCGTCCGTCCTTAATCTATCCATTTCCCTTTTTATATTATGGAACTCACACCCTCTACTAATATAAATAAAATATGGGGCTCACACCCTCCACTAATACAACTATCTATTACATATAAAATTATAATACTCCTTAATCCACGTACAAAAAGCAAATGGATACATTGAGGATGAACGGAGGGAGTATTATTTATTTATTAATATTTAATAATTAAATATATTATATTAAAACACACAAATATGATAATAACTTAAGTCATTATTTAAATATTTAAATATTTTTGTAATGTTTATTATTATATTTTGTTAGTTTGCTTATTTAATTCTATGAATAACATTAGATGTTTATAAACCAAACGTTCTTTTAATATTTACAAAAAAAATATTTAAATGTTCATGAAAAATGTTCATAAACAAGTTACTTTATGTGTTCGTGAACACGTTCGTGAGCTTTAACAAACAGTTTGAGTTCGAGCTCGAGTTCGATATTTTTTTTTTGACGAGTTCGAACTCGGGCTCGAGTTCGATAATTTCTTATTAAACGATACTCAAACCTAGTAATATTCGATTTGATTCGGTTCGATTACATACCTAACAGCATGTGTGTTGAGTTGGATCTTCAAATGAAGTTTGTTCGAGCTTGGATGTATAGCCTTGTAACGTCGATTCGGATGTGTTAAATCTTTGTTCGGATTGAACGTTAACTGGAAAACTTTCCGCGAAGAATGCCGAAGAACTTGATGTGGAGAACGCTTGATCTGGGGGGCTTAGCACCTTAATCCCGGATTGGATGCCGCTCTTGACTTGAAGTTACTTTGAAGATGATCTTGAACTTTTCTTAACTTGAAGCTTGAAGATCGAAGGCCATTCTTAACTTGAAGCTTGAAGATGCTTGAACTTGTTTTTCACTTGGAGCTTGAAGATCTTGAGACTTGCTTGAAGATCTTGACTTGAAGTTTGAAGATGCTTGAACTTGTTTTTTTACTTGAAGCTTGAAGACTTGAAAATTACTTGAAGATCTTCGACCTGTTCTTCACTTGAAGCTTTGAAGTTCTTGAGGGAGTTTGAACTTGTTCTTCGCTTGAAGCTTGAAGACTTGGAGATTGCTTGAAGATCTTCACTTGTTCTTCACTTGAAGCTTTGAAGATCTTGAGGGGGCGTTGCTCGTGTTCTCGATCTTTTCAAGAGCGTCGTCGTCTTCGAGTGCTTGAATGTCTTTCCAAATGATTGGAGGAGACCACTTTATATAGGTGAGTGGTGAGGAAGCCCCATAAATAACTCGTAATTTGATTGATCAATAACTGATGCAGGAAAGCGTATAAACTGAGTGTATAATCAAGACGTAACAATGGAAGAATGAATAGACAACCTAGAGATTAGGATGAATATCATGAAGGGAGAAAACCCTTATTGAATGATATATCAAAACTGTCTTTGCAGGAACAAAACAACAGATATAAATAGTTCCACAAGGTCCAAGCCCAACAATAAAAGCCCAAAATAATAATTAAACAAAAACGTAAATAAGATTGTCTTCAAGCGCGATCATATTTCTCAATGAACGCTAACGCGGTCTCATCTCTATCATCCACCCCGGGTAGACGACGATTCGCCCTCGAATCAGAACCGGTCTCATCTCCAGAAGAGTTGTCACCCGCAAAAGGAATCAAGTGCTTCACATTGAAAACGTCTGCAGTACGGATGTGGCTCGGCAGCTTCAGACGATAAGCATTCGGGTTAATTTTCTCCACAATCTCCACAGGACCGATCTTCCGAGCCGATAATTTGTTGTACTCACGTGCAGGAAAGCGGTCCTTAGTAAGGACAGCCCAAACAAAATCACCCACCTCCAACGCCAGCGGGCGACGTCGAGCATCAGCAGCCGCCTTATAGCGGGCATTGGCATCCACAAGACGCCGGGAAGTCTTGCTGTGCACGTCACGGAGGTCCCTCATCAGATCCTCGGCTCTCGCTTCAACAGGACGCGCCTGGGGAACAACGATGAGATCCATCGGGCCACGAGGAATAACTGCATAAACAGCCTCAAACGGGCAGAAGCCAGAGCTCCAATTAACGGCAGAGTTATGAGCGAACTCCGCTTGACTCAAGCGAGAATCCCACGAACGAACTTTTCACCAACAAGACAATGGAGTAAGTTGCCCAAAGAACGGTTCACCACCTCCGTTTGGCCATCCGTCTGAGGGTGATAGGCACTGCTGAAATCCAAACGGGTATTGGCCATGCCCCAGAGACTCCGCCAGAAGTAGCTCAGAAAACGAGTGTCACGATCCGAAACAATGGACAGTGGTAAACCGTGCAGGCGGTAAACCTCTCGGAAAAATAGCTGTGCCACATGGACAGCATCTGTGGTTCGTTTACACGGAATAAAGTGTACCATTTTCGAGAAGCGATCTACCACCACAAAAATAGCATCGTAACCCCGCTGAGTGCGAGGAAGACCGACAACGAAGTCCATTGAAATGGCCTCCCAGGGACGAGAAGGAATAGGCAGCGGTCGATATAAGCCCGCATTAGTCGCGGTTCCCTTCGAAACCTGGCAGATCCGACACCGTTCCACGAAGCAGGAGACATCACGCCGTAAACTGGGCCAAAAAAACCAGCGCTGAATGAGAGAAATAGTGCGATCTCGGCCCACATGACCGGAACCGTGATACTCCCCGATAACAAGGAGGCGGAAACTGCCCTGCGGGAGACACAAGCATACCCCGTGAAATAAGAACCCCTCAATAATCAAATAATCTGAAGAAGCGCCGGAAGAAATCTGTGCCATAATCGGAGCGAAGAAGGGATCGCTAGCATAAGATTCCGGTAAGATGTCAAATCCGGGAACAAAGCTGCGCATATCAGTAAGAAGGAACTGCCGACGACTAAGGGCATCTGCAACTTTGTTCGAAGAGCCCGACTTGTGATGGATGACGAAAGTGAACTGCTGTAAAAATGCTGCCCAAGAAGCGTGCCGTGCGGTAACAGAATCTTGAGTATTAAGGTGCCGCAAAGCATCATGATCGGTGAACAAGATGAACTCCTGATGATACAGGTAATGACGCCAATGACGAACCGCACGCACCACAGCATAATACTCCACATCATAAGCACTGTAACGGAACGAGCACCGTGAAGTTTCTCACTGAAAAAGGCCACGGGTCGACTATTCTGGCTCAACACCACACCAATCCCTACCTTAGAAGCGTCGCAGGTCAGTTCAAAAGGACAAGAGAAGTCCGGAAGAACCAACAATGGTGCGTGGGTTAGCTTTGCCTTGATCAAGGAGAAAGCCGCTTCAGCCTCCGCGGTCCATTTGAACACCTTGCCCTGCATACAATCAGTAAAGGGGGCCATAATAGAGCTGAAATCCAGGATGAAACGCCGATAAAAAGAAGCCAGGCCATGAAAACTGCGAGCTGCTGTGAATGAGGTGGGAGTCGGCCATGATTTAATGGCCTCAATTTTTGAAGAGTCGACACTGATGCCACTGGACGAGATAACATATCCGAGAAAAAGAATATGATCCACTAGGAAGGTGCACTTATGTGGGGCCGCAAAGAATGTCTCGCGACGAAGGATCTCAAAGACAGAACGCAAGTGCTCCAAATGCTCATCTACGGATCTGCTATACACAAGTATGTCATCAAAATAAACCACAACACACTTACCAATAAGAGAGCGCATGCTCTGGTTCATGACACGCATGAACGTGCTTGGAGCATTCGAGAGACCAAAAGGCACTACGAGCCATTCAAACAAACCCTCTCGTGTCTTAAACGCTGTCTTCCATTCATCTCCGGGGCGAATGCGAATCTGGTGGTAACCACTACGAAGATCAAGTTTGCTGAAAACTGTAGAACCACTCAACTGATCCAACAAGTCATCTAGACGAGGAATGGGGAATCGATAACGGACTGTGATCTTATTTATGGCCCTACTGTCAACACACATCCGCCACGTGCCATCTTTTTTTGGCGTGAGAAGAGCAGGTACCGCACACGGGCTCAGACTCTCTCTGAGATAACCCCTCTGAAGGAGCTCTTCAACCTGTCGTCGAAGTTCCTCATGTTCTGCTGGGCTCATGCGGTAATGCGGACGGTTCGGTAGAGGAGCCCCAGGGATCAGATCAATGTGATGCTGAATCTCGCGAAGAGGTGGAAGACCACCCGGCGCCTCTATAGGAAATATATCACTGAACTCCGATAATAAAGGTAGTATGGTGGCCGGCGGGGAGTGATCAACCGAAGAATCAATTGCCAATAGCATGAACACATAGGGGGCTTGATCAATCTCCTCACAAAATGCAGCATGATTTAATAATAATACTTTTGGTGCAGGTGGCACAGGAGGGGAACGTGGCACAGATGGGTGCAAAATAACACGGGTACCACGAAACATAAAGCTGTAAGTATTATCATGACCATCATGCAAGACACGCCTATCGAACTGCCAAGGGCGGCCAAGTAACAAGTGACAAGCATCCATGGGAACCACATCACACCACACAGAATCAACATATTTGTCTCCGATAGAAAAATTAACCAAAACACGTTTAGAAACTGTCACTTTATTGCCACGTTGAAGCCATATAAGATCATAAGGTGCAGGATGAGATTCAGTTGGTAAAGACAATTTATCCACAGCAGTAATAGCAATCACATTTTCACAAGCACCAGAGTCTATAATAAAAGAGCACACTTTACCCAGAATAGTACAAGTTGAGGAGAAAAGAGTATTACGCTGAGATGGGGACGTATCTTTCGGAGCAAGACAATTCCTACGTAGCACCAAGAGATCTCCTTCATCACCTTCCAAATGGGCCTCAGGAATAGATGTTGGCCCATCTTCCTCAAAAGTGGGCTGGGATTCATCACCAAAAGGCCCTGCCTCATCTACCAAAAGGGACGTGCGATGTCTGGGGCAATTGCCGACTCGATGGCCAGGGTCTCCACATCCGAAGCATCACGGAGGAGCAGCCGACCGGGATGACGACGCACCAGGCAGCGCCGAGCCTGAGCGACCAGATGGTGTCGCGATTGTCGGTGGTGGGCGCTGGGGGTTCGCGGCAATTTGCAGAGGATCGGAGTGGGCTGGGCGGCCGTAATTCAGGGCCTGTGAACGCCGAGCCTGCTGTTTCTCCAAGAGGACGGCCCTCTGGTGCGCCTCGGCCAGTGTGGGTGGTGCGAACATGTTCAACGTGTCCTGCAGTGATACACGCAACCCCGCAATATACCGAGCCACCAATTGCTCCGGCAATTCCATCAATTCCAGGCGTGAGAGGAGATGATAAAACTCCTCCGAGTACGCCGCAACAGTTCGGGTGCCTTGACAGAGAAGATGTAGTTGCTGATATAAGGTTCCTCTGTAATTAAATGGAAGGAATTGGCGTTGCAGATGTTTACGGAGCTTCGGCCATGAACGCAAAATGGGCTTTCCGGCGCGCGCACGGGCCAGTTTGAATTGTTGATACCACGCGGAGGCGCGGCCCTTAAGGCGGGTGGCGATAAGTGCCACACGACGATCATCGGGAACTCGCTTAAACTCCATGATCTCTTCCACGTTATTGAGCCAATCTATGAATTCTGCAGGTTCAAGAGTTCCTGAAAAATCAGGGACATCAATTCTAATCCCAGATTCCCAATTGTTAAATTGGCGAGGCGGCGGGGCTTCCGGATCTAGTGCAGCGAATGGATTGTCAACGGAAACTGTGGCGTCATCCTCCGAATCGAAGGCTTGGTCATCAGCGACAAAGTGTGGATCGCGATCGTGGGGAAGATCACGATGATCACCATGTGGCTGGTGCTCGCGGCGGCGGCGGGGCTGGAAATCCGCGGCGTTCGCGTCATTGTACGCAGCCTGATGTGTACGCAAAGTGTTTACCTCCAAGGTTAATTCGGCGATCTGTCGGCGCATCTCGGCAATGGCGAGGGCATCCGCAGCAGGGGCACGACGAGGAGGTATTTGGCCAGGAGCGTTGCAAGACTCCGGATACCAACTGATGCAGGAAAGCGTATAAACTGAGCGTATAATCAAGACGTAACAATGGAAGAATGAATAGACAACCTAGAGATTAGGATGAATATCATGAAGGGAGAAAACCCTTTTTGAATGATATATCAAAACTGTCTTTGCAGGAACAAAACAACAGATATAAATAGTTCCACAAGGTCCAAGCCCAACAATAAAAGCCCAAAATAATAATTAAACATAAACGTAAATAAGATTGTCTTCAAGCGCGATCATATTTCTCAATGAACGCTAACGCGGTCTCATCTCCATCAATAACTGATTTGACCTGATTCTGCGAGCTTGGGTTTATTTGACTGGATCTGTCCCAATTATCAACTATTCACTAATTTATTTTAGGAATTTATTTATTTAAATCCCTTAATAAATAAATAATTAATTGATAATTATTGCATTAATTTGCCACATTTTTTTTAATAGGCAATAAAATTTAAGTGCCTACACGAATCACCCTCGTTAGTGGGCATTTTGTAGGCAAGTTTCTTTTGCCTCTATCTCTTTGAAGAAGTCACGACGTAATGCCTTTCTCTCATATGCCGATCTCAACGGCAAGAGATCTCCCAAGATAATCTTGATTATAAGAAAAAAAAAATAAAAAATTCTATTTTAGTTAATACATATCTTCATTTTTTATCGACTCCTTTTTTTTAAAGTCCAACTTATCAAAAACCGTTAATATTAATTAAGAATTTAAAAACTTTTTTTATGGAACAGACATATCTACTATTATTATAATGAACTTTTTTTTTATAGGAAAAAAAATTATGTTGGGTGAAATTTTTTAATATCAAATACTCCCTCCGTCTAGTTCTAAGGTATCCATTTGTTTTTTGTATGTATATTAAGGAGTATTATTATATGTAAAGAGAGTAGTTGTATTAGAGGGAAGTGGTGTGCCATATTGTGTACTTTTTAGGGAAAATTGATATCTTTGAAGTGAACGCCAAAGATAATAAAATAGATACCTTAGAAGCAGACGTAGTGAGTATTATTTGAATCAATTTTCACAATTAGTCTTGGGTGGTAGATTTTACACTCATTAATATGAAATTAAGAAATCTAATAAAATTGTCTGTAACTTTTTTTTAGCGAATAGACTTTTTTTTTTCTTTCAAATTATGACATAACAAGTTATTAAGTGGTAGATGCGTCATTTTATCATCCTCTACTGAAGATGTAGTGTCAGAGATCTGAATTGCATTGCATAAGAGTGGCAGTATTGTATACAGAAGATTTTGAGATATATCATATACAATACTATTAGAAAATTTATACTTTTATTATACCAAAAGTAAGTTGGGTATACCGAAACTTTGATATAAAAAAATTGCATATGAAATCAGATCAGGGGCATGAACAGAGGGCGTTGTACTTTCATCTCTGACATTCTCACCCAATACAAATTTTCGTCTTAATCTCTTAAGACTGTACTTCCTCCGTCCCTATTTTTTCTGTACCAATCATTGTGTGTAATGTTCCTTTAAATTTAGAGGAGCACTTGGGTGACTCGTGGTCATCCATGACCCTCTCACATGAGGGGGTGGGTTCCACTGACATGTGGGCCCCCACCCCCTCATGTGAGAGGGTAATGGGTGACCACGAGTCACCCAAGAATTACCCTTAAATTTATTACATATTTATTCAAGTTTTGAAATATTTCACATTTTAAACTCTTTAAAATTTTAATTATATTCTTGAAGGATCTTATGATCTCAAGTCCGTATACAATGAATTTTATTTATAAAATTCTCAATCCCATTGTGAACTCATAAATAAATTATACGCCAATAATTATAAAAAATTTATTTATTTATTTATTGTAAAGGACGACGATTTAATCCCAATTTTTAAAGCATGCCAACTAAATTACAGCAATCAATTTTTAACTTAACATTTTTTAGGCGTGGATTAAGAAATATTTTATTGTTATATGTATATAGTTAGTAGTTGTATTAGAGGAAAGTATGGGTCTGGCTCTGCTTTTACTAAAAATTGAATATGATATTTTTAGAATGGTCGTCCAAAATAGTAAAATTTATACATTTTGACTGATTGGAGGAAGTATTTTTTTATACTTAATACATTAAAAAAATTTCTTAAACTTGCCCGTAAATTATAAATATTATACAATAAATATAATTTTTATAAATAATAACTTAAATTATAAATAAATAAAAGTAATAAATAAATTAAATTTTAATATAAAATTTCACATAATAAAAAAAATTAATATTAATATATATTATATAATTTAATCACTCTCTTGCATCGCACGAGGTTCAATACTAGTACATAAAATATAAAGTACTTATAATTGTATTGGTAATGTGTGTGGATCCTATAGGAAATAGATTAGGAGAAACGACCCGCAAATGAAAAATATGATCTGAACTTGAAATAAGGATCTGGTTCCACGAATTCAAAAAATAAGACGGTCTCAAATTAATGATTGTCTTAGTTTTTTTAATTACCTGTAACATCCCGAATTTTTCAATTTATTTAAATATGATAAATATTTATTTTGAATTTCAAAATTTAAAGTTTATGATATGAATATTTATTTATTGAGTGATACTAGGATAGGACCGATTCCATCAAATTTTCGTGGAACCGGATCCTCCACCCCTTTTTCTACCTATCCTCTCCACGTCACCAGCTTGACAACTGATCCCTTCCCACCCCCAATGTTAAACCTCAAAAATGAGGTTTTTTCTTATAATTAGGAACCACCTCCTCTCTCCTCTCACTTAATTTTAATTCAAAAATTAATTTGGACCCATCTTCTTTCTCATCTCTCCCTTATTTACTCTCTTTCTCTCTCCTATTTCTCCTCTCTCTCCCCAAAAAACCTAGATAGTGAATTTACTACCTTGCCAAAAAACCTCCACCCTCCCCAATGGCAAAAAAAAAACCTATTTTTAGGTTTTTCGAGCCCTCCACATCACCCAACAAATTTCCAATTGGGGAGGGCCTTAGTTTCTTAATTTTTGTTTTGGTTTTGATTCCACCTCACTTCTAGGGCCCGAATTTCACCGGCGACATGAAGAATTGCTCTCAAAATCACATTCTCTTTGAAGGATAACAAAGGAGTTGGAGCTTCCACGTCGGCACCAGCTAAACAGCTCTATTAAACTGCAAGTATTTTCAGCAAACCATCGATCTGTGAGCTCGATATTGTTGAAGATGGAACTCACGTGCTACACTTTCATTTCTTCCCCTTTTCAGCTTTGGGAAATCTCTTCGATGCTCGTTTCAGTATGGGGGCTTTCGATTTCAGGTTTTTATCCAATCTCTCTCTCCAAAACGACGGCGTTTCTAATTTTCTACACATTAAGGAGTTTTTACTCACAATTCTTTTGGGAAAATTCAAGATCAGACTTGTGCCTAGTTATGAAATAAATTCTTTCGATTTTGTAAATGCGATAGAAGTGTTTCTTTCCCCACTTAAATTCGTTGATGATTCTGCTCAAGAAGGATTAACGACGGGTAATAATGGTTAGTTATCTCCGACCATGCCAAGTTGAAGTATGATTTCAGAACAGAAGAGTCAGGTAAGTTTTAATTAGAGGTAGTGCTTATGATATGAAGATGAATTGATTAGTAATAATTGGACTAATTTAAGCAGACAGAGGTGGATTGTGAGTATTTCAAAAGTTGCTGCAGAAAAGAGGTTCAAGAATTAAGGGCTTTGAATGCTAATTCGCAACCTTTCTAATGCACCCTCCTCCTACCACTCTCACTATGTGTCCTTGTAAGAGAGAAAGACTTGTCACCTCTAACAACAACCATAACCATTTCTCTCTCTCTTCCTAATCATCCACTCTCATTTAGACTAGATTAGATTTCACTACCCTTGCACTATAGTATCACCCCTTCATCAACACACAAGAGATCATCTTTTTTTTTTAATGGATTTTTTGTAGATGTACTCATGCATTTTAGGTTTGGGACTTAATTTTGCTCTAATTATTAATTTCTTGATTTGTATTAGCTAGCTAGTTTGCTGCTGAGTAACCATATTTATTTAAAAGAGTAACCATATTTATTTCAAAGAGTAATCTAATTATTTATATAGAGTAATCTATTAATATGACTTTATTCTTAAATTATATAAGTATTAAATCAAAGAGTAACCCTATTTATTTCAAAGAGTAATCTAATTATTTTTATAGAGTAATCTATAATGTGACTTCATCATTGTATAATATCAAAGTATTAAATCAAAGAGTAACCCTATTTATTCTAAAGAGTATTCAAATTAATTTTAAAGAATAATCTAATTATTTCTCAACATGACTTCATTTTAAAAAATCAACGTATTAAATCAAAGAGCAATCCTATTTATTCAAAAGAGTAACATAATTAATAGAAAAAAATAAATTAAAATTGTTAATCAAACAGAACAATATATAAACAAATCAACATAAAAAGTAATCCAAAAACTTATTCATAATAATCTAATCCATTCTAAAAAATAACCTAATTAATAAAAAAGAATAACCTTATGAATAATAATAAAATTAACAATAAAATTTCATGACTAAATTAATACAATTCTAAAATGCCTCAAAGAGCAGTCTTCGCTCTACTACCGTCCACTCCCACACTTTTTACTATCACCTTATCATTTGCAATATCTGCATTCAGTGATCCCACACTTGCAAACTTCTTGTCATGTGGCAAAGCAATTGGTAGCAGTTGATTGTTGTTCAAAGAGCAAGCAGTAGGTGGTAAACTTCCTACAAGTTTCTTCCCCTCAGTAATACCATGTAATTCTACGTACTTCTAATTCTAATTTTACTGCTTCCATAATTTCATTCCATAGAGTGTTCGGATTAGAATTTAAATTAAAATGCTTGCAAGAATTCAGAAAATTTATTGGACAAAAATCCACGTCAAAGTAAGGCAAAGAGAGTAGTCGAATAATTGAGTCTTGTTTTCTACTGGTTGCAGCAATAACCACTACTTTCTTCCTGCTCGAATTCATCAATCTGCAAAGTGCTTATATTACAATGTATTCAATCCATTCCAATCAGGTATATGACATTAAACCTTTTTTTTTAAGTGCATTCTATACCATGGCACAAAAGGCTATAGCTGCACCTACAACAACAAAAATGCAATCTCAACTTACAGCAACAAAAATGCCATTCTTCTTACAACAATTTTACAAACGATAAAATAGAAAAAGAATTGATAAATTCAAAATAATTCTTACATTACATATGTTGATAGTGTCGTAATGTGAAATAAATAAATTGTTGTCTATCTCGAGTGGAGGAACAATGTTCTTCATTGTAATTTCTTGTTCTTTCCTTCTTAAACTTTGCCTCGTTTCGTTTCTCACCATTTCCATTCCCAACTGAAACACTAATCATAAAATTCTTAGCTCTTTCTCGTTAGAGTGAGAGAAGTCACTTAATCTGAATTAATACATACACACATCCAAATACTTCTTCAATAAATAATAATGGAACCAAATTAGCTATTCCATGGTAACAAAAACTGAAGTATGGTTGGTTCAATTTGCAGTTGTATGACCAGAAATCTGTTGAATCTTTGAGTTGATTCTCTCAAGTGTTCCCTCAATTGCCATACCAAATGCATCTTTCTTACTCTTCAACACAAGGATTTGGAATGCGGGTGCTGGCGGGGCAGCGGTGGCGCCACTGGTGAGTGGGGAGGGCAGCGTTGTTTCTCCGACCGTCATGGCGATGGGTCGTATGATGTTTACAGCCCCTATGTGGGTTGGAGATTTTGGAAAATGAGTTTTTGGAATTTAGGAGCGGAAAATTTCGACACGCGTTTAAGAAGAACCCCGAATCACAAGTTTGACCCGAATTTTAAAATTCTTAACGCAATTTTCAAATAAAAAGGATCCGGTCTCATTAATTAAAAAATAAGCCTGGTTGTATTGAAGTCACTGTCTTATTTATTTAATTACGAATATTGTATGGAGAGTTGCCGACGCGTTTTATCCTATGTAAAAATTTCAAATCTCTTCTTCCACGATCTCAGAGGCAGTTGTATCGTCTCATTATTTATCTCTCAAAGTCAATTCATTTCTATAGTTTGATAATTCAACCTCTACAATATAGTTTTCATTTTAAAATTCTCAGTTTCTCCATTTAAGTCTTTACGATACAGTTTCATTCTACAGTTCTCAGTTTTCACATTTCACAGTGTTCTGCATATCCTTTAATTATTTCTTCATTCGTTCTTTCCCTATTGATTAACTTTTAATTCTTTACGATACAGTTTCATTCTATAATTTTCAGTTTTCACATTTCAGAGAGTTCTGCATATCCTTTAATTATTTCTTTATCGTTCTTTCCCTATTGATTAACTTTCTCCATCATATGTGACAGTTCTGTGAGTTAAGGTTTATGTCTAATTCTTCTCATATTCGTAAGATTTGGGATGAGGTTTTATATTATTGTCTTTAAACTTTATATGAGTTATTTGTTATCCTGTAATATGTATGAACTGAAATGAGAAGATATGAATAAGTAAGGCATTTTGAAATATTCAATAACGTACATCACACGGCGAAAAAACTCAGTCCTACATAAAAATAGTGTGGAATCTACTACAGCGTCCACATAAAATATTATCTTCAAAATTATTTTTTGACATAAATTAATATTATCTTCAAAATTATTTTTTGAGAGTGTGCACATGCATGTTTGTGGAATAGAGAGAGGGAGCAGGTGTTGGAAATTAATCCATGAAACCTTAATCCTATTATGATTAACGAGATTTAAATTGTAAAGCGGAAGCGTACCTGATCCAATGAGTCTCTAGGCGGAACACGAACTCAGGATCAGTGGTTTTATGACCTTCCTCAACTACGCCCTCCTAATTCCTTATGGGGACCGTAGTAATCCCTCCCGATGGGGAGAAGGAAAGACAATGTGCGGCTTAGTATATTGGGTACCATAACCGGGTAACCTTTATATACTACTTGACTAGACCACCCATACACGTAGTATTGGATATCTACTCATTTGGCCCATATTAATTATTATTATAGCCCATGAACTTTTAATCTTAATTGAATCACTTTAATTAAGTCCATAAAATAATTGAATAACTAATATAATTATATAATAATATATTGCCCACAATTAAATTATAATGGAAGTTAATAATTTCCAACAGCAGCAATTCAGCTTCCCTTCTCACGTCAGACACCATACCATGAAGTTTATTTTGACTAATCAAGTCTTCCATGTTTGTCGTATTTAATAAGGAGACGTTTGTTTGGTGGATGTGGTAATGGGTTGGGTTAATGAGAATGAGAGGAAATTAAATTTTGAGTGTATATTAGGTGCACCGGGTGCAATCTTGCACTCAATCTTTTATTCTATTTTGTATAAATGTTATTCTCTTTTGTATACATGTTTTGTAATAATTGTATACTTTTTTCACAATAAGTTTTTCATTAAAAAAACTAACATTCATATGTGTATAACTTTTTATTCAATAATGTATACATGTATTTTAATAATTGTATATTTTTTACACTCAATTTTTCATTAAAAAAATTAAGTGTTAAATTGTATACATTTTTACTCATAATTGTATATGTTTTTGTTTATATTTGTATGTGGGTGCACACGAAGCTTCGTGTGCACCCGGGTGCACATTATATTTAGCCTTAAATTTTATTGTTTATCTAATAAAATTCAAAATTCATCCATCATTCACGTTGGTTTAGTAACTGTTCTTCAACTTCTTATAACTTTTAATTCTATTGTGATTGATTTCAATAATACCCATTATCATTTCTATTAAACAATTCGAACTAGAGAGACGTCTAAATTCTTTCACATTTCTTCTATCCGTACTAAATTCTTAATATATACTAAAAATATCTATAAAAATTTTTTATACACTTTATTTTAAAAATGTCATCATCAATTTACATACATACATTCATTATTTATTTATTAATAAAAAATCTATATTAACCTCAACCATCAATAAAATTAATCGAAAAAATTACTTTTAGAAATAATTGATTGAGGTCGTCTTATGATGGATCTTAATACGCGAGACGAATTAATCATTGGCCCAATTAATTAAATATATTTTAAATTAATGTAAAAAAACTGTTTGATTATCAATTAATAATAATTGCTCGTTTATTTTACAAGAATTTAAAATGAGTTATTTCATAAAAAAATAAGGGTATGTCTTGCGTGAGACCATTTTTCACTTTCTAAAATTGTTATCACTTTCGTTATAAATCGTTATCACTTTTACTATAAAATGTTATCACTTTTTATTTACACTATAAATTGTTCATGAAAGAGCATTATCACTTTTTATTAATTTATTATCACTTTCTTTCATAAAAGTTTCATTTTCTGGTCGTCTCACATAAGGGCTTAGGTGAGACAATCTCACACAAGTCTTTGCCAAAAAATAATATTTTCATGATTTGTTATTATTTTTTATTTATTTAATATATTATAATTTTCCTTTTAAAAAAATATTGTTATTGTTTTAATTATTTATTCGATAGTTTAAATATTCTTTATCACTTTATCTTAAATCATGTATCATTTTATATTAAAAATTTTATACTCCCTCCGTCCCGGAAGTATTGACACATTTTTTTTGGGCACGGAGATTAAGGAGTATAATAATTTAATATAAAGTGAAGTGAGAGAAATAATATTTAATGTGTAGTGGGTAGTTGTATTAGTGGTGAGTGTGATGGGTGTGTGGGTCCATGTAAATAAATAAATTGTTTTTGTGTGGGTCTCATGTTCTTAAAAAGGAAATATGTCAATTTCTGTGGGACAACCCAAAAAGGAAAGTGTGTCAATATCTTTGGGACGGAGAGAGTAACTTTTTATTCAACCCACAAATTGTTAATAAAATAATTTAATTAAATGGTTATCACTTTTTTTATCACTCACTTACTTATTAAAAATGTTATGTATATTCCAGTAAATTACTCGTGTAATTATTGAATTAAACGGATATCAATTTTTTATTTTTTTTAAATATTATCACATTTTATCCATTTTATAAATTGTTTGTTAAATGCACTTTCGCAATTAGTTATCATTTTTATAAGAATTTTTATTATTTTTTTATTTATACTATAAAATTTTCATAAAATAGTTCATAGTATTAATATCGCTTTTCACCATTTAAGTATCACTTTCATTGTGCAAATGGGTGGTTTCGCCCACCCTTGGCGCCCCCGCACTCCGGCCCGACAGCAGTATCACTTTTCATTATAAAGATTATCACATATTATCACATTATATAAAATAAATTATTTAAATTTAAAAAAGAATAACAAAATTTAAATCAATATATTTTTAAATAATAAAATATAAATTTATTAAGAAAAAATGTAAAAAAATTACACATATAAGATCTAATTAATTTGAGAAACTCTCTTGAGAGACGAATTGTTTTGTGAGATGAGCTGACCCATTACTAAAGTATGTTTATTATATAGGTAAAATATATTTATTTGTAGTTAAAGTATATTAATAATGAATCATATTACAACACTCTAATATTATACATTAATGAGCTAATTGCAAGAAAAAACCTCACATTTACCTCTATTGCATTTAAGTCCAAACCTTTAGAATTTGGCAAAAAAAAAAATACACCACCTTTTAAATTCATTGCAAATTAGACTCAATGAAAAGGTCTTCCCTGCCCTGCTCGGAAGGTCTTCCCTACCCGGCTGCTGACCTGGCAAGTAAATTAAAAAAAATAAACCTTTTGTATATGTATTTTTAAGATCAGACGTGGCTTTCAATCCAGACCACGATGTCGTCAACATCTCGCACGCACCCCCCATCTCTTGCCCTACTCTTTCGCCGTCGGTACAGTCATCTCCATCACCCCCCTTTCTCCACCGCTCTCTGCATAGAAACCAATAAAATCTCACCACTACTACATGAGACCTTATTTATTACCATAATACATTAATTATTTACCTTAAATGCAGAGTCCACATCAGCATAATCAAAGCAAACCTCAGATGAGATTCCTCTCATAGATCTGGACAGATTCAGTGAGGTTTCGGTCTCGTGTTTTCGCCGGCGTATATGCTATGGTTGTCTGCCCGCTCTCCACCCACCCATCTACTCAATTATTCTATAATTAATTCATATAATGATGATTATTCAAAAATTGAAAGGTGGAGTTAATTAATTACCGGTGAGAAACAATGAAGGCAACGGACGTTATAGCCTAAGGCGTCGGAAACCACCGAGTAGAACAAACGATGACGTTTTATTGATGTGTTGGGGCCTGATGTTGCAATAGTATGCCAAGTCAGCATTTGGGCAGGGCAGACCTTTCCATTGGGTCTAATTTGCAATGAATTTCAAGAGGACCACTTGGTGACCCGTGGTCATCCATGACTCTCTCACATGAGAGGGTGGGTCCCACACGTCAGGGGGTAGGCCCCACCCGTGAGAGGGTCATGGGTGACCACGGGTCACCCAAGAATTACCCGAATTTCAAAGGTAGTGTATTTTTTTTTTTGCCAAATGCTAAAGGTATGGACTTAATTGCAATAGAAGTAAAGATGAGGTTTTTTTTGCAATTATCCATACTTTAATTCATCATTTATTATATTTTATAAATTATACTTTAACAATCATTAAGCATACTTTATTTATATAATAGACATACTTTAATACGTCTCACAAATCGTCATCTCACGAGAGAATTTGTCAATTAATTTTATTCTATAATTTTTTTTTTAATTTGATCACAAAAAAGATGACCTTTTAAAAGATTTTAATTGGATAAATAAATGGATAATACATGATACGGACTTGTAAGTCTTTGCTAAAATAGCGCACAAAATTCAAGAACTAAAATCACAAAATCAATAAACGTAATTACATAAATTTTCTGTTAATTAGTATATTATTTTAATGATAATAAATTATAAAATATTATGTTTGAAAAATAGTAATTTTATTTTAACGATCGTAAAGTGCACCAAGTGCAGCTTGAACTCTAAATTTTAGTATATCAAATTAAATAATATTCTCTCCGTCCCCGAAGTATTTTACACTTTCCATTTTCATCCGTCCCTCAAAGTATTTCACACTTTACTTTTACTAAATTTGATAAAAAATATATTATAACAATACTCACTTTTTACACACATCCCAATATAATATTTACTTTTACTTACTTTTTCACATCTCCCAATAATTTTACATACATTTTTCATTAAATCAACTAAAATATATATTCTCTTTCTTACTTTATACATAAAAATACAAAATTTTCTTAAATTCCGCGCACACCAATACGTGAAATACTTGTTGGGACGGAGGGAGTATTAATTAATAGTATTAAAAAAATGCAAATTATTTTGTAGACCCGAATGCATCGTGGATCATCTTTTAAAAATTTATACACTTATGAATAAAAATATACTCTATATTAATGAATAAAAATGTATTCCCTCCGCTCTCATAACAAGGGAGTCTTTGCTTTTTGCATGTGAATTAATGAGTATTATTATTATTTAATGTGTAGTGGGTAGTTGTATTAGTGAAAGTGTGGACCCCATATTTTAAATTGTATTAGTGTGCGTGGTGAATCTCATGTGTGTAAAAGAAGAAAGTGAACTTTTTGGATGGGACGCCCAAAATAAAAAAAAAACATTTTTTTGGTGGGGACAGAGGAATATATACTTTGTTAGAGATTTTTTTATTATTTTTTAAGCTGAATTTTAAAAAATTATGGAGTACAATTATTAAAAAACATATACTAATATACTATTAAATAAAAATTTATATGCATATGAACACAGGTGTACACTCGGTTGCACAGGATATAAACTCATAAAAAAAAAGATATACCCTCTCCGTCCTATTTCAAATTTTACGTTTGTTTTTTACACGTTGATTAAGGAATATTGTATTTTAATATGTAGTAAGGTGAGAAAAATAATATTTTAATATAAAGTTGGTATGTGTGTTAATGTGATGTGTGGGCCCATGTGTAGGGATGACAACGGGTAGGGTACCTGCTTATTTTGGGGTACCCATACCCGTATCTGATTAAAAAACAACTACACGTATCCGTTTAAAAAATTTATTATGGTACCCGTACCCGTCCCATTACCGTTTATGAATACCCGCGGGTACCCATACCCATTTAATATTATTTTAGTTTATATATATTTATATTTTTTTATTATCTAAATAAGTATAATAATAAAAATTAAATTATTATTAATTAAAGTATAAAATAAATATAATATAAATTGTACTTATTTTAAATAAATATTTAATAAATATGATTAAATAAAACTTATAACTATTAATTAAATATATAAAATATTATATCATATATAAATTATATAATATATATATACTCCCTCCGTTCCATTTCAATATTTTGCACGTTGATTAAGAAGTATAATATTTTAATAGATAATGGGTGAAAAGATATAAATATTTAAGGTAAAGTGGGTATGTGTATTAGTGTTGGATGTGGAGACTATAATAATATATTAATTGTTTCAGGTGGGTCCCATATTTCAAAAAAGGAAACATAAATATTAAAATGGGACGACCAAAATAAAAATATGTAAATATTGAAATGAGACAGGATGAGTGTATATATTAAACCCAAATCTAACCAACTCAATGAAATATAATTACATCTAATTTTTTGTGTCATTTTCGTACATAATTTTTTATTTTAAGCGTTAATATTGACATGTATGGGAAAATAAATCTAATGGCCTAGTTGATCCAGGGATTCTTGAATGATATTGCGCGCTGATTCCTGTGTGTTGTGGGAGAGTTTTAGGAATCCCTCTGATACTATCTTGCCCACTCAAACCATTGAGATCAACCAAGCCCTAATTTCGCAAAAATCCCAATTCAATTTCGCCCAGGGTAGATTCTCTGCCAACATGACAGATGACGAGGATTTCGCTTTCGCTTTCTACACGAAAAGCGTGCCTTCAAATTCAGAATCCGACGATGTGTATTACACCACCCCAACTTCAAATTCAGGGATTCGGGTGGTTTTCAATGACAGAGCCTCCATTAATGTCCTGAGGAGCCTCTTACCCCACCTTCTGAGAACTATTACAGAGCAACTCTCGATTTCGATGGAAATTTCACACTTTATTATCATCCCCGGAATTCCAGCAACGATTCGCGGTGGCTGGCTGCTTCCACTCTGCCTCTGTAACAACATCAGAGGATATACAGGGCGTGTGTAGTCTCCAGGATGGGAGAGCCCGATCCTTACGGATTGGGTTTGGGATTGCTTTAGTGAAGGGAGGTTGGATAAGTTGGTGAAGATGGATGAAGAGGGAGATGGGAAGATGGTGGAGAGGTTTGTGAGAAGATGCGAGTTTGAGGCCTACGATGAGGAGAGCGTGTCAAATGCTTGAAGGGATTGTTGAAGTTGGGGTGCCACCATGTCCCTTTGAATTCACACCTGTCTTTCGACAAGATTGAGCACATCCCGTCTAAATAAGCCACAAGGCATACCCTCGTGTAAATTTTCTTCCCAAAGGTTGTTTCTAGCTTAATCAAATGTAATATCATGTTATTTGTATTAATAATAATTTTGAGGTGTCCATGTGGACCCCAAATTTACTAAACGTATCTTATTTACTTAGCATACTCTAATATAATTTTGTTATATACGTACATATTGCTAAGCACACCCCATTTGAGACGTCGTAAACAGACTCCCCATCTCTCACATACAAGATAGTGCATTATGCTTGAAGAAGAGAGAATTAACGTTGGATGTAAACCTTTTTGACATGAGAAGTAAGATGCAATTAGTGAACCCATATATAATCTCCCGTAACCTTCCCTTATTCATCCAGAGGTAGAGGTAAGACTAATAGAGATAAGAGAGAGCGCAAGCTTTTGATGGGGAATAATAAAGGGAGGATCATACAGCATAAGAGAAATCAAATTACTAGAGTCATGCTCGAACCCTATTTGATTGATAATTAAACACGTTTTCTTAAGGCTCGATTGATCACAATCCAAACTAGCCACCTCAATACAATTCTCCATCTAGTGCAGTTATTGTCTCGTGGAATGTGTACTTAGTGACGGTGATAGTCTGTGTGTTGTTAGGGTGTGGAGTTTTGGAATTAATGGCCAAATGGGACAACACGATTAAAGAGAGACTTTAAATCAGATCAGGTGCATGAACAGGGAGCGTTGTACTCTCAAATTTTCGTCTTAATCTCTTAAGGCTATACAGTGGCGGACCCAGAATTTTGGATTAGGGGGTGCGAAATTGTTAGAATCACACTCCTTTCGTTTGTCCGCAAGGTCGTTATTTGTTTTTTATGGAGTATTATTATTTAATGTGTACTTAATAGTTATATTAATGGGATATGTAAACCTAATATTTTAGTTGTATCAGTAAAGTGTGTGTTTCACATGTCTAAAAAAGAAAATAAACCCATTTAGGACGGACACTCAAAATAACAAAATGAAATATGAAGTAAAAGATAGTACTCACATTCGAAGATCAGCATTAGAATATTATGATAAAATAGTATGGAGTATTTCTTCTGCTCTATTAATAGGAGTAATAATTAAACGAGCAAGTCAAAATATTTTATTAACTATATATACACCTTAAACACTAATTATTAATTTATAATTGAATGTAAAATTTAAGAAATGTTATATGAGGAATGAATTTTAAAAAATTATTATAATTAAACTAAATAGAATTTACATTCAATACAGAAAAAAAATCTACTAAATCATATTATTTTAAAAAATAACTCAACTATTACCTATCATTTATATAATTATAATACTCCCTCCGTCTCCTTGATACGTATCCATTTTTCCATTTTGGTCCGTCCCATTACAAAGTATATGCATTTTCCTTTCTAGATTGATGTGATCACATGGTCCCACACTCAACACTAATACAACTACCCACTACACTTTAAAATATTATTTTTCTCACCTCAAAATACATTAAATTATTATACTCCTTAATCCATGTGCAAAAAACAAATAGTTTTGTTTCAAGGGGACGGAGGGATTATTAGTTATTACTCCTTGTTAATTTAATTATTCAAAAATTACATAAAGTAAGTACACAATAACTATTAAATAAAAATTAAAATAAAATTAACAGAATAAATGTAAAGCATACAATCAATAGAGATAATGTAACTATTAAAAAAACTAAATGGGGGTATATATAGGTAGTGGTATATTTTCAATTTGGGTACAGTTGTACCCATGAACCCATATTGCGTCCGCCACTGAGGCTATACCCCCTCCGTCCCTATTTTTTCTGTACCAATCATCATGTGTAATGTTCCTTTAAATTTATTACATATTTATTCAAGTTTTGAAATATTTCACATTTTAAGCTCTTTAAAATTTTAATTATATTCTTGAAAGAATCCATAATGATCTCAAGTCCGTATAAAATGAATTTTATTTATAGAAGGTCCCACCAAATACACACTTCTTTTTATTAAATTCACACTCCATTAATATATAATTAAAAATATATTTGTAAAATGTCTAAATTATCCTTAATTTATTAAATACACACCCCTGTATATTTTACACTAATAAATCTAAAATTAGTTAATATGTTATATAAACTCCTATGATTTATACGTCGCAATAACCGTTTTTACATAGTTTGAACTGAAATGTTCACCACCCTTTCTCGTCTTGCCATCATCTCCATCGCTGTCACCGCCTTCTCCACCACTATCGCCGCCGCCAATTTCTTTTGTGTCTAATACTATTATTTTAAAAATCTTCTTGTCTGGCACATTACAACGGAAAGTGCAAAATTGAGCCTTTTTAGGATTAAAAAAAAGAAATTTCTTGAAAGGTTTGTCATTGAAATTGGTGATAGAAGTGAAGTAGTGTACTTAGGGTTATAAAGGAAAGGTAATAAGTGAAGATAATAAAAATTAATTATCAAATTCAATCACACTGTTGAAATTCGATATCAGGATACAGTTCATTTTATTTCATGAGAATGCAATTAAAAACATAGTACATATAGATGATAAAGATGACATAGGGCGGCATTTTCACTTGAACTTCTCTGACAGCGATGTTTGCTTGATACCTTTGCTACGGTGGTACTGGTGGAGTTTATCGAAGCCGATGACGGGGTCAGCACCCAAGAGTTCTTGGCGAAGTCTTCGGATCCATTCTTCAACATGAGGTTCAGAGGCCCGGTGGTGAGGGTGGTAGATACACCAGTCTGTGATGCAGTTCCGGCGTAACCCCTTCTATATTTACAAACTATAACTCAGATCCATAATTTCAGCCCATCTCAATCAAACTCCTCCGGTTATAAACCCATAAACCACTTCACATGTTAATTTTAATTCTAGTTTAAGAAATTACAGATACAGAGGAACATACAGTAAAAATAATAAATCGAAGTAATCGAAAATGCTGTATTTCCAAGTAGAAAGAAATGAATGAAATAGAAAATTGAAGTACCTGTAAGTGAGATTGTGTTAGTGATGAAAGTAGATAGAGTGTTAGCATTGGAGAAAAAGTGAGGCATATTATGTGAGTGATAAGTTAATTGTTCAGGCTTAGAGAGAGATTTGGAAAGCAACAACAAAAAATTGAAAAATCTTCTGTAGCGGCTGAATATCTAGGCATACTTGATATCTTCTGCATATCTTCGAAGAGGTGCCGGAATGCCGGGAATGCGAGGTGGCGATTGGTTTATTAAAAATATATTATTAATTGCTCGTGTAATATTAAAAATATTATTATTGATGGTGTGTATGATTTTAAAATTAAAAAGGGTAAATTCAAGTTTTTAGGGAGTGTGTATATAATAAAATTAAGATTTAAACAAATAAAATGGGGTGTGTATTCAATAAAAATGAGTGTGTATTTAACAATACTTTTTATAAAATTCTCAATCCCATTGTGAACTCACAAATAAATTATACGCCAATAATTATTTATTTATTTATTATAAACTACGACGATTTAATCCCAATTTTTAAAGCATGCCAACTAAATTACAGCAATCAATTTTTAACTTAACATTTTTTAAGTGTAGATTTATAAATATTTATTGTTATTATATGTATATATATAGTGAGTAATTGTATTAGAAGAAAGTATGGGCTATTAGGTGGCTCTCCTTTTACTAAAAATTGAATATGATATCTTTAGAGTGGTAGCTCAAAATAGTAAAATTTATACATTTTGACTGATTGGAGGAAGTATTTTTTTTTATACTTAATACATTAAAAAAAATTCCTTTGGCCAGTAAATTATAAATATTATACAATAAATATAATTTTTATAAATAATAACTTAAATTATAAATAAACAAAATTAATAAATAAATTAAATTTTAATATAAAATTTTACATAATAAAAAAATTAATATTAATATATATTATATAATTTAATCAATCTCGTGTATCGCACGGGCTCAATACTAGTACATAAAATATAATACACTTATAATTGTATTGGTAATGTATGTGGATCATGTAGGAAATAAATTCATATATCCATAAACTCTAACCCTATCATGATAAATTGAGATCTAAACGTAGGGGTGGGCAATATTTTTTTAAAACCTCAAAAATTGATCGAGTCGCACCGCATTTAGTGTTTTTTCACTTAAATTGAGGTTAATTTTATAGGAGAAAATCACATCGCTTGAATGGTGCAATTTCGATTTTTATTTAAAATTATATCGCACTCTATTATTCAAATTATAAATATATTTAATTATATGTATATATCATGTATATGTATTATTGAAGAGGCTAAAAGAGTATACAAAAGGTTAAGTAATTTGAATTGAGAAATAATTTTGATAAGAGTTTGCTTTATGTCACAAAGATTACATTATTTGAGTGGGTTATGGAGTTGGAGTTCAAATGATGATTTCATACTTTTAGTATCTCATTATCTAATTTGATCATTGTTACAATATTTTATTTCTAAGGGTGAAGAACATTTTCAATTAAGCATTTACACATACTATTTATTTTTTTATTACATTGTATTGTTATGTAATATATGTTAATTTTTAACTGTCAAACCGCAAAACTGTAAAAAATCGCCTAAAATCGCATTATAAATTTCACTAGATAAACCGCAATTTTAATTTAATTGTCAAACCAAACTGCATATAACAATGCAATTTAGATTTTATTGAAATAACCGCAAAACTGCACCGTGCACACCCCTATCTAAACCGTAAAGTGGAAATATTGTTCTTTCTCTATTTACTTTTCTTTTTGATTGCTCGTTATAGTTCGGGCGACCAAGCAACAAAATATCGAACCCAAGGGAATTTAGGATTCATAGCCTTTAGGTATAGTATCGTGATTAGTTATAGCCGATCAAAAGGGAGGTTTAAAAATAAAAGGCAATAAAATGCATGAAAAATAAATCTAATTACAATATTTTTGGATTTTCAATGACATGGTAATTATCATGATGCACTTATATAATCAAACATTCAACATCTTTAATTATTTTTTATTTTTAAGCAAATCATGGTAAGGGCGATCACGATTTCTACCTATCCCCAATGGCCATGGTGAATAGGATGTAGATTGTTTTCACAACTCCTAAAAAGCTCATAGGATCGATCATACTTGCAATTCCCTTCAAGGTACTATGTTCGTATGGATGGGGTTTCCTTCATTAGTTTAATCTTCGGACACAAGTGATCTCACTAGTGTTCATTTACGTTGTTCTAAATATAAGGACTCCTTGGCTAGGCTCCCCTTATATTAAACCCTCATGTAATAAATGGAAGAAACTCATATATGATAATCATGCAAAGCAACTAAGGGTAAAGTAACGACAAGACATGTCGATACACAATACACAACCTAATCACTATACACTAATACCAAAGACATAAATCCCATATTATTACAAGGAATGTGAATTTCATAAATGAAACCTAATCAAAGCCGGAAATACAATCAAGACATTTTCATAATTTAATCAATAATCATGTCTTCAATCAACCACCAAAACATAGAAAATAGAAAGATAATAAGTAGGATTAGATTACATCTTAATGAAGTTTACATTCATGAAGATTATCCATTCCTTGGTGTCTCCACCTTCTTGGAAAATACTAAAATCCTAATCTAAAAAAATATTAAAACTACGGATCCCTCACCCCGAAAGGGGGAGGGATCTCAACTAAGGAGATCTTTAATTAAAAAGCTCTCTTAACTAATTGATGGAGAATTTAATGGATGGAGGAAAAATTGGTCACATGGCCTTCATATGAGAGGGTATTTATAGTAGTGGGTTGAGAGGAGTGTTGAAGTAATTTTTCAATATGGGACAAGGATGAAACTTATGGAATTTTTAGTGATTTTTGGGAGGGAATTCGGTTCCAGCAATTTGGTATAAGAATAAATACGTACAATATATAACCAAGAACTGGTCTTGGCTCAGTGATTGGAGGCGCCCTTGTGCATGCATGAGGTCGCGGGTTCGATTCCCGCCCTCCACGGATTTATTTTTTTTAATTAAATGAGGGGCTATGTGAGCGCGAAGTAGAGGATCCGCGCCCTTCTGGCCCAAAAATCCGATCAAGGAGTTAGAAACTCGATCGAGTTTCTCCTAAGAATCAAAGATTCTCATGCTCTGCTCCTGCCAATAGACAGCACTTCGGGATCATAATAGACAATGCTTTCAGTTGTTGTCTATGCTCATTTTTCTTAACACCTAGAAAAAGTATTGTCGTAGCCCTCTTTAAATATGTTGTCTTTTCAGCTGCAACCCTTTTTTTCTTGTTTTTACACCAATTTAATTTCCGTTTCTTCCATCTCTCTTTCAAGCTCAAAAAATCCATTTTTCTACAAAATAAACAAGAATACATCTCTCCAAATAATCAAGCAATTAATAATATTTTTATTAAAAGCATGCTTAATTATTAAATTAAATCCAAATAAATCCAATTAAATTCATGCAATTAAGCCCAAAACTCTAGGTGAATTTCACACCGATTACTTTTCTTCATGGTCAAGATTCACTCTAAATAGGGTGGTTTCCTCATGTTTATTTCTGTTTACTACTTGTGTTGAAATGACCTAATTTATCATGAAAATATAAATAACCTTTTAAGAGAAAGTTTTAGATCCAATAAGATTTAATCAAAAGAGACTGACAAATTTTTAACGGATGTATAACATTGTTTGCAGCTGAATTTAAAATTAAAAGAACAATAATTCAAAATGAACCATATTTCATAGCATAGTTAAAATGAGAACTTTCTTAAAAAAATAAATGATCATGAAATTGAACATTAAACACTTTATTTAAAGTAGAGGTAAATACATAAAAAAAAATCTTATTAAATTGAATCACCTCTAATGAAATAAATAATTAGGAAGCTCTGACTATTAAATGACTATAAAATGAGTTCATCATGATAAACATATTAATTGTATATAAACAATGAAACAATAAACCCAAATAAATACAAAATAATTACTTCATCACCCATCGCCTCTCTCCATACTCCATTTTTTTTAATCTGTAAAGTGTTTAAATGATGGGATGAGCAAACCACAGCTCAGTGGGAAAACACCTGTCTACAATATATAACTCACATATATACATCAATAAATCACAACCAACACATAAATCTTATCTGTGAACATGTCTGTGAATGATCGATCATGAAGTATGCCGGGCGTTATCCGAGGATTACATAAAATCCCGACACCTGATAGTACCATGACTTATATAAATGTAATAGCACAGCGAGCCTTCCAAGGACCTTTTACAATCCAAGTATTCTCGAGGATATTTTTATCAGTCCCGGACCCATAAAGTGGTCCCTGACTACATGTCTATGAATAGTATTACGAATACTCTATGTCCGTGGATAGTACCACGAGTAATACTCTATGACTATGATGCAAGCAGTAACTTACCAATGTAAACACATAAGCACATACGATAGACAAAGTTTAGATTTCTCCACCTGGAATTAATTTTGATGATGAATGGACGTACTTGAATGTAGATAAAAATCCTTGTCTTTGTAATTACTCTACATCTATCATGAAACTATATTTATCTTAGGTTAACTTATAAATTTAAAATAGAGATCAGATAGAAAATTTGGATCTTTAAGTGGACTCAAAATAAAACTTTTGATATTTGAAACAAAAGGAAGCATCATGATTTAGTATGAACGATATTTTTGACTATGTGTAAATAATTTATAGTCAATAAAATAAAAATAACATTAGTTCAAAATTTAATACACATGTAATATTCTATGGTTGGAAGAATATATTTAAATTTAATAAAATAATATGGTGTAAAACTATATGTTTTGAATTTTCAAAGTGATTTTAGTAAAAGCTGGAATTTCTTATATGCACTGAAAATAATTTAATATATTTAATTATAAATGATGAAATTATATAAAATCATATAAAAAATAATAAATGTAATAATATGTATCTTATCCGAAAATTATAATTTTTAGGAATCAGTAAATATGATTTTCATATTTTAAAATATTAAGATAAGATATTCTTGAAACAATTTAAATAGTAATAGAATACTTATAATAAATATTATATAATACCTATTTACTTGAAAATTATGCAGTAGACTTATAATAATGAAATATATAATATATATATGAAAATCAAAATATTTGAATTCGTGAAAGTATTTATTTTATAATTTCAAATCAGAAAGAAGAAGTTGGGACGAATAAGATAATGCTGTGATATAAAATCAATGTAAAATCATACATATTCTAAAAATTATTAAAAATATTATTGTGAGATTAAAACTACGTAGGATATGACATATAATAAAATCATAATTAGTTGATGTCATTTAAAATACTTTTGAGATAGTAAAATTGAAAATAGAGTACATAATAGTTCATGTACAAAAATCAGTATACATTTAATTTAAAATAATATACTTATTTACTCAATGGGATATTTTTACTATGCATCATAAAACTTGTAATATAAAATATATAAAAATTTAATAATATTTGAAGATCTTTAAATATTTAGTTTATAATTTTAAATTAATAGTGAGTTCATGATCTAAACTGAATGTACTAATATTATAAAAGTTGTATTAAATAATACACTACTCCAAATAACATGAATTTTTTATAAATTACCAAAAACACCATAAGGAGTAACATATACAAAAATATGAATTTTTAGATCCCTTTAAATATGCTTTTATAATTTCTAAACAGAAAATATAACATATTTGATATCATCATCAGAAACATTTAACAATTAATATAAAATAATATAATCGCCATTTCGGCATGAATATTTTACAGAACATCAAAACTTCATGATTTATAACATATCTAAAATACAGATCGTTTGAAAAAGTATAATTATATATTTAAATTTTCTAATTAGGTAACTATAAATTTCCACATTCTGCAAACAGAAATATAAAATTCGTATAAAATAAAATAAACTTCAAAAATCATGAAAATTTAAATGAGTTTAAAACTAAACATTAAACAACATATTAAAATTTCATAGCCATTGAACATAAATAGATACAGTTTTGAAATTTTAGAAATGAATTACCTTGAATGTGTAAATATGGTTGAAATCTGAAAACCTCATTTCCAAAGATGATTGATGATTGAAATGTCTTTGTGTGTGGTGCGTGTGCATTTTCTATAGAAGGAAAAATGAAGAAAACTTTATTTTTGCTATTTTTTTCTAAACCCTAACTGATACGGAAGAAGTGAATTTTAAAATAAAGAATAAATCAATCCTTTCTTTTATTTTTAACATGCAAATTAAATAAATTGGGCTCCTCTTTGGACTTGGGCTTAGGCTCAATTTTAAATTCAATAATGTAAATGAAAAGGATTTAAAGTAAATCCCTTTTAGAATAATTAAAAGTTTAATAGGCTGTAAATAAAAATATTTATCATGATTAAGAATATATAAAAATATCGGATATTACATGTGTTCTAATAGGGGCACACAGTGTCTCGGGACACAGGAGACCAACTCTTTTACTTAAGGTAAAACTTGTGTGCCCCTATGGGAATACAAGAATTTAATACTAGAAATTCTTATATTTCTATGGGGGGCACGGTGTGTCCCCGGGGACACAGGAGACCAACTCTTTACTTAATTTTGAAGGGTTATCCATTGAGCCGAGTTAATTGATCAAAAATACACCTGCAGGGTTTACATGATAATCCTTATTAGCTCCTCAAGGGGACATCAACAACCTATTTAATAGGACATGGATTTCTTCTACAATCAACAACACACCATAGAGATAGCAACACTTCCCAACTCACCGAGTTTATTGATTTAATGAATAAATCTCATCCATTGATGAATTAAAGAAACAAATACTGACTTACATGTCGATGTTATTGTATAGGGATTAAGAGTATGAACATTCATAATAACTGAGATCTAGTTCTCCTAGTTAGTATAAATCGAATTATCTCAAGCGGTCCTGCTCAATACACACAAAGCGCACTAATGTGATTTTATAGTCAAGTCAAGACAAACTAATACCAAATCACACTACAACCATCCCGATAGATTGTTCCCGTCTATTTCGCTTGTGAGCATCTGTTTATACTTTATAAGGAGCCGACAATATGATCTTCCGTGCAACGCCGTACACTATATTATCTACTGTATAAAGTAAATGAACTTTTGCAATAACATATAAACTAATTATAATATGCAAAACATTTGATCATATGATTCTCATTTCAAATTAATTGGTAAAACATTGTTCATATAAAAAGATAGACTTTTAGTATACAATCCAACACCTTTCCCCCAATATTCTGACATCATCACGTTCGATTTCAAATTGGTAGAGTCCAATTTGTGATTTCAGAGTTGTCATCTTCTGATTGACAGAGAGATTGACCTCCGCCGCCATCTTCACCGCCAGCGTCGCCACCACTTTCTCCTAACACTTCGACGCCACCACGTACCCCAGCTCAACCCTGCATATGTCGACAGCGATTCCTTGCCAAGTTTCGGGCCCGTTCCACGCCACCAGAAAATATGAGAGAAAAAGAGCGTATCAGCGAATGTATGTAAATAAAGAAAGTCTGATTTGACTTTCACCATAAATAGATTAGGAGAAACGACCCGCAAATAAAAAATATGATCTGGGCTTGAAATAAGGATATGGTTCCACGAATTCAAAAAATAAGACTGGCCCAAATTAGTGATTGTCTTAGTTTTTTTAATTACCTATAACATCCCAAATTTTTCAATTTATTTAGTTATGATAAGCATTTATTTTGAATTTTAAAATTTAAAATTTATGATATGGATATTTATTTATTTAATTACGAATATTTTATGGAGAGTTGCCTACGCGTTTTATCCTTTCTGAAAAAATTTCAAATCTCTTCTTACTCCACGATGTCGAAGGCAGTTGTATCGTATCATTATTTCTCTCAACGTCAGTTCATTTCGGCAGTTTGATAATTCAAACTCTACAATATAGTTTTCATTTAAAATTCTCAGTTTCTCCATTTAAGTCTTTACGATACAATCACTACAAAATAATTGTTTTTTACCAATATAATATTCTGTTGGTAAAAACCTTAATTCTATTGTTAAATTTGCTTACCAACGGATTAGAACGAATCCGTTGGTAAAGTGGTGGTTAGTAATTTTTTAGCAAGAAAAAATCAATTATGTTGGTAAATAATTCCGTTGGTAATCCGTTGTTAATAATTCCGTTGGTAATTTATATAATGATTCCCTTGGTAATCCGTTGGTAATTACCAACGGATTGAATTCCGTTGCTAAAATAGATAATAAATCCTTTGGTATTCCATTGCTAAAACAAATATGTCATTTTTATTGCTAATCCATTGGTAATCACCAACGAATTGAATTCCGTTGGTAAATTCGGTTGCTAAAAAATACTTTTTTTTGTAGTGAGTTTCATTCTATAGTTCTCAGTTTTCACATTTCAGAGAGTTCTTTCCCTATTGATTAACTTTCTCCCTCGTATGTATGTGACAGTTCTGTGAGTTAAGGTTTATGTTTAATTCTTTTGATATTCGTAAGATTTTGGGTGGGGTTTTATATTATTGCCTTTAAACTTTATGTAAGTTATTTGTTATCCTATGATATGTATGAACTGAAATGAAAAGTTATAAATAGAAATCTTAATCTTGTCCATGATACGTAATAAGTGTTACAGTGACATTTTGGAGTATTCAATAACGTACATCACACGGCGAAAAAACTTAGTACTACATAAAAAATATGTGGAATCTACTACAGCATCCACAAAATATTATCTTCAAAATTATTTTTTGAGAAGGATCTACTGCAGCGTCATAAATTAATACTATTGTCTTCAAAATTATTTTTTGAGAAGGTGCGCATGCATGTTTGTGGAATAGAGAGAGGGAGCAGGAAAAATAGCTTCCCTCCTCACATCAGACACCCTACCATGAAGTTTACGTAGACTAATCAAGTCTTCCATGTTTGTCGTATTTAATAAGGAGACGTTTGCTTCGCGGTAATGGGTGGGTTTAACGAGAATGAGTGGATATTAAATTTTAATGGTGTACCCTATCATTAGGGATTCCCACCGCCCCTGCTCTGGGGATTGGTGGAGGAGGTAAATCGCAGGATGTGCCTCAAACGGCTTATAGGGAGGGCTCAATGTTAAACTTGTGCTTGCAAGGGGCCCAATCCATGCCAAAGGCAGGATTGCAGGATTCGAACCCCCACCCTACAGCAACCAAGCTCAGCTGGAAGACCTTTCCACCATTCCCTCTACCACTCAAGCGGCTTATAGGGAGGGCTCAATGTTAAACTTGTGCTTGCAAGGGCCCAAATCCATGCCAAAGGCAGGATTGCAGGATTCGAACCCCCACCCTACAGCAACCAAGCTCAGCTGGAAGACCTTTCCACCATCCCCTCTACCACTTGAGTTATACCCTGAGAGCGGATATTAAATTTTATTGTTGATGTAATGAAATTCAAAATTCATCAATCATTTACGTTAATTTAATAACTACTCTCCAATCTTTTATAACTTTTAATTCTATTATTATGATTGACGTCAATCCGCCATTATCATTTCTATTAAAGAATTAGAACCAAAAGAGACATCTAAATTCTTTCAGTTTTCTTCTATTCGTACTAAATTCTTAATATATACTAAAAATATCTATAATTTTTTTTGATACACTTTATTTAAAGAACGTCATCATCAATTTACATACATACATACATTCATTATTTATTTATTAATAAAAAATCTATATTACCCTCAATAATCAATAAAATTGATCGAAAAAATTACTTTTTAAAAATAATTGATTGAGATCGTCTTACGGGTCTTAATACGCTAGACGGATTAACCATTGGCCCAATTAATTAAATATATTTTAAATTAAAGTAAAACAAAAAAATAAAAAAACTGTTTGATTGTCAATTAATTATACACTACAGAAAAACTGTTTTTTTTCATTGTTAAATTGTTTTACCAACGGATTAGCAACGGAATCCGTTAGTAAAATTTCATTGGTAAAGTGGTAGTTGGTAAATTTTTAAAAACGAAAAATCAAATCCGTTGGTAAATAATTTCGTTTGTAATCCGTTGCTAATAATTCTGTTGGTAATTTATATAATGATTCCCTTGGTAATCCGTTGTAACTACCAACGGATTCAATTCTGTTGTTAAAATAGAGAATAAATCCGTTGGTATTCCATTGCTAAAACAAAGATGCCATTTTTGTTGCTAATTCATTGATTGCTAATTCATTGATAATTACCAAGTGATTGAATTTCATTGCTAAATTCGGTTGCTAAAAATATTTTTTAGTGAAAATTGCTCGTTTATTTTACAAGAATTTAAAATGAATTATTTCATAAAAATAATACTTTCATAATTTGTTATTATTTTTTATTTATTTAATATATTATAATTTTCCTTTTAATAAAAATATTGTTATTGTTTTAATTATATATTCGATAGTTTAAATGTTCTTTTATCACTTTACCTTAAATCAGATATCAATTTATATTAAAAATTTTATAACTTTTTATTCAACCCACAAATTATTCATAAAATAATTTAATTAAATGGTTACCACTTTTTTTCATCACTCACTTTTTTATTAAAAATGTTATGTATATTTCAGTAAATTATTCGTGTAATTATTGAATTCGACGGATATCAATTTTCTAAATATTATCACATTTTATCCATTTTATAAATTGTTCGTTAAATGCACTTTCGCAATTAATTATCATTTTTTATTAAAGATGTTATTATTATTTATTTATACTATAAAATTTTCATGAAATAGTTCATAGTACTAATATCGCTTTTCACCATTTAAGTATCACTTTTCATTGTGCAAAAAGGTGGTTTCGCCCACCCGCACTCTGGCCCGACAGCAGTATCACTTTTGATTATAAATGTTATCACATTTTATAAAATAAAATATTTAAATTTAAAAAAGAATAACAAAATTTAAATATTAAAATATAAATTTATTAGAAAAAATGTAAAAAATATATATATATATATATATATATATATATATATATATATATATATATATATATATATATATATATATATATATATATATATATATATATATATATATATATTAGATCTAATTAATTTTATTCTATAATTATTTTTTTTAATTTGATCACAATAAAAGATGACCTTTTAAAAAATTTTAATTGGATAAATAAATGGATAATAATTGACACGGTCTTATTTAAATCTCTGCTAAAATAGCGCACAAAATTTATGCTCTGTCCCACCCAAATTGTTATGCTATAAATTCAAGAACTAAAATCACAAAATCAATAAAAACTTAACAACGTAATTATATAAATTTTCTGTTAATTAATATATTATTTTAAAGATAATAAATTATAAAATATTATGTTTGAAAATTAGTAATTTTATTATAACGATCGTAAAGCGCACCAAGTGCAGTTGTACCCTTGAACTCTAAATTTTAGTATATCAAATAAATAATATTAATTAATAGTATAAAAAAATGCAAATTATTTTGTACATCTAAATGCACCGTGGATCCTCTTTTAAAAATTTATACACTTATAAAATAAAAATATGCTCTACATTAATGAATAAAAATGTATTCCCTCCGCTCTCATAACAAGGGGATCTTTTGCTTTTTGCACGTGTATTAATGATTATTATTATTATTTAATGTGTGGTGAGTAGTTGTATTAGTGAGAGTGTGGACTCCATATTTTAAATTGTATTTGTTATGGGTATTATATCCCCATGCCTAACGGGCCGGAAGCCCAACAAGCTGAGATACCACGAGCTGGAGGCCCAACCCTAAAGAGGCCCAAGATATGAATGAATGGTAAATCACGGAATGACGGCAGCCCAAAAAGACGACCCTGGCCCGAAAGACACACTTCGGATAAGAATCGGGAAGAGGCCCAAGAGACGAGCCTATCATCAAGGATAGAGCCGTCAAAATGGGCTGGGCCCGTCAGGCCGAACCGCACCCGCCTATATAATTGGTGGGTTGGGCCGAGTATTTCTAGCCCGCAACCCGCCTAGGCCATCCCGCCTAAGCCCATCAAATGCGCGGGTTGAAGCGGGTTTAGCCCGCCCCGTCTAAGCCCGTCACATGTCAAACTCGAGAAAAATGCCTAAAGTTTATTTATCGTGTATTATGCTTTACAAAAGTTTACTGCTTTAAACATGTTCTTTTAATTCTTGATTTAGATTGAAAATTTAAAAAAAATGTTGATTATGTTTAGGTAATTATTTTGTTTGGGGGTAATTAATATTTGTGTTTGTAACTATATTCTTGCAGATTAGAAGAAAAAAATTTATGGAGTTTGTCGATTTGAATTAAAGTAATACTAATATATATGATATTAGAAATACGAACTCAAGTGGTAAATATAAGTAGAAGGAATTTTTAAATTTTTGAAATTTTGTTTTGTGAAGAGAGTGGTTGGTAAGAATGCAGATTCTATAGGTATCATGTGTTATGTTGATATTATAGTATGTTGTGTACCATTATTTTGGTATTTCATTTTAATAATATCATCCCTAATTAAAAAGAAAAAAGAAAAAAAAATTCGCAGGTTGGCCCGCCATAGCCCGCGATCCGCCTTTGAATGGGTTGGGCCGAACATTTCTAGCCCGCAAGCCGCCTAATCCCGCCAAATGCGTGGGTTGAGGCGAGTTTTGGCCCGGCCCACCCCGCTGGCCCATTTTGACAGCGCTGGGTTGGGGATGTTGGCAATTGGATCGTGTGGTTCAAACGTGATCGTTAGGGTTACAGTAAACATAAACAGCGGAAGCGATTTAACATGATTACCGTACTTCAGGGTTGATGTAGAGTCTGAATCACTGCAGAAGAACACCTCTTGATCTTCTGCTGTATGTCCCAAGTCAACTCTGGTGTTGGGTGGTCAACAATCCCCAGAGTTCTCTCAATCTGCTTCTCTCTAACTCACGTCAAAAGAGGCGCAGGAAGTTAGGTTTCCAGAAGCTGAGATGACTATATATATTGGGCTACAGCATGGACCAGGAGGAGAAATTGGGCTGGGCCTCAATTGAACTTAATTAACCAAGCTTAGCCCAAAGCTTTTAATTAAATCCAATAATAATAATATAGTCCACTAAAATATTATTATTGCACTACCCGTCCAATCCCAAAAATTATGTTCTGGGCTCCTTCTTATTATGAGCCCGACAGTCTCCCCATGTTTAAGATATTCAATGTCCATTAATTAATTAAGTTACTGACAACTCAAATTAATTAATATCTCATCCAAGAGTAGTACCACTCAACCTTTTTATCATGCCGGAAATTAATCCACTTGCAAGATTTACATGATAAACCTTATGAGCTCCTCAAGGGGACATCATCAACCTATGACGGACATGGATTCCTTCTACAATCAACAGCACACCATAGATACAGCACTACTTCCCAACTCACCGAGTTTGTTGATTTAATACTTATAAATCTCACCCATTGATGAATCAAAGAAATACATACTGTCCTACGTGTCGAGGTTATTGTATAGGGATTAAGAGCACGAACTTCCATAATAACAGAGATCAAGTTCTACTATATAGTCAGTATAAGACGAACGATCTCAAGCGGTCCTACTCAATACACACAAGTGCACTAATGTGATTCTATAGCCAAGACAAGCTAATACCAAACCACACTACAACCATACCGATAGAGAGTCCCCGTCTATCTCAGTTGTGAGCATTTGTTTATACTTTATAAGGAAACCGATAATATGATCTTCCGCGTGTTGTCGCACAACATATTATCTACAGTATAAAGTAAATGGACTATTGCATCATGCATATAAAATAAATTATAAGATGCAATCATTTGATCAATGATTCTCATTTCAAATATTGTTATAACATTGTTCATACTAAAGCTAGACTTTTAGTATACAATCCAACAGGGGAGACCAAGAAGATAAGGCCAGGAAAGGGCCAAAGAACTGGAAGCCCACTAAAAGGATAGAGGGTTGAGACCCCTCGATAGAACACCCGGCTCCGAAGCCGAGAGAGACATCCAGGAGCTCGGACGAACCACATAGCCTCAGAAATTGACTCATCTGATGATTGGAAGGATTATCAGAACTGCTGGGCAAAATACAGACACTAATGTAAGAACGGCTAATGACAGCAGGCTAAAAGACAAGGATAATGGTAAGAAGGGATGTCTTGGCAGCACTCTCATACAAAAGGACAACATACAACAGACACATCTCTCTTCATCCACCAATATGAGGCAAACAAAGTACAGAGAAAGACTTGCCGCACTCTGTAAAACATTTGAAGGCTCTCTACACCGGCTGCAAAAAGTCATCGATGTACCAGCGACCTCCATTGATGGGTGTTTGTCTTAATCCAGGTGGCACGACGGGATTGGACAATAGTTAGGGTTTTGTTGGTAGTATAAATAGCTTCTCTCACAATAGAGAAGCAGGTTGTTTATTCTAACTTAGACATTACACTTATAATTGGGAAGGTTCATGAGTGTTGTTTTGGATGAGAGTAATAAAAATCGATTAAGGGTTTTGGTTGGATCTCTCATCTCTCACATACTTGTTTATTATGTTTGATTATGTTCGTTCTTAGCTCAGTTATAAATCTCTGTTTGCTTCTTTAATCCTAAAATTAACGTACTAGCTAAGATCAGCCATCAACAGTATTAGTGGGTGTGTGTGAATCTCATGTGTGTAAAAAAGAAAAGTGGACTCTTTGGATGAGACGCCCAAAATGGAAAAAATACATTCTTCGAAGGGGGCAGAGGAGTATACACTTTGTTAGATAATTTTTTATTAGTTTTTTTTAAATTGAATTTTAAAAAATTATGGAGTACAATTATTAAAAAACATACTATAATACACTATTAAATAAAAATTTATATATGTATGAACGCACGTGTACACTCGGTTGCCAGGATATAAACTCATAAAAAAATATATATTCTCTTCGTCCTATTTCAAACTTTACGTTTATTTTTTACACGTTGATTAAGAAATGTAGAATTTTAAGAATGTAGTATTTTAATGTGTAGTGAGGTGAGAAAAATAATATTTTAATGTAAAGTGGGTATGTGTTTTAATGTGATGTGTGGGCTTGTGTGTCTCATTTACTATAAAAGAAAATATAAAGATTGAAATGAGACGTTCAAATTGAAAATATGTAAAGATTGAAATGAAACGCTCAAATTGGACTACATATGTATATATTAAACCCAAATCTGATTAACTCAATGAAATATAACTACATCTAATTTTTTATGTCATTTTCGTATATTATTTTCTATGTTAAGCGTTAATAATGACACGTATGGGAAAAGAAATCAAATCATTACCTTTAAAATCGTTAAAATTTAAACTTTAATTTTTAAGGTATAATTTGCGTCTAATATCGTTCATTAAAAATGTGATAAAAGAAATGATGTAAAACGAATAATCCGAAGATTGACGCAAAGTCGCGGAATAGGAAATGTATTCGGTATTACTATTCAGAACTCCTCAGACACGACAGGAGGTGAAAAAAGTCATGCTTCAATCTTTACTTGTTCAAGCGAAAATCATCACCACCTCTTTTTCTTATTTCCTTATATCAATTTCTGCTGTCTCCCTCCCAACATCATTCTGCGATGCCCTCTCCATTATCACCCTTTCATCTCCTCCTCCTCTTCACGCTCTCTGCAACTGCATGGGCTCAGAACATAACCCTTGGCACGCTTCTCTCTGCAACTGAAACCTCCAATCCATGGCGTTCCCCCTCCGGGGATTTCGCCTTTGGCTTTCGCCAGCTTCCAAACGATCCTAACCTTTTCCTGATTTCCATTTGGTTTGATAATATCCCCGACAAAACCATTGTCTGGTATCAAAGAACCATCGACGCTGTGCCTCGTGGTTCAACCCTAGAGCTCAACGCTAGGGATGGCCTTGTTCTTCGTGATTCTCAGAGGAGGCTAATCTATTCCACATCTGGCCTTGTTGATCCAGTGGCGTATGGATTCTTGAATGATACCGGAAATCTTCTTCTGCTGCGCGCTGATTCCTCTGTGTTGTGGGAGAGTTTTAGGAATCCCTCTGATACTATGTTGCCCACTCAAACCATTGAGATCAATGAAGCCCTAATTTCGCGAAAATCCCAATTCAATTTCTCCCAGGGTAGATTCTCCGCCAACATGGAAGATGACGGGGATTTCGCTTTCAACACCAAAACCGTGCCTTCGAATTCGAATTTCGACGATGAGTATTACAGCAGCTTCACTTCTGATCCAGCAAACGCCAATAATTCAGGGATTCGGGTGGTTTTCAGTGACAGATCCTCCATTTATGTCCTGAGGAGAAATGGGCAGACCCAACCTCTTACCTCAAGTTCGATTCCTCCATCTTCAGAGAACTATTACCGAGCAACTCTCGATTTCGATGGGGTTTTCACACTTTATTACCATCCCCGGAATTCCGGCAACGATTCGCGGTGGCAGGCTGCTTTTTCTCTGCCTGATAACATCTGTAAGAACATCAATGGAAGAACGGGTAGTGGGGCGTGTGGGTATAACAGCGTGTGTAGTCTCCCGAATGGGACACGCCCAATTTGTGCATGCCCAAGAGGTTTTTCCCCGAATGATCCGAGTAATCCCTATGGCGATTGTAAACCCAACTCTGTTGTGCAGAGTTGTGTTGAAGAAGATGACTACGACATGTTGGAGATCCTGGACGTGGATTGGCCGCTTAATGATTACGAACAAATAATGCCTAGTTCAGAACAGGACTGCCGCAGCGCCTGCTTGAATGATTGTCTCTGCTCTGTTGCAGTTTACAGGAGTGGAAGCTGTTGGAAGAAGAGACTTCCACTCTCTAATGGCCAAGTTGACTCCTCTCTGAATGTCAAGGCTTTTCTCAAGTTCAGAAAAGGTGATAATCCTTTGGTAATTCCAGATGTTCCAACTACTCTTGGCAAACCAGGAAAAGATCACAAGACATTGGTTATTGTTCTATCAGTTCTTTCAGGTAGCTCAGTGTCCATCATCATTGGTGGAGTTTTGCTTGTTGGTTTCCTCATACGAAGCAAGAAACTCCCTCCCATCCCCATTCTCAACTCGAACCTCCGCTGCTTTAGTTACAAAGAGCTAGTTGAAGCCACCAATGGGTTCAAAGAAGAAGTGGGAAGAGGTGCTTTTGGGATTGTATACAAAGGGGTGATTCCAGCACCCAATGGCTCCAACACCATAGTTGCAGTGAAGAAGCTGCACGGAGTGGCTCAAGATTCAGAGAAGGAATTCAGAACAGAAGTTAACGCAATCGGACAAACCCACCACAAGAATCTCGTGCCTCTTGTTGGATTCTGCGATGAAGGACCTCATCGTCTGCTGGTGTACCAATACATGAGCAATGGAACACTGGCAGGATTCCTCTTCGATCAAGATCAGAGGCCCACGTGGAACCAGAGGACTCAGATAGCATTTGGGGTAGCTCGAGGACTAACATACCTGCACGAAGAATGCATTACGCAGATCATCCACTGCGACATCAAGCCTCGGAACATACTCCTAGACGAGTACCACAACGCTAGGATTTCAGACTTCGGATTGGCAAAGCTGCTGGTGATGAACCAGAGCAAGACCACAACCAACATCAGGGGTACAAAGGGGTACGTTTCTCCTGAGTGGTTCAGAAACACGCAGATCAGCACGAAGGTGGACGTTTACAGCTTCGGAGTGGTGCTGTTGGAGACGATCACGTGCAGGAAAAGCTTGGAGGATTTGGAATTCGGAGACGGAGACAGGGATAGCCCGATCCTTACGGATTGGGTTTGGGATTGCTTTAGTGAAGGGAGGTTGGATAAGTTGGTGAAGATGGATGAAGAGGGAGATGGGAAGATGGTGGAGAGGTTTGTGAAGGTGGGGATATGGTGCATTCAAGAAGATGCGTGTTTGAGGCCTACGATGAGGAGAGCGTGTCAAATGCTTGAAGGGATTGTTGAAGTTGGGGTGCCACCATGTCCCTTTGCATTCACATCTGTCTTTCGACAAGATTGACCATATCCCCATCTGAACAATCCAAGCCATAATGCAATATTTCTGGTCTGTAATAAATCATGCTCACATGCTAGCTAAATGGAGAATAATATAATTATCTAAAGAACAATCTAATCAAACATGGAATTTAGTTCTTGTTCTAGTTCAACACGGTCAGAGCAAATACAAACTTTCATTCAGAACAACTAGGGAGCCGCTTAGTTTAAAATTCGGAATGGTAATGGTAATGGGAGTCATTAATGAGGGTAATGATAATGGAAAATGAAATTGTTTGAAGGGGTGATGGTAGTTATTAATGAATCAATGAGAATGATTGAAAATTTAGATTCTCATTATCTCTTAATGAGCATGGCATGAAGAATGAGAATCAATACTCTTTCATTCTCATTATTCTTCCCCCATTACCCCCTTACTATGCGGCCCCTAGATTCTTTTAATGGCATAACCGTTAAAGAAAAGAAGACTACAAAGCAAAAGATTGCAGAAACTGATTAAACCTTCCACTCAAAAGTTCTTACAACCAGAAATAAATCAAAGTTTTAAGCCTAGTCGATTGGCTGATTCAAACGTAAAAGTAGACTTGAAGCATCTAAGAAAGCACTCTAACTTGTTAGGTGAGCAATGTGGTGCATGCACTGCTGCTAGAAAAGTCTCCATCTCCCATGCTGACTCAATTAGGACAGCTTCTTTGATAGTAAATTAAGGTTATGAGAAACATCCATTTGTGCTTGAAAGAACTCATGAGCTCATGTTTTTATCGATTTCATATTAAGTAGGAGAAAATAAAATGGAGATATTGTATTAAAGGGCAAGGTGAAGTATAAGATATGGAAAAAAAAATCATTAAAGTACCTTAGATTCATTTTATCATGCAAAAGAAATGGACGAGATAAGTATTAATAGACTAGAAACGATCATGAATATATCCAAAACTTCCTTTCGGGTTGCTAAAGTTGTAGGCATTCACAAAAATTCCCAAAATCTCTAAAGATCGATTGATGTCCAACACTAGCCTCTTCCATGTAGGTACTAATTATTCTTTGAATCCTCCTAATTAGAAGGTATTATCTGAATGTAACTCTCCCTTTTTTGTGTGTATTAAGGCGAATGATGAATTGACTCCTCTCATTGAATTCAAATATCATATCGGTCAAATTGAAATCCAATGTCTTCTCATACTAGATAATTCTAATACCATAGAGGGTCGTTTCCTTCGTATCCCAAGCAATATCCACATGAAACATACGATGACACTTAATTGTATATCATAAACAATAAATAAATTAATCAATAACCTTTTAAATTAACATGTTTCCCAAATTATCAAATCATCTCACACATATAATTATCATGTTAGCAAATCTCAATCAAATAATCAATCATGTCTAAACTATATTTAATTTGCATAATAAAATAAATATTAACTACTAATCATGTTTCTAAACCCACAAGAAGATTAACTTAGTAAATTAAAATAACGCTTCATTGCAATACTCATGGAGTCTAAGATTCAAATGAGATTACAAAAATAATTTTTTTTTTTTTTAAAAAAAACTTCCCTCCAGCAATCTCTTGTAGAGAATTTTTTATTTCTTCTTGATCCCAACCTTTTTGCTATTAATTCGAAGTAGTCTTCGACATTAGGCAAAGAAATTAAAATGAGGGCTTAATTTTAAGGAGAATTTTTTATTTTTTCTCGATCCCAACCTTTTTGCTATTAATTCGAAGTAGTCTTCGACATCAAGGATAAGAAATTAAAATGAGGTCTTAATTCTAAGTAGTCTTCAATACCAATAAAAATTAGTATGGTGACAGATTTAGAAATTTAGAATTGAGTTTGTGGAAAAAAAAAAGAGAAGGTATGTGGCCTCCAAAAATAAAATAAATTGAAGTGGTTTTATAGTTGTACATAGATAAACATATAGATATATTATTCATCAGTAAAATGATAAATGTATTTTATATATTGTTCATCATATTTCTGTAAAATGATAAATGTATTTTTTTAAACTTAATTTTCAAAATAAACTATAAATGAAATAATATTATTATTTTTATAGTAGGTGAGTCACATGAAATTTTGATTTATAAAAGGAATATTTTTTATTCATATTTATATGCAGTTTTAATAAAATATATTAATTTGATACTATATAAATATAATTATATTTAAGTTAAAAAAATTATTATTAAAAGTAAAATATGTTTATGATATGAATATTGAATATAATAATTATAATAAGAAATAATTACTGATAGGTACACACTTTGTACCCCTAATTACTACTAGATACATTGATTTAAAATAATTATTATTTAATACAAAATATTAAAGTAAAATACCAAATATACCCCTAAACCCATATACCTTTAAAACACTAACCCCAACCTCCACCCACCACCGGACCACCGCTGCCGCTGCCAGACCGCCGCCGCCGCCGGAAAATCTGTTCGTCAGGGAAAAAAAAAAAAAAAACTGGTCGCCGAAAGCTGCCGCGCCGCCGCCACCGGAGCTCCGGCAGCCGGTCGCCGGAAAAACTGTTCGTCCAAAAAAAAAAAAGAAAAAAAAAAATTGGTCGCCGGAAAAACTGCCGCCGCCGGAAAAGCTGCCGGACCGCCGCCGCCGGACCACCACATTTTTTTGCTGCACACACTTTTTTTTTCCTGCACACACTTTTTTTGCTGCACACACTTTGCTGCACATGAACTTTTGCTGCACACAATATTTATGTGCAGCACATTAATAGGGGTAATATTGGAATATCACTATATATTTTTGTACCTAGTAGTAATACTTTTGTATGTTTGTATCTCATAGTAATTTAGGATTTTTTTGTGTACCTAGTAGTAATCTCCCCTATAATAAAATGCAAAACTATGGTTAATATGGTTATGGTTATATATATAATATTATCAATATGTTGGATATACATATTTATAAAAAATTTAAAGCTGTATCTATATATATATATATTGAAAATTTTAGAATTATCTTTGGTAAAACTCAAAATACAGAACAAACTCAAATATATCCCTCACCTTATCACAAGCTCAAGATCTCACCAGTTTTGAAATATGCCCGTGGTAAACATGGATTAGGTATCATAAGATCTCACAAGTTTTGAAATATCCTCCTGGTTAGGAGTCTGACAAGAAAGTATGAGTCTACCCTCCCCACCAGTGTATTTTTTCGTAGATTCCAGGCCCTCCACCAATGTATTTTTTTTCCAACGCCCTCCACCAATGTATATTTTTTTTCATAGCCTCCAGCCCTCCATCAGTGAATTTTTTTCCATCAGATGTGTTTTCATAATTATTTTTGCAAATTTAAACCCAATAATTAAGTTACTTTTAAATAAATAAAAATATTTTTTTAATAAAGTAAAACATTTAAACACTGTATTAACTATGAAAATGTTTTACTATAAAATAAAACATTTTATAGTAAATATCCTCTAAGCACACAGTATATATTCAAAGATTAAATTAAATATTTATCATAAATATTAATTATCAAGAATATATACTCCCTCCGTCCCAGGTTAAGAGGGCCATTTTACCATTTTGGTCGTCCCACCCAAAGAGTCTCATTTCCTTTTTTGGACATATGGGACCCACCCACACCCACTAATACAATTAATACATGGGGCCCCTACACCCACTAATACAACTACACACTACACATTAAATAATAATACTCCTTAATCCACGTGCCCAAAAGCAAATGGGACTCTTAGCCCGGGACGGAGGGAGTATATATATATATATATATATATATATATATAATAATCATCATATTTTTTAAAATAATACATATGTTTTTATTTGGCAAAGACTTCTATAGGCCCGTTTTTTATAAAAAAATTGGTGCAATCGGATATGCCATATCATACCTTTTAAAGTGGGTGAAACCCGTTTAAGCGACATTTCTTCTTCAATCATATTCTCTCTTTTCTTCATCAAATTTACCGATGCTTGAATGCTATAATCTTCTCTCTCTTCCTTTTATCAGATCAAGCTTGGATTTCTTCGGCTTCGGCACCGCTCTCGTCGTCTTCGCAGATAGTTTTAGAGAGATAGTTTATTGAGAGCTTCAAAGTTGATAGCCCCAATGTTAAGAACACAGCCGATGAAATTCATGATGTGTACAACTATGAAATCATCGAGCTTGTTCATGAGAACAGAAATGGAACCTATCAGTGGATCAATCTATTAAATATAACTTCAAAACTGATGCGCGTGTTCTTAAATTAGGGTAATTTACCTCAAATTGAATTGGTATGTACTTTAATTTATTTTTTTTAATTTTTACTGTTTAATTGTATCTAGGGTTATGCTTGTTGGATGGGGAGGTAACAATGGCTCTACTCTCACCGCTGGTGTGATTGCAAATCGGGAGTAAGTTCTACATCTTTTAGCGCACGACGTTGCTTTTGGATTTTTTATCGATTTTTTGGGTGAGAAATTAAAATAAGAGATCACTATATTGAGGTTCTCTTTGTTATGAAAAGAAATCTGAATAAAAATATAAAGAGGATGACGGTCGCACCGATTCCTTCCTTTGGCGGCCACTCCCACTGCAACATATGTTGGAGGCATCCTGGGTTCTCCTTCTTTTATGGCTGCACTGTCAAATCTTCACTCAATGTTGTACACCCTTGACTCGATTTGGGTCCCTGCTCCTCGCTCATCCTTAGTACAGATGTTTTTAGGCTTCTTGCCCTCAATTGGTCCTTCTCCGATGAAGGTCCCTCTGTTGGCGTCCCATTTTAAGATGCTGGAGCAATCCGATCTGGGTTCTCCTACACACTTGAACCCCAGCTACTGTTCCCGTCATCTGGCCGCCACCGATTCACTAGAAGCATCTAGTCTACTAAGCTTCGACTCCAATCATAGAAGGGCAGCTTACGCCCCTGTTTCGTCCTTAATTTCTTTTTGGTTGGATTTTGTTTCAAGAGCACTATTGCTGCGGTTTATATTCAAGTGAATATTATCTAGTTGTTGTCCTTGTTATATGGTCCTTCTCGTGAGCATTGTTTATTGTCCATTTACACAAAATTACATATATTTTTTGTGCAAATGAAAGATAATTGTATGGATGCAGAAGAGATTTTGTCAAACGTTATACATTGATGAACATGTTTGCGTTTGGGATATCATGTAGGAGATGTCACCTCCAGTGGTTGGAACTACATTGAGGGACTTGCTATGATCAACTACTTCTTCTTGGATTCGTATGCAGATCGTCAATTTAATTTATTGGAGGAACTCAGGCTCTTTTTGTCTTCATCAAGTCTTGTAATTAATTAAGGCTATGTTGAATTAGGTTAATTATAAATTGAGTTCTTCATGGTCATGTATACAATCCAGAATATCACTAGTTACTCTTCCTTTGTAAATTATAAAGGAAGCGTAACTATTAGGATGGGATTGAGGGAGTAACTTCTTTTACATTATTCCATTTAGTAATTGAATTACTCTTTTTAATAATTTGGGTTATTCTTTAATTTCATATTCAGATTTCAAAAAATAAAATATTATTTTATTTGGTTAACATCTTTTAGGTTACTCTTTTCTATTAATTGGGTTATTCTTTCTAATAATTTGGGTTACTCTTTAATTTTATATATTCGGACTATTTATTCTTTTCTATTAATTGAGTTACTCCTTATAATAATTTGGATTACTCTTTATAGTAATTTGTTACTCTTTAATTTCATATTCGGATTTCAGAAAATAATATTGTTTTATCTGGTTAACATCTTTTAGATTACTTTTATCTATTAATTGGGTTACTTTTTCTAATAAATTGAGTTACTCCTTGATTTGAGACTCGAATTTTCTAAAAATAAAGATTGAAGAATTAAATTGTATGTAATCCGTGAATTGATAGATTACTTTATAGAAATAATAAGATTACTCTTTTGAATTAATCGGGTCACTCTTTGAAATTAATTAGATCACTCTTTAATTTTACACTTTGAATATATTATACAATTAATCAATAAAAATATTAGTATAAATGTGCAAAGATAAATATTTAATAGATGGAAAAAAAAGACACCAAATTAATTCTGTAATTAATGGCCAAAAACAACACAACACTCACACACTAAATTACAAATAAGAGTAAAGGGACTAATTTAACATAATCAGCTTTTACTTACTATTTGAAAGTCAAAATCAAGGATTAAAGTCAAACTTCCTCTTTACCAAGTTGGGTGAAAACTTCTCAGTCTCACAACCGATTCTCTCTCCAAAAAAATTCCCTTCTCCATTTCCTAAAACTTCAAGTTGCCGCCCCTCTGCTCTCCTTTCCTTTGCCAAAAGTGCAGAAAATTTTCCACCTCCATTGTTGCGGCCATGAATTGATGAGGTTATCGTTTCTAACGAGAGTGAGAAACCTGCAAGTTCCATCTCTTCAAGAATCCTCAAAGCATCACCCAAACGCTCTTTCTTATAGTATACATTAATTCTGATGTTATACGTAACATTTTAGGCTTGAAACCCCTTCGAACCATCTCATGATAAAATAACTCCACAGCTGTGATATCACCAGATTCTTTAGCCCAGCAGCAAAATATTCAGCAGTAAGAATTATCACGATTTCTACACCGAAAAACAGCTTAAACACCAATGAATCAATCTGCAAAACTCTTAAATCCATCTGCAAAACTCCCAAGATGTAGAAGTTCTGCATTCCAACATTGTTAATATATTGGTGAGTATCCGCAATAAAGTTTTCACGAAGTGATAATATACTATCAAGCACACCACACCTACTTTCATAATTTTACTCTCACTACCTATTTTTACTTTGAATCGATTTTCTCACAATCTTTTCTTCAAAAGCATAAAGTTTTGTGAACACACCTAGAGTAACAATTGGTTCAAATTCATTAATTTCTCCAATTTAGGAATCAAATCTTAAGCATTCAAATTCATCTCCAAAACAAATAGATAATCTTAAAATTTCTCGAAGCAAATTTCTGATGATTCAGACAGATCTCTAAATGTCCAACGAGACTCGGCTGGAACGTATCTCGCCGACTGCTCAATTTCTGATGGCAGCGTCATGGTGGAGAGCGACGGTTGCAGCGCTGATCTCTGACAACATGCAGCAAACTTGATTCCGACATGGGGATGAATGCTTCGGATAGCATATTCAATTATGGATGTTGTTGGTGCTTTGCAAGGATCTGGTGGAGGTACCGGTGGACGTCGGGGTGAAGTAACGATGGCCGGGATTGGAGATCTTGAATTCAAAGGAGAAAGAAGAATTGCCACAGCGCAGATGGATTGTGCATGAGTGGGTGCAAATTTGGCCCATTAAGAAATAACTCATTCTAACATTAGGGTAGAGGATCCGGTTCCACCAAATATTGGTAGGACTGGTCCTACCCTAGTCACTCTCTTTTTATTTAATTTAATTTCCAAAATAAACTATAAATAAAATAATATTAATATTTTTTTAGTAAGGGCAATGACTTGTGTGAGACCGTCTCACGTAAGGGAGACGGTCAGAAAGTGACAACTTTTATACAGAAAAGTGATAATAAATTAATAAAAAGTAATGATGCTATTTCATGAACAATTTATAGTATAAATAAAAAGTTATAACATTTTATAGCTAAATTAATAACGTTTTATAGATAATGTGATAACTATTTTAAAAACTAAAAAATTGTTTCATGTGAGACGGTTTCATGCAAGACCTATCCTTAAGTAAGTTAGTCACATTAAATTTTTATATATAAAAGGAATATCTTTTTATATAATTATATCGATTTTTAAAAGAATACATTAATTTGATACAATATAAATATAATTATATCTAAATTAAAAGAAGTATTATTATTATCCTTAACTATTTATAAAGAACGCCAGAAATTATCACAAATGGTCTGTTAAGTAAGTGGTCCATTAAGTATATCAAAACCCAATTTTAATCCTGTAAGTATTTGAATTATCAATTTTAGTCATTTTCATTTCAATTTTAGTTCATTTTATACAATTTTGGTCCAATTTGATTTAAAATTTTTAATTTTAACTGGGATTTGCACATGTTGACCAAAATTTGGGAATTTCTTTCAGTTTCTGGTGATTGTGCTTATGTGGCAATAATATCATTAATTTAATGCCATTTAAACTCCACATCAACAAATAAAAAAGAAAAAAATAAAAAAAATAGAGAGAACCATGAATTATGGTTTTGCCTTCATCATCCAAATCCTCCCTCCAACTCAATGCCGGCGGCTCTGGAAACAACAAGGATCGGCCGTCGAGGAACTTCTCAGAACATGTCTGTCAACCTCTAGGCTCCGTGCGGCACTGAGTCGATCGGAATGATACATTATGAACATGATAATGGTGATGGTGATTTGTGTTGTGGAATGGGGGTCCTATTCAACTAGGACAGACAATACATACAATGATATATCGGCACAGCGGAAACACAATAAATCCCAGATTATATCAATGCACAAATCATTCCACTCAAATATCGCAGAAACCACAAATCAATTAAATATGCAGAAATGTACGCAGAATCAACACCAGGAATTTTAACGTGGAAAACCCCTTCAACCTGAGGGTAAAAACCACGGGACCTCTCGTCCAGGAAACAATCCACTAATGCACAATAAAGTACACAGTTCAAACTCCCTATCACAAGTAGGGGAACACCATCTCTATCACAAGGTAGAGGAATACCAATCTATCTCCCTATCACAAGTAGGGGAATACAACTCCCTATCACAAGTAGGGGAAAACAACTCCCTATCACAAGTAGGGGAACACCATCCCTATCACTAGCAGGGGAATACAATCACAGAATCATCAGAATAGCCTCAAGAGAACCCCTCTTGGAATACAAGACAACAATGGAAGAAAAGAGAATAAAATAGCACAAATAGAATACGTGTCACCCGATTCTCATTTGTACCTCTTGGAGATGTTTCTACAAAATCCACTCCGATCAATGTGTAGAGAACGTCGCCACGAACTCCCCCTTGAAATTTGAAGTGAAACGGTGAAGAAACGGACCTCCAAATTGGGTATTTTCTCCCGAAACCCTCTTCCCTCTTCTCCCCTGTTTTCTTCCCCTCTATTCTGTATGTTCTACTCCTTCTGTATTCTTCTTCCCAATTCACGCTACTGATGTTTATCAGCAAACATCTCACTTAATTAACCCATCAAATTGGGCTTAATTAATCACATGGGCCATCCACCAATATATAATATATTGGGCCAACTCCATTAATAATTAATCTTGGGCTTATTAATTATTTTTAGCCCAACTATCATGGGTAGCCCAACAATCTCCCCCTCCCATAATAGTTGGCTGCAACATTACACTTATCTCGAGTTCATGCCGGTCAATCCGGCACACGATTCATGCTCCTCGCGGATAACCACTTTAATCTTCATACCCGCGGTATTCCCGTCAGTGTGAATCTTCTCCAGCTTCAAAAGCTGCTTCTCTAGCACCATTCTAGGCCAATGGTACCTCACATCAATATGCTCTAGTCTGTTGTGCCACAAATTCGGAGATGAATCATCAACATCTGCTAATAACTGGTCCCGAGAAATCCTTAACTTTGTCCTGTAGAGCGTACAACAAAGCTTCCCTTCGCCAATAAGCAAAGAATCCTTGGTAAGCCTCCAATTACCATTTGCAAATTTTTGCTCGAACCCCTCCCTGTCAAGTACATTGACAGCAATCAAGTTGTGGCGCAACTCTGGGACATGTCTCACGTTCTTCAAAGTCAGTCTGTGTCCCAACTTAGTCTCAACAACCATGTCGCCAACACCAACTACAGGTGCAACACTCTTGTTTCCCATGAACAAGCGACCAAAATCTCCTGATCTGTAGCTTGTAAACAACTCTCTCCTTGGAGTACAATGATGTGAAGCTCCCGAATCAACAATCCATTCAACATCGGGATCTTCCACATGAAAACATTCATCGCTCACACAAACTACAGTATCATGATCGTCGTAGTGCGTGACAAAGGCTGCTGTATTCTTATCCTCTGACTTTTTCTGATTCAATTCTTTTTCTTCCTTCCAGATTCTGCAATTTCTTTTCAAGTGGTTGGGTCCACCACAATGATAACACTTGAATTCCTCCTTGGATTTAGACCTATAGTCTTTGTGTCCTCCTCTCCAGCCTCTACCTCTGTTTTCTGTAACAAGTGCCTGCGACGAATAACTGGCTCCTACTTCTTTTCTTCTAGTCTCTTCATTAAACATACTTTCTTTGACCATGTTCAATGTCAACTTTCCATTCGGAGCTGCATTACTGAGTGTCACCACCATAGTCTCCCAGCTATCAGGTAGAGAACTCAATAAAAATAAAGCATGCACTTCATCATCAAATGTGATATTCATGGTAGAAAGCTGATTCACCAAGTCTTGAAATACATTCAAGTGCTCTGCCACAGAACTCTCATCTTTATACTTCAAGTTCACTAACTTTCTGATAATAAAAGCTTTATTCTGTGCATTCTTTCTCTCATACAGTTCCTGCAATTTTTTCCATAATTCCCTTGGGTTGGTCTCCGTAGCCACATGATGAAATACACTAATATCTACCCACTGCCTGATTGTAGCAATTGTCTTTCTACCAAGCTTTTCCCATACTTTATCATCCATTTTTTCTGGCTTGGCTTCTTTATCATCTTTCCCACTAATAGGATCATACAAATCTTTGCAGTAAAGTAAATCCTCCATCATAGGCTTCCAAATAGAATAATTCTCAGCATTCAGCTTAATCATAGAACCAATACCCTCCATGATTTCTGCTTAACCAAAGCTCTGGTACCACTGTTGTGGAATGGGGGTCCTATTCAACTAGGACAGACAATACATACAATGATATATCGGCACAGCGGAAACACAATAAATCCCAGATTATATCAATGCACAAATCATTCCACTCAAATATCGCAGAAACCACAAATCAATTAAATATGCAGAAATGTACGCAGAATCAACACCAGGAATTTTAACGTGGAAAACCCCTTCAACCTGAGAGTAAAAACCACGGGACCTCTCGTCCAGGAAACAATCCACTAATGCACAATAAAGTACACAGTTCAAACTCCCTATCACAAGTAGGGGAACACCATCTCTATCACAAGGTAGAGGAATACCAATCTATCTCCCTATCACAAGTAGGGGAATACAACTCCCTATCACAAGTAGGGGAAAACAACTCCCTATCACAAGTAGGGGAACACCATCCCTATCACTAGCAGGGGAATACAATCACAGAATCATCAGAATAGCCTCAAGAGAACCCCTCTTGGAATACAAGACAACAATGGAAGAAAAGAGAATAAAATAGCACAAATAGAATACGTGTCACCCGATTCTCATTTGTACCTCTTGGAGATGTTTTTACAAAATCCACTCCGATCAATGTGTAGAGAACGTCGCCACGAACTCCCCCTTGAAATTTGAAGTGAAACGGTGAAGAAACGGACCTCCAAATTGGGTATTTTCTCCCGAAACCCTCTTCCTCTTCTCCCCTGTTTTCTTCCCCTTTATTCTGTATGTTCTACTCCTTCTGTATTCTTCTTCCCAATTCACGCTACTGATGTTTATCAGCAAACATCTCACTTAATTAACCCATCAAATTGGGCTTAATTAATCACATGGGCCATCCACCAATATATAATATATTGGGCCAACTCCATTAATAATTAATCTTGGGCTTATTAATTATTTTTAGCCCAACTATCATGGGTAGCCCAACAATCTCCCCCTCCCATAATAGTTGGCTGTAACATTACACTTATCTCGAGTTCATGCCGGTCAACCCTGGTGGCGGCCATTCCCTTCCAGGGAAGGAACGGGCTGACGACCCATCTGCAGGCTCCGAGGAATTTGGGGTGGGTCATCCCGATAATCGGGCTGCAGGAGAAGATCGGAGACAAGTGGAAGAAGAGGGGGACGCCAGGTTCAATTCATGGAGGTGTACGCTTTTCCATTGGAGGAGGAGAAGGAGGCGGGCTGGTGGAAAGGCAACGCACAAATTCTCCACGATTTCGACAGTTTAGGGCTGAAGGGTGGATGATTAAATTGATGAGGCAACAGCTGTCTGCAGCCGTCGGATTGCGATGGCAGCGGCACTTCGACAGCAGACTTCGCAGCGACGAAACTCCGGTGGGCGACGCGGCGGCGACAATCTCGGCGGCTCGGAACGACGGGAGGTTGTGGCAAGATCTGATCGGAAGTGGCTTAGTGCGTGGATTTTTTGGTTCCCGGCTAGGAGCGAAGAATGGCAAGTGGATCTCGGCGGAATGGCGCCAGACTCCGGCAGCGGCAGTCAGGACGTGGCTCTCCGACACGGCAGCGACGATTGATGGGTGGCGGCAGCGTGACGGCAATGGACTGGTGGTGAGAAGCAGCAGATCCGGCGGTCTCGACGGTTATATGGTTAGCAACGGACGGTGGTGTTCGCGTTTTCGGCGTCGTCCATTCGACGGTGGCGATTTGCAGTGATGATGGTGAACACGCCGGAGAGGAACGTTTAGAAGGGAAGGTTTTTTCGGTGGGAATTGAACTTCCACTTTCTTTAAGCACATAAGAACAGACCTTGATGAAATGACAGTAAAAGAGGCGATTTTTATGCCACGTGGGATTGGGAGCTTTTGGAAAATGTCCAAAATTAAGTCACCGATCATTCTCCGGTGGTTCCTAATTTATTTTAGGAAAACGAACTAAAATTGGAATCACTTATCAAAATCAAAATTGAGATAATAGAACTAAATTGGATTGAAAAGAACTAAAATTGATAATTTTAAAAGTTAGGTGTGTTTGATCATGCTTAATGGACCATTTATGATAATTTCTCAATAGAACACAACTTTACAATGGCCAGTTTGTGATAGGTTGCCTGTAATTGTTTATTTTTTAAATTAAGATCTTGCTTCATACGTCCTCCCGATTCTATAGCAACGTGTCCTCCTTCCCCTCTTTTTCATTTCATCTACCCCACCACCGACTCGCATTTAGATGATGGAGTAGAATGTCTTCACAAACTTTTTTCAACTTCACCATTCACTACAAAATTTCATTCATGATTTCTCATTCTACCTTTCTCTTCTTTCTCAATCAGTCAGAACTCAGAAGATTGCCTCACGCCGGTGATCGGCTGCCACAAGCAGATTTCGGGCTACTCAGGAGTGTTCCGCCATTCTTCCTACAATCGGGCTCTTCTGTGAAATCTTCAATTGCCCTATGTATGGTACAGACTCAAATTCAGAAGAAACCCCTAATTTTGTTCCCTTTTTGTTTCCATTCAACTGGTTTCTCCCCTTAATTTTATTCAATTTTCTTGTTTTCGCTCAATAGTTTTCTCTCGCTTGCAAAGAAATTTGGAAGCCATTGCTATTCACTACTTCTTTTCGCCGATGAAAACTCGGGTCTTGAATCAGATGGGTTCTTCAATTTTTCTTTCTTCATTTTCATCTGACGACAGCAATGGCAGCAGCAACACCCCGAAGATGTTGTGCTTTGGTGATTACGCGAAGCAGCATGATGAAAAGTTAGCGCTTGACAATGAAGATTACGGGTCAGAAACAATCCAGATTCACATGCATGGACCCGTCTCGCCATATTCAAGAAAAAATATGAATGTTAGTTGCAATTTATCTCTCTTTGGGTATTACTTTTTTTTTCTTGATTTTTTGATGGTCCTGGAGCAGAGGAAGAGAAGAGGGTTGCGAAATCAGAATCCGGGAGAATACGCTGGAGCCCGACGGAGGTCAGAAGAACAGAAAAAAGTCTGAGTCAGAACACTCCAGTATCAGCGGCCGTGAAAAGGTTAATTTGCATATGTGCTAATTAATCTTTCTAATTACTCCTTATATTTATGTGATGTTTTATAATTTTATCCAGGGTGTTAAGAATTAGAAGCTTGGTGAAAGGATTACAGCACTTGTTTCACCGTTCAGCAGGGTTTGGAATTAATTAAATTTTGAGTAATTTAGGGAGTACTATAGTTAATTAATGATAATACATGAATATCAGACCAATTTATTTACTTATTTCTATAATCCTTATTCATTTATATATATATATTCGGCATTGTCATTGCATGTTAGCTACTGTAGGAGTACTATTTTTTAACATATCATGCTAGCTTTATGTACAGATGTCCAATGACATTGGAAGAAATTGCAGTCCAATCATTGATCGTGTTTTTTAAACATTGTTCATGTAATGAGTCACATTTGTGTAAAATTTGCAAGGTGGGCAGTTGGATTTTCATGATTTGTCATAAGCTATAGTCATGTAATTTCAATTAATGTGTGCATAAGAAATGGAATATATAAATAAATGAAATTTGGTATGGTGCAGACAGATACAGCGTTTGCGCTTCACGAAGCATTAGGATACATCAGATCAGGTGCAGGTGCTGAGTTCTCCATATCTACAGCCCCATGTGTAACTGTATGTACATTCATGTGTACATTCGCAATTGTTAATGAATAGTTAAAAGCTTTGCAGAATTAATGTGTTTGTTGATGAGGTGCAGGAACTTCGCCTAGAAGATTTGTGTCCTTTTACTCTCCTATTTTTCCCTTTTACCTATAAACACAGCTAGCATCAGTATTTTGGATGTTGATATTTATTATACCATCCCTTTGTGGTAGCCACATTGAGTTCTTACACTATTATGCCATCCCTATATAGCATGGTTTTCTACATGAAATCTTGAGTGATGTATCTTACATCCCGTTATATTTTTTATAGTCATAGTTACACTGAATCACTGATAGAGATTCGTTGGAATTCTATTTTATTTTTAAGTTGAAAAGTTCTAGTATATGCAGTATATCAATAGCTCCCTAATAGTTCACTCTTTTTGCTTGTTGACTTGGTTTATTTGTAAATTTCATTTTTTCAGGTCTGATTTTCTGGATGCAATATGGTTCAATCAATTGATTTGTCTGCAACTCTCATTTACCTCAGACTACCCTATACATACCAGTAATATCCAGCATTGTGATGGTAACATTGAGGTATATTTGCTATTGGCCCTATGTAAGTAATGAGAAGCTAATGCGTATTACTAATTTACATGAGTTCCTCTGTTTCAATTGTAATACTAAATTGCATTGCCATTGGCCCATTAAGCGACCTTAAATAGATCACATACATACATTTGAGATTTGACTATTTGGGATGTTGGAAATGTATTGATAATTTTCTTTACTTTGTTGTAGTTTGATTACCTCCCCCACTCACTTAAATACACATAAATTCATGTTTTGACATTTAATAATTATTAACATCTTAATAGTTCACTTTATTCATTCATGGAATTTTTATGCTCTGTATGAATTTGCTTAGCCAATTGACATTTTTGAATCAAACGGTGGTTTACAAAGTGACTGTGATTATGCTTTTTTCAGTAATAGGAAATAAGGTCTTTCCTGGTGCTGTAAGTTGCATTTCTAATAAAAATTCTTAGATGTTCCAACTCTGGCGTAGTTTTTTTTCTTTTTCTTTTTAACTTGTGAATGTGCAGGTCTCTATTTTGGCAGGCACTCGTGCTAAATTGGATAGAGGTACTCCACATAAATTCAAAAGTAAATTTGTAAAATTTAAATATCTTTTCTTTTTTTTTGATTTCTCATTTGAGTATAAATGATCATTCATAGATACTGGAGGTAGTACTTCAAGATTTGCATGGGTCAAGTTTTACAAATTTATTTTTATATTTAGATTCCTGTTGGTCTAAATCTCAAAGACTATGAAGCTTAAAATAACTTGCTAATGCAATTTGTTATGTTCACATGTATGCTTGTCAACATGTGTGTCATGTGATTGTTGTCATTTTCACCTAGGTTTTAGTATCTTTATTTGTGAATTTTCGTATGTTATTATCCGTATTTGTGTAACTTTTGGTGGAGTTTTATGTAATTATGAGAGATTTGGTATGAATTGATAAAAATGTGTAAATGAGCTTAAATATGTGCAAAACAGGTAAAAAATTGAGCAAAACGTAGTCGGGAGCTTAAACGGGCCGAAAAACACCCAACTCGAGTTGCATGGTCTTTCTCGACTTGCTACTCGAGTCGAGTTGAGGGTCGAGCAAAGGCAGAAAGTGTCCAGTAGCTCAACTCGAGTTGCAATGTTCAACTCTAACTTGCAACTCGAGTCGAGTTAGATGCCGAGGAAAGTCAAGCTTCTGACACGAGTAGACAGGCGAGAGCTCGAGTTATCTTACTCGAGTCGAGCTGGGATCAGGGTAAGTCGAGCAGCAAGTCGAGCTAGGGCAGAGCAGCGTCCAAAATCATCCAGTGAGCTAACTCGAGTTGCAAGGTCCAACTCGACTTGCAACTCGAGTCTAGCTAGGGTCGAAAAACCATCCAGTTTGCAGAGCCACACAACTCGACTTGACAGGCAGTAGCTCGAGTTGGCTACTCGAGTCGAGCTGCACTCAAAAATCTGAAAAAATTCAGGAAGTTTCTAGAAGCTTCCAGGGAGTATAAATACATGTTTTGATCATAAAATCCTGGAGGAATTATTTGGGATCAGTTTCCACACACACTAAACACCTAAATCACACACATTCATCTTCATCTCTTCCACCCTTCAATTCATTCATCCAATCCACTTGATCTTCTCAAATTCATCCATTTTTCCATCAATCCACTAATCTAAGAAGAGGAAATCATCTTTAGTTGAAGAATTTGGCATGATCAAGGAGGAGGAAGTTCACCATCAAAGGGGAGCCAACTCACCTTCATTTTGTTATTTTCTTCATTGTTTGGCTCAATTGGAGCATGCTATGGATTGTATTGATTTTACTATGATATGTAGTGGTTGGTCCTCATGTGAGGCTAGCAATATGATTGGTTAGGTATTATGTAGATTTTGCACACCACATGTTTGATGAAATGATTGTTATGAATATTTTTTATCATGAATGCTTATTTTCATTTTATGTATGATTTGTGTGATTAAATTCTCTATTCATAGTGTTAGGTTGGTCATTCCAATATTATGTTTAGTGGTTTAATTGAATCATTGATTATATGAGATGACTTAGTTAGTATGAGGAGAGGTAAGCCATATCCTTCAAGTGCTTAGAACCTCATGATAGAACATTAGTGATGAACTAGTGAGCGGAACTCATTTATGATCATAGTACCTTCATGGGAATTGAGAGTAAGAACAATTCTAGGAGATTTAAACTTATAAAAGAGTTGAGAACCTAATCACCTTGACCATAGGGGTTGGGGGTACAAACGTGATTGCCCTTAATATCATAACATGAAAACCATCAATGTATGTGTGTGTGTGAGTTTATATATACCTTACCATGAATGTTGCTTGCCTTACATACTTCTTAGATTGTTCACCTTCACCCATCATCCATCTCATTTGTACATGTTCTATCTTTAATTGCTTTTCTAGTTGTTAGTTTGTAGTATAATCAACCCCTCTTTTATTGATTCGTCCTACTAGAGTGAAGCACTTCTCAAACACGGCTACCCACTTTCGCCCTTGGGTTCGATATTTTATAAATTTTGCACTTGGTCGCTTACGTGTTACACACGATAGAGTATACTTGCTCTAAATCAATTTAACCAAAATTGAAACCAAGTTCATAGCGCCGTTGTCGGGGCGAAAGCCTTCGGTGTAACGTGTTTGAATTTGTTAGCTCTACTTAGGACATTTTTCTTATTTTTGCATTTATATTTGCTTTGAAAAATTTTGTTCTTACTTGTTCTTCTTGATAGGAACATCAACCTTGAAAGAAGAGAAGAAGGAGCAAACAAAAATAGTAAGTGGAGAAGATTGTAGTAGATCTTGTGAAAATGAGAAAAAATGGATCAATGCTACAACAATGGAATATACGAGGGATGGCAAGGAGCTTACAATGTGAATACATTTCAACCGTATCAAATAAACACTTATTCCGTTTCAAGTTCTTACAATCAAGTTCCTCCGTTTACTCCTCTATCCGAAAATAATGCCTTGATGGAGTTGCTTAGAAGATATGCTTATGAAAGTGATATGAGGCAAAGTGTTCAACCTAGTCTTCTTAGTTATGGGGATGAAAATCTTCGATGTATGCCAACTTCTTATACTACGGTGCAACAAGAGTGAATGATGCATAGTTCTCAAGTAGATGACATGTCTTACATGCAAGGGAGTAATTTCCCAAGTGTTGATCAAGAGAATTATCTCCAAAGACAAAAATGGCAACCACCAAGTGAAGAAGTTAAGCCACCCATAGAAGATAGAATGGGGCAACTCATGGAAATGTTGAATGAAATGATTGAAGAAAGGCAGAAAGAGAGAGAAGAAATAAGGAAAGAAGATGAGGAAAATGAGAGGAGATTTGAGGCCCTAGAACATCGAATGAGTCATATGATAAGAGAACGGAACACTCTTCATGAAATAGAGAATTTTGATGAAAATATTGAAGAAAAGTTGGAGGTAGAAGAATGTTCGGGGGATGAAGAAGATTCAAGAGATGTTGAGCTTATTGAGGATGAGGAAGACAAGGTAAAAGAAAGCTTAGAGTGTGAAAGTGAGAGGAGTAAAGAGCCTAAGGTAGAAGAGAGCTTTGAGAATGAAGAGATTATCCAAGATTTCTTGTCTCTTGTTGATGAGAAAAAATCAAATGAAGATGAAGAATCAAATGATGAGTATGAATTCGATGAAGTGGAACAAGGTCTAAGAGCACTTGATGATGAGTTTGGGAGTGAAATGAGCATTTCTACATCTTTTAACTCTTCAAGTTACATTGATTTTCAAAATATTGTTTATATTGACTTTGTTTTACCTATTGATTCTTCTCAATGCCTTAGGTACAAAAGAGAGTTTGAAGAAATATTGGGAACATACTTGATAAAGAGGAATAAGTGGTGGTCGAGAAAGGAAAGGTTAATGGAATGCAAGTTCAAGAGAGTTGAATTGTTAAAGCCAATCTCGAAGGATGCTACTATGGTCTTTACTTGCCACAAATGCCTAATAGAGGAAGAAGCTCAACATATTCAAGATCAGGGCTAACAATTAGCATATCATCCACTCCTTTAGTGTAATCAGTCACAAATAAAGGTCGATTATGAGATTGCGAACCCAACAACTGGGCCTCCGCCGGCGGCGATCCGGCTATCGGCTGGTGGTGGTCCGACAGTGGGTGGGTGAGTGAGGAATAGAGTTTGTGGTTTAAAAGTGTATGGAATTATAAGGTTATATTTAGTATCTATTGCTAATAGATAATAAATCCATTAGCATTCCGTTGCTAATAGAAAAATATCATTTTGATTGTTAATTCATCACCTATACTCTTATTTAATTTGTATATAATTCTTTTTTATATTTAGACGTTCTTGTAATAATGTAAACAGTTTGTAGGCCGAATAGAAGGAAAAGTATGCCGAATAGAACAAATGATTGAGTGTGCCAATATTTGTTCAGCACCCAATTTCTTTTATTAAATACTTCATTTTCGATTTAAAGCGTTCTACATTCAAAAATTTGAACGACCTATAATATGGTTCTAAACCGTTCGGATTAAGCGTTCTATAGTAAAAAATTTGAACGGCCTATAATCTGAGATTCAGGTGCTATTTTAAAAAATATTAAACTATGTATAAAAAATTATATTTATATTTATATTACATGTATATATTCAATTTAATTAATAATATTAATTTTTTATATATAATTTACTAACAAGAATCCAACTCAATGGTCCAAGAGAGTTTCTTTTGCGCCCAGTTCACATTGCTTTCGCTGAATTTTTTAAATTTCTTATTCTCTTCAATCCTGTCAGTATGAAACTCGTTCCAAAATATTTGATCAATCCTGATATTTCTTAATTAATTTCTGAATACCGAAATAATTTGATCCATTCTTAATTAATTTTGAATACTAAAATTATTATCATGGTAATATTTAATACATCCCGATAATTTTTTTAATTAATTTTTGAATAAAAAGTGTGATTATATTATTGTTAGTGCGACGATATGAGTGGTTTGAGTACTTTAATTAATTTCATAAGATCATTAAAACAAAAGTTATGGGACAACATTGATAAAAAAATGAGTATTGTATGAATATGATGAGATTTTTCCAATTCATGGAACCTACTGTCAAATATGATGTGATCATGAAAATAGTTGCAAGTGCTAAAAAAACTATCGACCTAAAAAAAATAATAAGTACTTTTAATTTTCTCTCAAAATTATGGTGAAGTTCCACTTTATGCGAGAACCAAACCAACCACCTTTGTTTGATTTAAGGAAGTTATAAACTAGTGCCCTGTTTTTGTATTCAGACTCATTCATTAGGCAGAGAACACGTAAGTTTCAATCTGGAGGAATAAACAATTAATACATCTCTATTGACCCACACATCATACTAATACACATACCCATTATACATTAAAATATTATTTCTCTTACCTCAGCTATCCTCAACTTCCATTAAATATTATATCTCTTAATACAAGAAGATCATTGTTGGAAACTACAAGGGTAAGTTCCACCACTTTTTGCAAACTTAATTCTCAACTTGTTTCGATTTAAGTTTGGGGGGAGAGTGTGTGGTGTGACTCACCACTTGTGTGCTTATTATGATGATTGAGATCTCTTCTTTTAAAATGGGTAAATTTTAAAAAATTTCTCATAAGTATTGGTATGATTTTGGATCGTTTGGTTGTGTTGAAGTGTATGCTAGTTCATTATATGCTTTTAATTGTTGTGCTAATGGTTTTGATGAGTTTTTGAGCACAAATAAAGTATAGTGGAAGCATGAATTGAGCCCGGAAATCAATGTCGAGATTTGTTGTGCATGCAATCTGGAAGCTTGTGACAATCATTTTCATTACCAAATGCCTTTTCAAGGAGTTCATTTTACTAATCATTTCTAGTTGTTTAGCATATACTTGATTTGATTTGGATTATTTGGATTAGTATGCAACTTCATGTGTCATGTACTTGGGAGGTTTACTTGCTTTATTTAGGTAGTTTACTTGCTTTATTAATTTCTCTTATTTTTGAATAAGGTGGCAAAATCTTGAGCTTAAATGATATTGGATGATGAGGATATGTGCTTGATTTTCTTTTGATGAGTGAATTGTCATTTTTGCATGTTGTGTGTTATTGTCTTTGTTCCTTGTTTGATGAGTCTTTGCTCATGTGTTTTGTTTGTATTTTTATTCTTGTATAGGATTGTTTGGTGGTTCGTTTCGGAAAGTTGTGAGTCATTTTTGAATGTGAGTAATGGCATGTTGTTTGTGATAAGTGATGTGATAGAGATGCGCACACTTGATAAATAAAATAAATAAAAGACACTAAAAGTAATCCCTCGAGAGGGCCACGGAGAATGAATTCTCCGCCACAAGCCGTAAGGCTGCGCTCCTTCAAAGAAGGCCACAGAGATAACTCTGCCACAAACCAATTAAGGCCGCAAATAGATAATTCTTATTGATCACTTTCCTACGATAACACACATACTTTAAATAGGTTGAACAGGCTGAAGGCCCACAATCATAACCCTAACCCTAATTACTAAAACAGCAGGAATATGAAATAGGAAATAAGAAAACTAAATAATCTAATTAAAGGAGATTATTGACTAGAAATAAAATACTAAAATAACTCTCTATCAACTGCCTCCCCCTCCGAATAGCCTTGACCCCAAGGCTGCAATTAGCCATGTCCATTCGGTTCAACGGTGATTGGAAGGAAAAGTCGGGTCTCCTTCGCGAAGGGGTCGATGGACCTTAAGAGTTCCCCACCATCACCCGCGAAGAGAATAGGCAGAACGCTATGTGGCCACACAAGGGAGAGTCGTGAACCACGAAAAATTGGTCTGCGATTTCAAGCCTGCCCTTCGGGTCTAAACCATCTAAAGGAGGAAGTGTTGTCTTGGGTAGCTCGACCAATGGGGATGGTGGAACTGCAGTCAGCGGAAGTTCCATCCGAAGTAGCTTGACCAACGTGGGTGGCGTAACCAGAGCCGGTGTGGTGGCGACGGGCACTGCTGCAGGAAGGGCTGACCCATGTTGCGTGGCAGGTTGTTTGATCTTGTAAACAAAAACCGCATCAGTACGGATTGGTATTGGTGCCAAAGGTGTGGCTTGGGGCACAGTGGTCGTTTCCAGGGCAGGGGTTGGGGATTCCGTAATACTCGTTGAAAATACGATCCCTAATTTAGTCATGATGGCATTACACATCTCGTCATGGCGCTCTATGGTTTTGCGGATGCTAGCAAATTCAGAGGAAAAATTTTTCTCGATGCTGGAAACACGCGAGATTAAAGCCTGCTCCATGTTTTTTATTGTCTTCTCCATTATATCACATCTCTCCATTGCCACGGATTCGAGTCTTTCTTTTTCCGTCAATGAGTGAAAGTTGGTCATTGAGGAAGAGAGATGGCAGGTCGGACCAATTGATAGAGATGCACACACTTGATAAATAAAATAAATAAAAGACACCAAAAGTAATCCCTCGAGAGGGCCACGGAGAATGAATTCTCGGCCACAAGCCGTAAGGCTGCGCTCCTTCAAAGAAGGCCACAGAGATAACTCTGCCACAAACCAATTAAGGCTGCAAATAGATAATTCTTATTGATCACTTCCCTACGATAACACATATACTTTAAATAGGCTAACAGGTTGAAGGCCCACAATCATAACCCTAACCCTAATTACTAAAACAACAGGAATATGAAATAGGAAATAAGAAAACTAAATAATCTAATTAAAGGAGATTATTGACTAGAAATAAAATACTAAAATAACTCTCTATCATGATGACGAACTATGTTGAGAATCTCTACTCTTTAAAATTGTGACATGTTCTATTTAACTTGTTCAATTTTGAGATGAATTGAGGTGTAATAGGTTCCTTAAGGTCCGAGCAAAAGCTTGTGAGCGTTTGAGCCTCAACCGTGCATCCATGATTAAATTTCTTAATAAGTGGATCGATTGGGTCTTGGTAAACTGAAACTTGCTCATGGACTATGGGAATGAGCCCGATTGGTGAAGGTTAGTGAAATAATCTTAGGCCATCCTTGTAATTTCGTAGTCATTGCCATATATTTTCTTACCTTATACATCATCCCTAGTTAACCACTTTGAGTCTTTAAGCCTATTTCTTGTGATATAAGCACATTACAAGCCATGATTACCCACTTAAGCTTTATACATATACCCTTTGTGTGGGTGATTGAGGAGATGATGGTTTACAAGGTTTGATGTGAGAATTGTGCTTGAGAAGAAAGTAAATGGTAAACAAGCAAGAAAAGGATGAAAAGAGCTCAAGCAAAAATGTACATGCGACCTCAAAACAAGAAAAATGAGCAAATCATCAAAAATATGTTCAAGAAATTCAAAAGTCGAAAGAAAAGAAGCATGCAAATTAAAAGAAGCTCAAGAAATCCAAGGAATGATAATGATTAGTGCTTGTGATTAGAAAAGAAAAAAAAGGAAGATAGAAACGTGAAGAAGTTGAAGAAGCTGACCATCTCTTCAGTTACTTACACTCAATGAGTCACTCATATCCATAATCTCCCTACCATTACCAAAAAGCCTAACATTACATCCAAAAGATAAAGACCTTTTTGATCATTAGTTGAAGCCTTGGTGGCTTGTGAATGTAGTCCGTGAGTAAGCCTATGGTGCGACGGGTTCAATCAATTGATGAGTAAAAATTACCCTATTTCATAGAGTGTTGAGTGTATTTTGATATCCGACATGAGGTTTGGACTGAAAGGGACTTTATTACTCTTAATTTTCTTAGACTTGAACTTGTTAATTTTTTATGTCATGATTTTAATGTTGTAGTGTGACTTGATATGATTTGTAGTCCTTGTTACTTATGATGTGTTGTTGCTTATGTTCTTTAGATCTTTCTCTAGGTGAAAATGTCCCCTCTCGTTTTCTCATTTTCGTTGTTCGAGAACGAGCAACACTTTAAGTTTGGAGGGTTGATCGTTATCATTTTCACCTAGGTTTTAGTTCTTTATTTATGAATTTTCGTATGTTATTATCCATATTTGTGTAACTTTTGGTGGAGTTTTATGTAATTATGAGAGATTTGGTATGGATTGATAAAAATGTGTAAATGAGCTTAAATATGTGCAAAACAGGTCAAAATGGAGCAAAATGGAGTCGGGAGCTGAAACGAGTTGAAACGGGCCGAAAAACACCCAACTCGAGTTGCATGGTCTTGCTCGACTTGCAACTCGAGTCGAGTAAGTGTCCAGTAGCTCAACTTGAGTTGCAATGTCCAACTCGACTTGCAACTCGAGTCGAGTTAGATGCCGAGGAAAGTCAAGCTTCTGACATGAGTAGACAGGCGAGAGCTCGAGTTATCTTACTCGAGTCGAGCTAGGATCAGGGTAAGTAGAGCAGCAAGTCGAGCTAGGGTAGAGCAGCGTCCAAAATCATCCAGTGAGTTAACTCGAGTTGCAAGGTCCAACTCGACTTGCAACTCGAGTCGAGCTAGGGTCAAAAACCATTCAGTTTGCAGAGCCACGCAACTCGACTTGACAGGCAGTAGCTCGAGTTGGCTGCTCGAGTCGAGCTGCACTCAAAATCTGAAAAATTCAGGAAGTTTCTAGAAGCTTCCAGGGAGTATAAATACATGTTTTGATCATAAAATCTGGGAGGAATCATTTGGGATCAGTTTTCACACACACTAAACACCTAAATCACACACATTCATCTCTATCTCTTCCACCCTTCACTTCATCCATCCAATCCACTTGATCTTCTCAAATCCATCCATTTTTCCATCAATCCACCAATCTAAGAAGAGGAAATCATCTTTGGTTGAAGAATTTGGCATGATCAAGGAGGAGGAAGTTCACCATCAAAGGGGAGCCAACTCACCTTCATTTTGTTATTTTCTTCATTATTTGTCTCAATTGGAGCATGCTATGGATTGTATTGATTTTACTATGATATGTAGTGACTGGTCCTCATGTGAAGCTAGCAATATGATTGGTTAGGTATTATGTAGATTTTGCACACCCCATGTTTGATGAAATAATTGTTATGAATATTTTCTATCATGAATGCTTATTCTCATTTATGTATGATTTGTGTGATTAAATTCTCTATTCATAGTGTTAGGATGGTCATTCCAATATTATGTTTAGTGATTTAATTGAATCATTGATTGTGATACCCGAGCTTCTCACTTCTCATGTGCCAATATAATTTAATTTGTGTTATGTGCATTTTATAATTATGTGGCAATTATGTGATAATAATGTGGTAATTATGTGACAATTGATTTTACATTTTATTTATCTTTACATTTTAATTGAGACATCCATGATAAAATAGTGACTATATGTGAATATATGTGTGCATAAATAATTACGTGCATTAATTTGGATATATGAGTAAATTATTTTATGTGAATAAATATATTATTTCTTAATTATTAAGTATCACACGTGTTCTCGTAAGAATAATAGTGGATAGAAAAATGTACGCGTATGTATTATATTTTAGCTATTAAGTATTGCACGTATATTCGTAATGAATAATAATAATAATAATAATAATAATAATAATAATAATAATAATAATAATAATAATAATATAGTACTTACTATTAATAGTAAGTATAATAATAATAACAATAATAATAATAATAATATACTAAATTTAGTAAATAAGAATAAGAGTTAGGGCGGTGGTGATTATTATCTCTGTCCGGCACCTTCTATACATACAAACCCCTAATTGGGGTGAGTTGCGAAGCAGAAGTTCAGTAAAAAAAAAAAGTAGAGAGAGGGAAAAAAGAGATAGAGAAAGAGGGAATGGAAGGAGTTCATGCCAGTGCCGGGACGGGAGATAGGAGATTAGTGATAGTTCTTCACGCGGTCTATAGTATTATTATTGTCGGAGTTCAGGTAAGTAGAAGTCCAACTACAATTCATAAACATGCTGTTTGTGAATTATTTGTGATTAATATGTGATAATTATGTTATGTGTTATTTGTGATTAGTCTAATTATGTTATGAATTATTTGGAAATTAATTTGTGATACAAGCTGGGGATTTATGTGATTTGGGGAAAGTAGGGTTCATATTCAACAATATTATTTGTAAATTATTGGTGATAAATTTGCAATACAAGTTGTGAATCTATGCGATTTGAAATAATATCATTATCCTATATAGATCTGTGTGATTGGAAACTGTTGAAAATATATTTGTATGGCTTGAGAATATATTGGTTATAAGGATCTGTGGGATCCAAGATGAAGTTGTTATTCCAAAAAGAAATCTGTGTGATCCAAGGTGAAGTGGTTATTCTATAAATGGATCTATGTGATTGAGGTGAAGTTATTTTAGAAGTGGATTTATGTGAATTGAAATTAAGTTGTTACTTTATTGTGATTAAATGTTGATATTGATATTGTAAATGGTTTATGATGCACATTTAATTGTTCTGGGTGCATACCATGCATAAACATGAAAAGTGTTTTCCTCAAAATTAATAAGATACTAATGGTGTGTGCGGCCACTATATATGCATCTCTGTCAATGTTCGGAAAAATTATTCCCGACACTTTATTAGGGGTTTGGAAAAATCATCCCCAATACTCTGTCAGGGTTCAAAAAAAGTTATTCTCGGTGTTATATTCAGGGATCGGAATCGATCCGACACTAAGTGTGTCTATTGAGCTCATTTGGGGTGCATATCATCAGTGTGTCGTGGGGATCCCGCAATGTGAACAGTTTTCAAAATAAAAGAGATCAACTAGAGAGATTAGGAAATAAGCGATAGAGAACTAAATGCAATTTCATGCACTAACATGCATGATTTCTACTTACTGAGATTTTTGTCTCACTAGTTTATGCATTGTAGATGAGCCTGTTAATGATTTAGTTTGTGATGTGACTGTGCAAGCTGTGGAGCTCCTACAGGGTTTTGAGTGGATGTACATAGATGACGACCTGTTGGGCTAGGCCGTGGGTTTATTTTATTTCCGCTGATATTCTGTTATGTAATATAATAAGTATTGTCACGAGTTTGTCTGGATTGAGGTGGTGTCAGAAATCAGTTACGTATGTTGAACTGTTGTGATGATTTTGGTTATAAATATTTTATGTGGAAAAAAAATTTATATGCAGGTTTTTATAATGATGATGTTTATGTTAAATAGTATTTGAATTATAAGTTATGTAAGGTGGGTCGTGTTAGAGTAGTATCAGAGCACGACTTGGGTCCTGCAGACTTTCTATGTACATGAGCTCATTCCTTGGGAGCGCAGCTTTGCGTGTAAGTGTTATTTTCATTCTGTGTTATTATGTGTCTTATAAATTATATTGGCCATGTGGTGTAGGAAGCGTAGTTAGTAGACAAAATGGTAAGGGCTATAGGTGAAAGTTCTGAAGGGGATAGGACTACTGAGCAAGCAGCACCTCCTGAAGGGAATAATCATGATGTGGTGATTACTCGACTGATGGAATTGGTAGAGCGCTAGTCCCAACAGATACAACAACTGATTCTGCAAAGAGATATGGGTGGACAACCAGATGGTAATGCAAATCAAGATAGACGTCAAGTAGAACGTGTGAAAATGGTTTGTGAGAGGTTTCGAATACTGAGCCCTCTAATATTTGAGGATGCAGCAGACCCCACAGATGCAGAGGATTGGTTACGCATGGTGGAAAATATATTTCAATATAGTAGAATTCCAGATGAGGACAGAGTGTTGTGTGCTTCTTTTATGTTACGAGGAAGTGCAGGCCACTGGAGGGATACCATTACAAGTATTGAGGACATCACGACTATGACCTGGGAAAAGTTTAAGGAGCTTTTCAGAAACAAGTACTTTACGGCACCAGTGAGAGCAATGAAGATGAACAAGTTTATACAACTGAAGCAAGACGGTATGTCAGTCACAGATTACTTTTGTAAGTTTGAACAGTTGTCGAGGTTTGCTGAACGTATGGTGAGTACGGAGGCACTAAAAGTGGAGAGATTTGTGGAAGGCTTAAGGCCTGAACTTTACAGAGATGTGAGTATGGCGGGACTGCATGGAGCAACATACTCACAAGTTGCAGAAAGGGCCCAAATTGCTGAGCAAGCGGAGATGAGGATCAGACAAGCGCAGCCTATCAGAGTCAATTTCAGCAGAAACCAGTACAGCTGTTTGGGAGAGGTAATAAAAGACCGATGCTATTTCAGAGGTCGAAACCTAATGTTCGAGTGGAGCAAGGACAGAGACAAGGAGAATCAAACAAGCATCCCAAGTTCGATCAGGGTAAGGTGCCACCGGCGCCGCCACTACCTATATGTCATAATTATCTTAGATCACATGGTGGAGAGTGTCAAATTCCTCCTAGAACGTGTTACATATGCGGAGAGAAAGGACATGTGACTACTACTTATCCTAAGAAAGGAAAGAATGCACAGCAAGGAAGAGCTCCAGCTAGGGTGTATACTTTGACGTGGGAGGAGGCAGATGCGAATCCCTCAGTTGTCACGGGTAAGTTTTCTATTTTTGGTACTTCTACATATGTGTTATTTGATTCTGGAGCAACACATTCATTTGTATCCACTGAGTATGTGAGAAAGTTTGGTGGAACACCTAACTTGATGGAAGCTAATTATGAGGTGATGATACCTTCTGGTGAATCAAAGCATACTAATCAACTTCTGTGAGATTGCGTTATTCCTATTGAAGGAAGACAACTCCTTACTAATTAAATTATGTTAAGTATGAATAATTATGATATCATATTGGGTATGGATTAGCTGTCAAGGTACGGTGCTACAATAGATTGTCAGAAAAAGAGTATCACTTTTCAGCCATTGGGTGGAGAACCATTCACTTTTGTTGGGATCAAGAAGAATTTTAGATTTCCGATGATATCAGCAGCAAAAACACAGCGGTTGTTGGAAAGTGGTTGTGAGGGGTATATAGTGATTGTAATGAATGTTGAGGGGCAGCAATGTCCAGTTCTTGGTGATGTACCAGTAGTTCGGGAATATCTGGAGGTATTTCCAGATGATCTTCCAGGTTTGCCATCAGACCAGGAAATAGAGTTTGTTATTGAGATACAACTAGGAACGACCCCTATATCTAAAGCGCCATACAGAATAGCACCAGCTGAACTAAAGGAATTGAAGATATACAGTTACAAGAGTTGCTAGACAAAGGATTCATCCAACCTAGTTTCTCACCTTGGGGAGCACCAGTTCTGTTTGTTCAAAAGAAGGATGGCACATTGAGGATGTGCATTGATTATCGGGATCTCAACAAAGTTACGGTGAAGAATAAATATCCATTGCCTCGCATTGATGATCTGTTTGAGCAGCTACAGGGTGCAGCTATCTTTTCGAAGATTGATTTGCGGTCGGGGTATTATCAGTTGAAAATAAAGAAGGAGGATATCCCAAAGATTGCATTCAGTACAAAGTACGGGCACTATGAGTTCTTAGTGATGCTGTTTGGATTAACAAATGCTCCTGCAACATTTATGGATTTGATGAATAGAGTATTTCAGGAATTTCTCGATAAATTTGTGATTGTGTTTATCGATGATATTTTGATTTACTATAAGAATAAGGAGGATCATGCTCTACACTTGAAAAAGGTGTTAGAGATTCTGAAGGAGAGGCAGTTGTATACGAAGTTCAAGAAGTGTGAGTTTTGGTTAGACCGAGTTGTTTTCTTGGGACACGTGGTATCGGGAGAAGGAATTTCAGTGGATCCAGGTAAAGTAAAAGCAATCCATGATTGGCCACAACCCTCAAATCCCACTGAGGTTCGTAGCTTTCTTGGATTGGCGGGATATTATCGAAGGTTTGTTGAAGGATTTTCTAAGATTGCTTCACCATTAACACAGTTGACCAGGAAGAATGTGAAGTTCACATGGACGGAGGCATGTGAACAAAGTTTCCAAGAATTGAAGAGACGGTTGACATCAGCACCTATCTTAACTATTCCTACGGAGATAGAAAACTTCAAGGTTTACAATGATGCTTCAAAGAATGATCTTGGTGTGTATTGATGCAGAATGGGAAAGTAATAGCGTATGCATCCAGACACTTAAGAAAGTATGAGAAGATTTACCCAACTCATGATTTAAAGTTAGCCGCAGTGGTGTTTGCACTCAAGATTTGAAGGCATTATCTGTATGGGGAACGTTGTGATATCTATACTGATCATAAGAGTTTGAAGTATTTTTTCACTCAGAAAGAGTTGAATATGAGGCAAAGAAGATGGTTGGAATTGGTGAAGGATTATGACTGTGTTATCAATTATCATCCGGAAAAAGCCAATGTGGTTGCTGATGCATTGAGCCGAAAGACAATACAGAGTGTAGTTGCTATGACCATAAATCAGAAACCAGAGTTGCTTGATTTGCAAAGGATGGGTATAAAGATCATTAAGGAAGGATCGTTGGAAGCAAGGATGGCAGCTCTGACACTTCGACCAACTTTGATGGATAAGATTCGACAGGACCAACAGGAGGATAAGTTGTTTGACAAGATAAAGAATGGTATCAGCTCTGAAAAGTCTTCTGACTTTCAATTAGGAGATGATGGCATGATTCGTTATGGAGGTCGATTATGTCTACCTGAAGTGGATGACATTCGGAAAGAAGTGATGGCGGAAGCTCATTCAACACCGTACTCTGTACATCCAGGAGCTACTAAGATGTATAGAGATTTGAAGTCACATTATTGGTGGCCAGGGATGAAGAGAGATGTTGCTCGATATGTGGAGCAATGTTTGACTTGTCAACAAGTCAAAGCCGAACTTTGCATCATAATTATTCATACTTAACATAATTAAAATAGTAAGGAGTTGTCTTCCTTCAATAGGAATAACACAATCTCGCAGAAGTTGATTAGTATACTTTGATTCACCAGAAGGTATCATCACCTCATAATTAGTTTCTATCAAGTTAGGTGTTCCACCCAACTTCCTCACATACTCAGTGGATACAAATGAATGTGTTACTCCAGAATCAAATAACACATATGTAGAAGTGCCAAAAATAGAAAACTTACCCGTGACAACTGAGGGATTCCCATCTGCCTCCTTCCGCGTCAAAGTATACACCCTAGCTGGAGCTCTTCCTTGCTGTGTCTGCTTCCCTTTCTTAGGACAAGCAGTAGTCACATGTCCTTTCTCCCCGCTTGTGTAACACGTTCTAGGAGGAATTTGACACTCTTCACCATGTGATCTAAGACAATTAGGACATATAGGTAGTGGCGGCGCCGGTGGCACCTTACCCTGATCGAACTCGGGACGCTTGTTTGGTTCTCCTTGTCTCTATCCTTGCTCCACTCGAACATTAGGTTTCGACCTATGAAATGGCATCGGTCTTTTATTATCCCTCCCAAACTGCTGCATTGGTTTCTGCTGAAATTAACGTCTGATAGCCTGCACTTGTCTGATCCTCATCTCCGCTTGCTCAGCAATTTGGGCCCTTTCTGCAACTTGTGAGTATGTTGCTCCATACAGTCCCGCCATACTCACATCTCTGTAAAGTTCAGGCCTTAAGCCTTCCACAAATCTCTCCACTTTCAGTGCCTCCGTACTCACCATACGTTCAGCAAACCTCGACAACTGTTCAAACTTACAAAAGTAATCTGTGACTGACATACCGTCTTGCTTCAGTTGTATAAACTTGTTCATCTTCATTGCTCTCATTGGTGCCGCAAAGTACTTGTTTCTGAAAAGCTCCTTAAACCTTTCCCAGGTCATAGTCGTGACGTCCTCAATACTTTTAATGGTATTCCACCAGTGGCCTGCACTTCCTCGTAACATGAAAGAAGCACACAACACTCTGTCCTCATCTGAAATTCTACTATATTGAAATATATTTTCCACCGTGCATAACCAATCCTCTGCATCTGTGGGGTCTGCTGCATCCTCAAATATTGGAGGGCTCAGCTTTCGAAACCTCTCACAAACCATTTTCACACGTTCTACTTGACGTCTATCTTGATTTGCATTACCATCTGGTTATTTACCAATATCTTTTTGCTGAATTAGTTTTTGTATCTGTTGGGACTAGCGCTCTACCAATTCCATCAGTCGAGTAATCACCACATCACGATTATTCCCTTCAGGAGGTGCTGCTTGCTTAGCAGTCCTATCCCCTTCAGAACTTTCACCTGTAGCCCTTACCATTTTGTCTACTAACTACGCTTCCTACACCACATGGCCAATATAATTTATAAGACACATAACAATACAGAATGAAAATAACACTTACACGCAAAGCTGCGCTCCCAAGGAATGAGCTCCTGTACATAGATAGTCTGCAGGACCCAAGTCGTGCTCTGATACCACTCTGACACGACCCACCTTACATAACTTATAATTCAAATACTATTTAACATAAACATCATCATTATAAAAACCTGCATATAAATTTTTTTTCCACATAAAATATTTATAACCAAAATCATCACACCAGTTCAACAAACGTAACTGATTTCTGACACCACCTCAATCCAGACAAACTCGTGACAATACTTATTATATTATATAACAGAATATCAGTGGAAACAAAATAAACCCATGGCCTAGCCCAACAGGTCGTCATCTATGTACATCCGCTCAAAACCCTGTAGGAGCTTCACAGCTTGCACAGTCACATCACAAACTCAATCATCAACAGGCTCACCTATATTGCATAAACTAGTGAGACAAAAATCTCAGTAAGTAGAAATCATGCATGTTAGTGCATGAAATTGCATTTAGTTCTCTATCGTCTATTTCCTAATCCCTCTAGTTGATCTCTTTTATTTTGAAAACTGTTCACGTTGCGGGATCCCCACGACACACTGATGATATGCACCCCAAATGAGCTCAATAGACACACTTAGTGTCGGATCGATTCCGACCCCTGAATATAACACGGAGAATGATTTTTTTCGAACCCTGACAGAGTGTTGGGGATGATTTTTCTGACCCCCTAATAAAGTGTCGGGAATAATTTTTTCGAACCCTGACAGAGATGCATATATAGTGTCCGCACACACCATTAGTATCTTATTAATTTTTTCAACAATATTATTTGTAAATTATTGGTGATAAATTTGCAATACAAGTTGTGAATCTATGCGATTTGAAATAATATCATTATCCTATATAGATCTGTGTGATTGGAAACTGTTGAAAATATATTTGTATGGCTTGAGAATATATTGGTTATAAGGATCTGTGGGATCCAAGATGAAGTTGTTATTCCAAAAAGAAATCTGTGTGATCCAAGGTGAAGTGGTTATTCTATAAATGGATCTATGTGATTGAGGTGAAGTTATTTTAGAAGTGGATTTATGTGAATTGAAATTAAGTTGTTACTTTATTGTGATTAAATGTTGATATTGATATTGTAAATGGTTTATGATGCACATTTAATTGTTCTGGGTGCATACCATGCATAAACATGAAAAGTGTTTTCCTCAAAATTAATAAGATACTAATGGTGTGTGCGGCCACTATATATGCATCTCTGTCAATGTTCGGAAAAATTATTCCCGACACTTTATTAGGGGTTTGGAAAAATCATCCCCAATACTCTGTCAGGGTTCAAAAAAAGTTATTCTCGGTGTTATATTCAGGGATCGGAATCGATCCGACACTAAGTGTGTCTATTGAGCTCATTTGGGGTGCATATCATCAGTGTGTCGTGGGGATCCCGCAATGTGAACAGTTTTCAAAATAAAAGAGATCAACTAGAGAGATTAGGAAATAAGCGATAGAGAACTAAATGCAATTTCATGCACTAACATGCATGATTTCTACTTACTGAGATTTTTGTCTCACTAGTTTATGCATTGTAGATGAGCCTGTTAATGATTTAGTTTGTGATGTGACTGTGCAAGCTGTGGAGCTCCTACAGGGTTTTGAGTGGATGTACATAGATGACGACCTGTTGGGCTAGGCCGTGGGTTTATTTTATTTCCGCTGATATTCTGTTATGTAATATAATAAGTATTGTCACGAGTTTGTCTGGATTGAGGTGGTGTCAGAAATCAGTTACGTATGTTGAACTGTTGTGATGATTTTGGTTATAAATATTTTATGTGGAAAAAAAATTTATATGCAGGTTTTTATAATGATGATGTTTATGTTAAATAGTATTTGAATTATAAGTTATGTAAGGTGGGTCGTGTTAGAGTAGTATCAGAGCACGACTTGGGTCCTGCAGACTTTCTATGTACATGAGCTCATTCCTTGGGAGCGCAGCTTTGCGTGTAAGTGTTATTTTCATTCTGTGTTATTATGTGTCTTATAAATTATATTGGCCATGTGGTGTAGGAAGCGTAGTTAGTAGACAAAATGGTAAGGGCTATAGGTGAAAGTTCTGAAGGGGATAGGACTACTGAGCAAGCAGCACCTCCTGAAGGGAATAATCATGATGTGGTGATTACTCGACTGATGGAATTGGTAGAGCGCTAGTCCCAACAGATACAACAACTGATTCTGCAAAGAGATATGGGTGGACAACCAGATGGTAATGCAAATCAAGATAGACGTCAAGTAGAACGTGTGAAAATGGTTTGTGAGAGGTTTCGAATACTGAGCCCTCTAATATTTGAGGATGCAGCAGACCCCACAGATGCAGAGGATTGGTTACGCATGGTGGAAAATATATTTCAATATAGTAGAATTCCAGATGAGGACAGAGTGTTGTGTGCTTCTTTTATGTTACGAGGAAGTGCAGGCCACTGGAGGGATACCATTACAAGTATTGAGGACATCACGACTATGACCTGGGAAAAGTTTAAGGAGCTTTTCAGAAACAAGTACTTTACGGCACCAGTGAGAGCAATGAAGATGAACAAGTTTATACAACTGAAGCAAGACGGTATGTCAGTCACAGATTACTTTTGTAAGTTTGAACAGTTGTCGAGGTTTGCTGAACGTATGGTGAGTACGGAGGCACTAAAAGTGGAGAGATTTGTGGAAGGCTTAAGGCCTGAACTTTACAGAGATGTGAGTATGGCGGGACTGCATGGAGCAACATACTCACAAGTTGCAGAAAGGGCCCAAATTGCTGAGCAAGCGGAGATGAGGATCAGACAAGCGCAGCCTATCAGAGTCAATTTCAGCAGAAACCAGTACAGCTGTTTGGGAGAGGTAATAAAAGACCGATGCTATTTCAGAGGTCGAAACCTAATGTTCGAGTGGAGCAAGGACAGAGACAAGGAGAATCAAACAAGCATCCCAAGTTCGATCAGGGTAAGGTGCCACCGGCGCCGCCACTACCTATATGTCATAATTATCTTAGATCACATGGTGGAGAGTGTCAAATTCCTCCTAGAACGTGTTACATATGCGGAGAGAAAGGACATGTGACTACTACTTATCCTAAGAAAGGAAAGAATGCACAGCAAGGAAGAGCTCCAGCTAGGGTGTATACTTTGACGTGGGAGGAGGCAGATGCGAATCCCTCAGTTGTCACGGGTAAGTTTTCTATTTTTGGTACTTCTACATATGTGTTATTTGATTCTGGAGCAACACATTCATTTGTATCCACTGAGTATGTGAGAAAGTTTGGTGGAACACCTAACTTGATGGAAGCTAATTATGAGGTGATGATACCTTCTGGTGAATCAAAGCATACTAATCAACTTCTGTGAGATTGCGTTATTCCTATTGAAGGAAGACAACTCCTTACTAATTAAATTATGTTAAGTATGAATAATTATGATATCATATTGGGTATGGATTAGCTGTCAAGGTACGGTGCTACAATAGATTGTCAGAAAAAGAGTATCACTTTTCAGCCATTGGGTGGAGAACCATTCACTTTTGTTGGGATCAAGAAGAATTTTAGATTTCCGATGATATCAGCAGCAAAAACACAGCGGTTGTTGGAAAGTGGTTGTGAGGGGTATATAGTGATTGTAATGAATGTTGAGGGGCAGCAATGTCCAGTTCTTGGTGATGTACCAGTAGTTCGGGAATATCTGGAGGTATTTCCAGATGATCTTCCAGGTTTGCCATCAGACCAGGAAATAGAGTTTGTTATTGAGATACAACTAGGAACGACCCCTATATCTAAAGCGCCATACAGAATAGCACCAGCTGAACTAAAGGAATTGAAGATATACAGTTACAAGAGTTGCTAGACAAAGGATTCATCCAACCTAGTTTCTCACCTTGGGGAGCACCAGTTCTGTTTGTTCAAAAGAAGGATGGCACATTGAGGATGTGCATTGATTATCGGGATCTCAACAAAGTTACGGTGAAGAATAAATATCCATTGCCTCGCATTGATGATCTGTTTGAGCAGCTACAGGGTGCAGCTATCTTTTCGAAGATTGATTTGCGGTCGGGGTATTATCAGTTGAAAATAAAGAAGGAGGATATCCCAAAGATTGCATTCAGTACAAAGTACGGGCACTATGAGTTCTTAGTGATGCTGTTTGGATTAACAAATGCTCCTGCAACATTTATGGATTTGATGAATAGAGTATTTCAGGAATTTCTCGATAAATTTGTGATTGTGTTTATCGATGATATTTTGATTTACTATAAGAATAAGGAGGATCATGCTCTACACTTGAAAAAGGTGTTAGAGATTCTGAAGGAGAGGCAGTTGTATACGAAGTTCAAGAAGTGTGAGTTTTGGTTAGACCGAGTTGTTTTCTTGGGACACGTGGTATCGGGAGAAGGAATTTCAGTGGATCCAGGTAAAGTAAAAGCAATCCATGATTGGCCACAACCCTCAAATCCCACTGAGGTTCGTAGCTTTCTTGGATTGGCGGGATATTATCGAAGGTTTGTTGAAGGATTTTCTAAGATTGCTTCACCATTAACACAGTTGACCAGGAAGAATGTGAAGTTCACATGGACGGAGGCATGTGAACAAAGTTTCCAAGAATTGAAGAGACGGTTGACATCAGCACCTATCTTAACTATTCCTACGGAGATAGAAAACTTCAAGGTTTACAATGATGCTTCAAAGAATGATCTTGGTGTGTATTGATGCAGAATGGGAAAGTAATAGCGTATGCATCCAGACACTTAAGAAAGTATGAGAAGATTTACCCAACTCATGATTTAAAGTTAGCCGCAGTGGTGTTTGCACTCAAGATTTGAAGGCATTATCTGTATGGGGAACGTTGTGATATCTATACTGATCATAAGAGTTTGAAGTATTTTTTCACTCAGAAAGAGTTGAATATGAGGCAAAGAAGATGGTTGGAATTGGTGAAGGATTATGACTGTGTTATCAATTATCATCCGGAAAAAGCCAATGTGGTTGCTGATGCATTGAGCCGAAAGACAATACAGAGTGTAGTTGCTATGACCATAAATCAGAAACCAGAGTTGCTTGATTTGCAAAGGATGGGTATAAAGATCATTAAGGAAGGATCGTTGGAAGCAAGGATGGCAGCTCTGACACTTCGACCAACTTTGATGGATAAGATTCGACAGGACCAACAGGAGGATAAGTTGTTTGACAAGATAAAGAATGGTATCAGCTCTGAAAAGTCTTCTGACTTTCAATTAGGAGATGATGGCATGATTCGTTATGGAGGTCGATTATGTCTACCTGAAGTGGATGACATTCGGAAAGAAGTGATGGCGGAAGCTCATTCAACACCGTACTCTGTACATCCAGGAGCTACTAAGATGTATAGAGATTTGAAGTCACATTATTGGTGGCCAGGGATGAAGAGAGATGTTGCTCGATATGTGGAGCAATGTTTGACTTGTCAACAAGTCAAAGCCGAACTTTGCATCATAATTATTCATACTTAACATAATTAAAATAGTAAGGAGTTGTCTTCCTTCAATAGGAATAACACAATCTCGCAGAAGTTGATTAGTATACTTTGATTCACCAGAAGGTATCATCACCTCATAATTAGTTTCTATCAAGTTAGGTGTTCCACCCAACTTCCTCACATACTCAGTGGATACAAATGAATGTGTTACTCCAGAATCAAATAACACATATGTAGAAGTGCCAAAAATAGAAAACTTACCCGTGACAACTGAGGGATTCCCATCTGCCTCCTTCCGCGTCAAAGTATACACCCTAGCTGGAGCTCTTCCTTGCTGTGTCTGCTTCCCTTTCTTAGGACAAGCAGTAGTCACATGTCCTTTCTCCCCGCTTGTGTAACACGTTCTAGGAGGAATTTGACACTCTTCACCATGTGATCTAAGACAATTAGGACATATAGGTAGTGGCGGCGCCGGTGGCACCTTACCCTGATCGAACTCGGGACGCTTGTTTGGTTCTCCTTGTCTCTATCCTTGCTCCACTCGAACATTAGGTTTCGACCTATGAAATGGCATCGGTCTTTTATTATCCCTCCCAAACTGCTGCATTGGTTTCTGCTGAAATTAACGTCTGATAGCCTGCACTTGTCTGATCCTCATCTCCGCTTGCTCAGCAATTTGGGCCCTTTCTGCAACTTGTGAGTATGTTGCTCCATACAGTCCCGCCATACTCACATCTCTGTAAAGTTCAGGCCTTAAGCCTTCCACAAATCTCTCCACTTTCAGTGCCTCCGTACTCACCATACGTTCAGCAAACCTCGAGAACTGTTCAAACTTACAAAAGTAATCTGTGACTGACATACCGTCTTGCTTCAGTTGTATAAACTTGTTCATCTTCATTGCTCTCATTGGTGCCGCAAAGTACTTGTTTCTGAAAAGCTCCTTAAACCTTTCCCAGGTCATAGTCGTGACGTCCTCAATACTTTTAATGGTATTCCACCAGTGGCCTGCACTTCCTCGTAACATGAAAGAAGCACACAACACTCTGTCCTCATCTGAAATTCTACTATATTGAAATATATTTTCCACCGTGCATAACCAATCCTCTGCATCTGTGGGGTCTGCTGCATCCTCAAATATTGGAGGGCTCAGCTTTCGAAACCTCTCACAAACCATTTTCACACGTTCTACTTGACGTCTATCTTGATTTGCATTACCATCTGGTTATTTACCAATATCTTTTTGCTGAATTAGTTTTTGTATCTGTTGGGACTAGCGCTCTACCAATTCCATCAGTCGAGTAATCACCACATCACGATTATTCCCTTCAGGAGGTGCTGCTTGCTTAGCAGTCCTATCCCCTTCAGAACTTTCACCTGTAGCCCTTACCATTTTGTCTACTAACTACGCTTCCTACACCACATGGCCAATATAATTTATAAGACACATAACAATACAGAATGAAAATAACACTTACACGCAAAGCTGCGCTCCCAAGGAATGAGCTCCTGTACATAGACAGTCTGCAGGACCCAAGTCGTGCTCTGATACCACTCTGACACGACCCACCTTACATAACTTATAATTCAAATACTATTTAACATAAACATCATCATTATAAAAACCTGCATATAAATTTTTTTTCCACATAAAATATTTATAACCAAAATCATCACACCAGTTCAACAAACGTAACTGATTTCTGACACCACCTCAATCCAGACAAACTCGTGACAATACTTATTATATTATATAACAGAATATCAGTGGAAACAAAATAAACCCATGGCCTAGCCCAACAGGTCGTCATCTATGTACATCCGCTCAAAACCCTGTAGGAGCTTCACAGCTTGCACAGTCACATCACAAACTCAATCATCAACAGGCTCACCTATATTGCATAAACTAGTGAGACAAAAATCTCAGTAAGTAGAAATCATGCATGTTAGTGCATGAAATTGCATTTAGTTCTCTATCGTCTATTTCCTAATCCCTCTAGTTGATCTCTTTTATTTTGAAAACTGTTCACGTTGCGGGATCCCCACGACACACTGATGATATGCACCCCAAATGAGCTCAATAGACACACTTAGTGTCGGATCGATTCCGACCCCTGAATATAACACGGAGAATGATTTTTTTCGAACCCTGACAGAGTGTTGGGGATGATTTTTCTGACCCCCTAATAAAGTGTCGGGAATAATTTTTTCGAACCCTGACAGAGATGCATATATAGTGTCCGCACACACCATTAGTATCTTATTAATTTTTTCAACAATATTATTTGTAAATTATTGGTGATAAATTTGCAATACAAGTTGTGAATCTATGCGATTTGAAATAATATCATTATCCTATATAGATCTGTGTGATTGGAAACTGTTGAAAATATATTTGTATGGCTTGAGAATATATTGGTTATAAGGATCTGTGGGATCCAAGATGAAGTTGTTATTCCAAAAAGAAATCTGTGTGATCCAAGGTGAAGTGGTTATTCTATAAATGGATCTATGTGATTGAGGTGAAGTTATTTTAGAAGTGGATTTATGTGAATTGAAATTAAGTTGTTACTTTATTGTGATTAAATGTTGATATTGATATTGTAAATGGTTTATGATGCACATTTAATTGTTCTGGGTGCATACCATGCATAAACATGAAAAGTGTTTTCCTCAAAATTAATAAGATACTAATGGTGTGTGCGGCCACTATATATGCATCTCTGTCAATGTTCGGAAAAATTATTCCCGACACTTTATTAGGGGTTTGGAAAAATCATCCCCAATACTCTGTCAGGGTTCAAAAAAAGTTATTCTCGGTGTTATATTCAGGGATCGGAATCGATCCGACACTAAGTGTGTCTATTGAGCTCATTTGGGGTGCATATCATCAGTGTGTCGTGGGGATCCCGCAATGTGAACAGTTTTCAAAATAAAAGAGATCAACTAGAGAGATTAGGAAATAAGCGATAGAGAACTAAATGCAATTTCATGCACTAACATGCATGATTTCTACTTACTGAGATTTTTGTCTCACTAGTTTATGCATTGTAGATGAGCCTGTTAATGATTTAGTTTGTGATGTGACTGTGCAAGCTGTGGAGCTCCTACAGGGTTTTGAGTGGATGTACATAGATGACGACCTGTTGGGCTAGGCCGTGGGTTTATTTTATTTCCGCTGATATTCTGTTATGTAATATAATAAGTATTGTCACGAGTTTGTCTGGATTGAGGTGGTGTCAGAAATCAGTTACGTATGTTGAACTGTTGTGATGATTTTGGTTATAAATATTTTATGTGGAAAAAAAATTTATATGCAGGTTTTTATAATGATGATGTTTATGTTAAATAGTATTTGAATTATAAGTTATGTAAGGTGGGTCGTGTTAGAGTAGTATCAGAGCACGACTTGGGTCCTGCAGACTTTCTATGTACATGAGCTCATTCCTTGGGAGCGCAGCTTTGCGTGTAAGTGTTATTTTCATTCTGTGTTATTATGTGTCTTATAAATTATATTGGCCATGTGGTGTAGGAAGCGTAGTTAGTAGACAAAATGGTAAGGGCTATAGGTGAAAGTTCTGAAGGGGATAGGACTACTGAGCAAGCAGCACCTCCTGAAGGGAATAATCATGATGTGGTGATTACTCGACTGATGGAATTGGTAGAGCGCTAGTCCCAACAGATACAACAACTGATTCTGCAAAGAGATATGGGTGGACAACCAGATGGTAATGCAAATCAAGATAGACGTCAAGTAGAACGTGTGAAAATGGTTTGTGAGAGGTTTCGAATACTGAGCCCTCTAATATTTGAGGATGCAGCAGACCCCACAGATGCAGAGGATTGGTTACGCATGGTGGAAAATATATTTCAATATAGTAGAATTCCAGATGAGGACAGAGTGTTGTGTGCTTCTTTTATGTTACGAGGAAGTGCAGGCCACTGGAGGGATACCATTACAAGTATTGAGGACATCACGACTATGACCTGGGAAAAGTTTAAGGAGCTTTTCAGAAACAAGTACTTTACGGCACCAGTGAGAGCAATGAAGATGAACAAGTTTATACAACTGAAGCAAGACGGTATGTCAGTCACAGATTACTTTTGTAAGTTTGAACAGTTGTCGAGGTTTGCTGAACGTATGGTGAGTACGGAGGCACTAAAAGTGGAGAGATTTGTGGAAGGCTTAAGGCCTGAACTTTACAGAGATGTGAGTATGGCGGGACTGCATGGAGCAACATACTCACAAGTTGCAGAAAGGGCCCAAATTGCTGAGCAAGCGGAGATGAGGATCAGACAAGCGCAGCCTATCAGAGTCAATTTCAGCAGAAACCAGTACAGCTGTTTGGGAGAGGTAATAAAAGACCGATGCTATTTCAGAGGTCGAAACCTAATGTTCGAGTGGAGCAAGGACAGAGACAAGGAGAATCAAACAAGCATCCCAAGTTCGATCAGGGTAAGGTGCCACCGGCGCCGCCACTACCTATATGTCATAATTATCTTAGATCACATGGTGGAGAGTGTCAAATTCCTCCTAGAACGTGTTACATATGCGGAGAGAAAGGACATGTGACTACTACTTATCCTAAGAAAGGAAAGAATGCACAGCAAGGAAGAGCTCCAGCTAGGGTGTATACTTTGACGTGGGAGGAGGCAGATGCGAATCCCTCAGTTGTCACGGGTAAGTTTTCTATTTTTGGTACTTCTACATATGTGTTATTTGATTCTGGAGCAACACATTCATTTGTATCCACTGAGTATGTGAGAAAGTTTGGTGGAACACCTAACTTGATGGAAGCTAATTATGAGGTGATGATACCTTCTGGTGAATCAAAGCATACTAATCAACTTCTGTGAGATTGCGTTATTCCTATTGAAGGAAGACAACTCCTTACTAATTAAATTATGTTAAGTATGAATAATTATGATATCATATTGGGTATGGATTAGCTGTCAAGGTACGGTGCTACAATAGATTGTCAGAAAAAGAGTATCACTTTTCAGCCATTGGGTGGAGAACCATTCACTTTTGTTGGGATCAAGAAGAATTTTAGATTTCCGATGATATCAGCAGCAAAAACACAGCGGTTGTTGGAAAGTGGTTGTGAGGGGTATATAGTGATTGTAATGAATGTTGAGGGGCAGCAATGTCCAGTTCTTGGTGATGTACCAGTAGTTCGGGAATATCTGGAGGTATTTCCAGATGATCTTCCAGGTTTGCCATCAGACCAGGAAATAGAGTTTGTTATTGAGATACAACTAGGAACGACCCCTATATCTAAAGCGCCATACAGAATAGCACCAGCTGAACTAAAGGAATTGAAGATATACAGTTACAAGAGTTGCTAGACAAAGGATTCATCCAACCTAGTTTCTCACCTTGGGGAGCACCAGTTCTGTTTGTTCAAAAGAAGGATGGCACATTGAGGATGTGCATTGATTATCGGGATCTCAACAAAGTTACGGTGAAGAATAAATATCCATTGCCTCGCATTGATGATCTGTTTGAGCAGCTACAGGGTGCAGCTATCTTTTCGAAGATTGATTTGCGGTCGGGGTATTATCAGTTGAAAATAAAGAAGGAGGATATCCCAAAGATTGCATTCAGTACAAAGTACGGGCACTATGAGTTCTTAGTGATGCTGTTTGGATTAACAAATGCTCCTGCAACATTTATGGATTTGATGAATAGAGTATTTCAGGAATTTCTCGATAAATTTGTGATTGTGTTTATCGATGATATTTTGATTTACTATAAGAATAAGGAGGATCATGCTCTACACTTGAAAAAGGTGTTAGAGATTCTGAAGGAGAGGCAGTTGTATACGAAGTTCAAGAAGTGTGAGTTTTGGTTAGACCGAGTTGTTTTCTTGGGACACGTGGTATCGGGAGAAGGAATTTCAGTGGATCCAGGTAAAGTAAAAGCAATCCATGATTGGCCACAACCCTCAAATCCCACTGAGGTTCGTAGCTTTCTTGGATTGGCGGGATATTATCGAAGGTTTGTTGAAGGATTTTCTAAGATTGCTTCACCATTAACACAGTTGACCAGGAAGAATGTGAAGTTCACATGGACGGAGGCATGTGAACAAAGTTTCCAAGAATTGAAGAGACGGTTGACATCAGCACCTATCTTAACTATTCCTACGGAGATAGAAAACTTCAAGGTTTACAATGATGCTTCAAAGAATGATCTTGGTGTGTATTGATGCAGAATGGGAAAGTAATAGCGTATGCATCCAGACACTTAAGAAAGTATGAGAAGATTTACCCAACTCATGATTTAAAGTTAGCCGCAGTGGTGTTTGCACTCAAGATTTGAAGGCATTATCTGTATGGGGAACGTTGTGATATCTATACTGATCATAAGAGTTTGAAGTATTTTTTCACTCAGAAAGAGTTGAATATGAGGCAAAGAAGATGGTTGGAATTGGTGAAGGATTATGACTGTGTTATCAATTATCATCCGGAAAAAGCCAATGTGGTTGCTGATGCATTGAGCCGAAAGACAATACAGAGTGTAGTTGCTATGACCATAAATCAGAAACCAGAGTTGCTTGATTTGCAAAGGATGGGTATAAAGATCATTAAGGAAGGATCGTTGGAAGCAAGGATGGCAGCTCTGACACTTCGACCAACTTTGATGGATAAGATTCGACAGGACCAACAGGAGGATAAGTTGTTTGACAAGATAAAGAATGGTATCAGCTCTGAAAAGTCTTCTGACTTTCAATTAGGAGATGATGGCATGATTCGTTATGGAGGTCGATTATGTCTACCTGAAGTGGATGACATTCGGAAAGAAGTGATGGCGGAAGCTCATTCAACACCGTACTCTATACATCCAGGAGCTACTAAGATGTATAGAGATTTGAAGTCACATTATTGGTGGCCAGGGATGAAGAGAGATGTTGCTCGATATGTGGAGCAATGTTTGACTTGTCAACAAGTCAAAGCCGAACTTTGCATCATAATTATTCATACTTAACATAATTAAAATAGTAAGGAGTTGTCTTCCTTCAATAGGAATAACACAATCTCGCAGAAGTTGATTAGTATACTTTGATTCACCAGAAGGTATCATCACCTCATAATTAGTTTCTATCAAGTTAGGTGTTCCACCCAACTTCCTCACATACTCAGTGGATACAAATGAATGTGTTACTCCAGAATCAAATAACACATATGTAGAAGTGCCAAAAATAGAAAACTTACCCGTGACAACTGAGGGATTCCCATCTGCCTCCTTCCGCGTCAAAGTATACACCCTAGCTGGAGCTCTTCCTTGCTGTGTCTGCTTCCCTTTCTTAGGACAAGCAGTAGTCACATGTCCTTTCTCCCCGCTTGTGTAACACGTTCTAGGAGGAATTTGACACTCTTCACCATGTGATCTAAGACAATTAGGACATATAGGTAGTGGCGGCGCCGGTGGCACCTTACCTTGATCGAACTCGGGACGCTTGTTTGGTTCTCCTTGTCTCTATCCTTGCTCCACTCGAACATTAGGTTTCGACCTATGAAATGGCATCGGTCTTTTATTATCCCTCCCAAACTGCTGCATTGGTTTCTGCTGAAATTAACGTCTGATAGCCTGCACTTGTCTGATCCTCATCTCCGCTTGCTCAGCAATTTGGGCCCTTTCTGCAACTTGTGAGTATGTTGCTCCATACAGTCCCGCCATACTCACATCTCTGTAAAGTTCAGGCCTTAAGCCTTCCACAAATCTCTCCACTTTCAGTGCCTCCGTACTCACCATACGTTCAGCAAACCTCGACAACTGTTCAAACTTACAAAAGTAATCTGTGACTGACATACCGTCTTGCTTCAGTTGTATAAACTTGTTCATCTTCATTGCTCTCATTGGTGCCGCAAAGTACTTGTTTCTGAAAAGCTCCTTAAACCTTTCCCAGGTCATAGTCGTGACGTCCTCAATACTTTTAATGGTATTCCACCAGTGGCCTGCACTTCCTCGTAACATGAAAGAAGCACACAACACTCTGTCCTCATCTGAAATTCTACTATATTGAAATATATTTTCCACCGTGCATAACCAATCCTCTGCATCTGTGGGGTCTGCTGCATCCTCAAATATTGGAGGGCTCAGCTTTCGAAACCTCTCACAAACCATTTTCACACGTTCTACTTGACGTCTATCTTGATTTGCATTACCATCTGGTTATTTACCAATATCTTTTTGCTGAATTAGTTTTTGTATCTGTTGGGACTAGCGCTCTACCAATTCCATCAGTCGAGTAATCACCACATCACGATTATTCCCTTCAGGAGGTGCTGCTTGCTTAGCAGTCCTATCCCCTTCAGAACTTTCACCTGTAGCCCTTACCATTTTGTCTACTAACTACGCTTCCTACACCACATGGCCAATATAATTTATAAGACACATAACAATACAGAATGAAAATAACACTTACACGCAAAGCTGCGCTCCCAAGGAATGAGCTCCTGTACATAGACAGTCTGCAGGACCCAAGTCGTGCTCTGATACCACTCTGACACGACCCACCTTACATAACTTATAATTCAAATACTATTTAACATAAACATCATCATTATAAAAACCTGCATATAAATTTTTTTTCCACATAAAATATTTATAACCAAAATCATCACACCAGTTCAACAAACGTAACTGATTTCTGACACCACCTCAATCCAGACAAACTCGTGACAATACTTATTATATTATATAACAGAATATCAGTGGAAACAAAATAAACCCATGGCCTAGCCCAACAGGTCGTCATCTATGTACATCCGCTCAAAACCCTGTAGGAGCTTCACAGCTTGCACAGTCACATCACAAACTCAATCATCAACAGGCTCACCTATATTGCATAAACTAGTGAGACAAAAATCTCAGTAAGTAGAAATCATGCATGTTAGTGCATGAAATTGCATTTAGTTCTCTATCGTCTATTTCCTAATCCCTCTAGTTGATCTCTTTTATTTTGAAAACTGTTCACGTTGCGGGATCCCCACGACACACTGATGATATGCACCCCAAATGAGCTCAATAGACACACTTAGTGTCGGATCGATTCCGACCCCTGAATATAACACGGAGAATGATTTTTTTCGAACCCTGACAGAGTGTTGGGGATGATTTTTCTGACCCCCTAATAAAGTGTCGGGAATAATTTTTTCGAACCCTGACAGAGATGCATATATAGTGTCCGCACACACCATTAGTATCTTATTAATTTTGAGGAAAACGCTTTTCATGTTTATGCATGGTATGCACCCAGAACAATTAAATGTGCATCATAAACCATTTACAATATCAATATCAACATTTAATCACAATAAAGTAACAACTTAATTTCAATTCACACAAATCCATTTCTAAAATAACTTCACCTCAATCACATAGATCCATTTATAGAATAACCACTTCACCTTGGATCACACGGATCTCTTTTTGGAATAACAACTTCATCTTGGATCCCACAGATCCTTATAACCAATATCTTCTCAAGCCATACAAATATATTTTCAACAGTTTCCAATCACACAGATCTATATAGGATAATGATATTATTTCAAATCGCATAGATCCACAACTTGTATTGCAAATTTATCACCAATAATTTATAAATAATATTGTTGAATATGAACCCTACTTTCCCCAAATCACATAAATCCCCAGCTTGTATCACAAATTAATCTCCAAATAATTCATAACGTAATTAAACTAATCACAAATAACACATAACATAATTATCACATATTAATCACAAATAATTCACAAACAGCATGTTTATGAATTGTAGTTGGACTTCTACTTACCTGAACTCCGACAATAGTAATACTATAGACCGCGTGAAGAACTATCACTAATCTCCTATCTCCCGTCCCGGCACTAGCATGAACTCCTTCCTTTCCCTCTTTCTCTATCTCTTTTTTCCCTCTCTCTCTACTTTTTTTTACTGAACTTCTGCTTCGCAACTCACCCCAATTAGGGGTTTGTATTTATAGAAGGTGCTGGACGGAGATAATAATCACCACCACCCTAACTCTTATTCTTATTTACTAAATTTAGTAAATTATTATTATTATACTTACTATTAATAGTAAGTACTATATTATTATTATTATTATTATTATTCATTACGAATATACGTGCAATACTTAATAGCTAAGATATAATACATACGCGTACATTTTCTATCCACTATTATTCTTACGAGAACACGTATGATACTTAATAATTAAGAAATAATATATTTATTCACATAAAATAATTTACTCATATATCCAAATTAATGCACGTAATTATTTATGCACACATATATTCACATATTGTCACCATTTTATCATGGATGTCTCAATTAAAATGTAAAGATAAATAAAATGTAAAATCAATTGTCACATAATTACCATATTATTATCACATAATTGCCACATAATTATAAAATGCACATAACACAAATTAAATTATATTGGCACATGAGTAGTGAGAAGCTCGGGTATCACAATTAATGATTCAATTAAACCACTAAACATAATATTGGAATGACCATCCTAACACTATGAATAGAGAATTTAATCACACAAATCATACATAAAATGAGAATAAGCATTTATGATAGAAAATATTCATAACAATTATTTCATCAAACATGGGATGTGCAAAATCTACATAATACCTAACCAATCATATTGCTAGCTTCACATGAGGACCAGCCACTACATATCATAGTAAAATCAATATAATCCATAGCATGCTCCAATTGAGACAAATAATGAAGAAAATAACAAAATGAAGGTGAGTTGGCTCCCCTTTGATGGTGAACTTCCTCCTCCTTGATCATGCCAAATTCTTCAACCAAAGATGATTTCCTCTTCTTAGATTGGTGGATTGATGGAAAAATAGATGGATTTGAGAAGATCAAGTGGATTGGATGGATGAAGTGAAGGGTGGAAGAGATGGAGATGAATGTGTGTGATTTAAGTGTTTAGTGTGTGTGAAAACTGATCCCAAATGATTCCTCCCGGATTTTATGATCAAAACATGTATTTATACTCCCTGGAAGCTTCTAAAAACTTCCTGAATTTTTTAGATTTTTGAGTGCAGCTCGACTCGAGTAGCCAACTCGAGCTACTGCCTGTCAAGTCGAGTTGCGTGGCTCTGTAAACTGGACAGTTTTCGACCCTAGTTCGACTCGAGTTGCAAGTCGAGTTGGACCTTGCAACTCGAGTTATCTCACTGGATGATTTTGGACGCTGCTCTGCCCTAGCTCGACTTGCTGCTCGACTTACCCTGATCCCAGCTCGACTCGAGTAAGATAACTCGAGCTCTCGCCTGTCTACTTATGTCAGAAGCTTGACTTTTCATGGCATCTAACTCGACTCGAGTTGCAAGTCGAGTTGGACATTGCAACTCAAGTTGAGCTACTGGACACTTTCTGCCTTTGCTCGACCCTCAACTCGACTCGAGTTGCAAGTCGAGCAAGACCATGCAACTCGAGTTGGGTATTTTTCGGCCCGTTTCAACTAGTTTCAGCTCCCGACTCCATTTTGCTCCATTTTGACCTGTTTTGCACATATTTAAGCTCATTTACACATTTTTATCAATCCATACCAAATCTCTCATAATTACATAAAACTCCACCAAAAGTTACACAAATACGGATAATAACATATGAAAATTCACAAATAAAGACATTAAAACCTAGGTGAAAATGATGACGATCAACCCCCCAAACTTAAAGTGTTGCTCGTCCTCGAGCAACGAAAATGAGAAAACGAGAGGGGAAATTTTCACCTAGAGAAAGACCTAAAGAACATAAGCAACAACACATCATAAGTAACAAGACTACAAATCATATCAAGTCACACTACAACATTAAAATCATGACATAAAAAATTAACAAGTTCAAGTCTAAGAAAATTAAGAGTAATAAAGTCCCTTTCAGTCCAAACCTCACGTCGGATATCAAAATACACTCAACACTCTATGAAGTATGGTAATGTTCACTCATCAATTGATTGAACCTGACGCACCATAGGCTTGCTCACGGACTACATTCACAAGCCACAAAGGCTTCAACTAATGATCAAAAAGGTCTTTATCTTTTGGATGCAATGTTAGGCTTTTTGGTAATGGTAGGGAGATTATGGATATGAGTGACTCATTGAGTGTAAGTAATCGAAGAGATGGTCAGCTTCTTCAACTTCACGTTTCTATCTTCCTTTTTTTTCTTTTCTAATCACAAGCACTAATCATTATCATTCCTTGAATTTCTTGAGCTTCTTTTAATTTGCATGCTTCTTTTCTTTCGACTTTTGAATTTCTTGAACATATTTTTGATGATTTGCTCATTTTTCTTGTTTTGAGGTCACATGTACATTTTTGCTTGAGCTCTTTTCATCCTTTTCTTACTTGTTTACCATTTACTTTCTTCTTAAGCACAATTGATTAGAGCTATTTTCACCTAGATTTTAGTGTCTTTTTATATATATTTTCGTATTATTTTATCCGTATTTTATATGTTATTTGGTTGTGTTTTGTATTTTTATTGAAATATGTGTGAATGAGCTTAAACTTAATATTTTCACTTTTTATTGGATGCTAAACATGATAAGGAAGATGTAGGAAAAAGCGGATCTCAATTCGGAGTTGAAACGAGGAAGAACGAGCTAAAACAGTGAAGAAATGCAGGAGCCAGCACACGACCCGTGTAGCCAACACGGCCCTGTAAGAGTTGGCCGTGTGGCGACATCTAGTCACTCAACACGGGCAATTTCAGGTCGTGTCCAGTTGCACGAGTCGAGTCGGGAGCACGAGCCGTGTCGCCAACACGGCCCTGTAAGAAGGTGGCCGTGTGGCGACATCAGAAGAGCCAACACGACCACACCTGTGCCCGTGTTACAACACACGACTCGTGTTGCAGCACACGAGCCGTGTTGCATAACACGGCCCTGTAAGGCGAGGCCGTGCGGCAGCATCAGAAGACACAACACGGCCACCCCGTGGCCGTGTTACAGAGCACGACTCGTGTTGGGTATTTTCCTGCAGAAATTTCCAGATCCTTCTAGAAGCCTCTAAAGGGGTATAAATACCCCTTTATTCAACAATTGGCAGAGAATCCGAAATCCTATCATCTACACACACCTCACACACCATTTCTTCCATTTCCCACCATCATCTTCATCCACCCTCATCCATTTTGATCCATCTTCATCATCTCCATTAATTCTCCATCAAAACTTCATCCCTTCCATTGGGTGTGAGAGATCTCAAGGAATCAAGAGCTAGAGGTGGAGATCAAGAAGAATAGAAGATTCTCTTCAAGAAATTGATAGGGAAGAATCCATTCATTTTGTATTTCTTTAGATCTTAGACTATGGGTAATTGTAATGAATCATTTAATTGTTTTGTTACTTTTACTATGATAGGCTAATCCCTCTAGTGGGATTAGGAACATGAAGAGCATATTAGATTTATATTATCATGTGGATTAAATTGGTTTTTGATTTAATTGATGTTGATTTCTATTCATGGAGTTTAATTGTCTTGATGTTGTGATGGCATGGTTTGTTATTCATGAATGTTTATTGGTTTAATGGATTGTTGATCAATGGATTATTTGTGGTAATTAAATGCTATCATGATCTTCATGTAAGTATTGCTTGGAGTGAGACGGAAACGACCCTCTATAGTATTAGGAAGGCATGAATAGACATTGAGTTTGGGTTTGACCGAAAGGATACTTGAATTCAATGAGGGGAACCAATCCATTCGTTGGCCTTAGTACACAAAAAGGGAGAGTTTAGTCTAACTAGTACCTAGATGGAAGGGGTTAATGTTGGGCTTTGATCTTAAGTGCTTTTGGGAGTCCAAAATGGATCAACAACCTTTGTAACCCGAAAGGGAGCTTAGGATACAATCGTGATCACCCTTAGTCTACATCAATTGAGTTGAATTCCGTTTGTATGATAATATGAATTGAGTGTGCTTGGATGTTTCTAATCCCATGTTTTTCCATACTTGAACTTAAGCACCTATTTTCTATTCTTGTCATTCTACTTATTTGATATTGTTATTTACTTGTTACTTGTTTTAGTTGTTAATCAATCTCAAAACCCCCGATCATCTTTACAAAAACAACAATGAACATGAGCTCACGTATTTTGCTAGTACGAATATAACTCCTTATTGGATTGATAATTTTTCTTGGGATATAATACTACAACGATCGAGTATTCTTGCTCGTGAGTGCTACAAATAGGCAAACAACAATTCAAACATCAAACCTTGTAAACCATCATCTCCTCAATCACCCACACAAAGGGTATATATATAAAGCTTAAGTGGGTAATCATGGCTTGTAATGTGCTTATATCACAAGAAATAGGCTTAAAGACTCAAAGTGGTTAACTAGGGATGATGTATAAGGTAAGAAAATATATGGCAATGACTACGAAATTACAAGGATGGCCTAAGATTATTTCACTAGCCTCCACCAATCGGGCTCATTCCCATAATCCATGAGCAAGGTTTAGTTTACCAAGACCCAATCGATCCACTTATTAAGAAATTTAACCATGGATGCACGGTTGAGGCTCAAACGCTCACAAGCTTTTGCTCGGACCTTAAGGAACCTATTACACCTCAATTCATCTCAAAATTGAACAAGTTAAATAGAACATGTCACAATTTTAAAGAGTAGAGATTCTCAACATAGTTCGCCATCATGATAGAGAGTTATTTTAGTATTTTATTTCTAGTCAATAATCTCATTTAATTAGATTATTTAGTTTTCTTATTTCCTATTTCATATTCCTGCTGTTTTAGTAATTAGGGTTAGGGTTATGATTGTGGGCCTTCAACCTGTTAACCTATTTAAAGTATATGTGTTATCGTAGGGAAGTGATCAATAAGAATTATCTATTTGCAGCCTTAATTGGTTTGTGGCAGAGTTATCTATGTGGCCTTCTTTGAAGGAGCGCAGCCTTACGGCTTGTGGCGGAGAATTCATTCTCCGTGGCCCTCTCGAGGGATTACTTTTGGTGTCTTTTATTTATTTTATTTATCAAGTGTGTGCATCTCTAACAATTGGTCCGACCTGCCATCTCTCTTCCTCAATGACCAACTTTCACTCATTGACGGAAAAAGAAAGACTCGAATCTGTGGCAATGGAGAGATGTGATATAATGGAGAAGACAATAAAAAACATGGAGCAGGCTTTAATCTCGCGTATTTCCAGCATCGAGAAAAATTTTTTCTCTGAATTTGCTAGCATCCGCAAAACCATGGAGCGCCATGACGAGATGTGTAATGCCATCATGACTAAATTAGGGATCGTATTTCCAACGAGTATTACGGAATCCCCAACCCCTGCCCTGGAAATGACCACTGTGCCCCAAGCCACACCTTTGGTACCAATACCAATCCGTACTGATGCGGTGTTTGTTTACAAGGTCAAACAACCTGCCACGCAACATGGGTCAACCCTTCCTGCAACAGTGCCCGTCGCCACCACACCGGCTCTGGTTACGCCACCCACGTTGGTCAAGCTACTTCGGATGGAACTTTCACTGACTGTAGTTCCACCATCCCCATTGGTCGAGCTACCCAAGACAACACTTCCTCCTTTAGATGGTTTAGACCCGAAGGGCAGGCTTGAAATCGCAGACCAATTTTTCGTGGTTCACGACTCTCCCTTGTGTGGCCACATAGCGTTCTGCCTATTCTCTTCGCGGGTGATGGTGGGGAACTCTTAGGGTCCATCGACCCCTTCGCGAAGGAGACTCGACTTTCCCTTCCAATCACCGTTGAACCGGATGGACATGGCTAATTGCAGCCTTGGGGTCAAGGCTGTTCGGAGGGGGAGGCAGTTGATAGAGAGTTATTTTAGTATTTTATTTCTAGTCAATAATCTCCTTTAATTAGATTATTTAGTTTTCTTATTTCTTATTTCATATTCCTGTTGTTTTAGTAATTAGGGTTAGGGTTATGATTGTGGGCCTTCAGCCTGTTCAACCTATTTAAAGTATGTGTGTTATCGTAGGAAAGTGATCAATAAGAATTATCTATTTGCAACCTTAATTGGTTTGTGGCAGAGTTATCTCTGTGGCCTTCTTTGAAGGAGCGCAGCCTTAAGGCTTGTGGCGGAGAATTCATTCTCCGTGGCCCTCTCGAGGGATTACTTTTAGTGTCTTTTATTTATTTTATTTATCAAGTGTGTGCATCTCTATCACATCACTTATCACAAACAACATGTCATTACTCACATTCAAAAATGACTCACAACTTCCAGAAACGAACCACCAAACAATCCTATACAAGAATAAAAATACAAACAAAACACATGAGCAAAGACTCATCAAATAAGGAACAAAGACAACAACACACAACATGCAAAAATGACAATTCACTCATCAAAAGAAAATCAAGCACATATCCTCATCATCCAATATCATTTAAGCTCAAGATTTTGCCACCTTATTCAAAAATAAGAGAAATTAATAAAGCAAGTAAACTACCTAAATAAAGCAAGTAAACCTCCCAAGTACATGACACATGAAGTTGCATACTAATCCAAACAATCCAAATCAAATCAAGTATATGCTAAGCAACTAGAAATGATTAATAAAATGAACTCCTTGAAAAGGCATTTGGTAATGGAAATGATTGTCACAACCTTCCAGATTGCATGCACAACGAATCTCGACATTGATTTCCGGGCTCAATTCATGCTTCCACTACACTTTATTTGTGCTCAAAAACTCATCAAAACCATTAGCACAACAATTACAAGCAAATAATGAACTAGCATACACTTCAACACAACCAAACGATCCAAAATCATACCAATACTTATGAGAAATTTTTAAAATTTACCCATTTTAAAAGAAGAGATCTCAATCATCATAATAAGCACACAAGTGGTGAGTCACACCACACACTCTCCCCCCAAACTTAAATCGAAACAAGTTGAGAATTAAGTTTGCAAAAAGTGGTGGAACTTACCCTTGTAGTTTCCAACAATGATCTTCTTGTATTAAGAGATATAATATTTAATGGAAGTTGAGGATAGCTGAGGTAAGAGAAATAATATTTTAATGTATAATGGGTATGTGTATTAGTATGATGTGTGGGTCAATAGAGATGTATTAATTGTTTATTCCTCCAGATTGAAACTTACGTGTTCTCTGCCTAATGAATGAGTCTGAATACAAAAACAGGGCACCAGTTTATAACTTCCTTAAATCAAACAAAGGTGGTTGGTTTGGTTCTCGCATAAAGTGGAACTTCACCATAATTTTGAGAGAAAATTAAAAGTACTTATTATTTTTTTAGGTCGATAGTTTTTTTAACACTTGCAACTATTTCAATGATCACATCATATTTGACAGTAGGTTCCATGAATTGGAAAAATCTCATCATATTCATACAATACGATCATTTTTTTATCAATGTTGTCCCATAACTTTTGTTTTAATGATCTTATGAAATTAATTAAAGTACTCAAACCACTCATATCGTCGCACTAACAATAATATAATCACACTTTTTATTCAGAAATTAATTAAAAAATTATCGGGATGTATCAAATATTACCATGATAATAATTTTAGTATTCAAAATTAATTAAGAATGGATCAAATTATTTCGGTATTCAGAAATTAATTCAGAAATATCAGGATTGATCAAATATTTTGGAACGAGTTTCATACTGACAAGATTGAAGAGAATAAAAAATTTAAAAAATTCAGCGAAAGCAATGTGAATTGGGCGCACAAGAGACTCACTCTTGGACCATTGAGTTGGATTCTTGTTAGTAAATTATATATAAAAATTTAATATTATTAATTAAATTGAATATAAATATAAATATAATTTTTTATACATAGTTTAATATTTTTAAAATAGCACCTGACTCCCAGATTATAGGCCGTTCAAATTTTTTACTATAGAACGCTTAATCCGGACGGTTTAGAACCATATTATAGGTCGTTCAAATTTTTGAATGTAGAACGCTTTAAATCGAAAATGAAGTATTTAATAAAAGAAATTGGGTGCTGAACAAATATTGGCACACTCAATCATTTGTTCTATTCGGCCTACTTTTCCTTCTATTCGGCCTACAATCTGTTTACATTATTACAAGAACGTCTAAATATAAAAAAGAATTATATACAAATTAAATAAGAGTATATGTGATGAATTAACAATCAAAATGACATTTTTCTATTAGCAACGGAATGCTAATGGATTTATTATCTTATCACGCCTCGACCGTAGACAGAACGCGACAACCGCCAAGTTAACCATAAATTTCACAGAATGGGTGCACTCCACTCTGAAAATTTATAGAAAACGTAAGGGTTGCTATCAATTACCTGTAGGACAGAATAACTGATGATAACGAGTACTACCCGAGGACATCATTTTCATAACATACCACCAAAGATTTACAAAGGAACAAAATACAATGATGTAACTCGGTCTGAAGAAAATATACACAAGCGATATAATATCGCTAAAGCAAAAAAAAACATCAAGGGGTACCAGATATGAACTATACAATCTCGCCAATGGATCCGTCAATTTATACACAAAAAGAAGAGTACCCAAGCACTGATCGGATGACGAGCAAAAGATAGGAAAACCTCCAACCAAAAGATATCAACCGCCTGAAAAGGAAAGGAATGGTGGGGGTGAGCAAAACCACTAGCTCAGTGAGGTGATAAGCCGATCACGCCAACCCTTATACGAAGTATGTACTCACGTTCATGACTTATAACTTAAAATCCAATATTTGCGTTCCACATCAAGTATTTCTTACACAATATACAAATTAATGAAAATAAAACCTCTATACGCATTTAAAAAATAACACATTTAGTTCAAACAACATGTTAACACATAAAAGACGCGTGGGTAGCCAATATCTTCCTCGAACTGAGCTCTCCGTCGAGAGTCAGTCCGAGCCCATCACCGTTACTCTAGACAAAATGAAGGTTAATGCTCTTTCTCAACTTATACCAAGTACCACAATTTAATATCAATGAGATCCTTGAAATGATAAAACATGTAAACATATATAACATGCGTGTCCCACACCGGTGACATTGACTGAGCCTATAATAGGCTGATCCATCTAACGATCACCTTCCAGAGTATCAATATTTGGCAAATGGACAGGTGCCTCGTTAGATCTAACTCACCCAGGTTTTCCAAGCCACGGGCGATTAGTTTGTCACTCTAACTCACCCGAACCGCGGCTATTCGGGCTACTTAATCAATGTCGCTCCAACTCACCCGAACCGTGATCAATTCGGGCTACTTAACCTTGGTACCAGGTATGCATATAAATCATCAAATGCATAATAACTCAAGTCACAAGATTATCAATAGATTAATCCTCAAATACTTCACAACAAATAATATCATATATCGAGCCAGCAAGGCTCTATAAATTAAAACAAATAATACCCATAATACATGGCTGACAGGACTCTATATGAAATAATATAAGATAATCAATGGACCATATCATGCCAATCAGGTTCAACCTAGAGCAATTGAGCCAATCAGCCTCTTTACCACATAACACATCACCAAGTAATTTTCTTATCAAGTAAGTAAACAAAATGAATGCAAACTTATCAAGGGTCCACACTTCCCACAAGAGAAGGCATTCCCGAATTATCAACTCACAAGAAAATGATTAACTCTCTCCAAAATCTGAAGTTATTCCCTTGCCCTTCGACGATTGATCTTTACCTAAAAAGTAGATAAGCAAATTAATACAAATCAATATACATAGGAGTTGATATTAAATAAAGGGCAGCTCGTAACTCCTCAACACCAACTCTGAGTCTCACATAGCCCGGTTCATATCATTTCTCAAACAAAACGATAGGAAATAAATTTGAATTTGACATAACAAATTCTGAAAATTTTCAGCCTGCGGCAGTTCACGAAAAAAATCATAACTAATTGTATATAACTCGAATTGAGGCGTTTCAAGTGGCTACGGAAAGCTAACAAACTCAGCTACATACAGAAATTGAGTTTGCAAATTTCTGATGGCAATAGATATGCCAAAATCAGTTCGGACAGTGGCTGCGAATCACCTAGAGGCAGTTTACGAAAAATTTCATAACTAATTGTAGAAAAATCGGATTGAGGTATTTCAAGTGGCTACGGAAAGCTAACGAATCCAGCTATGTATAGAAATTAAGTTTGCAACTTTCTAAGATCAATAGCTATGTCGAAAGTAGGTCGAACAGAAACATACGAATTTCCCTTTACTAGGAAGAAACCCAACAAAATCACAAAATCATGGAGAAAGGAAGCTTAATTGACATATTACTTACCTTAACACACTTATACACCAACTAAAATGAGAGTTGTATGGGAGAATTTGATCACAAGGGTTTCTCCTCTTCCTTTCTCTTCTTTCCCCCTCTTGGATGTTCTAGAAGCCCTTTCTTATTTCTTATCTTCCTTTCTCCTTTTTATTCTATTTTTGACATATATTGTTGGGGCTATTGATGGGCTGGGCTTATTAATAGATTAAGCCATTTAAGTGAGTTAGACTTTGGGCCAAAAATAAATATATAAATTTTGGGCTCTAAAAGCAAATTCTAGTTGGGCTAATAATAATAAAATAGATTTTGGGCTCTAAAAACAAATTCTAGTTTAGGGCTGATATATTATAAGGTTTGGGCTAAAGATAAATAAATTATTTTGGGCTTTTAAAAGTTGAGGCAAGATATTATATATCTATTAGCAATAGATACTAAATATAATATTATAATTCCATACACTTTTAAACCACAAACTCTATTCCTCACTCACCCACTCACTGTCGGACCACCACCAGCCGATAGCTGGATCGCCGCCGGCGGAGGCCCAGTTGTTGGGTTCGCAATCTCATAATCGACCTCTATTTGTGACTGGTTACACTAAAGTGGTGGATGATATGCTAATTGTTAGCCCTGATCTTGAATATGTTAAGCTTGTTCAAAAGAGTCTATGTGATAATTTTGATATGAAAGATCTTGGAGATGCTACATTTTAATAAAAAAGAATATTCGAATTAATAAAAAGAAATAGTGGTATAATGAATTATTTGATGAAAAATTCATAACATTTGCCTTATTATTTAATGTGTAGTGGATAGTTGTATTAGTGGAAGTGTGGCCCCATATTTTAGTTGTATTAGTGGGTGTGTTTGGGTCTCATGTGTGTAAAAAAAGAATCATCACTCAAATAAAGGAAATGTTTGGCTCAGTTTTCTTGGACCTGATAAAGTAGGAAAGAGAAAAATAGCAGTCTCAGTGGCTGAGATAATGTTCGGTGGAAAGGATAATGATACCTTTAGGAGAATAATTGAACACAAAAAGAAAAAAACATTAGAGAGAGAAAAAAAGGAGACCTTTTGCTTACCAATATTTAGATATATATTATCATATTGATTATTTTAGTTAATACCTTCTGCATTGGGTGTTCGATATGTCGTTTTACATGTGATTTTTACTCTTCTTCTCCGCTGAAAAAAAAATCCCATTTACCACATGAACATGCTCAAATTTTAATTTTTTTTCTTTTTAAATTTAATCATTTTTATTCTTCTTTATGCTAAATACATGTGTTAGTGGGTAGTTAATTATTTTTTATTTTTTATTAATTAATATTATTAATGGTTGTGAAGTAGGTATCAATCCACGAAGCTATGATCTCTCTACCGGGATAAACCAGCATGAGACCAGAAGCATAAGCATAATGAATGTCATTGATAAATAGAGTCAGTTTTAGAATACTCCCTTTGTCCCGTTTCAATGTTTACGTTTCTATTTTGCGTCTCTCATTCAATATTTACGTTTTCCTTTTTGAAATATGAGGCACATCTAAAAGGTAGATCTAAGAGATAATATTTGAATTGATTTTTTCTTCTTGAAGAATCAAATTTTAAGATGTAAATTGATTCTTTTTTTCATGAAAAGCACATTTATCAATTACTGTAGTAAATATTTTTTCCATAGTTTTTTATTTTTAATTTTGGTTTTGAAAATCAAATTTTAATTTTAAAACCCATGGGGGTGTTCTTTTTTCTATGATAAATGGTCAAAACTTCATCTGGGTTCGAATCCTACTGAGAGGTCTACTAGAGATTCGAAATTATTGAAGAAACAACCCAATATTAGGATGTTTTGAGGTGTAGGATATGGTGTTTGATGCGGAGTTCAAGTATGTCTTGAACACTAAAATGGCGAAGAAAAATCTTTTTGGGAAAAGGGGTGAGCTTTTATTATTTTAGTTTTAAAGACTATTATAGCACCGTACCTTGACAGCCAATCCATACCCAATATGATATCATAATCATTCATACTTAACATAATTAAATTACTAAGGAGTTGTCTTCCTTCAATAGGAATAACACAATCTCACAGAAGTTGATTAGTTTGCTTTGATTCATCGGAAGGTATCATCACCTCATAATTAGCTTCTATCAAGTTAAGTGTTCCACCCAACTTCCTCACATACTCAGTGGATACAAATGAATGTATTGCTCCAGAATCAAATAACACATATGTAGAAGTGCCAAAAATAGAAAACTTACCCGTGACAACTGAGAGATTCACATCTGCCTCCTCCCGCGTCAAAGTATACACCCTAGCTGGAGCTCTTCCTTGCTGTGCCTGCTTCCCTTTCTTAGGACAAGTGGTAGTCACATGCCCTTTCTCCCCGCATGTGTAACACGTTCTAGGAGGAATTTGACACTCTCCACCATGTGATCTAAGAAAATTAGAACATATAGGTAGTGGCAGCGCCGGTGACACCTTACCCTGATCGAACTTGGGATACTTATTTGGTTCTTCTTGTCTCTGTCCTTGCTCCACTCGAACATTAGGTTTCGGCCTCTGAAATGGCATCAGTCTTTTATTATCTCTCCCAAACAGTTGCACTGGTTTCTGCTGAAATTGACATCTTATAGCCTACGCTTGTCTGATCCTCATCTCCGCTTGCTCAGCAATTTGGGCCCTTTCTGCAACTTGTGAGTATGTTGCTCCATGCAGTCCCGCCATACTCACATCTCTTTAAAGTTTAGGCCTTGAGCCTTCCACAAATCTCTCCACTTTCAGTGCCTCCGTACTCACCATATGTTTAGCAAACCTCGACAATTGTTCAAACTTACGAAGGTAATCTGTGACTGACATACCGCCCTGCTTCAGTTGTATAAACTCGTTCATCTTCATTGCTCTCACTGGTGTCGTAAAGTACTTGTTTCTGAAAAGCTCCTTAAACCTTTTCCAGGTCATAGTTGTGACGTCCTCAATACTTTTAATGGTATCCCACCAGTGGTCTGCACTTCCTCGTAACATGAAAGAAGCACACAACACTCTGTCCTCATCTGCAATTCTACTATATTGAAATATGTTTTCCAGCGTGCGTAACCAATCCTCTGCATCTGTGGGGTGTGCTGCATCCTCAAATATTGGAGGGCTCAGCTTTCGAAACCTATCACAAACCATTTTCACACGTTCTACTTGACATCTATCTTGATTTGCATTACCCTCTGGTTATCCATCCATATCTCTTTGCTGAATCAGTTGTTGTATCTGTTGGGACTGGCGCTCTACCAGTTCCATCAGTCGAGTAATCACCACATCACGATTATTCCCTTCAGGAGGTGCTGCTTGCTCAGCAGTCATATCCCCTTCAGAATATTCACTTGTAGCCCTTACCATTTTGTCTACTAACTACGCTTCCTACACCACATGGCCAATATAATTTATAAGACACATAACAACACAGAATGAAAATAACACTTACACGCAAAGCTGCGCTCCCAAGGAATGAGCTCATACACATAGACAGTCTGCAGGACCCAAGTCGTGCTCTGATACCACTCTGACACGACCCACCTTACATAACTTATAATTCAAATACTATTTAACATAAATATCATCATTATAAAAACCTGCATATAAAATTTTTTTCCACATAAAGTATTTATAACCAAAATCATCACACCAGTTCAACATACGTAACTGATTTCTGACACCACCTTAATCCAGACAAACTCGTGACAATACTTATTATATTACATAACAGAAAATCAGCGGAAACAAAATAAACCCATGGCCTAGCCCAACAGGTCGTCACCTATGTACATCAGCTCAAAACCCTGTAGGAGCTCCACAGCTTGCACAGTCACATCACAAACTCAATCATCAACAGGCTCACCTATATTGCATAAACTAGTGAGACAAAAATCTCAGTAAGTAGAAATCATGCATGTTAGTGCATGAAAATGCATTTAGTTCTCTATCGTCTATTTCCTAATCTCTCTAGTTGATCTCTTTTATTTTGAAAATTGTTCACGTTTCGGGATCCCCACGACACACTTATGATATGCACCCCAAATGAGCTCAATAGACACACTTAGTGTCGGATCGATTCCGATCCCTGAATATAACACCGAGAATGATTTTTCTGAACTCTAGCAGAGTATTGGGGATGATTTTTCTGAACCCCTAATAAAGTGTCGGGAATGATTTTCCGAACCCTGACAGAGATGCATATATAGTGGCTGCACACACCATTAGTATCTTATTAATTTTGAGGAAAATATTTTTCATGTTTATGCATGGTATGCACCCAGAACAATTAAATGTGCATCATAAACCATTTACAATATCAATATCAACATTTAAACACAATAAATTAACAACTTAATTTCAATTCACACAAATCCACTTCTGAAATAACAACTTCACCTCAATCACATAGATCCATTTATAGAATAACCACTTCACCTTGGATCACACGTATCTCTTTTTGGAATAACAACTTCATCTTGGATCCCATAGATCCTTATAACCAATATCTTCTCAAGCCATACAAATATATTTTCAACAGTTTCCAATCACACAGATCTATATAGGATAATGATATTATTTCAAATCGTATAGATCCACAACTTGTATTGCAAATTTATCACCAATAATTTACAAATAATATTGTTGAATATGAACCCTACTTTCCCCAAATCACATAAATCCCCAACTTGTATCACAAATTAATCTCCAAATAATTCATAACGTAATTAAACTAATCACAAATAGCACATAACATAATTATCACATATTAATCACAAATAATTCACAAACAGCATGTTTATGCATTGAAGTTGGACTTCTACTTACCTGAACTCCGACAATAATAATACTATAGATCGCGTGAAGAACTATCACTAATCTCCTATCTCCCGTCCCGGCACTGGCATGAACTCCTTCCTTTCCCTCTTTCTCTATCTCTTTTTCCCCTCTCTCTTTATTTTTTTTACTGAACTTCTGCTTCGCAACTCACCCCAATTAGGGGTTTGTATATATAGAAGGTGCTGGACGGAGGTAATAATCACCACCGCCCTAACTCTTATTCTTATTTATTAAATTTAGTAAATTATTATTATTATTATTATTATTATACTTACTATTAATAGTAAGTACTATATTATTATTATTATTATTATTATTATTCATTACGAATATACGTGCAATACTTAATAGCTAAGATATAATACATACGTGTACATTTTTCTACCCACTATTATTCTTACGAGAACACGTGTGATACTTAATAATTAAGAAATAATATATTTATTCACATAAAATAATTTACTCATATATTCAAATTAATGCACGTAATTATTTATGCACACATATATTCACATATTGTCATCATTTTATCAAGGATGTCTCAATTAAAATGTAAAGATAAATAAAATGTAAAATAAATTATCACATAATTACCACATTATTATCACATAATTACCACATAATTATAAAATGCACATAACACAAATTAAATTATATTGGCACATAAGTAGTGAGAAGCTCGGGTATCACATCCTCCCCACCTTATAAAAATTTCATCCTCGAAATTTACTTACCTGAAGAGGTCTGGATATTTAGTCATCATCTCATCTTCTCTTTCCCAAGTAGCCTCCTCAACTAGTTGGTTCCTCCATAATACCTTTACTAATGGTATTTCTTTATTTCTGAGCTTCTTCACTTCTCACCACAAGATCTCAACTGGTACTTCCTCATAACTCAAATCTTCTTTCAACTCAACTGGTTCCTGTCTGAGAACATGAGATGGATTTGGAACATACTTCCTCAACACAGACACATGAAACGCGTCATGTACTCTAGACATCGATGCTGGTAACTCCAACTTATAGGCAACGCTGCCAACTCTCTCAATGATAGTGAACGGACCAACATATCTTGGACTGAGTTTCCCTTTCCTTCCAAACTGCATTATCCCCTTCATTGGAGATACTTTCAAGAATACCTGATCACCTACTTCAAATTCCAATTCTCTCCTCCGTTTGTCTGCATAACTCTTCTGCCAATCTTGAGCAACTTTCATCTTCTCTCGTATACGGGTAACCGCTTCTGACATTTCACGAATCAAGTCTGGATCTAAAAGTTTCCTTTCTCCAACTTCATCCCAATGTACTGGAGATCTACACTTTCTCCCGTACAATGCTTCATATGGAGCCATCCCGATAGTAGACTGATAACTATTGTTGTACGAGAACTCTATCAAAGGCAAAAATTTACTCCACTGACCTTGAAAATTTCCCCTCTCGTTTTTTCATTTTCGTTGCTCGAGGACGAGCAACACTTTAAGTTTGGGGGGTTGATCGTTGTCATTTTCACCTATATTTTAGTGTCTTTATTTGTGAATTTTCATATATTATTATCCGTATTTGTGTAACTTTTGGTGGAGTTTCATGTAATTATGAGAGATTTGGTATGGATTGATAAAAATATGTAAATGAGCTTAAATATGTACAAAACAGGTCAAAAATAGAGCAAAACGGAATCGGGAGCTGAAACGAGCTGAAACGGGCCAAAAAACACCCAACTCGAGTTGCATAGTCTTACTCGACTTGCAATTCGAGTCGAGTTGAGGGTCGAGCAAAGGTAGAAAGTGTCCAGTAGCTCAACTTGAGTTGCAATGTCCAACTCGACTTGCAACTCGAGTCGAGTTAGATGCTGAGGAAAGTCAAGCTTCTAACACGAGTAGACAGGCGAGAGCTCGAGTTATCTTACTTGAGTCGAGCTGGGATCAGGGTAAGTCGAGCAGCAAGTCGAGCTGGGGCAGAGCGGCGTCCAAAATCATCCAGTGAGCTAACTCGAGTTGTAAGGTCCAACTCAACTTGCAACTCGAGTCGAGCTAGGGTCGAAAAACTATCCAGTTTGCAGAGCCACGCAACTCGACTTGACAGACAGTAGCTCGAGTTGGCTACTCGAGTCGAGCTGCACTCAAAAATCTGAGAAATTCAGGAAGTTTCTAGAAGCTTCCAGGCAGTATAAATACATGTTTTGATCATAAAATTCAGGAGGAATCATTTGGGATCAGTTTCCACACACACTAAACACCTAAATCACACACATTAATCTCCATCTCTTCCACCCTTCACTTCATCCATCCAATCCACTTGATCTTCTCAAATACATCCATTTTTCCATCAATCCACCAATCTAAGAAGAGGAAATCATCTTTGGTTGAAGAATTTGGCATGATCAAGAAGGTGGAAGTTCACCATCAAAGGGGAGCCAACTCATCTTCATTTTGTTATTTTCTTCATTATTTGGCTCAATTGGAGCATGCTATAGATTGTATTGATTTTACTATGATATGTAGTGGCTAGTCCTCATGTGAGGCTAGCAATATGATTGGTTAGGTATTATGTAGATTTTGCACACCACATGTTTGATGAAATGATTTTTATGAATATTTTCTATCATGAATGCTTATTCTCATTTTATGTATGATTTATGTGATTAAATTCTCTATTCATAGTGTTAGGATGACCATTCCAATATTATGTTTAGTGGTTTAATTGAATCATTGATTGTATGAGATGACTTAGTTAGTATGAGAAGAGGTAAGACATACCCTTCAAGTGCTTAGAACCTCATGATAGAACATTAGTAATGAACTAGTGATGGGAACCCACTTATGATCATAGTACCTTCATGGGAATTGAGAGTAAGAACAATCCTAGGAGATTTAAACTTGTAAAAGAGTTGAGAACCTAATCACCTTGGCCATAGGGGTTAGGGGTACAAACGTGATTGCCCTTAATATCATAACATGAAAACCATCAATGCATGTGTGTGTGTGAGTCTATATATACCTTACCATGAATGTTGCTTGCCTTACATACTTCTTAGATTGTTCACCTTCACCCATCATTCATCTCATTTGTACATGTTCTATCTTTAATTGCTTTCCTAGTTGTTAGTTTGTAGTATAATCAACCCCTCTTTTATTGATTCGTCCTACTAGAGTGAAGCACTTCTCAAACACGGCTACCCACTTTCGCCCTTGAGTTCGATATCTTATAAATTTTGCACTTAGTCACTTATGTGCTACACACGATAGAGTACACTTGCTCTAAATCAATTTAACCAAAATTGAAACCAAGTTCATCAAGTCAAACATAAATGTTATGGAGAACTTATTTTTTAGACAAAATTGTAAAAGCACAATTTATATTTAAGTTATTGAGTTTGAATCTTAAAATGAAGAAGTTTTTCCATGTATTGTATGTCTGTTGCTCACCAGCAAGAATTATACCATTGTTTAATTTCAAGATTACTCTATTTTTCAACAATGCACCCCCAATTACTTCTATACATTTATAAGGTTCCAAAATAGAAATAAAATCCTTATTGAGTAAAATTTATGGGAGATGTGGAGAAATTTTCAACTTCATCATTTCGTCCTCAAATGGAATGTGCATAGAGATTGAGGTTGGTATTTCTGAAGAATACAAGGACTATCAATTTATAGTTGTCAGTTTTTACCAGTTTGTTTTTGTAAGGATTTTTGTTTTGTTTGTTTTTATAAGTCGACTTAGATATGAAGGAGACTGATCTTTCAGTTACCCATACAACGTTATGATCACAATGACAATGTATGATATTTGTGTCATGGAAAATCCGTTTAGCTGAAACTTCTGTAAAATGTTGGATCACAATAGATGACAAGTACTCATGATATGAAACTTCCTATTTTTTTACTCTCCGCTTTCTTTTTGTTTTGAGAAATTTCTGTTACTGGTTTTGTCTAATTGAGGCTGCCAGTTTGGATGTGTATTTAAGTTATTAATTGAAATTTGTAAGTTTCTTGTTGGAGAACTATGACAAAGATATGTGTTCTTTGAATTTTTTACGGAAAGCATTAACAATGTAGTGTTTTGGTTGTTTGGATTCTGTGTTCATCTTTCCATTAACATTATTTTTGGATTTGATGATTTACTATCACAGTCATATGTAACTAAAGTTGAGCCCCTTTATTCTACTAAAAAATTGGTATGTTTGTGATCAACTGATTCACAGTAATTTTATGCACACACGAATGAATTCAACAAATACTCGTGTTTCATCATTAAGTCTATTTTGTTGGCTACCATGCCTTCTTGTAATGCTAAGTATTGTTTGCTATTTTATAGTACTAAAAGTATCTGAACAGTATCTATTTGTTTCCACTTTTCTGCTGTGTAGATTTTAAGCCTCCGAATCCGAGAAGGAAGATTCTCATGTCAGCAGGAGCAGCTTCGTGTATATTAACCACACAAACTCAAAGGAAAAAGGTCAGAAAGAAACTGGAACTTTCTTAACATTTGGACTTAATTCTAGGCTATACCTTTACACTGTAATTTTACTGCTGCTTAATCATCAAATTTTGTTCTCCCTTGTGCAAGCTGCTACTTCACTGCTCAAGGCCGAGGGAAAACCGACACCAAGAACCGCAAACATGGGTCACAACAAGCAGAGGCGATTCAAGAAAGACAATCACCGTCATCATTCCCATGGATCATCTAATCAACTCCACAAGTAAGCTGTCTTATTTCTCTGATTCCAACTCCATGGATAAAATGTTTTGTTGTCCTTGAAACCGGCTTTAGCAGCAGCTCAAGTGGAAGACGAGCAAATGTGCTCTGCCGTGCAGCTTGCTATGTGGGTATGAGTCTGCTTGTTTTACTGTATTCAGATGAAATTCCTTTGTCAGTTAGAATAAAATGGACACCATTTGGGTGATGGCATGTGCGTTGCTTTCCTTGTTCTGATTGTTTTTTGTGGGTTCAGGATTTTGGACAGTGTGATGCAAAGAGGTGTACAGCTAGGGCGTAAGCTGTCAAGAATTGGATTGTTGAAGGAAAGTATAGACTGTCTGACTTGTTATTTCTTTCAGCCAAAAAAAAAATTAAATTGAAGTTTAACAATTTTGCAGGAATTGGATGTTTATAGTGGATTTGGAGGAATTGATTTGAGGTATCTAAACTAAAGATTTCAATTAGATACACTTCTGATGTGTGTGTGTGTGTATTTTTTCTTTTTTCTACTGTAATATTGTATCTTCTTTGTGATATTGATGATTAATCTGTTCATTATTCACAGATGTCTTTTTTGCATATGGCATTAAAGAAAAGATGAAACGAATTTTAAATGGTTCCGACTTTGTTGGAAGAAAATATAAGCATGTTTCTTTAATTATGAAAGCAATACATGAAGTTGAAAAAGTCTTCTTCAGCACCTTTAACAAAATTGGTTTTAGAGCTTTATTGTAGTGTAGCTCTTATTCATTACTAAAGAGACACAACTTTGGACAAGGTAGTTAACTCTGAAATATGAATTTGCTGGTTAAAATTAGGTGTCGTAATGCAAATCATCACGTCTGTCTAATATTATTTTTTCTTCAGTTCTTGATTTTCTTGTTTTAATGCATTTTGACATTGTTTAGAGGCGTTTGAATTTGTTTTCATTCAAAACATGAAGCACATGAAACAAGATTGCCTTTAACCACATGTTTTGGGCACAACATGTGCACATGAGCACAAGCTATGACATAGGGTTTGTTTTGAATGTTTATTTTCAAAAAGCAAAAAAAAAAAAAAAATATATATATATATATATATAATGTAAACCATTTCCTATTTTATGTTAATATTTGTCAATTGTGTATTAAATTAAACAATTGATCCCATTTACAACACAAAATATATCTGCTTTGTTCGGGCTAGCACCTCAACAATGAGGTGCCATTTACATAGTTATTATTATTAAAAAAAAAACATGTCCTATGAATATAATTCTAATAAAAGGCTAAATTCACTTTATTGCGAGTTTAATTTTTGTGACACCACAATTAATCTCAAATTTAATAAGTATTAATTAAATTTTTTTTTTAAAAAAGTATACATTTTAATTAATAAAAGTACAATATTTTGTTCTAAAGGGTATATACTTTTCATTAATATTTTTATTATTTTCAAAAAATAAAAGGTACACGTCTCTATACTAAAGGATATACAATTTAATATTAAAAAGTATGGGCGCACTGATCGTAAATTTTGTTTACGTGTATTTAATACTAAAAGGTATGGGTGCACTGATCGTAAATTTTGCTTACGGTTTATAGAGCAAGAATACTCTACCGTTGTGTAAAACGAATGATCAAGAAATAAAATATCGAACCCCAAGGAATTAGAGTTAAACAAGATACACACTAAATAATTAAGACATAAAAATATTTTCAAGAGTTGGAATTAATAACTAATATTGCAGAAAAATAAATAGCAAATAAAATAAATAAATAAATAAAAGTCACACTCAATCACATGTGTTTCAAGAGACATGAACAAGATAGTTCTAGAAAAATCCAATTTATCATGTGAAATAAGATAAATAGACAAAAGAATCAAATTATGCAGAATTTTATAGGAATTGTCACTTAAGTATGCTAAACCACTCATGGACAACTGAGATTTAACAATCCTTATTCGCTATATAGACGATTCACATGCAAAATTCCATATAGGCTAGTGCAAAAGATATATCCTTTCTAGGTACTAAAGGAATTTGATTAGTGCTTCCTTACCTTATTTCTCTTTAACAATGGTCATGCAAAGATAATAAGGTATCATATATTGATGGTCAAACAATCAAATGTTATATATTGGTCAATCCCCTTTAACGGTCAAGAAACAAACAAATATAATCATGCAACACATTCAAATCTCAATCATACATCAATCAAGGGTAATATCATTAATATATTATTGACAATAAAATTAAGAAAATGTCAATAAGGAATAAATATTCAGCAAAAATCATCACACGTCTAAAATCTTAAATCAACATAATAAACTTTCAAAACCTAAAACTATCAAGAGGAAACTAGCCCATGATGTTACAAGCAACAACCATTGTAAAGTTGTTCTTACCCATAAGTCTATGAATCAACAATATAAGAAATAAAAGATAGAAGAAAAACCCTTGTCGCGTAATTCTCCGTCTTCTATTTCCGTCTTGATGATCCTCCTTCGTTCTCCTTCTCAAGCAGCAAACACCGTGACTGAGTGTGAAGGGTGATAGATGAAAGGCGGGTGAAAGATAAAGATATGAGAGGTGGAAGTGCGTGAGGCGTGAACTGGATCGTGTATGATCTCGGTTCTTGCTTCTCGTCGAAGGTATGATGTAAAAATATGAGTGAGTTGAACTTTGCTTATTTGTCATTCATGGCCCACTTATGAAAATTGAAATCTTCTTAACCAGCATGGCCATTGTACATTTGCTCAATTTCCAATTCTCTGCATGGCCCCTTCAAACCATTTGCTGGCAAACGTACGTCTCAATTTCTAGTAGGTCGCGGCTGTCTACACCTACCGTTTTAACGAATACGTCAATTACTTAATACACCATCTCAAATTATATATACACCCACCACACTTTTACAATTATTTAAATGTAGAAAAGTGAGAGAATAAAGAAAATATATATGGATTGATTATCCTCTCATTTTCATCTGCCATTAATTATACTTGGATTGATTCTTCCTCTTTTCTCTTCTTCCTCTTTCCTGTTCTTCCTTCCCTCTCTTCCTCAGTAGCTTTTTCTTTTCTCTTTAGTTGTTTGTGTTGTGGAGAAGATGGGTGGGTGTACGTGAAATGTTTGGATAGTGTATTATGTAATATTTTTTATTTTAAATGATTTAGATGATTGGGTAGGTATTTTAATTAATTTTTATTTATTTTATATGTAAAGGGGTATAATTATAAAAGTGAGGTGGTTGTATATATAATTTGAGATGGTGTATTTAGTAATAGGCGTATTCGTTAAAACAGTGGGTGTGGATAGTCGTGGCATTTCCAATATTATCAATTTCATTCTAAAACAAGTTTAAAATCTGCAAAATCTCAACAATCCCGTGAAGTCATTGATAATACTTATGAAATTAAGCAATAAACTTCACGAACAAGGCTAAAATTATGAAATAATCACATGAAACCAACCAATAAAAAGCGCGAATTTTCGAGCTGAACACGCACGGTGTACCCTCGAGGACACCCAAGTTTTTGTCATAAAATGTACACCACATGGTCCATCATTTCCCTCTAATATAACTACACTACACATATAATAATAATACTCCTTAATCTACGTGTAAAAAGTAAACGATTACCTTCTAAGTGGTCAAAGGGAGTATATTTTTAATAATTATTAAAAAAATAGTGATAAATACATAAATTTATTTTAAGATTCGACTTTTGTTTTGTAAATAAAATTTATCTTTTTTTTTATCACAAATATTTGTGTACCCTTCCAATCCTATATACATATTTCAATTAAGAGGACTACATGGTTTACCCAAACTAACTCATTTTTTATTAGTCAAATTTACAAGTAATTTTATTAATTTTTTTTATGATTGCTCTTTTTTTTTTCAAAAAATAATACATATTAAATTATTGATAGGTTTTGTATGAGACCGTCTCACGTGAGACCATTTTACACTTTTTAAAATAATTATCACTTACCCAATAAAACATTATCACTTTTATTATAAAATGTTATCACTTTTCATTTATACTATAAATTGTTATGAAATAACATTATCATTTTTTCATTAATTTAAAGTTATCATTTTCTAACTGTTTTACATAAGTCCTTACGTGAAACGACATTTTGGATTTATAGGTTAAGGCATAATTGTAATTATATTTTTTTTAAATTTAAATTTAGAATGAGGTTCAATTAAAGGTTGAGATTTTATAAATGCACCTCCAAGTTAAACTCTTAATTTTGTTATGATTTATTTTAAAGTTTTTTTTTTATATTTTTAATGTTTCATCATAATTTTTGGTATTTTCCTTTTATTGTTTTTCTAATGTTTTTTTTAAGAACTAATGTTGGTTTTTTTTTCTTATTTGGTAAATTAAAGTTATCATTTTCTATTTCTTTAGATTAAAAAATACTCCCTCGTGATAGGTACGTATTTATTTTTGCACATGGATTTTGAGTATATTAATTAAATTGAATATAATATTTTAAATTTTAATGGATAGTTGTATTAGTATTGAATATGGGTGCAGTGAGTTGAGTATAATAATACTCTTTTGTCCAAAGAATACCTGCACACCTTTTATTTTAGTCTGTCCAAGAATACTTGCACACCCTAAATATGGAAATAATACACAATATCAATAATAACTTTATAATACTACAATATTACAAAAATAACACATTATTTTTATACACAATCTAGTCAAAGTCAATAATATCATACCCTTTATTCTATTCAATTACCCAAAATACCCTTCTCTTTATTACATCATTACAACAAAAAGATACTTTTCTTAAACAACGTGTCACTAAATACGTGCATGTATTCTGGGACGAATGGAGTATTATTTTGTGGGTTATATCAACACACAAAAAAAATGGACACAGTGTATTGTGACGAACCAAAATAATAAAATGAAGACGTATCAAGGAGGACGGAGAGAGCATATATATTACTAATATTTTTATGAAATAATTACTATTTAATACACAATTACTACATATAATTATTATTAGATTTATCATTTTAAATAAATTATTTGTGAGTACAAAAATAAAAGGTTGAAATACCTATTATAACTTTAAGCAAAATAAATCCCATCAACATAACTGTTCTACTTTCCACGCTTTTGTAGTTTGAGAAATGAAAATTTTCCTTAATCCAACAAAATACTAGGTCCAATTTCCATCACATTTCAATTTGATAGATGAAAACTTTCATCAATTATTTTTTAAAGCACTACCAATTTCACTTTGCTATGTTAATAGTGAATTTAACGAACCATGTTAACTAGATTTCCTTAAAATTTCTTTAAAACTTCTAAATTCAGTAATAAACGTTAATTCGGTATAGGCAGTATAATACACTTGAATCTTAAATGTGTACGTATTTCAAAAATTTTTGAACTGAATAGTCCTTAATAAGAAGATAATTTACTCTTTTGTATTTAAAATTTTTCATTATCTTGATCTTAGCTATCGAACACTTTATTTAGAAAAATAAAAAAAATCATGACTTTTATATTAGAGGACCGAACGAAAGGTATTTGTTCCTCCACCAAACACAACTACTAAAAGGTTTAGAAAAAAGATAAAGTTATCCATATACTCCTAAGCCAAATTTACATTTTTACCATTTTGCTTGTTTACTTTTAAAAAATTGTAAATTTTTATAAAATTGAATATCGAACCTGAAAAAAAAAAGTGAAAACAAAGTCATGTGTCTAGTGGTAATTATTCTTGACCTCTAAAAATTCCCCAAACAAGCACTCCTTACGATTTTTTAGCAATATACATTGCTAATATAACTAGTCAAGGGAATAATTAAGAACTCAATAAGTTACCTTTTCTTTTTTCTTTTAATAGGCTGATGGAATTTATAAGGTTAATTGAAAAAAAATTATAAAATTTCCACCTATTGCAAATTAATCTTCACTTTTTAGAAATTGTAAAAAAACGCACCACATTTAAGTCTTGTTGCAAAATAAACCCAATTTGTAACTAAAAGTAGGGTTTTTAGGTTTATTTTGCAACAATACTTAAAGATGGTGATTTTTTTATTTTTGCAATTTTTCAAAAGTGAGAATTAATTTACAATAGATGTAAAGTTCGTGATTTTTTTTGCAATTAATCCAATTTATGATGATAATAATTAAAAAAAAGTTAATGTAAGATCCATTTAGCATCCGGGTAGGGATGTAAACGGGTGGGGTAGGGTACGGGTTGGACAAATTCACATACTACCCGCTACCATATTTACCCTATTCTTACCCTACTCTATTACCCTAAAATTGAACATCGGGTAGGGTACGGGTATACCCTTCGGGTATGCGGATAATCCATGGGTAAATGGGTACCCGCAATTATAAAATATTATATGAATATCCGTCGTTTCTCAAACTTGTTCAATCCTATCCGTATTGAAATTAAAAAGTTTTTTTAAGTATAAATATAAATTTGGAATTAAATAATGTACTTAAATATTACTATTAATTAAAAACTAAATAAATGATGCAAATACGTAATTTTAAAATTAAATAATATATATATATATATATATATATAATTTTTGAAAGTAGGAATATAATATATACATACATAATTAGAAATATATAATATTATAATATAAATAAAAATAAATATATTACTTGGACATAATTAATTAAAAATTAAATAATGTAAATATGAATATATAAATATGTAATGTAATTAAAAATGTATAACATAATATAATATATATATAGTATTATATAAATATAATATGTTAATATATAGTATTGGGTAAACGGATCGGGTATCGGGTCTGGAAAACGGTATAAAAGGAGAATCCATACCCCCACCTTACCCGCAAAATTTTTATCGGGTTTGGGTATTATTCTACCCGTACCCACCACATCGGGTACCCGCGGATAACCCGACCCTACTGATAAAATTGACATCCCTAGTTAATAGCCGAACCCATTGCTATAATGTGTTGAACCTTTTGAGGAGCGATTTCTTAAAAGCGTTATAGCAGAAGACAAGCCCTCAACAAACAAAGCAGCTCTCTGCAACTGCAAATCGCGAATGAGAATGTTGAGAGCTTCGTCTCTTCGTCTCTCCCCCTTTCTCTTTTGTTCTCCTTCACCTACCTCCGCTATACTACCTGCCATTATTCATGCCAACAACTCTTTTCTACCCCTGCTTCACCACAATCCCACGCACTTTATCCGCCATAATTATCACATTCTTAGCTCCACTTCTTCTCGCATGTCCGCTCAACCTCGCATCTTCAACGCTGCAGGTCTGTCTATCTGATGCCAACGCCGTTTTCCTTGTTCAATAGTCGTCGGTTTAAGTTTTTCTATAATTGATTTTTTTTCTTCTCTCTGTTATTGATAGTTTTTATGTGTTTTTCCACAGGGTTTTTCATTTGAACTGAAGTCGTCTTTTTTTTTTTTTTGTCAAAGTTGATTAATTGGTGGTGGTTTCAATGGATCTATTAGCTATCACATACTGAAGAGAAAAGTTCAAAATTTAATTGTGCTTGTAGGAAAAACCCTGCTACAACCTGTTTCCATTAGTTATGCATCCATAAAATACCCTTTTTTTTACGGTGTCTGTGAATGTTAAAAATTATTGTATTAAATGTCATTTTCTGCGTCATTTGAATCATTTCAATTGTATTTATTTTAAATTTTCAATTTGGTTTAAATAGATGTGGTTCAAATTATGTACTCTCTTCAGCTGCATTCAGCTCTGGAAGCACCTCTGAAGCTGGGAGAGAAATATTAGTGCAGCATTTACTTGTCAAAGAAGATGATCAGAAGCTTTTGCTTGAGCTACAGAAAAGAGTTGCTGATGGTTAGTTTCTTTATGTTTCATCATTCCCAGATTTGCTAACATGATTTAGGATTTCCATGGATCAGTTGCAAACATGTCGCGGATGTAAATGGTATTTGTAAAATTAGTCGAAACTTCAAACAGAAAGCATATCACATAATGTCATCATATTCTATTTAAATAACTGCAGTTTTTTTCCCCTATGCATCATTTTGGGTGACATGATTAATTGTTACAGGAGAGGATTTGAGTGACTTGGCTGTGGAATACTCAATCTGCCCATCGAAAGAAGAAGGGGGTATGCTTGGTTGGGTTAGAAAGGGGCAGATGGTATGCAGTTTACGTTTTTCTGTTTATCAAGCTAGATGGAGGCAGAATAATTTTGTAACTTCACTTTTTGTGGAAGAGAACTTCATGAGTTAGTCTTATATGCAACGTCCATATTAATATACCCTTTAACTTTTCAGAAGAAAAAGACAATAAAGCTTTAAGGGCAAAGTATTAAACCCTAAGGGCAATGTATTAAATGGCACCTAGGTCTGTACATACAGCAATTTTATATAAGAATATGCTGAACTTTAATGGTTGTTTTGCCTTCGAATTATTGAATGTATACCACCAATTGGTCCATTTTCAAATATAAGAAATTCAACATATGCCTTCTGATTCATGTTGAGTTATATATCTTTGATATATTGTGGAGCATATTATAATAGTCTTATACGATAAGCAGATGTGTTTCAGTCATTGGGATATGATCTTAAAGAGGAGCGTGTTTTGTTGCAAGAGCATTTGGCCTCAATTAATTTAACTTGTAATTAGTTTATAGTAGTTGATGTCACCTCCATGCTCATTTAGATTTTTTTCTCGCTTCATTGTGAAATATTTTAGGTGCCAGAATTTGAGGAGGCTGCATTTAATTCTCCACTAAACAAAGTTGTAAGGTGCAAGACTCAATTTGGGTGGCATTTGTTGCAAGTACTGTCAGAAAGGTATTACTGTAAATGAAATTGGAATATGTCCTTAAAAGAAGTGGATTTTGATTTCTTTAATTCTTCCCTTCTCAATATATAGAGAGGAATCAGTACTAGAGCAGATTCAGCCAAATGAACTCCACGAGAAAATGCAAAATCCATCTTTTCTTGAAGAGGCACAACTGATTGATGTTAGAGAACCAGATGAAGTGTACGTTCCTAATTTCCTATCCTGCTACTTTCTTAATTGCAGCAGAAGTTTGAGTAAAAATGATTTTTAACTAAACTTAAGATGAAAATCTTGCTCACCTCATAAAGATACACACTACTGGCACATTTAAAGTTAGTGCTGATGCATGCATAGTCTGTTCGATATGGGAAAATATTACATTTGCCAAAGAAAACCGTGAAAATTATCAAGCACAGAAGTTTTAACCTCCATTAAAGATGAAATTCATCTAAATTCTTCAAATAGGGCTGGTACAGTTAAGGTGAAAAAGCTATTGGAAACCTTCATTTAGTACATTTGGGCTAAAATAGATGTCATCGTTGTTCTGTTTATGTCTATTTAAAACAGGGCGATAGCATCATTGCCTGGTTTTGAAGTTCTCCCACTTCGCCAGTTTGGAAATTGGGGACCTGAAATCACAACAAAGTTAGATCCACAAAAGGATGTATATGTTATGGTACGTGCTTAACTTTAGTCCATATCTATAACTACACTCCACATGTGCTATGAAACTTAATCTCAACTTAGAATATTGCTTACATAGCCCTAAAATATGTGAATTTCGATCCATCTCTCAATCTACATAAAGGGAAAAATTGCATCTTTTTCTGAATTCATTGTCTGCTATTCTCTAACTATTACATGCCGTGTACTTGAATCCTACTTCATATATACTTCTAAGCATTGGTTAAGTTTGTCAGTTCACATTGCTTTTCACATAAGCTATTGAATGTGGTTGCTGAAATTTTTATGCCCCATCATTTTGTTCTTCGCTCGGAAATCCACTGAAATACATGCTGTCTATAATGCAGTGTCATCATGGTATGCGGTCTATGCAAGTTGCCCAATGGTTGCAGACACAGGTACAGCCTTTGCAACTTCTTTATTGTAAACTGAGTTTATATTATGAATCAAGGGAACTGAGTCATATTATTAATATCTTTAAATCAACTGAATAGTTGGGAGTGTTTTATAGTTGTTAGATGAAATTGTATATACTCCAAAGCATTGAAATGATTGGGTTTGAATTTCGTCAGGGCTTTAAGAGGGTATACAATGTCTCCGGAGGAATTCACCAATATGCTGTGAAGGTGGATTCATCAATTCCTACTTACTGAGATTGCTGACAATTTCATTCACCCCCCTGAATATTATTCTGTAGAATAGGTTTATTTGACTATACTCTTTGTGAGATGGGATGTCGAGCAAGCGTGACAAGAATTTTTGTTTGGTTATTGTTATGTAATTGTATTTATGTGGACATTACTTGTTAGAGCTAACACAATCGTTTTTTTTTTACTAATACTTATCATTTAAGATGTTACTTTTCATTATACTGTGAACTATTCATGAAATAGATTGTTTGGACTGCTATCACTTTTCATTTTCATCGATCAATTATCACTTTTTATTGAAATGTTATTGCTTCTTATGTATTTTATGTAATGAGTATTATGAAATGAGTTTATTGGCCGTGTTAATTAGGGGGTATTCGGTTACCAGCGGGAATTGGGAAAAGGAATTATCTTGATAGTAGGGGTGAATGATTTTCGTTCAACTCATATACTTCCCATAAAATATGAAATCAAATTACTGTTTAATACCCATTTCTTATGACCAAACAATTTTTTTCATGCTCATTTAGGTTCATTTATTCATTATTACCTTTTAACCAAACACCCCCAAAGAAGCTTGCAATTTGCAAATAGAATATTTCCCAATAATTAAATACTAATACCAAACTTAAATTTATACTTCCTATTTTCATTAGTTTCCAACTCATCTTCGCACCTTAAAAAAGATACGACAATAATAATAATTTACAATACAATTTAATTTTAAATTTATCATAGATACAAGAGTACTCCGTACCACTCAAAGGGTTGCTTTTTGTCATTTTGGTCGTCTCACTCAAAGGAGTCCCTTTCCTTTTTTTACACACATTGGACCCACATACCCCTCTAATATAATTAAAATATGGGACCCACACCCCCCACTAATACAACTACACACTACACATTAAATAATAATACTCCTTAATTCACGTGTCAAAAAGCAAAAATAACCTTTTAGACGGGACGTAGAGAGTAATAATTTTACAATACAATTTAATTTAAATTTTATCATTAATACATTACACTCCTCCACCAAAAAATCCCCAGTGAAGGGGCGGTGGGGCCCCTAATGGTGGGGTACACCATTTCAAAAAAGGCTAGTGAGATGTATCGGGGATGTAAAGAGCACGCTCTTTTGGGAAGATGAATGGTGTAACTCTACCCCACTTGCACTTCTCTTTCCAAGGTTGTATTGCTTATCTGGAGACAAGAAGAAATGTATTAAAGACTGGACACATCAATATTAAAGAGGGAATTGAAGATTCATGGAAGTGGAGTAAAGAGAGTAATGGCATGTATTCGGTTAAAAGTGGCTACAAAACTATTATTGAAAAAGTGGGGGGTTTTGAGTTGGATGAAAATGTGAAAAGAGCTTGCAACCTGATTTGGAATAGTGGCGCAATCCATAAGGCACAAGCCAGGCGTGGAGATTCATTTGGAATGCAATACCAATTAAGGTAAATCTGGCGAGTAGAGGTTGCGGAAATCTCATGGAAAATGATTACTGTGACATTTGCAAAATAGAGAAGGAGACAAGAGAACATATCCTATTTGAATGTGATTTGTCTAAAGGGTTATGGACGGAGGTTGTCTTGTGGCTTGGGGTGCAGCCTGCGTTACATAGAAATCTTGATGCTAATTTGCTGAGTTTTAGCAACCTACTACCTGGAAAAAAAGGAAAAATGGTGGCGTCGTGTATATGGGTTGGAACAGTACTATGGATAATTTGGAGGCAAAGAAATAAGTTTATCTTTAAAAAGAAAGAGTGGGATGGGGAAAGATGTTATGTGAAGTAAAAGCTAGATGTTGGAGTTGGCTTATAAACTCAAATCGAAAGGTGATGGATAAGAGAAATGTTAGGGATTGGTTTATTTGTCCTACAAAGTGTATGGAGCTATAACCACACATTCGATCAAAACAGACTAAGGTGCGTTATTTCATTGATAGTAATGTCACTGAGTGAGTTAATGAGTTTTCTGAATAAACAAGTAGCTGGTGGTGGTGGACATTGATAATCAGATTCTATTGGTTAAACATGATATGAAGAAAATGAAATAAGGCAGATACATGGAGCAAGGTAGTGGAATATTATTGTTGGGCTTGCCCAAATATAATTGGCCCAACCAATAATTAAAGAAGCCCAACTATGATAATTAATTAAATGGTCCATTAGCCCACAAATGGGTTAATTAATTAATTGTGATGTTTTGTTGAAAACATCAGCAGCTGCATAACATGTGCAGAGAGCAAGGAGGGAGTACAGAATCAGAAAACAGGCGTGAGAGGGAGAAGAGGGTATCGAGAGAAATTCTTCAATTTGGAGGTCCGTTTCTTCACCGTTTCACTCCAAATTTGAAGGGGGAGTTCGTGGTGACGTACTCTACACATTGATCGGAGTGGATTTCGTAGAAATATCTCCGGGAGGTACAAACGAGAATTGGGATATTCGTATTCTCTTTGTGATATTTTATTCTATCTTCTCCCATTATTGTCTTGTATTTCAAGAGTGATTCTCTTGATGTTATTTTGGTGATTCTGTGGTGTGCCTCTATTTGTAATAGAGAGATAAACGGTGTACTCTTGCTTGATAGTGGATTATTTCCTGGACAGGGTCCCGTGGTTTTTACCCTTTACTTGAGGGGTTTTCCACGTTAAAAATATTGGTGTTAATTCCGTACATTTCTGCATATTTATTTGGTTTGTGGTTTCTGTGATATTTGAGTGGAAGGTTGTGCATTGATATTATTTGGGATTTATTGTGTTTCCGCTGTGCCGGATATATCATTGTGCATTGTTTGTCCTAGTTGGATAGGAACCCCATTCCACAACAATTATTTCATTGTGTTTTCATATATTTCTGCATGGGGTGATGTAGTCTAACTAGCTTGGTGGGATGGTACTGTTATTCTGATGTGGAGGCATGGGATGGTGGAGGATGACATATCTTGAGGGGATTGTACTGTTATTCTATTCTGATGTGGAGGAAAGAAAGAAGTGGGTTGGAGGTTGTTGTTGCATTAATTATCTTATGAATATCTTATGATAATTATGTCATGCAAATAAGTGGGGTGGATCAAGTTTGTAGTGGGGGGAAAAGTGAAGTATAGGTGGATATAAGATGGTTATGGTGTATGTATGATTGGTGAGGTAATCTAGAGAAGTGGGGCGTGACTTATAGACTCAACAAAATCTGTATGGAGATGTTGACAGAACTATTGTTACTAAATGTTGGGGCAACCCTCTTGCCCTTCAATAAAAAAATTTATATTTTCTGTTCAAAAAAATAAATATTAATAGAAACACTTTCTTACTCTTCAACAATATAAATTTTGAAGACGATTGCGCTCTTATGTTTTTTTTTTTAAATCCCACCAAATATTTTGGCTCTTGAAATCTTGCACCATAATTTATGGGAAGTCATGGCACTTGTAATGACATGAACATGCATTCAGATCCCAAATAATCATTTATCATGATTGAATGGGAAAAGGGTATGGATTAGACCATCAATCATTCAATCTATATATCATAAATCAGGAAAAGTATATATATCAAAACACATGATCATAGTAATACAAAATGAATTATCAATCAATCCATATCTGTAAATTCGGTCGTCTCATACATAATTAGTAAAATAAGTATGAGAGACTGAATACATAACCTGAAATCTACTCTCGAGCAAGCCGATCTCCTTCTCAATGAGTCTTTCAAGCGATCCAACGACATCGTTCTCTTCTTTACACATCACAGTGAGAGTGATGATGACATCATTTCTAATGGAGATACGCACTAAGAGCCTATAAACCATAGGCGCTTACCGAAAGTCACGTTGGAATTCTAGCTTTCCATGAGGCTTTTCATGTATTCGAATTTTATGAGAGAATGAGGCTTCAAAATGTAATACTCGTAAAATATATTAATTATTTTGTGTGGTTCCATTTACTAAAAAGATAAATATACCTTTTATATTAGGACGGACGAATATGGCAAAATGCACTCCCTATGAAACGAATGGAGTATAATATTGTAGAAGTTTGTTTGGTATCCAAAAAAGAGTGAATGTGTTGAATCATGGGTCCAGTGAAATCTCGCCATTGATGCCTTTCATTCGTCCGGTAAACTCTCAACTCTCAATCCCGCGGTATAAATATTAATGCTCTAATTTTCCATAGATATACTTTTTTTTTCTTTATTTTAAAAATATATTTACTTATTTAAGGTGAATATCATATACCATAAATTTGTTTAGATTTCCAAGAGACAACAATAATTAGCAATAATTAAATTGATAAATTTATGTTATTTAAATACTTAATAAATATTTACATGTAAATATCAAATTATAATAGGGATAGAATAGGGAAAAAATATTTTCTAATCGCTCTCCACTAGATGATATGATATATTCATAAAATTTAAAGAGTAAAAATGAGTTGGGCCCACAAAAGTTTATAATTTCGAATCACGATAACATTCACATCTAAAAAAATAAACATTCATTCTATAATTTCAAAAATTATTTTAATTTTAAATTTCTCATTCCTAACTAAAAGTCAAACACATAATCTAATAATGGAGTATTATTATAATTTTTACTTATTAGTAATTGAAAATTGAGAAACTCTCTTGTGAGACGGGTTTTTTGTGAGATGATTGTGAGACGAGTTGACCCATTATTAAAGTATCTCACCAATGATTTCATATAACTAGCGTCTCACAAGAGACTTTATCTTGAAAATTATTAATATATTTTTAAAAATCAATAAAATTAATAAAAAAATCCAAATGACGATACACTAAAGGTGACGTCAATTTTGAAATGGAGGGAGTAATATCCGTGACCTTTGAAGACGATAAAGCTATAAATAAGATGAAATCAGAGAAATCGTGTTCAAATGGCGTGTGGGTGCTTTACCAATCTCCAATTTATAAACTGAAAGTTGACGTCTCGTCGGGTCAACTCACTGAAACTCTACGGCCGCCGATGCTCATTGCGGCGGTCACTCTCACCCACTCTCCGGTAATTTCTCATCCCTACTACATTCCGTCATGCATTTATGTCTGTGTGTTTTTTTTTCTTATCATTGTCTTCTCATGATTTGATTCTCATACAAGTTTAAAATATAGTCATTCCGAATTCTGTGTTTGTTTGATGAAATTTGTGGTTAGTTTTTTATTTATTGAGTGATAAGAAAGGCTGAAAGGTTTTCTGAGGGTTTTTCTTGGTGGCGGAGGCGGTGTTGTGTGGTAGTCCAGAAACGCAGAGCTATTGTTCTGTTTTGATTTTGGGGGCGCTTTATTCTTTTACATGAAAAGCGAAATTGAAGAAGGACAATGAATGTTCACTTTGAATTCAGGTGGAAGGTTCAATATCATCTGCTATGACTTGTTCTAAAGTTACTAGTAATTCGAGTTCAATCATTCACTCCAAAATTGTTTTTTATTTTCAAGATATTGATTTCAATAGACTTCTGAAATGTCCAGGATTGCTACTGAACTCAACCAATGGTTAGAAGCTGTAAAAGAAGCAACGCAGATGCCATAAACAGTCTGCCTGATAATATCATAGATTGTATTCTTGCTCGACTGCCATTGCGGGAAGCAGTGAGAACCTGTGTAATATCAAGAGAATGGAGGCATAAATGGAAATCTGTTCCAAACCTTGTGTTTGATTACCGGTTTAATCACTTGCGTAACCATAAACTTGAAAGTGTAATCTATCAAGTTCTGCTTCTTCATCAAGGGTCTATAAATAAGTTTGCCCTCCAAGTCCCCTGTTATCAAACTAGCCCAGCTATTGATCGATGGATTCAACTTCTATCGAGTTCCCAAGTACAGGACTTCATCCTGCATTTATCTTGGGGAGATAAATATCAAATGACTTCTCCATTCTTTGCATTCCAAAACCTTAGGCACCTCAATCTGTATAGATGTAAATTCAATCCGCCATCCCAATTCAAAGGATTTAGCAAGCTTATTACACTAGATTTTCAGGATGTAGAGTATGTCCCTGCAGTCTTCGAACAATTCATCTCTCAGAGCCCTCTGCTTGAAAGGGTCAGGCTTGTAGGCTGCACCAACTGCGCTGCATTTGAATTTCAGGGGCCTTGTCTTAGGATTTTCACGTTCCATGGTGCTTTCAAGGCTATCCGCTTCAAAAATTCACCGGTTCTTGCTGAAGTTTCACTATCCGTTCCCTTACTTAATGAGCAGGGAATGCAGTTCTGTACTGGCTTCAAGTATTTTCATATTACACCTACGCTGGAGAAATTGCATCTTCATCCAGCTGTACTGCAGGTACCTAATGTTATTCTGGTAGTGAAGTTGGCCTTTAATATGACATTTGTTGGCACTTACTTTAAAGTGATACAGTATTTGGATGCAGGTAGTGTAAGTTGTGCTGACAGTTTAAACCATCTCAAAGTTCTTAACCTTACAATGTACTTGGATAACATCAAGGAGGTTAATTGTGCATTTTGCTTAGCTCGAAGTTCTCCAAACTTACAGATGCTGCGGGTTACTGTGAGTAATTTGCCTTCTAGTTTATTTTCTTCTTTTAGTCTGCATCCACTTAGAGTTACTAATATCATAACATGCATCCTTGTCTGAAGTCTTACGCCACCAGCAATGTGGAAGCTATCATAGAATTCATACAAGCCCAAGAAACACCACCCCATTATCTGCATCAGCTTAGAAGGGTGGAGATTGCACTTTTCTCAGGTCTTGACGCTGAAATTGAGCTTTTAAGACATCTGCTGGCTTCTGCTGCGGGACTTGAGGTAATTGTGATTACACCTGAACGCCCTTTACTTTCTGATGATGTGATGAATCGCCTCAAGCAACTTCCCAGGGCATCTCCAACTGCCCTCATATGTGTAAGAAAGTCCAAGTAAGTTGGTATGTCTATATGTTTTTAATACTTGTATCAATTTCTGAATTTCATAAAAAGTAATATGAAATTTCTTTGATGAAGTGGAGCAACCTGATAACATCAGGGCTCAGGCTACTGAGTGCTCTTACCTCAAATTCCATGCCTTTTTGTCATGGAATTCAGATTTTTTGCTTCTAAACCTATGCTTATTCAAGTGGTTTTTGGCTTAAAGAGGCTGTCAACAATACATTTTGAATGATCCTTATTCAAGAACACTATATTCATATTTTGTGTTGGGTGAAAATAAAATCATTATCCAACTACATAAATCTGAGAACTAAACATAATGGTCTGTGCAGAAAACAAGTTGGTTTCTGCAAAATGGACAACTGTACAACACCAAATACAGATCTCTATATCACTAATATTACATGCATTTTACATGTATAAAGACCCCCCTCTCCCTCCCCCCATTTATCTTTAGATACACAGAGCCTTTACTTGATAGCAGTTTGTGTTCGTACATAGAGTTTAATATGGCCAATCTTATTTGCCTCTCAATCAAAATAGTCTCCCATTACAAATCCCTCCAAAATCTGCAAACCAGTTGACCTTCCCCCGGTGTAGAAATTTTCTCATGAGTATTGTTATAAAGGAACATTGTCTCCTTTTATGTTGGACATTCTTGTAACTATGAGACGAAGACACCAGTTCTCCGTTTCTTGAGATTAGGAGCTGTCTCTGGATTACCCTTCTTCATCATCGCTGCAAATTCATCATAGTTGATCCGTCCATCCTGCAAGACATTACAAGAGGTTAATGCTCATAGTCACTGCCAATAATAACAAGAAAAAGAAACACACACTAAAATTCCCTAAGAGGAGTTAAGAACACGAATGGATATTAAGGATACAGATCCTCTGTCGTGCACTAACACAACAGTATTGCTCGAGTCATCCTCAGTACAAAGTAATACTGATTTGTGCCATAAAAACAACATTGCAGCTTTTGTGCACGTCAGAGGATTCATATTTGATATAAATTTGTAAGGATGCTAGAGAAGAATGATGCAAGTTTCAAAGATGAATGTTTAGTTTCCCGAAAGAGTAAGTTATGCTCTACATTATCAGAATCAACTTCGGTAATGATGTCCTTTATGTCCTTTTCATTATCCATTCCAAATTCTCGGAGAGCTTGCTCTAGTTCTTCTATCGTAATGTACCTGATCAGAAGAAAAAATAGCTAAGCCATTGTCAATTCAACAAAAACAAAAACTTAGATCCTTTGAACTATCATGACATAATTTATACCCGCTGTTGTCTTTATCAAAATATTGGAAGGCTGTGTAAAGATGCTCTTCTCTGTCCATTCTGTTCATATGCATTGTTGCTGTAATGAATTCTTCATAGTCTATTGTCCCATTTCCATCAGCGTCAGCCTGATTTTATTAATTGATGGCACACAAGCATGAGTCATATAATCAAGACATGCATTTTAGTACAACATTTAAGCTCTATAGTTCCTAAATACTTACAGCTTCCATCAATTGTTGCACTTCGTATTCAGATAGCTTGGTACCTTGTTTGGACAATCCCTGTTTTAGCTCTTCAAGAGTTATTGTACCACTGTTATCCACATCCATCCCTTTGAACATTTGTTTCAACCCCGTTATTTCTTCCTCAGACAAGCAACCCGCAATTACCTACTCATAAATAAAAGTTCACATATATAAGGAGAGAGTAGCATTTCTGGCTAATGTAGGAATCCAGCACGTTTAATTTCTATATCGTTCTGTTTTGTTATTACCCGGAGGGCAACTTTTTTGAACTGATTCATAGCTCTGAATTGTTTGAGTCTATTGAGAACAGAATTGTCAAGAGGAATATCAGGTGCCTCTCCATCCTCCTTGATCCATGGATGATCTTCAGACACAAAATACAGTGTTAGAACCTTCAACTTGGTAATGTCTTGAGTTGGTTGTTACATCTGAAATAGTTGAGTCATCATCCTTAGTAAGTAAAGATTGTACATACTTAGCACTTGGAATGCTGAGATCCTCTGCTTAGGATCTGAATTCAACATCTTCTTCACAAGGTCTTTTGCTCCACTTGAGATCGAAGGCCACGGATCAGAACTAAAATCTACATGTCCCTTCAAAATTGCACGGAATATTCCATTCTCTGATTCTGTTATAAAATGAGCATTTGAGTCTAGAAATATGGAGAGAAGGGGAGAGTGAGTGTGACAGAATTGTACCTGCCCAGAAAGGTGGAACTCCAGATAGAAGGATGTACAACATGACTCCTATACTCCAAATGTCAACTTCTGGTCCGTATTGTCTCTTTAGGACTTCTGGTGCAATGTAATAAGCACTTCCTACAATATCCTTGAAAACGTCCCCTGCCAGTCGTATAATGACAGTCAAGAGTAAGAATGTAGGTTTGCATGATAGATCGTCATTACATGTTGTGCCTCTAGTATACTTTCGATGAATTAGATATCAAATATCTGTGTGTTCATGTTTTATCACTTGAATATCCATAATTATAGATCTATCTGTATCAGTCTTTTTATACCCAGGTAGTCGACTACCTTCTTTATAGAAAACGGAGAGCCCGAAATCAGTGGCCTTAAGAGGTGAATTCTTATCCTTACTCAGCAGCAAGAAATTCTCAGGTTTAAGATCCCTATGAATAACCCCCATGGAATGGCATGTGTGCACAATTTGCACAATGGTCCTCAGCAGGGAAGCTGCAGCACGTTCCGTGTAATGGCCCTTGGCAATAATCCGGTCGAAGAGCTCGCCTCCTGCGCACAGTTCCATGACCAAGTGTACAGAATGCTTGTCCTCATATGCCCCTTTCAGCTCCACAATGTTGGGCTGCCCTGTTAAATGGTGCATTATCTGAACCTCCCTTCGAACATCTTCAATGTCTTCTTTTGTCGCCAGCCTCCTCTTAGCGATGGTCTTGCATGCATAGTGTTGTCCCGTCTGCTTGTGAGCGCAGAAATGTGTCACGCCAAATTGCCCTCTGCCAAGCTCCTTCCCGATGGTGTAGGTTGCACGCACGTCTTCCATGGGGCGGCCGAGCACGGGCCCTATTTGTACGGGCTTGGATGGCTTGGCGGCCTGATTTGGTGAGGCGTGTGGCGGCGTCCGTGGAGGGGTGGTGGCGGAGGTGTTGGCTGGTGCTTCCCCTCCGGTGGTGGGGGCAGCGGCATTGGTGGTGGTGGTGGTTGGCTCTGCCGGAGCATCCTCCTTGGTGCCCCGGGAGAAGCAGCAACCCATTCTGTAGTTTCTTCTGGAGGGGATATTTATGGAAGTAGAAGGGGGAGAAGAAGATTGCAGAATATGGGAGAATTAAAAGATGCATGCATGCAATGTTGAGAGAGAGAGAGAGAGAGAGAGAGAGAGAGGTGAGAGATTATGGGAGGGGGGATAGAAGCAAATTATTGCTTTTGGTATTAAAGTCAGTATTATCCTTTTTTTGTATATCAAATACAATTAAGGATGAAAGGACTCCAAAATTATGTTTTCTGACAACAAATTAAGGTTGGGAGGAATTTACGGTTATGAAACAACAAAGGTATTCTATATGATTGGATGCCCACCTTTTCAGTTCAAATCTTGTGCAACACAATTTTGTAAAATCTCCTGCTGTATCACGCTAATCAATCTATTATTTAATTCCATGCAATCAGTTTTAGAACCCAAATGTCATTCTTTGGAGTGAAATATGAGATTTTTTTAAGGTGTTATTATTTTTTATTAAAAATAATTGTTTATAAAATAATTACTATATAAAATAGTTACTTGGGTATTGGCACTTTTCATCAATTAGCCGTATTATTATTATTAAAATGTTATCATTTACTATTATTTAGCTAATAAAACTCATTCTATATCACGCTCACACAAGTATGTGCAACCCAATTCGTAGTCATTCTTGTGTTTGCCTTTTTTGGAACCCGATAAGAAATCATTCTTTCTCTTTTCATTTTATGCTGAAGGACCTTTAACATATCAGTAAATTATTTAGAAATAATATGAGTATATATACAAAGAAGAGATAATGGCAAATAAAGTCTCAATCTTTAATTTAATTACGAATAAGTCTAAATTTTTTGGAAATTTGAAAATTAGTATCTTACTTTAAAGTCATTTTGCAAAAAAACCATTGGGCAGCGGGATGCCTGCCCGGTCGCTGATCTGTCCGTAAGCCTCTCGCTGCTCGGTGGTTTTTGTTGCAAAAGACTTTAAAGTGAGGTACTTATTTATAAATTTTACTTATTTGCAATCAAAATAAAAGTCAAGATTTTATTTGTAATTAACTCTATAAGGAATATCCAGAGCAATAATTAAATTATTACAGTAGTACTACGTGGTTTTCATAAACCCACTAGTTTAGATATATATGTCTAGCATTAGTGCACAACCCCACAAAAGATTGTAATTTCAAAATTATCACATTTTTTACCTCTCATTTAACTTATTTTATAGTGCTACCCTAAAAGTCAAGTTAAAAAATAATTTCTAAAACTCTTGTGAACATTATAAGGAGGAAGTAACATTTTCACTTAAGCATTACTTTTCATTTTATATATTATCAATAAAAACGGCAATATCGTAGATTGTCTATAAATTTGATCTGACAAATTAGTACAATAACAAATTTTTATAAAGTACATGCGAAGTAATAAAATATTTGAATCACATAACAAATTTATTAATAAAACGCCACACGATGATCTGAGTTCATACTAGTACTAGTTAATAACAAACCTAATGGCATCTAGATGCCCTAAAACCTAAATTAAGAGGGAGAAAGAGACGCAACCTTCCTATTTTATGCACAACATTGTATAAACAATATATATGGACATCGAAGCTTATTCATGATTTACTTTTTCTTGCATAGTAATAACATCTTAAATGAGTTTATAAACTAACAAAGTTTGAAGTTATACATCCGTTGTATGTGGTTTCACCGGAGCTCGTAACGAAGACAAATATTCATCATCTTTATTTCCAATTCCATCAAAAACGTAGCTGAATGGATCCATTTTGATGTACTTCCCACCACCTCGAACGACCTTCAGTTTGTTGTTTTCCCACACTATCCTTCCTCCTGCTATGGTCACTTCAACTTTTCCCTGTATTCAAGTGAGAGGGAGCAGAAACCATCATTTGTAGATCAAAAAACAGATGAGTATCACAAGTGAGAACATGATATAAAGCTAGCTTTACCTGGCCTCTTCTTCCCTCGTACACATTAGTGTCCGTCCGATAGTGGTGTGTTTTTGAACTGATTTCAAAGCTCGAATTTGGGTTCAGTATTATTACATCTGCGTCTGACCCGACTAGTATTGCACCTTTTCTAGGATATATGTTGAAGATTCTTGCACTGTAACAAGAAAATAAACAAAAGATGAGCCAATTTGCAGTTAAAAGCTCATGTAATGAGGAAAAGAAAAGTGCATACCACTCGGTACTTGTAACCCTTACATAATCTGCTACGGATATCTGTCCAGATGCCTGGAGCAAAATAATAATAATAAATGCGAAAACGGGATAAGTTCACAGCTGCAATACAAGGTCTGTGTTTCACTTGTGCAAGCACAGAGAAAGACCACATAATTATAATGATCAACATACCACCATTGTATCCCAAACCAAATGCATTCTCTCCTCGAGACCTGTATAGGTCGGACAAGGTTGGTGTCAAAAGAAAACGAGAGAAACTCATCTTTAGAATTCATGAAAACTTTGAAGTTATGTTGATAGTACCATTGACACCATTTGGAATTTTACGAAAATCATCAATTCCAAAAGCTTTTTGTGTCGTGTTGAAGGTGCAGTGATCTGTTCCGACAAGCTGAAACATGTTGGAGAAGTACTTTGGTAAAACAGGAGAAATATTGGTTATTGTTACACGTGAGCCGAAGATCAGAACCTAGAGTATATGAAATTTCAAGAGAGCCAGCCGCATGTGCTGATGAAGAACGTAAACATCTTAACAGGTAATGTGTAGGGAAAAAAAAAAACTTTCCACACAACTTCCACAAATTAACGTCAAATTCACTAAGTGTGTCGAATGTGAATTCTAAATTTCTTACGTTATTGTAAAATATAAGTCATTGTCAAGGCTACATCACAAGATTAGGAGTCTGTCTTTATTATGATGAGAGTAAAACCTGTAGAATCCCGGTTGAAAGAGCTGCCTGAAGAGCCTTACCATGTCCAGGTGCTCTAATAGGCGGGCTCATGACGTACCTGTAACAAGAACAAACCACAACAGCTTCCATGATAATAAGACATTGAAAAAAGTGATCTATATTGTCAGAAGGTGTTAAAATGATAATAAGAACTTGCTTTGCAGCTGTCTGAAAATCGGTATCCCAAAGGACAGTGTCATCCAGCACCAGACCTGAAACTACAGGCTCCCCGATAACCTTCTGACCTGGAGGTATAAATTACATCAAAAAAATTACCTCATATTACTAGAAACAATATTATGGATCAATAGGACTACTCTTCATCTGGAGATCTCTTAGTGGTAATTAATTTTTTACAGGGAAGCATAATCACTAGAGCGGCATCCACATTAAGATCAATGAAAGATAGGGTACACCATCTATCAAAAGAAAGCAGCTACTTACAGTTTCATGTAGTGAACAATACTGAAGTTCATAGCTTTATTTTACACAAGATTTTTCAGAAAGATGCAGAACTTCACATTATCCAGTTAGGAAAAAACTAGCACTGTTATGAGAACTTAATTCCAAAGTTCCACTAACCTGATTTTCGAGCTTTAGCAATTTCTTCCATAGCATCGATGCTCATGACATGAACAACATAGAGAGGAGTGTTCACAAATCCAGCCAAACGAATAGCTCTACTAGTTGCCTCACCTTCTAGCTGCACATAAAATTAGATTGATAAAAAAAAGGAACATGTTTAATGATGCTCAAGTACAGATAATAGTTCAACTTTTAACTAGTGCATCAATAGCATGATACTAAATCCCAACTCTTTAAATTTACTAGTAGTAAATTTTATGAAGAATGATTAACTTCCATAATTTATTGCTGATCATTTCAAAACCAAAGACAAAAAAAAAAGGGAAGAAGAATGTAAAATAGGCATGATTTAAAACGACGGTGAAACTGAGGCTTACTTTTCCAAAAAGTCATGCTTATTAATAGTGAGGGAGACACTCCAGATAAAATAACTATTTCTTTCATCAGCTTAGATTCTTAAACGAAATAGTGGTGGAACAAAGTCACCAATTGTGGATTTTATTTTAATTGATGCCAAATGTACATCTAGATGTTACAAACACTTGACAAAAATCAATAATATTTCCAAACAGCTGCAAAACAAACGCAGAAATATTGCACGTATCGGGGATATGAGAACAAGGAGATGGAAAGGGAATGATGTAATTGGGAAGACAATGAAATTCTACAAAATGAAATTGGTGGACATTTGCTTTTGTGCAAAGAAAAACGTTAATAAAGCATATACCAAAAGGTAATTGAAATTAAAAAATATAAGACTATCAAATTGAAAATATTATGACTATACTTGAACATTAGATATTAAAATGAACTCACTGCTGGTGGCCTTGAAAGAGGATGACCCTCAGGACCAGTAATACCGAGTTCAATCATTCTCTTTTGTCCTTCAAACACGGCATCTCCGTTCTCTGCATGAACCATGGCTAAGGCACCAAGAGATTTGCATTTCTTGAACCCCTCAAGCAGAAGTTCGTCGCTGATCATTAGAGAACCCTTATAGGCCAGGAAAAATTTGAAAGAATTTATTCCTATATGGTGGTAGAGACACGAAGTTAAAATTACTCGGGACACAACAATAAAGCGAAACAAGTTTCGTGTCTCCACTGCATCAAAAGTACAACATATTACATGGAAAAGGAATCTGACCTTTTTCCTTAACCATGACCTCCATTTCTCTAGAAACGGTTTCGTCCCATTTTGTGATTGCCATGTGAAAACCATAATCCATGACTGAACTTTTTGCCTTTTTCACATAAGACTCAAAACCTGCTGATAAGCTTCCATTCACAGGAATAACAAAATCAATGTGCATTGTTGTTCCACCAGCTAATGCAGCAGCCTGCCCACTGAAAAAATCATCAACAGTTTCAGTGCCCATGAACTCCATTGCCAAGTGCGTATGAGGATCAATTCCTCCTGCCATTGTCACAAGATAAAAATGACGAGGATATATATATTGAAAAGTAGTCCGTGCTCTGTAAAACTTAATCACACGGATAGATTATATTTAATTTGGCTAGTACAGAGCTTATATATCATCATATACCTCATACGAATCAAAGATGACACGCATTCCAAACATCCAAAAGTCCTCAATAACAATGCAAATTTTATTCTAATAAGATAGCTGGATGTTCTACATGATTGGCTATTTGGCTGCACTATATCACCATTTTAAATGAAAGGTAGATGATCTATGTATGAGATTTTTCATCATGGTGTGAGGGGAAGTTTGCATGTATCTAGACACAATCAACCAGGTGGGAAGAGTACAAAATTGAAATTTGTAATCCAGCCAGTATTGAACAGTGGAATACAAAATTTATGATATTATCAGGCTTAATATTGAACAGTGTCAATTCAGAAAACGCCTTTGAGATATTTTCAAGGGTAGGAAGAAAATAAACCTGGCATGACGTAATTTCCCCTGGCATCAATAACCTTAACATTGTCTGCAACCTGCATGTCCACACAACAATTAGTGGTGAATGTGTGTGTGTGTGTGTAGTTTTGATAAGGAGGCTAATTGTGGGTTTCTTATGCAGCCAAATTTGACACATGTATGCATGTGACTAATCCAATTAAAAAACTACGCTCTAAATCTAATGGATAGACCTTAGCCACATGGATTGTTGGGGTTCATAAATCATAAGTAACCCAACAGTTGGGTCATACATATTTACATGTATATGTTAGACTACACAGTAGAAAAATAGTATGTCGTATGATTACATATATCAACCTTTTATAAAACCTTTCCAACATCTCTTAGTATCACTGGCTCACAGCCCTATAAACACTCCATGAACATCCATGTATAGAATATGACTAGTAGCATTATTGCCTTCAATGGAAAAGAACTGTTGATGTGAGTGATAAAACAACTTCACAAAATAGGTACTGCCAAGGCAACTCTTTACTACTTCCTATTTAAGAAATAAAATGAAAAACGCAAGAGAATAAATATATCTATCAAATTCCCTCTTTTACACATTAACTAATGATCCCATCCGAAAGCAAAATCCGCAGCTCATTCTACATGTTTGATAGTTACACCACCAGCTAGAAGTAGACTTAAAGGCCTATATCCATTCGAGCTGTTGATTACTTCATTCCAGCTCTTTATAGATATATACTTCTCTTCCCTTCTCAAGGAAGCACAAAGCACATCATAATTTATATTAACTCACTCTTTTTCCAAATAAATCATATAACAACCTTCTCAAACACTACCTCAGATCACAGTAAACTTGAACAATCAACTCCAAAAACCAATTTCCAAAAAAAAAAAAATTATCCTCAGAACTAATTTTAACATTACCAAAATGTTTTTCTGCACAGCAACAATAACTCCATCCTCTATATAAACATCAGCAACCTCTTGATGATGAGCATTCACAACCGTTCCCCCCTTTATCAGAATCTTTGAATGATCTGAAGAAGTTCCGCTAGTCGATTCGCCATACGCAATTCCACCATCGCAAAACTAGAGAATAGAAACAACTCTAAGTTCGAAACCACCTATATACATACAGAATCAAAATGGGAACAGGACTACACGTTGATAATCCGACGTGAATTTTCAGTAATTAAACTTTTGAAAAGAAAAAAATAATAATAACTTATGGGCTCCCACCATTCAAAGACGAGAATAAAGAACAAGTATGAAGAGTTCACATATTATAGATACCTGATTGGATTGAGATAGTGGGAAGAGAAGTAGGAGGAAAATAATGTGGGCGTAAGTAGGAGGGGTTATTCGCAAACGAAAAGACTCCATTTTTGATTCTCTGAAGAACTCAGGATTCTGGTAGCCAAGGGGATCACCAGTATTCTCGGACGTTGACTTGTTGATAGGTTGGAGTCAGTTATTATTGTTTTCGCTCTTCTTCTCCTTTTTTTTATTTATTTATTTTTTTATTCTATATTTAATTGTTGGGTAGGTCTTGTGTGAGATCGTCTCACGTGAGACCGTTTTACACTCACATCCGCTATAAAATGTTATCACTTTCGCTTTATACTATAAATTGTTCATGAAATAATATTATCACTTCTCGTTAATTTAGTATCACTCTTCAGTCATCACTTTCTGATCGTCTCACATAAGGGCTTACGTGAGACGGTCTTGCACAATTCTTTGCCTTAATTGTTTCACTTTGTTAGAGAAAAAATATTTTTAAATAATAATTAAATAAAATATAAAGGTATTATTTTTAATTGTTTCATTATGTTCTAGAAAAGTTATTAATTTCCCGGTAAAAAAAAGGAAAGAAAAGTTATTAATTTATTAACTTTTAAGAATATTATAGTATATATTTTAATAATAATTAAATTAAATAAAAAGTAATATTATGAGTACCTCACCCACCCCATTTGAAATGTATGGATACTCATAGTCATATGACCCCGTCGTGTGCTTTTCCGTGTGACATTTTTCTATAACTTTTAGATAATTTAAAATTCATTCCGTTCTATCAACTATTTACATTTTACATTTATTCGCATAACATCTCCACATCATTATGTATAATTTTATTTTTGTTTTCGATAAAAACCAAAATCTGAACTTCAAAACTATTAACTAACATAGATGTTTGTTTTGGGTGCAGGTAAAAAAAAATTAAAATTAGGTGGATTTAGTAAATATAATAAATAATATTAATCTACGGCTTGTTTTGATTATTTAAATAAAATAAAATTTAACTTCATTCAAATCAATATATTTAAGTAAGAGAATTCATATAATTATTAAGTTTAAACTCCCCCTCTCTTCTCCATCTCACCCTTCACGAATTTTAATTAAACTCAACCGGAAACCACATATTTTAATTTAAAGAAAGTATTAATTTCTACTTTTGTACTTAAATAATTATTAAATATATCTATTTGTATTTTTCTTTTTCTTGTCAATGAACACGTTGAACTCGAAGCATTTATGAGTTTAAACCCATCAACCCACATTAATGAGAGTGAGATAAATTTTAATTTAAACTAAAAAAATTTGTGACCAATGCAGGTACTCTAATGAGTGATGTGCACAAGAAAGTAAAATATGATACGTATAACAGATAAGTAATGTTTAAATAATTCACCATTTATGAAACAGAAACAAGTACAAAAGAGCAATTATAGTGCATTTACCTTTTAATTTTGTGCATATTAGGCATAATATCAAATTTAAAATTAAAATATACTGTAATTTTTTTTTTAATTTTGCGTTAATTTTAGTTTTAAGATTGAATAAAGGATGGTGTTATTGCCACCCATCTGACTACTAACGGCACCCAAAAATTTTAAAATATTATAGTAAAAATACTATGTTAATCTTCACTCTTAAAACTTATCCTCTCCGCCCTACAAAATATATATATATATATATATATATATTATAGCCTAAGTATATAATATAACATAAATTAAAGGGAAAATGGTGAACCCACTTTGTCATTTATTAAATGATGATGATTATTTCATCTAAAAATTTAGGTTTCGAGAGCCTGTTAAATGTGAAAGTAAGGGGTCATCTAGACAGGCTTATGAAGGGGCGGGGTTCATTTCTTGTTCCAATACGGCCACTTATTCATAGACCAAAAGAGCAATTATAGTGCATTTACCTTTTAATTACGTGCATATTAGGCGTAATATCAAATTTAAAATTAAAATATACTGTAATTTTTTTTTAATTTTGCGTTAATTTTAATTTTAAGAGTGAATAAAGGGTGGTGTTATTGCCACCCAACTGACAACTAACGGCACCCAAATTTTTTAAAATATTATAGTAAAAATACTATGTTAATCTTCACTCTTAAAACTTACCCTATCCGTCCTACAATAATATTTACGTAATTCTATTTTTTGCATCCCATAAAAAGTTTATATTTTCCTTTATAGTAAATGAGATACACACAAAATATTTAAATATTTTCATGGGCCCACAATACTAGACTACACAACTATCCACTATACATGAAGGAGGTATTTGGTGGAGAGGTTTAGAGAGTATGGAATGGGAATGTAAATGATTTAGAATGTTTTTTTATGATGAGGAAATTGAATCATTCCCACTTTTATGGGAATTAACCATTTCTCCCAAATATTGGAGGAATCACTCTCATTCCATACCTATTTCATTCCATAATTATTCTCATTCCAATTAAAAATACCAAACACCCCCCTAAAATATTAGTATTTTTCTTAACTCAATACACATTATTAAAATATCATATTCCTTAGTCTAGTACAAAAAAACAAACGTAAAAGTCTTGCAATTTCTACAAGACCGATGAAGTACATCTAATTCTCTTTATTACAAATCTCACCCAATCTATTTACTATCCCCACCCTCACAACTTTCCTACACATCTCTCAACACAGAAAAATCATTAAAAAACTGGAAGAAAAAAAAAAAAAAAAAGAAACGCCAAAATAAAGAACAAAGGAGGAGAGAGAGAAAAAAAAAATTATTGGAAGTGTGATCCATTAAATTAAAGCTAATTAAAAAGACAGTGAATTTAATTTTAGAGTTTCTTCAAACAGAGTTTGTGGTGTACGAGTTATTTCAAAGACAACTTCATCAGATTAGTGAAGGTGAAGAGAGGTTAGTCCTATGATAATAGCACGATGTCCAAGAATGAGATAATGTGGATTTTGCTCCAACAGCAAAATGAGTTTCATATTCAAGAATCAAATAGTCCAGCATTAATGTGCAATTAATATATTTTTCCTTTTTTTCCTTCTCTCTTTTCGGTGTGAATTGTGTGTGTCGAGATAATTTTACCAAAGTTGTTTAAATTTGTTGCAGAATCTGGACAATGAGGAAAAAGCACAAGAAATATATATGATCGGGGTAAAGATATTAATGGTATAGTGGAAGTGGAGGATTTAATCCTTTTGGGGCAGGGGCAAACAATATACCTTCCCATTTAAAAGAGGGTGGTTTGCTGGTGATTTGGAGATTTTCATTTTTAAACTCACTTTAGGATGGATATATATTCTTCGTTGTTTTACAATGAATGAGGTACTCAGTTTTCTTCAACGATCATATTCATATGTATATATTTGCATTGACTGAATCACTTAGTTTTCTTAAACTAATCAGCAAACTTAAGAGAGGGTGGAGAGAGAGAGAGGGGGGGGAGGATGGTTGTGGACTGGTATTTTTTTATTTTTTTTTTTATATCGAGGTTCCGGGCTTACGCCCGACTAGTCCTCGAGGAAACAGTCCCGGCCCCTCAGAACTGCCTCCAAGTAAATCGCGGTAATCACACAATGGATCACAGGTTCCTAAAATCTTTAACTACTGCGCACAAGGAGTCGATCCCCAAGTGATTGCTCCATGCTGGTGATTGCTCCATGCTGACCCTCCCCCTAGCTCAGCCATGGGTGGAATTAGGGATGGCAATGGGGCGGATCAGGGCGGGTACCTGGCCGCCCCACCCTGCCCCGCCCCCTCACTTTCTGCCCCGTCATGCCCCGTGGCCCGGTACGGGTCAGACTTTTAATACCCAGATCTGCCCCGGTACGGGTGGGTCCGCCCCGCCCCACCCTATTTATTTATTTTATTATTTTTATTATTTTTTTAATCATTTTACTGTTAAATTATAATGCATTCAAATATAAAATTTTAAATTAAAATAATATAAAGCGAATTTAAATTTTAAATTAAATAATTAAACTTTATTTTCATTTTAAATTTTTTTATTACATTATATATTTAATGATATATATAATATTATAATAAAGTTTTTTGTAATAGTTATATATAATGATCATATATTATTTTTTTTATTTAAATTAAATAAAAATGTATATATAATATTTAATGTATATCAATTAAATGATATTATATAATAATATTTAAAATAAAATTTTTAATATTTTTAATACGGGGCGGGTCGGGTCGGGGCAGGTCGAGGCGAGGCTAGGACCCAGACCCAACCTGCCCGTGCACGGGTCGGGGTAGACCCGCCCCATTCTCTGTGCGGGGCGGGTCAGATCTGCCCCAAACAAGGCGGGCCAGGACGGGTCGAGTGCGGGTCGGGCCCAATTGCCATCCCTAGGTGGAATGAGGATGAGGCTTTTAGATACTTAATATTCCCCCGTCTCGGATAAAGGTCCTCATTTTTTTTTTCGCGCATAGATTAATGTGTATTATTATTATTTTATGTGTAATGGATAATTGTATTAGTAGTGAGTGGTGGGCTATATGTAGGGCCCTTTTACTAAAATGAGAAAATTGAGACATTTGAATGTGACACTCAATATAGTAAAATGAGAACTTTTTGGTGGGACGGAGGGAGTACATTCTAATAAGGGTATTATTGTAATATTAGTTAGAAATTTTCAAATTTAAATATTTTCGAGGTGTGTTTAGAAATTTCGAGGGGGTGTGAATAGTCGCCCTTCTAAAAATTGTACTCCCTTTTTAGTACTAAATGTTACTCCTTCCGTTCCGGGCAAATGTCCATATTTTCTTTTTGAGCGTAGATTAAAGAATATTACTTACTATTATTTTATATATAGTGTCCATGTTTTCTTTTTGAGCGTAGATTAAAGAATATTACTTACTATTATTTTATATATAGTGGATAGTTGTATTAGTAGTGAATGATGGACCATATGTAGGGCTCTTTTACTAAAAGAGGAAAATGAGGACTTTGGGACACCCAATATATATAGTAAAATGGATACCTTTCGTCGGATTAAGGGAGTATATTTTTTAGAATAAAAACTTATATCTTCAATTTTTTGAGAAAAAAAATTAAATGTTTTAATCAAACATTCATATTTCTTATATTTCAACTGAATTTTTCAATGAAAAAATTATATTTTTATTAATTAAAATGTACTATCTCAATTCCACTAAAAAATTATCATTTTACTATATTGAGTGTCTCATTTAAAGGTCCTCACATGACCCATCAATACGCATTACTATTACAATGATCTATTATACATAAAATAATATACTCCCTCCGTCCCGTTACAACGTACGCGTTTGCTGTTTGCACGTTAATTAAGGAGTATAATATTTTAATGTGTAGTGAGGTGAGAGAAATAATATATTAATGTAAAGTAGGTAGGTGTATTAGTATGACATGTGGGTCCATAGAGAGAGAATTAATTAATATGTGTGGATCCTCTTTACCAAAAAGGAAAATGCACACTTTGTATTGAGACAGAGCAAAATGAAAAAACGCATACGTTTTAATGGGAGGGAGTAATTATTAAAAGACATGAAAAAAATAAATGAAAACTTATACATGAAACATAAAGAGTATACCTTTATAACAAAAAATGTTATATTCACTCTTATAAAACATCATCATAGTAACCCATAAAAGAAATCCAAGAACAAGAAACCATTTGTTTTTGAAAAAAAAAACACAAAAAAACGAAAATAAACAGAGTCGCCACTCGTAAAATTGTCACCGCAGTTCTATTATTGATATTTCAATCTTTTAACAGTAAACATAAATGGAAAACCGGATTTCACTCCAAACAACTACTCCAAATTTTGCTCGAAATCTACGCGAGGATCTGATTCCAAAATCGCTTTTATAACTGCTAACCACCAATACCAATACCAATACCAATACCAATACACCACCTCATTCACATCAATCTAACATTTTCTATTTATACATTTTGAACCTTTTTCTTGTTTTATGTTCTGCGATTTGCACCTGCCATTTTCTTGATTTCTGCAATTTTTTTTGCAAATAAAGGGAGGATTTTTAGAGAGAGAGAGAGAGAGAGACAAGGGTTTCTGAGGGTGGAAGAAGAAATTTGAAGGGATTTTGCCAGAAAAATTCCCTCTCTTCTCTCTTCTTCTCGCCCGATTTTCACATGCCCTGAAGTCTCCCTTTGAAATTCTGCTTTTCCTTTTAAGATAAGGTGTGAAATTTCTTGTATTTGAGAACCTTTCTTATTTTAGTGAGAGCTATCTTGATTCTATTGTTGAACTCCTTCATATTGAAAGATTTTGTTGGATTTTTATTGCATTTCCATCTTTTGAGTTTCTGGTTTAAGCTCACCAAGATCTGTTTTTGTTTAACTCCCTGATTACTATTAATTCAATTGGCCATTTTACTACACAGCAGCCATATAAGCATACATAGCTCTACCTGGGGTTCTATCTACCTACTGTATAGTCCAGCCAAGGTATTTGGGTAATTTCAATTAGGTAAATGAAAATCATTGATATAGTTTGCTGATAGCTCTCTTTTGAGTTTTTTGGACAAGGCCCACAGTTAGGGTAGGTGGGCTTCGTCTATATTAAGTACATAATTTTTTGTTGATGTAGATTTGGAGATCCCTTTTCCTCTTTTTTAATAGGGAGAGGGTGAAGAAGAAGAGAACATTAAATATTTTTTATTTTACTGATATTACTAATCTAATTGCTTGTCCATTATTAGTGGCCTAAATTATCGTACGACCCCCTTAATATTATCCAAATATATGTGTGTACCAGTGGAGTCCAACCCCCTTGTCAAATGTTTTTCTTGATCACTTGTTGCTTCTCTTTCCTCCTCTTCTACAACTCTCTTACCATCAAGCCACTCCCATCATGGGCTTGTGAGATTAGATTGCTTTCTCTCTGGTTTTGGAAGGACTCATCATTTTTCCACATAGCCAAGTCCATTAGAAACTCAATTCTAGGAGTAATTCTCTCACTTTTTACTTCAAGAATGTCATGTAAGAAGAAGAACAGTTCCAAAGTCGAGAGTGTCGAGGAGACATCAAAGATGTCTGTGTTGGATTTGCCTGATCTTGTGCTAGAGTCCATTCTTGAGAAGCTTCCACCAGAGGGGCTCTGTAGAATGGCCTGCGTGTGTACCTCTTTGAGAGAGATGAGTAAACACTTGTGGGAAAAGCACATGAAAGCCAAATGGGGTAGAATTGTTGGCCCTTCTGCGTATAGGGAGTGGCAATGGTATATTGCTTCAAGAAAAGGTTCAGTCTTTTTCAATCAGAGCAATCAAAAGGGCCTAATGGGCTATCTCACTCAACTATGGTCATCTGCATTGATTAGATCCAATTTAAGCAGTATTAGTAATAAGAACAACTTCCCTCCACTTAATTCAACCATGTCTTGGTATTTCGCCCTTGAATCCGGCAAGTTTTGGTTCCCTGCTCAGGTTTATAACCGAGAGGTATGAATTATACGACCTTCATAGATTCTTTAATCGTATGCCTTCTGTGGTGAAATGGAATCTGGTTGTATTAAAGTGCTTGTGTACATTCATGCAGAATGGTCATGTTGGATTTATGTTGTCATGCTATGATGCTGAGTTAAGCTATGATCAGAAAACTGACACTTTCGAGGCCAGGTACTTGGGGATATGTTACATAGCTTGGGTTTTCACATAATTAGATTATATTTTGGATTGATTTTTTAGTTAAAACAACCCGGTGAAAGATAGCAGTTTTATGTGATTTGTCTTGTGAGTATTTCTCTGTTCAGGACAATTTATTTAAAAGTTTGTCTTGTTGTTGATGGGCAGATATCCGCCTCATGGAAGAAGAGCAAGTCCAACAGAGACTGGTGTAACATGGGATAGACTTAGAGCTCCCCCCATTGATACTTCTCCGCATGATCTTCATATATCTGATTGCTTAAATGAGCTGCAACCCGGTGATCATATTGAAATTCAATGGAGACGAAACAAAGAATTCCCATATGGTAATTTCGAACTATGCCTCAAATGTTCTGTTTGTTCAACCGTGTCTGTTAACCATACCTCCATGTGGTTACTTGTTCCCTACAGTAAGTATGGAGCAAGAAAAACCAAGAAATGAAAAGGGGGATATAAGTTATGGCTTTTAGATTTACCTGGAATGGAAAACCTTACCCGAGAATCTTCGTAGAAAAAGGCCTGACATATCCACAAATCAAGAGCTGAAAAAGTAGACGGATATATTTTTTAACATATAAAAGTGCTAACATGTTATGATATCCGACATCGGTACCACTTGAAAGCGTGGATTGACATATAAGTGGGGGTCAAACTTTTGCCTTCAGCCATGATTTTGGGTTAAGTTAGGGCTCCCTAGCTAATATGCAACTTAGCTCTCGGAAAGTGTGGAATGGCACATAAGTAGGGGTCAAACCTTTACCTTCAACCATGGTTTTGGTTTAAATAAGAGATCTCTTGCTTTTATGCCTATCAATTTGCATCCCACATTGGTTCCACATGAAAGTGTGGAATGACATATCAGTAGGGTTAAACCTTTACCTTCAACCGTGGTTTTGGGTTAAGTTAGGGCTCCCTTGCTTATATGCCTAACACCAACCCTTAATGTGACCTTAGTTGACTTTTTCCTTAGGAATTCTGGTGGCTAATAACTTTTCATTGAACCTTACAAAGAATCAACACTGTTATGGGAGAGCAATGAGTGATTCCATCATGCATCCTGAATTCTCAAAATAGAAGGTGGACATTCGTTCAATTAGGTGGAAAGTTTTGTCAACTATTACAGGCTAATCAAATCCAATTCCATTTAATGGAAGATGACTAAATACAATGAATACATGACTAAATACAATGAATACATCAATATTTTATTGGTAATATCTCACATTGTGCACAGGTTGGTGGTATGGTGTTGTAGGCCACTTGGAAACATGTGATGGGAATGCAATCTACTGCCGATGTCATGATAGTGGTGAGTTGCTACCATGTTTTCCACAAACTTATGAAGTAATTGCCTTTTCATACTATGCATATGTCATGCTATGATTTGAGAACCAATCATAACAAGACAAACATTGGGGGCTATTGATCTTAGTTTGTGGACTCTAATTAACAAATCACAGTGAAGCTTTTCATTTAAAAAAAGTAAAAGAAAAGAAAAGGTCATATATTTTATCATCAAATATATATATTATCAAATCTTTGTTGGCCATTTCTTGACTCCCATTTATTTTGCATGTGGGTCTTCCTATTTGTCCTTTAGAAGAGCCATACTTAGTTTAATTTTGTCCTTCTCTCTTCCAACAAGGCCATAAGTGCTGTTTTAGTGGGATTTCATCACAAGAAAGCAAAAAAAGGTCTACTTTAACGCAGTATCTGGCTTTGGGGATAAATAATTCTGCTTTATTATCTGTATTGCATCCCAGGTTATCTTATGCATGCGTGTATTTCCTATTGCTAGAGTGTTCTAATGGTGTCCTTTTCTCCTCCCTTTTGTTTCACACGTTCTTCCCCTGCTTACCCTTTTTGGTCATGTTCGATTTTTAATTAACTTCGACTGCCTTTTCCATTTAACATGAAGTGTGAGATCTTCATTTATAATCAACTGTGCTTGACTAGATAAACAAGAATATTTTGTCTTTAATTTTTCAAAATTCATACATGTTTCAGGGCAAACGAACCATTGTCTCTTTATTGTGTGGAACTCTAGTACATCTTGTATGAAAGAAGGTTGAGAAAGCTGATCCAGCTGTAATGGAGAAAACTTTTATATACTAAAGATCTAAATAAAAAATTTCTTAAAAAGTGAGTTTTAAAAATCCAAGGGGTTGACAGGCCCTCTAAATCCTTCCCTGTACTTCTTTAATCAAGAAGAATAGTATATTCCTGTCCATCTTTTCTTTGTAATGAATGCTCTTAGTGGATGGTGATGACATTTGGCATTGAGTTTGAATATTTTCTGCTGAAAAGGGGAATGCTAAAGATAAATAATTCAACAAACCTCTTTCTTTGATCATTATCCAAACAGCTACTTTTGCTATTCAATGCCAACAATAAATGTTTGTTTCGTATTATAGTTTTTTCTCTAATAATGAATTTGAACTGCAGACACTGTTATACTGGAGTTCAACCAGTACAGTCGTGGTTCACGTTGGAGAACTACGACCATTGAAAGGAAACACCATCGGGAAGAAGGAAATGAGGCTGACGGGTTTTATGGTGGAATTAGGAAACTGTGTAGCAACGAAGAGATAGCCATGTGGAAAAAGATCTGGCCCTCTCATGTATTGGAATGACTAATATTTTGATTTGATTCTGATAGAGCTGATTCTAAGGGCCATCTTTCTACCAAGAACTTAATTCTCAGCAAGAAGCAGGATATGGTAATTTGGACGCAGGAGACGAGGTTTTTTGCCACAAACTGGACTTTTTTAGCCGCGCTCTCCCTCACACGACTTGAACACTATTATAGTTGTAGCGACTATGTATTTTTTCTCAATTGTATCATACATAGATGTCGACAAAAAGCCATAGACACCAAGGTTGTTTAGGCTTCTTGTAGACAGTTAACATTCTTAAGAATTTGCCCCCAAGCTCAGGAGCAATCATTCTTGAAGTGTTGCATGGAAACAAGAAAATTGGTTGCAATGTACAACAAGAAACACTAATCATGTACATTGAAAATTTGATGAAATCACATGTTTCTGGATATAATGTTGAACATTTGAATGACATTTGATGCAGCTCAGGACAAATCTGATCAGGGGCTTCTAACTCCATAACCTAAGCAAAGGGCTTTGGGTGGTTTGTACTGTACCACAGCCATGTTTGTGTCAGCAGTCATAGTCCTCTTCCTGAAGCTCGACCTACCAAAGTGGCTACATTTTCGTGTTTCTGTTGTTTTCTTCGTTTTCGTGCTTCCAAATGCCGCATACCTCCGTAGGAACCCTTTTAGCTTCTGAACTGAACTTAGCTTTCCATTTCCATATCTGTTTCTATTCCCTTGAGGTGAAGAGGGCTTCTCCAGAACACCATGCTCGGTTTTCATAGGTTTGACTCTTTGTCTGAAAAGGAAGCCAGTTGGGCTCTTGGGGCTCAGCCCGTGCCTAGTTTGGTCTCGAACCCATCTTGCATATGCTGAGCCTTTGAAATCCAGTGGTCCACTATAGCTTGGTGGTGCTACTTGCATTGGCTCCATTGTGCTGTATCCCTTAGGACAATCTTGATTGCAATTATCATCAGTTCCTTTTGATATAGCCCTGAAAGGTGAATACGATCTTGATCGCCTGTGATGGCCATTGCGTCCTCTCTTCTCTTCTCGTACTTTCTCCAGAGCCACCATAAACGGATCAAAATCATCGTTCCAAGAGCTCTTACGTCCGAAAGAGATTCTGCACACTGGTGTTCTTGGGGATGAAACAGGAGACTTAAGGCTAAAACTAGTGAACTCACTCTCACACTGAAGCCTTGGAGGGAGTTTCAAAGGCATCACCAAGCCATTGAAGAAGAGTTCATCAGCAAACGCCATAGACAGGAGGGAATCCCCACGCCCCCGATGCCTTACCCTAGCTTCATGATCACCCACCGGAGACTCACTCGTGTCAGAGTGAAGAGGATCACTGAATCTCTTGCTCGTCTCAAACTCAAAATCATCAAGATTCGATCCTAGATTGTCATCACTCGTCTTAAGGGGGACGACACGGTGGCCACTTTTCCACTGTGGACTAGCTGGAGCACTGTAGTAGACATCCATGCTGTTGTATCCATTTGGGCTAGTAGGAGCAGTCTGATAGACATAAGGGGAAGGAGCATTTGAGTTTGAGGTTTGATTATCAAATTCCATCTCTCTCTCTCTCTCTCCCCCCAAAGATTTGAGAGTTGTAAAGATTGCTAGTCAGGACAGTGGCAGAAAACAAGAAGTGCTTCTTTACCTATACATGAAAATAGTGGGAGTACAATTTTTTAAGATTGTGGTGTCTTTCTGGTCCTGAATTTAAGGATATTTTTGCCCCCAACTCACATGCATGACTTAATAACTTGTAAAATAATCTTCAAAATATGAATCAAACAACAAAAGGCAGAAAAAAATACTTGAAAATGTCATCAACAATCCACATCCAAAAAGTATTTCAAAGTTCACCTCATTTTCACAAGTGGGGTGTAGATTATAGAATTTTCAACCCATATAAACTGCTAAATTTGGACTTATTAGGAGCTAAAAATAAATTGAATTAAAAAATAAGTTATTTTAATCAAATAATGCATGGATAAGCATTAATATCAAGTGTAATTAATATTTACTAGATATAAGAATTTCCTGATGTAGTCATGTTGTATTACATCTGATCATGTCGTATTACATATGATTTTACATTTCTTGTTCTGTTTTACAGATTTTTAACACGTGTTTATTATTACATATATGGAGTACATATCATCGATTAATTTTGCTATTATAAAATATATGAAGTAGAACATATGAACTATTTTAGATGATTTTATGGGTATAATTCCACCACCAATATGTTTCAATTAGATTCTACCTTATGTTTTTTTCTTTCTTAACATTAAAAATGACCTTATGTTTGTCTTTTTGTTATCATGAGAAGAATAATTAAGAAATCTAGACTTAATACAAGCAATCATTTTCTTTTGTTTTTCCAGGGAATATGCCCTACTTTGTTCCTTTTTTTCTTTCCGTGATTTCAACTTGAAATAAAACTTTCAATTTTTATTTGCTTGATTTGTTTCAACTAAGTTCTCTAAAGAACAAAATACAAATCAAATCTCAAATTAAATTTACGTAAGACTATTGTTGTTGGGACTTTTAACCCTATTGTTTGTTCAATTGTCGGCCATCTTTCTTCTTGAGTTTGAGTCACTTTTAATTAAGCATGGCTCAACCCCTTTCTCTTTTGCTCTATAATTAGAACCCTAATTTTAAGCAATCTCCTCTATGTCTCTTGTCGTCTCTCACCATAGAAAGAAAGGTCGACCTTCTCTTGTTGCGATGCCCAACACCGAATTTTTTGATGATTAGTAGCAACTAGTAACTATTTTGACAAGTCGAATTTCATGTTTTATTAGTACAATTTCCGTCCGGGGTAATTATGTTCGTTTATAAGGGTTCATAAATTAAAAAATATTATTTTTTAAATATATAATATTAAAATAAGTATGGGTAAATTAGTAATTTAAAAAGAAAAATAGATAGTATTATTAAGAATGGTGAATACAGTATAAAAAGAAAAAAAATTATTTTGATTGATGAATAAAATATAAACAACAAGTAAAATATATAATGCATTTTTACTTTAATTGGAACGTGCGGCACACTTCAAAATAAAAATTGTATATAAATATATGGGATGAAGAGAATATTTTATAATGTAAAAAGTTATACTCTATAAATAATAGTTGAACTTAAGTCACTAGTATCATTCACGAAAAAATGATACTACTCCCTCCGTCCCAACTTCAACTTCACACTTTCCGTTTTGGTCCGTCCCAATTTCAACTTCATATTTCCATAAAAGGAAAAGGTACATAACTAATATCCCTCTCATATACTTTAATTTCAAAATTGCCATCACCTTTTTAACACACATAACATACTTTATCATTTATTTATTACCCAAAAATACCAAACTACCCCCAAAAGTTACTCAAAAAGTGTTTTTTCTTAATTTGCGTGTATACAGTAAATATGAAGATGAAAATGGGACGGAGGGAGTACTATATTAAAACTAGGAAGTTGAAAAAGGTAATTAGATTGTCGAACGGACAATGAATGGGGATTAGGCTTTTGAATCCAAATGTAGGGCAGGAATGTTAATTGGGTTATTGATTAGGGTTGTATTAATTGGTACGGAATGTTCTGTAATAGTTTGGTGTAACATCTTTTTGGTATATTCTTATTGAATGACATGTGGCGGGTGGAGAAATCTAATCCCTTGCCCCTAGGATTTACTGGTTGACTTAGGGTATAGCTTTCCTCCTCTCTACTACGTGTCACACATCCAGGAGATGTCACACCAAAGTGGCACAGAAGATCAGATCCGTATTAGTTGGGTTAGATTTTTTAGTATCGTCCTAAATCCAAAAATTAGTGTTACTAAACATTTTTGAAATTATTAGATAGATGTAGAATATATTTTTTTTCTTTTCTATTTTTTTATGGGATGAACAAATCATAAGAGTTTATAGAAAATTTTGAATTTTATGGGACAACATTATTGAATTATGAAAATATAAAGATACAATTATACTTTCTATAGACATCACTGGTCTAAAAAGAAGTTTCCCCTGCTCAAAGTTTTCATGGAAACAACAATTTTCTTCCCTCCAAAACCCCAATGTGTAATGACCCCATCAATCGCCTTCAAACCAGCTCCACCGCTCCTCCGTTGCTTCACTCCCCTCGTTGTTAGGCTCTACGCTACCACCTCCACCGCTGCACCTCCCTCCGAAACCACCCCTTCGCCAGAAAAATTAACAGTTCCGGAACCCTCGACTTCGAAGCCCAGGTCCAATGGCACAAGGGGCAGCGCGAGGCGAAAAAAAGTGACTTTAGATGCTCAACAATTTAGATCGAATTGGTTGGAGTCTCTATCGTGCCCGTCCCCTGAAAATGATGATAAAAACGGGGCTTCCGAAGGCTCCGGGTCGTGCAATGCGGACTCGGGCTGGGTTATTGGAGTTGACCCGGATCTCTCTGGAGCTTTGGCCATTCTGAAGCCCGACGATTCCCCTCAGGTGTTGTATAGGTTATAATTTTTTAACTTAATTTTCCCTTGGGCTGGAGGTGAACTTCATGCTTCCATAGTTGTACAGTTGCAGTCTATCGCTTGACTCTTAATACCAAGCTTTAGTCTGAGATGTACATTACTGAGGGGTGGTTGTTATTGGGTGTAGAATGGATTGAACTTTTTTTTCAAATTCCAGTGGATTTGGAAATTTTAGTGAATTCCAATGTCGTCAGTTTGTTTTTGTGTTTTTGTGGCGTAAAATTTAGCTTTTTTTGTGTATTATTTATTCTGTTGTTGATTGAGTTTGTATTGACCAGATGTATTGAGTTTTTGTAACATCACTGGTTTCCTGTGTTCCTATTGTGTGATTACTGCCACCATGTTGAGTTTTATAATTTTATTCCTCCCATGCATTATAAGTTATTAGTGATGATCAGTACTCTGTAGAGACTGTTTTCTGGCATTTGAAAGATAATATTTTTGAGTCCTCATGCCTACATAATCATATTTTTAATGTAAGGAGATGAAGAATTTCCCCTTTTTTTCATTCAAGTTTTTCTGTCTGTAACTTAGTAGACCTGTCACCACACCAAAGTTAAGTTTACGTTTTCATATCATACTCTTAATTTTGCTTTTCCTATTCCAGGTGTATGATTCTCCTCTCTTGAAAGTATTAATTGGAAAAAGAGTCCGGAAGCGTTTAGATGCAAGGTCTATCATTCAATTGCTTCAAAGAGTTGATGCTCCAATTGGTATATATACTGCTTATGCATTTTATCAGCAACTACGTTGTTAAATGTGTCTGGTTAAACATTTGTACAAAGTGCATGGGTATGGACTAGGGAATCACAATTTATAATCTCAAGTTACTGAATGAGCATCCAATCCTTAGAATTTTTTTATCATCAATTCGTTCCTTATTTTATCCTGGACTGAAAGCCAATTCAGGGGGTTGTGCAATGGTCAAATAAATGCATGTGTATGAGTAGAACATTGACCTAATATGACCAACACTACTATAATCAGTTTAATAGCCACTCTGGTTGTACAACTTTACCTGAATGTCCACTTGTTCATTTGATGATATATATTTATATTTGATTAAAAACGAGCTACCTAGGTATTCTGTATATCAAATTATCAATAAGACTGCATTGACCTCAATTGTTGTCTTTTCTTTTTTTCAGGAACCACTGTGTATATAGAGCAATCAACCCCTTATCCCTGTGATGGCAAGCAGGTGAAATACTCTAGACCTACATTTTTGAATGTATGAAATTAAATGTTTGAATGATATTCCTCTTCACCAACTTAAGCTTTTAAAATATGTGGTCAATCTACATGATATCAAAATTCCCTTGTGCATGACTTTAATTACAAAGTAATGTGCCACATCAAATGTTAGAATTGTACTCCTTTTTACCTACTTAAGGTTTTGGAAGCAGTGGTCGTTCAGTTTTCATAGAAGGCCCAAATCTCAATGGAAACGGAGTCAATTCTTCTTCTTCTTCTTACGTTATGGCTTCTCTTTTGCACACCTTGCCTTTCAAATGGTTTTTATTCTTTTGATTTCCATTACAGCACTGTTAAGTAACAAAACCATCGTCTTTATTTGGTTTTTGCATTTGGTTGATATTTCTGTTCCCAAAACATTGATTTGGTGATATCTCTAATTACTTTTTTTTTTGTTTAACTATCAGGTATAAAGAGTGTCTCTGTACCAATTTTACTTGTTATGTATATCCTTGTCAGTTGTTTGATCCGTCTCTTGAGCATATGTATTATGTAAACTAAAATATTTATTACTACCCACAACCTCTTCTACCCAGAGTTTTCTAGTACTCTCATAAACTTGAATGAAAATAAGGTGTTCCTATTTTTCTAATACAAGATACTATTTGTTTATGATGAGGATGGTGATTATTTTGCTACTTTGCTAGCCATTTCACTTGATCCAATTTGTGTTATGGCCTTGAAGATTTAAAGTTGAACTTTACTACTAGTATTTTAGCATCTATTAGTTTCTAATTTGTATTTAAATTATGTGTTCATGTTCAATGTATATTCATGAGTTAATATGTGTTTTTGGACTTTATTTATCAGGAAATTATTTGTAATTGGTTGAATTCAAGTATAGGATTTGTAGATAATGTTATGCACTCAATGTAAAGAGGCTTTATTTCAATATTTGCCCAAGGAGTTCTGTGTTTATTTGCTCACGTAACTGATTTTTGGAATTTATTACCATCCTACCCTTTCTTAACACTGCACAGCAGCACATGCATTCACCTATTTTTGTCCGTCCAGTAGCACCACTTTTTAATTGATATCTTTAGAGTTGATTACTTTACAGTTTTTTCCCCAACTACAATTTATAACAACCCTGGCTCTATAATGGGTTGTGGGTTGGGTGGGTGAACAGACGTTACTAGATATTCTTAACTGGGACTTTTTTTTTTTTTCTAAAATAACTTCTGTGGCCTGTTTCTCTTAAGAAATAAAATTTGCTCTACTAGTCATTGACAGACTTCGTCTAATGAAGGCTTCGAAGTCATATATAATTTATAAGCTCAAAATGGATAATACACAAGAAGGCTAAAGTTGTGAACATGGTATTGATTTAATACCATCATACCAATAGTAATTGCTATTTTTTAATGTGAAGAAAACTTTACTTTGTTATAATGTAAAATTAGTACATTTGACTTGAGGTAAAATGCTAAAATATGAACAACAATATCCATTCTTCTCCAGTCTTTTGCAGGAAACCTACAGATGTCAACTTCTCCTTGTAGAAGATATGCTCTTCTCTTCTGCTTCATTTTCTTAAAATTAAATCTTAGAAGCTAGTCATATGATGTGAACCGCAAACTATGTTGATTCCTTGGGAGCTTATGCGTTCTGCTAACATATTCTGGTACTCTTCTCATAGGCCATAGCTCTTTTATATTTCCCATCACCATATCTGGACTGGTCCAATTCTCTGGCATATGAACAATATTGAAAACATATCCATGAATTATTAAATTTTTATGCTCTATTACAAGCCAAAACTTGACCTAATTGGACCAAACTGAACAAAAATGGGTTACACTTTGTTTACTTGTCCTGCAAAATTGAATTAGACCGGCAAACTGCAGAAGATGATTCTCTAGAATGAAAGGGAAGGTGCATATTATCATGCATCAAATCAATTTTGGTGATATGTCTTTTTTCTGAAGCTGATACCAATTTTGCACTACCTGATTCAATATTAAATATTTCGATTTGTAGTAATTCTGAAAACAATTGTTTGCTTTTGTTTTCTGAATTATATTTGTCTGCTTTGTGAAGGGATGGTGGAGTGGCGGATTCGGATATGGACTATGGATAGGAATCTTAGTTGCCTCAGGGTATTCTGTTGTTCCAGTTCCATCAATGTTGTGGAAGGGTGAGTTTAAACTCACTGGGGGCCGCTCTAACAAGGTTAATCTTTGCTGAATTCATGAGCAAAATATCATCTGCACATTGATCATTGAGAAACAAGTAGAAATTTTCATGTGTACGTGTTTGCTTCTGAAGGTGTGTTCATCCAAAATTGTAACAAGTTAATATTATTTGTTTGGTTGACAGGATTATAGCAGAGAGCTCGCCACCACTCTATTTCCATCTATGTGCTCCTTCTTGAAAAGGAAGAAAGATCACGGTTAGTGTACTAAATACCCAACTATTTTTTAACAAGATAACTAGAGTCGGACAAGTATATTATCATTATTGATTATTGAGTGAGTGCTGTGCTCCATCGCCCTGAATTTATATATGAAGAGTGTAACGATAATTGAATATGAAAGAAAGCCTCAAAAGTAATTTTACTAGGCTAGCTGATCATACGAATGCTTTGGGATTTTTTAGATGTTTGAAATTTGATTCTCAAAATTGAGGGAGTTTAGTAAGCCTCGTGAATAATAATATTATGCTTGTTATGGAATTTTAGTATGGTAAGATTTAACTCGATTCATGTCTAATGAATACAATAAAAAGATGGCAGTGTTATATTGTTTTTCTGTTTATGGATCACTTTAACAAATCTCATTTTCAAGGGACCTTTTGAAATATTGTGTGTATCTTTTTTGATCCAGAATTATTATTACTGTGTCAATTTAACCCCCACCCACGCACCTGCTCTATAAATGTCGAAATCTTGGAGAACAATTGATCTTAGGCAGAGGAGTGGGTTTTTACAAATTACTTGTTGGAAGCCAAGAGAAAAATATGCTGCATCAAGAATATAATGCTTCATATGATTAATGGACATTAAATAAGGATAGATTAACTATATTGTAATAATAAATTGATGTAATTGTTTTTAGAACATCAAACTTTCTGGGGTGGAGTGGAATGAAGAATGTTTAATTTACAAAGACATCTGAGGTTAAAAATGTATTTTCGGACATGCAGGTCGAGCGGAAGCGTTGCTAATAGCTGCATATGGTAAAGGGCTGAAGCAGAACCAAAATATTGTTTCTTCTTTTTCTTCTTCTTCATTCATGTTGGAACATCTTCATTCGCCACTCTCAAACTCTACCTTGTATGAATCTTCTAATGCAATCTAGGCTACACTTTTGCCACATTTTTCTGGCCTCTAACCTAACTTATTTTTAGAGTATTACAACCCAAATTCAATCGTAATGTGTAAATATGATTTGATTTGGACATTCTTATGAGTCGGTATAATTATAAATTTCCTCTTCATATGACTCCCGTACAAGTGTTTTGAATCAAGAAAACACTTGTACAAAGGTATCGTTACCAAACAGAATTTTATTAATTCTCAATTGAAATGACTGAAGTGGTGTAAGATTGATATGGCCATTGTATATATCTTTGAGCTGTTGTTGTTCTTTTAAGCAGCATCCTCGTATATTTGACCATCTTCAGGACTCAGGAGATGCTCTTGCTGGTCTCTCAGGTCTTCCTTATGGCCTACTTATTGACGTAAAGTCAGTGTGTTAATATTCTAAGGTCCGTTTATTCGTGGGTAGAGTTGGATCCGATGATAAGGATATCATGTTATTGGTGCACACTTTTTTTTTTCTTTCTATCCAAGTTAGTTCTATAATACACTCACATGAGATCATTTTACACATTTTAAATATTTATCACTCTCGCTATAAAACGTTATCACTCTCGCTATAAAATGTTATTACTTTTTATTTATACTATAAATTGTTCATGAAATAATATTATCACTTTTCATTAATTTAGTATCAATTTTCAGTATTAAAGTTATCACTTTTTGACCATCTCACGTAAGTTATTACCTGAGACGGTCTCACACAAGTTTTTGCCTTTCAAATTAGTTCTATAATATATTTTTCAAAATTAGAATTCTATAAAATTTGATACAATATTCTTCAAGTGGGAGAAAAAAAAATTATGAACAATTTACAGAAAGATGAAAAATCATGTAATACTCTTTCCGTACAACATTAAATTTCACATTTTCTGTTTTTGTACGTTCCACATTAAATTTAAAAAAAATAAATATCATATGAGTTCATTACTATTAGATATAATTTATGTACTATTATTATTCCTAGGTACATTAACCTAAATTTATTAGTATTCAACTAGGTAAGGGCAGCACCTCACCTCGTGAGGTTCTTTCCCATGTCCTTTGGGTTGTGGAGTGGCTTCAAAGCTTCAACAGCTTCACTCATTAGAGGCCTTACTTTAGTATCACGGCTGAGGTAAAAAGCTGCCAACTGTGTAGTTTGTTGGGCACCTTTTATGGAAAAGTGACCTTCGAGCCAAGGATCTATCGAGCGCTAGAAACGTCTCCTCTAGATCAAGTGAGGCATAGCCTATTCCAGAAGGTTATAGTAACCATTAGGTCGGTGTTTGTCCATCGATCTTCTACCTGTAATCATCTCAAGAAGAGCAACGTCAAACCTATAGGCATCACTTTTTTTATGTAAGGTGCCTTGCAACAAGAAACAGAGTAAAAGTTTTTCATATTCAATTACTCTAATTGTAAAAAAAAGCAGCCGCATGAACTGTAGTCATCTCTTTACTTTTTTATAACCAAACGCCAATTTAATCTTTTGTCACCAGTTACAACCTTAACTAACTAGTATCTTGTTATCCTATAAGAATAATACGGTGATCCTTAAGGTCACTATTGCACAAAATTGCAATAAAAAAAGTGATGCTTACCAGTCATGACATATACTGGTGTTGCATAACCGTAGGTTTCCAATACCTGTATAAGTGGGAGACAGGAATCTCAATTGAATGGCCGAGAGTAGAGATGAGGAGAAGAACCTTAGTAAAGTTCCAGCAATCATTACAAGCAAATAAATCTTCCCCATGTCTTAAAACCTACCTTAGGAGTTGCAGCACATTCCCAGCTCTTATTAGTATATTTTACTTCATAGTGCATATATCACCCTTATAATACAGACCCAAAACTACTGAAGTACTCAATAAACCTCACAAATAGAGGATCCTCTCTAAAGCTCATCAAAAAAATATTATAATTTACCACCATTAATTAATTAGTCATGCATGTAATAAACTTTTTGCAATGCACAACATATTTTCAAATGAAAACAATATGACAATTGAAAGGCCACCATATAAAACTTACATGCTTTGAACCTTCATGCTAAATATGACATTTAAGTGAATAAACTTACTCTGTTTCTGTACTTTCTTCACTACTTTCAGCACAATGATCCTTACCGGTAATTCAAAATAACTTATTGACATGAACTCATGCACCACATGTATATCTCTCCATCACTTGAAATGTGTTCAAAAGAGTCATGCAAAGATCTTAGAAAATGAAGGAATAGAAATTTTACCTAATAAATATAACATTATATATCCACAAGGATCCTATGATCTTAATAATTTCCGTTAATTTGTAGTTAAACTGTATTTCACTTTATTATCACACGAACTGAATAATACAATGCCTAACCTGTCGTCGATGCCGCGATGCATAGATCCCACGTTTTTTATATATAAATATGCCTCCCCTACAACCCAAAGAAATATGAACCACTCTGAAGCCAACACAAAAGAGATAAATCCATATTGATAAATAAATCAAAAAACTAAAATGATAGTGTGTGTGGAAGAGCATGCAAAATAGACCAAACTTGCAGGTGAGTACTTACCAATTACACGACAAGCAATAATCTTTAAATATGAACACCTAATTACCAAAGAGCCATGCTGAAATATTGCATGTAAAAGTGTTCATGTAGTAGTTAAAACTAATTTCATTCTCTCTAAAATTAACTGATTGATAAATGAAGCCTCTCATAATATATACTAACATCTACATTTTACTTAATTCAGTTACGACAGAGTTAATTAATTAATTACCTGAATAACAGGAGTATCAGGCTCAAGCTCAGTGTAAAAACATTGATAAGCTCAGAATTTGAAACCTTAATCCGTTGAATAGAAGAAGATAGTTCAACATGTTTAGAACCATGAAAGAAAAAGTTTCTTAGGTTCCATCATTCCTAAACAATGCTTGAAATGTTGAATATGCACCATTGAAGATTGTGTGAGGAGAGAAAAATACATAGGTGGTATCAATTTAATCATCCAAATAATAACCTTTTTATCCTAAAAGTGTTGGGATAGGCAGATCCCCATTCATTCCTAATGGACAAATAAAAAAGAACATAAAAAGCACAACACAAGAATTTACGTGGAAAACTCCAAAATCGGAGAAAAATCACGGACCGAGAAAATACCACTATGTGAAAAATTTGTACAATCACACAGAATTTCTATCTCCCGACCCAATCCCTACACTCTTACAAATCTTTGACTAATCTACACCTTTCTTCCCATTCTCACAACCGAGAATCAAATAAAGGAATTTAAGAAGAATCAAATACAAAAATTAAAGTGTACTTGATTGGTGCACTTGACTTCAAGTCCAAGGGCCTCCTTATATAACCTAAGAAATCCCTCCCCCTTTGCTCTCTTTTCCGATGTGGGACAAAAGCAAAGGAAAATTTTCTCCTTTTATTTTTGACAAAAATCCAACAATCTCCACTTTGTCAAAATAAAATGACACATTGTCTTTACCGACAATCCATTCTCAACCCTGAGAATCCCTTAGAATAACCATTCTAAGAATCATTGTCTTCACCGACAATCATTCTCAACCCCGAGAATCCTACTCCACCATATGAGTAGACCACTTAGAATCAACCATTCTAAGAATTTCCTACGGCACATATCGAAAAATTTTACTGATATTTATGGTGCTACTTCCAACTCTTAGCTCCCCTGGAAGTCCATCAGCCATCGATATACATCCACCACACACCCTACATCATTTGCCAAGTCAATGTCCGTGTGCAAACTTGTGGACCAGCTAATATTATTATACCATTTTCCATGACAACTGAACATGTCATAAGGATCCCCAATAATATTAACTCAACATTCAGAGCTGTTGCCGCACCAGCTTCTCCTTGACCAGCAACGTCACCATTGCTCCACTGTAAGCAATTACCGTGCCATTGCTCCACCGCAATTACCGCACCATTGCTACACCTTGAATAAAACCTGTCTGTACCGACATGACGTCGCTGCCTTTTACAGCCAAGCTATACCAGGTTTGTCCGAACCCTTTTTCTACTGAAAGTGTCGTCACTTGAAGTCGATTCCAACCCTTTGGAATTCACGATACTTTTTCCCACTTGTCGATTGAATCCACGCTATTCTTTACTGATCTAGCGCCGGCCGATACCAAGCCACCACATCGCCCTCTTCACTGTTGAATCGCCGCTTTCCCACGCCATTGTCATTACCGAAAAATTTCGTTCCTTTCAAACCTCTTTGAGCCGACATCCATGAAAAATCTCATGCCGCTATTAAGCCAACTCCACCACCGGGAGTTCCATCAATTCATATTGCTGCAGGTCCAAGAACTCCGCCAAAAACTGTTGGCCCACAAATCCTACCTCTTGCCACGCCACTGTCACTAGCTTTTTCCACTTCTTTCATGCCACCCTTAGCCTAATGAATAACCCTCTTCCTCTCATAAAGTCTTTTCTAATGTGGAATGTCAGACTATACTGCAACCACAGAGCATACTAAAAACTTTATAAGCGCCCGAACTGGGCTCTGATACCACTTGTTGGGATAGACAGATCTCCATTCATTTCTAAGGAACAAATAAAGAAGAACATAAAAAGCACAACACAAGAATTTACGTGGAAAACTCTAAAATCGGAGAAAAACCATGGACCGAGAAAATACCACTATGTGAAAAATTTGTATAATCACACAGAATTTCTCTCTTCCGATCCCAATCCTTACACTCTTACAAATCTTTGACTAATCCACACCTTTCTTTCCATTCTCACAACCGAGAATCAAACAAAGAAATTTAAGGAGAATCAAATACAAAGATTAAAGTGTACTTGATTGGTGCACTTGACTTCAAGTCCAAGGGCCTCCTTATATAACCTGAGAAATCCCTCCCCCTTTGCTCTCCTTTCCGATGTGGGACAAAAGCAAAGGAAAACTTCCTCCTTTTATTTTTGACAAAAATCCAACAAAAAAGGAGTTGTTTTTTTCTAAAGTTGTTCAGTCAAATGAATAAGAGATAACCTAGTAGACAACCAATTCTAAACTATGCCAGCATTCATATGTTAATTTAAAATAAAACTCTTATGATAATATTTCCTTGGTTCATTACACTGTTATAGAGAGAATAATATGAGCTTTCAAACGATTATAGAGAAAGATGAGGAGGAAAGGCCAAACCAGGGTGGTGAAGTGGAAGTTTTAATTCTGAAGTGCCCTGTTTCAAAAATTAATCCCCATTAGTAGATACCAATACAATGGGCAGCCCAAACTAAGTTCCAGTGAGCAAATTAATTCTCAATTCGTAGATTAAGTTGCAGTGGATAACTACTTAATATTATGTATGCATGTCACTAAATACAAAACAAAAATAATGATGGAAAGGGGACATGAAGCTGCAAGAAGAGGAAGGGCCAAATCAAAGTAGTTAAATTGTTGTTTGTCAATTGAACAAAGAAAAATTATTCAGAATGGTTGCCTTTGCACTTTCGAGACCAGCTCTTTCCTCAACTTCCTGATTCTACTTATTCCAGCTGCAATAACACATTTCACAAAAATGTAATGCATGTTATAGTTCTTATATTTTATATTGTTTGATATTGATAGTAAACTCTCATGATATAACACATCTGTTAGCAAATAGCGTGAGTAATGCAAGTGTGTGAAAAATTACACTGTATGTAGTTGTTATGGGTGTTTATAACCCATATAAGACGTGACTTATACGCGCGGTCCAACCCGAAAGATAAGCTAAGTCTAAGGATAAGAGTGAGATTTGAACACAGGTTCAAGAATATCAGTGCTGACTGGGCATAAGAAGAAGGCAGAAAACATAAGCCGACACCATGGATAAGGTCTCGGCTGACTAGGCATAAGAAGGAAGAACGCAGGAGACAGAAGCCGATACTAAGGATAAGGTCAGATCTCGACCTCGGCATCGGCCCCGTACCATCAGCCATCGACCACCAGCTGATCAACCCATCAGCATACTATCGGCCCTTCAATATTATGTTCCGACCATAAAAAGACACGCGTTCTGCATGGAGACAACATGTCAGGATCTCATCGTACCTTCCTACAGATAAGATTTCCTTGGAGGGACACGTGACAACGATTGACAAATCAAAGGGGGACCATCCACAAAATATCTCCTATAGAGACAAAGCATCTGCAGCAAGAAGGACACAAGACTTGGTTGGCACTCCACTTCAACATCATCTTCTCCATTCTACTTTATCTCTCTAGAAACTCACTTGTACTCCTCTCTCTACTGTGCAACGTTCCTTCATAGAACTTGGAATATCAACATCAATAATAAAGGAAAGGGCACCAATTTTATGGGGCGACGGAGAAAATTACTTGTTTGATGTGTCCGTTTTAGTGTCCGGTTATTCGTTAATCTTAATCTAACCCACTAAAAACGACCATCAATAGTAGTCAATGAATTATAGAGTACATGATGTTGCATACAATAATACAACGCAGAAAATAAATAAAACTCGAGATTGAAAATAATAAAAACATTATAATATTCACATTTAAAGTTTTTGAAATACATGAAAGCCGCAACCAACAGTACATTAACAACATCACTGCTGACGGCCATAGCTGCCTTAATTTAGACACAATTATGACCACGTTATTAATCAGGTGAATCGTCTTCGCTGCTATTATTTATGGGGATTACTTGTGTAATCCATGTCATTTATGACCCAAATATCTACCGTAATAACCAGTTATCTTATCTTTTCTTTATTATTATTTTTTAAATTATCACGTGATATCCACGTCTCCTAAATTGTTGCTTTGACCAAACGCTGTTAGTAATGTAATCCTTATTTTAAATCCTCACTTTTAAATTGAAAAAATAAATAAATAAAATGACATTTTTATATTATATTAATTTAATAATATTCGTTAATTTAAATGTTATAGATTACTTTAGAGAAAAAATATTATTTTTATCAGTGTATATCTATTACTTCTATAATGAGGCTTGAACGGGGAAGTGGCCAGTTTCCCGTAGCAGGTTCCCTTTTTCCCCTCTGTACGGCCACGCGTCAATTAGGTGAAATCTACGCCTTCCACCTCATTACCTGCATCAGTGTACCTGTGATTGCCCAGAACAACGCCGCGTATAGCTACTCTGAATTCCGTCGGCACAATCCCAATTTTGCGCACAAAAATTTGATTTGACGCGTCCCTGAAGTTGTCGTCCCTTCCCTAGGCGCCGCTAATTCGCCCACTATTGTTGCCGTTGCTGCCTTTGGAGCTCTCCTTCGGTGAGTTACTGTTCTCTCTTATCTCCACCATCGGGCTGCCCTCTATTTCTTGACATTTTTCTCACCCCGAATTGACGTGCCACCAACACATCTTCCTCGTATTCCCAAAATTTATACTCTGAAAAAGGTAATTTTGAGACAGTGATGGTTGTTTTCATTATTGCCAAGTCTTTCATTCCCTCGGCATCGGCCCAGCCACTCGATTTCTCTGGTATGGCCACTCTCCTCTTCTCCGTTTGATTGGGGGTTCTACGGGTGAGGTGGTAGTGTTGTGGTTGCAAGGCTGAGGAGCAGCGATGGCAGTTCTATGGGTTTCAGGTTATTATCACTATTGCATTTGTTATTACTTCTATTATTGTGATTAATTTTGAAATTACAGGATACTATGGGTGAGATTTTTGAGAGTGTTGTAGAATTGCATGGCTAATTTATAGATTTGTTTGTTACGTCCCAGAGGAATGCAGATGGGAAGGATGTCTTATGGTTCTTAATAGTTTTTTTTTCTAATATTAAATTTGTGAATTAAGTCTTTATCATGAAATGCTTTTTAATTCTAATAATTGAACAGTTTTTCTCACGAGGATTGTTGTATTTGGCTGATTAGAAAAAAAGATAACAATGTTTGAGAAGTATGAGAAAGTAAAGAAAAGTAACAAAAAAAGAGGTATGCAAAGCCGATACTAAAGAAGTTAATTAAAGCAACATATAAGTAAGGAAGCGTGGATTGTGGAATATAGAATCACATATGTCTTGTTTCATCACGCGCTCTAATTTCTTTTTCTGTCAGGTTCCTAATACTGCTTTGTGTGCCAGCATCTACACTGTTCTTCCACTACCACTAGCACTGCTACTCTCTGCTGCGTGGATTTCCTGGGTTTGCTGCCTTCTTCAAATGCCTTGGACTGAAAGAACATTGGGCTTAATAAATTAGGTCGTCCAACTTCTTTCTTTAAGGACACATTACATTTCGAAATTTTTTATAGTGTTGCTAACATATGACCATATTTTAGCATGGAATTATGGATACATTCGATTTTCGTCAAGTTCTATTATTCAATTTTATTTAACTTCTTTCTTTAAGGACACATTACATTTCGAAATTTTTTATAGTGTTGCTAACATATGACCATATTTTAGCATGGAATTATGGATACATTCGATTTTCGTCAAGTTCTATTATTCAATTTTATTTTAATATGCAGCACATAATCCATAGTATAAAGGACCCAAGCATTGTTGCATTCTGGTCGGTAACCTTTCCTCAGATTGTGGGAGGTATGGAGTAAGACGAAGGTATCAAGCAGAAAATTTGGTGGGTATACCAAGTCAAGTGAACTTTTTATTTGTGCCATTTTTTGTAATATGAATTGATCTATATAAAGTTATTAATTTTTACATATTTCTTAATTAGTTAATTGAAATACATAATTTATGATTAAATTTGAGAAATCTAAAATGTGTTTTACAGTAGAAAACTTACCATGCTCATTTTTGTATTGTTTAGTGAGTTTACTCATAAGTTCCTTGTGCGCACCCGCACCCATGTGATTGGGATCAACTGAATTCAAATATTTGACCATACACTCTTCAATGGCACCACTTAGTGTTGCACTCTCCCATTTAAAAATTACATCTACTTTTGTGGCTGTCTAATCTAATAATCTTACCTAGCATGAAAAAATCTCAGCTTAATTGGCATGCATGTATTTATTTGCTGCATTTCTTTACCAAATTCTAAAAGATACATGAATGCAACCTTATTGAAAGGCTTTCTATTTTGTTTACTCAGCATTCTCCTCAATGATAGAAGGAAAAATTGAAGTGACGTGTCAGAGCTTTTTGGTGGAGCAAGAATCCATTATATATTCCAAAAGATATTTGTTAAGAGCTTGGAGGTTTGTGTTTCTAGATGGAACTCTATGCACATTTGAGTTATTGTATATTTTCAAATTACTTTGCCTTTAAGTAGCTTATATATTCTTAAAAAGAGAATAAATAGATGGGTTCATTTTCCAATGTAGAATTCGTGAATGTGGTAAGAGTTTCAGAAATTTCAATGCTAATTTTAATTTTCCTGTAAGTCAATCCTATAAATATAGATATTTTAATATCAAAGTTATTGATTCTTATAAATTTTCAGCTTCATTATGATTTCTCTAAAGCAATACAATGTTTTTAGATTTTTATCTGGCAATGGATTGTTATGAAGTTTCATAGATTTTTTCTGCGTTATTGTATTAATCACCTCTTTCTGCAGGAAGTAGATCCTTGTAAAAATTTAACTGATGGGGACATCCGTACTGCCATTCGGAATGCAACTGGTCCCAAGTCTGCTTTGTTTGTGCCTGAAGTAAGTCTTAAGTCTTGACTCCAACTTCTTTTGTGCTCGTATTTTATTCTGCATCAGTGCCAACATCTTCCTTAAGAAGATGAATCCTTTAGCTTGTGTGTATGCGCACGCTTTCAATTTGTATTTGCAAACTAAATAATTACCAACATGTAGGTTCTATTTGAGGTTCTTATTAGAAGTCAAATAGCTCGGTTGTTGGATCCAAGTCTTCAATGTGCTAGATTTATTTATTATGAGCTAATCAGGGTACATATTTGCAAAATTTCAATCGTATTTTGTTCCTCTTGTCTTTTCATCTCAACTGACTTTGATCAGGATGTTGTCCTTTAGATGAGCCATCGCTGTATGATTAATGAAATGCAACGGTTTCCAGTCCTACAGAAGAGAATGGATGAAGTTATTGGATATTTTTTGCACGAAGGATTTGAACCGTCAGAGGCAATGATTGGTCATATAATTGAAATGGAGGTAAATGCATAACTATGTATTCTTTTTATTTGGTACCGTAATACTATTATGAATGTATTTATGATACAAAAATAGAGATTTATAGTTGCTGTTATCTAATGGACGCAGCTGCAGCTTTTGATGTACTTCTTTTTTCCTCAATAATTTTTTTTTTCCATAAACTCTGTTTTTTGTTGTCCTAAAATTATAGCTTTGATGTAGAGAAATGTTATTTATTATTCGTCTTTTTGAACATCATATTCGTTTGATTTACGTTAGTGTTTTTAAGTTGCCAAAGAGTGTCTTTTCATACTTATGATCTATTTGTCTTACCACTGAGATTTTTGTTTTAAATAGGCTTAAATTAGATTGGGCGCACACAAAGCTTTGACCATTTGTATTTTCAGCCAAAATAAATGCTAATTTCATATAACCGCTCCTTCATTTTTAGTGATGATACTCTCTTTGTCCCGAATACACTTCTAATTTAAGGTCAACAAACTGGAGGCGCAACATTTTATAAGATCAGTTTTCCCTGATGTCCCTCCATTTATCTGTTGGTTTCACTTATCCAATCACATTCAACTCTTAAGCACTTTGTCATAAGAACATTGTGAGAAATTCTCAACAAAATAATTCTTTTGACTTTTCTTTTGCCTCAAGAAATTTGGTGGCATCAAACAATGCCCGCACATGCATTTCGTCTTATCACAAATGTTTATGCACTACATTAGAGAAACTTCATGATTAGATGATGTTATGAGAACTGGTTTATTCTGTGTTTGGTTAAAAGGGCACAAACTTTGTAGCTTCATCTTAACTTGAGCTTCATCTCAGCCTGTATGCACACATAGCATTGGAAATAGGAGAAAAAGGAAAAATTATAAAATAAATACCTAGACACTGTGACCCTAAATCCTGACTATTCTTTGTCTGAGACCTCAACAATATAGGGAATTCATTAACACTGCTAATATTATGAAATTGACAGGCTTTAACCTTAATTGATTGTGTTCAAGCCAAGGATAATGGTTTTTCATTGTGAAAAACATTCCATTTACAAGGCCAAGAAAGCTCTGTCGAAGAAAGTAATGAAGCTTGATATTCCCTTTATGCCTCACCATTGAGAGGTATGTTTGTTTTTCTTGAGTTCTCTTGCTGCCTTTAGATATAATTATTACTATGTGATGATGTTAATAATTAAATTGATCAGTAACTTTCAAAATCCGCATTTCATTTAACTTAAAAGTTGCTCGCGTGGTAGTTGTCATGTACCACGAAGCTGCAAAGATACTGAACTTGGATTACTTTTGAAGTTGGTAACGCAAATAAATAAATAATTTTATTTCGTTTGCTGGAATTGAATATTACCTTTTTTTAATGGTTATGATTTAGATTCGCATATCTATAAAGAATTATTAATACACTAATTGAATGAAAATTGTATGAACATTGTCATTTTCTACCTACTAGCCTGATGCGGACTTGCAAACACAAAGACAATCAGAGAAAAATATGATGATCAGAGGGGGAAAATGCAAAGAGGATATAAGTATGCCTTATAGAGTCTTTGCAGTTATTTGCGTATATGTTATTTTAAGGAAGACACAGGTAATGATCTTTTACTATCTCGATATTTCTATAGTTTTATTTTTGTTTTGAACTCTTTCATTTTCCATTTCACGATTTACATTGATTAAGAATTATTTGAATGTACCTGTTTCAGTTTAAAATTTTCTCTTAAAAATAGTTACAAAATGGTGACTATTTAACTATCGCAACTACCTAATGTTGTGCTACCATTGTTAATGGCTGAATTATTTAAGTGAATACAACTAATATTTCATCTTTCTCATTGTATAGGATAACATTTAGATGCTTTGCTAATTTCTATACATGATTTACATGCTTTTATTGGTTTTGTTTCTAATTTTGCTCCAATTTCCCTCCCTATAGTTGTATTCTGAAATTGAACAAATTTTAGGCCTCCAAGGCCCAGAAATTGATAATTTGCTAGCCCAGTCTTAGTTTGCATTTTTCACTTTGCACTTAGTGAGTTTGGAAGCTGGAAATATTATTAGGAACTGAGAACTCCAAAGATGATATCTTTTTCACATACTCTCGTATAATATATTTATATTTGAAGATTTTATTTTACTCTATATATTTATGGTGACTTCTTAACGTACAGGATTTTGAAGACTGTTCTGCTCAATCTGCTAGAAATGGCTGTTTAATTAATCATTTAAAATCTCGTCGCCCTCCATGTGGTCCAAGCAGTGGGAAGGAAACTCTTCGTCTTCCTAAACTCTTCATCTTTCATTAAGGACTATCCAAATTTGGTATAAATGATGTCATATGTTTTAACCCACAAGGAGCCATTTGAAATCCGGGTCAGCACCTCATTCATGAGGTGCACCCAACCTAGTATATATATTATCTTCAGTCTTCACCATATTTTAATTCTTGATTCATGTATTCTTTCTCCTTTTTTCCTTTTCTTTTAGTAATTTTATTTAATTTTGCAAATTTTAAGTTGAATTTTTTCTCTCGAAAATCTCAATTTTTGTCCTTTATTTCTAAAAATTAAATAAAAAAAGAAATCAGATGCTAAACTTAAGTTTTGCAATAAAATAACTAAAATTATTAAAGGTTATAATTGAAATATTGAAATGTCCCTGTCAGATTCAAACATATTGCATGTAAAAAAAAAAACTAATTATATTGTGCACACATATACAAATATACACAAAAACATACTACAATTAAAAAAAAATGTATACAATTTAATTGTTAGTTTTTTAATGAAAGATTGAGTGTAAAAAAATATATAATTATTAAAAAACATGTATACACTATTGAATAAAAAGTTATACACATATGAATGTTAGTTTTTTATTAAAAAAATTTAGTGTGAAAAAAATATATAATTATTACTAAACACGTATACAAAATAGAATACAAATTCATACACATATAGGTGCACCCTTGCACCCGGATGCACCTAATATACACTAAAAAAAACTAAACTTATATGCTCCGAAACACTGTACATTCAGATACTCTTTAGTACTCCTTAAATATTGTACTCGAGAAAATTTCACTTTTAGTCCCAAGAGAATTGTTGAACTGCAAAAATAGTCCCATACCTATAGACTTGTCCTAAAAGTTTCACTTTTGGTCCTACCGTTAATTCTACGATTAAAATCGTTAAATCATAAACAAGTAAAAAAATATTATTTTGGGGAAAATTATACCTTTCCCACTGTAAAATTAACACAGCAATCCTCAATTACTTTACATTCCATAATTTTTCACAAATAAATTAAATTCACATAGATTTGTCAATCCATTCAATAATTCATCAATTAGATCTATTTTTATTACATCAATAATCATCCATTTGAAATTCATAATTCCTTTAAAAGAATCATTAATCAATCAACTTCTCATCTAAAAAATTGTGGCATTTTAATCCCAATTGAAGAACCTTTATTTGTTGAATCTTTAGAATGGCATTTCATGATTTTGAGTCTTACAGTTGATGGATCGAAACAATTTTATATTTTGATATCATAGAAATGAATAAAAGAGTTATCGAATTCAATATCCATTAATTACCTTCTTAATCATTGGTTGTATAAGCTTAATAGAGAGTTCAACCTACTATGACAACTACCTCAAGCTCACCCGCTAGAGTTCAACCTTCTCAACGCCCACGTCGCCGCCACACAACACTGCGTCTCCTTCATCGGCTTCGGCTCCCTCTTGCTCACCTTTATAATAATAATAATAATAATAATAATTATTATTATTATTATTATAATAATAATATTTTACTTTTATTTTTATATATTTTACAATATAATATTGAAATTTTTCATGGAATAATAATAATAATAATATTTTACTTTTATTTTTGTATATTTTACAACATAATATTGAAGTTTTGGATTAAATTGTGAATTGTTATGTTGAATTAATGAACATGCAAGAACTTTGATATTAATGAAGTAATAACTATAAATATTTCTATTTAAATTGATTTTTTAACTTTGAAAATAGTTAGAGTCGTATATTTTTATGAATGATTCAATGATTGAAAATATGTTAAATTTAATTTTTCTTGTTGACCATTCAATTATAAAAACACTAAATTTAATATTTTGGTGATAAATAAAATATTAAAATATATTACATGTATTATGTTAAATTTAATTTTTTTGTTTAACTAATTCGTCTGATTGAACTCGAATCGTTATCTCCATCGTTCGATTATAAAAACACTGAATTTAATATTTTTGATGATAAATAAAATACTAAAATATATTATATGTGTTAGGTAATAATAATTAAAAATTAAAATATATTGTAAAGTAATTATATTAGACGAAATTTTATTTTAAGCAAAAACTTATGTGAGACTGTCACACAAGATTTTTCTTTTATTTATTTAATACTAGTGCAAAACTCCACGTAATAGAGGGATATTAAATTAAAAAAATAAAAAATCATACTGAACTAATTAAAATATAAAGAAATTAATAAAATTAAAAAATATACCTTATAAATTTGAGAGTCGAAAAAAATCAAAAAATTAAAAAAAAATAATTTAATATGATTATATATGTATGAGCTAAAAATAATAATAATAATAAAATAAATTACATTTAAAAAATAAAAAACCATATGAAACTTATTAAAATATAAATTTGACTATTAAAAGCAAAATAAGGGGAGGGAGGAGTGAGATTATAGCAAGATCAATACACGAATTCAGTTAAAAGAAATATCATTTAAAATGTAAATTATAAATAAACAAATCACATATAGTCAATTCTTTGAAATTTGAAGAAATTTTCATATAATAATTTAGGTGTGTGGAGGAAAATCTTATTATATAGGAGGTGGAAAATAAATATATGTATCCATCTATATAAATAATTATTAATAAAAAAAATTAAAAAGTCTTATCGAATCAAATATTAAAATTAAATATATATGGATTCTATAAATTTTTTTTAAAAAGATAAATATCAAATATTTTAAATATTTATCTCGGAGTTGTAAATTTAAAGATATTATATTTCAAAATAATTAAATTTAATAAATAATAATTAATTCAAATAAATCACAATTTGGCATGTCAACATAGACACTCCTGGAAGTGACACCTAAGAAAAAAAAACTCTATATTAAAGATAACAAGAAAATAATGATAGGATAGGTGAAGAAAAGATAATATGGAGGAAAAAAATAAAATAAAAATATTAAATTTAAATGAATGTTTTTTTTATATATGTGTTGGTTTAATTTCTTTAATTATTAAATCTAATTTTAAATTGAAAAATACGTATCACAGGAGTACATCAATTCATATAAATTTTTAAAAATAATTAATTTATTTAAATAAAATATTAGATAAATAATTTAATAATTTATTTTAGATTATTTTTGTCCTATATTAATATTACAGTCCACGGATTTGATAAAACAAAAGGATAGCCGTGACTTGCTACCTATGAAGATAATTTAATTTTTTAATAATATCTTCTATATCTAATAGAGATTTTTAATCCAACGGTTGTTATATTTTTGGTCATGTATTACCAAGGTTACGCAAAAACTCGCCATTATTTATTATCAACCGACAACCCCGACGTTTTTGGTTTGACGGAAAGGCTAAAAGGCGCCGATTCGTCATAAATCGAAAGGGTATTTAATGTTAATGGGCCCAATTATTTATGATAAAGAGCTTCTCACCCTGTACACCAGCGTTTTCATAATTGGGCTTAGTCGGTTTGGATCGATCAACCATTTTAATTGATAATGATCCGAATCCGTTTACAAAAATTAAACGAAAGCTTCAAAGCGGAAACGGGAAATCCACATAATAATATAACCTGCAATTGCAAATCGCTTTATACATACGCAGCATATTTCAAAATTTCCCGCTCAACTAAAAAATGAAGGGTGCTCAGATTCAAACACCAAAGCCAGATCAAAACTCTGCTAATCGCCGACCTAAATCCTCTTCAGAGTTCAACAAAAATCTGCGCAGGATACGATCGTCTTAAAAAATGCTGAGAAATCTGTATTGCTGCACAACGGTAGATTAATTTTTCAGTTTCTAAACTTTTGTTTGTAAGGTTACGAAGAAGAAGAGCATGAATCCTGCATTTGGAGCTGTTTCCGAGGACGATTCTTCTGTTTTAGAGTCTCTGAAGGAACTTTCAGAGGTGAAGAGCTTGAATCCTGCATTTGGAGCCGTTTCCGAGGACGATTCTTCTATTTTAGATTCTCTGAAGGAACTTTCAGAGGTTATTGATGAGAATATTGTGGGTGAATCAGCTGAGGTATGTAGTTGAATTTAATTTCAATTGAGTATTCTAGCAGAAACACTTAGAATCCGTTAGAGTTTTCCCGTGGTTGATTTCTCTCTGGCAGAGTTATTAATTTCATTCCCGTTATCGTAGCAGTGAAAGTTCATAATAACGAAGCTATTCGGTTACAATGCATTATCTTGTTGTTTTTAGACGTATTGAAGTGCTGTGAAGATCTCGTGGAATCAAATTTATTTATGTCAAAATTTGGAAAGTTTTACTTGCATTTTTGACTGGATGTTTTTGCTTGCAAGTCCAACGAATTAATCTGAGAGTAGGAAGCTCATATTCTCCAAAGTTTCACGTTTATAATGGCAAATTGTTTTGATGACCTCAATCTCTTATTGCAGCATTGTTAGGTGATTAAGTAGTAAAGTGAGGAAATTCTTTTGTTGATTATACTACAGTGCATTCACTCTGTTACAGAGCTTAATAAATTCTTAGTGATGCTATTAGGTCAAGTAAGCAGATGTTTTCTAGCTTTTCTAATGTTGATTTGTCTTTGTTCCCAGAACTTTGCTGCAGTGGACACATCCTCATTAGAAACATTTATTATCTCTGATCTGACTTCACGATCCACGTCACCACCCTATTCTGTAACCAATTCATACAAGCCTTTAGCAATCAATGAGACATGCTAAAATTCATGAAGGAGATTCTTTGAACAAGATACTATCAGTTGAGGCAGATGTGGTGATAAAACATCTTGAAGAAGCTAGAATTCAGTTGCTGAAATCGAATGATGTTGGGCATTCAAAGAAGCTCCTAGAGGCTTTGCTTAACATCATCATTGAAGAGTTTCACAGTGATCTCTATGAAGAGAAGGGGTGGCTGGATAAACTTCTCTCCAAAAAATTCTACCTGGTTCTCCTAATTGTTGGCATGGGGATGTTAATTCTGCTGATAAGTTTGATCTTCAGTGGGAGCTCAATGGAATCTATCACCACGTGCCACTTGTGATCGATTTGAAGGTAAGATGCTAATACTCATCCTATTAATGTTGTTTGTTAACTATTCTTCTTTAGTTGGATTCTGCTAAGTTTTCGATTACAAATGTAGCCCCATCAAACATGGGTAACCATTGTAAGTATGTGTAGACAGTCCCTATAGGCTATATGCATCCCACCACCTACTTGATGAGCTACAGGCTACTCATAATCAATTTGTAGGTAAGATGCTAATACATTGTTTGCTAACTGTTCTTCTTTAGTTGAATGCTGCTGTATTTTCAATCACAAATGCAGCCACATCAAACATAGATAACCACTATATATAGACAGTACTATACGCATTCAACGCCTTTTAACCATGTCATAATGTTGCCAAATCTTGTTCTAACTCCTCCTCGTGTTCTAATTTGTTGACATTTTCTCAAAGAGTCTAGTTACATTGTTCTCAACATGACAGGGATAACGAAATCTCTGATTCATGAAACTATATCCAATCATTCTAAACAGATTACATGTGCTAGAACTCTTAAACTCTGCTCTATAATCTCCAAAACCTACTGAGTTTTTAGCAAAATTATTCGCTTGTATTATTTGCTTCATGGATTTCCTGTGGGGGTAGGAATCTATTCATTGTTTTTCATTGGAATAATAATACCTACTAAACAACAAACATTCCAGGCTGTGTAGGATCAACTCCACAGACATGCTTTGAACTATTTAGCCATATTTGGGTCACATATACTTGATTTATTGAATAAAATTATTATTTGTGTCATGCAATGATAAGGTGTTGATTGTCGGTGTCTTAAACAGTTTAACTGAAACAGCATATACTGAACCAAAGAGTTCTTACACATCATAATCCTAAATAGTGAATAATATGAACTCTTTTGTTTTCTCCATAACTATTATAACTTCTTCTCAGTCATCTATGTCGGAGTTTAGTTGCTCCTTTTTTGCTTTGGTTTGGTTGTGAGGTTTATTTGGTGAATGCAACCTTCAGTTTCTTGTCCTCTATTATTAAAGTCCGCACATGAAGGCACTGAGACTATGATTTTACTTGTATGCCCTTGGAAAGCAATTTAATGCCTATCTTTTTTGGGGGGTAAAAATTTGCCTATTTGTAAACCTAATTGAGAGAATGATTGAGCTAATCACATATGCTTCTCAACTCCAACCTAACCCAGAAGTTGATTGGTCTCAATTTCCACAATGTTCCTAATTTATGCTGTCTGCTCAAGCTAAAACATCATGTGCAATTCCAAGAACCAAGCTCTCTCTCTAGATATCTCATCAAACAGTATTAATCACCCTAATCAATCATGCTTTTCTGCAAAAAAGCAAATTATATGGTTTAGATTAATGCTGGGGAAGGTTTGGCCCTGCTGCATACCTATCCTTTTTCTTTCACCAATAAGTGAATTCCAATTAGTAACAGAAAAATGACTAAGATATATTTTGTGCATGATTCAAGGCATCTGATGAATAAAGTTTTATGATTTAAGTTCTCATTTGAAAACTTCATAATTGTTTAATGGTGTCTCATGTTAGGGGGGCAGCCACCTCTGACATTGGATAATGCTACTTTCATGCAATTATCCATTTCTTGATGATAAATAGTATATTTATAAGTACTAAACGTATTTTTTTAAAATAAATAAATAATCTCATTATCCCTAAGTGCCGAATAATGCATCCCTTCTATAAACAACATAGATTATTGAAGGTGCTATACAACCAATTATATGCATTGTGTTTTGTGGTTTGTTTTCCCACCCTTCGGTTTGCATCATTTGTTTTTTTAAATTTTTTAATAGGTAATTATTGATCAGCCAATAATTAATTATTGGAGAACAAGTAATTATTGAGGGGTGTGGGACATTTTTATTAACTATTTCTCATATATAGAATCGAAAATATAAATATATTTATATATGTGTATACATATATTGTCTTTGTGTATATATTTCATTATTTTGTCTATTTACGCAAGCTGTTTTGTTACGTTATTTATTTAGTTGTTAAGAGGTCACAATTCCTAGGCTTCAGATTAGTATTAGGGATCAAGTAAATACTCCATTTGGTGCAATAATGATGCTTTTCACAATTTAATTTAAGAGTGTTTAAATTAATGATTGGGGTTAACAGAACACAAAACTTTGTAATACTAAACTAAAATTACATGAAACAATAATAACTCTCAGTTAAAATTATCCAATATCTTAGTAGTTGTGATATATAATTCAATATTGCATAACAGTCTTAAAAACCTAAAAGATATAAATTTTGTTTTTGCCCAAACATGAACATACTACCAAATATTAAAAAAACCAACATAAAAGACAAAATAGAATAAAATTTTAATACTAAACGTTAAGAATTATTAGTAGAATTGGCCAAAAATGAAAATACCCTATCAATGGATTATTAAGCTAATGTGCTCCTTTTGCATGGATTAAAGTGCTTCTTCCCTTATTCTAATTACAGCCTGTATGTCTTTGTGGAAAGTTATTAAAGGGTTAATGGCTGTTTTTATAGTAATATCTTCCTAATTAAAAAAAGAAGTCTAATTAGTACAGCTGCAAATTCCAAAGCTCTCGACCAATCATTTATATATATACAGCTATTAAAAGTAGCTATTACAATGATCAATAGGGTTATCTTGCTTCCTTGTCAAGGAAAAATAGTAGTTTTATTTATTAATTCGATTCGATTTGTATTTTTCTTAATCAATTCGATAAGTATAACTCATCTATTATATAATCTTACATATTAGTAAGTGGAACATCTTTTTACATATTAGTAACATGAGCCATGACGTTGTTATACTTATAATTAAACTTTTAAAATACGTATTATACTTTAGTGAGATATCACATTTATAATATAAATAATACGTCACAAGTACTAAAGTTACCAATAGTTAATGCAAATTTTTTCTCCTGTTAATAAAGAAATATTTGGACTTGATGTAAAAAAAATTCGAGTCTTATAGGCGTCGTTTTCTACTTGTATTCTATTAGTTTCTGTTTACTTAAATTATATTTACTTAGTTTTCTATGTTTAGTTACAGAATGGGATTAAGATTCTATTTCGAGACATTTCTTAAATTAGAAAATTTTATTCGTTATTAAAAAAACTCGAATATACTAATTTCACGAAAAATCAAATCGAATGGAAAGGTAAGTAAATAATCAGATAAGAATACGGACATTATCTCATCATTAAAATTTAGTAAGCAAAGATTTGTGTTAAGTCATTTGACCAAATAAGTTTCGCGAGACACATAAAAAAAAGGAATAACATTTTTTTATAATAAAATTAAGAAGAATTCTTTTATGAGACATTGTTCATGTGAACTACGTATTAAAATATTAAAATATGATTGTTAAATATGTAATGGATGCTTATTGATAGTTAAGCATATTTTTAAAATATGATAAATGATATATTAATGTATAAATTTAAAGTGTTATAATATGATTTTTTATAAACATATTTTAACAATTAACAAATATGTTTTCTCTGTATAATAATCATACTTTAATAATGGATCGACTCGTCACATATATCATTTTCACAAGAGAGTATCATAGAATTAAATAGCCCTTTATTTTATTTAATAATATATTTTATTTTTGACAATGATAAGAACCTTGTTAATAAGTGGGTTTATGTTACACAACATAAAGATAAGGACAACATTTTATTGTCATAAGCGCGATATGCATAATCTTTTTAAACCAAAATTAACGACATTAATCGCATAAACAAGAATATTTTTCCATAATTGTGAATATAATAATTGAAAACTTACACTCTTTAAATTGTTTTACTATGTGAATATTCTTGAAGAACATTATCATCAAACTGATTAAAGATCTAAACTTTGATCTTAAAGTTATTTATAGGAATTCGAAATGGGGAAATATTAGATTTAATACCATAATATAGAACTTAACAATATGTATGCATGTGTGTGCTTGAATTGGTACTATAAATATGTGGATGCATGCCACTTGAATTCAAAATCACATACAAATCACACAATAAAAATGCATAGCCGCTATAATTTTCTTTGAATCAATTCATCGAACAGTTGATGGACAACACATTCAATAAGCATGAGCCAAATGCATGCCAGAATAATACATATGGGCAACACATTAAATAAGCAAAGTTGAAACCAAAATACTTAGAGATAATACACTAATAAGGAAATGGAAGATACCGCAGTGCTGTCGTCTTTAACTTTAGATAGAGATTCAAGCAAAAATAGCGAAGAAAAGAAAAGGGTGGGAGAGGGAGATGAACTCGGTGAATCAATATTAGAGATGAAAATTAAGAGATTAATGCGACCAGGTGTGTTGTTAAAAAGTTTCACAACTCATGGAGCACCACAACCGCATCGTACCTTGATTAAGTAGGGAAAAAAGACAGCGATACATCAACTTTAATGGCAGTGAATCCGAGGTTGAGCGAGAGGCCGTCTTACAAATCAACATTCGAGAATGTCCAAGTTTATCTTTGAAATTGAAAGTGAACCGAAAACTGAGGGTGTGGATACAAATTAGATAGATGGTGAGGCAATGTGGGCACACGAGGACATGTGTGCAATTACAGTGACTGAGGAAGAGAGAGACAGAGGGAAAGAGCGACAAAGAGTGTGACGTGTGAAATTGTGACCGGCAACCGTACATTTACCGGCTTAAGCACCATTATATATAGTACTCCCTCCGTCCCATAAAAGTTGACACACTTTTCTTTTTGGTTTGTCCCACTAAAGTTGACACATTTCCTTTTTAATACATGAGACCCACACAAAAACAATTAATCTATTCTCTTGGACCCCACATATCACCTCTAATACAACTACTCACTACACATTAAATATTATTTCTCTCACTTCACTTTACTTCACTTTACATTAAATTATTATATTCCTTAATCTCCGTGCCCAAAAGAAAATATATCAACTTCTCCGGGACGGAGGGAGTACTAGTTAAGGCGGCACCTCACTTGGTGAGGTACTCAGTGCGCTTTTACTTCAACGTATCTCTTAAAATGTTGAGTTATTTCGTGAGGTGCTTGTGCACTTTTAACACATACTTATATGTATCTTAAAATGTTAAGTTATTTTTCAAATGTTTCATGTTGTACTCCTGGGCGATAGCAACATCCAAAAGATATTGTGCAGGTTCCCTCGTCCAATGCTTCGCCCATCGATGCGACCTCGTCCATAAACACTTTGACATCAATGAAGGCCAATCAAATTGATGGACAAAAGAAATCTGTTACGAGAATCAGTTCAAATTTATGACAAATACACCTTAAACTGATAAAATTAATTGTTTAATGAGCTTAAAATGATGAAATATGAACCTGCTTCTAACATTACCTGAATGCATTTGTTGTAAGCCACAGTACCAAGCTCCAAATTTTCATCCCCACCAATACTACATTCAAAATAACACAAACACTAAATGAAAAGATCTTTATCTTGCCCAATAATAATTTTCCAAAATTTTAATCCAGGCCAAGCAAGGGATTTTCTCTATCTACTCTTCATACTCAAAACAAAAATAAGGCCACAAAGTATGAAATAGTTTCCCTTTATTTTGGGAATTCCGATGAATCACAATTTTACAAATGCAGTCAAACTAGTATAGGAACTATTAATATAGTGGCATGTCTTCAACAGTATGAAACTATTAGCATCCTAAATTGGAATGGTAAGCGTGAATGATAGCCATGATAACAAGGAATAACTGAATACAGATGATCAAGCAGTTTATATAAACCAAAAGCTCCAATAATTCTAAATAACAGTGAAAGTTCTACATTTCTTACCACAGCTTGTGAAAGCTTTCACAAGGATGCTGATAGAAACGGGGACTAAACTTGTGTCTTTTTCTAGTCTGTTCACTGTAAAACAAGTATACCATATATGACATTTTCATCCGTAGCAGAATCTGCCACTGCAGCAAAGACCTTGTGAGCTTGTTTCAGCTTCTTTTGTCTCCCATACATGCCAGTGATAGATGCCATAGAATTACCCTGTGGTGGGCAACCAAGTTTTAACATGCATGATCTCATAAAGGTCTTCAATAATCATGTCATCCAAGAGATATTCATATGAGATCAGCTCATAAGAAACACTTCTATCAATACGAAACGCCCAATGCATCGGAACTCAGTGCCCATGGATAAATAAAAAACGCAGAAGCGTCGCTATAAATTTTATGAACTGAAGTATGAGATGCAGTAACACCCTTACATTCTCAATATTTTGTATAAGCATTCACCACCAATTTCTATTCTTCAGTTAGCATCAATATTCCAGTTTCTCAGGCTGTAAAATCAATTATCACAGTGGGTAATCACAAAGAATATGTAAGAAAAGTCAAGAGTGTAGTACTGTTCACCTGTCATTGCAGCTGCATGTAGGAAGGATATAAATTGTAGATTTACCAATCAAATGCTAAGCGATGATTGAGAGATGATAAGGGGGATTGAAGGTATCAATTTATCAGTATAAACATTAGATTAGTTATTCAAGAGAGGGTTGAATTTTTATGAGCTAATTAGTAAGTAATGGCTTTAAAACATTTTAATACCGAAGGGTAATTGCAATACAAAAGAATTTAACTCTCATGTGACGAAGACAGTGCGAGAGAAGATCATTTAGTAGAATAAGAAAGCAAAATAGGGTTGGACTAAGCTGCCAATATGCAAGAAATTTATGGAGGCAATTGTTACTCTGCTAACACCCATAGGATTTAATCATCCGAGATCACTAAATCTAGAGAAAAAATATTAAGCGCTAAGTGAAAAGGAAAACGCCAAAGTAAAATTAACGTGAGGAGAGGAGGGAGTGAAGAATCTTAATTCGAAGACCTACCTGTTTCGAAAATCCCTAGTTTTTATCTGATTCAGCATACCCATTAATATCTTTGCCACTTCAACAGGGTAATAACATTTCTAAAGATTAATGTCATCTGCATAATAAATTTGTAAACAAGATTAAATAACGACTTTCCATCCGACATACTTATCTTATAGTATCTTAAGCAAAATAAGTAAATGAATAAATTCATCGAGTAGATTGATTGAAGAGCAAAAACACAGCCGCTCAAAATCTTCAAGGTTTTAGCCATCTACCAAACAGATCAGAAAAGTCACAATGAAAGAAACAGAAAACATAATCGCGATTAAATCAGTCCCAAATTCAGCTCATTAGGGATGGGTAAAACCCTGATACAGAGAAGAAATAGAGTTAAATTTATTTTTTGTCCTATAACTAAGCAAAACTTCGATTTTTGCTCTAAAAAAGATAAGTGGTTCAATTTTGCTCTATAACTAATGAATTGTTTCAATTTTTGCCCATTTTTTTTGCTGGAAAATGCAAATTTCGCCGGAATCCGCCATGTCATGCTTCAATTCCGACGTAGCATTTTTGACTTTTTTTGAGCCAATAAATCTGCTACATCATATTCCACCTATTTATTTTATTTTATTTTTTTCCATATTTCAAAAAATCAAAACGTAAAACCCATTACATTGGCAAATATCAGTATAATTCTGCAACAAGATGTTATAATTATTATTGTTGTCCATTATTACGGGCTATAACAACTTAATTGAAAGTTCAAGTTCAATGAAGGACAGAAAGTAAAATAAACAAGCTCCCAATACTAAGGTACAAAATGGATGAAAATTTAGGATTTCCGTTCAGCTATAGAATTCCAACTCACATCCGATGGAATCGAAAACTTAATGCACACAAACAGAGTCCAAGGGTTGGGGATATTACCTATGCGTGTGCAATTGAAACACCAAGAAGGAGAAGGTGGGGAGAACAGAATCATTACAGCAACACATAACGGGTGAATCAGAGGGCGAAACCCAAATCGAAACGGTGCCGAGCGGAAAATCAAAGGAAATCAAAGGGGGAAAACCAAATTGAGAAAGGAGTTGGAAAAGTGTGAAGTGGAGGAGGAGATTTTAAAACAGCCTATTGGGCTGAAATCTTTTTATATATACTAGATCTGCTGACGCTCACAAGTTATATATTGAGAAGAGCAAGATGTACGAGTTCTTAATTGGTCAGCTAGTCATTATAATCATTGAGGGGATGTTTGTTTCCGAGTTTGAAACCCTGGAATTGGAATTCAAATTCCACACCAAATTTTAAAAATTATTCCTATATATACCTATATACATTCTCTCTCCTTAATTAATAGATTTTCTCTCTTTATTTCTCCTCTCTCATCTACTTTTTTTACATAAATTAATTTTATTTGACATAAAGTTAAAACCTATCCTATCAAAAATTCAAAACAAACACAACATCACTATTCATGATTTTCAAATTCCCCAAAATCCCAAAACAAACATCACCTGAAGTTATCTACTATTTGGGTTTCTGCTAATTGTTGTAGTTTGGGTCATCCTATTGATCCATCTTGTTTGCGATTGGTGAGAACAACAAATTATCTTTCTCAAGTTTATTCAATTAGGGCAATCACAAAACTCACATTACACTCTTCTGGTTTCTTCAGTAAGGCCATCCAACATCAAATAAATGTTAGGGAATAAAGTGTTACATGAATTTACCTTTGTCAATGCTTTCCAAAGATAGTTTTCACTAAATATACCCATGAGCTATCTTTGTGGATAATCGCTTGTGTAAAAAGTTACCACTTTCAGGTTGAGATGTGTTATGAAAGTCAAGCCTTTTTCCCTTCCCTTTTCTTTCCTTTTTTTAATTTTTGAATCACCATCTTTTAGACTCAGCCTCCATAAGCTCTTTTTTCCTAAGCTTTCTAAAAAAATGTATATAATAAAGTATGCTTGTTCTCACAGGAGCTTTTAGCTGGGCTTGAGCTGTGAACTTAGTCTCAATTTTGGTACAAATTAATAAGAGTAAGTGTACTCTATCGTTGTGTGTAGACGTGGTGATCAAGTGAAAAATTTATAATATCGAACCCAAGGGAGAAAATGTGTGTATCTGTATTCAAAAGATGTTTCGCTCTAGAAGGACTAATCAATGAAATGATTGTTTAATTACACTACAAACTATCAACTAAGAAAGCAATTAAAGATAGAAAATGTACATATGAGATGATGATGGGTGAAGGTGAGCAATCTAAAAAGTATGCAAAGCTTAACCACAATCAAAATTAAGACATCACCTAGACATGCAAGTTTCTAATGGAAAACATCATTAAAAATGGAATAGAAGCAATCACATATGTTCCCCTAATCCCTATGGCCAAGGTAATTTGGTTATAAACTTTTTACAAGTTTGCAAGCTCCTAAGATTGATTCTTACTCTCAATTCCCTTAGAAGGTACTATGATCGTAAGTTTGGTTCTTCTCACTCAATTAGCAACCAATCAAGATCAATTAACTAAGTGTTATCTCATGAATGTCCCAAGCACAAGAAGGGTATGGTTTACCTCTCCCTACGCTAACATACATGATCATATAATAAAATGATTCAATTAAAACCCTAAGCATAATATTGGAATGATCATCCTAACACTATGAATAGAGAATTTAACCACATAATTCATAATATAAATCAAGTAATCATAGATCATGAGATAAATTCTAAAATCAATTAAATTAAACCATTAAAAATCCTACATATCTAGAATAGTCTCAATCCATCATGTGGCTAGCCTCACATGAGGACTAGTCACTACAAATCATAACAAAATCAATACAATCCATGACTTGCTCCCATTAAGCCAAATAATAAAGAAAATCATAAATTAAAGGTTGATAAGCTTCCCTTTTAAAGTATGCTTGATCTTCCTTCAACATGCTACAATCTTCACTCCGTGTTGATTTTCCCTTCTTAGATTGGTGGAAGGATGGAATGAAGGATGGATTTTGAAGAAACCAAGTGGAATGGGTGGATGGAAATAAGGATGGATGGATGGAGTGTGTGTGAAATGGGGTGTGACCTCCAAAATGAGGGGAATGGAATGGGTGTTGGAGGCCTCCAAAGATGAGGAGAGTATTTATATGTATGGAGGATTAGGGTAAAAATGGGTAATGGGCTTAAGTGGAGAAAATGGGCTTAAGTGAAGAAATGAGCTTTTTTAGCTCAAAAATCGGTTCTGGAAAACTGATTCAAGTATTACTCCGTACGGCTTGATTACTAAAATCCGGCTGTAGCCAAGTGGTAGCATACGTGTTCATCCATGCCCGAGGTCTCGTGTTTGATTCACGCCCAGCAAGTATTTTTATTTAATTTTAGACCAGGCACAAACCGGGTTATAAAGCTTTTCGTACGGTTCATGGTAACAAACCGGAAGTGGCCAAGCGGTTCAGGTCGCGCCTTCAAGCAGTAGGTCATGGGTTCGGTGCGAAGAAAAAGCATGCTCTGTTTCCTTCCTCAAATACACAACGCTTCTGAGTCTTAAAAAGACAACAACCTCAGCCGCGAAGAAAAAAACTCGATCGAAGAATTCTTACAGCATGCTCTGTTTCCTTCCTCAAATACACAACGCTTCTGAGTCTTAAAAAGAAAACAACCTCAGCCGTTCAGGTCGTTTCATTCATTTCTCTACGCTCAGTAAAAACGTTGTCGTAGCCCTCTTCTTAATCTGTTGTCTTTTCAACTGCAACACTTTTTTTTCTCCTTTTTATCTCGATTTAATTCTCGTTTTCTCCTCCTTCTTTTTGCTCAAATGTACCTCATTCCTATAATAAAAATAGCAAGATTCACACACTTTACTCCAAAAATAAAAACAACAAAAATAAAGAATAAAATACTAAAAATAATATAAAAACACGTAAAAATCACAAGAACACGACTCTAAAATCTACTAAATTTTGACGATAATCACAACACTTTCATTCTTTATGCTTCCTTTTTAGTTTGTTATTATTTTGATTTATGTGCTTAAATATTAAATTCTCGTCAAATAACTTGAATATTCTGGAACAAAATATCTGCTAAAGATAACGTGTTTATCTATACTTCCGTAGTTGTTAGAGGCGTGCAACTCCTGCACTTTTTTTTATGCACCCAAGGTATGCCTCTATCTGCAGTTCACCCACACCCTAGAACATGTTTCCTGTGTAACTTTAGAAAGATAGACAACATGTTTTACTTGCAAGAATAACAAAACATAAAAACAAATTAGACAGGGAACCATGCGTCCTCATTTGAAATCTTAAACTAGGGCTTACAAGAAAAACTGGTAAATAAAAGAAATAAAAAACTACTTCCTATGAACTTTGATTTCCCATCCAATTTGATGTCTGCCGGTCTGCTGCAGCCGCCGTTGTTTCTCTGGCACAGCCCCTGCTGCTTGCTCTATTCAATATGTGTCGTTATGTGCCATTGCATGTTGTTTCATTAGGTCATTATGTCTTCTGATATTGAACTTTAACTTACATTTTTTTTGTGGACATGTTCAAGTAGCATGATCAAGGGCCCTTCATTCTCTCATCTCTAAGAACTATGTAGTACTAAGCTTCATCCAGCTTAGAAAGCTAACCTTAATTGGGACTTGCTCATTGTATACATATACTGATACTGATGCTAGAGATTTGATGGATTTCTGAATTCAGTTTACCTATGTGGATAAGTTCAAAATGTTCTCCGCCACTTCCCAGAAAAATTCAACCTGACCCAAAGAGAAGCAGGTACCGGACGATATATTTGTCGGAGAAGATATGAGTCAAAGTCCAATTTCAGAGGACATGGATGAGTCTAAAGAGAAACAGTCCTACTTTGCTGAACCTGCCTATGGCCCAGTTCCACCGACCGAGTTGTCTCATGATTGGCAACAAGCGGTAACTTCATTTCTTGAGTCATCAATTATTATCTAATCTCATTGTAAAACAGCTTTTAATTTCGAATACTCTCTCCACCTTCAATATCATTGCTCCGTTTTTCCTAAAAGAGTTTCATTTTCTGTGCAGAATGGATATGATGCTCTGCAAGTACCAGCACCGGCTGGTGGCTACTAGGGCCAATATGCTGAACAACTGGCATATCCCGAGCAATATCTCCAGCAAGACATTCAACCTTATGATATGCAAGCTGGTCCAAATGTCCTGCAGGACCCACACTTTATGACTCAAGAAGAGAAAGATCGGGGGGTTAGGATCAGTTTTCAAGAGGGATGATCAACAGCTTCAACAACTACGGGAGAAGGATCCTAATTTTATATCTGAGAGTTACTCTGAATGCTATCCGGGTTACCAAGAATATAATCGAGAGGTGGCTGACAGTGATGAAGAAGGTGATCTGTCCAAAATGGACATGGATGGACGGGTGAGTTCTCTCACTCATTTTGTTTTGCAACAGGCCAATGGACGCCTTCACCGATGGGACTTTGAGACAGAAGAAGAATGGGCTAAATACAACGAGCAGAAAGAAGCAATGCCCAAAGCTGCATTCCAATTCGGTGTCAAAATGCAAGACGGTCGGAAAACCAGGAAACAGAACAGAGAACAGAAACTCACCAATGATCTCCACAAGATTAACAAGATACTTATGGTGAGAAAAATGATGATGGCAGTACTTTTGATGACAGACTCACATTATGGGAAGAAGTTTAGAGTATAATCTTGCGTTGTTTTAGACTTTTAGTACCAGGATGCATCTCAAGTCTGCTCGATATTGCAAGTTCTAATATATAAATATTTCATGATATTTTTAGGTTGTAATGTGATGTTGAAATATTGTGTCGTGGTTTTAAATGGATGATAGGACTACGATCAATTATGCAATTTGCTTAAAAGGTGAAGCCATGTGTATTCCACAATATCTTCCGAATTAGTAGTTGCACACTTGCACCCTCTAGTCTTTAAACAAATTAGCAATTTATTTATTTATTTATTTCTTATTTCTTTTTTATAAAAGTGTGTTTATGGATTATTATTTAAAGTTAAAGTGTAATGTGGGTTTTTTTAAATTTTATATATAAAAAAAAACTCCATTTAATTTAATTATACGTATAAAATATAAAATAATATTAATAATATTGTGTATAGGGCAGTGTTGGGGCTAAATTAATATCCAAACCCACTCCGTATGTTTACGGGGTTTGTGCTGGGCCGCCCATTTCTGTTATAGGTTAGGTCTGGCCCCAAAACGTGTGGGCTAGAGTGGGTATTTGTGGGTCGGATCGAAATTGACATCCCTGATGCCGATGGCTATTTTTTTAACACGACTTTGACCATATTATGATTATGAGATAATTGGGATGATGATTTTCGTACGTACGACTTTGACCATATTATGATTATGAGATAATTGGGATGATGATTTTCATACGTACGATGATTTCAAAACGTGAGATCGTGATTTGTTACAATTTTTTATGTAAATAAATGAATTAAGTAAATTAACGTTGATTTTTTTTAAAAAAAAACAAAGTTTTATTACTTTTACCTTTTTTTTCAGCGACACTATGTTCTACATGAAAAAATAAATAATAAAATAATTACATAACAGAAAAATATATTAATTTTTTATGCATGTTTTCTTTTGTAAATAAATAATAAAATATGAAACAAAAAATAATTACACAAAAAATAAATCGGAGAAAGATACACACGACTTTTTATTAATTCAAAATACAGAAAGAACGGTAAAATTGAGACAGCACATGCTTAATTTCTTTCAAAGAACGGTAATTTATTGCACACACTCCACACACTCATACACTCCCTTATAAATACATAAACCTAGTTCATTACATGCACATGAAGCCTGCCTGCAGAAGGAAAGAAAAATAAAATATCATTCAATTCGATTATCAAATTTGATTATCTGCCATGGATGTCTCTGTCGGGAAGAAGGTGAAGAAAACGTTAGGTAAGAGAAAGATAGAAATCAAGAAAATCGAGAAGAAAACAGATTTGGCTGTTACTTTCAACAAAAGGCGTTATGGGTTGTTCAAGAAAGCAAGTGAACTCGCTATTCTCTGCGCTGCGGAGATTGCTATTCTGGTAGAGTTGTCGGGCGGGAAGATGTTCACATTTGGACACCCGTCTGCGGACGCGGTCACCCACCGTTTCTTGACAGGAGAGTCATCGCAGATGGCTGACGTCTTCCGCCCGGTGGAGATGGAAAGGAGTAGAATGGAGGAAAATGAAAGTGAATTGATATGGTGGGATAAACCCATGGAGGGCATGGAATTGCACGAATTTGAGGACTATTTGGAAAGCTTGCAGGGTTTGAGTGATAATGTATCCAACAAACTACAAGAGATGGAAAAATTAAACTGTTCTGTGTTGGATTTTGATCCCATTGATTTTATAGATTTTACGTGTTGATAGTTTGGAATTTAGATTTAGGGTTTTTTTATATCATGATGATAGTTTTGTTTGTAATTGTAGAGATCATCGATGTATTTAGTTCCAAATTTTGCAGATTAATGAGAGGTTTTGTAATTGTAAAAATTAATCTGATAATGTATCGATTGATCTATTCAAATTATATATTTCTGGTTTTTGCTTGGTTATCGGTAGTAAGATTTCAATGTTATTTTATTTGCTTGTAATTGTGAATGTAATAGATCCGTTGACTGAGGAAAGAAGGTGATGATTATGAAGAAAGTGAGTTTGGTTACTCCATTGTTGTGGCCTATATTGTTGGAAATTAATCCATGAAACCTTAACCCTATTATGATTAACGAGATTTAAACCGTAAAGCGGAAGCGTACCTGATCCAATGAGTCTCTAGGCGGAACACGAACTCAGGATCAGTGGTTATATGACCTTCCTCAACTAAGCCTCCTTATTCCTTATGGGGACCGTAGTAATCCCTCCCGATGGGGAGAAGGGAAGACGATGTGCGGCTTAGTATATTAGGGACCATAACCTGGGAGCCTTTATATACTACTTGATTAGACCACCCATAATCACCTAATCACGTAGTATTGGGTATCTACTCAATAAGCCCATATTAATTATTATTATAGCCCATGAACCTTTAACCTTAATTGGATCACTTAATTAAGTCCATAAAATAATTGAATAGCTAATATAATTGCATAATAATATATTGCCCACAATTAGATTATATTAGAAATTATAAAATTTCCAACAATCTCCCACTTGGGCTATATATTTTCCCAAAGCAATTATATCAAGAGTCCTTAGTTGCGCAACTTTATGCTATTCCTCTTCAGGCTATTCTTAACAATCTGGTCCATCTCATATACTAATATGGAACCACCGTGGCATTCACCACATTATAAATCGTGATTAAACCCCGACAATTACCAATATCAATATACTCAATGACATAGATCAAATATGGTGAGTAGCATGAAAATTACATGCAACGTGATCAATATCATGTCTATTTCCAACTGGTCCAACTTTAAACTTTAGTGAGATCAATCTATAATGTAAAATATTACAAAAATGAAATTACTTAAGTGAATTCACAATGAATTCAAAGCCATCAACTATCAACTTTATTCTGCAGAAAACCAAATTATCCAAATCAAAGTGTTTGAAAACTTTAAAGAACAATAAATATAGACTCCCACTGAACCAATGTATTCTAAAACCATATAACACCCACATGAGTAGCTAGCTCATAAAATTGCAGGCGTTGAATACATAATTGGTGGATCCATATTTGGAGTCTATCATAGTATGCTCTACCAAAATTTATCCATAAGAACACTTTCTTTAACAACCAAGAATTATATGTCAATATGCTTGACTTATAAGAACTCTTATTGCTAATACTTTACTGCGAACTAACTGTCACAATCAACTTTATGTGACTAAACTTCGCAACCTTTATTTCATGTTTGAATGCCCCTTAGTGTGCTACTGATTCTGTTGTCATGGTTAATGAGCTAAAGTGTTTGCTTAATACTTTTACTTGTATAGCTCTCCAGACCAACAGAAGATGTAGCCTGAAGTGGATCTTATATCGTATTGGCATCCAACAAACTCATAATCAGACTACTTTATGATCTCCTACAAATCTGATTATCTCTAATGTTAAAGCATGTTATCCTTAGTTCTCTGTAAAGATCCATACTAGAGTTACTTAAATGTCTACTTAATACACCAACAACAGAAGCCAAATTAATTCTTGTAGAGACCTCATCATACAATAACTTCCAACAATCAAAACATATAGAATGTTTATACATTTCTTAAATCTTTAATTTTACTTTAGGGCACCTTATTGAGACTCCATTTGTCTCCCTTAGTTTAAACATTCTCCCACTGAATCACATAATTATCTACATTTGTCTCAAAACCAAATGAGACAATTAATTCATGATGATACTTGTGATTCCTTTACGGAAAAGATTTCTTGAATGCATAGATGGATTTCCTTTTGGTTAAGTAAATTGATAATATCGTATCATGTTGCCATCAAGGAACTTTATCTTTACATCCATCTAAATGATTCAAGATTAAGATGTACTAATAATATCACGATTATCTCAAAACAATGTCTTCCTTCCCTTTAGAGTATAATCCTTTATCAAGATGCAAACCTAATAATCTTGTATTGATTTATACTCATAACTTATGGCATTAACCCACTTTCGAGTATTTGGACCTTGCATGATTTGATGAACATTGTTTGAATGTTCTATCATTAATTCCATAGTGTCCTCTTTATTTAGGAGAAAACTACATAATTATCCGAATTGATTTTCTCCCAACTCTAGTGGTTTTCTTAGTGACATTAATTCTTGAGGTTGTTGATTTTATTATACCTTAAATATTATTGACATTGTCCCATTGATATTCTGAATTTACATAATTTCTAAAAGTTTAAGTAGGGACCGTATTGACTCCCCCTCAAAGACAATGTCTCTAATATTATTCTTCCCCCAAAATCAACATCCTCACATAATATCGTATTACCCGTCTCAAATATGATCCGATTAATTGGATCATAAACTTTTATTTTTATTCATAACCAATAAAGTAGCTTACATTTATTTGAGTCCAATTTTCTTTAGTAGATCTCAATGATCTAGCTTTAGTTGGACATCACCATATGTGAAACTCAAAGAGTTCTCACAACTACTTTGGTTAAAAATTTATTGAGACCGTAAGTTGCAATCTTAAGTATTTCTCACATTAGTGACCATATGTTGTGGAGTTCAATTATGTCTTTTAACTGCACCATGCATACTGAATAATTTAATGCAGTGTATTATAAGACAATTCCACAGGCCTTTAGGAGAAAACAAAAGGTTATACTTTAGTTGTCTTTAGCAGCTATCTTAATGGGATTTCTTGTATTGCCCTTATACTTTATTGAGATTAAGTTTGACTTATTAGTCTCATCCTTATTGTGGAAGTTCACTCATCAATTATGATTTTGTTGTTGATATATGGAAAACTTAATTAGCAGATTTCTTAATTATACAGAGAATTAATGCAAAATAATTTTTCATGCTCGCATTAAGCTTTATAATCTTTCAAAAAACTTTATAGTCTTTCAAAATTTAACTAAATTAGAATCATCTTGAAGATTCGAGCACAATATTAGTATCAAGTCTTTGGACAAAAAAATACTAATTTAAATGATGCTCTCATGCAGTAGTCAAATACTGACAATAAAACTGTCAAGCAATAGCCTTCCTGTGGGCCGACTTATTACTCACATGTCAAACCAAATAATTGTCACGTATTTACCACCACAGGTACTTGTGTATTTCTGCCAAATATTAATCTACCTGTGGGCCGATCAATGCCCGCATGAAGATACACTCATACAACATTATTAATTGGGACCCATCACAAGACACCTTGTGCAACATTAACCTCGTCTGTGGACAAAAATTAACTGCAGGGGTAATCTTGGTGTAATAATCAAGTATTGACAATAAGTTCTGTCAAACAAGAGTCTATCTGTGGACCGACTAATGTTCACATGAACAATCCAAATAATTATCACATACTTATTATCACATGTATGTTATTATTCTGTCAAACTGTGCCTACCTGTGGGCCGAACACAGAACACATAAATAATACCACACCCATCTATGTAATTTCAATAAAGCTTTTCTCCACACACGATATTGCTGTGGCAACATGGTGCTTCGATTGACTAGATTGAAGGTTTACTAGACTAATTAAATAAATATTAAAATATTTAATTTAATTAAACGATATTTAACTGTCTCCCCAATTTAATTTAATTTTATTCCTCTAACCAAATAGGAATATTAGATGATTCACTACCCTATAATGATGAAAGATCTCCTTTACTTAATTAGGAATTTCAAAGCCTTATTTACAATAAACTAAACTAGGCCAATATTCTTATATTTATGTGAACATAATCATGAATTGATTCAGAGATAATAATTCATATATATCAATACAATTCATACTGGAAATATTGACACTTTTTTTTATTTATACTGAATCCATAAAAAAACATACATATATAAATATATATGTTTATAAATCAAAACATATTCCAACGAATACTGTCACGGATAAATACTTCCATTATTAATGAATGAACTTAATTTGAATAATTAGTCGTAACCAAATATTGAATCAATAATCATATATGCCCATAAACTAAATAGGATCGAGGTCAACGAGGCTTGTCACACATTATTAATGTTGTCGACTACATATAGAGAAAGATATGAATTCAAGGTGCTTAATAATCAATATCAATAATCTCAATTGATTTACATATTCATGCCTTTCCATTATAATAATAATCTGGCACCACAATTCCAATAGCAATTAGGAATCAACCTAAAGTCTTGTAATTCGATATAGCATTTAATGAGAATTATTCACTGAAATCAAGCCTTAATTAATTTATATAATTCACGCTTCATGAATCAATACTCGAAACCGAGCCTAATTAGAATATATGACTGTAGAACCTCAATTGATATATTGAAAATTACAGGAATTAATCATTATTAAAATTGATTCAATTTACCATAATTTAAATCAATAAAATAATCTCTCCAAGGTGACTATATCAATTTCCAATATATCATTAATAACCAAAATTGGATTAAAAATTTACAAGCAATTCCAAATACTCATCCTCGGAAGTAGAAACTTATATTCATAAATATTGAGATAATCGATCTCAGAGTATCATAAGTAGGGTGACTCTGATACCAATTGTTGGAAATTAATCCATGAAACCTTAACCCTATTATGATTAACGAGATTTAAACCGTAAAGCGGAAGCGTACCTGATCCAATGAGTCTCTAGGCGGAACACGAACTCAGGTTCAGTGGTTATATGACCTTCCTCAACTAAGCCTCCTTATTCCTTATGGGGACCGTAGTAATCCCTCCCGATGGGGAGAAGGGAAGACGATGTGCGGCTTAGTATATTAGGGACCATAACCTGGGAGCCTTTATATACTACTTGATTAGACCACCCATAATCACCTAATCACGTAGTATTGGATATCTACTCAATAAGCCCATATTAATTATTATTATAGCCCATGAACCTTTAACCTTAATTGGATCACTTAATTAAGTCCATAAAATAATTGAATAGCTAATATAATTGCATAATAATATATTGCCCACAATTAGATTATATTAGAAATTATAAAATTTCCAACATATATCAATATCGTTGGCATATATCTTCAGCTTTGAACCAAACATCACTGAATTAATCTCGAATTTAGATATTGTTCGACTCAACTCGATTCTGTATCTAGGAAACTAGACCCACAAAAGATGGGTCGGTTCGGGATATGAATCACAGAATCAGCATCTTCATTCTTCACTGCCCGGCCATTGCCAATCAAGGCCTGCCTTAAATAGCTAATCCCAATTCCATACTTCGAATTTTCCACAATTATTTGTTGGTTAGGAAGTGCTCATCAAATTCGTCAGCCTTATTGAGTTGTTTCCGTGGACTATAGGCGTCACGTAACCCTAAACCTCAATTTTTTACAATTACAAGTTCGTCGCGGTAAGTGAATATGTTTTCTGTTTTAATGTTCAAAAATTTTCATCGTTTAATTTGTTGGTTGTTAAATTAGGGCATTTTAACTTTCAACTTAGGTTAATTTTAATTCTGAGTCCTTGATATAGATTATCCTATGCTGAAGTTTCCTCTTACAGTTTCATATTTTGATTCTGCAATTTTATTTTTTTTTAAATTCCAGATTATCTTTTGCGTAGTGAGAATTGGTTTAGTTTTCATTATTTGTCAGTGTTCGTTAAACCCACTTCTTAATAGTTCCTTAAATTTGTGCTGATATTTATATGCATCTTTCAACTTTTTATTTTTTATCTAGTTATTATATATGTGGACATTATGTTGGGATTTGTGAAATCGAATTTCTTTTCTTACAATCTGCACTTCTTACTTGCTCAGTGATGTCGACAAAGCGTAATCACAAGGAAAAGACTATTCGCCCAACTAGTAAGTGTTTCTTTCTTCATCTTTGTCTTCTCTTTTGCAATTTCAATGATTCTTTCTTTGTATGACTTTTGTGCGTTCAGTTTTAACTGATTCTTCTTGCGGTTCTTCACAAATGTTCTTTAATCATGGTTTGATGGAAAACTCAAACTCTAATAATGTCTTTAACGTATATAGCATGAATGTCGTGTTTCGGAGATTCAGCTAATTGGTAGTCAAAATTATTGGAATGGGAGGAAGTGATGTGTTTGGATTTTTTGAGTGATGCATGTGTTTTGAGATTGCATTTTCAAATTTTCAGTAAAGAGGAGAAGCCAGAAGAGCCTGAGCTGCCAAAATATAGGGACCGAGCTAAAGAACGGAAAGAAGATCAGAATCCTGATTATGAGATTACCAAGTTGACATCCTTTCATGTTGTTGCTCCTCCAGGGGCTGCTGATATCTTGTGAGATACTGCTGTCATAATCACTATACTGCTTTCTCTTGGTTATTATGTGCATTCGGTTTATTTCTTATTACTGTCAGTTTCTTGTGTTAACTAGATCTGCTGATGCTCACAAGTTATCTATTGAGAAGAGCAAATATCTTGGAGGTACGAGTTCTTAATTGGTCATCTAGTCATTATAATAATTGAAGTTAGCTACTATTTGGGTTTCTGCTGATTGCTGTAGTTTGGGTCATCCTATTGATCCATCTTGTTTGCGATTGGTGAGAATGACAAATTATCTTTCTCTAGTATATTCAATTGGGGCAAGCACAAAACTCACATTACACTCTTCTGGTTCCTTCAATAAGTCTATCCAACATCAAATAGATGTTAGCGAATAAAGTGTTACATGAATTTGCCACTGTCAATGCTTTCCAAGGATAGCTTTCACTAAATTTACCCAAGAGCTATCTTAGTGAATAATCGCTTTTTCAAAAAGTTACCACTTCCAGGCTGAGATGTTTTATGAAAGTCCAACCTTTTTCCCTTCTTTTCTTTTTCCTTTTTAATTTTTTGAATCACCATCTTTTAGACTCAGCCTCCAAAAGCTCTTTTTTCCTAAGCTTTCTAAAAAAATGTACATAATATCGTATGCTAGTTCTAATAGGAGCTTTTAGCTGCTTGAGCTGCACTTTATTCTTTATGCTTCCTTTTTAGTTTGTCATTATTTTGATTTATGTGCTTAAATATTAAATTCTCGTCAAGTAACTTGAATACTGTGGAACAAAATATCTGCTAAAGATAACGTGTTTATCTCTACTTCCGTAGTTTTTAGAGGTATGCAACTCCTGCACTCTTTTTTTAGGTATGCCTCTATCTGCAGTTCACCCCCACACTAGAAAACGTTTTCTGTGCAACTTTAGGAAGATAGACAATACATTTTACTTGAAAGAAAAACAAAACATAAAAACAAATTAGACATTGAACCATGCGTCCTCAGCTAAAGTCTTAAACTAGGGCTTACAAGAAAAACTGGTAAAAAAGAATGAAAGAAAAAACTACTTCCTATGAACTTTGATTTCCCATTCAATTTGACCTCTACCCGTCTGCTGCAGCCGCCTCTGGCACAGCCCCTGCTGCTTGTTCTATTCAGTATGTGTCGTTATGTGCTATTGCATGTTGTTTCATTAGGTCATTACTGAAATTGGTAAATGTTTATTTCAGTTCCAACGGTTACAAAGTAGATAAACACCATGTTAAAATCGAAATTCTATCACTATATCCTTAGCATCACACTTAGGATGTTACAATGTCATAATTCAAATACAAACTAACGATTTGAGAAATGACTTTGTCTGCAATGTGTGCTGGAGAAAGCATCCTCGAACCGAATTGGAGAACATTTCGTTCCATCCATATATAGTATATCATGGATGCAAAGGAGATGACGAAGAGTCTCCGAACCTTCTTGTCGTTTCTGGTGTCTGCATGTATCTTCCGAAATCCATCAGCTACAGATGTGATACGGCGCATCCATCCAATCTTACTCTTCTCTATGTCCCATATACGTTGTGTATATGGACATTGGAAGAAAAGATGAGTCTGCGTCTCTGCACTCCCCATACAAAACCCACATGTTGTATCACCATTCAGATTCCACACTCTATCCTTGGTGTATACTCTACTTCTATGCAGAAGCCATAGTCTGAAGCTATACTATCTTACAATCCACTTATGCCAGATTTGCTTATATACAAACGTTGTATCCTCTGTCTCATCCTTCCTCAGCTTCTGATACAGTATCGAAGGAAGGAACTTCCCATGAACACAAGCATTCATAATTTGATCCACTGTATCTCCCTCTCCTTCCACACGTGCTATTCTGTTTCTTAATTGGATCATTATGCCTTGGGATATTGAACTTAAGCTTACTTTTTCTTTTTCTTTTTTGTGGTCATGTTCAAGTAGCATGATCAAGGGCCCTTCATTCTCTCATCTCTAAGAACTATGTAGTAGTAATCTTCATCCGGCTTAGAAAGCTAACCTTAATTGGGACTTGCTCATTGTATACATATACTGATACTGATGCTAGAGACTGTATTCAGTTAATTTTTACCTATGTGGATAAGTTCAAATTCTTACATCTGTGGTTTCTTATCAGATTAATAGATAAAAATGTTGCTTTGGTTATAATTTCAACTCATACTTGCAATCACACACGTGAAACTGAAATACTGTTATAAATTATTAGTCTTATATCCATATTCATTATTCTTTTAAAATTGGTGGACATAGGGGATCGTTTCCATTAATGTGCAACCCTATTTGGTTTATATTATTATTAATTCGCCTGTTATAAATGAGTCTGAGTTTACCACCTGTTTTCTCTAAGAAACATCTCTTATCAAAATTTTATTTTGGTCATCAAGTGATGTTGAGCACACACATCTGGTCAAAGTGTTGGATTATGCTTTGCTTAATAAAGTTCGGAGTGAGATAGACAAGAAACCTGATGTTGGAGAAGAGAACGATGGGAAATCTAAGTATGCTATTCCTTTCGTAAACATGTTTTTACATGTTATTAGGTCCCTTTTCTTATTGTTGGTTCTTCTAGGGAATCTTCATAATTTGGGGTGCTATTAGACACATTAGAATGTTATCTCCTTTATGTATACTTGTATTTGGTTAAGTAGAGGGTATTGTCGGTTAAATATGACTACCGTAGCTAGTAGCATCCTCATTTGTAAAAGAGGAGGCATTTCCATTCCTTGTGGAAAAGTGTATCTTATAAGCCATTCTTTTAAAGAATATTTCATACTTTAAACATAACGTGCTCAATGCCAGTACTTGATGTAAATGATATGGCCTTGGTTTTTTTGAGTTTTCTTGATCCTGTGTTTTAAGAACATAACTTTTGCGAACAGAAGAGTCAAGGATGACCAACCTGTAGCTTTCCGCACTGCAACAGCAAAGGTGTGTTTCTTATTATGGGAAATTTTGAGGCTGCTTCTTATAGTTGTTCTTTTATAATACTAACTCACAGTGTTATTCTTGCAGTCAGTTTACCAGCGGATAGTCAAGCCTCAAACCATTTTCAAGACCAATGAAATGTTCCTTCCTGGACGAATGGCATTTATTTTTAACATGGTGAGTTTTCCAATTTAATTTACACCATTTGTAATTTTGTTCTTATTATATTTGTGCTAATTCTTTATAGTTTTAGATCTCTTATTGTATTAACAATAATTCTCATTACAAGACTTGGTAGTTGAACGCTTTGATCTCATCTTTTTTTTGCTTCTTTTCCTAGTTTCCACTTCTTAAATATTATACATTTTTTTTTAGAAAAAATTTTCCATCCTATCAAAATTTACTATGTGAGCGAAACTATAAAATTTTCTTATTACTCTCATCTTTTGAAAATTGAAAGAATCAGAGATGCAGAGGAAATATACTCTTCTCCTAAACTATCAGTTAGTGTTAATGGGGCATTTGAGATGTCTGCTTGTCTATTACGATTTTTTAACATGAATTATTTTGTCTGCTCATTTTATTATCAAAACTTCACAAGGTTCTCTTAAACTTATTTAGAATCAGGTAGCTCTTAGCCAGTGATATATCCTTGAATATTTATTATTCGTTTATGATGGAATTAATGATATCTCATCATCTATCCAAATTCAAGACTATTATGGTGTTACTCTTGATGGGACATGCTTATAAAGACAGTATATATGTATGTGCATCAAGAGCTTGAATAGTTTTGGTCTCTTTATTGAAAAAAGTTGCTCTAATATGTTGCATTTATTGAGCTCTAGCACTGGCTGGAGGCTACCAGGGAGAGTGGCAGAACTACCAATATGCTGAACACAACTGGCATATCCCGAGCAATACCTCCAGCAAGACATTTAAGCTTATGATATGCAAGCTGGTTCAAATGTCCTTCAGGACCCACGCATTATGACTCAAGAAGAGAATGATAGGGGGTTGAGATCAGTTTTCAAGAGGGATGATCAACGACTTCAACAACTAAGGGAGAAGGATTCGCGAGAAAAAGATCCCAATTTTATATCTGAGAGTTACTTTGAATGCTATCCGGGTTACCAAGAATATAATCGAGAGGTGGTTGACAGTGATGAAGAAGGTGATCTGTCCAAAATGGACATGGGTGGACGGGTGAGTTCTCTCACTGATTCTATGTAATGCTGATCAAACATACGATCAATTGAAAAAAGGATATTTTGTTTTACATGGTGTTTGTCCATTCCTTTTAATGAACAATTAAATGAGGTTATGACTTTGCAATAGGCCAAGGGACGCCTTCACCGATGGGACTTTGATACAGAAGACTTTGCAATAAGTCTACTCGATATTGCAAGTTCTACTATATAAATATTTCATGATATTTTGAGGTTGTAATGTGATGTTGAAATATTATGTCGTGGTTTTAAATGGATGATTGAGGACTAAGATCAATTTTCAACTTGCTTAAAAGGTGCAACCATGTGCACTCCACAATATTTTCTAAATTAGTAGTTGCACACTTGCACCCTTTAAACAAACTTTCAATTTATTTATGGGCGGCACTATTGCCACTCGACACTTTACTAAGAGCACCCAAAATATTAAAAAATACCATGTGAATATACTATTTTAACCTTACATTTCAAATAAACACCAAATACAAATCCTATCAAATTACTAAATACACCCAATATCCTACTACAATACGCCCAATAACATTAAAACACAATCATCATCCACAGGCTTTGAACTTTTAGGAAAATTGAGCCAAATAAATAAATAAATCACACAATTGCTGTAACCTCCATTTGTTTGTGATATCACAACACAATTTGGATCCAAGAAACAAGTCCAGAAATCAAACAAAAATTAGAAGAATCATCACAATCCCACATGGTTTGATAAAGCAGTAGAAATAACAACTGAGTCGAAGCTTTCAACAATTTGAGTACTACTCAGTAATGGAGGGACTGAACTACCAGAATTCCTTACCACTCTAATTATGAAATTGAAGATGTGCGTAGCACCTATACAAGAATATTACAAGGACAAGCATTTGGGAGTGTATTATCATGTATATACAACTCATAATTATGATTAGGATTATAATTACTACTATTTAATTAGTTTTTGATAATGACAAATTAAAGAGTTGTTTGTTCACGGAAAATCGTAGCAGAATGAAAGTGGGCAACTATCATCAAAGAATTCACAATCCCTCTCCATCAACGAAAATGGGGCAATCCGTAATAACCATAAAAGAAATCCAAGTTTCTCTCCATCGCCTTACACCAATTCATCTTACAATTTCTGTTGAATGTGTGGCGTGTGTTTAGATCTGTATTGAATTAGGATGTTGGGTTAATTTAATAATTTGGATGGGTTTGAAAAGCAATTTAGGCAGCTTAATGGTATCTATTTGGCATGTAAGGTTAAAAGTGTAATTTTATAATGACCATTTTAAAATTTCGGTGCTCTTAGCAAAGTGTCGGGTGACAATAGTGCCGCCCTTTATTTATTTATTTATTTATTCATTTCTTTTTTTTTATAAATTGTGTTTATGAATTATTATTATTTAAAGTTAAAGTGTAATGTGGGTCTTTTACCTTTTATATATAAAACTTTCTTTGATGTAATTATATGTATAAAATATAAAATAATTTAATAATATTGTGTACTGGCGGGCTGGGGGTTAAACTAATAAACGGACCCGCGCCGTACGTTTACGTGTTCGAGTTGGGCCTCCCCATTTCTGTTACGGATCAGGTTTGAGTCGTCCCAAAACGTGTGGGTCAGAGCGGGCACTTGCGGGTCGAATCGAAATTGATATCTCTCATGGCTGGGTTTGTAACACGAATTTGTATGAGACAATTCGAATGATGATTTACATACGTACGATGATTTCAAAACATGAGGCCGTGATTTTTTACAATTTTTTTATGTAAATAAACGAATTAAGTAAATTAACATTGATTTTTATATAAAAAAAACATACTATGTACTCCCTCCGTCCGGATTCAAGGGTGTCATTTGCTTTTGGGCACAGAAATTAAGGAGTATTGTTATTTAGCGTGTAGTTGGTAGTTTTATTAGTGGAGGTGTGAGTCCCATTTTTAGTAGTATTAGTGGGTGTATGTGGATAAAAAAGGAAATGAGACCCTTGGGGCGGACGCTCAAAATTGAAAAATGATACTCTTGAAAGCAGCGGACGGAGAGAGTATTAAAGTTTTATTAATTTTACCTTTTTTTCAACGACAATATGTTCTACATTAAAAAATAAACAATAAAATAATTAAATATAACATGAAAAATATAATATTTTTATGCATGTTTTCATTTATAAATAAATAATAAAATATGAAACAAAAAATAATTACACAAAAAAAATCAGAGAAAGATACGTATAAATTACACATGTGATTTTTAATTAATTCAAAATACAGAAAATAAAAATAACTGCACATGCTTTCTTTCAAACAACGTAATTTATTACACACACTACACGCACTCATACACTCGCTTATAAATACATAAACCTAGTTCATTGCATGCATATAAAGCCTGCTGAAGGGAAGAAAAATAAAATATCATTCAATTCGTATCTGCCATGGATGTGTCGGGAAAAAGGTGAAGAAAACTTTGGGTAAGAGAAAGATAGAAATCAAGAAAATCGAGAAGAAAACAGATTTGGCTGTTACTTTCAACAAAAGGCGTAATGGGTTGTTCAAGAAAGCGAGTGAACTCGCTATTCTCTGCGCTGCGGAGATTGCTATTCTGGTAAAGTTGCCGAGCGGGAATTGCTATTCTAGTAAAGTCGCCGGGCGGGAAGATGTTCACGTTAGGACACCCATCTGCGGACACGGTCACCCGACGTTTCCTGACAGGGGAGTCATCGCAGATGGCTGGCGTCTTCCGCCCGGGGGAGATGGAAAGGAGTAGAATGGAGGAAAATGAAAGTGAATTGATGTGGTGGGATAAACCCTTAGAGGGCATGGAATTGCACGACTTGGAGGACTATTTGGAAAGCTTGCAGGATTGGAGTGATAATGTATTCAACAAACTACAAGAGATGAGAAACCAAACACATTCTGTTCTGTGTTGGAGGATTTTGATCCCATTGTTTTCATAGATTTTACGTGTTGATAGTTTGGAATTTAGATTTAGGGTTTTTTTTATATCATGATGATAGATTTGTTTGTAATTGTAGAGATCATCGATGTATTAGTTCCAAATTTTGCAGATTAATGAGAGGTTTTGTAATTGTAAAAATTAATCTGATAATGTATCGATTGATCTATTCAAATTATATATTTCTGGTTCTTGTTTAGTTTTTATTTGCTTAATTTTCCCATTATTAAATTATTGTCCAACTTTGCCTCGGGTTGGCCCGCCACGGAAGTTGCCTACCTGCTCTCGTATCCGGGTTCTTGAAGATGATCAGGGTTTGATAAATGTTGTTGAAATAAATTAATATCATGTTATTCTAGTCATGATTTTAGATTAATGTTTGTGTTTGGTTTGATTATGATTAAGTAATGTTAATTTGTTGGGATTTCTGGTGTAGTAATCAATTTGTAATTAAATTGGTGCATAACAGTACAATTAATATTTCATAATGGAAAGATGTTGTTTATTTCTGAATTTGTTGTATATAGCTGTTAGATTATCTAGTCAATCTTGTTTGGATTTCTGGCATGAAGTTTACTAACGTGGATTATGTAATGCAACCAATATAACCTAATAAACTCTACACCTTTTATTGAAGTTTATTGGGACGAACGGAGTAGTAAATTGTTCAGCTGTAGCCTGTATGTGCCCTGAATCTTGATGGTGGTAGTGTACGGATGTTATGATAATCACTTGTGCAAAAGATTACTACTCTGAGATGTGTTATGAAAGTCAAGCCTTTTTTCTCTTCCTTTTTTCAATTTTTGAATCACCATCTTTTAGACTCAGCCTCCATAAGCTCTTTTTTCAACTAAAAAAATGTACATAATATAGTATGCTTGTTCTGACAGGAGCTTTTAGCTGCACTTTCATTCTTTATGCTTCATTTTTAGTTTGTTATTCTTTTGATATATGTCCTTAAATACTATATTCTTGAATGCTGTGGAACAAAATATCTGCTAAAGATAAAGTGTTTATATGTACTTCCGTAGTTGTTAGAGGCACCTCCTGCACTTTTTTTTATGCACTCTATCTGCAGATCACCCCCACCCCAGAACACATTTTCTGTGTAACTTTAGGAAGATATATAGACAACATGTTTAACTTGAAAGAACAACAAAACAAATTGTGTCCTCATCTCAAGTCTGAAACTAGCTTACAAGAAAAACTGGTTAAAAAAAGAAAAAAACTACTTCCTATCAACTTTGATTGCCCATCCAATTTGAGCTCTGCCCGTCTGCTGCAGCCGTTGTTGCTTGCTCTATTCAATGTGTGTTGCACGGTGTTTCATTAGGTCATTATGTCATGTGATATTGAACTTTAGCTTACTTTTATTTTGCGGGCATGATCAAGGGCCCTTCATCCTCTCATCTATGAGAACTATGTGTAGACTTAATTGGGACTTGATCATTGTATTGTATATATATACTCTGATACTGATGCTACATATTAATTTGATGGATTTCTGAATTCAGTAAATTGTTACCTATGTGGATAAGTTTAAATTCTTACATGCATTACATCTGCAATTTCTTATCAGATAAAATATTTTCAACTTTTACGTGCAATCACACATGCGAAACTGAAATACTACTGTTTTAAATTATTAATTATTCTTTTCAAATTGGTGAACATAGGGGATCGTTTCCTCCATTAATGTGCAAACCCTATTTGATTTATAGTATTGTTGATTAGTATGTTATAAATGAGTCTGAGTTTACCACCTGTTTTCTATAAGAAACATCTTACATCAAAATTTTATTTTGGTCAAAGGGTTGAATTATGCTTTGCTTAATAAAGTTGGGAGAGAGATAGACAAGAAACCTGATGTTGGAGAAGAGAATTATGGGAAATCTAAGTATATATGCTCAGGGGCGGATCCAGGAAAAAAATTGGGGGTACGACATGTAATTTTTAAAATATTATTTATTTTATATTCAAAATAATATAATAAATAAATAAAAACGAAAAAAATATAATTACTATTGATATGTTTAATTAAAAAAACACTTTAAGACATTACTATTATGAATTTATAACATATTTAAATGAATTGAATATAAATTTATGTTGAAATTAATTAATTAATAATTTAAGTAACAAAAACATGAGAAGAATGACTAATGGTAGGAGGGGAAGGGGTGGACTGGTAGGTAATAAAATGAAAAATTGTTGGGTTCAAAAGAAGAAAATTAAAAAGCAGGAGGGTTGAAAGTGTAAAATAATAATAGTTGAAAAAGAAGAATGACAAAAATGAGGCATGAAGACTCGAACTTCAGATCTCTCACGATAAAAGAAAGGACACCAACCACTAAACTACAACTAAATGTTGCTTATTATGTACTACATATATACCACTTATTTTTCAATTTGGGGGTACAGCTGTACCCCTTGTACCTATATTGCATCCGCCTCTGTATATGCTACTCTTTTCTTATTTTGAGTGGGTTAAAATGTTATTAGATCCCTTCTCTTATTGTTAGTTTCTTCTAGGAAACTTTCATAATTTCTTAGATACATTAGAAATGTTATTTCCTTTTTTGTAGTTGCAATTGGTTAAGTAGAGGGAATTATCAGTTAAAGATTACTAACCTAGCTAGTAGCATCCTCATTTGAAAAAGATTCCTTTTGCAAGTGTTTCTTATATGCCAATCTTTTTAAGAATATTTCATATACACTTCAAACAAACAACATGCTCAATGCCAATACTTGATGCAAATGATATGGCCTTGGTATTTTTAAGTTTTCTTGATCTTGTGTTTTAAGAACATAACTTTTGTGAACAGAGGATGACCAATTCTGTAGGTTTCTGCACTGCAACAGCAAAGGTGTGTTCTTTTTATGGGAAATTTTGATAATTGTTCTTTGATATTACTCACTCACAGTGTCATTATTACAAAGTTGGCTTAGACTTATTTAGAATGAGGTAGCTCTTGGCCAGTGATATATCCTTGAAAATTTATTATTCATTTCTGATGGAATTAATGATATCTCATCATCTATGCAAGACTATTAGGTGATGTTTGGTTTAGGATTATACGGGATTTGAAAACCATGAATAGAGTGTTCTATGTTTGTTTTGGGTTTTGAGTAGGGTATGTTTAACTTTATGTCAAATCAATGTATTAATTTATTTAAAAAGTTAAATGAGAGAGGAGAGATAAAGAGAGAAAGTGCATTAATTGAGAGAGAGAATGTAGTAGGTATATATATGAGAGGTTTTTAAAATTTGGATGTGGATTTTGGAAAACCAAAACCTGGATTTAAAATTTGAAAACGAACATAATCTTATGGTGTTACTCTTGCTGGAACAAAACGCCAGTCCCAGCAGATACAACAACTGATTCAGCAAAGAGACATGGGTGGACAACCAGAGGTTAATGCTAATCAAAATAGACGTCAAGTAGAACGTGTGGAAATGGTTTGTGAGAGGTTTCAAAAGCTGAGCCCTCCGATATTAGAGGATATAGCAGACCCCACAGATGCATATGATTGGTTACGTACGGCGGAAAACATGTTTCAATACAGTAAAATTTCGGATGGGGACAGAGTGCTATGTGCTTCTTTCATGCTACGAGGAAGTGCAAGCCACTGGTAGGATACCATTAAAAGTATCGAGGACATCACAACTATGACCTGGGAAAGGTTTAAGGAGCTTTTTAGAAACAAGTACTTCACGACACCAGTGAGAGCATTAAAGATGAATAAGTTTATACAGTTGAAGCAGGGTGGTATGTCAGTCACATATTACCTTCGTAAGTTTGAACAGTTGTCGAGATTTGCGGAACACATGGTGAGTACAGAGGCATTGAAAGTGGAAAGGTTCGTAGAAGGATTAAGACCTGAGCTTTTCAGAGATGTGAGTATAGCAGGATTGCAAGGAGCAACATACTCACAAGTTGCAGAAAGGGCCCAAATTGCTGAACAAGCAGAGATGAGGATCAGGCAAGCGCAGGCTATCAGATACCAGTTTCAGCAAAAACCAGTGCAGCAGTTTGGGAGAGATAATAAGAGGCCAATGCCATTTCAGAGGCCGAAATCTAATGTTCCAGTGGATCAAGGGCAAACACAAGGATAACAAAATAAGCGTCTCAAATTCGATCAGGGTAAGGTGCCACCGTCGGCACCACTACCCAGATGTCCTAATTATCTGAGATCACATGGTGGGGAGTGTCACATTCCTCCAAGAATATGTTACACATGCGGAGAGAAAGGACATGTGACTACTACTTATCCTAAGAAAGGGAAGCAAGGATAGCAGGGGAGAGTTTCAGCAAGAGTATACACTTTGACGCGGGAGGAGGCAGATGTGAATCCCTCATTTGTCACGGGTAAGTTTTTTATTTTTGGTACTTCTACATATGTGATATTTGATTCTGGAGCAACACATTCATTTGTATCCACTGAGTATATAAGGAAGTTAGGTGGAATATCTAACTTGATAGAAGCTAATTATGAGGTGATGATACCTTTTGGTGAATCAAAGCAAACAAATCAACTTCTTCGAGGTTATGTTATTCCTATTGAAGGAAGACAACTCCTCGCTGACTTGATTGTATTAAGTATGAATGATTATGATATCATATTTGGCATCGACTGGCTGTCAAAGTATGGTGCTACAATAGATTGTCAAAAGAAGAATATTACTTTTTAGCCATTGGAGGGAGAACCATTCTCTTTTGTTGGGATCAAGAAGAACTTTAGATTTCTTGTGATATCAGTAGCAAAAGCACAGCGGTTGTTGGAAAGTGATTGTGAGGAGTATCTGGTGAGCGTGATGAATATTTAGGGACAACAATGTCCAATCCTCGGTGATGTACTAGTAGTTCGGGAATACCCAGAGGTGTTTTCAGATGATCTTCCAGGTTTGCTACAGACCGGGAAATAGAGTTTGTTATTGAGCTGCAACCGGGAACTGCTCCTATATCTAAAGTGCCATACAGAATGGCACCAGCTGAACTGAAGGAGTTGAAGATACAATTGCAAGAGTTACTAGGCAAAGGATTTATCCAATCTAGTTTATCACTTTGGGGAGCACCAGTTCTTTTCGTTCATAAGAAGGATGGCACATTGAGGATGTGCATCGATTACCGAGAGCTCAACAAAGTTACAGTCAAGAATAAGTATCCATTGCCTCACATTGATGATCTATTTGATCAACTACAGGGTGCAGCTATCTTTTCAAAGATTGATTTGCGGTCGGGGTATCATCAATTGAAGATTATGGAGGAGGATATTCCGAAGACTGCATTCAGTACAAGGTATGGACATTATGAATTTTTGGTAATGCTGTTTGGTTTGACAAATGCTTTAGCAGCATTTATGGATTTGATGAATAGAGTATTTCAGGAACTCCTCGATAAGTTTGTGATTGTGTTTATCGATGACATTCTGATTTACTCTAAAATAAGGAGGATCATGCGCTGCACTTGAGAAAGGTGTTGGAGATTCTGAAGGAGAAGCAGTTATATGCAAAGTTCAAGAAGTGTGAATTTTGGTTGGACCGAATTATTTTCTTGGGCCACGTGGTATCGGGAGAAGGAATTTCGATGGATCCAAGTAAAGCTAAAGTAATCCATGATTGGCCACAACCCTCAAATCCCACTGAGGTGCGTAGCTTTCTTAGGTTGGCGGGATATTATCAAAGGTTTATTAAAGGATTTTCTAAGATCGCTTCACCATTAACACAGTTGACCAGGAAAATGTGAAGTTCACATGGACGGAGGCATGTGAACAAAGTTTTCAGGAATTGAAGAGACGGTTGACATCAGATAAAAAGTGAAAATCTTAAGTTTAAGCTCATTCACACACATTTTAATAAAAACACAAAACACAACCAAATAACATACAAATACGAATAAAATAATACGAAAACACATATAAAAAGACACTAAAATCTAGGTGAAAATAGCGCCAATCAAACCCCCCAAGCTTAAGGTGTTGCTCGTCCCCGAGCAACGAAAATGACAAACCAAAAGGAGAAATTTTCACCTAGAAAAAGACTAAACGAACATAAGCAATAACAAATCGTTAGCAATAATAACCTCAAACTATGCTAAGTCATCCTACAATATTAAAATCATGACATGAGAAATTAACAAGTTCAATCAAAAGAGAGTAATAGTGTAATATAGTCCCTTTTAGTCCAAGCCTCACAATGGATATCGATGTCTCTCAACACTCTTTTGAAATAGGATAAATCACACTCATTAATCGATTGGCTCGACTCGCTATAAGCTTGCTCGCGGACTATATTCACAAACCACCAAAGTTTTAATTAATGATCAAAAAGGTCTTTAATTAGGATGTAATGATAGGCTCTTTGATATGGTAGGAAGTATATGGATAAGAGTGACTAATCATGTGTAAGTAATCAAAGAAATGGTCAATTTCCTCAACTTCTTCACTTTCTTTTCTTCCTTGCTTATCTTTACAAATCTCAAGCACTATTCATTAACTTCCCTAGGATTGAGTTTCTTTTGTTGCATGCTTCCTTTCTTTGAATTTTGTTTACTTGAGCATTTTGATGTTGATTTGCTCCTTCTCTTACTTTGAGGTTGCATGTCCATTTCTTACTTTTGATCTTTTCATCCTTTTTCTTGCTTGTTTACCATTTCCTTTTCTTCTTTTGCTAATCAATCAATCATTTCTAGCCACCATCTCCTCAATCACCCACACAAAGGTATATATAAGCTTGAATGGGTAATTAAGGCTTGTAATGTGCTAAATTCACAAGAAATAGGCTTATAGGCTCAAAGTGGTTGACTAAGGATGATATTCAAGGTAGGAACACATATGGCAATGACTATAATAATAAGGATGGCCCTAGATCATTTCACCAATCTCCACTAATCGGGCTCGTTCCTATAGTCCTTGAGCAAGTTCTAACTTATCAAACACAACCGATCCACTCATGAAGAAATACCATGTATGCATGGTTGAGGCTCAAATGCTCACAAGCTTGTGCTCGGACCTTAAGGAACTTATTACACCACATTCATCTCAAAATTGAACAAGTTAAGTAAAACATGTCACAATTTGAAAGTGTAGAGATTCTTAATCATAATTTGTCATCACTTATCACCACAACATATCATCACTCACGTTCAAAAATGACTCACGACATTCCTAAACAAACCACCAAACATCCCAAGACAAGAATGAAAATACACACAACATACAAATAAGGACTCAACAAACAAGACATAACAAAAACACAAAACATGCAAAAACACAAAATACCATCATCCATAAGAAAATTAAGCACACATTCATCCCAACTTTTATTGAAAAGGAAATCCTAATTTACGAAAGTAAACCTCCCACAAACATAACACATGAAGTAGCATGCTAGTCACAACAATCCAAATCAAACTCAATTCATTTCAAGTAGTAAAATGATAAGGTGTAGAGTACTCCCTCGATAGGCATTTGGTAAGGAAAGCGTTAGCTTCAAGCTCCATCATGCTTCCAATACCTCTCATTCATGCTCAAACACTCAACAAACACCATTAGTTCAACAATTTCATTATGAATATGGACTATCATGCACTTCAACACCACCAATCATGCCAAAATCAACCCAAACTCATGAGAAAAATTTTAAAATTTGTCCAATTTTACAAGGATCATACTCAAGTGGTGAGTCACACCACACACTCTCCCCCCAAACTTAAATCGAAACAAGAGTTGAGACTTAAGTTTGCAAAAAGTGGTGAGACTTACCCTTGTAGTTTCCATTGATGATCTTCTTGTAGAGAACCCTATGCATCCAAACGAATCAAGTTATGTTCACCATGCACTAGCACCCCCAAACTTAACTCGAGACAAGAGTCACGAATTAAGTTTGCAACAAGTGGTGAGACATGTCGACTTGAATCCATGAAGCATTTCTCTTTTCTTCAATGTGCATTTTTCTCTTATGAGCACGATCAACCTACAAGGCCAAAACAAACAAGCATCAAAAGATAAAAAGAATGGGTTGCCTCCCATTTAGCGCTAAGTTTAACGTCTTCAAGCCGGACGGATTTAAACTCTTAACATTCGGAGAAATCCAAGACCCCATCGGGCCTCATCTTCACTTTGAGAAATTTCTTGGCTCTTTTCTTTTCCATCAACATGATTTCTCCATTCTTGCTTATAATTATCAAATCATCACGAAGAATTGTGGATGGAAATGCTTCATCTCCATAAGGCCAATGAAATTCTCCTTTATCAACCTTCCATTCGATGTCCGAGTCCTCATTCCTATACATATCAAGCAAAGACAAGTTAAGATTAAAATCTTCAATATAATCATGAAAAAGAGAAGTAGAATATTTAAAAGGGTCAGAATTTTCAAATCCATGAGGATCATCCGGAGGTAGGATTGGCGGCTTGAGGTAAGAATCATCCTTCTTTCTTGCCTTGTTACATGAAAATGTAACACTCTCCGTATTTGAACTCAAAGAAAGTTCTCCTCTTTTCACATCAATATGAGCTTTTCCCGTGGCTAAGAATGGTCTTCCCAAGATCATAGGTGTTTGAGGATCAACCTTCATCTCCAAGACAACAAAATCCACCGAAAAAGTCAACTTCTTCACTTCAACCACTACATCCTCCACCACCCCTAAGGGCTTAATAGTTGATCCATCCGCCACTTGAAGGCATGTAGTGGAAGGCTTGAGCTTTCCAATATCCAATTCTTCAAAAAGAGAATGGGGCATAACATTCACACTAGCTCCCAAGTCACACAATGCATTAACAACCTTCTTTCCTTCAACTTCACAAGGGATAACGAACTTCCCCGGATCACCAACTTTCATAGAAGGCTCCTCATGCAATGGTTCATTTGTTTCAACTAGCTTCGCTTTCTTTCTCTCTTCAAATTTCTTCTTCAAAGTTTCAACAAACTTTTGAAATTCCTCCATCTTTTCTTTTTTAACAAATCTTTGAGGATAAGGGAGTGGATAAGGAGTAATCGGAATTCCCCAATAATCATGTTCATACTCCACTTCTTTTTCCCATTTCTCCTTAGCCTTTCTCCACTTAGGTACGTGCTCTTCTTTCCATTTCTTCCTCTTTTCTTCTAACTCAATTTCTATTCTCTTTGCTTCTTCTTCTTCTTCATCCACCGTGCAATCCACCAACCCTTCTTCAACCAAACTATCCTCTTTCACCTTTATGTACATGCAATGCTCTTTTGGATTTATTTCCGTGGTAGATGGAAAATTTCCTTGTTGGTGTTGTGATCCCACGGAAGAAGCAATTTGCCCCATTTGATACTCAAATGCTCTCATCCTATCATCGGATTTCTTCTCATTTTCCTCCATTCTAGCCTCAAGCTTTTTCATGAATGCTAGCAATGTCTCTTCTACCGATGACTTTCCTTCTCCATTGGGCGGCTTAGCACTCGGATCGAATCCCGGAGGAAATGACATGGCGGCTTGAGGATTAGAATAAGAAAGATTTTCATGCTTTCTCGGCGCTTGATAATTTCCTCCATGAAAATTTTCTTGATTAGAGGGAAAATTACCTTGGAAATTCCCTTGATGTTGAAAATTCCCTTGGTAATTTCTCCTATCCAAATAGGCAACATCCTCTACACTTTGCATCACATTACTCTTCTCGTTCAAGGTAGTACTCGTACTTTCCCCTTGACTCACTCCTTGAGTGATTAAATTCAATTGCTTAGTTAAACCATTGATGCTCTCATTAAATTCTTTCATGTCTTGGCTTTGAAACACATCGCTCTTCACTTTATGCACACTTTTCACTTGAGCTACCGTTCCAAATGCACAACTTTCCATTACTCGCTCGGAAGGCCATTGATAAGCATTCATCGCAATCTCTTCAAAAATTTCCATTGCTTTCATAGCATCCACTCCAAATATAGACCCTCCGGATGAGGCATCTACATGCATCCGATTTTGTCCACTCAACCCTTGATAAAAGAAAGCCACTTGTTGATTCTCATGAAAATCATGTTGAGGACACTTTCGGAGCATCTCTTTGTAGCGTTCCCATGCTTCATAAAAATTTTCATCCGAAAGTTGCCTAAATTGAGTGATAAGGCTTTTCAATTGGAGAGTCTTTGAATGAGGAAAGTACTTATTTAGGAACCTTTGCTCAAGATCTTCCCATGTATTACAACTTCCCAAAGGAATTGCATTATACCATGCCTTAGCCTTGTCTCTTAAAGAAAAAGAGAACAACCTCATCCGAATAGCATCTTCCGATACTCCATTCATCTTAATGGTATTTGCAACCTCCAAGAAGCTAGCTAGATGCATGTTTGGATCCTCAAGAGGACCTCCCCCAAACTGATTTTCTTTGACCATGTTGATCAATCCGGTCTTGATTTCTAAATTGTTGGCTTGAACCGAAGGAACCATATTGTGTACGGCTCTCGGTTGGAAGTAATCCCGGATTGCTCTAGGCCTTGGCCTCTCTTGAGGTATTTACACATTTCCTTGCATAGCTTGGTTATTGAACATATTAACCATCTCTTGGACATTTCTACGAACATGTGGTTGTGCCTCTTGTTGTTGGAGTATCCTTTGAGCTTCTTGATTGGAAAGCAATTGCATATATTCTTGATTTTGAGTCATTAAATTCCTAAACATCTCCACTTGATTCTCTTGCACTCCTTCTTGTACCCCCCTTGATCTTGTAATGGATCTTGGGGTGGGTCATAATTAACATTGTCTCCCCGTTAATTCTCCATATTTGTTCCTTTTTTAGTCCTCCGTCTCTCTCGCTTCCTTTGTCGTGCGGTCTTTTCAATCTTCAAATTCAAAGGAATGATCGATTGATTTCCCTTTGATCTTACGATCATAAAACACCTACGAGAAGTCAAAGAGTGAGACCACAAATACAAATAGAAAATAAAATAAAATAAAATAAATCCTTATCAAGAACAACTAAAACAATAACACAGTACTCGACTAGTCCGTCAAACTCCCCGGCAACGGCGCCATTTTCTTGTTTGCCTATTTTTGTAGCACTCACGAGCAAGAATACTCGATCGTTGTAGTAGTATATCCCAAGAAAAATTATCAATCCACAAAGGAGTTATGTTCGGACTAGCAAAATACGTGAGCTCATGTTCATGTCGTTTTTGTAAAGATGATCGGGAGGTTTAGAGATGATTAACAACTAAAGCAAGGAGCAAGTAAATAAGAATAGCAAATAAGAGAAATGACAAGTAAAGAAAATGGGTGCTAAAGTTCAAGTATGGAAAAACATGGGATTAGAAACATCCAAGCACACTCGATTCATATTATCATGCAAAAGGAATTCAACTCAATTGATGTAGACTAAGGGTGATCACGATTGTATCCTAAGCTCCCTTTCGGGTTACAAAGGTTGTTGATCCATTTTAGACTCCCAAAAGCACTTAAGATCAAAGCCCAACATTAACCCATTCCATCTAGGTACTAGTTAGATTAAACTCTCCTTTTTTGTGTACTAAGGCCAACGAATGGATTGGTTCCCCTCATTGAATTCAAATATCCTTTCGGTCAAACCCAAACTCAATGTCTATTCATGCCTTCCTAATACTATAGAGGGTCGTTTCCGTCTCACTCCAAGCAATACATACATGAACATCATGATAGCATTTAATCACCATAAATCAATTCATTGATCAACAATCCATTAAACCAATAATCAATTATGAATAACAAACCATGTCATCACAACATCAAGACAATTAAACTCCATGAATAGAAATCAACATCAATTAAATTAAAAACCAATTTAATCCACATGATAATATAAATCTAATATGCTCTTCATATTCCTAATCCCACTAGAGGGATTAGCCTAACATGATAAAGGTAACAAAACAAATAAATGATTCATTACAAATACCCATAGTCTTAGATCTAAAGAAATACAAAATGAATGGATTCTTCCCTATCAATTTCTTGAAGAAAATCTTCTATTCTTCTTGATCTCCTCCTCTAGCTCTTAATTTTGAAGTCTTTAGCACCAAAAATGGAAGATTTGATGGGTGGATGAAGATGGATGAAGATGGATGAAGATTAAGGTGGAAAATGGAAGAAATGGTGTGTGAGGTGTGTGTAGAGGATGAGAATTTCGGATCTTCTTCTCAAAGTATTGAAATGGGGTCTATTTATACCCCATGTGGGCCTTCTAGAAGATTCCAGCAATTTTCTGCGTTTTTGCACCAACACGGCTCGAGCTCCGCCACACGCCCCGTGTTCTAACACAGTGCACGACTCGTGCGCAGCACACGGCCACAGGGGTGGCCGTGTTATGTTTTCTGACGTTGTCGAATGGCTTTCTGGACAGGCCCACGCACGGGCCGTGTGTTTGTACTGGACACGGGTCGTGTTCTGCACTCGGCCACAGACGTGGCCGAGTTGGTGTTTCAAGTGTCAGCGCACGGCCATTCTGACAGGGTCGTGCGCTGCACACGACCCGTGTTGTGTAGCTTCCGTTATTGCCCGTTCTCCCTCGTTTCAACTCCGAATTGAGATCCGATTTTTCCTACATCTTCTTTATCATGTTTAGCATCAAATAAAAAGTGAAAATCTTAAGTTTAAGCTCATTCACACACATTTCAATAAAAACACAAAATACAACAAAATAACATACAAATACGGATAAAATAATACGAAAACACATATAAAAAGACACTAAAATCTAGGTGAAAATAGCGCCAATCAGCAGGAACCAGCAGAATTGAAAGAAGATTTGAGTTATGAGAAAATACCAGTTGAGATCTTGCGGCGAGAAGTGAAGAAGCTCAGAAATAAAGAGATACAACTAGTTAAGGTGTTATGGAGAAACCAATTAGTTGAAGAGGCTACTTGGAAAAGAGATGATGAGATGATGGCTAAGTATCCAGACTTCTTCAGGTAATTAAATTTCGAGGACGAAATTTTTATAAGATGTGGAGGATGTGATACTCGAGCTTCTCACTATTCATGTGTCAATATAATTTAATTTGTGTTACGTGCATTTTTATAATTATGTGATAATTATGTGATAATTATATGGCAATTATGTGGTAATTATGTGATAATTATTTGTATATTTTATCTATCTTTACAATTTTATTTGAGACATTCGTGATAAAATGACGACAATATGTGAATATATGTGTGCATAAATATTTACGTGCAATTATTTGGATATATAATATAATTATTTTATGTGTATAAATATATTATTTCTTAATTATTAAGTATCACACGTGTTCCCTTAATAATAATAGTGGTAAGGAAATATATATGTATATGTCATATCTTAGTTATTAAGTATTGCAAGTATATTCATAAAATATAATAATAATAATAATAATATGAATTTACTATTTATAATAAATAGTAATAAATGAAGTTGGTGGTGGTAGTTGCCGACTTCACTACAAAATTTGCAGCAATGACTTTATTTGGGTGGGAGTGACACACGCACACACATATCTTTTAAAAAAAAATTATAAGGCCAAACCTTGGCCGACTTACCCCCTCACAACTACTATATAAATGGGTGTTGGGAGGTGATTACCTCACGCCCAAAACAGAATTAAAAAAATAGAGATAGAGAGAGAGGAGAGAGTAAGGAGGGGAAAAGAGGAGAGGGTTGAGCCGGAACGGGAAGGAGAAATTAGTTACGGTTCTTCACGGGTCTATAGTGTTACTATTGTTGGAGTCCAGGTAAGTAGAAGTCCAACTACGATGCATAAACATGTTGTGTGTGAATTATTTGTGATTAGTTTAATTATCTTATGAATTATTTGGGATTAAATTGTGATACGTGCTATGGATTTATGTTATTTGAGGTAAGTTGGTATTCATATGTCACTAATATTATTTTATAAATTATCTATGATAAACTTGTGATACAAGTTGTGGATCTATATGATTTTAAATAATATCATTGTCCTAATAAATCTATGTGATTGGAAACTGTTGAAAATATATCTATATGATTTGAGAAGATATTAGTTATAAGGATCTATGTGATGCGAGATGAAGTTGTTGTTCCATAAAGGGATCCGTGTGATCCAAGGTGAAGTGGTTATTTTATAAGTGGATCTATTTTATTGGGGTGAAGTTGTTATTCCAGAAGTGGATTTGTGTGAATTGAAGTTAAGTTGTTGCTTTATTGTGATTAAATGTTGATATTGATATCGTAAATGGTTTATGATGCATATTTAATTGCCCTAATTGCATACCATGCATAATCATGGAAAATATTTTTCCCAAAATTAATAAGATACTAATGGTGTGTGTGACCACTATATATGCATCTCTGTCAGGGTTCGGAAAAATTATTCCCAACACTTTATTCTGAGTTCGGAAAAATCATTCTCAGCACTATTTTCGGGGTTCGGAAAAATTATTCCCATTGAGCTCATTTGGGGTGTATATCATAAGTGTGTCGTGGAGATCCCGCAACGTGAACAGTTTTCAAAATAAAAGAGACTAACTAGAAAGGCTGGGAAATAAGCGATAGAAAACTAAATGCATTTTCATGCACTGACAAGCATGATTTCTACTTACTGAGATTTTTGTCTCACTAGTTTATCCATTGTAGGTGAGCCTGTTGATGATTGAGTTTTGTGATGTGACTGTGCAAGTTGTGGAGCTCCTACAGGATCTTGAGCAGATGTACATAGATAACGACCTGTTGGGCTAGATCGTGGGCTTATTTTATTTCCGCTGATGTTTTGTTATATAATATAATAAGTATTGTGATAAGTTTGTGTGGTTTAAAGTGGTGTCAGAAATCAGTTACATATGTTGGACTGATGTGATGGTTTCAGTTATAAATATATTATGTAAAAAAATGCAGATTTTTATAATAATGATATTTATGTTAATTAATATTTGAATTATAAGTTATGTAAGGTGGGTCGTGTCAGGTATAATTTATCCATAGGGTTTAGGGTTTAAGGTATAATAGTTATTTAAACAAAATAAATTTAAAAATAAAATAAAAACAACATTAATGAAGGAGCAATAATTAATTAAGAAGGGTGTGGACACTGGTTGTACCCTAGTCCCTCTCCTCCAGTAACTATGCAAGGTAGTAAACATGCACCAAAAAATCGAAATCGGCAGTTCGAACCGGGAAATCGCCGGTTTTAACCGGAATCGTCGGTTTCAAAACCGGCAAAAAAACCGAAACTGGTAAAGGAAGGTTCGGTTTCAGTTCCTTATTCATGGGGAAAAAAACCGGCGGTTCCGGTTCAAATCGGCGATTTTTCAATTTTTTTATTTTTTTACGTTTTTACACTAAAACTAAAAAAAAATTAAAATCGGAACCGCCAGTTCCGAAACCGAAACTTTCCTACCACGATTCGGTTCCGGTTCCCTTTACCTTGGAACCGAAACCGACGATTCCGAACCAGGGTGCATGTCTACAAGGTAGTGTGGGTTAGAATTTAAAATTTTTAATAAAATTGGTGAAAAAGTCTTTTTTTTTTAATTTCGTATCACAGTAGCTAAATCAATAAAATTGAGTAAAAAATATTTTTTCTTAAATTCTATCTGTATGTCCAAGAACTATGCAAGGTAACGTGGGGCAGAATTGTTGAAGTAATATTTTTAATGAAAGATGGAGTAAATAACTAATAAAAAAATACGATATGATAGATGTTCTAATATTATACTCCATTAAAATAAGAATTGAAAACTGTGAAGTTGTGACTGGTCCCTGCCTACCTGAGTATAACTCAGGAACCAAGAAAGCCTGCCTGGTATGTATGCCATTGAGATTAAAAAAAAAACGCAGGAGACTAAATCCATATAATTTTGGTAAAATGCATTTTTTTTTTTAATTTTAGACATACCACTAGACATGTCACTTTAGACATAAATTTTCAATTACAGCTAACAATTTTATTAATTTTGAACAAGTCTTTATAGTAGCTTCATAATGAGATATTTTATTTTTTTAACATTCATAAAATAGCTCAATTAAACAGTTAATTTAGTTTATAAAATATTTAATCAAACAATTACTCTCTCCGTATCTCAATGATTTGCACCACTCTCTCGACAGAATATGGAGATTAAGAAAAAAGGATAATTTTTAAGAATATTAAAATAGTATACCTGCAATAAAAGTAAATTATAAAGTTTATTGAATGTGTTAAATATATACTCTTGTTTAAAAATAAAATGTATTGGAGAAAGGAGTGTTTACAAGAGATTAAAACTTTTATTGAATGACGAAAATCAAAAGTGTGAAAATCAAGGAGAGACAGAAGTATTATTAATTCAATTCTTGTTAGTGTTGGATTGACCCAAATTTAAAAGCATAGTTTTATCCTTAATTGTATGTCTTTATTAGGAAGCCGAAATACAAAACTAAGTTATCATCCGGCATTTTTAGTTGAGTTGTTTTGATTCTCGGGAATTTTAAGGACAGACCACATTTTTTAATAAATATGTATTTCGTTGGACGCATTCAGCACTCGCTCGATGCAGTTCAGTCATTGACTCTCTCTCTCTCTCTCACAAGCATTCATGTATGTTTCTTTTTATGTTTCCTTGATTGTGTTTCGAAATTCGACTCAAAATCGGGATGGGCATAGTAACTTTTCTATGATTTTTTATTATTTTCCTGATTTTCTTTCATTAATTGATGTAGACTAAATGAAACATATATTGGACTGTGTTACATGGATTCATTGTGAACGAAGAACCAACTTTAAGATACTTCGAGGAAAAAAAAAACACTAGTTTGGTAGTATTTTATTTTGCTTTCTTAAATTTGCTGTGAACTGAGGGGTTAGAGGCAGAGACTTGGATCATGAGTTGAAGGTTTGAATAATCAAATTTCTGGTGCATATCATTGTTCAGTTGATGAGCTATATTTGTGTTATTTTTTCCAATTTCAACATGGAATGGGACTGAATGACATGAAAGTGTAATCTGCCCCTTTAGTAGTAGGAGCTCCTATCTCTTTCCTGGGTTTGGATAATCCTCTATGAGTTGAAGAGGAGAGTATATTGTTCAATGAAAATAATCACTTGCTGGCTTTTTAAATATCTTCCTTTTTCTGTTAAGTAAAATAAAAGGTGATTCTGTGGTGGTGACATGATACCTAGGTTCTGGTGATATGTTTGGGCAATGGCTTGTTTTTGACTTTTAGTGCCAAAATGGATTTGTGATCCTGATGTTTCTTAGAATTTATGCAGCTATGTGGTTGTGGCAGCTGTAATGGGGGTTGTGATTGTTTCCCATGGTAGCAACATCCATGATTTCCATTTTGGACTCGACCGACTTCATGTGTTTTGTTGGAAAATTTTGTTCAATCTTTCCTCTTAAACATGTGTATGATGTCCAATATCTTATGTTGTAAATTGACATGTTGGACTTCATATAGTTAACAAAAAAGTATTCCTGACTTAAGTTCTTCTTGGTCACATATATTATTATGTCCTCCTGTTTTAGTATGCATAGTGGTGAGAATCATTAATTCAGTGAGTGCAGACAGTGACAAAGTTTCTTAGTGATAGCGGTTACGATTGCCATTGCTTTAATGAATCTACTGCTGTTATAATTACTACTGTATTCTGCTGTTATCATTTCCAAGTGCATCTGCTAATGTTATGCTAGCCAATTTCATTTATGACAGATGACAATATCAAAAGTGCTCTCTGGGTTTACTCGGTTATTGTTCTGAAAGACATCTAACATCGGATATTGGTATATATCCTCCGAACGTACAAAGAAGCCTAAAAAGTTCCAGCTCGGGATTAATTAGGTCATAGCCCATTTAGAAAAGAAATAGCCAGCAGGTATAACTTTCATCTGCCTTATATAACAAGGTTTTTGATTTGGTGTCATCTAGTTATATATATTTTCCAGTTTAACAAGGATATAGCACTTGTTGCTTCAACTGAACATGCATTTTGTTGCATTATGTTATCATTCATAATGAGATTTTTATGGTGACCGTTTGGATTGGTAAGATACATGACTGGCTAAATGGTCAAAATACATACTACCTCAAAAGATTTGAATGGTGACCATTAAATAACAGAACCATTATGTTTGTTCATGGAACTTTCAACTTGCTTGCAGTTATTTTTAGCTGCTTTCATTGGTTATCATGATAGAACTTGTCGATTCTTACGCCACATGTTTTCAGATATTTTGGGATGAAGACTCTTAAAACCAATGGTGAAAATGACGAGGAGAGTCCAAACGATAAGAGTAGAGCAACTGGTGTGCAAAGTAAAGGAGTACTTACAATACACAATCAGGCCTTGTTATCTGGCCTTGCATACTGTCTTTCGTCCTGCAGCATGATTCTGGTTAACAAGTATGTCCTCTCCAGTTATGACTTTAATGCTGGAATATCATTGATGCTCTATCAGGTTACCTCCTATATAAGATCCTTAAATTATCGACTAAAATAAAATTTTATCTATGGTCATCTTACACTGAATTTACTGCAGTTTTCAGCTAATTGAAGAAATACTTGTAATTTCTTGGACTAATAGATATCATTCCTTTTTTGCAGAATCTTGTCTCAGTAGTCATTGTTTCTATTTTGAGTTTCCTTGGCATAATTAATACAGAACCACTCACTTGGAGATTAATCAAGGTCTGGTTGCCTGTCAATTTTATATTTGTTGGAATGCTAGTCACAAGTATGTTTAGGTAATATTTTTTCCTTTTTTTATTTTTATTTTTTATTATTCTTTTACATTAATTTTCTGAGCTCAAGTATTTTGCTAATTTTCTTGTATCAGTATTCAATCTTTAATTACTTAGACTCATGATTCATTACATAGGCAGCGAATATAAGAGTGATCTAGAAAGTACCATGAAATAGGATTAGTAAAAGCAGAGTTTTTATAACTGGACGGAGATCAACCGGTGAAGGCAACGATTTGAGGTTCAACCGGCAGTTCAAAGGGAGAATTAGATTTCACATATGGAGTATATTTTATAGAATCACCATTCATAAAAAATATAATCACCGAAATTATTTTACAAATTTAAAAAATCAATTTTTAAAAAAATATTTATAGTTCATAATTCACGCGACGCTTCATACGTAGCTTATAGCATGTCCATTTACATTCATATATCGCATTTGTTTCTAGTCATAATTTTTGTGTATAACATGATTATTGTTCTTTATTGTGTTTGAAATTTTATCACTTCATGCTTCAATTCATCCAAGAACTCATATTGTTCCGGTAGATTCACTTCGTTGCATCATTATCTCCACTTTTTAAAAGAACTAAAAATGTGCCAACAAGAAATATTCTTTAGATCACTTAAGAATTCTTAACACAAAATTTTCACATGATTACCTCAAATTTGAAAACAATATCTAACGAACTTTCCAAATTCTTTGCAGTCTAAGATACATAAACATTGCAATGGTCACGGTTCTGAAGAACGTAACCAACGTGATGACTGCTCTTGGTGAAATGTACCTGTTCAACAAACACCATGACAACAGAGTTTGGGCTGCACTTTTTCTAATGGTTAGTCCCTTGAGAAAAGATATTAAATCATCGTTACATTAGTTGATTAATCAGAAATATTGCGTCGCTGTTAATTACTAACTGCACTTCTTCAATGGCCTAGACTGTGAAAGATCTGTTAGTTAATGGCCGTTGAATCTGCAAAGCCCTTTATCACTTGCCGTAATCACTCTTTGATTGTATTATCAAAATATTACAACTCTCTTATGGAATATTATAGTACCCTTCAAATGGTATCTTTACTTGAAAATTGAGTGATAACGAAGTGCGAAATGGTTTCATTCTATGCAGATAATCTCAGCAATATCTGGAGGAATTACAGATCTTTCATTTCATGCCATTGGATACACATGGCAGTTTATCAATTGCTTTTTAACAGCATCATACTCTGTAAGTACAATATCTTAAGCAGTAGGCCACCATATGGAGAGTGCTGTAATTTCTTCGATAATGCAGCTGGTTTACTGCGTTTGAGTTTAAACTTTTATGGCTCAGTTGACATTACGTAGGGTCATGGATACTGCAAAGCAAGTCACTAAGTCCGGGGACCTGAACGAGTTCTCAATGGTCAAGCTAAACAACACCCTTTCGTTGCCCCTAGGAATTTTGCTAATTTTTGTTTTCAACGAAGCCAATTATCTCTTGCAAACGTGAGTAATAAAATCATCATTCACTATCTGACTCTTCTGTCTCTTGCAAATAATATGTTCTTGTGAGGGCTAACAACAGTTATGTCATTTCAAACTACAGACCACTCTTGAGGTTGCCCGGTTTCTGGGTTGTGGTGACGTTTAGTGGACTTCTGGGTTTGGCGATCAGTTTTACATCAATGTGGTTTCTTCATCAAACAGGGGCTACTACTTACGGGTAGCTTAACATTTAAACCATTCGATTTCTCTGCCTTTTTGTTTATCCAAAGTTCAGTATTTGAGCTTTTGTTTTGCATGTCATGCTGCACAGTCTAGTTGGTTCTTTGAACAAGATACCGCTTTCAGTAGCTGGCATCCTCCTCTTCAATGTCCCAACAACTTTGGAGAACTCCGCGGCCATATTCTTCGGTAACTTTCTTTCTCTACTCCGCTTGTATGTCTGTGTTTGGATTGATGGATTTGCGAACGAATTTGAGATCCATGGTGGTTTGGATATCTTGATTTCACTTAAACCTCTCTCTCTCTCTTCTAGGGTTGTTGGCAGGAGTGCTTTTTGCAAGAGCCAAAATGCGACAATAGAGAATTGATCAACTACTTCATGTCAGCAGTTAATCCAATGTACATTTTCAAATTGTTGTTGTAATAATCTTGTATATGCTTGGTAGGCTAATTGATGAGAAATGAAGGTTGGATTGGAGGGTATGGAAAGGACATTGAGACCCCTTTAAAAACAAAAAACAAAAAAACCTAGCACTAAAAAGAAATCCAATATCATAAATCAAGAAAACAAAAATTGAAAACAGCACCCTTTATTTAAAGACATTTTCCATCCCACCAACATGACCAAAATGGAATTCAACAAGACATTCCTGAAATGTTCTGAATTTCCAACTTCAAATACCATTCAAATATTCAAATTATTGGTTGAAATAGTGTAAAGAATGTTTGTTAGTCATAATGAGTGTGGCTCCTGTGCACTCGGACGCACGGAGCACATTCCGTGTGTCTTTGCAATTTTCGTGCCCCTTTACAATTTAAACTCTTAGCAATACATAAATTTAAATAAAATATAGGGGGAGAGTTGTGTTCACATGGGGCACAGAGTATTCCTCCATGTCCACCGGGGCATAGGAGCTTTTGCCATTTATAATTCCAAATTCACCGCCCATCATGTAGCTCGTTAAAGATCAATAAGACAAGAAGTATTATGCTTAAATGTTACGTTAGAACCTTTGTGACAGCGTTGTATTAGATATTTTGTATTTTTTTTTCTTTTAATTTATAGTGATTATCATTTATCATTTCAAATAAGTTTGCATAAAAATTTAAGCACACGAAAGAAGTACTCCCCAACCTTAGTAAAGGTCATCATTTGCTTTTTGCACGTGAATTAAGGAGTATTATTATTTTATATATATAGTAGATTGTCGTATTAGAAATGAATGATGACCATATGTGAGGACTTTTTACTAAAATGGAAAAATAATAACCTTTGAGTAAGACGCCCAATATAGTAAAATAAGAAAATCTGTTTGAGTGCCCAATATAGTAAAATAAGAAAATTTCAGAGAGACGGAGGGAGTAGTATATACTATATGAACTAAATAGCGAGAGATGGATGGCATATATTTTCAGACAAATATTTGTGTGAGATTTATCTCACGGAAGTCTTGGATGACGTATATATTTAGATTTGTATGAGTCTGTCTTATAAAAAGACTTTCGTGAGATGGAGAAAAAAACATACTCTATATTTTAATAAAAAAGAATATTCGAATTAATAATTTAATGTATAGTTGGTAGTTGTATTAATTTTGTGTGTGAACCCCATGAAAATAAAGTAATTTTTTTTGTGTAGGTCTCATATATCAAAAAAAATAAATGTAACTCTTGTAGCGAACCCTAATTAGTAAATGTAACTTTGTAGACATTAAAATATAATATTCCTTAATCTCCGTGTAAATAGTAAACACAACTCTTATAACGAGAATGAAGGAGTAAATTTTTATTGAAAAATATCTTTCATAATAAATTTATATTTATTTTAAAAATATATAAACACGATCTTAGATTCTACTTTCCTCAATAGTGTTATTTGTGAGTTGTGATGTTATTATTTCATCTACCCCCATGGCCATCATTACTTAGAATTCAATTGAAGGTGTGGCTGGTTCCAAAATATCGTGGCCTCCTTTCATGTTTAAATTTTCGTGGATACAACTTGCCAGTGATTGTAAGTGGACCCACACGCACTGTATTAGTCATTAATGTGTATCCATCAAACACGATTTTAGTAAGGGACATGTTAGGGTGAGACCATTATCACCGTGAGGACGGCTCTCTAGCATTATTTATTTTTATTTTTTTTCAATTGAATGATTAATTATAGTGAGTTGATTTATGTGCATTTATATTTGTATGAGTTTTACTGTGAAAAAGGTGGTTTCGCCCCGACATTCCCGCACTTCGACTCGACAGTCTGTGAGGAATGTAAATCATGGTAATTCAATCAATCAATAAGAGTTGGACATTTTATCCCATTATACAAGGAACTTCCTTAATTAGGAGGTTGCTCCCATACTGCGGTTGAAATTCAATTCTTAATTATTGTGCAAGATGTCCCATTGTTTGTATGAATTTTATTTAATAATGCATACATGTGTTTTTGAGAAATGTATAATTTTTTTATATTCAGTTATTTATTAATAATTCAACAGAAAATCCACTAACAAATTGTACAAGTTCTTATATACTAATGTATATATTTTTATTCATTAATATAAATTTTTTAAATGTGAGTGCACGAATTTGAATTTATTAACACGTTTGCACAAGAGAATTTGCCAATTAGGCAAAAACTTGTGTGCCCGGGGACACCCGTGCGCCCAGATACACTTTAGTATTAAATGGTGTATCATTTAGTATAAGGACATGTACCCTTTTTATTTTCTGAAAAATAAAAAATAAAAGTGTATATCCTTTAGAATAAAATGTTATACCCTTACACACTTTGTACATGTGGGGACACAAAACAACTCATTATAACCAACTCATTATAATAATAGACATGTTTATGGTAGTATATCTTACTTTTGTAATTCATGTCATATTTTACCTTAAGGAGATGTTTGTTCCGGGTTTTAAAACCCGGAATTGAAATTGGAATTCCACACCCAATTTTAAAAACCACCCCTATATATACCTATATATATTCTCTCTCCTCAATTAATACAATTTCTCTCTTTATCTCTCCTCTCTCATCTACTTTCTTACATAAATTAATACATTCTTACTCGATTTGACATAAAGTTAAAACATACTCTATCAAAAACCCAAAACAAACACAACATCACTACTCATGATTTCAAACTCTCCAAAATCCCAAAACAAACATCACCTAAGTAATGTTTGTTTCCGGTTCTAAAGATTAAGTTTTAATTTTCAAAATGCGTCTAGATTTTAAAATTTTCATATATACACATCTATAAACCTATAATTCTTAATACACTCACTAACTATACATTTTCTCTCCTAAACCAATACTCCATCTATCTCTCAAAGTATTTCACACTTTCTTTTTTTGTCCGTTCCTCAAAGTATTTCATACCTTACTTCCTAAAAATGGTAATAAATACACTATAATAATACTTATTTTTCACACATATCCCAACAAAATATTCATTTTTCACACATTTCAACAACTTTACACACATTTTTCATTAAACTAACTAAAATATTTCTTCTCTTTCTTACTTTATACAAAAAAAAATTCTTAAACTCCAAACACACAAATATGTGAAATACATTGGGGGACGGAGATAGTACTCTTCTATTTTTATCTTTCTTCTCTTTAAAATTTTCTTATATAAATTACTCCCTCCGTTCCATACCACGTTTCCCATTTACTGTTCCACGTTGTTTAAGAAAAAATATATTTTTGACCAAATTTGTTGATTTTTGAGGGTATTATAGTAATTTTAGGTAATAAAATATTATAAAGTAATGACATGTGTGTAGGCAATTAAAATTTATTGCCTAATAAATATAAATGCAAAGAAAATATATTAAATATTGATTAAATATTTATTTATTAAGGAATTTAAATAAATTAATTCCTAAAATAAGTAAATAAATAATTAATAATTAATATAATTATTTGAGCCCAAATCCAAGCCAAATGGGCTCAATTTAAATTAAATTGGTCAAATCCAAGCCAAATGGGCTCAATTTAAATTAAATTGGTCAAATCCAAGCCAAATGGGCTCAATTTAAATTAAATTGGTCAAATCCAAGCCAGATGGGCTCAATTTAAATTAATTGGGTTTAATCCAAGACAAGTGGGCCTGATTCAAGTCAACAAACTCCACCAAGTCAAATGCCTAATTTAATTAAATAGGCCCAAATCAAATTCTACAGGCTTAATTAAATAGGCCCATATCCAGTCTAGCAGGCTTAATTAAAAGAAGAAGCCCAACATATCTTTTCGAAGGAGAAAATATCTCTCAGGTGGTTATTTTCTCCACCTATAAATACGAGTCTTCAGTCCTCATTCAAAACACATTCAAGCACCCGAAGACAAGACGCTCTTGAAGAGATCAAGAACACTCAAAGACCTTCGAATCTTCAAGCTCAAGACCTTCGAGGATCTTCAAATCTTCGAATCTTCAAGTTCAAGAACACTCGAGGATCTTCGAATCTTCGAGCTCAAGAACACTCGAGGATCTTCAAATCTTCGAATCTTCAAGCTCAAGACCTTCGAGGATCTTCAAATCTTCGAGTCTTCAAGCTCCAGATCTTTAAATTTTCAAAGCTTCAAATCAAAGGCTTCAAGCCAGTCTTCAAGCAGCTTCAAAGTAACTTCAAGTCAAGAACTGCCTCCGATCAAGGATCAAGGTGCTAAGCCTCTCCGATCCAGCGTTCTTCATCCAGTAAAAATCGTGAGGTCAACGGTGTTCTACCAAATTGAACGACGTTCTTCACAACAAATCTTCAAGTCAACGATCGATCCGAACAAAGGCTAGACGCCTCCGGATAAACGTTTTAAAGCTTCAAATCTCGAACCCGAGATCGGACAAGCTTCATCCGAAGATCCGACTCAAAAAGTTGGTAAAAGTCAAGAAAGTCAACTCAAGAGAGGAATCAGAGGATAAATAGAAGTTGTTCACTAAAATTCTCAAGTTCAATCCATCTTGGATTTTCTTTGTAATTTTGTGTTTATTATTTAATAAATACTATTTTGTTGTTACAAATTTTGGCACGCCCAGTGGGACAGTTTCTACCTCTCATCTCCTCTTCGAGCAAAGTAAGATGGTTCCGCTAAGGGTCAAAGTCAACAGATCAGCTTCTGTCTTCAAGTCTTCAGAATTACAAGTGGAAGACGTTAATGTGACAATTAGAAGCATGTCAAAGATGGCACGATCTGAAGCCTCTTCAGAGATAAATTCTTCAGTTGGAGTTACCTCTGGAGTGATACCATATGATGATAAAGATGAGAAAAACGACTCAGCTAACTCAACCCCTATACTTGAAGAAAGCTCATCGTCTGATTCATCCATAGCCTCGACAATGGCAATAAACACTTCGTCTGTCGAAGAACAGTTGGCAAGCTTAACTGAATCCGTTGCTGCACTTGCCAAACAGAACCAAGAACAAAGTACTTTGATTTTCAAACTGATGGAGAAAATGGCTGGTGCTGAAACTAGCCATGCGAACGAAAAGCAAGAAGAAGATGCTGAAAATGAAGTAGATGAGTCTGCGAAGCGTCAGACGATGGGGAAAAGGGTGATTGAAGAAGAATTGAACATCTTCCATGATGGAATGGTTCCTATCAGCCAGTTAAAAAGCATTATACTTGGCACAATGAAGGACCAATTCGAAGAGAGCTCTAAACCTTCATTCGCTTATGCTAAGCCTTATACTAGGAGGGTTGGCAACTTGAGGATGCCACCTAACTATCAACCCCCCAAGTTCCAACAGTTTGATGGCAAAGGTAATCCAAGGCAACATATAGCACATTTCATAGAAACGTGCAATGATGCTGGCACTCACGGAGATCATATGATGAGACAATTCGTTCGCTCTCTGAAGGAAAATGCTTTTGAATGGTACACCGACTTGGAGGCTGATTCTATAGACAGTTGGGATCAGATGGAATATCAATTCCTTAACCGTTTCTATAGTACTAGGAGGACGGTTAGCATGATAGAGTTGACGAACACCCGTCAGTTAAAAGAAGAGCCAGTAATTGAGTACATTAATCGATGGAGAAATTTGAGCCTAAACTGTAAAGATCGATTGTCTGAAGTTTCTGGAATTGAGATGTGCACAGCAGGAATGCAATGGAACCTTCGTTACATACTTCAAGAGATTAAGCCTAAAACCTCTGAAGACTTGGCCACAAGAGCTCACGACATGGAGCTAAGTATGGGGATAAGTGGAGTTGTAGAACCACCGATTCCTGGATCCTACAATTATAAAGAAAAGCAAGAGGCAAGAAAAGGGGGCAAACCTACAACAAATCTTCCGAAAAAGGGTCTATGGCAACAAATGCATCAACTGTCAAGTTCCGAAGGAATGAGAATGAAAAAGATGATAAAGTGAAGAATGAGTCCCAAGAAAGGGGGCAAAGAAGATTGACCTTGAAAGAAATGCAAGAAAGGAAGTACCCATTCCTTGATTCGGATGTCCCAGGCATACTCGATGATCTGCTCAAAGATAAACTTATCGAGCTTCCTGAAATGAAGAGACCAGAAGAAGCAGGACAAACGGACAATCCGAAATACTGCAAGTATCATAGACTGGTGGGACATTCTATCAAAGATTGCTTTGTCTTTAAAGACAAAGTTATGCGATTGGTTGAGCAAGGGAAGATCTTTCTAGATGAAGATGCAACTGCAAACTCTTCTTCTGCAGACGGTGGAAATAATTATTCATGCAATATGGCAGGCGAAGCTGTTGTGCCTAAAGTTGAAAGCAAGGCCCATGCTATGAAGATTACCTTCACTGAAGAAGACTTTCTGCTCGGTTCACAATCTCACAACCGACCCTTGTTCGTAGCTGGTTGCACTCAAGAGCAAAGGGTGAATCGAATACTGATTGATAGAGGTTCAGCGGTCTCTAATAAAGTTGAAAAAGTTAGGGATTTCAACAGATGAACTTGGCAATAGCCGATTGACGATTCATGGGTTCAATCAAGAGGGCCAGAGAACACTTGGTACGATAGTCATGAACTTAATAATAGATGAGATGGCCTCAACAGTTTTGTTTCATGTCATTGATGCTAAAACATCATATAACATGCTCTTGGGGCGCCCATGGTTGCATGAAAATGGAGTGATTCCTTCTACGCTGCATCAGTGCTTCAAATACTGCGATGGAGGTAACATAAAAAAGGTACTCGGTGATGAAAAGCCATTTACAGAAGCAGAGTCATACTTCGCAGACGCTAGATATTTTCTGAAAATTATCAAGGCCGATAAGCAAGAAGGAACTTCATCACAAGATAAAAAACAAGAAAAAGAGAATGCAGATGATTTTTCATCCACACAGTCTAATGAAAGTAAACAGTTGATCAAAACTGTAGAAGGGTTGACACTACCCCTGACTAAGGTTGACGCTGAGAAGCCCTCTCCCCCTCCACTCAAAGGATTCACTCGCCCAACTCAAGCGGCTAAAACTGAGCACGGAGATGTATTTGAGGCGGCAGTTTCCAAATCATATAGCCCACAAGCTTACAAACTTCTTGTGAAAGCTGGTTATGACCCTCAAGAAAAAGGTGCGGCAAATGAACTGTCTCATAAGACTCCTAGTAGAACCACCCAAGAGAAATTGAAGAGTAATGGCCGTACTTCCAAGTATACTAGAACAGGTATAGGATATGTTCCGCAAAAACCTGTTCGCATTGCGATAAAGAGGGCAAACACAAACTACATCACTGAAGATGAAATTCTCTCTGAAGAAGAGGAGTCTCATGAAGAAGATAGAAAGACAGAAAGAATCTCAGTATTCGAGAGACTCAAACCAGCTGGAGCTAAAAGGACTACCAAGTTCCCAAGTTTCCCAAAGATACATAGTCGGATCCCATCTCGCATGAAAAGACGACATCTCCTGACTATATCATGTGGCACAATGTTGAAAGCTAAGAAACGAACAATAATCTTCACCCGAAGTGAAGAAGATGATCGTGAAAGTGTAGGCTCATCAGATGTTGTTCATTCCATCATCATGCAAACAGATCTACAAAGTGCAGAAAGAGATCTCCAAAGCAAGATCGTCGAGATGAGGAGAGATGGCTATGAAGTGGGGAGCATTGTTAAAGTGGGAGAGAATGAACAAGTTGGGTCCAACCCACGTTTTCGAAGGCAAGAATTCCTGGGACAAGTTTCCACGGTGAATCATATCACTATACGAGAGGAGACCTCAACCGAAGAGGAAGACGCTGATGATGCTCCTCCAGAATTTGAAGAGGGTGTCAAATCCACTGTTGATCAATTGAAGGAGATTAATTTGGGTGATGATAACGATCCACGTCCAACTATATAAGTGTTTCATTGACAGCTAGTGAAGAAAGAGCTTATATTGAGCTTCTTCGAGAGTTTAGAGACGTGTTCGCTTGGTCATTCAAGGAGATGCCCGGATTAGATCCAAAAATGGCAGTTCATCATTTAGCGGTAAAGGAAGGAGCTAAGCCAGTTAAGCAGATGCAGCGTCGATTTCGACCAGAGCTGGTTCCATTGATTGAAGCTGAGGTTAATAAGCTCCTTGAAACGGGAAAGATACGAGAAGTCAAATATCCCACTTGGCTCTCTAACATTGTGCCAGTAAGGAAGACAAATGGGCAACTTAGAGTATGTGTTGACTTCCGTGACTTAAACTTGGCATGCCCAAAAGATGATTTTCCACTACCAATCACAGAACTTATGATTGATGCAACGACCGGGCATGAAGTACTTTCATTTATGGATGGATCATCTGGTTACAATCAAATTAGCCTAAAGGAATATACTGCTATAATGTTATGCCGTTTGGCTTGAGGAATGCTGGCGCTACGTATCAACGAGCTATGCAAAAGATATTCGACGACATGCTTCATAAGAATGTCGAATGTTATGTGGATGACATTGTAGTGAAATCAAAGAAGAAAAAGGATCATCTTAAAGATCTAAGGCAAATATTTGAGCGTCTCAGGAAATTTCAACTCAAGATGAACCCGCTTAAGTGCGCATTCGGAGTCTCTTCTGGTAAGTTCCTTGGATTTGTTGTCCGACATCGTGGTATTGAGATTGACAAAGCAAAGATAGATGCAATCATGAAGATGCAGGTACCCCGAAATATACATGAGCTTAAGAGTTGCAAGGAAAATTGGCATACTTAAGAAGATTCATATCAAACCTAGCCGGTAGGTGCCAACCATTCAGTCATCTTATGAAGAAGGGCAGCCCATTCGAATGGGATGAAGCTTGCACTAATGCCTTTAACAGCATTAAAGCATATTTGATGAAGCCGCCAGTATTGGTCGCCCCGATAGTCGGACGTCCATTAATTCTCTACATATCTGCTCAAGAAAGATCAGTTGGAGCTCTACTTGCACAAAATAATGATGAAGGAAAGGAGTGTGCATTGTACTATTTGAGTAGAACAATGACCCCAAATGAGTTAAAATACTCACCAATTGAAAATATTTGTCTGGCTCTCATCTTTGCAATTCAGAAGTTAAGACACTACTTTCAAGCTCATACTGTTTACTTGGTCTCAAAGGCCAACCCATTAAAATTCGTCATGTCGAAACCAGTGCTCTCTGATAGGCTTGCAAGGTGGTATCTTCAATTGCAGCAATTCGAGATTATATATGTCCCTCAAAAGGCAGTGAAAGGGCAAGTATTGTCGGATTTCTTAGCTGATCATCCCATGCCTGCAGAATGGGAGTTATCTGATGATCTCCCCGATAAAGATATATTGGCTATTGAAATCACTCCTCCTTGGAAGATGTATTTCGATGGAGCTGCTCACAGAGAAGGAGCCGGCGCAGGAGTGGTATTTGTGACCTCAGATGGAGAAGTTCTGCCATACTCCTTCAATCTAACTGAAAATTGCTCTAACAATGTAGCTGAATATCAAGCTCTTATACTTGGTCTGGAGATGGCAGTAGATGTAAAGCAACGACACCTGAAGGTATATGGAGATTCGTTGTTAATAATCAACCAGCTGCTTGGTTTATATGAGGTTAAGAAACCCGAGCTACGTCCGTATTATGACTATGCTCAAAGGCTTATGAATTGGCTTGGAGATGTAGAGATTGAACATCTTCCAAGGAGCAAGAACAAACAAACCGATGCTTTGGCAAAGCTAGCATCAACCATAGCAATGCCTGAAGCACATTTCCAAGTTCCGATCTGCAAAAGTTGGGTGGTACCTCCCTTCTTCGAAAAAGAAGATGATGAAGAAGTTGGGTATTGTGCCATAGAAGTGTTCGATATTGGGAAGGAAGATTGGCGACAACCGTTCGTGGATTACTTGAAGTATGATAAGCTCCCCAATGATCCACACCTAAGGGTTGATGTCCGGCGTAGAGCACCGCGATTCTTCTATTACAAAGATATACTTTATAGAAGATCGTTTGATGGTATTCTCTTAAGATGCTTAAGTGATGAAGAAGCTCTTCAAGCTATGGAGGAAGCTCATTCTGGAATATGTGGCGCCCATCAGTCTGGACCCAAGTTACATTTCAGAATCAAGAGGATGGGATATTACTGGCCTTCTATGGTGAAGGATTGCATAGATTATGCACAAAAATGTCAGCCATGACAGTTTCATGCAAATCTCATTCATCAGCCTTCCGAGCCATTACATCCAACAGTTTCTTCGTGGCCATTTGATGCATGGGGCTTAGATGTGGTGGGGCCATTAACGAAGTCTTCCGGAGGTCATCTTTAAATTCTGGCTGCCACTGATTACTTTTCCAAATGGGCGGAAGTTGTACCCTTGAAAGAAGTGAAGAAAGAAAATATGGCTGATTTCATCCGCATCAACATCATATATAGATATGGAGTGCCTCGATACATCATCACGGATAATGGGAGGCCGTTCAGTAACTCTTTGATTGATAGGCTTTGTGAGAAGTTTGACTTCAAGCAAAGGAAGTCTTCTATGTACAATGCAGCAGCTAACGGGCTCGCTGAAGCCTTCAACAAAACACTGTGTAACCTATTGAAGAAGGTGGTCTCCAAGTCAAAACGAGACTGGCATGAAAGGATTCATGAAGCTTTATGGGCGTATCGAACTACTTATAGAACGCCTACTCAAGCTACTCCGTATTCTCTAGTGTATGGGGTTGAAGCTGTTGTGCCCCTTGAAAAGCAAATTCTATCTTTGAGGATAGCTATTCAAGAAGGTTTGACTGAAGAAGAGAACGCACGACTGCGTCTCGAAGAATTAGAGGCACTTGATGAAAAGAGGTTGGAAGCACAACAGAGACTTGAGTGCCATCAAGCTCGCCTCTCCAGAACATTTAACAAGAAAGTGAAGATACGTTCCTTTCAAGTCGGAGACTTAGTCCTTGCTGTGAGAAGGCCTATTGTCATCACTCACCGAGTGGGAAATAAATTCTTGCCCAAGTGGGATGGCCCACATGTTGTGAAAGAAATATATACAAATGGTGCATACAAGTTGATATCTGAAGATGGAGTGGGAATTGGCCCTATAAATGGCAAATTCCTGAAACGCTACTACGCGTAATCCAGTCAAACCTAAGGAACGCTCCATGACGCACGAGCCTAAACTGCATGTTACTCCTGGTCCGCACGAGTATAAACTGTGTACGACGAACTCCTGGTCCGCACGAGTATAAACTGTGTACGACGAACTCCTGGTCCGCACGAGTATAAACTGTGTACGACACCCACCAAAGGTAATTATACATGGCTAAACTATTAATTCACCCCACTCAGGTATTTTAAGTGGTTAAAGCATTAAATACCCTACTTTTTCTAAAGTGGTTAAAGAATAGTCACTCCTGGCCCGCACGAGTATAAACTGTGTACGGCACCCCCCCATTCAGACCAAATTATGTTCTTTTGAACTACGTTATGACTTGATCCTCTATAAAGAGGTACGTAGGCAGCTTAGCACTTTGTTAAGTTCAGTCATATCTTTGGTTTATCACATCAAGTTTATGAAACAAGCAATAAATCGAAGTATGAAGGCAATATAAGTAAGCGACAGTGAAGGAAATGAACTTTATTGGTAATTAAATGTTCAAAGCATAGTAGGGAAAACAGACAAGTATGAGTAAAAAAAAGAAGAAGCCCTACACTAAACAAAAAAGTTATCAGAAAGTATGCTTCGTAATTCAGCCTTCAGAGCTGCTTTCTCGTTCTCAGATGAATACTCCTTTAATCAGGTCACTGTATCAAGTGCAAAGATATTTTCCTCTATGAGGTCAATTTCTTTCTTAGCACGGTAAATGGTTTGTTTGAGTTGATCAGCTGCTTCACATAAAGTCTTCTCTTTCTTTAGGGTGGCCAACTCGTTGCCTATCAACTCCAATTCTTCCCAGGTTGTCTTTAGTTTTTGTATCTCCATCGTATGGGTGTCCTTATAGCTTTGGAGACGACCTTTGATGTCGGCTGAGACTTTTACGTAATCTCCCTTGGAGGCCGCTTGATCAGACTTCGATCTTGCAGCAGTATAAGCATCAGCCTTATCAAATAAAGGAGTTAAGGCTTCTTCTAATGTAGAGCAATCGATGTTAAGTACTTTCACTTCCCCTATCAGGTTGAAGACTCCTTCCCTTAGAGATGATAAATATTCGATAGGAGTCCGTTGGAGCTTATTTCTGATACGGCTCCAGGCTTTCTGGGCAAATTGCTCTTTGAGACTTCGAGCTTCTTTCTTGAATTTAAATTCTGTTACTGTTGGGCATGCTTTCAAGGAGGAATCCATTCCTGTGTTAGAAGCATCACTCTTGGTAGAACCGTCGCCCTCAGAGTCTGAAGAGAAGCCTGAGACCTAATTGAAAAAAAATATATTTAGACAGAAAAGGAAAGATGATAAAAAAAGCTAAAGACAGAAAAGGGGGCAACCTCGTTGGCCAAGTCTTGTGAAGCGATAGCAGAAATTAATTCTTTTCCTTCATTGGCCTTAGGGGGGGAAGTTGGGTTAGAAATCCTCTGCGCAATCTAAAGTAGTAAAAAGAGCCTTGTAAAAAAAAGGGGGAATAAAAAAAGAAGAGAATTGGGAGAGTAAAGGGAACCTCATCATCTTGCTTTTCAGTGGAGGCAGTGGGCTTCTTCCTCTTCCAATGTTGATCCCTGGATGCGCTGCAATCCTCCACAGATTGACCTTTCTTTCTTTTATGCGCCATGGGTTTTACCATATCATGCACCGGAGAAATATCTTAGCTGTCTTGGTGGTTTTCATTAAGATCATCTATGATGTCCACTTCTTCCTCTATAGGGGCTGATGCTGGGGTAATCAGGTCTTTAACATGATCAGATAAGTAAGTGCCATGAACATGCTTCCACCACTCCTTATATTCAGACGTGGAGTAGTTTTTAGGAGCTGAGGCTGCACCGGGAAAGTAAGCTTCAGATTTGGAGTTACATGTAGTGGAATGACACCAGTAATCAAATCCTTCTTCTAAAGAGGCCTTGCGGAGGTTTGTTCTAAGCATATTAGGAACATCTTGCAGAAAACCAAATTGACGAGCAAATCTATGAGGAGAATATGGCTCCATTATATAATGACCACCTTGCCTCAATGTAAGATAGCTGGTACGAAGAGCTACAAGATGGGTCCAACTAGTCCAGTCATTATTCCCGTCATCCACATAATAAACGGCTACATCTTTGGAAAAAATGTTGCAAGTCCACGAAGCATTATCAGCTGTTTGAATTCATTTACGAGCCTCCTCAGGATTAAAGTATTTTGCACCTTGCTCACCAGAATAAGTTACCATGCGAGGATAAGACAATTTGCTACCAATCGGAAAGTGAGTCTTGAAATAATGAGCTAACCAAGCATGAACAAAGTGAACGGGAAATGTTGATTTGACTTCAGATGGATTTGATGAATTTGAGATTTTGTTCAAACCACGATAGATGCTTGTCAGTACGGGAATTGCAAGGCCCACCTTTTTTCCTGCAGCCATTAAACTCGCCGCTTTAAAAGTACTTGGCCGTATCAAGTTTACTTCATTACTCGGAAGTGCAAAAATGCAGAGCCAGCATGCTAAATAAGCATCGAGATATGTCTCTTCTTGGTTTGTTGGCGTAATTCCCATTTTTCTGAATTGATTCAACTCAGCAGATGTCCAGGAACAGTGATTTGGGATGGTGCTGGTTGGATTGTAAGTTTTTTTGGGCCGATTAGTTGATCTTTTCTCAACACGCATCGGAGGCGCAGGGTATGTTACAGTCTTTTTAGACCAAAAACTTACCCATTGATCAATCATCACACCTTTCTTATTAGTATCCTTGCAGAGCAAGTGATAAGCACCAAGTAGATGTCTACAGCTGCGCGGAATACATGGCTCATTATTTGTGGAGAACAGTTCTGTTAGGCTCGTCACTGCTTCATCATATAGGTGGCCAGCTAGAGGCAATCCCATCAAGTTGTACAAGTCCCACAAAGAAATAGACATCTCCCCATGTTTCGTGAGTAAAGTATTGGTGGAAGGACACCAAGCCTCGCAAAAAGCTTTGATAATTTCACAGTTATAATCATAAGTAAAGAGAGACGCGAAGACAGCATCATATAGCTTGAGGCTTTTAAGAAGAGATCGGCATCGACTTAGTACATTCTCAGTCCATTCCCAGTACCCTTTGGTGTAGCGGAAGTCTCCAAGAAATTTAATCGGCTCTCCCCAAGTTACTTTACCTTTCCCTTCCAAGATGCGTCGCCCCAAGGAAGGTAGGGGTTCTAAGCTAGGATGTGGCTCGATATCAGCTCCTTTCAAAGTCCAGGTTATATTATTCTTCCCCAAAGTAAGCTCATGAGACCAACATTCAAGGTAGAAGTCGTTCTTAAGATTAGTAGGAACTACAGCATGATTCCCTAACAGAGATTTCTCGACTAAAAGGCGAGTCCCTTTATTCAAAGGTTGACGTTCGTCATCGAGGATTAGTAAGTAGTCTGAGCCAGATTGTCCTGTGATCTTTCTGAAGAAAACCATGCTGAGAAGTGGATAGGCTGCAAAACAAATGAATGATTAATTAAAAAGACCCAAAATAAATTCAGGGGGGCAATTAATTATTTAAGGTCATAATTATAAAACATTGTAGCCTTAAACATTGGAGCCAAGTCAATAAAATTAATTAACACATATGCTTAGTTAAACTTGGCCGCACGATTGGAGGCCTTGTTCATTGGCACGAATCAACTAATGGGCCAATTACCAAGTTGCTGCAGAAGAATAAGGAAAAGTTGAATCAATATTGAAGCCCCAATCAACATGGAATTAAAGAAACCCAAGTATGAAGCCCAAATCAAAGCAAAATGGGCCATGTGAGAGTCAAAATTGACTTGAAAGTCAAAATTGAAGGGCAAAATAAAGGATTCATCTCCAGCAAGAATGACACTGTCCACCCCTATCGTTGCGCCGTTGTTAACTCCTTGCTACCTCCACGGATTGAAGCTGCCATCTCCGCTCACCACACCACGCGAACCAGAGCCTGTCGCCACCACCGGATCTGTCACTGCTGCTGCCGGAAATAGCAGCCCTTCACCGAAAATCGTGCTGCAGTTCAGCTGCAATCACCGAGATCCACCGCTGAAATCGAGCCACACGCACCGCCGAGGTCCATCTTCCGCGCTGATCATGCTCACTCTTCAAGCCACTGTTCGCCGCTGCAGATCGAGTTCGCGCCGCTGGGGTTCTAATCCACCACGATGCTGCCAAAGATCGTTCTCCCTTACCGAATCTCGACCACCGGATCCGCCACGACACGGCCGTCGTGCCACCAACCGTTGCTCCAATCTTTCGACGCCGGATCTGCCACCCGCCTCTGAAACCATAGTCAAAATCCAGTTGCATCACTGCCTTGTCAAACTTGCTGCTCACCCAGCCAAAACTGAGAGCCGCCCGCCGCTCGTCGTCCACAGCCGAAATCACGCTGTCGCCGGATCTGTCACGGTGCCCCGCGCCAAAAGCACAATCCAAGCCAAGCTCCTGCCACATTATAATCGTCGCAGCCACGCGCTCTGCCTGCTGCTGCTGAAAATATTGATATCCCCAGCGCTTCCAGCCTGAAATCCAAGATGATCGAACCGGTGTGGATAGCGTAAGATCGAGCCAAGGGTGATGGAGGTAGTCGGCAGATTGTTGATGGCTATCGACAGAGACTGGATGGATTTTTGTTGAAGGATGTTGGTATGTTGGCGGAGGCAGTTGATGAGAAACAGGAAAGGGCTGTTGATTGTTGCTTATTGATGGCAGATTGTTGACGGCTATCGATGGAGGCTGTAGATAGATTGTTGAAGGAGGTTGAGATGTTCTGTTGGCAGAGGCAGTTGATGGGAGACATGGCTGTTGATTGTTGATCGTAAACGGAGACTGATCGATGGAGTACGTGGATAGTTGCTTGTTGACGGAAATTGGCACTCGTTCGATCAGTCCGAGGATTCATGAGTGATCGTAAACACCAATTTGGATCATTCCGAGAAGGGAAGGATGTTGCTTGGCTTCTTGGTTTCAAAAAAAATAAGAGAGATAGCATATGCAGAAATAAAGAGAACCAAGAAAGAAAATACATGCAGAAATCAATATAGAAGCAATAAGAAGCAATAGTTCAAGAAGAAAATAAGGAAGAAAGAAGATACAATACCACAACCTCTTGCCAAGTCAGCAGCTTCCAACGGAGAAGAGAATCTGTAAAAAAAGAGAGAAGCAAATCAGGTGAGATGTGAGAATTGAAGGGCAGGACCTCTTCTTATATAGGGGTTGGAAAATTGGGGATAAGTACGTGAAGATTACCCAAATATTTCTTTGGATTCGTTTTGGTGTAATCTGAGATTATCATGTTATCTTTGTTGAGTATCCAATATATTTCTTGTTCTCCAAGTATGAGGAAGAACGTACATGCTTATCATCTATTGGGCCAAAAGAGGGAGTAAGAAAAGGAAGTGAGAGCCCAAATAAAAAAAAAATGAATAAACTTTGGAAAATAATAAGCCCAAATCGTGGAGATGGATTAGTATGGGCCATAACATTCTTTTTTTAGCCCATCCTGTTGTTCTTAATATTAAGAATTAATGGGCCAAATAAAATGAATTAATGGGTAAAAAGAAGAAGGATACAAGAAGTAAGAAATTAAAAATTGCAATTTATTCACTTCAAATAAATATTTCAGTGAACAAAATGCAAGGGAGCATTTGTAGGCAATTAAAATTTATTGCCTAATAAATATAAATGCAAAGAAAATATATTAAATATTGATTAAATATTTATTTATTAAGGAATTTAAATAAATTAATTCCTAAAATAAGTAAATAGATAATTAATAATTAATATAATTATTTGAGCTCAAATCCAAGCCAAATGGGCTCAATTTAAATTAAATTGGTCAAATCCAAGCCAGATGGACTCAATTTAAATTAATTGGGTTTAATCCAAGACAAGTGGGTCTGATTCAAGTCAACAAACTCCACCAAGTCAAATGCCTAATTTAATTAAATAGGCCCAAATCAAATTCTACAGGCTTAATTAAATAGGTCCATATCCAGTCTAGCAGGCTTAATTAAAGGAAGAAGCCCAACATATCTTTTCGAAGGAGAAAATATCTCTCAGGTGGTTATTTTCTCCACCTATAAATAAGAGCCTTCAGTCCTCATTCAAAACACATTCAAGCACCCGAAGACAAGACGCTCTTGAAGAGATCAAGAACACTTAAAGACCTTCGAATCTTCAAGCTCAAGACCTTCGAGGATCTTCAAATCTTCGAATCTTCAAGTTCAAGAACACTCGAGGATCTTCGAATCTTCAAGCTCAAGAACACTCGAGGATCTTCAAATCTTCGAATCTTCAAGCTCAAGACCTTCGAGGATCTTCAAATCTTCGAGTCTTCAAGCTCCAGATCTTCAAATCTTCAAAGTTTCAAATCGAAGGCTTCAAGCCAGTCTTCAAGCAGCTTCAAAGTAACTTCAAGTCAAGAACTGCCTCCGATCAAGGATCAAGGTGCTAAGCCTCTCCGATCCGGTGTTCTTCATCCAGTAAAAATCGTGAGGTCAACGGTGTTCTACCAAATTGAACGACGTTCTTCACAACAAATCTTCAAGTCAACGTTCGATCCGAACAAAGGCTAGACGCCTCCGGATAAATGTTTTAAAGCTTCAAGTCCCGAACCCGAGATCGGACAAGCTTCATCCGAAGATCCGACTCAGAAAGTTGGTAAAAGTCAAGAAAGTCAACTCAAGAGAGGAATCAGAGGATAAATAGAAGCTGTTCACTAAAATTTTCAAGTTCAATCCATCTTGGATTTTCTTTGTAATTTCTTTTGTGTTTATTATTTAATAAATACAATTTTGTTGTTACAATGTGTATTAAAAATGAGTGACAAATTTGAAATTAAAGTAACATTTGAAGTTGTTAGATAAAATGATGATTCATTTTTTGGGAGTGTGAAGAGTGGTGTGAGACGGACGAATAAGGAAAGTATGAAGAGTGGTGTGGGACGGAAGGAGTAATATATATATATATATATATATATATATATATATATATATATATATATATATATATATATATATATATATATATATATATATATATTTATCGGATAAAATTAGTTGTTAGTAGTTAGTTTTACCAAGTCTCCATACACTCTTACCCCGGTGGCCAAGTGGGCTAGCCCACTTGGTTATTATTTAACCTAAAATTAAAATTTACACTATAAAAACTCAAAACAAACATATCTATACTTATATAAAAATATATATGCGTTTAAATAAAAAATAAAAAAATTGGATATTTTACAGCACGATTTTATGAATCGAAAATTATACTTTATTTTTCGATGGAAACAATACGAATTTTTAATCTATTAAAAAAAATAAAATTATAGGTTGAAATAGAGAAATTAATAAATACTAATGAAGTTGCCTTAAAACGCAGGGATTAATGAATTGAGAGGAAATTGGCCAACCTCCAACCGAAAACTACCTGCCACCGCTCTCTCTCTCTTTCTCTCTCCTCCCTTTTCTCTCTCTAAAATTAGGCGCGCTCTGATATGTCCTAATCATCCTTGAAATCTACCAAACTTAGAGCCCTAGACCTAGAATGCAATGGAATGGATTGGACCCTACGCCATTAAAATTACACACTTGGAATTTTGTGTGCCCTAATAATTTATACACAGAATTCTCCGTCACGTTTCTGCGGTGCGTTCTTCGCACACACCCAACTACTTCTTTGACCCTCTTTCTCCATTAACACGCTTCAATTTCCCAATCCTCAATTGCGGACAATTACATCACAAAGGAAAGGGGGATTTCCAGATTTTCTGTGGTCTCTCTTTCCGAACTGGGATTTTTCGTCTGTTACTTTTCGGTTTGTTTCTTCCCTCCCTTTTTTGTTTTTTTTTTTTAAATTGTTTGCTTGTTTGTTCGTCGTCTTCTATGCTGATAAGGCTGAATTCAGTTGTAGAAGATGTTTCTAATTGCAATTCAAACAACTGCTTGATTGATTGTTTATCTTCCTTGAGAAAATTGATGATATTCAAGTTTTTACTTTCTAAAGGGAGTCCAAATGGAGGTTTATTTTGTTTAGACTTGACATTTGTCTACCGCGGGTATGTGTTGTAATATTTAACAGCTCTTCAACTCATTTGACATAGATTGTCTGTAATTGTTCTCGAGTGTTCTGACCACTTCGCTCTTCGATGTGAAAATTTCCCCTTGAATTATGAGGATTAAAGTGATTACATTTGTGACATAAAGGTTTGTTTTGGTTAGTGGTATAAGCGGATGACATACTATTGCTGCTTCATTGCATAACTTACGGATGAACCCAATATCTGCATATTCTGTTCTCATCGATTTTAAAAGGATTACCACTAAACTATGCTATGCAGTGGTCAGTATCCACTATTACCTTAAATTTCTCTGCCTTTGGCTTGTGGATATCAATGGTTCAGAAGTCGGATGGAGCACATGTTGCATCATTTAACCATTTATTCATCCAAATATCAGTCATCACTTGATGAATACAAGTTGTGAATTGGATTCAAGACTTGAAGCAGTACCAAGTATAGTTACCCTATTTAACATTCAAAATGTAAACAAGGAAATCTAGTATAATTAGGTGATAAAACAGAAACGAGCATTTCTTTATATCTCAATGTTCTCTGACATCTCTGTGCATTTTCTTTCCGACTCTTCAAATAGTTTAATCTTTCTTGAAAGTCCAAACAATTTAGGTCTGCAGGTGAATATTATGATTTGTGACTGTTTATTAGTCTCTTGTGTCATGACCTTAAAAATTGCACTTATTTGCATTCTTGGTAGTTTGTACACTTGACCTTTGCTGTTTAATGCACCTCATGAACTTAGAATTTTGGTCTTGATTGGACGCTGATTCCAACCTTCTGGAATCCAGAGGATTTTTACTTTGGGCTACAATTAGGATTGTTCATGCACCTTCTATTGAACTGTTTCCAGCACTAATGCCTGAACGAGGTACTCAAAGAAAATTATTTTCTGTTATGATTTTTCAGCTTTGGTTTCAAACACCATGTCGAGTGTGGAGGAGCCCCTTGGTCTTGACAAGCTGCCGAGTTTGAGCAACATTGACCCATATAGGTTCTCATCCAGTGAATGCAGGCCCATTGCAGAAGACATGGGATTGGGAAACTGCTGGATTGAAGGCAGAAATTGCAGCTCATCTAATTGCTGCTAGTAAGTATACTTTACTGATTTCTGCTAGAAATTTTGTAGGAGCCATAACTCATTATTTTCTGTTTTATTGGGTCTGTGTTCATATCCCACATTTATCTGTCCTGATCTGTCAACCGATTCATAACCTAAGATGTACAGTCATACTACATTAGTGATTAAAATTTGGAGGGAAGAAATAAAAGGGTAACCAAATTTTCGTGATATCACCTTACAAATTTCAGTGTTTTTACTTTCTTAATCATATATGTACATGTTTTCATTTCAGTGACGATCCTGATGAGTATACCCAAGAGCCTGTCACATGGAAACGAAAAATGAGTAGCTCATTGCTGAGGACTTCAAGCCTAGGCAAAGGTTCATTGGCCTGTGGAACCATGCGTGATTTGCACTACGCATCCCATTATCAATGTCTAGGTTACCGCAATGAAAATGACGCAGGAGAACCAAAATACAAGGTAATATGTTGAGTCAATCTATAAAAGCTTTGCCCAGTCCTAAAGAATTCATCTGTTTTGACTGTTGGATTTAAGAAAAGCAGAGGACAACTTAATCAACTATGGGATTTTCAAAATATTGTCAACTTAATTACAGAGAAGGATTTGGACTTGTTGTTTCGTTTGATAGAGAAACTTCTTGATTCTTCTGGCATGGAATTTTCATGATGCTGTTTCTGATATCTAGTCTATTATCATATATATCCATGTTTGCTTCGGTTCAACAGAACAAAATCTTTTGCTAATTGTAGTTTTTCAAAGACATACCAAGATATGTAAAGATCGTTGAAGTTGGCCCTAGAGATGGGTTACAAAATGAGAAGACAATTGTCCCGACATCTGTTAAAGTCAAATTGATTCAGAAATTAGTTTCTTCTGGATTAACTGTTGTTGAAGCTACAAGTTTTGTTTCACCCAAGTGGGTACCTCAGGTATCAATTTAATTTAAAGTCATTTTCTTTCATTTGTTCTTGTGGCTTCTCATTTGTGGTGTTTAGTTGACTAATACTGGAGGCTGGTACTAGTTAAATTCTACAAGTTGATGTAGAGTAAATTTTTTAAATCTTTCATCTTTTTATTTCATTTATTTTGCCTTATGTAGCTGGCAGATGCAAAGGATGTGATGGATGCAGTTAAGAATTTGAAAGGTGTTAGACTTCCTGTGTTGATTCCTAATCTTAAGGTGGATAATTATTATGGTGAAATTTGGTCCAGCAAGTTCCATAATTAGAAGTGATATTCTTGTATTAATAAATTTAATTGCCAGGGCTTTGAAGCTGCTGTTGCTGCTGGTGCAAAAGAAATAGCTGTATTTGCATCAGCTTCAGAGTCATTTTCAAAATCAAATATTAACTGCAGTATCGAAGAGAGCTTTGCTCGCTATCGTGCTGTAACCTCAGCTGCCAAAAAGCTTTCAATTCCTGTACGAGGGTATGATTTGTTGACTCCTTCTTCATCCCTTTACTTCCATGTCCAGAAACCAACTTCTTATACAATGATCACTAATTTATTTTACAGACACCAAGAAAAGCACATTTCAGTTAATTTGTCTACCACATTTGCTGCATTTGACCTAATTAGTGCTAACATATATTAACTGAAGTTAAATTTTAAGCAATATTCTTGTTTAATATTTTGAAGTTTGAAGGGGTATCTGTAACTCATTGTATTTCCTCAGACGTGAATCACATTGTACAGTAGACAGTGATGACAACTCCTTTTGAGTTTTTCTCCTCTGATTGTTCCACTTAGTTGATCTCGATCCTTAATGTCAAAAATTGCTATTATTCTTTTAGATTAGTCTAATGATGGATTTATTCAGCTCAAAAGCTCTGGTCTTAATACTAAGAAAAAAATGTGACATTGACTTTCTCATGTTTATTTTTTATATTACTTCCTGTATGCATTGGGATCAAATATCAGAGAAAGGTTATCTATATCTATATATATTTAAAAACAGGTCAGGATTAAGTTCCAAAATGCACGTCTTCTTTGATACTTTGGATTGATTTTTAAAGATTCTGAAACCTACTTTTAAGTTGTAATATTTCAACTTCTCAAATATCCCATTTGGTGAAATTATTAGTTAAAGACTGTTATGTGAAAATATCATCTCTGTCACTGCTAGAACCGAGTTTTCTTTTTATCATTATCGGTTGATTTTAGCTGACTATATTTAATGCAAACATTCAACAGGTATGTCTCTTGTGTTGTTGGCTGCCCAGTTGAAGGACACATCTCCCCATCTAAAGTTGCGTATGTGGCAAAGGAACTTCATGATATGGGTTGTTTTGAAATCTCACTTGGAGATACAACAGGAGTTGCTACACCTGGTAAACTGTCTGTAAAATTCTTAATTTATTAGAAATGAACTTAGGGCAATGCCTTTCTTGCCTTTGACTCAGCTTTTGATATTACATATGCTTACTAAAATGTGGTTATCCAAGAACCTGCCAAAACAGCTAATCCCCTTTATCAACCATATAGCAGTTTTCTCTTGAAATTCATTTTTGTTCGTGCGAAATTTTGCTATCATCTAAGGTGTGGAAGGAAAGCCTGTTTGATCTATCATCAATCTATCTGAGATCAAAATGATGCTAGATATATATTTTCCAGATTTAATGAGTAAATTGTGCTGTTAAAAATTTTCCCTAATTTTTATATAAATATATACAATTATATCAAATGTGCATATAATATAAATTCTTAAAAATTTTATTTTAGTTGTTGATGCTTGTTTCTTTTAGTGTATTTGGTGTTAATATATGGAATATCATCAAGAAACTATATTGGGTCAATTTAAAGATTACCATTGTTACCAAAATAAAATAGCAGTAAAAAGTGAAATAGTTATCTTTTTAACTGTGACTACATTCTGCCTAACTGTTGAAGTTTCAAAGAAGAAATAATGTCTCCCTCAAACATTCCATTTTGTCTTTAAAGAATTACATTCTATATAAAGAAGATTTGAAAACTCCCATGAACTTTTAGATTTTTAAGGATGTTGACTTTGATGACTTGCATTTTTGTGTTCCCTAATTATAGATGCAACTTTCTATGTTATTTATTTCTTTTGAGAAATAAATGATGTGTTTCATTGTGGTTTAAAGTTATATTCCATTTGGCGTTCAATTGTTTTTTGTCATGCTTCATGTTCTCCAAATGTATATTGTTCGATTTCTTTGAATACATGATGTCTATATTCTGGACAATCACGGTTGCTGGATGTCTACTTTACAGATTTCCTTAGTAATTGTGCATTTGATTTCATGTTCCATGATTTCATTCTCATTTGAAGGCATCTGATCCTTGTATTGGCATAGGTTCTGTGCTTCCTATGCTCGAAGCCGTGATGACTATTGTCCCTGTCGAGAAACTTGCAGTTCATTTCCACGACACGTATGGGCAGTCTCTACCAAATATTCTGCTTTCCCTTCAAGTGAGTAACTTCTCTACAACATGACCTTGTAGAATGCATGAGTCTATTCCCTCGATTAATAAGCAATACCTTTTCTAATTTTCTACGAAGTTGGGGGAAATCTATTTTGCTTAGCATTTTTTTCCTGCTACATTACATCTTCAGTTATATGCATGGTTCTTTAGAATTATCAAGTCATTTTCCCTAAAGGCCTTCTTTTAATAGATGGGAATCAGCACGGTGGATTCGTCAGTTTCGGGTCTCGGAGGGTGCCCATACGCCAAGGGAGCTTCAGGAAATGTTGCCACTGAGGACGTCGTATACATGCTTCACGGTCTTGGAGTGAAAACAAATGTCGACATGGACAAGCTCTTATCTGCTGGAAAGTATATCAGCCAGGTATTAGGGCGTCAACCGGGCTCCAAGACAGCTGTCGCATTGAGTCGCGCCTCTGCAGAATGCAGAGGCCTCGGAGAATTGAGCCGTACCGGTACGTATTTAGTTGCTCAGTGAAGAATGAGATGGGAGAAGCAATCCAACATCTTGTTTATTTCAAGGGCCATACCATTTATGTATACTAATTATTTTACTTGGATAAAAATATGTGATGTGTTGCTCAAAGTATCAAACTGATTAATACGGCAAAAGAAATTAAGACAATAAAAAATTCATATGGTACAAAGTTCATGTTGGGTTAATTCCACCAACATGCATCAATTCAACCATTGATCGAATTCTCTTTTCATTGCTAATTAGAATTTGAATAGTAATTTCTCTAATTGTGTTCACTGAATAAAATATGTGGCAATTTTACTGAACTATTCTGGTGTAAGAAGTGATGTTTTTATATGTGAAATTGTTTCATGAAATGAGATTTCTTTTACGAATAATACTAATTTTAATAAAATTTGATTAATGATATAACTATTTTATTTATAATATGTAGAAGGTAAAAAGTGGTACTCCTTTATTTATACTAAAATGCAATAATTAATCCAGAAAAGTAAAACAATTATATCGGAGGAGAATCTTAAATTACATAATAAAATTACTCTTATAGATACATTAAAAACTCCTTTATACTACTACGAGATACAAACATACAAAAACATTACTACTAACTACAAAAATATATAGTGATATTCCAATATTACTCTTACAATGTGATGCACATAAATGTTTGTGTGCAGCATGAAAATTCGTGTGCAACAAAAGTGTGTGCAGCAAAAAAAGTGTATATCCGGCGGCGGCAGTGGGTCGGTGAGGAGTTTAGGGTTTGTGGTTTAAAAGTGTATGAGATTATAATGAATTAAGATTATATTTGGTATTTTACTTAAATATTTTGTATGTTATAGTAATTTTTTTAAATCAATATATCTTACAGTAATTTTTTTAAATCAATATATCTCACAGTAATTATGGGTACAAAGTGTGTATCTATAATTACTTTTTCCAAAGATTAAACTATTACACTTTAAATAAAAAAGTATTTTTGAAGAGGTTTTTTTAATGTACTAAAAGGTAATTTTACAAAATCAAGATTCACACGTGAACCCGATTCACACCGGACGCACTCTTTATCAATAGACAATGATCTAAATTTTAGAAAAATGGAGTATATATTACAATTAAAGGATATATTGTTATTCGATCAATTTGATGTGAATTAATAATATTGACGTAACATAAAAATACTAATATAACCCTAATTAATGATTAATTTAATTAATATGGCAATACAATTATCTATCTCTTTTTCAATACAATTTCCTTTCACAAGATTTAGCGTTTATTATGATTTTATTATAATAACAATCATTAATACTATTAATTTACAAGTGCTTACAAAAATATATTTCTAAAATTGTGAGGTGGTGGCTCCACGTTGTTCCTTTGAAAAAATTTGTGTATGTGTGACGCTCCCACATTGATTCCGCAATTAATGTATATTTAATTTAATTTAATTTAATTTAAAATAATTAATATTTTGTAATCCTACCATTAATACATATTAATTTAAATATTTAATAATCCTACTATTAATACATAATAATATTATTTTAAGTTTATATAAGTAATTTAATTTAATATTTTAAATATTTTTTATTTAATCCATAAATTTTGTGTGAATTTTAAATTATTTATTTTCATTAGATTTTAAATTATTTATTTTCATATTTAGCATATACATTTTAACTAAGGTATGTACAATCGATTAGTTAAATTTTAAGTAATTTAATATAATATTTTAAATATTATTTTATTTAATATGTCCTATTTTAAGTAATTTATTATGACAACCACAATAAAATTTGTACATATGGCAATCTCACATTAATCTTATAATTAATATTTTATTTTAAATAATGTATTATTCTAAATATTAATTTTTTATATTCTCTTATTTATTTATAATTTTAATAATATAACTAATATTTTATTTTAAATAATTTAATATGAATACCATAGTAAAAAAAATTATATTGTATTATTTAATATTTAAGATTAATATTTTATTTAATCTTGCAATTAATGTTTGATTTTAAGTAATTTAATATAATATTACAAATATTATTTTATTTAATATGTCATATTATTTTAAGTATTTTATTATGATTACCACAATAAAATTTGTATATGTGGCAATCTCAATCTCACATTAATCTTATAATTAATATTTTATTTAAATAATTTATTATTTTAATATTAATTTTTATATTCTCTTATTTATTTATAATTTTAATAACATAACTAATATTTTAGATTAAGTAATTTAATATGAATACCAGAGTAAAAATGAAAGATTAAGTAATTTAATATGAATACCATAGTAAAAAAATCATATTGTATTATTTAATATTTATTTAATCATAATTAAAATTTATTGGTGATACTAAATATAGAAAATATATTTTAAGAAAAGATTCGATTAAAATTATTTCTGGTATGCAATCACTATTATTTTGGTAAAGGATATAATAATATTATAATAAAATGTTTGTTTCGAAACTTAAAATATGTGAGATTAGATAAGTTTAAATTTAACAGAATAATGATGAAGAATCACTCAAAAACTGACAGCGAACGCCATATGAGAAAACAAATATTGATGGAAAAACGGAACAGATCTTCATCTAGAGGTAACACTAATTACAGTTATTAAACATTCACGTACTTACAAAATTTGAAAAAAATTAATTGTAACTTGAAAAATTATATTGTAATTTACAATTTTTTTTAATATTTTGTATTAGTTTAACTAAGTAACATTTTTTAACAAAAACATATAAGTTAATGATAACAGCTCATACTCTTATTTATTAAAATAAATTATTTTGTTTAACTAAGTATATGTATGTTTTACACTTAAAATACGTTTATTAAAAAAATTATATACATTAATTAATTACAAATCATACACTTACAATTAAAAGTGTATTGTAAGTGAAATACAATATATTTACATATTAAAAATAAATACGCTTAGATATGTACATCAACAAGTTACAAATAATACACTTGTAACGCATAGATATATACATCAACGATACTTAATATCTATATACAAATACATTAATGTTAGTGAATTACAACTTCACGTTTAATATTATGTACTAGTTTTTAAATTAAAATAACTAGTTTTTAAATATACATTTTAATGTGAATTGAATTATTTTTAATTGACTAATACATATATTTTCAATTAACACAATTTCTTATACTAAAATTTTAATGTGAAAATGAACAAATATATTGATAAAAATATTGATATACTCCCTCCGTCCCGGGCATATTGCCCCGGTTTGACTTTTCACGGGGATTAAGGAATATTATTATTTTATATGTGTAGTGTTGTTGGATGTGACACATTGACCATTTTACCCCTGTAATAAGGGATGCCATTAATATTTATTTAATTTTAAGTGAATGTGGGCCCATCCAAACAGGTATTAATCCATGCCACTGAAATTCCAAATTGGCGGCTATACACAATATATTTTCCTGCCAAAATACACATTCAACTAAATCAGGGCTACTGTATATAATTACAATTTAGAATTTTCCTCCACTTGACAAAATTAACTTTCCCTCCACACCAACAGTACAAGTAATTAAGCATCATTACAGCTTTTCAATTCCCTCCATATCACAATTTTACACTTCCCTCCACCCCAATACAAAAATACATCATCATTACACTTCTTACTTACACAATTACCTCCAAATACATAATCTAATTCCCTCCTAAAATACAGAATATATACACATTTCCTTAAGAGGAAATCATCACTTTACAATACATTTACATCAAAATGAGAAGGGAAAGAAATCTAAACAAGAAAGAGCTGAACCAAATTGCTCAGTTTATGTTGGAGGGATCATCCAAAGGCAAGGCACCTCGAGGGAGGATCGCTTTAGCTACTTCTACATTTGGTGTGGATAGATCAACTGTTAGCAGAATATGGAAGAGAGCAAGGGAGCAGCTTTTAACAGGTAAACCTATTTCACTAGCTAATAAAAAATCACTAAGACCTCAAGGTGTTATCAGCCCCATGTTTGATGAAGGAAAACTCAAGCAAATTAAGTTTAAGGATAGAGGTACCATTAGAGACTTAGCAACAGGAATGGGGACTTCTAAGAGTACAGTGGGTAGATGGATTAAGCAAGGGCTAATTAGACCACACACAAGTGCCATTAAGCCCTTCCTTACAGAACAACATAAATTAGGCAGAATTAAATTCTGCCTTAAGGTTTTGAAAGTGAATAGAGTGCAGAAAGTGATCAAATTTAAAAGTATGCATCAAATTGTTCATATAGATGAGAAATTGTTTAACCTCACCAAAGCTACTGAGAGGTACTACCTACTGAACAATGAGCAAGAACCACATAGGACATGTCAAAGCAAACATTACATTGGTAAAATCATGTTCCTATGTGCGGTTGCTAGACCAGTGTATGGGGATGGTGGTGAATGCATTTTCGATGGAAAATTGGGTTATTCCCCTTCACTGAACAAGTTCCAGCAAAGAGGAAATCCAAAAATAGGGAAGCATGTTCAGTGGAAATAAGACCCATGCTATCAGTGACCAAAGAAGTGACCAAAAACATGTTGATCAATCAGGTACACATAATTTCAGTTTGGTTTCAATTCTTGGAATTTTCATAAATTAAAATCAGCAAGTGAAGCAATCATGTTCTGAAACTGATGAAGCTGTAAATAAGCAATCAGTTTCAGAAACTGATGAAAGAATTAAAACAATCAATTTCAGAATCTGATCAAGCACTTAGAGCAGTCTTTTTCACAAACTTATCAAACAATTCTTTCAGATAATTCCGACCATTAAAGCCAAGTGGCCACAAGGTGCAAGCAAAGAAATTTTCATACAACAAGACAATGCCACACCGCATGGTTTTGAAAATGATCCGGACTGGAGGGAGGCTGCAACCACAGATGGATTCAAATTCCATCTAGTATTCCAGCCTCCCAAGAGTCAAGATACAAATATTAATGATTTGGGCTGGTTTAGAGCCCTTCAATCATTACAATTAAAAAAGGCAGCCAATCAGATTGATGACTTATTAGATGCAGTCAAGAAAAGTTTTGAAGAATTGAGCCACATCAAACTCAATGCAAACTTCCTAACACTACAGTCTTGTTTTAAAGAAATTATAAGGTGCAAAGGAGGCAATGAGTATAGGATCCCTCACATGGGTAAAGAAGCATTTCTTAGAGCAGCAATGCTTCCCACAGATTTACATGTGGAACTAGACCTGGTTCAAGCAGCTGTTGAGCACCTTATCGAAAAAGGTGACACAACTGGCTTGGAGGAGTTGATAGAAGATTTGGAAGAACTGGTGTGAAAAAACCATGACTGATCAAATAGGTTTACAAGGGTGAAGATATGGATGCCTACAGATTATAGGTTATTTTGCTAGAAATGATTTTTGATGCTGTAAATATGGATGCTTAAAGCTTAAACAATACTCTTTCACAGAGTATGTTTAAGCAATAAGTAACTTTGATCATAGGATGCCTACAACTTATAGGTTATTTTGCTAGAAACGATTTTTTATATTGTAAATATGGATGCTTACAACTTAAACAATACTCTTTCACAGAGTATGTTTAAGCAGTAAGCCACTATGATATATGGGATGCCATCATTTCAAATTGTACTTTCAGTTTCCAAAAATTTAAATTGCATTACAACTATAAACCCTAAACAAAACAACACCAAATCACAGAACACATAATAAAATCATCACAGAAGTCCCTAATCAGAGCAGAATGCATTCTCAGACAATTGGTCACAGAAGAAAAAACATGTTGAATCAGAGTTGTTCATCAGGATTAATTGACCAAATCATCAATTCATCACAGAACAAGTCATCATATTTGGAGTTATAAGGCAGACACTAATCAGAGCACAAGCAATCATCACAGCATCAATGTCAAAGCACTAATCAAAGAATCAAACATATGTTTACACATTTTTTTAACACTCTCAGAGGAATTTCATCACAGAGTGTGGTGTCTCCTAATACATGCAGATTACTAAAAAAAAAAAATTTTGGTCTCCAAAAATGCATGCATGGTGACACACCCGAAACCCCCACTGTACCCGAAACCGGTGGGTCGTCTCCCGACCCCTCACCGTCTCGTCATCGGTGTCGGAGACGTACCCCCAGCACAGTCCATTTCTTCCGGCGAGGAGCAGTATATGGGGTAAGCACCTCCACCGGATGATATGCCGTCAAAACCTTCACCGAGGACAGCTCTGTTCAGATCTGGGTGGGATTCACCCGTTAGAGGTGAATAATCAACAGATCTGTCCATTTCAGATGCAGGAAAGCCAAGATACCCCGAGCTTTCACCCGGTAAAGGGGAATACTCCACCGATAGGCTGTCGTCGAAGGACGATAAACCCCGAAACCCCCTTTCCTCACCAGTTGGGTTTTGATCGGTCAGTGTGAAAGCGAGATTAATGAGGAGTAGCTGAGCAGTGAACGGGTGATTAAGATTAATTGTGGTGGTTGGGGGTTTAGGGAGGGATAATAAAGTGGTGGCAGTAGGTGTAATTTACATATCATGCCAAGGGGTATATTTGAGAAAAAGTGGGACCCTCACTTTCCAAAAATGGAAATGGGGTGATTTGGATGGGACGTCATTTTTGGTAAAATAGGGTAGTTTGGACGGGACGGAGGGAGTAGATTGTAAACCTTGATAAATTCTACTTGAAACATATTATAAAAATTTAATACATTTATTTGAGAAAACATTTACACTATACAATTACAATTAATACAAATAATTATTAAATATATATTTTTATTACAATTTTTGTTAAATATTTAAAAGTAAAAAACAATATATTTATTTAAGGGTCACTTACTATTAGATACATAAAATAATGCATAATTGCTATAAACTACATGAATCAAAGCATTATTACTCATAACTACACAATTATGATTGTGATAGCATAAATACCCCTATGTGTTTGCACAAATTTATTTTGTATAATTTGTTTGCACATTTTAAAATGTTCCGGCGGAGTTCCGGCAGCCGGCGACGGTCCGGCAAATTTTTTTTTGCACAATTTATTTTTTCACATTTTGTTTGCATATTTTAATTTTCGGGGGAGGTCCGACAACCTGTGGCGGAGGTCAGGCGGCGGTCCGGTAAATTTTTTTTGCACAATTTGCTTGCACAATTTATTTTTACATATTTTGTTTGCACATTTTAATTTCCGGCGGAGGTCCGACAGCGGAAGTCAGGCGGCGATCCAGTGATTTTTTTTGTACAATTTGTTTGCACAATTTGTTTTTGCACATTTTAAGTTCCGGCAAAAGACCGGCAACTGACGGCGATCTGACGAATTTTTTTGCATATTTTGGTTTTTACACAATTTCGTTTTGCGCAATTTCTTTTGCATATTTTTTTGCAAATTTTATTCTACCCATTTTATTTTGCACATTTTAACTCTATTGACTTGCAAAGTTGTAAACGTAAGAGTAAACTACTATGCTTTCAATTGAGAGAGATAAATAAGAGCAACTACAATTGAACTTTTGGGAACAACCCAATATATTCTTTGACTACTTTGTTCATATACATGTCGTAATGAATAAAGTAAATGGGGATAAATATTCTTTCATTTTGTAACCAAAATCATATCTCACCTCCTGCATTAAACATCGGGTTAATTCTCTTATAATCCAAATCTTTCACGAATGGCACAGGAATCTTTCTTCTACCCCATCTCTGTTTCTTGTAATCTTCAAACTCCATCACCTCCATATTATCAGCATCCAAACCCACCAAAGCTAGTTTTTCAACTCCAAGATACCAATTCCAGGGGAAAAGCAAAGTCAGCTTCTTAAACCATCACACAAACCGCTTTTAACTATCAGAAGGAAAAGAGTTAAAGAAAGTGTTCAACATTCTATTTGTTAACTGCCAACAATTTTTTAAATGCTAGCACTAATGTATTTTAATCTTGTGTGAAGAACAGTACCTTGGTTCCTTTTGTATCTTGTTCCATAGATAAATCATGCTAGCATAATTTCAGAGCATTTTTCTGATCAAAATATGAACATTTCAGCATGAGAAAAT